>CM038678.1:544203131-545587826 GCA_021605205.1 Aegilops longissima | reverse complement strand
CTCGAGTCTTTGAGTCACGCTCAAACTCTCGTGTTTTCAGCGAGGCACAGCTCTTGCCGCACCTCTGCCACCCGCGCCTCCTGCTTCTCTCGCTCGGTGCGCTCCACTGCCGCATTGCTTCGGCCTTGGACACCGCTTCCTTGAGGTCGCCACCTGCGTTCGTGGCCCCTCGATATTCACGTTATTCCTATCATCTTTTGCAACCACATCTTTTAAATACCCCCATAAGGTATTACTTACCTTCCTTGTCCTCGAGCTGCTTTTTGGCAAGTCCGAGCTCGTTCTCAGACCGCTCGAGGCTCTGCTTCAATGCATCAACCTCCATGATCGGTGCGGTAGAGGTCAGCAGCGCAGCCTGCATTCCCATATTGACATACTTATGTTAGACTCCTGCTTATATCTTTTAGATCCTCGGTTGGCTTTTCTTTCCGAACACCAAACTGAGCATCGAGGCTCTGTCTATCACGGTAATATTTTTACATATCTTAAATACATACCTCAAAGCTTTGTTAGAAGGCAGGCACGAGCTTGATCAGCCCGCTCTTGGCGGACTGAACTTTCAGATCACCACACTCATAGCATGCGGTGCTCCTCGTTGATGGAGCGCCGTTAAGCGCCTCCATCAAATCATCCAGTGCCTCGGTTGGGCGGAGAGTCACTGGCGTCGCGATCTTGGCCTTCTTACGAAGGGCTGCGCTGCGGACTCGAGAACCACTTGAAGGTTCTGTCTGAGTCGGCCAGAGGCGGACTTGAAGCCCTTGAGGTTTATCCCTTTGCGCTTGGTCAGGGAGGTCGCCTTCAGGCGCCTCGGGGCCACCTCCTCTGGCTGGGCCTTTGGGACTCCACCTCGGCGTCATCCGCGGCGGGAGGAGATGAGGCGGTCAAAAGTGAGTGCTATTCACATCACGAAGAATCCGAGGAGCCGCTCGGCGAGCGTCGAGCCGTCCTTAGGCGGGCTGCATGGTTATATCCGGTGTTAGGAGATGCTGTGCGACAAATGGAATGCCATGAGTTATTCTGGTGTCCGGACACTTACGATTTCGCCAGGGGCTTGGTTCTTGGCGGCCACTTCTCTTCGCCGTCGTCGGCGTTGGTGGTGTAGTCCGGAGGAAGGGTCCTTCCCTTCTTGGACCCTCCGGCCTCCCGGTTAGGCGGCCTTCTTTTCTTCTCTCCCCGGGAGAGGGCCTATTTCCTCCTCCTCGTCTTGGCGGGAGGAGTCTGTGATAGCTTTGGCTTATTAGGGATGATAGACTACTCATATCAATAAGGAATTCCTTCTTTTCGGGAGCCCATTGGACGAGAACTCCAAAGTTAAGCGTGCTCAGCTTGGAGTAGTGTCGGGATGGGTGACCGGCCGAAGATTGCTCCGGTGTGCGCTGCAGTGAGGACAAAGTCGCGCAGAAAAGACTAATATTGATCTGTGGGGCCAGTCTAGATCCGCCAGAATGCGACCACCGGCGGGTGTGTCGAGGCGTTACAAGTTGGTATCGAGCCGACCCTCGCGATTACGGATGGTTGCGGACAGGTGCGTGGTCATGTTGTTCATAGCGTTTGTGACCCGTCGTGGCACCCGACATGGCACATGTGCGGATGGAAACACGAGCGTTTGTGCCAGAGGAGCGTTCCTGTGGCCCGACGAGGGCGTCGGTTCCTCACGAGTGGGGGTGTATGTGATAGCACGGCTTATTAGGGATGATAGACTACTCATATCAATAAGGAATTCCTTCTTTTAGGAGCCCATTGGACAGAACTCCAAAGTTAAGCGTGCTCAGCTTGGAGTAGTGTCGGGATGGGTGACCGGCGAAGTTGCTCCCGGGTGCGCAGCAGTGAGGACAAAGTCGCGAAAAAGACTAGTATTGATCTGTGGGGCGATCTAGATCCGCCGGGAATGCGACCACCGGCGGGTGTGTCGGGCGTTACAAGTCCGCCTCGAGTCATCGGACGATGAGTCGACACACTGGCGCCGGGAACTCCTTGAGTCCCGTGGCCTTCTTCTTAGCCTTCTTCTCCGGCACCACGTAAGGTGCGGAACCAGCATCCCGTTAATCGGGCGTCTGCTGGGTCTTACGGCAAGGGCCGGACGGTCAACCTGTCCGGGCGTCTTCGCCAGTCCTGTCAAAGGTGAGGAGTTTTAGATCCGCATAGAGTCAAACTATGAAAAAGAGTCCGTAAAGGGTAAAATAGCTTACCTCGCTGGCTTGATGCTGCGAGCTGAATCCGCGATCTTCGGTAGCGGAAGCGGGAGCCTCGGCGCCCTTGAACAACACCTTCAAGGCATCTTCGTACGTAGTATCAAAGAGCCGGCTCAAGGTTCAGTGTTGTGCGGATCAAACTCCCACAAGTAGAAGGCCCGTTCTTTGGCATGGGAGGATCCGGCGGATGAGCATAACACGGACTACGTTGACAAGCTTGAGCTTCTTGTCCACCAGGTTTCGGATGCGGTTTGGAGTCGGTCAGCTCTTCGAATTGCCCCACGTCAGGCCCGTCTCTTTCCATGAGGTGAGCCGTGTAGGGAAGCGGATCGAATTCGGGGCCGCCGCCCATTTAGAGTCGTCTTGGCTCGGTGATGTAGAACCACCCGATTGCCACCTTTATGGTCTCCACGAAGGAGCCCTCGAGCCATAGGGCGTTGGCCATTTTTCCCACCATGGCACCTCCGCACTCCGGCTTGGCGGCCGCCCACTACCTTCGGCTTGACATTGAAGGTCTTCAGCCATAAGCCGAAGTGGGGCTGGATGCAGAGGAAGGCCTCGCACACGACGATGAACAACGAGATGTTGAGGATGAAATTCGGGGCCAGATCATGGAAATCTAGGCCATAGTAGAACATGAGCCCCCGGACAAATGGGTGAAGCGGAAACCCTAGCCCGCGGAGGAAGTGGGGGAGGAACACCACCCACTCATGGGGCTTGGGGGTGGGGATGAGCTGCCCCTTGTCGGGGAGCCGATGCGCGATGTCGTCGGACAAGTATCCGGCCTTCCGCAGCTTTTTGATGTGCCCCTCCGTGACGGAGGAGGCCATCCACTTGCCTCCCGCTCCGGACATAGTTGGAGAAGGTTCAGGTGGGATGTGCGGACTTGGGCGCTGGAGCTCGAGTGCGCGTAAATGGATAAGCAAAGGAGGAAGAAGGCGTGTGTGAGAAAGTGGATCCTTATCCCCTTATATGGACGGACAAAGCTATGCGTCCCCACCGACTGATAAAACCGCTTATCTCCCAAGCGCCGTAATCAATGGCGCGGTTGGGTTACTACGCCCGTATTGATGAGAATCCCGAATAAGGGACACGATCTACTGCTTTGACAAGGCGTGCCAAGAAACCGCCTCGCTAAGCGCTTATGAGGTGGGACAGGGAAAACGATTCGAATAGAGGCTTGGCCGTGGTGTGATGTCACGCTGTGGAATACGTCAGCAGATTGAACTTGTGTAAATATCATTCTCTCTACGGTGGTATGTGGAGCTTATTTTGCAGAGCCGGACACTATCCTTGTGTTCAAAATCTTCTATGAAGTATTCGGAGAAGGAACCCGCCTTGCAATGCCAAAGACAATATGCGCGCCCGTACTAAATCGTCATTGAAGCCTAGTTCAGGGAGCTCTTGAGGAGTCTGGATTAGGGGTGTCCGGATGGCGGACTATAGCCTTTGGCGGACTCTGGACTATGAAGATACAAGATTGAAGACTTCGTCCCGTGTCGGATGGGACTTTCCTTGGCGTGGAAGGCAAGCTTGGCGATCTGGATATGTAGATCTCCTACCATTGTAACCGACTCTGTGTAACCCTAACCCTCTTTGGTGCCTATATAAACCGGAGGGTTTTAGTCCGTGGGGCGAACAACAATCATACCATAGGCTAGCTTCTAGGGTTTAGCCTCTCGATCTCGTGGTAGATCTACTCTTGTACTACCCATATCATCAATATTAATCAAGCAGGAGTAGGGTTTTACCTCCATCGAGAGGGCCCGAACCTGGGTAAAAACATCGTGTCCCTTGTCTCCTGTTACCATCCGCCTAGGCGCATAGTTGGGAGACCCCCTACCGAGATCCGACGGTTTGACACCGACACATTTTTGACACCGATATATATATACCATGACAATTTGGTCTATATATATATATTACTCCTTTCGAATATTTCCCGGGTTATTGCATACCTTGATTCTCCTGGAGCTGCCTCCTCACCTGGCCGAGCTCCTCCTCGGCCTGCTCCAGCCTCCGCTTTAGATCGGAGACCTCGGCAGCACGTGAGGCCGCGGCCAGCAGCGACGCCTACATATTTATTCCAGACAAATTTAGTTAGTTTCCTGCCAATAAAAAGATTGATCCTCTGTCCGGCTTTTCTTTCCGAACACCGAACATTGTCTCAGGGGCTACTGTCTATATGGGGATTTTCTCTTTTTGCGTCGCCTACCCCAAAACCTGTCAGAGGGCTGCTGCAGGCTTCGGTTAGTCCGCTCTTAACGGACTAAGCCCTTTTAATGAACATGCTCATAAGAACATGTTGCTCATCCGCAATGGAAGCGCCTCACAGCACTTCCAGCAGATCATCTAGTGCCCCTGGGTGGACAGGGGTCACCGGGGGAATAGGCATACCCCATGTCGGATTTCGGAGCCGTATCGGTCTCCGAAATCAAGTCTGGTTGAGGGCCGAACAGAGTATGACCCTCCTCCCCAGTCTCCCGAGGAATTGGTTCCCCCTGGTGTTCGGCGACAGGGGCTTCGCCTTCGGGCGCCTCTTGATTCTCTCCCCGGCCTGGGAAGGTCCATTGGGAAAGGACCTCGTAGTATCCTTTGGCCTTGGGAGAGTAGGCGGCTGGCGATGTCTCGCTGGCCATCTTCTTTGAGTCCAACGAACCTCTTGATGAGGATCGCTGGGAGTTGTTGTGGGCGGACTACAATAGCATAATTAACCATGTCAATACATTGAGATGGAGAGAAATGGGGACTTGGGCGCTGGAGCTCGAGGATGGAAGGGCAGAGGAAGAAGGAAGGCGTGGGAGAAGAAGGGGGAATCCTTACCCCTTATAAAAGCAGCGAATATTGAACGCCTCCCCACTCGCCTCAAAACTCGCCTATTCCCAAGGGCTGTGTAGACGGCATGGTTGGGTTACCCATGCCCGTATTGATTGGAATCCTACAATATGGGGACACGATCTCTGCTTCGACAAGATGTGCCAATAGCAACCGCATCTCGAAACATGGAACGACAGAACAAAACGGTCCGAAATTATGACCGGGCAGACGTGATGTCACGTTGAAAAAAGTTGTCAGCGGATTGGACCCGTGGAATATTGTATTCTCTCTGCGGTTGTGTGTGGTGTGTGTTGCAGGTCCGGATACAATCATCACATCCGGAGACTATCTTGGAGTTCGGTAAAGGGAACCCGCCTTGCAATGCCGAAGACAAATCTGCACGCCGGCCTCCTCGTCATTGAAGCTAGGTTCAGGGGCTACTTAGGGAGTCCTGGACTAAGGGGTCCTCGGGCATCCTGCCTGTTAGCCATGGGCCGGACTGATGGGCTGTGAAGATACGAAGACCGAAGACTGCACTCGTGTCCAGATGGGACTCTCCTTGGCGTGGAAGGCACGCTTGGCGACCGGATATGTTGATTCCGTTCTTTGTAACCGACCTTGTGTAACCCTAGATCTCCCCGATGTCTATATAAACCGGAGGACTTAGTCCGGAAAGGAGAGATATTCATTACCATAGTCATACAGGCTAGACTTCTAGGGTTTAGCCATTACGATCTCGTGCTAGATCAACTCTTGTAATACTCATATTCATCAAGATCAATCAAGCAGGAAGTAGGGTATTACCTCCATAGAGAGGGCCCGAACCTGGGTAAACATTGTGTCCCCTGTCTCCTGTTACCATCGACCTTAGACGCACAGTTCGGGACCCCCTACCCGAGATCCGCCGGTTTTGACACCGACAGTCTTGTCACTCCTTATTCTCCTCATATCGACATCTCACCCAAAACTTGAAAACTTCAATCACACAAAACTTAACGGAACTTTGTGAGATAGGTTAGTATGATAAAGAGCAAACCATTTCACTTTGGTACTGTCAAAATACAATATTCATAATTTTTTCCACACAATGCCTACTGTAGCACATCATTTTTACAATTTATATTGAGCAATATAAGCCATAGAAACTAGAAAACAAGCAAATTATGCATTGAAAACAGAATCTATCAAAAACAGAATAGTCTGTAGTAATATGTACTCAAACCATACTTCTGCTACTCCAAAAATTATGAAAAAATTAGGACCATATGAGCAATTTGTATATTAATTTTTTGCAAAAAGAATCAACTCAAAAGAACTCTTCGGTTAAAAATGAGAATTATTTTTGTGAGTGCAAAAGTTTTGTTTTTCATCAAGATCAAATCAACTATCACCCAACATGATCCCAAAGGCTTTACTTGGCACTTTATTGAAACAAAAGTTATAAAACATGATTACTAAAGTAGCATAATCATGTGAACACACAAAAACAGTAGGTAAAAGTGTTTGGTTGGCACCCAACAAGCGCTTTTCTTTAATGCCTTTTAGCTAGGCATGATGATTTCAATGATGCTCACATAAAAGATAAGAATTGAAACATAACAAGAGCATCATGAATCACATGTCAAGCACATTTAATCCTAACATACTTCCTATGCATAGGGATTTTTTGAGCAAAAAACTTATGAGAACAAGAATCAACTAGCATAGGAAGGCAAAACAAGCATAACTTCAAAACTTTCAACACGTAGAGAGGAAACTTGATATTATTGCAATTCCTATAAGCATAAGCTCCTCCCTCATAATAATTTTCAGTAGCATCATGAGTAACTTCAACAACATAACCATCACATAGAGCATTCTTTTCATGATGCATAAGCACAGAAATTTTATTACTCTCCACATAAGCAAATTTATTCACATGAATAGTAGTGGGAGCAAACTCAACAAAATATCTATTATGGGATTGTAAATTAAAATCATGATGGAAAGTTTCATGGTTATCATTGTTCTTTATAGCATACATGTCATCACCATAGTCATCGTAGATAGGAACTTTGTTGTCATAATGAATTGTGACTTCTTCCAACATAGTGGAATCATCATTAAATAAAGTCACGACTTCTCCAAATCCACTTTCATCAATATAATCATCATAAATAGGAGGCATGCTTTCATCATAATAAATTTTCTCATCAAAATTTGGGGGACTAAAAATATCATCTTCATCAAATATAGCATCCCCAAGCTTATGGCTTTGCCTATCATTTGCATCATGGATATTCAAATAATTCATACTAACAACATTGTAATCATGCTCACAATTCAAATATTTTGTGCCAAACATTTTATTGACTTCTTCTTCTAACAATTGAGCACAATTTTCCGGTCCATTATTTTCAAGAAAGATATTATAAAGATGATCAATAATATGATGCAACCTCAATTCCGTTTTTATGTAGTTTTCTTTTATAAACCAAACTAGTGATAAAACAAGAAACTAAAAGATTCAATTGCAAGATCTAAATATATACCTTCATGCACTCACCTCCCCGGCAACGGCGCCAGAAAGTAGCTTGATGTCTACTACGCAACTTTATTCTTGTAGACACATGTTGGGCCTCAAAGCGCAGAGTTTTGTAGGATAGTAGCAATTTTCCCTCAAGTGGATGACCTAAGGTTTATCAATCCATGAGAGGTGCAGGATGAAGATGGTCTCTCTCAAACGACCCTGCAACCAAATACAAGAAATCTCTTGTGTCCCCAACACACCCAATACAATGGCAAATTGTATAGGTGCACTAGTTCGGCGAAGAGATGGTGATAAAAGTGTAATATGGATGGTAGAAATATATTTTTATAATCTAAATAAATAAAAACAGCAAGGTAGCAAATAGTAAACGGGCACAAAAACGGCATTGCAATGCTTGGAATGAGGCCTAGGGTCCGTACTTTCACTAGTTCAATCTCTCAACAATGCTAACATAGTTGGATCATATGATTATCCCTCAAAGTGCAATAAAGAATCACTCCCGAGTTCCTATTAGCGGAGAACAAAATATAGAAATTGTTTGTAGGGTACGAAACCACCTCAAAGCTATTCTTTCCGATCAATCTATCCTAGAATTCGTACTGAAATAACGCAATCTATTCTTTCGATCAATCTAATCAAGAGTTTGTACTAAAATAATACCATATGACACACATCAACCAACTCTAATGTCACCTATATACTCCAATGTCACCACGAGTATCCGTGAGTTAATTCTACGATATGCATCAAACAACTTCATGATCATAATATTCAATCCACACAAAGAACTACAAAGAGACCCCAAAGTTTCTATAAGAGAAAAGATAATAAAAACGTGCATCAACCCCTATGCATAGATTACCCCAATGTCACCTCGAGAATCCGCAAGTTGAGTGCCATAACATACATCAAGTGAATAAATATGATACCCCATTGTCACCTCAAGTATTCATACCGCAAGACATACATCATGTGTTCTCATATCTGAATATTCAATCCGACAAGACAAAACTTCAAAGGGTAAAGATTCAGTTCATCACAACAAGAGTATAGAGGGGAGAAACATCATATGATCCATCTATATTAACAAACCCCATGAGATAGATCACGAGATACAGAGATTAAACACATAGCTACTGGTACAAACCCTCAGCCCCGAGGGTGGACTACTCCCTCCTCATCGTGGTGGTCGCCGGGTTGATGAAGATGGCCACAGAGCGATTCCCCCTCCGGCAGGTGCGAGCAGGTCTAGATTGGTTTCGGTGGCTCTGAGCCTTGCGGCAGCGGAACTTCTGATCTAGGTTAACCCCGAAGGGTTTTGGAATATTTGTGAATTTATAGGGTAAAGAGGGGGTGCGGGAGGCCACCGAGGTGGGCACAACCCACCTGGGCACGCCTAGGCCTCCATGCGTGCACTGGTGGGTTGTGCCCCCCTTGGGGCACCCCCAGGTGCTGATCTGGTCCATCTTGGGTTTTCTGATCCATAAAAAATCTCCAAAAAGTTTCACGGTGTTTGGACTCTGTTTGATATTGATTTCTTGCGATGTAAAAAAACAAGCTGCAAAAAATGATATAGAGTTGCTATAAAATGATTGTAAAACATCCAAGAATGATAAAATAATAACATGAATACTTCATAAGTTATAGATACATTGGAGACGTATCAGCGGTCAGCCCTTGGGCGCCTCCTGGCCTCTCCCCTCCCCCTCCCACCTATATATATGTGGGGAGGGAGCGCCTAGAACACACTCGGCCATATCTTCATATTGCTTAGGTGAAGCCCGGCGTGGATCACTTCACCATCACCGTCACCACGCCGTCGTGCTGACGGAACTCTCCCTCGACACTTTGCTGGATCAAGAGTTCGAGGGACGTCATCGAGCTGAACGTGTGCAGAACTCAAAGGTGCCATATGTTCAGTGCTTGATCGGTCGGAATGAGAAGAAGTTCGACTACATCAACCACGTTGTCAAATGCTTCTGCTTTCGGTCTATGAGGGTACATAGACATACTCTCCCCCTCTCGTTGCTATACATTTCCTAGATAGGTCTTGCGTGAGTGTAGAATATTTTTTTGAAATTGCATGCTACGTTTCCCTACAGTGGCATCCAAGCGAGGTCTATGCGTAGATGATATGCACGAGTAGAACACAAAGAGTTGTGGGCGGTGATCGTCATACTGCTTACCACCAATGTCTTATTTTGAGTCGGCAGTATTGTTGGATGAAGCGGTCCGGACCAACCTTACATGACCACGTTCATGAGACTGGTTCCACCGATAGACATGCAACTAGTTTTGCATAAAGGTGGCTGGCGTGTGTCTTTTTCTCCAACTTTAGTTGAATCGAATTTGACTGCGGCCGGTCCTTGTTGAAGTTTAAAACAACAAACTTGATAAATCACCATTGTGGTTTTGATGCGTAGGTAAGAACGGTTCTTTCTAGAAGCCCGTAGCAGCCACGTAAAACTTGCAACAACAAAGTAGAGGACGTCTAACTTTTTTATGCAGGGCATGTTGTAATGTGATATGGTCAAGACATGATGTGATATACGTTGTTGTATGAGATGACCGTGTGTTGTAAAAGTTATCGGCAACTGGAAAGAGCCTTATGGTTGTTGTTTTATTGTATGAAATGCAAACGCCATGTAATTGCTTTACTTTATCACCATGCATTAGCGATAGTGGTAGAAGCAATAGTTGGCGAGATGACCACGACGCTACAATGGAGATTATGACGATGCTTTGGAGATGGAGATCAAAAGCACAAGATGATGATGGCCATATCATGTCACATATTTTGATTGCATGTGATTTTTATCTTTTATGCATCTTATTTTTCTTAATACGGCGGTAGCATTATAAGATGATCCCTTCACTAAAATTTCAAGGTAGAAGTGTTCTACCTGAGTATGCACCATTGCTACAGTTCTTTGTTTCGAGACACCACGAGATGATTGGGTGTGATAGACTCTACGTTCACATAAAACGGGTGCAAGAAAGTTTTGCACATGCAGAATACTCGGGTTAAACTTGACGAGCCTGGCATGTACAAACGTGGCCTCGGAACACTGGAGACTGAAAAGTTGAACGTGAATCATGTGGTAGATATGATCAACATAGAGATGTTCACCATTGATCACTACTCAATCTCACGTGATGATCGGACATGGTTTAGTTGATTTGGATCACGTATCACTTAGATGACTTGAGGGATGTCTATCTAAGTGGGAGTTCTTAAGTAATTTGATTAATTGAACTTAATCTATCATGAAATTAGTCCTGATAGTATTTGCATTTCTATGTTATAGATTAATAGCTCACGTTGTGGCTCCCCTATGTTTTTGATATGTTCCTAGAGAAAATAAGTTGAAAGATGATAGTAGCAATGATGCGGACTGGGTCCGTGATCTGAGGATTATCCTCATTGCTGCACAGAAGAATTATGTCCTTGATGCACCGCTAGGTGACAGGCCTATTGCAGGAGAATATGTAGACGTTATGAACGTTTGACAAGCTCAGTATGATGACTACTTGATAGTTTAGTGCGCCATGCTTTACGGCTTAGAATCGGGACTTCAAAAATGTTTTGAACGCCACGGAGCATATGAGATGTTCCAAGAGCTAAAATTAGTATTTCAGACTCATGCCCGTGTCGAGTGGTATGAGACCTCTGACAAGTACTTTGCCTACAAGATGGAGGAGAATAGCTTAGAATGTCTGGGTACTACAATTGCTTGAATCAAGTGGGAGTTAATCTTCCAGATAATATAGTGATTGACAAAGTTCTCTAGTCGCTATCACCAAGCTACTAGAACTCCGTGATGAACTATAATATGCAAGGAATGACGAAAAAGATTCCCGAGCTCTTCGCGATGCTAAAATCGGCGAAGGTAAAAATCAAGAAAGAGTATCAAGTGTTGATGGTTAAGAAGACCACTAGTTTCAAGAAAAAGGGCAAAGGAAAAGAAAGGGAACTTCAAGAAGAATGACAAGCAAGTTTCCACTCTCGTGAAGAAGCCCAAAGCTAGACCTAATACTGAAACTGAGTGCTTCTACTACAAAGGTGAAAGAACATGTGGTGCCCCCATGTGTGATTTTGGTAATTGATGACATTCTCTATGGACTAATGGTTGCATAGAGTTATACTTGAAGGATTTTTCCATAGGCATTTCTTGAAGTCCATGTGTTGGTTTCAAGGAGTTTATGAGTTGACCAAGGTGCTATTAAGGAATTATCCAAAGATTGGTCTTGTATGTTTCCATGGGCTTGCGTCAAGAGGAAGATATCATACAACCCATGGAGTTGGTAACATCAAGTGGAGATCGTCATCAAGATTGCGGTGTACAAGTTCAAGTGGAGCATCATGAAGATCAAGTACTTAAAGCTTGCCGTCCATTTTGGTGACAATGGACTTGTGAAGATGTGCCGAAGAGTGGCTCACCCATAGTGGAGTATGGGGGAGCAATCAAGTAGTCTTCATCAACCCAACGCAATCAAGAAAGGTGGTCCATATTGAGGAGGACAAGATCGTCATCATCTAGCTCAAGTGGATCATGCGCAAGGCAAAGGTTTGCCCTTGATAGGTTTTCTATTTTACCGGTCTCATGATGGTAGTTGGGAGACCGGGTTATAGGATCGTTTGACATACTATCAAGGGGGATCTCATGTTGGTAGCTTGATCGTATCGTTCATAGAGAGCTCAAACCATTGGATCCTTGCATCATCTTGGTTCTTGTTTGATTCTTCTCTTTGTGAGTTTTGGAACTTATGGTCACCTTGATGACAAGCTCGAGTTCATCAAAAACGGAGTTCACATGCATCTTCTATGATGTTTTTGATCTTGGAAGTTTGTCGGTTCTTCTCTGTTGGAGGTTTCTCTCATCTCTATGTTAGGTATACCTCCCCTGCCACTCATCGCCATCTATCGAACAAGCTTGAGTTTGCTCATTTCGGAGCTCTTATGCAGAAGTTGTGGCAGTTCTGGTTTTCCTTGTTTCCATCTGTTTGCTTGGGCTTCTTTGTAGCACCCCAAGCGGTAGTACCACTGACCTGAGCGGTAGTACTGCTTAGCTTAGCTAAGCGGCTGTACCGCATGTGGTACCGTTGCTTTCGGGGTTGCGATGTTTCCGTGTCGGGTTGCGCGGCAGTGGGGATGGTAGCACTTCCGCTCCCCTTTCTGTCGTATGTGTTCTCAGCAGTTGTAGCGCAGCTGTGGGGCGGTAGTTTAGTCCATGCACTACAAGCAGTAGTACCGCTCCTTCGAGCAGTAATACCGCTGGTGCGGCTCTGCTTCACCCCATCTGTCCTGCTCTGCCTCCTTAGTGCCCTGAGCTGCAACCCCAGCGGTGGTACTGCTGGGGCGAGCAGTAGTACCGCTCCTGCGGCACTACCTGCTCGTGGTCTCCGACCATTGCACTGCTCTATGTGCACTACCGCCCGGGCAGTAGTACCGCTCCCCTGAGCGGTAGTACCGCTAGTGTGCGGGCTGAGCACATAACAATTGGATTTGGGAGGCCCTGTAAAAGGGGGTCTTCTTCCCTTTGAGCCTTATCCTTTGAGCTCGTGTTCTTCCCCCATTGTTGACCTTCTTCGATCTTGCTGTCTCTCAATCCCTCCATGGATTCTTGCTAGTTTTTTTGGGGGGATGAGGAGATCTAGATCCACATTTCCACCAATCACTTTCTCCTCTATGTGATGGGAACCCCTTGGATCTAGATCTTTGAGTTCTTGGTCTTCTCCTTCTTGTTCTTCCTCTCATTTTCATCCATAGCATTAGTTGATTTGGTGGGATTTGGGGGAGAAGGACTTGGGCACTCCGTGTGCCCTTGCCATTGCATTTGGTGCATCAGTTTGAGTTCTCCACGGTGATACGTGGAAGTTACAAGTTGAGAAGCTTATTACTCTTGGGTGCTTGGTACCCTTGAGCTTGTTCCACTTGGGTGCCTGGGCGCCCTAGACGATTGGTGGTGTTCGGAGCTCAAACATTGTGGTGCAAAGCTCTGGGCAAGCGTCGGGGTGTCCAATTAGGTTGTGGAGATCACCCCAAGCAATTTGATGGGTTCCGGTGACCGCCCCCAAGGGTTGCCAAAGTGTACGGGTTCGGTGACCGCCCCAAGGGTTGCCATTTGTATGGGTTCGGTGACCACCCTCAAGGGTCCCTTAGTGGAATCACGACATCTTGCATTGTGTGAGGGCGTGAGGAGATTACGGTGGCCCTAGTGGCTTATTGGGGAGCATTGTGCCTCCACACCGCTCCAAATGGAGATTAGCAGCCGCATGAAGGAAATATGCCCTAGAGACAATAACAAAGTTATTATTTTATTTCCTTATATCATGATAAATTTTTATTATTCATGCTAGAATTGTATTAACCGGAAACTTAGTACATGTGTGAATACATAAACAAAACATAAGTGTCCCTAGTATGCCTCTACTTGACTAGCTCGTTTATCAAAGATAGTTATGTTTCCTAACCATAGACATGCGTTGTCATTTGATGAACGGGGTCACATCATTAGGAGAATGATGTGATGGACAAGACCCATTCGTTAGCTTAGCATTATGATTGTTACAGTTCATTGCTACTGCTTTCTTCATGACTTATACATGTTCCTCAGACTATGAGATTATGCAACTCCCGAATACCGGAGGAACACTTTGTGTGCTATCAAACGTCACAACGTAAATGGGTGATTATAAAGATGCTCTACAGGTGTCTCCGAAGGTATTTGTTGGGTTGGCATAGATCAAGATTAGGATTTGGCACTCCGAGTTTCAGAGAGGTATCTCTGGGTCCTCTCGGTAATGCACATCACTATAAGCCTTGCAAGCAATGTGACTAATGAGTTATTTGAGGGATGATGCATTACGGAACGAGTAAAGAGACTTGTCGGTAACGAGATTGAACTAGGTATGGTGATACCTACGATCGAGTCTCGGGCAAGTAACATACCGATGACAAAGGGAACAACGTATGTTGTTATGTGGTTTGACTGATAAAGATCTTCGTAGAATATGTAGGAGCCAATATGAGCATCCAGGTTCCGCTATCGGTTATTGACGGAGATGTGTCTCGGTCATGTCTACATAGTTCTCGAACCCGTAGGGTCCACGCGCTTAACATTCGATGACGATTTGTATTATGAGTTATGTGATTTGATGTACCGAAGGTTATTCGGAGTCCCGGATGAGATCACGGACATGACGAGGAGTCTCAAAATGGTCGAGACATAAAGATTGATATATTGGAAGGTTATATTCGGACACCGGAATGGTTCCGAAGTGTATCGAGTATTTTCCGGTACCGGGGGGTTACCGGAACCCCCGGAGGGGTTAATTCATGGGCTCTAGTGGAAGAGAGGAGGCAGCAACCAGGTGGAGGCGCCCCCCCAAGCCCAAACCAAATTGTACTAGGGGTTGGGGGGCCTTTCATTTCTCTCCTCCTCCTTTTTCCCCCTTCTCCTTGTAGGAATAGGAAAGGGGGTTGATAACCCACAAGTATAGGGGATCGCAACAGTTTTCGAGGGTAGAGTATTCAACCCAAATTTATGGAAACAAAGGGATCCAAAGAATATTTGAAGGTATTAGCAGTTGAGTTGTCAATTCGACCACACGTGGAGATTAATTATCTGCAGCAAGTAATCAGTAGCAAAGTAGTTTGATAGTTTTGATAATAGTAGCAGCAGCAACGGTAACAGTAACAGTGATAGAAATAATTTTGTAGCAAGTGTAACAGTGATGATAGCAATAGTAAAGCAGCAAGATCAATATAAATAAATTCGTAGGCATTGAATCGGTGACTTGTTGGATGATATTCATCATGTAACAGTTATAACCTAGGGCAATATGGCACTAGCTCTAGTTCATCGATATAATGTAGGCATGTATTCCGTAAATAGTCATACATGCTTTATTAAAAGAACTTGCATGACATCTTTTGTCCTACCCTCCCATGGCAGCGGGGTCCATATTGGAAACTAAGGGATATTAAGGCCTTCTTTTAATAGGGAACCGAAACAAAGCATTAACACATAGTGAATACATGAACTCCTCAAACTACGGTCATCACCGAAAGTGGGCCCGGTTGTTGTCGCTCCGGGGTTGTCGGATCATAACCATAGTAGGTGACTATAACTTGCAAGATCGGATCTAAAACATGGATATAATGATGAATTCATAAACGGTTCAGATCTGAGCTCATGGCACCTGGGCCCAAAGTGACAAGCATTAAGCATAGCAAAGTCATAGCTACATCAATCTAAGAACATAGTGGATACTAGGGATCAAGCCCTAACAAAACTAACTCGATTACATGATGAATCTCATCCAGCTCCTCACCGACCAGCGAGCCTATGAAGTAATTACTCACTCCCGGTGGGGAGCATCATGGAATTGGCGATGGAGATGGGTTGGTGATGACGAAGAACGAAGATCACCCTCTCCGGAGCCCCAAACGGACTCCATATCTGCCCTCCCAAGGAAGAACAGGGCTAGGCGGCGGCTCCATCTCGTGAAATGCCATAATTCTTTCTCCCTGATTTTTTTTCTGGAAATATGTGAATTTATAGTATCGGGGGTCGTTAGCGGGGCCACCAGGTGGGTACAACCCACTTGGGCGCGCGAGGAGAGGGGGGCGCGCCCTGGTGGGTTGTGCCCAACTAGGGGCCCCTCTCCGGTGGGTCTTGGCTCCAGAAATTCTAATTATTGATATAAAAAATCCTCGCAAAGTTTCATTCTATTCCGAGAACTTTTATTTCTGCACAAAAACAACACCATGGTAGTTCTGCTGAAAACAACGTCAGTCTGGGGTTAT
This sequence comes from Aegilops longissima, assembly GCA_021605205.1. Taxonomy (NCBI): domain Eukaryota; kingdom Viridiplantae; phylum Streptophyta; class Magnoliopsida; order Poales; family Poaceae; genus Aegilops; species Aegilops longissima. The sequence goes on along the minus strand of CM038678.1, from coordinate 545,571,475 downwards.
GTCGGGGAAGCTGATCTGACCCACGAACACCTATGGGGCCGGCAAGGACCGAGCCCCTTTCGGTTCGGCGGGGGGCGGAGATCGCACGAAGAGCAGATCGAGGCGAAGCACACGAGCAGTTTACCCAGCTTCGGAGCTCTCCGGAGAGATAACACTCCTACTGCTGCATGTATGAGTTGTATTGTGTTCTTACTCGGGAGCGCTGAGTGCTACAGTACACACCAGCTGCTAACGAGACCGAGTGTGAGTGTCCTCGAACCCCCTTCTACGTTGCGCATGGGCCTCCTTTTATATGCTCAAGGGGTCTCCAACAGGTGGCAACGTAGACAAGGGTAAAAAAGGAAAATGAGTCGCGGTTGGTACAACTACTTGTACAGTGTATCATACCTAACCCTGACGGCAGGGGACAAAGGCATTAAATGCCCGTCTATGTCGCCTAAACAAGGCGTAAAAGGACCGTCGGGGCGCCACCTTCGCCACGATGGCAATCTTGTCGGCGCCGCTTGCCACCACGCTCCGCTGACAGCCTGACCTCTTGCCACGCTTGCGCTGGAAAGGCCCAGGCGACACGTTGGTGGATGTCTTTGGGCGCAGTACAGATTAGTAGTTTATCATGCAAGCGCCTTGCCGCTGATCGTTGTCTTGTCGCGTCCGGAAGCTTGTCGCCCACCGGGCCTTGCCGGGACGTGTGGAGCGTCGCGGCAAGTGATGCCTTGGTTGGCCTTCCCGGCGAGCTCCTCTCGTCGGGGTCTTGTCTCCTTGGCTTAAATACTTTGTTCTTGAATGGCTCCAAAGGAACAACGGAGGACCTTCCCGGCAAGCTCCTCTTGCCGGGGCCTTGGCGGTCACCCGGCAAGCCTTGCCGCGGGGGGCTGCAACTGCCCGTGCACGAGTTCGGGATACTAGGGTACCCCTACTCTAGTACACCGGCAGAGCCCCGAACTGGGCCACCTGCAGTGCCGAGTCTTTGTTGGGCCAGGCCCAAAAACAGGGCACGGGCACGCGTGGCCTGGGTTACGCCGTAACTCACTCCGGACCCACCACGCCCTCCACGAACGACACGCGTCGAATGCAGCGTCGTGGGAGAGATCGTGGGTGGTTTCTTTATTAGGAAAGGCGGAACGTCCGCCCCCTCCCTCTTTATAAGCAGAGGAAACAGGGACAGTTCGCCCATCTCGCCAGTTGCTGTCCAATCTCGAAAACCTCCGCCGCTCCCCCCTTCTTCCCAAGGCTGAAAGGAGAGTAGCGCTCCGCCCCCCATCGCCACCAGCATCACCAACACAGTCGATCTCCCCCACCACCTCCGCCATGGCTCCGAAAGCCGACAAGGGGAAGGTCGTGAAGTCGGCCGAGGCGCAGAAGCTCGTGGTGCTGCGAAAGGAGCGGGCAATCTCCCCAGCTCGCCGCGAAGGAGCTGAGGGAGCACTACTACCTCTTCTGGTCGACGGAGACGCGAGCGCATCCGCGCATGAAGGTACTCCCGACTGCCGCTTCTGAACTGGCTCCGAATGGATATCCCTTCTTTGCATTGTTCTTCTACTGCGGGCTCGCCCGCCTTTCTCTGAATTTTTCTGTGATATCATGAACACCTCGGGTTCCGCCTCCTTGATTTCACCCCAATGCTGTTCTGACCATTGCAGTTTTCGCACATCTCTGCGAAAACTTTGTCGGAGTCCATCCAAATGTAGCCCTTTTCCGCCACTTCTTTATGCCCCGAGTCGAGAGAGGGGAGCCTCTTTCCGGCGGGATCGCTTGGATCTCGAGAACCGGCAAGAAGGAAGCATATCTGGAGGGAGAGCTCCGCAGCAAATGGTATGAGTGGAGAGCAGACTGGTGCTGGATTGTCGAGGAGAACCCGCAGCCGTTTACCGCCCAGCGCCAAACCCCAGTAGTGTGCGGCAACGATTGGAGCAGTGTGGCCCCGAAAGACGCTAGGTTGAAGATTGCCGTCACCCGGATCCTACGCCTTAGGCTTGCGGGACTCACTGTAGGCGCCGTTGGCGCAGATTTTCTTCGTCACCGCATCGCCCCCCTGCAAGAGAGGAGGAGACCCCCATGGGAGTTCCAGAATGCGGCGGATATCATGAGGCTGCGCCCGGGCCTCAACTTCAACTTCACGGTCCTGGAACTGGACGCGATGCTCCTGGAACTGTTCAAGCACGATCCTGATCATCCTGAAGTGTTCAGGTTGCCGAGGGGTGTCGTTCCGCTGTGCAACAATTCCTCGCTCGACCGCATCCGTGCAATGATGCCGCTGTGCGACTCGCATGGAATTGTCCCAACTTGGCAAGAGCCTGCAGACGACGTCGTGCGGGAGTTCTTTGACAGCTTGGTAGAAGTGCTGGTCCGCCCCGATGAACAGAGGCGCCTCACCCGCGACACCACCGATGATGAGATGCAGCGACGCCACCAGCTGGAGGAGGCGGCAGCTTGCCGCCGCGGCGAGTTCAGGATTCACCATGGAGGAGGCAGAGGCAGCGAGGCGGCAAGCCTTGTCGGCGAGAGGAGTTTGCCGCGAGGAAGAGCTTGTCGGCCTGAGGCTGAGTCGAGCGAGCCACCGAGGGCGCCTCCCCACCTTCAGACAGCTTGCCGCAAGCGAGCCCCAGCTCCACCAAGAAGGCGTCTCTGCAAGGCCGAGGAAGTGGCGGGCGGTGAGGCGGGCCAACAGCCGCCGCGCCGCGCGACACGCTCCACCGCGGCAAGCACTGTTGCCGCGGGAGCACCTCACGCCGCTGCGACAACCGGAGCGGGGCCCTCCCAGACCACCGCTTCTGCTCCCGCCAAGCGACCAAGGAACCCACTCCTCCGCCTCGTCGCCGGAGGCGAGCAGTGATCTCTCCGCGCCAGCTCCGACAAGGAAGAAGAAGAGTAAGATTCTTTGTTGTACTTGTAGTTCTTCAATTTGTTGCTTTGTCTTGTATCTGATTTGCTTCACTCTGAACCCATTCCTTTTCAGGACGCTGGCCCAGAGAGCGTCGAAGAGAGCCAAGGCCCCGGTGATTGTCATCGAGGACGAACCCACCGCGACAGCAGGAGGCGTGTCCGGGACCACCTTGCCGGACGTGGCAACTCTTCCTCAAAGTAGCCCCCAGCGCAGCCCCCAGCGTAAGTATATGGTTTACTTCCTGCCGTTAGGTGTGCATGGGTGCTCTTTCTTTGCTGATGTCTGACTGCTGGTTTGTGTAGGAGCAGAGCAGCCCCACCAGGAGTGCCCTGAAGCCGCTCCTGACATGCCATCTGCTTCGACTACACCGCCAAGGGAGGATTCCCCGGCAAGGGAGCGTTCTCCGGCAAGGGAGACTTCTCCGGCAAGGGACAGTTCTCCGGCAAGGGATAGCACCAGTGACCCTCCGGTGGTTGAGACCACGACTGCAGATCCTAGTACAGGTAATCCTCTTGCTTGAAAAATTCCCTTGGATTCTTCTTCTTCTGATTTTCTTTTTGAATATTTGCTTGACTTTTCTTTCTTCCCCGGTCGCCAGATCCATCTGCCACAGAGCCAATGGAGACCGAGGTCGCCGGCGAGGAGGACGTGCGCGACAATACAGATGACGCCGCTGTCACCGAAGAAGAAGCCGGTGCTGATGATCCCGCCGGCGGAGAGGCCGCCAAAGCTGCCACGCAGAAGCTGGCGAGGGGTCCGGCGATCGCACTGACGGCCCTGAGGCCGCAGGAGCGCCAGGCGCTACGCCGACCGCCGATCCCTCCGCCGCTGCTGCAGCGTCAGGCTCCGAAGAGCCCCAGCCCGGCGCCTATTAGAAGGCCGGCGACGGCGTCTTCATCAAGCTCCCCTGGGCATCGAGCTCCAGGGCGCCGGTCGAAGGAGAGACCTTTGATGAAGAGTTGCTCACCTCCGCTGGGCTGACGTTGATCGACGTGCCAAGCAGCAATAGCGGCGAGTCTGAGGAGGAGCAACTGCTGCGGAAGCTATTGTCGCTCTACCGCGCCCGGCAAGCCAAGCTGGAATCCCGAGAAGCGCTTGCCGTGAAGGCAGGAGCAGACTTCGAGAAGCGCGCGGAGGAGCTCCGGGGCCTCAACCAGGAAGCTCTCCGGTCCCTGGCAAAGGAGCGGGAGCAAATCGTCAAGGAGCGCAAAGCCTTCATCCTCGAGAAGGCTGAAGTTGAAGAGCAACAGCGGCTTGCTGCCGAGAAGCTGTCTGCGCAGGAAGGCGAGTTGGCGCAGCGGAAGGTTATCCTTGACAGCCACGAGGAGGAGCTTGCCGCGCGCGAGCAAACATTTGGAGGGGCTCTCAAGGAAGCAAAGGATGCTGCCGCAGCTGCTGAGGCCGCCAAGAAGGAGCTGGAGACGAAGGTGACGCAGCTGGAGGCCAATCTCAAGGCGAGCGGCGAGGAGCTTGCTGCACTCAAGCGTGAGCACGAGAAGGACGCCTACACTCTTGGCGAGCTGCAGGGTCGTCTTGCCGAGAGGAGCAAGGAGCTTAGTGCCGCCAAGGACTCCAATGCAGATCTTGAGTTGAAGCTGACCACCTTGACTCAGACGCTGGACGGCGCCAGGGAGCAGGAGGTGGCCTTGAAGGAGAAGATCAAGGCCGACGAGGCGCTCTTGGGCGAGTCTGCCGCAGCCAGAATACTTTCGGGGAGAACATGGAGCACTTGGACCGAGGGTCTCGTGGATGTTGCCGCTGCCATCGACGTGGAGCTGGGCGCACTGGGATGGATGATCTTGGGTATTCCTCCGACGAGCACCTCCAACCCGATGCCAAGCTCAGCTTGTTCTTCAAAGCGTGGCGGCGGCCCTCCAGCGACTCGGGAAGAGATCCCAAAGCAGCTGGCGGCGAGTCGCGCCAGATCTGGGAGCTCTTCAAAAGGTGCTGATGAAGGTGGCCTTCCACAACCCAGGCCTCAACCTCACCAACGTCCTCAAGACCTTGCCGCCGGAAGCTGATGTGGAAGCGCTCAAGACCCTTGTCGCACCCATTGTGGACAGGTTGAGCGGGATCAAGAGGGTTGAGGGCGATCGCGTAGATTAGGCCGCCCGTTTTCTCTTTTTCTTGTCGCTGCTGGTCATGTTATGAGAACAATCTATTAGAGCAGCGACAAGCTATCTTGTAATATAACTCTATTTCGGGTAGTGATTGCTAAATTATTTCCTTTACTTGATTCCTTCCTTTGTATGTTTTTGCCCTACGCTTTCAGGGAACTTGTCGGCGCAGGCAACCTAGCCGCGAGCGCTGAGTGCAGGACGTCAACAGCCTGCTGGTGGTGCCGCTACCGACAAGAAACCTTGTCGCAACTAGTTGCAGCTCACTTAAGTTATTGAGCGGACTCGAAACAAGTAAGGGCGCAACTAGCTACGAGTTGGTTCCTCCGCGCACAGGTTTTCCATACAAAGCACGGTCGTTCGAGGAAGATAACTTAAAAAATTTTGAAACTGATTGCTCAAATTTTAGCAACTTAGCTTTTCTGTCGTTTGCTTCCCGGTAAGGCGAAACTTCTTTGAACGACGCCTGGTCCACACCATTATCTTCTCCTTTCCCCCCGGCAAACTTGTGGGCGAGGGAACCTTCCTTTCTTTGAGAAAGAGAAAGAAGAGAAAATAAAGATATGGAGCCTTACGGCTCGTTATTGCTTACCGGGGGTTGGTGCTGCACAAAGTGTCAGATAACGCATGCAAAAGAAAGTAGAAAGCATGAAATTGACAAGATGTGCGGAGCACATGAGCTTTACTTATGCACGGGGTCTGCAGCCGGCTTTGTACAAAGGATTACATGCAACATCGGCAAGACTTGTACAAAAGGTGGTTGCGGAACAGGTTCCGCAAACCGCGCCTCTGAGTAAAACTTACGAAGATGCTCAATGTTCCAGAGTTGCTCACCGGAATGCCATCTTCGGTCTCAAAGCGGACAACGCCAGAGCCTAGTGACTCGTTTCACCCGTAAGGCCTTCCCACTTGGCGTCAACTTGTTGGAATTCTTGGCGGACTGAACGCGCCGAAGAACAAGTTCGCCTTCCTCGAGACTTCTGGCATTAACTTTGTGGCTATGGTAGCGGCGCAAAGCTTGCTGGTATCGAGCAGCTCGTATAGCAGCCTGAAGACGGTCCTCCTCAAGGAGCAGTGCGTCATTTTGTCGCAACTGCTCTTGCTCAAGCTCATCATAAGCGAGCACTCGAGGTGACCCGTATCGAGTTCCGTGGGGAGAACTGCCTCTGCTCCATAGACTAGAGCGAAGGTGTCTCGGCGATGGCTCGATTTGGCATCGTCTGATCGACCAAAGAACCACCGCAACTCCTCAATCCAGTTCTTTCCGCACTTGTGCAGCTTGTCGAAAGTCCTGGTCTTGAGCCCGCGCAGCACTTCGCATTCGCCCTCTCCGCTGACCGTTACTTCTCGGATGAGCAATGAAGCGAAGCGACCTTGCCGCCAAGATCTTGGACGTCTTGCATGAAGGTGCGGCTCGTGGAATTGCGTGCCGTTGTCGGTGATGATCCCGTTAGGGATTCGAAGCGGCAAACAATCGACCAAGAACTTGATCGCCGATTGTCTTGTCACCTTCCTCATCGCTTCCACTTCCGCCACTTTATGAACTTGTCGATTGCAACGCACAAGTACTCAAAGCCCCGACAGCTCGGGAAGGGGCCGAGGATGTCGAGCCCCGCATCGAAAATGGCCAGGATAAAGGGATCGTCCGGAGAGCTTGAGCTGGCTGGTGTATCTGCTTGGAATGGGCCTTGCGCTTCACACTTGGTTACTTGTGCGATTGCATCTGGAGGGCTGTCGGCCAAAAGAAACCTTGCCGGAATGCTTTGCCGGCAAGTGCTCTTGCGCCAATGTGGTGACCACATATGCCTCCATGTATCTCTGCCAACAGCTTTTGTCCGTCTTCCCGGTGAATACACTTCAATTTCACACTGTTGAGTCTCCTTCTGTACAGTGTGCTGTCGACAAACTAGTACATACTTGACTGCCGGGCTACTCTTTCTGCTTCTTCTTGCTCTTTGAGAAGTTCTCCTGTCTGAAGGAAATGGACAATCTGCTATGCCCATGCTGGAGCTTGCGGCTCGACAACAAGGACTAAAGGCACATCTGCTGCTGCGGGAACATCCGCTTCTATGGCGAGAATCTAGGGCTCAGCCGGAGCTTGACGTTCCCCGGCAAGCTTGCCGGAGCAAAACTTATCGGGAGCGTCTGCTTCAACGGAACAAACCCTAGGGCTTGCCAGAGCAGACTGCTCCTCAGCACCCTTGGTGTTGATCTTGGGGACCTTCTTGGCAGCGGCTTCGGGGAGCTCTGCCGGAAAATAGTCACCAGAAATCAACTTCCTTTTCTTGCTCTGTCCAGTTGATGGCGTTACAGTCGGTTGAGTCAGTTTGAGCACAAAGATCCCTGGTTCCACAGGTAACTTAAGTGCGGCGCACTTTGACAGGCCATCGGCAATGTCGTTCCGAGCTCTCGGAACATATTCCATCTGTAGGCCGTCAAAGTGCTCTTCTAACTTTCTCACTTCATCAACGTAAGCTTCCATCAATGGACTCTGATAATTCTTGTTCACTTGGCGGACGACAAGCTGTGAGTCACCCCTGACAATGAGCTTCTTGATCCCAAGGTCTGCTGCAATCCTGAGACCGGCAAGCAAACCTTCATACTCTGCAGTATTGTTTGTTGCTTGCTCCTTGGGAAAGTGCATCTGGACTACGTACTTGAGGTGCTCTCCGGTGGGTGCAACAAGTAGCACGCCAAGACCGCGCCTTTGCAGCGAGAAGGCACCATCAAAGTACATCAGCCACTCTTTGCTTGCCTCCTTGACGGGATGCTCGTTTCGAATTTCTTCATCTTGTGTTGGCGTCCATTCTGCTATGAACTCCGCCAATGCTCGCTTTGGATAGTTGAGGTGCTTTCAAACTTGAGGCCAAAGCTTGACAGTTCAAAGGCCCACTCGACAATCCTGCCTGTTGCTTCGGATTTTGCAAGATCCTTTTCAGCGGAAAACGAGTGACGATGTGATCTCATGTGCTTGGAAGTAATGGCGCAGCTTTCTCGAGGCCATGAGAAGGCCGAAAAGCAATTTCTGCACACCAGAATACCTTGACCTAGCCCCCTGCAAAAGGGAACTGACAAAGTAAACTGGGCGCTGCACCATCCTTTTCCGCATCTTCTCATGCTCCTGCGCAGATCCATCTTTGTCGGGACCAGAGCTTGCCGGTGAAGTCCCTTGCTTGTCGCTGGATGCATCTGCCATGGTTGCCGGCTCATCATCCGCCTCCCTCTCCGCTACTAACGCAGCACTAACCACTTGATTGGTCGCCGCTATATATAGCAGCAACTTCTCTTGTGGCTTAGGTGCGACAAGTATTGGAGTGGAGGACAGGTATCTCTTTAAGTCCTGCAGCGCAGCCTCCGCTTCCGGAGTCCATTTCATTGGACCTGCCTTTTTCAATATTTTAAAAAATGGCAGGGCGCGCTCAGCAGGCCTAGAGATAAACCTGCTGAGAGCAGCCACGCATCCGGCAAGCCTTCGTACATCCTTGACGCGCTTTGGTGCTTCAATCTGCTCAATGGACTTGATCTTGTCGGGATTGGCTTCAATTCCCCGCTGAGACAAGAAGAACCCGAGAAGCTTGCCGGAGGGGACTCCAAACACACACTTCTCGGGGTTGAGCTTGAGGTTGATCTTGCGCAGATTTGCAAAGGTTTCGTCTAAATCTTGAATCAGAGTCGCCTTGTCCTTGCTCTTGACCACTATGTCATCCATGTAGGCTTCCACATTTCTGTGTATTTGCGGCTCAAAAGCGTCATGGACTACTCTTGCAAATGTTGAACCAGCATTCTTTAAACCGAAAGGCATCCGTACGAAACAGTATGTGCCACATGGGGTAATGAATGCGGTCTTCTCCTCATCCTCTTCTGCCATGAAGATCTGATGGTACCCTGAGTATGCATCAAGAAATGAAAGCAAGTCACATCCGGCCGTGGAGTCAACAATCTGGTCGATCTGGCGGCAAGGGAAATGGGTCTTTGGGACAAGCTTTATTAACATCGGTGAAATCGATACAAAGCCTCCATTTCCGTTTGCCTTGCGCATTTACTACGGATTGGCCAACCACGAGGATGGAGCACTCCTCGACAAGGCCTGCTGCTTCCAATTTCTTGATTTCTTCTGCGATGAATTCTTGGCACTCCACCGCTGCTTCCTAACTTTACGCTTGACGGGCGCGATGAGGACAAGCGTCAAGATGGTGCTCCATTACTTTCAGGAACACCGGGATGTCGGGCGGCTGCCATGCAAATACGTCGACGTTAAGCCAGGAAAGCAACGCGCGCTTCCTATTTAGGGTCGAGAGTGGCACGATGGTGAAGGTACCACCAAGCCATCCTCCTTGGCGGGCACCTTCTTGGTCTCTGGTGGAGCTGCCATTGCCTTCTTACACTTGCGGTGGAGCTCTATGGTGCGTCCTCGGCGGTAGCGCAGCACTCAAGAGGTGCGCTTGCGAGTGGGCATCGTAACTCTTGCGGACCTGGTCTTCTTCTTCGCCCGGGAGCTTCAGCGGCAAGTGACTTGCGATCTGTTGCGGCTTCTGCTTCCCGGTAGATCTTGTCGGCACAGATAAGAGCATCCTTCTTGTCGCCAGGGACAGAGATGACACTTATCGGGCCTGGCATCTTCAACATGTTGTATGCATAGTGAGAGGCTGCCATGAATTTGGCGAGTGCTGGACGGCCAAGTATCCCATTGTAAGGCAATGGAAAATCAGCAACGTCAAAAGTGACCCTCTCAGTCCTGAAGTTCAACTCGCTGCCAAATGTCACCGGCAACGTGATCTTTCCCTTCGGCTTGCTCCTTCCCGGATTGATTCCTTGGATTGTGTCGGTCTCTTCGAGCTCGTCATCAGGGATCTGGAGTTTCTGGAGTACCGCGGAGGAGATCAGATTCAAGCCGGCCCCGCCGTCAACTAGCATCTTAGTGACCTTGAGGTTGCGGATATTTGGTGAAACAAACATCGGCAAGCACCCGACCGCAGTTATGCGATCAGGGTGGTCCTCAATATCATAGATGATAGGCGTGCTGGACCATTTCAGAGGCTTGCGTGACCCGACGGATGGTTCTACCGCATTGACTTCCCGCATCCACTGCTTGAGCTGGCGGTGTGAGGTATGCAGAGAAGTACCGCCGTCAACACATAAGACCTCTGTGGCTTTTTGGAACTCCTGCTCATTGGTCTCGTCATCATCCATATCTTCATCGTCGTCGTCATCTTCATCCTTGTCGTGACCGCGGGGAGGTCTGTCTCCTTGCCGCTGCTTGGCTTTGCCGCGGCGTCCTCCCCGGCCGGGGCGTTTCTTGCCGGATCCTCCAGCACCTTCCTGGGCCTTCTCCTTGTCGCGTCGCTCGTATTCAGCCTTTTGCTGCTCGACAAGCTGCTCTACCTTCTTGCAGCTCTGGAGGTCATGGCCCTTGGTGCGGTGGATCTTGCAGTACTGCTTGTTGGTGCCGTCCTGCTTGTCGGCGACCGCCACAGCCTGGTAGTTGGTGCCTGCGGCAACCTCCTTGCCGGAGCTACCAACTTTGGCTTTCTTGGCGCCACCTCCGTTGCCGGACTGCTCGACGACTAGCACATCTTTGCCTTTCTTCTTCTGTTGTTCCGCCACGGTTTTTCTTTGTCGGGCAGTCTCCTCACTATCGAGATCCTCCTGCTCCTATATTCTCTCCGGAGTCTCCTCCTTCCTCAAAGACGTGCACACTTGTCGGCCAGGCATATAGCTCATCGACGCCTCTGATCTTGCACATCGCCATCTCCTCCGCATCCTGCGGTTTCGCGCGCTCGATGAAACGCTGATTATTACATGGGCGGTGGACATCTGGGATGTTGTGCTGTACACGGCTGAATCTCTGAATATACTTGCGCAGGGGCTCTCCTTCCTTCTGGGTGAGTAGATGAAGGTCGCTCTCTTGGCCATGAGGCTTGTGGCCGCCTGTAAAGGCGCCGACAAACTGATGGCATAGATCTGTCCAGGAGGATATGGAGTTGTCCGGCAAGTGCATGAGCCAGGATCTGACATTGGGCTTGAGTACCAGCGGAAAGTAGTTGGTCAGGATCTTGTCGTCCTTCCCTCCGGCAGCTTGCACCGTGATGGTGTAGATGCTGAGGAACTCCGATGGGTGCGTCTTGCCGTCGTACTTCTCTGGTACGTCTGGCTTGAAATTCTTCATACTGGGCCACTGGACTTGCCGCAGTTCACGAGTGAAGGCAGGGCAACCTACCGCGTACAGCAAGTCGCCTGGTTCCCCTGGCGCATGCATGTCGACAGAGGGCCCAGCCGCTGCTGGTCGATTGACGCCGCTTCTCTTGGCGCTTCGATCGAAGTTTGAGCGTCTTCTTGCTGTCGTTAGGAAGAACTTGGCGCTGATCGCGACGAGCTCGTGGATCCGATGACGCGGTGGAGTCGTTGTCGAGGTGGATCCGGCGAGTCGGCGATCTTGGCCTTCGGGATGGAGAGTGCATGGTGGTTGCACCCCCACCGGTTTCGTCGCCACCGGCTCGTGCTTGGCAGTCCTGCCGCGGAAGCGATGCACTCGGCTGCCGCGGAGTGTCGCCGTTGGCAAAGCCGATGAGATTCTGAATGGTGGCCCTCCATTCGTCGACCTTGTCTGCCGTTGGAGGGTAATCCAGAGCGATTGAGCTCTCGCCAAGGCTTCGCTGGAGTGGTGGGCGGCGATGGCGAACGGCGCGAGGCGGGATATGCTCGACTCTAACTATGTTAGAAGGAGCGATACCCGTCCGAGCTCACGTGCCTCGCTCGTGCCAACTTCTTTGGCGTGCATGCTGGTCTTGAGCATCCCGAGGTCCACCAGCTCGATCTTGGCCTAACGAACGTATGGTACTGTGAGTACCATGACGCTGTCGATCCCACGCCTCCTGAGATGGGAGCGGTGCATGTACGGACGCTGAGGTTTGTGCAGCCTTGTCCTTGGACCTGGCAGCATCGTGGGCTCCCTCGTCGACGCCCGTTCCTCCGCCGGCGTCTACCCCACCACCCGCTTGCTCCGGTGGTGGTGGGATCGACGTGGACGGATCAGCTGCCGCCGAAGCCTTCTTCTTCGGAGGCATGTCGATGAAGAAGATGAAGATGTTGCTCGTGTGAACGCCGGATCAGGTTCACACAGCCTCGACGCCCCCTACCTGGCGCGCCAAAGATGTCGGGGAAGCTGATCTGACCCACGAACACCTATGGGGCCGGCAAGGACCGAGCCCCTTTTGGTTCGGCGGGGGGCGGAGATCGCACGAAGAGCAGATTGAGGCGAAGCACACGAGCAGTTTACCCAGCTTCGGAGCTCTCCGGAGAGATAACACTCCTACTGCTGCATGTCTGAGTTGTATTGTGTTCTTACTCGGGAGCGCTGAGTGCTACAGTACACACCAGCTGCTAACGAGACCGAGTGTGAGTGTCCTCGAACCCCCTTCTACGTTGCGCATGGGCCTCCTTTTATATGCTCAAGGGGTCTCCGACAGGTGGCAACGTAGACAAGGGTAAAAAAGGAAAATGAGTCGCGGTTGGTACAACTACTTGTACAGTGTATCATACCTAACCCTGACGGCAGGGACAAAGGCATTAAATGCCCGTCTATGTCGCCTAAACAGTGCAGAAAGGGACCGTCAGGGACGCCACCGCTCGCCATGATGGCAATCTTGTCAGCGCCGCTTGCCACCGCGCTCGCGGCCGCCACGACCTCTTGCCACGCGCTACCGAAAGGCCCTGTATGACACGTTGGTGGATGTCTTTGAGCACGTGTACAGATTGGTAGTTTACCGCGGCAAGCGCCTTGCCGCGGTCGTTGTCTTGTCGCGTCCAGAAGCTTGTCGCCCACCGGGCCTTGCCGGGACGTGTGGAGCGTCGCGGCAAGTGATGCCTTGGTTGGCCTTCCCGGCGAGCTCCTCTCGCCGGGGTCTTGTCTCCTTGGCTTAAATACTTTGTTCTTGAATGGCTCCAAAGGAACCACGGAGGACCTTCCCAGCAAGCTCCTCTTGCCGGGGCCTTGGCGGTCACCCGGCAAGCCTTGCCGCGGGGGGCTGCAACTGCCCGTACACGAGTTCGGGATACTAGGGTACCCCTACTCTAGTACACCTACAGGTTAGTTTCATTCAAATCATGCAAATTAGAGTCCAAAACAAGAGGAAAAGCGTGAGAAAAAGTAGATACGTTGGAGACGTATCAACTCTCCCAAGCTTAAACCTTTACTTGTCCTCAAGCAATTCAGTTGATAAACTAAAAGTGAGAAAGAAAAACTTTTACGAACTCTTTTGCTCTTTTTTGCATAAATAAGCTTAAACAACACCCATGTCTTTAGCCAACATTATAACTAACCATGTCAACAATATCTTTTAAAGATTATATTAACTCATATCAATGACATAATCAGCTAGCGAGCGATAATAAGATATCTCAAACAGCAACACGTTGTCAAAACAACCATGGTATAATATGGAAATAATGGTATCTCGCTAGCCCTTTCTGAGACCGCAAAACATAAATGCAGAGCACCTCCAAAGTTCAAGCAACGACTAAACATTGTAATTCATGGTAGAAAAGATCCAGTCATAATGCACCCCACATTAGCTATACACAATGCATAAATCATGACAGCTGTGCTCTACTCAGTTTCTGGCGCTTGTTTTAGAAGGTGGTGACACAACATAAAAGTAAATAGAAAGTCCCTTCGCAGAGGGAAGCAGTGATTTGCAGAGGTGCCAAAGCTCAGTTTTTAAAACAGAGATAAATGATATTTTGAGACATGCACCCTTCTCATTCACTTCACGACCATCAATTATCAACATCTTCCATGCTAAGCATGCTAGTGGCAGTTCCCAAGCGATAAAAGTAAAGGTTTACTCCCCCTCCACCATCAATCACACTCCACGACTTGTCCGAAACAACGGGTGCCGTCCATACCAACATCAGTCCCGGGGGAGTTTTGTTTAATTATTTGCATTTTTGAGTTCGGGACTGGGAATCCCTATTACCGCCCATTTTCTCGTGCGATGGCGAGTGAATAAACACTCGACCTGAGAATAACCCGCTTAGCACGGAAGATATCGACCACCTTCTGTCGTTCCATGAATGATCCAGGCACACAAAAGGATAATTTTTAGAAGTTTTTAGAGGTGGCACATGCAAATTTACTTAGGACGGTAGGGTAATACCGTATATAGGTAGGTATGGTGGACTCATCTGGAATAACTTTGGGTTCAAGGTTTTAGACGTACAAGCAGAATTCCCACTTAGTATAGGCGAAGGCTAGCAATTAAGATTGACAAGCGGCCAGCTAGAGAGCAACGACAATCATAACCAGGCATTATGCATAAGTAATATTGGACACTAGCATGATTAGGATATGAACACCATGAACATAAATATCATAGAGGCTATGTTAGTTTTGATTCAACTACATGCATGAAAATGTGCCAAGTCAAGCCACTCGAACATTCAGAGGAGGATACCATATCATCATACTACATCACAATCATTTTAACTTTATGTTGATATCCAAGATAAATCATTATCCACTTCCAACTACTTATGCATGGCATGAAACTATAATCTCTAATTGTCATTGCAAACATGTTTAATCATAATGGGCTGAAGCCTGGGTACTAGGTCAAACATATTTACACAAAAAGAACAAGTCGAGTTCATACCAGTTTCTCTTTGCCACGGCCAGCTCATCGAATATCGTCATTATTGCCTTTCACTTGCACGACCAAATGATATGAAGATAATAATAATGCAAGAATGCCGTGGACTAAGCTGGAATCTACAAAACATTTTATTCAACAGGAGAAGACAAGGTAAAATGTGCTCTTTATTAGTTCAATAGTTATTCAAATGATAGCCACTCAACATTTTCATCGTGGTCTTCTTCTCGGTACAACTTGAATAAAAGGAAAAGAAATTCAGAGAAACACACTGAAATATTTTTGGAGTTTTTGGTTTTCTTGAGCAATCAAATAAAATGGAAAAACAAAAAACGAGAAAAAATATTTACACGGGAAAGCTCCAAACAAGCAAAAGAAGAAGAAGGAAATCTTTTTGGATTTTCTTTTTAGTACTACTACTAAGCATGCATAGAAAGTAAATTACTACAACTAATTTTTTTGGTTTTTCTTAAGTTTTTCAAACACACAAGAAGAAAGCAAAAAATAAATCTAAGCATGGATGATACAATGAAAAAGTGTGAACACCGACAAATAAAATGATATGTGAACATGAATATAATGTCGGTGGGTACACGTACTCCTCCAAGCTTAGGCTTTTGGCCTAGCTTGGTAGTCGATCAGTAGCCTGAAGGGTAGTAGTCGGCGTGGTAGCTCACGGAGGCTCTCGGTGCGGAGGCCTCAGCCTGCTGTGCTGCCTTCACTGCTGCATTATGAGCTCGAGCCTCACTCTCAAGAACAAAATGTCTTCCTCTGCTGTGATAATCAAAGAGAGCAGGTGCAGGCAAATATGTGTCCACAACATGTGATTGGTTAAACAACAGATTATAAGTGAAGTTATCAACCTTTGCCTTTAGAATCTTATGCTCCTTTAAGGTGTCAAAATCTAAATACGCGTGGGTAGGATGGGATCAAAGGGTAAAGGTGAAACACCCAACCCTCGTGCTAAACGCGTGGCATAAATTCCACCATAGAACCAGCCACTTTTGGCGTTATGCTGAAGTCTACGTGCAACAATCACTCCAAGGTTATAATTCCTTTCACCAGTGAGAGCGGTGTGAATGAGGCTCAAGTCTGGCGCACAAAGTATGCTACAGTCTTGCTTGCCTACTATGCATTTACCGTTAAATAAAGCAAAATACTGAATTGCGGGAAAGTGAATGCTCTTTATTCTTCCTTGTCTCACTCCCCTATTTTCACTGTAACAAAGGCTAGTCAAGAAAGACTCATACTCAGCCGTTGGAGGCTCATCAAGTGAACCCCAAAATGGAAGTTTGCAATGGTAAGCAAAGTTCTCTAGTGGAATAGTAAATGGCCTATCATAAAGCATAAACGACATCCTAGACTCACGTGGAAAATATTTAAATCCTTTGACAAATGATTCAGTGAAAAGTTGGCATTATTCACACTTATCTAAGAGGTAGGGACCGAGACCGGCATTGTGAACATATTGCTCAAATTCCTCCTTGATGCCCACACACACCATATATTCATCGCAAGGCCATAAGCATGTTTTGGTGGCGGCATCGCGCATGGAACTTTCACTTGGTTCAACATAAGACCGGCGAGAAGAACTGTCACTAGAAGATGCCCCCGAGGATCATCTCCTCGAAGAACTCCTTCCAAATAGGTTCATCATGTCCGCGTACAAATTTCTGAAAATAATTTTTTGAGGTGACAAAAATTTGTCAACAAAACTTTATGAAATTGATAGCAACTACTCATAGGGATACATAGAGGCCATAGCAAACATTCAAACTACTTAGAACACTAAGAATTGAACATTCAAGCACATGTACAACAGCACCAAGAGTAGCTAATTATTCAAAGTATAAACCATTAAAACAAAAACTAATTGGACAAATGGTGGAGTCACATACCAAGCAACAACCCCCCGAAACAGTTTCAGAAATGGAGCTTCGAGCAAAGAGATCGAAATCCGCGGGTTTGAGCTCAAGAACACCGGGGAGAGAGTAAGAGGGATTTTTTTTTCTAGAGGTAGGTGACAATGTGGGATGAAGATATAAGTGAGGGGGCCCACATGGGATCACAACCCACCAGGGCGCGCCTGGGGGTCCTAGCGCGCTTGGGTGGGTTGTGCCCACCTGGTGCACATCCCTTTGGTATTATTTGCACCAAAAATTCTTAAATATTCAGAAAAAAATCATATAAAATTTTCAGGGCATTCTGAGCACTTTTATTTTTGGGTCACTTTTTATTGCACGGGAAATTCAGAAAATAGACAAAACATGTCATTTTATTTTATTAACTAATAAAAACAGAAAAAAAAGTAGGGACATAAGGTAGTGCTTACTAAATTCATCAACTTCATACCGCTCAAAAATGATTCATTAATAAGGTTGACCAGGTCTTGTTAACAACCACTTTCGATTAGCATGAAACCGAAGAACTTTCAGAATCACTAAGTTACCTCAATGGGGATCTGCATCTCCCCAACAATAAGTATTTCATATTTCTTTTTGACAGTAGGTAGAGGTATTTGAAAACTTCCAATAGTAATTGTCGCAGATTTTTTAATAACATTAATACCATTCACTTGGAATTGTTTTTTCGGAAAGTGCACCGTATGCTCATTACCATTAATATGAAATGTGCCTTGCTTTTATTGCAATCAATAATAGCCCCTGCAGTATTCAAGAAGGATCTACCAAGGATAATCGACATGTTGTCGTCCTCGGGCATCTCAAGTATAACAAAGTCAGTCAAAATAGTAACATTAGCAACAACAACAACGGGCACATCCTCACAGATACCGATAGGTATGGCAGTTGACTTGTTAGCCAGATATTTTAGTAGGTGTGAGTTTATTCAAGTCAAGTCTTTTATATAAAGAGAAAGGCATAACACTAACACCAGCTCCTAAATCACACAAAGCAATTTTCACATAATTCTTTTTGATAAAGCAAGGTATAGTTGGTATACTCGGATCTCCAAGTTTTTTAGGTACTCCATCTTTGAAAGTATAATTACCAAGCATAGTGGAGATTTCAGCTTCCGGTATTTTTCTCTTATTAGTGATGATGTCTTTCATATACTTTGCATAAGGAGGCATTTTCAAGATATAAGTCAAGCGGGTACGCAAAAAGATTGGCCTCAGCATTTCAGCAAAGCTTTCAAATTCTTCATCATCACTCCTTTTAGTTGACTTGGATGGAAAAGGCATATGTTTTTGAACCCGTGGTTCTCTTTCTTTACCGTGTTTTCTAACAACAAAGTCTCTTTTATCATATCTTTTATTCTTAGGTTGTGGGTTATCAAGATCAACAGTGGTTCTATCTCAACATCATTATCTGGTTCTTTATCATTATTTGGTTGATCATCTTCATGAACATCAGCATCACTAGGTGGATGTTCATTACCAGATTGAGTTTTAGCATCAGAGATAGAAGTTTCATTTTCATTATCAGGAGGTTTTTCTATTTCAGGTTCAATAGAGGCATGCAAAGTCCTATCATTTTTCTTCTTCTTTTTCCTTTTTAGAAGGACTAGGTGAAGTAGTGTTGTTTATTTGTGAATCTTGTATAATTCTTTTTGGGTGTCCCTTAGAATAAAGTGGTTCCTGAGTCATTTTACCTCCTCTAGTTGCAACTCTAACAACAAAGTCATGCATATTATTGTTCATTTCATCTAGCAATTCTCTTTGTGATTTAGCAACTTGTTCCAACTGGGTTTGTACCATAGAAGCATGTCTTCCAACACCTCTAACATCATTTGAAATTCTAAATAACAAGTCACTCAAGCGAGCAATCATATCAAAATTGTATTTCAATTGTTTATAACATTTGCATTGAAGTGATCTTGTTTTCTAATGTAGTTTTCAAAATTATAAAGGCATTGACTAGGATGCATATTGTGAGGATTGTCATTTTCATTAAATTTCATAAGAGAATTTACCTTTCATAAGAGAATTTACCTCTACCACCTTAGGCAGTGGTGGTGTGTTAAGCCCCTGTATTTCTTCAATAGGAGGTAAATTTTTAACATCCTCAGCTTTAATACCTTTTTCCTTCATAGATTTCTTTGCCTCTTGCATATCTTCAGGACTGAGATATGATATACCCCTCTTCTTCGGAGTGGGTTTAGGTGGTGGTTCAGGAAGAGTCCAATCATCATAATTTTTCAATATGTTATTCAATAATTCTTCAGCTTGAGCAATAGTTTGTTCCCTGAAAACACAACCAGCACCACTTTCTAGGAAGTCCCTAGAAGCATCGGTTAGTCCATTATAGAAGATATCAAGTATTTCATTTTTCTTAAGAAGATGATCAGGCAAAGCATTAAGTAACTGGCAAATCCTCCCCCAAGCTTGTGGGAGACTCTCTTTTTTAATTTGAACAAAGTTAAATATTTCCTTTAAGGCAGATTGTTTCTTATGAGCAGGAAAATATTTTTCAGAGAAGTAATAAATCATATCCTGGGGACTACGCAAACAACCAGGAGTAAGAGTATTGTACCAAGCTTTAGTATCACCCTTTAATGAGAAAGGAAATAATTTGAGAATAAAGTAATAGTGAGTTTTCTCATCATGAGTAAAAAGGCTGGCTATATCATTCAACTTAGTAAGATGTGCCACAACCGTTTCAGTTTCATAACCATGGAAAGGATCATATTCAACCAAAGTAATTAACTCTGGGTCGACAGAGAATTTATAATCCTTATTGTCGGTGTCAAAACCGGCGGATCTCGGGTAGGGGGTCCCGAACTGTGCGTCTAGGCGGATGGTAACAGGAGACAAGGGACACGATGTTTTACCCAGGTTCGGGCCCTCTTGATGGAGGTAAAACCCTACGTCCTGCTAGATTAATATTGATGATGTGTGTTACAAGAGTGGATCTACCACGAGATCAAAGAGGCTAAACCCTAGAAGCTAGCCTATGCTATGATTGTTGTTCGCCCTACGGACTAAAACCCTCCAGTTTATATAGACACCGGATAGGGTTAGGGTTACACAGAGTCGGTTACAATGGTAGGAGATCTACATATCCGTATTGCCAAGCTTGCCTTCCACGCCAAGGAAAGTCCCATCCGGACACGGGACGAAGTCTTCAATCTTGTATCTTCATAACTTGGAGTCCGGCCGGTGATGATAGTCCGGCTATCCGGACACCCCCTAGTCCGGAACTCCCTCAGTAGCCCCCGAACCGGGCTTCAGCGACGACGAGTCCGGCGCGTATATTGGCTTCGGCGTTGCAAGGCGGGTTCTCCTTCAATCTTCATGTTCCCGTCGGATAGTGCCCGGCTTCTTTATAAATGTTGCGCTCCTTGGCTTCTACGCCCAATAATGGCCTTCTTCCACGTGTTGTACGAATGCGAAAGGCTGGGATATTTTTACATTTTACCCCCTAGCCGTGCGAATGATCCGCCTATAAGTGAGGCGAGGATCTAGATCCAGCTCACACCATCCTCCATCCACAAGTTCTCATTGAAGCGCCTCTGACAAAAATCCATTCCATCATGGATAGCCGACGCGGCTCCTCCTCTCGCGCTCCCAGCCCTAAGCCAGGAGATTGGGGGAGATGCTCGATTCCACAATGAGCTAGTGGTACTTCAAACCGAGGGATATCTTCCCCAGCTTTCATGGTTCCGGTTCGAGCCGGACTAGCCACCTACAAGGGTGGAAAGCAGCAGAGAGCGTCCCAGCCCTTCAAAGGGGAGCGGGTATGCTTTGTCCCCTATCTAATAAGGGGACTCGGATTTCCCATACATCCGTTTCTCCGGGGGCTCCTAGAGTTCTACGGACTCCAACTTCACCACCTCACGCCCGCCTCCATTTTGCACATCGCGGGCTTCGTAGATTTTTGCGAGCTGTTCTTGGGCATCGAGCCCCATTTTGCCCTGTGGAAGAGATTGTTTTGTCTCGTACCCCGTTCTCATGAGGGGTCGATATATCAAGTTGGCGGAGCCGAAATATGGCGCATCGCCAGGACCGGATATCTATCCGGCACCCCGAAGAAGGCGTCCGAAGACTGGCCTTTGGAATGGTTCTACATGGAGGACGCCCCTCTGCCGGATCCAGTTCGGATCGGCCTCCCGGAGTTCAACAATGCTCCCTTGAGGAAACGCCTGACTTGGCGCCCGCGGAGCCCTCAACGGGAAGATGATAGGAGCGTCCATTATCTGATGGGCCGGATTAGGTTACTGGCCAACTCCGGATTGACCATGATTGGATTCATGGCCACGTGCATTATGCGAGGGGTGCAGCCACTCCAATATAGGGGCCACCCTATGTGGGATTTCAACGGGGAAGACGACGCCACCCGTCATGGCCGCAAAGGGCCAGGCTCGGTAGCCGATCTGGCAAAGATCCTGTCCGGCTTGTACAAGGGAGAGGAGGAGGACTTCCTCCGCAAGAATCCGTTGAATGGATTTTCTATGAATAACCCTCGGAGCTGGGTAAGCGGATGTTCGTCTACCCGATCCATATTTTTAAAGTCAAGTATCTTACTCTGTGATTTCGATGCAGGAGCTGCGCCGGGACGTGGAGGGCATACGAAGCCTAACTCCACAGCCCGAGGATCCGGAAAGATCCAATGATCCGACCTCCGAAGAGGATCCAGACATAAAGGTGGAGCTGATTGACGGGGTGTTCCACCAACGTAGCATAGACAATGCTCTAGTCGCCATTACAGCTGACTACCCCGGTTTGTTTCCGGCCTCCCAGGTGACTACGACCAAGGTCTTGACACCATCATTTGATCCGCGCTCAATTCTAACCATCCCATACTGACGGTGCATCGCAAGAGGTGCCTTTAAGGTGGGAAGCCGAACCCGCGGCGGCCGGCCAACAAGGGTCGATCCGGCCCAGCGGAGCGGAAGAGGAGCGACGCGAACCAAACGTCGCCGCAACGGTGCGGAACACCGCTATTTTTAAGGGAAGGATCCCTAGGAGGTATATTAATGCTCATAACTTTTCCAGAAAGAGCGCTCGCCGGACAGTGTCCGGAGAGGTTGCCAATCAAGCCTCCGTCGGCCATGCTCCAACGCATGGTCCGGGAGGAGAGGCGAATACAAGGCGTGAGCCGGACACTCCTCCGACGGAGGATGCCGACAGGCTGTCCGCCACCCGGTCTGAGGTGGAGAGCGCCATGAATCACAGGCGTCGCCGGACAGTTCTTCGTGACGCGTGTTTCTCCCCGGAGGCGTTAAATGCCTTTGAAGCGGGAAACGCGCACCTCTGTGCCGCTCAAGAGGGGTTAACCAGAGCCACGGAGCAGTATGTGCAAGACATACGGATAAGTAATTTTAATAGTTATATATGCCAGTAGCCCCGAGACTTAAAATAGTTGAAATAACTGATTTAAGGATCAATTATGATGCAGGATCTTACGGAGAAGAATACCCATCTGTCCCAGGAGCTCCAAGAGTGCAAAGCCCAACTTGAGGCCGCACTGGCCGCCACAGGGGGAGCCACAGAGACCCCTACTGGTAAGACGTACTTTGAAAAGATAATTATTTAACAAAGTGCGGCGTGGATCTGACAATAATATTGCAGAGGGCGCCGGACTAGATCCGGACAAGCAACAGCTACTGCGTCAGCTAAAGGCCGGCGAGAGGGTGCTTATGAAGGTGTAGCAGGAGAGAAACAAGCTCCAAGATGCCCACACCCAGCGAGGAGAAGAGCTGAAGGGTGTTCGGGCCCAGCTGTCTGGCTCCGTGAAGGAGAATCAGCGGCTTCGTCGCGACATTTGTAGTAAGTGCTTGAACAAATTCCTTTGAAAAGAGGAATTCGGCGAGGAAGTTGATTGACAGAAATATGTCTTTAGGTGTGCTCACAGGTCGCCCTGCGGAGGAAATGCCTGAGTCAACGGGTGACCAACTTCCCGAGCTAGTGCAATTGCTCAAACGTGTTCGGCAGG
The DNA here is from genome assembly GCA_021605205.1 of Aegilops longissima. Classification (NCBI taxonomy): domain Eukaryota; kingdom Viridiplantae; phylum Streptophyta; class Magnoliopsida; order Poales; family Poaceae; genus Aegilops; species Aegilops longissima. The sequence continues at coordinate 545,548,932 of CM038678.1, read as the reverse complement.
CGATGAGTGGCGTCGTTCATGCTTTATGGCCATCCGTCTCCCTACCCGAGGGCCTTGGTGAGCTTGCTGAGAAGCTTCAGGGAGCACGGCGACACCTCCATTTGTGGAAGATATCGGCATGCCGTCAGGGCGCCAGGGAGGCCTGGGCCATGGTGAAGACATGTTACCCGAAGGCTGACCCAAACCACATGGCCGAGGTCGGACCTGCGGGGCCTGATGGGAAGGAGATCCCTGTGAGCTTGATGTACGGCCAAGTAGAACTGGCCGTGAAATATTCCCAACAGGACTGTAAATTAGACAGCCTGTTAGATGGGATTGAGGAGGAGTACAATCAGTCAGTTTAACGATGTAATTTGAAATGACATGTAAAATGCCTTCTAGCCGGATTGTAGATCGTTTGTCTTTGCGGACCGTTTGGCTTCAACCTCGGGACCCAACAGTCCGGAGTGTGTCCGAATACCTTTACGGTTATAAAAGAATCGGGGCATGCATGGAGACAAGGCGCCTGGGTCATAATTGCTTTATCAGACAAGTGCCCAACTAGTTATGTTATATTACATGGTTAGTAAGAAACATCTTCCAAGGAGAATAGTTCCGTTAAGGGTTCCTTTCCCTGGGAGGCATGCCCTAAAGTGCAATGCCGGACTGCGAAAATAGCAGAAAAAGCATCTGGGGGCAGATAAATAAGTAAGTAATAAATCATCTTTCAAGTCACCGACCGAATATTCTCTTAAGAACGCTAGCTTTCGGCTTCACCCGACCGAGGTACACATCCGGCTGACCGGCAAGAATAATCGCAGAGGTGCTCCTTTACCTCCTAGCCGAACAATCGGGAACGTGGGTGTAAGCACAGAGCCGAGCAACCCAGCTTGGCCAAAACTTAAGTCATATCGATGCATATAATGGTGAATAAAAGGTACATGCGGAAGTATGACACATGTATTGGGTATAAAGCTCAGATGAATAAGCTTCATTAAAGAAGCCCCGGTATAATGAGTGCCGGAGCACGTCAAGTGTGTCTTGAACAAAGCGCAAATTAGCCCATAAAAGGTATTGAAAAAAAAAGTGGGAAGAAGGAGGAGGACGAGAGACAGTAAAAAAAAGGGGTGGACGGGGGAGTGATACGAACCCGGAGTCCGGCGTTAGGCGTAGAATCTTCGGAGACGGGCTGCATTCCATGGGTTCGGCTCGAGTCGGTTGTCAGATGCGTTACGTAGACGGTATGCTCCGCCGGTCAGGAATTGGTCGATGATGAAGGGACCTTCCCACTTGGGCTTAAGTTTGTCCTTTTTCTTGTCCGGCAGGCGTAGAACAAGTTTGCCAACATTGTAAGTTTTGGCCCGTACTTCTCTGCTTTGATATCTTCGAGCCTGCTGCTGATAAAATGCGAAACGAGCCTTTGCCACGTCCCACTCCTCCTCTAAGGCGTCCAAACTGTCCTGCCGATCCAACTCGGCTTCTCTTTCTTCGTACATGCGCACACGAGGTGAGTCATGAATTATATCGCATGGCAGAACTGCCTCTGCGCCGTATACCATAAAAAATGGTGTGAATCCGGTAGTTCGGTTTGGCGTGGTCCGCAGTCCCCAGAGTACGGAGTCGAGCTCCTCTACCCAAAGGCGTGTTAGATTCCTTGAGGACCGCACTAGTCCGGGTTTGATGCCGCTCATGATTAGACCATTTGCTCGCTCAACTTGACCGTTAGTTTGGGGTGATAGATCAAGCGTAATCGAGCTTGATGCCCATGTTTTGCACCAGAGTTTAACCTCGTCGGCCGTGAAGTTCGTGCCGTTATCGGTGATGATGCTGTGGGGGACGCCAAACGGTGTACTACCCCGGATATGAAGTCTATCACCGTCCGGATTCGCCGTTTAACCGCTTGGCCTCAATCCATTTGGTGAATTTGTCCACCATGACCAATAAGTATTTGTGCTTGTGGGTTCCCCTTTAAGGGTCCAACCATGTCAAGCCCCTGCACCGCGACGGCCGGGTAATGGGTATAGTTTTGAGGGCGGTGGGTGGCATGTGGCTCGATTAGCAAAGAGCTGGCAATCGACGCATCGTTGGACTAAGTCTGGCGTCTGCCCTGGCTGTCGGCCAATAAAATCCTGTCTGGAAGGCCTTGCCTACAAGGGCCCGGGCTACAGCGTGGTGCCCGCCAAGTCCGGCGTGAATTTCAGCCAGGAGATTTCGCCTTCCTCTTCGGAGATACACCTTTGAAGGACTCGGTTGTGCTTTTCTTATAAAGTTCTCCTCATGGACCTTGTAGGCTTTAGATCGCCGAACTATGCAGCGGGCCTCATTTTGGTCTTCGGGAAGTTCCTGCCGCATTAAGTAGGCTAGGAATGGTTCTGTCCACGGGGCAATTACTGCCATTATTTCGTGAGATGAAGGTGTTATTTCATTGGCTGAGCCGCCGATTGTGTCAGAATGGTCTGAGTTAGGTGATGCAGCTGGCTCCGGATTGTTATTTCCGGACTCCTCTTCCCATAATACGGATGGCTTAAAGAGCCGTTCCAGGAAGATGTTTGGAGGGACGGCGTCTCGTTTCGCGCCGATGCGTGCTAACACGTCTGCTGCCTGGTTATTATCCCGGGCTACATGGTGGAATTCTAGTCCTTCGAACCGAGCTGACATTTTTAGGACGGCGTTGTGGTAAGCTACCATTTTTGGATCTTTGGCGTCAAAGTCTCCATTTATTTGGGATATTGCGAGGTTTGAATCCCCGCGCACCTCTAGGCGTTGAATGCCCATGGAGATTGCCATCCGGAGGCCATGTAGAAGGGCCTCGTATTCGGCTGCGTTGTTGGAGTCCATGTACATTATTTGAAGTACGTATTGGATTGTGTCTCCAGCTGGGGACGTCAGGACGACGCCAGCCCCCAAGCCAGCCAACATTTTGGATCCGTCGAAATGCATGATCCAGTTGGAGTACGCGTCGTACTCTTTAGGGAGTTCGGCTTCGGTCCATTCGGCGACGAAGTCAGCCAGAACCTGCGACTTTATAGCTCGTCGTGGTTTGTAGGTTATGTCAAATGGTAAGAGCTCGATAGCCCATTTTGCAATCCTTCCCGTTATGTCGCGATTGTTTATAATATCGTTGAGAGGTACTTGGAGGCCACCGTTATTGAACACTCTTGAAAGTAGTGTCGCAGCTTCCGGATGCCATGAACACCGTGACACGCTATCTTTTGATAATGTGGGTACCGGATTTGCATGGAGTTAGAACGGTGGATACGTAGTACACTGGTTTTTGAAGAGGGAATTTGTGCCCTTCGCTTCTCGTTCAACGACGAGTACCACGCGACAACTTGATGTGTTGCTGCGATATATAATAACATAGGTTCGCCCAGGTTGGGCGCGCCGAACCGGATTTGTTGCCGATGGCCTTTATTTCTTCGAGTCCGTTGTGGCAGCATCCGTCCATTCGAAATGTTCGGTGTGCCGGAGGAGGCGGTAGAGGGGCAGAGCCTTTTCTCCCAAACGGGAGATGAAGCGACTTAAGGCCGCTATGCATCCGGTTAGTTTTTGTATCTGCTTGAGGTCTTTTGGAATATCCAATTGTGACAGAGGTCGGATTTTGGGCGGGTTTGCTTCAATTCCTCGACCGGATACGATGAAGCCCAAGAGCTTTCCGGCTGGTACGCCGAAGACGCATTTTTCCGGATTGAGCTTAATGTCATATGCTCGGAGGTTGTCGAATGTCACCCTCAAGTCTTCTACTAGAGTTCCGACGTGTTTGGTCTTGACGACCACATCGCTCACGATGCCTCTACTGTTTTGCCTATCTGGGTAGCCAGACATGTTTGAATCATGCGCTGATATGTTGCGCCGGCGTTTTTGAGTCCGAAGGGCATTGTGTTGAAGCAGAATGGCCAATATGGAGTAATGAATGTCGTTGCGGCCTGATCTTTCTCCGCCATCTTGATTTGATGGTATCCGGAGTATGCGTCGAGGAAGCACAATGAATCGTGCCATGCGGTAGCATCGATGATTTGATTGATGCGAGGGAGGGAGAAAGGGTCCTTTGGACAGGCCTTGTTAAGGTCTTTAAAATCGACGCAGAGGCGCCAGGATTTGTCATTTTTTGGTACCATTACTAAGTTGGCTAGCCAGTCCGGATGTTTTATATCTCTGATGAATCCGGCTTCTAAGAGTTTGGCTAGCTCTTCTCCCATTGCCTGTCTTTTGGGCTCGAAAAATTGCCGAAGAGCTTGTTTGACTGGCTTGAATCCTTTTAGGATATTTAGGCTGTGCTCTGCCAGCCTGCGTGGGATTCCTGGCATGTCTGAAGGGTGCCAGGCAAAAATGTCCCAATTTTCCCGAAGGAATTCTCGTAGTCTTGACCGACATCAGGACTTAATTGTGCCCCAATGGAGGCCGTCTTTGTGGGGTCCGTTGGATGGACCTGAAATTTGACTATCTCTTCTGCTGGTTTAAAAGAGGTGGATTTGGACCTCTTATCGAGTATCACATCGTCCCTATCCACCGTGGAGCGCAGCGTAGTTAGTTCTTCTGCCGCTAGGGCTTCGGACAATGCCTCTAGGGCCAGTGCGGCTGTCTTATTTTTAGCGCGGAGTGTTGTATCTGGATCACTAGCGAGAGTGATTATCCCATTGGGTCCGAGCATTTTGAGCTTCATGTACCCGTAGTGGGGTATAGCTTGGAAGATTGTGAATGCCTCTCGCCCTAACAAAGTGTGATATCCGCTGCCGAATGGGGCCACTTGAAACGTGACCTCCTCGGACCTGTAATTGTCCGGTGAGCCGAACACTACATCTAGTGTGATTTTTCCTGCGCAGCGCATTTCTCGACTAGGGATTATCCTCTCTGAAGGTTGTGCTGCTTCGCCAATGCGGCTCCAGTCAATTTCCATTTTTGAAGGGTTTCCTCATAGATGAGGTTTAATCCGCTGCCGCCATCCATGAGTACCTTAGTAAGACGAAAACCGCCCACTATCGGATGAGGACCAATGCGGCCGGTGCTCTAGCTGTTCGAATTTAGGTTCGTCACTGGCGTTGAAGGTGATAGCCGTGTCGCTCCATGGATTTGTTGTTGCTACTTGGTAGACTTCGGCGAGGCTGCGGATTGTTCGTTTCCGCATGTTATTTGATGTGAAAGTCTCGAAGACTGTTAATACCGTACTGGTACTGCTGGGTTGGTTGCCCGGGGCTAAAAAGCCTACACCACTTTTGGCCACCTGCCGCAGTATCCAACATGCTCGAAGGCTGTGTGTTGGAGTGGCGCCCTCCGTACTGTGGATTTTGCAGGGTCCGTTGAGCCAACCCTCCAGTACGGTTCCGTACCCTTTAGGGGGTTTTGGTTTTTTGGTATTCAACCCGGGTGCTTGATAATGATGCACCCTTTTGTTTCGGACTAGGGATGTATTCGGGGCCGGATTATCCCAAAATTTACTTTCGGTTTTCCAGGCGCTCTCCATCGCACAGTACTTTTGTACTATGGTCACCAAGTCAGCAAAGCGTGTAATTTCGCGACGACTTATGGCGTTTAGGATTCCCTTGTCCGTGCAATTATTGCAGAAAATTGGGATTGCGTCCTCCTCTCGGCAGTCCTTTATCCTGTTCATAACCAAGAGGAATCTGGCCCAGTAATGATGTACTGTTTCAGCGGGCTCTTGCCGAATTCGAGAGAGATCGCTAATGTTTGGGTGGGCGGGTGGAACTAGATCCGAACCCGTCCAATTTAGGACTCAAGGGCGAAGTTTCGAACTTGGAAGTTTGGATTTTGAGTGTTATCCAATGAGTCCAACCCGTCACCGACTTTAAGTTCGGGCTTGATCGACATCCGTCCCTCTGCGGGAATCCGCATGGAGGATCGGGACTCGGACGAACTAGTCCTTAAGATACAAGAAGAATCGCCGCATTGCTGCTCTATCACAGCAACATGATGGGTAGCCCGGGAGAGTTGATCTCTCTCAGATTGGTTCTATGCCCGATCCGGTCGTAGTCTGTGGCGACTCCTGGCGGCGATCGATGCGATCCAAGAGCTCGTTTATGGAGGAGAGCTCGATCGATCTAACTGTTCGGCAAGTTCGAACTAACTCGAGATTGGTTTCGATGACTCGAGAGGTCATCGTCGACGGTGGCGGATGGCGGTCATAAGAAAACCACCTAGTCAAGAGTTCGCCAGCGGCCAAGGCTCCTTTGGCGATAGTATCGTCTTTAAAGACGAGATGAGGCATCCTACCTGACGGCGACGACACAGAGGAACTCTCAATGAGAGCACCAACATCGGTGTCAAACCGCGGATCTCGTAGGGGTCCCGAATCGTGCGTCTAGGCGGATGGTAACAGGAGACAAGGGACACGATGTTTTACCCAGGTTTGGGCCCTCTTGATGGAGGTAAAACCCTACGTCCTGCTAGATAAATATTGATGATGTGTGTTACAAGAGTAGATCTACCACGAGATCAGAGAGGCTAAACCCTAGAAGCTAGCCTATGCTATGATTGTTGTTCGCCCTACGGACTAAAACCCTCCGGTTTATATAGACACCGGATAGGTTAGGGTTACACAGAGTCGGTTACAATGGTAGGAGATCTACATATCCGTATCGCCAAGCTTGCCTTCCACGCCAAGGAAAGTCCCATCCGGACACGGGACGAAGTCTTCAATCTTGTATCTTCATAATCTTGGAGTCCGGCCGATGATGATAGTTCGGCTATCCAGACACCCCCTAGTCCGGAACTCCCTCACTTATCATCAATAAAGATAGGTGAAGTAGCAAGCTTAGGATCATATTTCATTCTAGCATTCAGAGATTTTTCTTTATACTTGCATAGAAATTTCTCTAGATCATCTCTATCCCTACAAGCAAGAATATCTCTAGTTGTCTCCTCATTCATAACATAACCTTCCGGTACCTTAGGCAATTCGTATCTAGGAAGGTTAGTTCTAGCAGGTGTTTCAGGAGATTCAGTTTCAAGCTCATCATCAGATTCAACAACATCTTGTTGTATTACTCTAGCAATTTGTGCATCAAGAAAATCACCAAGTGGCACATCATCATTATCAAGCAAGGTATTAGCATATAAGCATCATTCATAGTAGAAGTAGCATCATCAATAACTTGTGACATATTAGAATTGATAGCATGTGGTGGTGTTGCAAGTTTACTCATAACAGAAGGTGAATCTAAAGCAGAACTGGATGGCAGTTCCTTACCTCCCCTCATTTTTGAGGGAAATATCTTAGTCTTTGGATCCTTCAGATTCTTCATAGTGATAATATGATAATAATCCCAAGTGACTCAACAAATATAGCTATGCTCCCTGGCAACGGTGCCAGAAAAAGGTCTTGATAACCCACAAGTATAGGGGATCACAACAGTTTTCGAGGGTAGAGTATTCAACCCAAATTTATAGATTCGACACAAGGGGAGCCAAAGAATATTTGAAGGTATTAGCAGCTGAGTTGTCAATTCAACCACACCTGGAGATTAATTATATGCAGCAAGTAATTAGTAGCAAAGTAGTTTGATAGTTTTGATAATTGTAGCAACAGGAACGGTAGCAGTAACAGTGATAGCAGTAATTTTGTAGCAAGTGTAACAGTGATGATAGCAATAGTAATGCAACAAGATCAATATAAATAAATTCGTAGGCATTGGATAGGTGACTTGTTGGATGATATTCATCATGTAACAGTTATAACCTAGGGCGATACGACACTAGCTCCAGTTCATCGACATAATGTAGGCATGTATTATGTAAATAGTCATATGTGCTTTATTAAAAGAACTTTCATGCCATCTTTTGTCCTACCCTCCCGTGGCAGCGGGGTCCATATTGGAAACTAAGGGATATTAAGGCCTCCTTTTAATATAGGACCGGAACAAAGCATTAACACATAGTAAATACATGAACTCCTCAAACTACGGTCATCACCGAGAGTGGGCCTGGTTGTTGTCACTCCGGGGTTGTCGGATCATAACCGTAGTAGGTGACTATAACTTGCAAGATCGGATCTAAAACATGGATATAATGATGAATTCATAAACGGTTCAGAGAGGAGTTCATGACACCTGGGCCCAAAGTGACAAGCATTAAGCATAGCAAAGTCATAGCAACATCAATCTAAGAACATAGTGGATACTAGGGATTAAGCCCTAACAAAACTAACTCGATTACATGATGAATCTCATCCAACTCCTCACCGACCAGCGATCCTACGAAGGAATTACTCACTCCCAGTGGGGAGCATCATGGAATTGGCAATGGAGATGGGTTGGTGATGACGAAGAACGAAGATCCCCCTCTCCGGAGCCCCAAACGGACTCCAGATCTGCCCTCCCGAGGAAGAACAGGGCTTGGCGGCGGCTCCATCTCATGAAACACAATAATTCTTTCTCCTTGATTTTTTTCTAGAAATATGTGAATTTATAGTATCGGGGTCGCTGGGCCACCAGTGGGTACAACCCACTGGCGCGCTTAAAGAGGGGGCGCGCCCTAGTGGGTTGTGCCCAACCAGGGGCCCCTCTCTGGTGGGTCTTGGCTCCAGAAATTCTTATTGTTTATATAAAAAATCCTCGCAAAGTTTCGTTCCATTCCGTGAACTTTTATTTCTGCACAAAAACAACACCATGGTAGTTTTGCTAAAAACTGCATCAGTCTGGGGTTAGTTTCATTCAAATCATTCAAATTAGAGTCCAAAACTAGAGGAAAAGCGTGGGAAAAATTAGATACGTTGGAGACGTATCAGGGGCCGAATCCAACTTGGAGTAGGACTCCCCCCCTTGGGTGTGCCACCCTTGTCCGGCCTCCTCCTCCCTCCCTCCTTTCTATACGTGGGGAGGGGGCACCCTAGAACACATCAATTGTTCCTAGCTGTTTGCAGTGCCCCCCCCTCCATAGTTACACACCTCGGTCATATCGTCGTAGTGCTTAGGCGAAGCCCTGCGCCGGTAACTTCATCATCACCGTCGCCACGCCGTCATGCTGAAGGAACTCTCCCTCGGCCTCAACTGGATCAAGAGCTCGAGGGGCGTCATCGAGCTGAACGTGTGCTGAACACGGAGGTGTCGTACGTTCGGTGCTTGGATCGGTTGGATCATGAAGACGTTCGACTACATCAACCGTGTTACTATACGCTTCCGCTTTCGGTCTACGAGGGTACGTGGACACACTCTCCCCGCTCGTTGCTATGCCTCTCCTAGATAAATCTTGCGTGATCATAGGAAATTTTGAAATACTACATTCCCCAACGGTGGCATCCGAGCCAGGTCTATGTGTAGATCTTATATGCACGAGTAGAACACAAAGAGTTGTGGGCGATAATAGTCATACTGCTTACCAGCATGTCATACTTTGATTCGGCGGTATTGTTGGATGAAGCGGCCCAGACCGACATTACATGACCGCGTTCATGAGACTGGTTCTACCACCGTGCTTCGCACACAGGTGGCTAGTGGGTGTCTGTTTCTCCAACTTTAGTTGAATCGAGTGTGACTATGCCCGATCCTTGTTGAAGGTTAAAACAACACACTTGACGAAAAATCATTGTGGTTTTGATGTGTAGGTAAGAATGGTTCTTGCTAGAAGCCCGCAGCAGCCATGTAAAACTTGCAACAACAAAGTAGGGGACGTCTAACTTGTTTTTGCAGGGCATGTTGTGATGTGATATGGTCAAGACATGATGTGATATAATTTGTTGTATGAGATGATCATGTTTTGTTGAAGTTATTGGCAACTGGCAAGAGCCTTATGGTTGTCTCTTTATTGCATAAGATGCAAGTGCCATATAATTGCTTTACTTTATCGCTATGCGATAGCAATAGTTGCAAAATCAATAGTTGGCGAGACAACCATGTGACGACACATTGATAGAGATCAAGATGATGGAGATCATAGTGTCATGCCGGTGATGATGGAGATCATGAAGGTACTTTGAAGATGGAGATCAAAGGCACAAGATGATGATGGCCATATCATGTCACATATTTTGATTGCATGTGACATTTATCTTTTATGCATCTTATTTTGCTTAGTACGATGGTAGTATTATAAGATGATCCCTCACTAAATTTCAAGGTATAAGTGTTCTCCCTAAGTATGCACCGTTGCGACAGTTAAATCGTGTTTGAGACACCACGTGATGATCGAGTGTGATAAGCTCTACATTCACATACAACGGGTGCAAGCCAGTTTTGCACACGCAGAATACTCGGGTTAAACTTGACGAGCCTAGCATATGCAGATATGGCCTCGGAACACTGAGACCGAAAGGTCGAACGTGAATCATATAGTAGATATGATCAACATAGTGATGTTTGATGTCTACTACACAACCTTCTTCTTGTAGACGTTGTTGGGCCTGCAAGTGCACAGGTTTGTAGGACAGTAGCAAATTTCCCTCAAGTGGATGACCTAAGGTTTATCAATCCGTGGGAGGCGTAGGATGAAGATAGTCTCTCTCAAACAACCCTGCAACCAAATATCAAAGAGTCTCTTGTGTCCCCAACACACCCAATACAATGGTAAATTGTATAGGTGCACTAGTTCGGCGAAGAGATGGTGATACAAGTGCAATATGGATGGTAGATATAGGTTTTTGTAATCTGAAATAATAAAAACAGCAAGGTAACTAATGATAAAAGTGAGCGTAAACAGTATTGCAATGATAGGAAACAAGGCCTAGGGTTCATACTTTCACTAGTGCAAGTTCTCTCAACAATAATAACATAGATAGATCATATAACAAGCCCTCAACATGCAACAAAGAGTCACTCCAAAGCCACTAATAGCGGAGAACAAACGTAGAGATTGTGGTAGGGTACGTAACCGCCTCAAAGCTATTCTTTCGGATCGATCTATAAAAGAGTTTGTACTAGAATAACACCTTAGGACACAAATCAACCAAAACCCTAATGTCACCTAGATACTCCATTGTCACTTCAAGTATCCGTGGGCATGATTATACGATATGCGTCACACAATCTCAGATTCATCCAACCAACATAAAAGTACTTCAAAGAGTGCCCCAAAGTTTCTACCGGAGAGTCAAGAACATGTGCCAACCCCTATGCATAGGTTCATGGGCGGAACCCGCAAGTTGGTCACCAAAACATACATCAAGAGGCACGTGATATCCCATTGTCACCACAAATAAACACGGCAAGACATACATCAAGTGTTCTCAAATAAAGACTCAATCCGATAAGATAACTTCAAGAGGGAAACTCAATTCATCACAAGAGAGTAGAGGGGGAGAAACATCATAAGATCCAACTACAATAGCAAAGCTCGGGATACATCAAGATCGTGCCATAGAGGGAACACGAGAGAGAACACGAGAGAGAACACGAGAGAGAACACAAGAGAGAGAGAGAGAGAGAGAGAGATCAAACACATAGCTACTGGTACATACCCTCAGCCCCGAGGGCGAACTACTCCCTCCTTGTCATGGAGAGCGCCGGGATGATGAAGATGGCCACCGGTGATGGGTTCCCCCTCCGGCAGGGTGCCGAAACGGACTCCCGAGAGGTTTTTGGTGGCTACAGAGGCTTGTGGCGGCGGAACTCCCGATCTATCTTGATATTCGATGTTTTTAGGGTACGTAGGCTTATATAGGCGAAAGAAGTCGGTCGGGAGGTGCTCGAGGGGCCCACGAGACAGGGCGCGCCAGCGGCGGGGGCGCCCTCCTATCTCGTGGAGTCTCGAGATCTTCCGACTTGAACTCCAAGTCTCCAGGATCATATTCTTCCCAAAAATAACGCTGCCGAAGGTTTCATTCCGTTTGGACTCCGTTTGATATTCCTTTTCTTCGAAATAGTGAAACAGGCAATAAAACAGCAATATGGGTTGGGCCTCCGGTTAATAGGTTAGTCCCAAAAATGATATAAATGTGTAAAATAAAGCCCATAAACATCCTAAAGGGGTAATATAATAGCATGGAACAATCAAAAATTATAGATACGTTGGAGACGTATCAAGCATCCCCAAGCTTAATTCATGCTCGTCCTCGAGTAGGTAAATGATAAAAAAAGAGAATTTTTGATGTGGAATGCTACCTAGCATAATTCATAATGTAATTTTCTTTATTGTGGCATGAATGTTCAGATCCAAATGAGTACAAAATAAAAGTTCATATTGATAAAAGAAATAGTAATACTTCAAGCATACTAATCAAAGTAATCATGTCTTCTTAAAATAGCATGGCAAAAGAAAGTTCATCCCTACATAATCATATAGTTAGGCTATGCTTCATTTTCGTCACACAAAGATGTTCCCAACTTCTATACCCCCGATGACAAGCCAAGCAATTGTTTCATACTTAAATAATCTCAAACGTTTTCAACCTTCACGCAATACATTAGCGTGAGCCATGGATATAGCACTATGGGTGGAATAGAATATGATGATGGGGATTGTGTGGAGAAGACAAAACTCAGATTGACGAGGATAACAAACGGGCTATGGAGATGCCCATCAATTGATGTCAACATGAGGAGTAGGGATTGCCATGCAACGGATGCACTAGAGCTATAAATGCTCAACAAAATAAAACTAGTGGGTGTGCGTCCAACTTGCTTGCTCACGAAGACCTATGGCATTTGAGGAAGCCCATCGTAGGAATATACAAGCCAAGTTCTATAATGAAAAATTCCCACTAGTATGAAAAAGACAACTTATGAGACTCACTATATGAAAAACATGGTGCTACTTTGAAGCACAAAAGATGAGACTCACTACATGAAGAACAAGGTGCTACTTTGAAGCACAAGTGTGGAAAAAGAGATGGTAACATTGCCCTTTTTATTTATTTTCTTTTTTTTGGCCTTTATTTTTTTTTCTTTTTGGCCTTTCTCTTTTTTCCTTTTTTTGATTGGGCAATGCTTTAATAATGATGATCATCACACTTCTATTGATTACAACATAAGGATTACAACTCGAAACTAGAACAAGATATGACTCTATATGAATGCCTCTGGCAGTGTACCGGGATGGTGTAATGAATCAAGAGTGACATGTATGAAAAATAATGCATGGTGGCTTTGCCACAAATACGATGTCAACTACATGATCATGCAGTGGCAATATGACAAAAGTAAAGTATGTCATGATGATGATGAACGGAACGGTGGAAAGTTGCATGGCAATATATCTCGGAATGGCTATGGAAATGCCATAATAGGTAGGTATGGTGGCTGTTTTGAGGAAGATATAGGAGGTTTATGTGTGATAGAGCGTATCGTATCACGGGGTTTGATGCACCGTGAAGTTTGCACCAACTCTCAAGGTGAGAAAGGGCAATGCACGGCATCAAGAGGTTGGCAAAGGCGGAAAGGTAAAAGTGCGTATAATCCATGGACTCAACATTAGTCAAAAGGACTCATATACTTATTGCAAAAATTTAGAATTCATCAAAAATCAAGTACTACGCGCATGCTCCTAGGGGGATAGATTGGTAGGAAAAGACCATCGCTCGTCCCCGACCGCCACTCATAAGGATGCACAAGCCAGGTACATTTCATGTTTCAAATTTGTTACACAACTTTAACCATACGTGCATGCTACGGGACTTGCTAACTTCAACACAAGCATTATTTAAATTCATAATCACCCAACTAGCATGAATTTATTATCACTACCTCCATATCTCAAAACAATTATCAAGTATCAAATTGATCATAGCATCCAATTCACTTCCTATGATAGTTTTTATTATACCCAACTTGGATGCTCATCATTCTTGGACCAACTTTTTAACCATAGCAAATACCATGCTGTTCTAAAAGACTCTCAAAATAATATAAATGAAGCATGAGAGACTAGCAATTTCTACAAAATATAACCACTGCCGTGCTCTAAAATATATAAGTGATGCACTAGAGCAAATGACAAACTACTCCGAAAGATATAAGTGAAGATCAATGAGTAGTCGAATAATTGTGCAACTATGTGAAGACTCTCTAACATTAAGGAATTTCAGATCTTGGTATCGTATTCAAACAGCAAGCAAAGCAAAATAAAATGACATTGCAAGGATAGCACAACTCATGTGAACAAGCAAAAACTTAGGCTCAACCGATAGTAACCGATAGTTGTTGAAGAAGAAAGGTGGGATGCCTAACGGGGCATCCCCAATCTTAGATGCTTGAGACTTCTTGAAACATTATCTTGGGGTGCCTTGGGCATCCCCAAGCTTGAGCTTTAATGTCTCCTAAATTCGTCTCATATCATGGTTTCTCTTCTTTTTATCAAAAGCTTCATTCACAACAAACTCAACAAGAACTCGTGAGATAGGTTAGTATAAACCAATGCAAAACCTTATCATTTTCTACTGTAATAAATCACTAAAATTATTATTAAACATTGCATACTAAATGACTCTGCATATTTAATACTCCTATCCTTAAATAGAATCATTAAACAAGCAAACATATGCAAACAATGCAACCATAACAGCAATCTGTCAAAAAAGTATAGTCTGTAAAGAATGCAAGATTCATCATACTTCCCTAACTCCAAAAATTATGAAATAAAATTACCACTGTAATAAATTTATCAGAGCTCAATATTAAAAAAGATTCAACATTATACCACTCTCTGAATTTTCTAGGGAATTTTTGCAACAGCGGTAAACTTTCTGTTTTCAAACAGCAACATGTATAGTAGCAAAATAAGCATGGCAAAGGCTATCCTTGACTTTTTTATTGAAACTAAAGATGAAAAACATTATTATAAATACAGAAAGCAAATACTAACAAAAGAAAATGACGCTCCAAGCAAAACACATATCATGTGGCGAATAAAAATATAGCTCCAAGTAAAGTTACCGATGAACGAAGACGAAAGAGGGGATGCCATCCGGGGCATCCCCAAGCTTAGGCTCTTGGTTGTCCTTGAATATTACCTTGGGGTGCGTTGGGCATCCCCAAGCTTAGGCTCTTGCCACTCCTTATTCCTTAGTCCATCGAATCTTTACCCAAAACTTGAAAACTTCACAACACAAAACTTAACAGAAAACTTGTAAGCTCCGTTAGCGAAAGAAAACAAAACACCACTTCAAGGTACTGTAATGAACTCATTCTTTATTTATATTGGTGTTAAACCTACTGTATTCCAACTTCTCTATGGTTTATAAACTATTTTACTAGCCATAGATTCATCAAAATAAGCAAACAACACACGAAAGACAGAATCTGTCAAAAACAGAACAGTCTGTAGTAATATGTAACTAACGCAAACTTCTGGAACTCCAAAAATTATAAAATAAATTTGTGGACCTGAGGAATTTTTCTAGTAATCATCTTAAAAAATAATCAACTAAATAGCACTCTCCAGTAAAAAGTTGAAGCTAATATCGTGAGCGCTAAAGTTTCTGTTTTTTACAGCATGATCATAAAGACTTCACCCAAGTCTTCCCAAAGGTTCTACTTGGCACAAACACTAATTAAAACATAAAACCACTTCTAAACATAAGCTAGATGGATTATTTATTCCTAAACATAACCAAAAAGCAATAAACTAAAATAAAATTGGGATGCCTCCCAACAAGTGCTATCGTTTAACGCCCCTAGCTAGGCATGGTGATTTCAATGATGCTCACATAAAAGATAAGTATTGAAACATAAAGAGAGCATCATGAAGAATATGACTAGCACATTTAAGTCTAACCCACTTCCTATTCACAGGGATTTTGTGAGCAAACAACTTATGGGAATAACAATCAACTAGCATAGGAAGGCAAAACAAGCATAACTTCAAAACTTTAAGCATATAGAGAGGAAACTTGATATTATTGCAATTCCTACAAGCATATATTACTCCCTCATAATAATTTTCAGTAGCATCATGAATGAATTCAACAATATAACCAGCACCTAAAGCATTCTTTTCATGATCTACTTGCATAGAAAATTTACTACTCTCCACATAAGCAAAATTCTTCTCATGAATAGTAGTGGGAGCAAACTCAACAAAATAATTATCATGTGAGGCATAATCCAATTGAAAACTAAAATCATGATGACAAGTTTCATGGTTATCATTATTCTTAATAGCATACAAGTCATCACAATAATCATCATAAACAGCAACTTTGTTCTCATAATCAATTGGAACCTCTTCCGAAATAGTGGAATCATCACTAAATAAAGTTGACACTCTTCCAAATGCACTTTCATATTCATCACAATAAGATTCAACATACTCCAAAATAGTGGGATCACTACTTCCTAAAGTTGACACTCTTCCAAACCCACTTTCATCAATATAATCATCATAAATAGGAGGCATGCTATCATCAAAATAAATATTCTCATCAAAACTTGGGGGACAAAAAATATCATATTCATCAAACATAGCTTCCCCAAGCTTGTGGCTTTGCATATAATTAGCATCATGGACATTCAAGGAATTCGTACTAACAACATTGAAATCATGCTCATCATTCAAAGATTCAGTACCAAGAATTTTAATGCACTCTTCTTCTAGCATTTGAGCACAATTTTCCTTTCCATCAAACTCATGAAAGATATTAAAAAGGTGAAGCGTATGAGGTAAACTCAATTCCATTTTTTGTAGTTTTCTTTTATAGACTAAACTAGTGATAAAACAAGAAACAAAAAGATTCAATTGCAAGATCTAAAGATATACCTTCAAGCACTCACCTCCCCAGCAACGGCGCCAGAAAAGAGCTTAGTTGACGGGGTGTGAGTGAGTGCCGTTTACCTAGCCTCCCTGGCAACGACGCCAGAAAAGAGCTTGATGTCTACTACACAACCTTATTCTTGTAGACGTTGTTGGGTCTGCAAGTGCACTGGTTTGTAGGACATTAGCAAATTTCCCTCAAGTGGATGACCTAAGGTTTATCAATCTGTGGGAGGCGTAGGATGAAGATGGTCTCTCTCAAACAACCCTGCAACCAAATAACAAAGAGTCTCTTGTGTCCCCAACACACCCAATACAATGGTAAATTGTATAGGTGCACTAGTTCGGCGAAGAGATGGTGATACAAGTGCAATGTGGATGGTAGATATAGGTTTTTGTAATCTGAAATGATAAAAACAGCAAGGTAACTAATGATAAAAGTGAGCGTAAATGGTATTGCAATGATAGGAAACAAGGCCTAGGGTTCATACTTTCACTAGTGCAAGTTCTCTCAACAATAATAACATAGATAGATCATATAACAAGCCCTCAACATGCAACAAAGTGTCACTCCAAAGCCACTAATAGCGGAGAACAAATGTAGAGATTGTGGTAGGGTATGAAACCACCTCAAAGCTATTCTTTCGGATCGATCTATAAAAGAGTTCGTACTAGAATAACACCTTAAGACACAAATCAACCAAAACGCTAATGTCACCTAGATACTCCATTGTCACTTCAAGTATCCGTGGGCATGATTATACGATATGTATCACACAATCTCAGATTCATCCAACCAACATAAAAGTACTTCGAAGAGTGCCCCATAGTTTCTACCGGAGAGTCAAGAACGTGTGCCAACCCCTATGCATAGGTTCATGGGCGGAACCCGCAAGTTGGTCACCAAAACATACATCAAGAGGCACGTGATATCCCATTGTCACCACAGATAAACACGGCAAGACATACATCAAGTGTTCTCAAATAAAGACTCAATCCGATAAGATAACTTCAAGAGGGAAACTCAATTCATCACAAGAGAGTAGAGGGGGAGAAACATCATAAGATCCAACTACAATAGCAAAGCTCGGGATACATCAAGATCGTGCCATAGAGGGAACGCGAGAGAGAACACGAGAGAGAGAGAGGATTAAACACATAGCTACTGGTACATACCCTCAGCCCCGAGGGTGAACTACTCCCTCCTTGTCATGGAGAGCGCTGGGATGATGAAGATGGCCACCGGTGATGGGTTCCCCCTCTGGCAGGGTGCCGGAACGGACTCCCAAGAGGTTTTTGGTGGCTACAGAGGCTTGCGGCGGCGGAACTCCCGATCTATCTTGATATTCGATGTTTTTAGGGTACGTAGGCTTATATAGGCGAAAGAAGTTGGTCGGTCGGTGCTCGAGGGGCCCATGAGACAGGGGGGCCCTCCTATCTCGTGGAGTCCTCGAGGATCTTCTGACTTGAACTCAAAGTCTCCAGGATCATATTCTTCCCAAAAATAACGCTGCCGAAGGTTTCATTCCGTTTGGACTCCGTTTGATATTCCTTTTCTTTGAAATACTGAAACAGGCACTAAAACAGCAATATGGGCTGGGCCTCCGGTTAATAGGTTAGTCCAAAAAATGATATAAATGTGTAAAATAAATCCCATAAACATCCAAAAGGGGTAATATAATAGCATGGAACAATCAAAAATTATAGATACGTTGGAGACGTATCAATGTTCACCATTGAAAACTACTCCATCTCACGTGATGATCGGACATGGTTTAGTTGATATGGATCACATGATCATTTAGATGACTAGAGGGATGTCTATCTAAGTGGGAGTTCTTAAGTAATTTGATTAATTGAACTTTAATTTATCATGAACTTAGTCCTGATAGTATTTGCATAACTATGTTGTAGATCAATAGCTCGCGATGTAGCTCCCCGTTTATTTTTGATATGTTCCTAGAGAAAAATAAGTTGAAAGATGATAGTAGCAATAATGCAGACTTGGTCCGTGATCTGAGGATTATCCTCATTGCTGCACAGAAGAATTATGTCCTTGATGCACCGCTAGGTGACAGACCTATTGCAGGAGCAGATGCAGACAGTATGAATGTTTGACAAGCTCGGTATGATGACTACTTGATAGTTTAGAGCACCATGCTTTACGGCTTAGAATCGGGACTTCAAAAAAAATTTGAACGACATGGAGCATATGAGATGTTCCAAGAGTTGAAATTGATATTTCAGACTCATGCCCGTGTTAATAGATATGAGACCTCTGACAAAGTACTTTGCCTACAAGATGGAGGAGAATAGCTCAGCTAGTGAGCATGTGCTCAGAATGTCTGAGTAATACAATCACTTGTATCAAGTGGGAGTTAATCTTCCAGATAAGATAGTGATTGACAGAATTCTCTAGTCACTATCATCGAGTTACTAGAACTTCATGATGAACTATAATATGCAAGGGATAACGGAAACAATTCCCAAGCTCTTCGCGATGCTGATATCGGTGAAGCACTACTGGAATCAGGATTTTTGCCGTCAGCTGGCTCTTTGTTGTCAGCTAGCTGATGGCAAAGAAGGTCTTTGCCATAAGGTTAAATGAAACTGACGGCAAAGAATAAGCTGAAGGCAAAGATGTTGTTTGCCATCAGCCGGCTCTTTGTCGTCTGCTAGCTGACGGCATAGATGCATTATCGTCTGCTCGCCGACGGCAAAGAGGGAGGGTGGCCCACTAGCGACAGCCACCTAACGACCACTTTCTTTGCCGTCCGCTAGCAAACGGCAAAGAAAGTGCACAAAATGGCGTCCGTTAGCTAGGTTGTTTTCCGTTTGCTAGCAGACGACAAAGAACTGTGCCCTAACTAAAAATCAAACATGCCCGCGCCCGACCCCTCTCTCTCTGTCCCCTCTCTTCGCCCCATGCCCGAGCCGCCGCCACCTCGCGCCACCCTGTCGCCGCCGCCCGCCCGATGCCGCCGCCACCCACATCATCACTGCTGCCCCGGTGGCCCCCTCTGCCCCGGCGACCCCTCTCCTCCCGCGCCAACCTGGTCGCCCCGCCCGTGTCGCCGCCCCGCACCACCCACATCACCGCGCTGCCCCGGCGACCCCCTCTCCGCCCCTGCGCCAACCCGTCGCAGCGCCGCCGCCATGACTGTGAGGAGGTGTTCAACTACTGGGAGCCCCTCCACTTCCTCCTCTATCGCTCTGGCTTCCAGACCTGAGAGTACAGGTACGCTCTCTGGCCTCACAGCCACTAGTCTAAACCCTAGTTGTACCGGTCGTTTCGTTGCTTGATCTGTGGTAGTGGATTCGCAGGGGTTTAGGAGTGTATGGGTTTGTGCTCTGATTTGGGTTAAGAGAGAGCCGTGATGGGAGGTTTTCCTAGTGACCGTCAGTGGTCTTTGGTGGGGATGCACAGATCTGCTTCACTGTGTGGCATAATTTACTCTGATTTCTTCATGGTGTGGGGGTAGCTGCAGGTTACTATGCTCGCATATACTGGGGATGGTTCGGAGGATTTGATGGAATCATTTGATTGATCTATTGAAGGGATTTGGGGATGTATGCATTTGCTCATTCAGTTATTCTGAAGGTTTACTGTTCAAAAAGGGGCCGTCTAGCGCTTATGCTTCTTAGTAAGCTAGAACACTTGTGAAATATGGTGTTCTAGGTCTGGTGGGAGTTGTGAAGTTTGCAAGTTCGCAGCTCAAGCATCTAAATGTGTCAGAATGTAAGATAACACTTCCATTTTGATTTAAGTGGACAAACAAATGTGTTTACACTTTCCTAACTTGGGCTGCATATGCCTTGCTTAGTGCCTTGGTTTTATCTGGCGAGTTTCCAAGGTGATTTGAAGGGTCGAAGATGTAAAAAAATTGGGTTTTGTTCCAGTGATAATGTGGTCGGAGTTTGTTGAATTGTTTCCATGGTCTCACAGACCCACAGTGTTATGCAAAAAAAGCATCACTTCCTCCTTAATATATGTGGAATGTTGATTTGAAGTAAGAGAGATTTTTAGCCAGGTAGAAATTACGATGGAGAAGTCAGGTAGAAATTTTGTTTACATTTTCAGTTTTGTTTCATGTATAAAGAAATCCCTAGTTTTGAAGGGTTCAAGTTGTTGCCATCATATGTCCACAAGTGCATTGCTTTTTGAATGTGAAATGATAACTTCGTGTAGTTGATTATCTTCTGCTCAAAACTTCTGCTGCTATAATGTTGTATGATAATGTTGTAAGAGTAGTAATTGGTCTCTTCTGCTGCTTATCAGAGATGGGGGGAGGCCGCCACCGCAGGCTGCGCTCTTCCACCACTACAAAAAAAGACACATCCATGACATTTTGGGCCGAACGAATTTTTTTTTCTGTCATACTTATGACACTTCTATGATGATAATTGTGACAAAACCCGGTATCATCATAGATGTGGTGGGATCCTACTTCTATGACAAAAATTCATGACAGAAAATGGGCTTTTCGTCCTGGCGGGCGGGAGACGCAGCTGCATGACATTCTTTGTGCCGTCCATGATGGAAAAACCATGGTAGAAGTGAGGGCGAGGAAAATACCGGGGTGTTCCCGGTTACGGTGGGTGGTCGGGGCCAAGCGATACGTTTCTTTCTCAGACACGCACGCTGCGTGGAGTGCGGCGTTGGGCTCTAACTAAACCCGAGCGAGGCGTTCGCCTACTGAACCCGAGCGATTGCACTACAGGCTACGCGTTATAGAACCGGAGCGATCGATCAATGGCTGTTAACTGAACCCAATCGAGCAATTCGCTACTGCTGCTAACTGAAGCCGATCGATGCTGCCTCTGGAAGAACGGTGGCGTTCTTTGGGGGGGTTGGATGAACTGTTCCCGGTGGGGGTGGATGAACAGGACCCCGTGGTGTTGCCTCTGGATGAACATGACCCCGATCGATCGAGCTGGTTGGGGCTGGATGAACAGGACCCCGTGGAGAGCTGGATGAACAGGACCACCCCGTGGAGGGCTGGATAAACAGTAGACGGTGGAGGGTTGGATGAACAGTAGCCCGTGGAGGGGTGGTTGAACAGAGCCCGTGGAGAGGGCAGGTTGAGCGAGGCGGTGGAGTAGCGCGGTGGACCTTTGGATGAACAGGAGCCCGTGGATGAACAGTCGCAGGTGGAGGCTGGAGGAGGTCGACGGTGGATGAACAGTAGCCCGTGGAGGCTAGAGGGGGTCGACGGTGGAGATAAACAGTATCCCGTGGAGTCCTGTTTTGCGGTACGCCACACCCCTCCCGATGAACAGGACCCCCTTTTCGACCGTAGCGCTCCAACACAAGTCCGTTTCCTCCGTTTTGCAGTATGCCACACCCCTCGCGATCAACAGGATCCCCGTTACGACCGTAGGAGGTCCGTTTCCTCCTTTTTGCGGTATGCCAGACCCCTCCCGATGAACAGGATCCCGTTTCGACCATGGCCGGTCGAACACAAGGCCGTTTCCTCCGTTCTGCGGTACGCCAGGCCTTGTTTCCATCGGCTATTCCGTCCAAGCCGGTTGGCTCCCACGCGTTCCGTTGCCTCCCGATGAACACGACGCATTCCGTTGCCTCCCCATGAACACGACGACGACGCAGTTTCTCCATTACGACCCATCCATGTACATGAGCCCTGGCCGTACGTATGCGCGAGTAGGCGTTCGAGACCCCGCCCGTATGTACGTGTGTGGCCGTATTTTCTTTTTTGCACCCTGGCCGCTGTACGTACGTGTACATGCTACGTCCGCACCTCTACTACGACACGTGCACGCCTCTACATCGACCAGTATGTACGTACACGTTCGCGACCAGAATGACAATGCTGCGTATGCTTTGACCAGGTGGGTCCTGACTGTCAGCCCCTTCCTTGTGTGCTAAGATGTAGCTGGTGGGTCCCAGCAGTCAGGGGGGAGAATCATTTTTTTTGCCCGGACGCACTTCCTTGCGTGCGAAGATGTAGCTGGTAGGTTCCAGCAGTCAGGGGGAAAACGTTTTTTTGACGAAATACGGTTGCCCGTCCAGTGGGTCCCTGCTGTTAGGTGGAGGAATCATTATTTTCCATGTAATAAGGAGGCACTTCCTTGCTGCGGCCGTGGACCCAGCTATCAGCCTCTCCACGTACAGTCCATGTCCGATGGAAGCCGTTCCTTGACCATGTTGACCACGCCGCACCGAGAGCACCAGGGCGGTGGACGACGACGAGGCCTAGGAAGGGGACGACGCGGAGCCGGAGAAGACGTGGCAGTGGATGCCCACACGGAGAGGAGTACGAGGGTTCACTGGTTCGGCTATGGTGTAAGGCTGCCATCGCCGCAGAATAACAGGGGGGTGTGGGTGAGTAGAGGGATGGCCTGGCCAGCGGTGGGAGTAGTAGGGGGCGGTGAGGCCTCCGCGGCATCGCAGCCGGCCACGGGAGGCAGGAGCACGAGGCACGACCGGCGCTCGTTTGGGTGGCTGGAGCAAGAAGACCAGAGGTTGAAGAAGCACTATGACCGTTGGATGGACATCGTACGGTCACTGGAGCTAGAATCATTCATATTGACTAAGTTGACAAAGCCCTCCGTCCCCGTCAACTTAGTTGGCCCACAAGTCAGCCTCCCACTATTGTGGGTCCCAGCTAGCAGGGGGTATTCATTTTTTTGTGCGTAATAAGGAGGCATTTCCTTGCGTGCGAAGATATAGCTGGTGAGTCCGACCTGTCAGCGGTGGGAACGTTTTTTTCGCGAAATACAGAGGCCCTTCCGGTGGGTCCCAGTTGTCAGGTGGAAGAATCATTATTTTGCGCATAATAAGGAGGCATTTCCTTGCGTGCGGCCGTGGACCCAGCTGTCAGCCTCTCCACACATAGTCTACTTCCGATGGTGTCGTTCATTGACCATGTTGACCACTCCGCGCCGAGTGCATCCAAGGTGGTGGACGATGGTGAGGCCAAGGAAGGGGACGACGCAGAGCCGGGGAAGACGCGGCAGTGGATGCCCACACGGAGAGGAGTACGAGGGTTAACTGGTTCGGCTGCGGTGTGAGGCTGTCGTCGCCGCAGGGCCTGGCTAGCGATGGGAGTAGTAGGGGGCGGTGAGCCCTCAACGGCAGCACAGCCGGCCACTGGAGGCAGGAGCAGGGGTCTCGCCGGCGCTGGTTTGGGCGGCTGGTGCAAGAAGAGCAGCGATTGAAGAAGCAGCAGGACTGTTCAATTCAAATCCAACGGTTACTGCTGCTAGAATCGTTTGTTGACTAAGTTCATAAGCCTGCGTACGCGTCAACTTAGTAGGCCCACAGGTCAGCCTCCCAACCGATGCGCCCCAGATGTCAGTGGGAGGAATCATTTTTTCGCGTAATAAGGAGGCAGTTGATTGCGTGCTGCCAGGCCAGCGGAGGGAGTAGGGTGGGCCGGGGAAGCCTCCACGGCATCACAGTGGGCCACAAGAGGAGGGAGCAGGCAATCCCGCCGGCGCTAGTTTAGAATGGTGTGTTGACTGACAAAGCCTTGCGTAAACAAGTCAGCCTCGAAATTTGTGGCGTGTACATTCCATTTGCTATTATTTTTATAATTTTTACTCATTTTCTAATTCATATGGAATTTATTGCAGCCTGTTTTCCATTTTTAGAATTGCTGCCCATTTTCTGGTGAGTACCAGGGTTAAAAAAGTTAACTAAATATGTGCGAAATTTTGAAAATTCAAAAAATTTTGCTGGGAACAAAATATTCTTAATCCAAAAATTAGTAGCCATACTAAAACAAATTTAAAAATAAATTAGTACTATGTCATGTTAAATCCAATGAAATATTCCCTCCGTCCCAAAATTCTTGTCTTAGATTTGTCTAAATACAGATGTATCAAATCACGTTTTGGTATTAGATACATCCATGTCTAGACTAATCTAAGACGAGAATTTTGGGACGGAGGGAGTATAAGATATCAGTGAAGAACAAAAACAAAAAAAGAAACTAATATCCCATTTGCTATAATTCTTTTGGAATTTTCAACCCCTTTTGATATTACTTTTAATAGACACTGACCATACTCTTTGGCGAGGCCGGAATGCATCCCTCCTCGTCTTGAAAGATTTGCAGCCTAGTAAATCGGAGAAAACAAATAGGCCTAGCTTGGATATTCTTCAAAAAGAAAATACCGGGCTACCTATTTTCCCAAAGAAAAAACTGCTGGGCTGGTCATGTTGTTAGACGGGCCACAGAGACCGCACAACCCAGTTTATAGCCTACTCCTCCGAATTACTACTCAAAAAAAAGTTGTGCAATTCTGTCGCTAATTGACTATACGTTGAAAATGATGTGGGTCCCAGATATTAGCAGGGTGGATTAGAGTAAAAAATGAGGGGTTCATCTGAGTAGTAAAAGAGGCGCTTGCTTGTGTTCGAGAGTGGACCTGGTGGGTCCATACTGTCATACTCACAACTACAGTCCTCTCCCGATTCACTATGTTGACAGGGACCGTTTCGAAACGAAACTATGTTGACAGGGCCGGACGGCGGCGCCGCGGCGAGCGCACCAAGGCGGAGGATAAAGTGTTGTCGCCAATGTGCTAGGCTGGGTTGGACATTCTTATTGAAAAATAAAAATGGACCGGAACTATTTATGATGTTGACTATGATTTGCATGGGTCCGCTGGTTGCAGGAAGAAAATGCTGGGAGAAAGAAGACTGGTCGCTATCTTTGCCTAAGAATAATATCGACTGAATGTAACGACACTATCATAGGAAATAATATCCTCCTGTTAAATCGTGAATTTAAAGAACTGGTGCATGAGCATTTAGCTTTATTTATTTATTTACTTATTTATGTTTAAGGGACCATGAGCATGTACCTGGGCCGGATTCATGTGATAGCCTCGCTTCCAGTTAATTATGGGTTCCTCTATTGGGCCTTCATCAGTGGGCTGCATGTTATCAACAAGTGGAAAATGTGTTCCGTACGAAAAATAGTATGCGCTATGTACGGTAGGGGGCACTAAAGGATCGAACCGTGCAACGACTTCCAAAACATTGTGTTTGTCATTCTAACAACACATTTATTCAACCAACAGACAAAATATACTACTGATTGTACATTGAAAACAAGAGCAGCAGCAACCAGGGCTGGGGGTGCAACAGAAGCAGTAAACATGCCAGAAGAGTGAAGACACAACTCTCTCTTCCAAACCAAACATCAGCCATCATTACAAAAGGGCTACCAAAAAAGAACAAGTGTATGCATCAAACTAAATAAAGATCCTACTACACCAAGTGTACGCATCTAACTAACTAGCTCAGTTAGACATTACTATTTATTAAGCTGTGGAGATTGGCTGACGGCTTGAACCAGATGGGTGCCTGACGGGGGAAACTCCAGCCAGCAGGTCGAAGTCTGATACTTGCGACCCTCTCTGCTACTTTGGGCTGCAGAGCGTGGCGGCACATATCATGGTATGGTGCATGCAGAGATGCATGGTACGCTCTGTACACACAGTTTTGCCTGATGAACGAAACCGCGCTGCCATCATGATCCTTGCCGTCGGTTATCTCCTGGTTAATTGGATAATTCAGTCCGACAAACAGAGAGCGTGTACAAGGCTACTTACCAACCTCTAGTCAAAAATTCATGAAGGATCAGAGAAGCTGGGATCCTGCTCAAAGACCTTGCAGTGACTGTGATTGTATTCCGCGAAACAACACGTCCGGTACGTGCGAACGATCATCAATCATTCACCGTCATCTGATCGAGCCAGGAACCACCTGCAACTGCCATGACGCTTTTCTTTGAAAGGTTCTGGGATTAGGAAGGGTAGGGACACTAGGCGGCCTACAACATCATATCAAGTTGGAGTCAAATAAAAAAGGGCTCTTGATGTAGTCAATCTTAAGAACAACATGTTATGAGCATGAATATTTTTTCAGTAAATGTTGACAGTAATATAAGCAAGCCATCATGATATCATAGGAAAGTAACATACTGCTGTAACAGCCGTTTGTAGCGATAACTGGAGTAGGCCAGCAATACGTCCAGCCATAGAAGGAGTCGACAGCGTAAATGAAGCCCTTGTGTTCAATGGCATCAGGGAACCATGGAGGATGTATGATCCTGCGATGGACGTGCAGATTTATCCACTTACCGCAGTGACCTGTTAGATAGGCGAGACTGCGGTTGAAGAAGGCAATTAGCTTGAAGTCTTTATAATTCGCAGATCTTGTGGGCACTTGGCAGATTACAACCTTGAGCAAATCAATCTTGGTATCATGTTGGCTACTGTAAGATTCCGAGTATTCTGGGCCACAGTGCCAAAGTAGTGCAGTGTTAATCGAAGGAAGGGGGATCAATCGCTGGGTGTAGACCTCCACGAGCATCCAGCTGCCGCGACCGTCGACGAGCACCATCCAAGACGTGTTCATGTCGACCCAGTACATACCGTTAATGTAGTTGAGGGTGACGGGGATTGGATCACAGTCAAGGGGGTTGATGCTCGCCACCCTACAATCGTTATGCTGCGTGACACGCCGTTTACGAAGGTCGGTGGCATCGGCAAGCAAGGAGCTGGCTTAAAAGCTCCGGCTGAGGGCTTTGAGTAAGCGATACAGCCCGAGCGAGCACGCCGCGGCGGCATGGTATCTTGAGATTGTCCACACGCGAAACAATGATCTTGATTACCTCTGTGGGGAGCGAATTTCAGCCACTCTTTCGGCGGACGCTGCTCGGTTCTACCATTGTTAGTGCTTGGGTTTCGGACGAGGGGGGAGGCGCCTTAGCGGGGATGGAAGAGTGGACAAAGATGCAGAAGCGAATATGTGTTGCGGGAAGTGGACAGGTGATGATGACTACAACATGCCGCTTGACTTATGAGACACATACCAGCAGTGTAGGGTCATATCGAAGTCAGACAACTTGCTTGAGTGATCACAGTACTGGTACACCCTACAGTACCTACTACTATGCCCTAACTTGCTTGAGTAGAGCAGTAGTGGAGTAGAACTCTGTTCTACTACTAGCACCGGAGGAGTAGTATATTCTAATCTAAAATAGTTACAAACTTCAATGCTCGAGCGTGGAACAACTACGAACCCCCATCGGTGCTAACTCCATTCCCCAACAAACGTTCGCTGGGAGACATGGCAGTTGCAAATGCCCGCGACACAGTTACAGTATGTGTGTAAGGGTGGCAATTTTGTCAAATACTATGGCTTAAAAACAGGCCACCGTCGGATGGAAATCTGACGGTTATGTGGGATTCGCCAGGATTGAGCTCGTGCCGAACAATCGCCAGATATCATTACTAAAAAATGGTTAAAACACCCGGGGCTATAACTTGCACCGGCTGACCACTAACAATGATACTAACATAGTTGTAAAATGGTCAAAGACCGTGTCTACGTGGTGTTTGGAATTATATGCAAAAAAATAGCAAGATTCCCGTGCATTGCACAGAACATCAAGATGCATTTTTTTTTACAAAACACCTGTTGTTATTGACCCATGCAGGAGTAATCCCATGTGTAAAAACTAATGATATCTTGAGAATTTTATCGAAAAATGGTATGTCGACCATTTCATCAAAAAAAATGATATCTCGAGAAAGATGATAGATAAGGTGAGGAGGAGGGGTGGTGGTGGTGGTGGTGGTGATCTGGCGGAGGCATGGGGATGGACGGCGCCGGCAGCGGCCACCATGCTAGATTATTCCAGAGACTTCCTTTTTTAATTGCTAAGCAATGAGGTTGTGGGAGATAAGGTTGAACGAGGCAAGGCCTTATCTGTAAATGTGGAGAGAGGTGCGGGTATCTTTTGTAAAATTGTCATAGTTTGCTTTCTATCCGTCAGATATAGATCAGACAGTCTATATTATAAGATGGCAGGCACACCATCATCACCAACTCAGTTTTTTCTCTACTCCTACTCCTATAAAAGACTCAGTTGGTGATGATGGTGTGTCTGCCATCCGCCATTTCTGACCATTATATCTGCATCTAACGGCTCGGATGTAAGTTGTGGCCTTTTGCAACAATTCCCACTTCTCTGCTCTAGTTTACACAAAACCCCTTAGTATCTTGAAACCAACCACAAAACCCCTTACTTCATCAAAACAACCAAAAGAATATATTTGGAGTGAAACATAAGATATTTTTAGTGACATGTATATCAAAAGTAAACTGTTTTCTTTCAAATTTGTGAATATGTATTATTCTACTTTGGATCCGTTGCAACGGAGGGGCTCATTATTATAAAGGTTTATCTCTTGCATTGTCCGCAACGAACACCTAGTGTACTGGTCCGGGTCGGATGCTCGCAGCGCGATGACCTAAGTTTGAATTATGTCCTAAACTTTAGCTTTTTATATATTTTTCAATATATACTTCTTTCGCTACTGTACTGGTAGTGGAACCCATAGAGTACTTAGAATACAAGATTAAGGATGGATTTGTTTCTTTTTAACTTTCTGTACGAATCTGTAGCCAGCCTGCAAGTCATGTACATTGTACTGACAGTGGAACCCACAGAGTACTTAGAATACAAGATTAAGGATGCAATTAACTTTTTATAGAGGGAGAATCATACACCCAATTAACTCAAATGGATTGGACGTGACTATTATTCTCCAAGGGCAACCGGAAAATTTCCTCCCGCGGGCCGGAGTAGGTTTGTCGGTTGCATGTGGGTTTAACGGAGGGGTTTGATGGAGGCGAGGAGGCGTGTTCAGCTGGGCGTGCAGCGGACGGGGCAGTAATATTCGATTTGACAGCTACAACTAGTATATTGTAAAAAACAAAGAAGAGTAGTAGAGATAGAGATAAGAATAGAGACTAGGGACGAGCACCATCTACTACTTTGTGGGCTACTCCTGCTCTCCATTCGACGGCCGCAACATCCCCGATAGCCACTCCCTCCTACGCTCCATTCGGCGGGCGCTGTTGAAATTTGGGGTGCGCACTCTCGCGACTGCTGGCAGCGGACGAATTCACCGACGACGACTTCTTCCTCGACCTCGGCAACCTCTTCCTCAACGACATGGGCGACAACCTCAACGCCAACGGTGTTGCTCCCGTTGCACCGTATGTGTTTCTGTCCTTCCTGTTCGAAATCATGGTATAATTCATGTTTCTAGTCTGTGTCCTAGATTTGATCTGTTCATCTACTATGCTAGTTCACATGATTAGTTTAATCTCTGTTATAGCCGTCATGATTTATTTTGTGCTTATTCAGACAAAATCTCGTAGTAACTTGCTCATATATTCAACTGGCGCACCGTCCCCTACAGCCACTCCCGTTTCATGGACGGCCTGGTCGATGCCTCCAAGGAGCCCTTCGTCTACTTCTATGAGTGCCCGATGCCGTTTTCGGGCTCGCCAGCGGACCTCGTGCATCACCTCACGCAGGCGTCCGGCTATCACTACAGGCCCGCGGCGAAGAACATCAAGTACGAGACGTGCTACCCGTTCACCGTGTCGGAGTCGCTGGAGGATCACCGCCGCCTGCTAGTCTCAGAGGAGGACGGCAGCGTCTTCCTCTTGATTGTGGGCACCGGCGAGGCCCGCGCAGGCCACCGCCCCATCTCTATAGTGTGCGTCAGGGGCAACGCCGCTGACGCTGACACTGACACGAGGCTGATGTATGGGTGCGTGCTCACTGTTACTACCCCTATGAGCTACGTGGGCGGCGACACTGGCTACAGGAAGCTGACTTGGACTCTGCCGAGGTGGGACCTTCCCGCCGATGTGGGCAGGGAAGACGCATGGTATGATTTCCCCCCCAACGTGGTGCACGGGGACTCCAAGGAGGTTCACCTGGACATATGCATTACTAAGTTAAATGTTGATCATTAGTCTTCGCTCAATGTAATCCGCTGTCTAAGCATGTGGAGACTTCCATGCATGATCTTGCTCTATTGGAGTATCGCGCATGAATAAAAGTCTATCCATTTATGTTTAGTCCAGAATCTTCCATGTATGAATTTTTACTACAGTACTGGTGAAAGACTTATGATGAACCATTTCTTACATCTCCTCTACCCCCTTCCAAGTCATCCTGATTTAATCCCTCCATCTAGGTGTGTAAGGGCATGGTTAATACTTAAATAGTATAGCCAACTGTTGACTATAAGAAAGTGCCATGTCATCTGTAGCCAACATGTATAACAATGGATACTCAAAAACTAATTCTTGAAGATCATTTCTTGCAAAGCACAATATATTTCTTCACAAGTTTTGGATGCAGGTTGAATAGTTGAACGCTTTTGTTTGCAAAAGATACTTTTTTATCTATTTCAACCGGATGTTCGTGAGCTCTAGAGATGAAATAATATCCGAAGAAACCTATCGATACCCGTTACACATGAGATGACCCCCACATCCTTTGTCAAAATAAACAACTCCCTGATCAATGCATTTCACTCTTCCGTGCAACGCACAAACACCTTACTACTATAGATTAGTACGACCAAAAATTGAACTAACATTATATATAGTACGATAAATGCTGATGCATGTCACCTAGAATTATATCATTGAAAACTATGTTCAAATACGAATCCAATGATATAGTTTTTGTTGACATGCACGAACATTTTTTCAGTTAAATCTTCAGTCAAATTCAATGGGGGACTAATAAACCACGACCGATGTAGTACAAGTGTAGAGGGCGACGCTGCACGGGAGTCTCACTCTTGCCCCGCTCGTGGCGCGGCAGTAAAGCCGTCATACCACAAAACCCAACCGCTGCCAGTAATAAGTGGCCTGGTAAAATAAACGTACAAGCAACCATCACATCCCTCCATCTTTTTTGCATTTCATCTCTCTGCATTTACTTTCTCCGGTTCATCTTGCACACTCAATCCCTAGCTACTACTCCTAGTATCCCTAGCTACTACTCCTAGGGACAGTTCTTTTGGCGGCTTAAAAAAATAAGCCGTCTCTTCCCCAGCTTTTCCCATAAGACTAGTCACAGTGGAGAGTAACATTAAGGCACCTCACTCATTTATTTGGGCTTCTAAAGTACTACTAGTACCTCTGTCCTGGTTTATTCGTCACCATTGTAATTTGTGGTAAATTTTGACCAAAGATTTAACCGATAAAATGTTAGTGCATGTGACATGCACAAACATTTCATTAGTTAAATTTATGATCAAAATTTGACACAGATTACAATGGGGACTAATAAACCAGGACGGAGCTAGTAGTAATGGGATTACTACTAATCTAGAATCCTAAACAAACTGGCCCCTGGTACTCCTACTAGTAGTACTAGTACTCCTACTCAAGTTGGAATTCCAATTGCACAGCACAACTTGTTAGGCAAAAAATTCGATACAGGGTGTAGGAAGCGGTTTGGGAATTTGCATGCCTTTCCGACCAGTGAGACACTCAGTACAAAGTACGACAGAGAAATAACCACAGAGAAGGAAGCTAAAAGTAAACAATCAAACGAGCATTTTTGCATTTGTTTTGCATCGAATCGTTTCACAAGCTTGACTAGTGATGTTTTTCTACTTTTACAAAAACTGCATCGTAATGTTAAAACGTGCATTTGCACGTACATAAGTAATAGTAGTACTCCCTCCATCTAGGTGTATAAAGTCTTCCCTCCTTCTTGGTCACGGTGCACAACCAAAGATGACTTATTCACCCGGACGGAGGGAGTAGCACAGTCTGCAAGCATATATAGAGAGAGACGTGTAGTGCGATAATATATAGTAAAGTTTTTTTTGCGGGAAGTATATAGTAAAGTTTGTGCTATATGCTCCTACTTACAAAATGCATATGAATACACAAGGTTTCCAAACTTTCCCTCTTACATACTTAATTAAGGACGCTAATCATTCCCAAACGTTCGGGATTTATCATTTGCGTCCCAAAACTAATGAGATCACCTTACGAAACTAAATTATACTCCTACTAAAGCCACTCGCGCAGCGAGGCGCTTCAGTGCGCCAGAGTGCCACAGTGCGCGGCCGTTTCAAGCGCCGACACAACACCTCTTCCTCGGCCTCGCAACTCGTGAGGTGCTGATTGGCGGCTTGCCGGCGGGCGAGCGCGATCTCACCGGTGTGGTGATCCGGCGCCAACAAGTACTCCTCCTCGCTGGAAGCGTGCACCCGGTCCACGTACCGCCAAGCATAGATGAGGCGCTTGGGACCGACTACACTTAGGGCTTTGGCACGGGCGTCCTCCGCCACCCTCACGTCCCTTGCACGAGCCTTCTGCCAAAGAGCCAATTGCCTGACTCTCTCAGACGCGACATAGACCTGCCAGGCAGCTTGCCCTGCGGCGCGCTTCTCTTCCTCGGCTTTCTTCTCCGCCTCTATTTTGGTGTGCTCTGCCGGCGGCAAAGCCTCCCACATGGCGACATCCATTTCTTTCCAAAGCTCCTCAAGGCTGGGGGGGCTCGGCGGGCGGCGCGACGTTCTCCTTGTAGTGGGGAGCCGACGCGTCCTC
Organism: Aegilops longissima; assembly: GCA_021605205.1. NCBI lineage: Eukaryota > Viridiplantae > Streptophyta > Magnoliopsida > Poales > Poaceae > Aegilops > Aegilops longissima. The sequence goes on along the minus strand of CM038678.1, from coordinate 545,515,898 downwards.
CGACGCGCGTGCTGGCAAGATTGGGGACGCTGATGCGTCCACCTCGACGTGTCACGGCGAGGAGTGGAACGCCGACGTGTCCTCCTCGACTAGTGGCGGCGAGGAACGGAACGTCGAAGTGTAACCGTCCAGGCGATGCAGTGAGGGGCGCCTAGGGCTTGGGAGGGGCGATGCCATGGTGGTCGACGTGAGAGGGAGGAGAGGAGATAGCGATGAACGTGAGCGTTCTTCCAAATGCCGTGGGAGGCACCGTATTTATAGCAAGCAATGGCACACCTACGTAAGATATGGACTGAGTTGCACTGACTTAACTGCAGGTCCAGTTGCGTCACTGACATGTGGGCCAGACCCCTGTTGGGCCCATATGTCAGTGACCCAATGCACCTGCAGTTAAGTAACTAAAGCAGTGTCCCGGAAGATATGTTGCATGATTAACATAAGAGCTACGTGGGCATATTTGTTGGAGTAAATTACGGGGGAGGGAAGGGGTGGAAATACTGCTGGGCACAACGGATTGGACGAGCGTGGGGGGAGGAGAGTCATGCATGCAGAATTTTTCCACACGGGGTGGAGTGGTGGACCGCCGGAGGGAGAAGGAGAGTCTGGCAGGCATATTGTCTCCACACATGGAGAGGAAAAGATTTGGAGACGAACGGGCTTCCTGCAGGTATGGGGAACGGTGCATAATAAGTCATCTTGCATGCCAGGCTAGGTATAGTCTCAAGTCATTAAAAACATACACGCCCCACACATGTTCATATTTCAAGGTGCACAAATTTATTGCATGCTGAGGGAGTCCTGGATTAGGGGGTCTCCGGATAGCCGGACTATGACCTTTGGCCAGACTCCTGGACTATGAAGATACAAGATTGAAGACTTCGTCCCGTGTCCGGATGGTACTTTCCTTGGCGTGGAAGGCAAGCTTGGCGATACGGATATGTAGATCTCCTACCATTGTAACCGACTCTGTGTAACCCTAACCCTATTCGGTGTCTATATAAACCGGAGAGTTTTAGTCCGTAGGACGAACAACAATCATACCATAGGCTAGCTTCTAGGGTTTAGCCTCTCTGATCCCGTGATAGATCTACTCTTGTACTACCCATATCATCAATATTAATCAAGCGGGAGTAGGGTTTTACCTCCATCGAGAGGGCCCGAACACGGAAAAACATCGTGTCCCTTGTCTCATGTTACCATCCGCCTAGATGCATAGTTCGGGACCCCCTACCGAGATCCGCGGTTTTGACACCGACATTGGTGCTTTCATTGAGAGTTCCTGCGTATGTCGTCGCCCGTCGGGAAGGATGCCTCATCCCGTCTTTAAAGACGGCACTGTTGCTAAAGAAGCTTTGGCTATCGGCCAAACTCTCCGGCTAGGCGGTTTTCTTATGACTGCATGTTCGGCCGCCGCGCCGATGATGACTTCTCGGGTCATCAAAAGCAATCTTCACGTTAACTCGGAGCTCGCCGAGCAGTTAGATCCGATGGAGCTCTCTTCCTTAAACGAGCTCTTGGATCGCATCACCGCCCTGGGAGTCGCTACAGATTATGATCAGATTGGGCCTAAACCCGATCTGAGAGAGATTAACTCTCCCCAGGTTACCCACCATGTTGCTGTGGTAGAGGAACAATACGGCGACCCTTCTTCTATCTTAAAGACTAGCTACGTCCGGATTCCCGATCCCTCCATGCCGGATTCCCGCGGAGGAGAGGACGTCACGCAAGCCCTGAACCTAAAGTCGAGCAGCGGGCGATTCATTGGACAACATCCAAGAATCCAAGCTTCCAAATTCGAAGCTCCTTGGCCCTTAAGCCTCAGTTGGTAGCGGTTCCGATTTAATTCCACCGCCCACCCAAACATAGCGACCTATCTCAAATTCGGCAAGAGCCCGCAGAACAAGACACCATTCTTGGGCCAGATTCCTCCTGGTTATGGACAGGATAAAGGACTGCCGCGAGGAGGACGCAATCTCATTCTTCTGCAATAATTGCACGGACAACGGGATCCTCAATGCTATAAGTCGCCGTGACATTACACGCTTTGCCGACTTGGCGTCCATAGTACGAAAGTACTGTGCGATGGAAAGCGCTGAAAACCGAAGCAAGATTTTGGGACAATCCGCCTTGAATACAACCCCATCCGAAATAAAAGGGTGCATCATCGCCAGCACACAGGTTAAATACCAAAAGCAAAAACCCTCTATAGGGCATGGAACCGTCTTGGAGGGATGGCTCAATGGACCTGTAAAATTCATAGTACGAGGGCGCCACTCCAACTCATAGCCTTAGAGCATGTTGGATACTACGGCGGTGGCCAAAAGTGGCGAAGAGCTTCTAGCTCTAGAGCACCAACCCAAGGATACCAGTACGGTATTAACAGTCTTCAAGACTTTCGCATCAAATAATATGTGGAAACGAACACTCCGTAGCCTTGCCGAAGTCTACCAAGTAGCAACAATAAACCCATGGAGTGACATGGCTATTACCTTCAATGCCAAGGATTTAACCTAAATTCGAACAGCCCGGCGCCCGGCCTGTTGGTCCTCGGTCCGATAGTGGATTTGCGCTTTACCAAGGTACTCATGGACGGTGGCAGTGGATTGAACCTCATTTACGAGGAAACCCTCCGAAAAATGGAAATAGATGGAGCCGCATTGGCGAAGCAGCACAACCTTTAGAGGAATAATCCCCGATCGGGAAGCACGTTGTCAGGAAAAATCACACTGGATGTGGTGTTCGGCACGCCGGATAATTACAGGTCCGAGGAGGTCACGTTCCAAGTGGCCCCGTTCAGCAGCGGATACCACGCTCTATTAGGGCGAGAGGCATTCACAATTTTCCAAGCTATACCCCATTATGGGTACATGAAGCTCAAAATGCCCAGGCCCAACGGAATCATCACCCTTGCTAGTGACCCGGACATAGCACTCCGCGCCGAAAATAAGACAGCGGCACTGGCCCTTGAGGCACTATCCGAAGCCCTAGCGGCCGAGGAACTCACTGCGCTGCGCTCCACGGTGAATAGGGACGATGTGATACTCGATAAGAGATCCAAGTCCACTTCCTTCAAACCAGCGGACGAAATAGTCAAATTCCAAATCCATCCAACGGACCCTACAAAAACGGCCTCCATCGGGGCACAATTAAATCCTGATGTAGAAGCCGCACTAAGAGAATTCCTACGCGAAAATTGGGACATTTTTGCCTGGCACCCTTCAGACATGCCAGGAATCCCACGCCGGCTGGCCGAGCACAGCCTAAACATCCTAAAAGGATTCAAGCCAGTCAAACAGGCTCTTCGGCGTTTCTCCGAACCCAAGAGACAGGCCATGGGAGAGGAGCTAGCCAAACTATTGGAGGCCGGATTTATCAGAGATATAAAACACCCGGACTTGCTAGCAAACCTGGTGATGGTACCAAAGAAGGACAAATCCTGGCGCCTATGCGTCGATTTCAAGGACCTCAACAAGGCTTTCGATCACCGGTTTTGCTTTTTGGTATTTGTCCGGTTTTGGACTCCAACAACGCAGCCGAATACGAGGCCCTTCTACATGGTCTCTGAATGGCAGTCTCCATGGGCATTCAACGCCAAGAGGTGCGCGGGGATTCGAACCTCGCGATATCCCAAATAAATGGAGACTTTGATGCCAAGGATCCGAAAATGGCAGCCTATCGCAATGCCGTACTAAAAATGTCAGCTCGGTTTAAGGGGCTCGAATTTCGCCATATAGCCCGGGATAACAACCAGGCAACAGACGTGTTGGCACGCATCGGCGCAAAGCGCGATGCTGTCCCCCAACATCTTCCTAGAGAGGCTGTTCAAGCCATCCGTATTATGGGAGGGAGAGTCCGGAAATAACAACCTGGACCCAACCGCACTGCCCCACACCAAACATTCTGACACAGTTGGTGGTTCTGCCAACGAAATAACACCCTCAACTCATGTAATAATGGCAGTCATTGCCCCGTGGACTGAACCATTCCTAGCCTACCTAACCAGGAAGGAACTTCTCGAGGACCAAAACGAGGCCCGCTGCATAGTGCGGCGATCTAAAGCCTATAAAGTCCATGAGGGAGAGCTTTATAAGAAAAGCACAACCGGAGTCCTTCAAAGGTGTAGAGGAAGGCGGAATCTTCTCGCTGAAATTCATGCCGGACTCGGCGGGCACCACGCCGCAGCCCGGGCCCTTGTAGGCAAGGCCTTCCGTACAGGATTTTATTGGCCGACGGCCGGGCAGATCTCGTAACTTAGTCCAACGATGCGTCGGATGCCAGCTCTTTGCTAATCAAAGCCGCATGCCACCCACGCCCTCAAAACTATACCCATCACCGGCCTTTGTGGTGCAGGGGCTTGACATGGTCGGACCCCTTAAAGGGGAACCCACAAGCAAAAATACCTACTGGTCTTGGTGGATAAATTCACCAAATGGATAGAGGCCAAGCTTGTCAAGGCGGCGAATCCGGACCGGTGATAGACTTCATATCAGGGGTCGTACACCATTACGGTGTCCCCCACAGCATCATCACTGATAACGGCACGAACTTTACGGCCGACGAGGTCAAACTCGGTGCAAAAACATGGGCATTAAGCTCGACTACGCTTCAGTCTATCACCCTCAAACTAACGGTCAAGTTGAGCGAGCAAATGGTCTAATTATGAGCGGCATCAAACCCAGATTAGTGCAGTCCCTCAAGGAATCTAACACGCACTGGGTAGAGGAGCTCGACTCCGTACTGGGGGCTGCAGACCACTCCGAATCGCATTTACGGATTCACACCATTCTTTATGGTATATGGCGCAGAGGCAGTTCTGCCCTGCGACATAATTCATGACTCACCTCGCGTGCGCATGTACGAAGAAAGAGAAGCCGAGCTCGATCGGCAGGACAGTTTGGACGCCTTGGAGGAGGAGCGTGACTTAGCAAAAGCCCGTTCCGCATTAGGGGGTGTCCGGATAGCCAGACTATGACCTTTGGCCAGACTCCTGGACTATGAAGATACAAGATTGAAGACTTCGTCCCGTGTCCGGATGGAACTTTCCTTGGCGCGGAAAGCAAGCTTGGCGATATGGATATGTAGATCTCCTACCATTGTAACCGACTCTGTGTAACCCTAACCCTATTCGGTGTCTATATAAACCGGAGGGTTTTAGTCCATAGGACGAACAACAATCATACCATAGGCTAGCTTCTAGGGTATAGCCTCTCTGATCTCGTGGTAGATCTACTCTTGTACTACCCATATCATCAATATTAATCAAGCAGGAGTAGGGTTTTACCTCCATCGAGAGGGCCCGAACCTGGGTAAAAACATCATGTCCCTTGTCTCCAGTTACCATCCGCCTAGACGCACAGTTCGGGACCCCCTACCCGAGATCCGCCGGTTTTGACACCGACACATGCGATGATTAAGGTTGGCCATAATGGTGGTATCTTAGCTGGTATCATGCACACGGGAATAGCAAACATGCTAATGTGGCAAATAATTAAAGAAGAGAGGGGGGTTAGAGTAACTAGTGTTCATGCATGCATTGGTAAACACATTTTTTGTGAAGAACGATAGCATTAGTTGAGTACTTTTGCAGACTACAAAAACTATTCCACCGCCTCTATCTTGCTAAGAGTAGGTGAAAATTTTGAATCGAGCCCTTTAAACTAGAAGGGAGGTAGTAGTACTCTAATAGCTAACCTTGTTGTGATGACAAGATAGGACATGGCACACACCTGGATGGAGGAACTAGTCTGCCTTGTGCATTTAAGTTTTGACTGAAGTCAATGTACCTCTACTTTGACCAAATTTATAGAAAAATGTATCAACATTCACAATGTCAAATCAATATTTTTATACTCATTATAAAACATAGTTCTTATACTCATTATAATCAATATTGTAGATATTGATATTTTTAGTATAAATTTGGTCAAACACTTTGCAAACGGTTGATGGAAGTAAAAAGGACCAAAGGGAGTATCATGCATGCGGAGTAGGCAAAAAAATTGCTCATTTATAGCCGGTCGAAGTCTCAAAGGGCGCGACCGCGCGAGGGAGGCGCGACGGTTGACGGAATTAAGTGAAGTTACCCAAGCGCCGGCATGGCGTGCGAACAGGCAGAAGCTATACCGTCAGGCCTACGATATGGGTCTAGTAGACATGACATCTAGTGGGTCCCGCATAGTTCTCGAGAACTCTTTGGGGGCTTGCAGCCGTTTATCCACCGGGCAAGCCAGCAACCCCACGCCGTCAGACGCCCTACTCGTCCCCATCTTCTACTAGTACAGTACCTTACAATAGTTTGCTCCCAGTCGTCCCGTCCTTTCACATTACACCAGTTCAACTTCTCCTAACCCTCCTCCAAAATCCATGGCCTCCCAAATCTCCATGGTCGCCGCTGAGTACCAGGTTAGAGCCATAACCGGCGATAAGTTCATCGTCATCTACACACGTGGATCCGTGAAGGTGAAAGCATGCTAAGGGAGTCCTGGATTAGGGGGTCTCCGGACAGCCGGACTGTTGGACTATGAAGATACAAGATTGAAGACTTCGTCTCGTGTTCGGATAGGACTCTCCTTGGCGTGGAAGGCAAGCTTGGCAATACGGATATGTAGATCTCCTCCCTTGTAACCGACTCTGTGTAACCCTAGCCCCCTCCGGTGTCTATATAAACCGGAGGGTTTAGTCCGTAGGACAACAACAATCATACCATAGGCTAGCTTCTAGGGTTTAGCCTCTACGATCTCGTGGTAGATCAACTCTTGTAATACTCATATCATCAAGATCAATCAAGCAGAAAGTAGGGTATTACCTCCATCGAGGGGGCCCGAACCTGGGTAAACATCGTGTCCCCCGCCTCCTATTACCATCCGCCTTAGACACACAGTTCGGGACCCCCTACCCGAGATCCGCCAGTTTTGACACCGACATTGGTGCTTTCATTGAGAGTTCCACTATGTCGTCACCATAAGGCTTGATGGCTCCTTCGATCATCGATAACGATGCGGTCCAGGGTGAGGTTTTCCTCCCCGGACAGATCTTCGTATTCGACGGCTTCGCACTACGGGCTAACTCGCTTGGCCATCTGGAGCAGATCGAGAACTACGCCCCTGGCCACCAGCTCAGGTTCGGAAATTTGAACTACACTGCCGACATCCGCGGAGATTTGATCTTCGACGGATTCAAGCCCATGTCAGGTGCGCCGCACGATCACGACGAGCATGATTTAGCGTTGCTGTCGGACAATGTTCGGGAGATCACACCTGCAACTACTCCGGCCCTCAATCCGGAGCAAATTGCGCCATCCGAGGACGGGTGGATAGACCCCGCCATGGAGGCTGCACTCTCAGTGGTGATAGAGCCGGATACTGACTTCACCGCTTACGAGAGCCACGTTGCCGAACCATTGTTTCTGGCCGCGGACTCCGAGTCGCCTGCGTCTGTGCCTATCGAATCCGATTGGGCGCCGATCATGGAGTTTACCTCCGCGGATATCTTTCAGCACTCGCCTTTCGGTGACGTGCTAAATTCATTAAGGTCTCTCTCCTTGTCAGGAGAACCTTGGCCGAACTATGTCCGGCTAGAATGGGATGCGGACGACGAAGAAATTTGCTGCCCACCCACCACCCACTTAGTAGCCACTGTCGACGATTTAACCGACATGCTCGACTTCGACTCTGAAGACATTGACGGTATGGACGACGATGAAGGAGACGAACAGGAACCACCGCACACAGGGCGCTGGACCGCCACCTCATCATACGATATATATATGGTGGATACCCCCAAAGAAGGCAATGGCGACGAGACAGCGAAGGATGACCCCTCCAAGAAGCAACCTAAGCATCGACGTCAGCGGCGCTGCTCTAAGTCCCGCCATAGCAAAAGCAGTGATACCGGCACAAGACACAATAGCACTCCGGATAGTGCCGAAGATGACAACAATCCCCTCCAGCATGATTTAGAGTGGGAGGGTGAACAAGCTAGCCCTCCAGAACAGGCAGCAGATGGAGAAACGGAGGATGACAATTACATGCCTCTCTCCGAAGACGAGGTGAGCCTTGGTGACGAAGAATTTATCGTGCCTGAGGATCCCATCGAGCAGGAGCGCTTCAAGCGTCAGCTTATAGCCACAGCAAATAGCCTGAAGAAAAAGCAACAATACGAGCTGATCAAGATTTGCTAGCAGACAGATGGACCGAAGTCCTTGTGGCCGAGGAATACGAACTCGAACGCCCCTCCAAGAGTTACCCAAGGTGCAGGTCGCTACCCCAACTCGAGGAGGAAGCATTGAAACCTACATCACCAGCGTACGATGCGGCTGACCGGACACCTCGTGGTCGAGACAGAGAGGCGTTTCAGCCTGAAGTTCAGCCTGCACCCCGCCGCCACTCAAACAAAAATACCACCCTTCTTCTTTGCTTTCTTGCCTGAAAAAAATCCAAAACTAACCATTGGAACCTCATGGGCTGGTTCCGCTTTGCTCCGCATCATCTAGAATCTCGCACGATTCATCTCGAGATAAAGATACCTTACCATTAAAATCATCTTCTTGGCATTTGTTGTCTTATTCGGAGTTCAAGGAATAGCCTTTCATCTTGGGAATGAGAATGTCGCGGCCCGGGGCAACACGCGGGACCTGCGAGACATATTGGAAAGCAGGGCAAAACATGCAAGATCGATATACGGGTCATGGGGGCGCGCACCAATGCGGGACGATGACCGTCACGCCGGATACACTAAAAGTAAATCCGGCCGGGCCGAATACAGCAGACAAGACTCATATGAACTGCGTCGTGATATAGCCCGGCACAGAGGCGCCGCACACCCCCTATGCTTCACTGATGAAGTTATGGATCACGAATTCCCGGAGGGTTTTAAACCCGTAAATATTGAATCGTATGATGGTACAACAGACCCCGCGGTATGGATTGAGGATTTCCTCCTCCACATCCACATGGCTCGCGGTGACGATCTACATGCCATCAAGTACCTCCCACTAAAACTCAAAGGACCAGCTCGACATTGGCTGAATAGCTTGCCAGCAGACTCCGTTGGCAGTTGGGAGGATTTGGAAGATGCATTCCTTGACAACTTGCAGGGCACTTATGTGCGACCACCCGATGCTGATGACTTGAGCCATATAACTCAGCAGCCAGGGGAATCGGCCAAGCAATTCTGGACACGGTTCCTAGCTAAGAAAAACCAAATTGTCGATTGTCCGGATGCAAAGGCCTTAGCGGCATTCAAGCATAACATCTATGACGAGTGGCTCGCCCGGCACCTCGGCTAGGAGAAGCCGAAGTTTATGGCAGCCCTCACGACACTCATGACCCGCTTTTGCGCGGGCGAGGATAGCTGGCTGGCTCGCAGCAACAACACATCAAGGAATTCGGGCACTTCAGATACTAAAGATGCTAACGGTAGGCCACGTCGTAACAGACACAAGCGCCGCAACAACGGCGATAACGCCGAAGATACAGCAGTCAATGCTGGATTCAGAGGCTCTAGATCCGGTCAGCGGAAAAAGCCATTCAAAAGAAGTACTCCGGGCCCGTGCAGTTTTGTAACGCCCCGGATCCGATGCGCCAGGTGTCCTCCAGTTATTCTCCTTCATTGCCATGTCAGCTGCTTGCATGTTGCATTTTTCCATGTCATCATCTGCATTGTGTCATCATGTGCATCTCTTTTTGCATACGTGTCCGTCTCATGCATCTGAGCATTTTCCCCGTTGTCCGTTTTGCAATCCGACACTCCTATGTCCTCCGGCGCCCCCTTTTACCTCTTTTCGGGTGCGGGTGTTAAACATTCTCGGAATGGACCGAGATTTGCCAAGCGAACTTGGTTCACCACCGGTAGACCGCCTGTCAAGTTTCGTGCCAGTTGGAGTTCGTTTGATACTCCAACGGTTAACCGGGGAACCGTGAAGGCCTCGTGTGTGTTGCAGCCCAACACCCCTCCAAACCAGTCCAATAACCCATCCAAACCACTTCCATGTCCTCCGTCGTCGGATCACGATCGTGTGGGCGAAAACTACACTCCATTTGGACACTCCTACCTCCTCCTACCTATAAATATGTGATCCCCTCTCCAAAATTCCGGGTCTAAACCCTAGCCATCCTCCTCCTCGCGCCGCCGGACACGTCCGCACCAGCGCCGGACATGTCCGCGCCGCCGCCTCCAGCCAACCGGGCTCGCCACGTCGCCCCCCTGCCGTCTCCACCGCTTAGCCCTCTCGGCCCAGATCGGGGCCCGCCCGAGCCAGCAGACTGTCGCCCGCGTTGCTCTCGTCTCCTCGCCCGTTTGCCGCGCCCGCTCACCGGAGCATCGCCGGACTCCGGCGACCTCGCCGCCCCTCGCCGGGTTTCTCTGCCCCGCGTGCCTCGCTTAGCGCCGCCGCCCTTCCGGTGAGCCTGCGCGGCCCCGGCCTTCTCCTCCATCTCCCTTCGTTCTTCTCTCTCCCTCACGAGCTCCCTCTCTCTCTGCAGTAGAAGCCGCCACCGCCATGGAGACCTCGTCGCCGGCCTCCTCGTCTTCAAGTCTCGCCGGATCCGGGGTCCCCAGGCCTGGATCCGCCCATTCCTATCCGCCCCGGCCATCCCCGTGCTCGTCGCCGGCGTTGTCGCCGTTGGCCGCCTTCGCCATGGCCCTGCTCGGGTTCGAGCAGGAGCTCGTCCCGGCGGCGCCCGTTGACCGCGTTCGTGGGTCGCAGCTCCTCCCCGGCCCAGCAGCACCGGCCTGCAAGGCCGCCTCCTCTGCCAACCTGGGCCGCAGCCCGCTAGGTGAGCGAGCCCCTTCAACCCCCGCTCAGTGCACGCTCTAGTTACCACGCGCTCATACCCGTTTCTTTTGCCAAGTCCCCGTAATTTTTGTATTCTGGTGACATATCCACCGTGCCGTAACTTCTTGCTCGTAGCTCTGTTTCATGCATATAATATATAGAAATGTTCATCATGAGATGCTCTTCATTTTATTCCATTGTGCCATGCTTGTTTTAGTACATCTTGATGTCCTAATCATCATTGCAAAAGTGCTATATAATGTTGTCTGCTGTAGTTTATCAGAACATGCTCATTTGTCTTTTTTGCATCTTTTTGTGTGATTTTATTTTGAGCGTGATGTCTACATGTGTTATGAGCTCCAACATGCCATATTTGCTGTGGTGCAATCCACTCTTCATGATATTGCATGTGTTAATTGTTTCAAGCTTGCAAAGTAGCCTCCGTGATGTTGCTGATTTCCGTGACTTAGTCATTTCTGCTAAGTCTGAAACTGATATATTGTGATGCTATGTAAACCTGTTGATACCATGAGTTCTATGCATAATATGGAGATGTTCACTAAGGGTGTTTAGTTACACATGATATGATCTATCCATCCATGCGCCTGTTTGTATTTATTGAGTGCTCTAGCATGTCTTAATCTTGATCTACTTTTGCTATAAAATGTTCCTGGCAGATTGTTTACATGTTAATCAATTTTTCCATGGTTGTTGTTAGTGATCCAAGCACGCTATGAACTTTCTCTTTCCATGGTTATCTTCATGAACATGTCATCTTGTTGTAGGTATGCTTGTCTTTTCATGCAATCCTTTGTGATGAGATATTTGAGCTCGCAAAGATGCCTTCATAATTCTGTCTATGCCTTGCTCTGTTTTTCTGCTAAGTCTGAACCTGGTAATAAAACTTGCTATGTTTATATGGATGCCATCATATCTTCTGTGCCTTTTTGGCTCATGATCATTAAAGGACTTTTGTTATATGCATTTAGTAGATTCATGTCATGCCTTTGGATGCCGTGATAAGTTCCTGTAGATTGCTGTTTGATAGCTCTAAACTTTGCAACTTGATGTTATTTCTGCCATGTCCTGTGAATTCTGCCAAGTCTGTGAAACTGTTATTATTTTCAATCTTGTCATGTCCTTTTGAGCATGTTATAGTGATTTCTGGAGATAGCTCAGTGTTCATGTTTTGTCATGCTTTATCTGTACATAACGTCCATGTTATTTGTTTTCATGTTGAGGTGTCGTAGCTTATTGTTTAGATGCTGGCTAGATGCCTAGTTGTTGTTTTGAACAGCTTGTCCTTTAAACTTGTATGGTGTGTATGTGGTGAACCGTTGCTCCATTTTTAGTGTGCTCTATATGGAACTTTCTTAGTTTTGTATGTAGTTTCTTGTTACCTTGTTGCATACATGTTTTGAGGTGTTTGCTTGATGTTTGAATGCATTTTGCACCAATGCCATGCTTATCTTGTTTTGCTCATATCTTCTAGACCGTAGCTCCAAATTAAATGAACTTTATATGTAACTTGACTAGAATTTCATGTAGATCATCGTGGTGCATCTTAACTTGATGTTTAAAAACTTGAACAAAAAGTTTTTTCAGATCAGGACCAATTTCGAAATTTGCATATGAGGACTTACCGGAATTGCTATATGTTGTTTCCGGCCTCATTTAAACTTGCTTTGTTGTGTTGCCCTTGTATGCATCATCTCTTGCCATGAGTAGCTTCATGTAGCCTTGTCCTGCATCATACTTGGTTGAGCATCACGCCTTGTTCATGTGTGGTGTGTTTACCGTGTTGTGTGCTTCTTCTCGATAGTTCCCGTTTCGTTGCGATCGTGAGGATTCGTTCGACTACGATTGGTTCGTCTTCGTGGCTTCATCTTCTTCATGGTCTCGTTCTTGTTCCTTGCGGGATTTCAGGCAAGATGACCGTCACCTTGGATCTCATTACTATCATTGCTATGCTAGTTGCTTCGTTCTATCGCTATGCCGCGTTACCTACCACTCGCTTATCAAGCCTCCCAAGTTGCCATGAACCTCTAACCCTTGTCACCCTTCCTAGCAAACCGTTGTTTGGCTATGTTACCGCTTTGCTCAGCCCCTCGTATAGCGTTGCTAGTTGCAGGTGAAGATGAAGAATGCTCCATGTTGGATTATGTTTATGTTGGGATATCACAATATCTCTTATATTATTAATGCATCTATATACTTGGTAAAGGGTGGAAGGCTAGGCCTTATGCCTGGTGTTTTGTTCCACTCTTGCCGCCCTAGTTTCTGTCATATCGGTATTATATTCCTGGATTTTGCGTACCTAACGCGGTTGGGTGATTTATGGGACCCCCTTGACAGTTTGCTTTGAATAAAACTCTTCCAGCAAGGCCCAACCTTGGTTTTACATTTGCCTCACCTAAGCCTTTTTTCCCTAGGGAGTCGCGCTCCCGAGGGTCATCTTTATTTTACCCCGGGCGGTGCTCCTCGAGTCTGGTCCAAACCGAGCGATGTCCGGCGCCCCCTTGGCAACCAGGGTCTATGCTAACCCGTCGTCTTGCTCATCCGGTGTGCCCTGAGAACGAGATATGTGCATCTCCTATCGGGATTTGTCGGCACATTCGGGCGGTCTTGCTGGTCTTGTTTTACCATTGTCGAAATGTCTTGTAACCGGGATTCCGAGACTGATCGGGTCTTCCCGGGAGAAGGAATATCCTTCGTTGATCGTGAGAGCTTATCATGGGCTAAGTTGGGACATCCCTGCAGGGTTTGAACTTTCGAAAGTCGTGCCCGCGGTTATGTGGTAGATGGGAATTTGTTAATATCCGGTCGTAGTAAACTTGAAGTAAACTCTTCTAAAATACACCAACCGTGTGCGTAACCGTGATTGTCTCTTTTCAGGTTTGTTCGAGAGGAGAACTCGGTTTTGGGTTATGTTTGACGTAAGTAGGAGTTCAGGATCACTTCTTGATCATTACTAGTTGACGACCGTTTGCTAAGCTCCTCTTCTCGCTCTTGTTCTGTAAGTTAGCCACCATACATGCTTAGTCATTGCTGCTACCTCACCACTTTACCCCTTCCTTACCCGTTAAGCTTTGCTAATCTTGATACCCATGGTAATGGGATTGCTGAGTCCTCGTGGCTCACAGATTACTACAACACCAGTTGCAGGTACAGGTTGTGCGATGATCATGACGCGAGAGCGATGTTTACTTGTTTTGGAGTTCTTCTTCTTCTGCTTCTTTGATCAGGGGATAGGTTCCTGGTCGGCAGCCTGGGCTAGCGGGGTGGATATTGTTTGAGTTTCTGTTTCTGTTTCGTCCGTAGTCGGATGTTGATCTTGTATATGATGTATTGTTGTATTCATGTGACATTGTATGTCTTGGTTGTATCCCCACTATTATGTAATGTTGATGTAATGATATCCACCTTGCAAAAGCGTCTTCAAGATGCGCTTCTATCCTTGTGGGACCTTCGAGTTTCTTTAGGATAGGATCGCATCTTGGGTGTGACAAGTTTGGACCACATACTAGATCGCTCGTGTCAAATTCACGGCACCCCCGACAAGCCAGCCAATCACACCAACAGAGAATGCTGGGTGTTCAAGCAGGCCGGTAAGTTGAATGCCGAAAACAAGGACAAGGGGCTGCATAGTGATGACGAGGAGGAGCCCCGGCCGCCGAACACGGGAGGACGGAAGAGGTTCCCCCCACAAGTGAAGACGGTGAACATGATATACGCAACCCACATTACCAAGAGGGAACGGAAGCATGCACTAAGGGACATCTATGTGATGGAGCCTGTCGCCCCAAAGTTCAACCCATGGTCCTCTTGTCCGATCACCTTCGATCGCAGGGACCACCCCACTAGTATCCGTCATGGCGGATCCACCGCATTGGTCCTAGACCCCATCATTGACGGATTTCACCTCACTCGAGTCCTTATGGACGGCGGCAGCAGCCTGAACCTGCTCTATCAGGATACAGTGCGCAAAATGGGTATAGATTCCTCGAGGATTAAACCCACCAAAACCACCTTTAAGGGCGTCATCCCAGGTGTAGAGGCCCATTGCACGGGATCAATCACACTGGAAGTGGTCTTCGGATCTCCGGACAACTTCCGAGCGAGGAGTTAATCTTCGATATCGTCCTGTTCCGCAGTGGCTATCACGCACTGCTCGGGCGAACCGCATTTGCAAAATTCAATGCGGTACCGCATTACGCATACCTCAAGCTCAAGATGCCAGGACCTAGGGGGGTCATAACAGTCAATGGAAACACAGAGCGCTCGCTCCGCACGGAGGAGCACACTGCGGCCCTCGCAGCAGAAGCACAAAGCTGCCTTTTAAGGCAACCCGCCAATTTGGCGATACAGCCCCCGGACACCGTCAAGCGAGTCCGGAGTAACCTGCAGCAGGATCTCCTGGCACGTCCAGAGCTCGCCTAGCAATTCGGCCCCCGTCCTAGTCCCAGTCAAGAGACAAAATCCGTGCCGCGCGTGCATAACTACGCACTGAAAATACCATGGGCATAGGCAGGGGCACGATCAGGGCACGTCCCTCAATGCGGCTCAACCGCCCTAGGGGTTGCATACCTTTATCATCTTTTCCCTTTCAGGACCTTACTCTCTGGAAGCCCTTTCCGGCAGTGTGATTGTCGAACACATTACGGGAAGGAACAACCAAGGAGGCAAGAAGCTAAGACATACAAGGGAATCCCCAGGTGGTCTCTGATAACAATCGAATTACCCATTTTCAATACCCATACGTGATGTCTACTACGCAAACTTCTACTTGTAGACGTTGTTGGGCCTCCAAGTGCAGAGGTTTGTAGGACAGTAGCAAATTTCCCTCAAGTGGATGACCTAAGGTTTATCAATCCGTGGGAGGCGTAGGATGAAGATGGTCTCTCTCAAACAACCCTGCAACCAAATAACAAAGAGTCTCTTGTGTTCCCAACATACCCAACACAATGGTAAATTGTATAGGTGCACTAGTTCGGCGAAGAGATGGTGGTACAAGTGCAATATGGATGGTAGATATAGGTTTTTGTAATCTGAAAATATAAAAACAGCAAGGTAGCAAGTGATAAAAGTGAGTGTAACGGTATTGCAATGCTAGGAAACAAGGCCTAGGGTTCATACTTTCACTAGTGCAAGTTCTCTCAACAATAATAACATAGTTGGATCATATAACTATCCCTCAACATGCAACAAAGAGTCACTCCAAAGTCACTAATAGCGGAGAACAAACAAAGAGATTATGGTAGGGTACGAAACCACCTCAAAGTTATTCTTTCCAATCAATCCATTGGGCTATTCCTATAAGTGTCACCAACAGCCCTAGAGTTCGTACTAGAATAACACCTTAAGACACAAATCAACCAAAACCCTAATGTCACCTAGATACTCCAACGTCACCTCAAGTATCCGTGGGTATGATTATACGATATGCATCACACAATCTCAGATTCATCTATTTAACCAACACATAGAACCGCAAAAAGTGCCCAAAGTTTCTACCGGAGAATCAAGACGAAAACGTGTGCCAACCCCTATACATAGGTTCATTGGCGGAACCCGCAAGTTGATCACCAAAACATACATCAAGTGAATCACGTGATATCCCATTGTCACCATAGATACGCACGGCAAGACATACATCAAGTGTTCTCAAATCATTAAAGACTCAATCCGATAAGATTACTTCAAAGGGAAAACTCAATCCATTACAAGAGAGTAGAGGGGGAGAATCAACATAAGATCCAACTATAATAGCAAAGCTCGCGATACATCAAGATCGTGCCAAATCAAGAACACGAGAGAGAGAGAGAGAGAGAGAGATCAAACACATAGCTACGGGTACATACCCTCAGCCCCGAGGGTGAACTACTCCCTCCTCGTCATGGAGAGCGTCAGGATGATGAAGATGGCCACCGGTGAGGGTTCCCCCTCGGCGGTGCCTAACAGGTCCCGATTGGTTTTGGTGGCTACAGAGGCTTGCGGCGGAACTCCCGATCTCTTCATTTCCCAATCGTTTTAGGGTATATGGATATATATATATATATATATATATATATATATATATATATATATATATATATATATATAGGTGAAAGAAGTATGCCAGGGGAGCCACAAGGGGCCCACGAGGGTGGAGGGCGCGCCCAGGGGGGTGGGCGCGCCCCCCTGCCTCGTGCCTTCCTCGTTGCTTCCTTGACGTGGATTCCAAGTCTCTCGGGTTGCTTTCCTTCTAAAAATAACTTCTCCAGAAGGTTTCATTCCGTTTCGACTCCGTTTGATATTCCTTTTCTTCGAAACACTGAAACAAGGGAAAAACAGAAGGCGCACTAGGCTCTGGGTCAATAGGTTAGTCCCAAAAATAATATAAAAGTGCATAGTAAAGCCCATTAAACATCCAAGATGGATAATATAATAGCATGAATACTTCATAAATTATAGATACGTTGGAGACGTATCAGCATCCCCAAGCTTAATTCCTGCTCGTCCTCGAGTAGGTAAATGATAAAAGAAATAATTATGAAGTGTGAATGCTAGCAGGTGCATAAGTTTGATCAATGATAATTTCAATCACCTTTTCTAGCATCATTATATGTCATAACAGTAGCTCAACTCATAAAACTTTGCATGATCAAGTAACAAACTATTCACATGTTAAAGCATAGATCATAATCTTTCTTGAAAACTAACAAACTATGTTCTCAGTCATCAAACAATTGCAATTCATCTTATTTTCAGGAAGAGTCTATGTCAGAGCTTTGATTCAGCAAACTTCACATACTCAACTATCATTTAGTCTTCCGTGATTGCTACCACTCAAAGCATATTTTTAGAACAAATAGTATTCATCAAACACAGAGAAAGATAGGGGCTTAATGTTTCGCCTCCCAACCTTTTACCTCAAGGGTAATGTCAGCAGTAATAATTCATGCTCAAATATATTTGAATGGCCATATATGCTTAGATCTTTCCATCACATGATGCTTGCCAACTAAAGAGTAGGTTGGAATGAGAAGGAATACTACTGACTCTTGCATAAAAGTAAAAGATAGGCCCTTCGCAGAGGGAAGCAGGGATTTGCAGAGGTGCTAGAGCTCGAAGCAAAAACAGAGATGAAAATAATTTTGAGAGGTATGCTTTCATTGTCAACATAACGACCAAGAGTTCCCAATATCTTCCATACTACATACATCATAGGCGGTTCCCAAACAGAAAGGTAAAGATTTTTACTCCCCCTCCACCAACAATCATCAATCCATGGCTTGCCCGAAACAACGGGTGCCTCCAACTAACATCAAACCTGGGGGAGTTTTGTTTGCAATTATTTTTTATTTGATTTTGATCTTTTGATCATGGGACTGGACATCCCAGTTACCAGCCATTTTCTCGTGAATGATGAGCGGAGTCCACTCATCGTGAGAATAACCCACCTAGCATGGAAGATACTACTAACCCGTAGTCGCTACATGAGAGATTCGGGCATACAAAACAGATTATTATTTGAAGGTTTAGAGTTTGGCACATGCAAATTTACTTGGAACGGCAGGTAAATACCACGTATAGGTAGATATGGTGGAAACTCATGGAAGAAACTTGGTTCAAGGAGTTTGGATGCACAAGCAGTATTCCCGCTTAGTACAGATATTTGGGCTAGCAAAGGATTCTAAATAGAAAGCACCACATGTTAGAGGATCCAAAACAATATAACTTATACAAATATACCCAAGCATAACTCATTATGTTGTCTTCCTTGTCCAACTTCAACTAATTTGCTCAGGTATGAAAATAATTAATGGGGATCACAATCATAGAAGATGTCCAAGATAGTATTATATGTGAAATCTCTCTTCCTTCAATATTCTTTCATGAATTGTTCAAGTGACCAATACAATGTTTGCTAACCTTCAATAAATTTACCACCTCTACTTCTTATATGTAAAGGCATTACTCCCCATGGAAAAGGCATATGAAACATATATAATTTCAGATTTATGACATTCAAATCATTCAACCATTTACTCATAGGATATAAGTGAAGCACACGAGTAAATGACAAACTACTCCAAAAAGATATAAGTGAAGATCAATGAGTAGTTAAATAATTATGTAGCTATGTGAAGACTCTCTATCATTTAAGACTTTCAGATCTTGGTATTTTATTCAAACAGCAAACAAGGCTAAAGAAAATAAAACGACGCTCCAAGCAAAACACATATAATGTGGTGAATAAAAATATAGCTCCAAGTAAAGTTACCGATGGAAGTAGACGAAAGAGGGGATGCCTTCCGGGGCATCCCCAAGCTTAGGCTCTTGCTTATCCTTGAATATTACCTTGGGGTGCCTTGGGCATCCCCAAGCTTAGGCTCTTTCCACTCCTTATTCCTTAGTACATCGAATCTTTACCCAAAACTTGAAAACTTCACAACACAAAACTTAACAGAAAATCTCGTGAGCTCCGTTAGCGAAAGAAAACAAAACACCACTTCATGGTACTGTAATGAACTCTTTCTTTATTTATATTGGTGTTAGGCCTACTGTATTCCAACTTCTCTATGGTTTATAAACTATTTTACTAGCCATAGAGTCATCAAAATAAGTAAACAACACACGAAAACAGAATCTGTCAAAAACAGAACAGTCTGTAGTAATCTGTAACTAACGCAAACTTCTGGAACTCCAAAAATTCTAAAATAAATTGTTGGACCTGAGGAATTTTTCTAGTAATCATCTGCAAAAAGAATCAACTAAATAGCACTCTCCAGTAAAAAGTTTTAGCTAATCTCGTGAGCGCTAAAGTTTCTGTTTTTTACAGCATGATCATAAAGACTTCACCCAAGTCTTCCCAAAGGTTCCACTTGGCACAAACACTAAATAAAACACAAAACCACATCTAAACATAAGCTAGATGGATTATTTATTCCTAAACAGAACCAAAAATTAAGAAACAAAAATAAAATTGGGTTGCCTCCCAACAAGCGCTAACGTTTAGCGCCCCTAGCTAGGCATGATGATTTCAATCATGCTCACATAAAAGATAAGAATTGAAACATAAAGAGAGCATCATGAAGAATATAACTAGCACATTTAAGTCTAACTCACTTCCTATGCATAGGGATTTTGTGAGCAAACAACTTATGGGAATAAGAATCAACTTGCATAGGAAGGTAAAACAAGCATAACTTCACATAGAGAGGAAACTTGATATTATTACAATTCCTACAAGCACATATTCCTCCCTCATAATAATTTTCAGTAGCATCATTGTAACGCCCCGGTTTCGATGCGCCAGGTGTCTGCCAGTTATTCGCCGTCGTTGCCATGTCATTTGCTTGCGTGTTGCACTTTGCCATGTCATCATGTGCATTTCATTTTGCATACGTGTTCGTCTCATGCATCCGAGCCTTTTCCCCGTTGTCCGTTTTGCCATCCGGCACTCCTATGTCTCCCGGCGCTCCCTTTTACCTCTTTTCGTGTGCGGGTGTTAAATGGTCTCGGAATGGACTGAGGTTTGTCAAGCGGCCTTGGTATAGCACCGGTAGACCGCCTGTCAAGTTTCGGATCATTTGGAGGTCGTTTGATACTCCAACGGTTAACCGGGTAACCGTAAAAGCCTCTTTTGTATTGCAGCCCAACACCCCTTCCAAAGTGGCCCAAAACCCAGCAAACTCCCCTCCATGCTCTTGGTCGTTCGATCACGATCATGTGGGCGAAAACCGCTCCTCATTTGGACTCTCCTAGCTCCCTCTACCTATAAAACTAGACCTTCCCCCGAATTTTTTCGCGCAGATCAAACCCTAGCCTCTTCCCCTGCGCGCCGCCAGACATGTCCGTCCGCGCCGGACGCGTCCGCCGCCCGCCGCCACATCGCTCCGACCAACCAGCGCCTGCCACGTCACCTCCACCGCCATCGTCCAATCAGCGCCGCCATGTGGCACCGCGCCACCCACCTCCGCCGTCGGCCCGCCGAGGCCGCTCCCCGGCCCCATCCACCGCCGCCGCCGCCGCCGCCGCGGTTGGGTCGTCGGCCCGCCGTCGCTCCATCCGCCACCGCCGCCATGGGAGCTTCGCGGAGTAGCTCCCTCACACGCCCGGCCGCGTCGGTGAGAGTCACACGCCGCCCGTGCCTCCCCTCGCCGCCTTTCAGGCCTCCCCGACCTCATGCCTGCCGCCCCCTCGCCGAGCCGCCACCGCCATCGCTCCTGTCACCATCACGCGGATCCGGCGGATCCGGCGGTCCGCCCACCTCCGCCCGACCAGCGCCTCCCGCCTCCTCTCCGTCGCCCGGCCAGATCCGGCCAAGGAGGGCCGGATCCGCCATCTCCGGCCATCTCCGTCATCTCCGGCGAGCATCTCCGGCCATCCTCGTTTTCCGTGCGAAGGTTGACCCCGAAAATCCACTAAGTCCCGAAGTTATTTTTACATTTTCATGCCATGTTCATCGCATCATAACTCTGCATCCGTAGCTCCGTTTCGTGCGTGTAATATGTCAAATTGTTCATCTCGATGAGTACATCATTTCATATCATTGCATCATTTTCATTTGAGCTCATCTTGATGCCCGAAATTCTGTTAGAAGAGGGCTATGTGATGTTAGTTTCAGATTCTTATCAGAACATGCACTTTTGTCAT
Source organism: Aegilops longissima (assembly GCA_021605205.1). NCBI lineage: Eukaryota > Viridiplantae > Streptophyta > Magnoliopsida > Poales > Poaceae > Aegilops > Aegilops longissima. The sequence goes on along the minus strand of CM038678.1, from coordinate 545,494,483 downwards.
TTTTGCCATGATTGATGTGTGCACCCTATGAACTTGAGTCCTACATGTGTTTTGTAATATGCCATGCCATCTTTACAGAGGTGTATGCCATGTATTTTTGGGATCTCTGTGGTGACTAGCACAAGCATGCAAACTAGGCTTCATGATGTTGCTGATTTCAGCCCCTGTTCTGCTGATATTTTTATGCCATGTAAACTTGATGCTACCGAGAGACCCATGCTTATTTTGAGATACTTCAGTAAGGATGTTTTGAACATATGGTTATTATCTATCCATCCATGCCCTTGTTTGCAATTATGGAGTGCCATAGCTTGAGTCAATCGAGCTCTACTTTTGCTATAAAATGTTTCCTGGCAGGTTGTTTACATGTTATTCAATTTTGCCAAGATTGTTGTAGTTGATCCGTGTATGCTATGATGTTGTTCTTTCCATGTATAGCTTCTATGCCATGTGTTATTACTGTGAGTTGCCTTGCCATGCCATGTATTGCTCTGTGGTGAGTGGTTCAAGCTCACCAAAATGCCTACTTATCGTTGTTCCTGCCATGTATGAATCTGTAATATAACTTGCTATGTTTACATGGGTGCCATCATATTTTCTGATCCTTTTTGGCTTATGGTCAGTAAAGGACATTTGATCTATGCATTTATTAGATTCATGCCATGCCTTTGTTTGCCATGATAAGTTCCTGTAGCATGCTGTTTGATAGCTCTAAACATTGCAACCTGATGTTATTTCTGCTAAAGTCTGAAACTGTTATTATTTGCAATCTTGCCATGTGTGTTTGGGCATGTTCTAGTTGTTTCTGGAGATAGCTCAGTGTTCATGTTTTGTCATGCTTTATCTGTACATCATGCCCATGCCTTTTGTTATTACGTTAAGATGCTGCACCATAGTGTTTTGATGCTTGCAATATGCCTAGTTGCTGTTTTGGGACAGATTGTTGCTATGACTTGTATAGGGTGTATGTGTTGAACCGTTGCTCCGTTTTGAGTGTGCTCTATATGAAACTTGCTTGATTTTGCATGTAGTTTCATATTATCATGTTGCATCCTTGTTTTGAGGTGTTTGCTTGATGTTTGTATGCATTTTGCATCAATGCCATGTTTAACTTGTTGTGCTCATATCTTCTAGGCCGTAGCTCCGAATTAAATAAACTTTATATGTAACTTGACTAGAATTTCGTGTAGATCATCGTGGTGCATCTTAACTTGCTGTTTAACAACTTGAACATAAGGTTTATTCAGATCTGGACCAATTTCGAAATTGGCATATGAGGACTTACCGGAATTGTTATATGTTGTTTCCGGCCTCATTTAAACTTGCCTTGATGTGTTGTTCTTGTTTGCATCATCTCTTGCCATGAGTAGCCTAATCTAGCTTTTTCATGCATCATGCTTGTTGTGCATCATGTCTTGTCTATGTGTGGTGTGTTTACTATGTTGTGTGCTTCTTCTTGTTAGTTCCTGTTTCGTTGCGATCGTGAGGATTCGTTCGTCTACGCTTGGTTCGGCTTCATCCGTTCGTCTTCTTCATGGACTCGTTCTTCTTCCTTGCGGGATTTCAGGCAAGATGACCGTCACCCTGGATCTCACTACTATCATTGCTATGCTAGTTGCTTCGTTCTATCGCTATGCTGCGCTACCTATTACCTGTTTATCAAGCCATCCCAAATTGCCATGTCAGCCTCTAACCTTTGTCACCCTTCCTAGCAAACCGTTGTTTGGCTATGTTACCGCTTTGCTCAGCCCCTCTTATAGCGTTGTTAGTTGCAGGTGAAGATGAAGTTTGTTCCTTGTTGGAACATGGAGATGTTGTTCCTTGTTGGAACATGTTTACTTGTTGGGATATCACAATATATCTTATTTAATTAATGCATCTATATACTTGGTAAAGGGTGGAAGGCTCGGCCTTATGCCTGTGTTTTGTTCCACTCTTGCCGCCTAGTTTCCGTCATATCGGTATTATGTTCCCGGATTTTGCATCCCTAACGCGGTCGGGTGATTTATGGGACCCCTTGACAGTTCGCTTTGAATAAGACTCCTCCAAAGAAGGCCCAACATTGGTTTCACCATTTGCCTCACCACCACCTACATTTCCTTGGGAGTAATTAACCCAAGGGTCATCTTTATTCAGCCCCCGGCCAATGCTTGTCTAAGTGTTGGTCCAAACCAGAGCCACTTGCGGTGCCGCCCCTAGGCAACATGGGTATCGTCGGTTGTCCGTCGTATTGCTCATCCGGTCGTGGCACGAGACGAGATATGCGCAGCTACTATCGAGGTGTCAAGACGCCGGAGGTCTTGCTGGTCTTGTTTTATTGCTGTCGAAATGTCTTGTAGCCGGGATTCCTAGACTGATCGGGTCTTCCCGGGGAGAAGGAATATCCTTCGTTGATCGCGAGAGCTTATCTTGGGCTAAGTTGGGACACCCCTGCAGAGTATAAACTTTCGAGAGCCGTGCCCGCGGTTATGTGGCAGATGGGAATTTGTTAATATCCGGTTGTAGTAAACTTGAAGGAAACTCTTCTAAAATACACCAACTGTGTGCGTAACCGTGAGTGTCTCTTTTCGGGGTTGATCGAGAGGAGAACACGGTTTCTGGGTTATGTCTGACGTAAGTAGGAGTTCAGGATCACTTCTTGATCATTGCTAGCTTCACGACCGTTCCTTTGTTTCTCTTCTCGCTCTCATTTGCGTATGTTAGCCACCATATTATGCTTAGTCGCTGCTGCAACCTCACCACTTTATCCCTTCCTTTCCCTTTAAGCTTTGCTAGTCTTGATACCCATGGTAATGGGATTGCTGAGTCCTCGTGGCTCACAGATTACTACACCACCAGTTGTAGGTACAGGTTTGCGATGATCATGGCGTGAGAGCGATGTTTGCTTGTTTGGAGTTCTTCTTCTGCTTCTTCTTCGATCAGGGGATAGGTTCCAGGTCGGCAGCCTGGGCTAGCAGGGTGGATGTTGTTTGAGTTTCTGTTTATGTTTCATCCGTTGTCGGATGTTGATCTTGTATATGATGTTGATGTATTCTTGTGGCATTTGTGCCTTATGTATGTATCCCCATCTATTATGTAATGTTGATGTAATGATATCCACCTTGCAAAAGCGTTTCAATATGCGGGCCTATCCTTGGTGGGACCTTCGAGTTCCTTTTGGATAGGGTCGCATATTGGGCGTGACAAGTTGGTATCAGAGCCTCGACCGACCCTAGGAGCCCCGTTGATTGATCGTGTAGTTTGGTCGTTGTCGAGTCTAGAAGAAAACTGTTTTCGGAGTCTAGTTATATCGGAGAGTAGGAATTATTTTTACTCCTCTGCCCCTTCGTCGCTCTGGTAAGGAATCTTGACGTAGTTGTTTTGAATTACTCCTCTTCCTGTTCAAATTTTTCTTTAGGATCACGTGGTTAGTTTCGTGAGTTGTCCATCCTCTGTTGTCCGGTGCATTTCTCGTCAAGTCGACTCGACCATCTCCATCTTTGCCAAGTTCAATCCTCAGTTCTTCCTCCGACGTCGTTGTTTTTCCTTGTCCAAAGTTGTCCTTGTTTTTCCCACCCGCCCTCCCTTCTTCCTCTCGGAACCGGAGTCCGTGATCGAGTATGCTTCCTACTCGTGTGAAGTTTTTGCTCTCTCTCCTAAATGATTTCAACCGGTGTTTTCTCTTCAAGTTATTCGTCGATTTCCCCTTCCAAGTTGCCTTTGTTTTCCCGCCCTCCCACCCTCTTACTCCCGGAGCCTGAGTCTTTTTCGACCATCAATTTCATTCGTGTGGAGCCTCTTCAGTCTTCCCTTAATTATTTCAACCGGTGAATTCTCGTCTTGTTCGTCATTCTTCATCCCTTTCTTCTTCCGGTGCACTCAGTTCAAGTTTTTCGTTGTCGATCGTATTCTTTCCCTCAGCTCAAATGTTTTCCCCTTGCTCGTTCGTCTCTCGCCAGTTTATCCTTCCGGAGTGCTCAAGTCATCTCAGGAGATTTGTTGATGTTCCAATTAATTCGAGGTTGTCACCTCAGTCAAATATTTCAGTTCTTCCGGTGCATCATCTATCTGTTCAACATCCCTTTCCAACGGTGTTTTCTTTTAGTGGGCCCTAACCCACGGGCCTTTTCCCAGGATCTTACCTGACTCTTCTAATTACCCGGAGTTATCCTAAATTCTTTTCAAGTCTGACGTAAGAATGAATTTCATCAGTCAGATGCCATCTCCAATATCGCTTTCAAATTCTTTTCATCTCGGGTTCTACCTTTCCTCTTTTTCATTATTCCGAAGTTTCTCAACAATTTCGATGGTGTTTCTCGTCGTCTTTATCAGCTTTGAAGACTGAAGAAGAGTTTTCCCTCTCAATCTTGCCCGTTCTTGCGAAGTTTCGTGGTTCTAGCTTCATATTATCCTCTCGAGTTATTCCATTCGTCAGATATTCTTTTCTTACCTATCCGAAGTATGTCAGAAGTTCTTTTCCCGTTTCTTTTCACCGGAGGCCTTTATTCCATAAGAATTCTTGTCCTCACATTTCAGCTACCGTTATCCAATTATCCAAGTGCTTCATTCAAGTGTTCTTTAATCAGCTCGTGATCTCCTTGTTCTTTTGCATCTAAATCCCCTCTAGCTTATTGGTTCTTCTAATTCTTCCCGGTGATTCATTCTCTTTCATCAGTCATTTCCAAATTCTAACGGTGGTTCGTTCAAGATTCTTTTTCCTTCATTATCATTTCAATCCATTCCTTCTTCCAATTCTACCGGTGGTTCATGAAGACTTTCTCAAGTTTTGTGCTGTCACTTCTCAATTCTTTTTCAAGAAGAATAAGTATTATGCCAAATCCATTGCTTGTCATCAATTTAATTTGATGAAGGATAAGCATACAATAAATCTTATTCTTATTTCATCCAAGTGATTAATCCCTTCCTTCGGAGTTTGTTCTTGAGGAATAAATTCTAGTTCCAAGTGTTTTCATCTTTTCTTTTCCGGAGTTCAAATTTCCTCGGCCATTTCGTCGGAATCCTTCATCTAATTCATCGCAGGCTCATCTTATTCTTTCATCCTTCATTCTATCTCATCATCCTTTTGTCACCGGAGTTCTTCATGGTGGTTCTTCATGATTTAATTCATTCTTCAAGAGTTCATCAAGTTTTTGTTGGTGGAGTTCAAGTATCTTTTCTTCTTGCGTCTCGAAGTGCAATTAATTCCCCATATTCTTTTGAAGTGGAGTTTTGCATTTCTTCTTTCCTCTCAGCTATTCAATCATTTCCGTTTGTGGCCGGTTATCACCTTATGATTTTGAGAGGTTATCCATAAGTCCACAACAAGCTTATTCTTTTGTTGTTGAAAATTTCTAACAACTCTGTTCAATCCTTTCTTCTAAGGTTGCTTTTATTTCATTCGTGGCACAAGTTGTCATTTTCTTCTCCGTTCTTTTCATTCTATTTCAATTCTTCCGGAGGCATTGCGTTGTTTATCTCGCCAAGTGTCATTCCATCTTCTGAAGCTCATGTTCTATTCTTTCCTTGTTCAACCGGAGTGCTGCCTAAATCCTTTCAGTCTTATTCATTTCTTTTCTCATTCTAACCACTCCGGTTAGAACGGGTGCTTTCATAGTCTATTTGATTCCGTGAGCTTTCGATTCTCGTCATTCTCGTCATTTCTCTCTTCTTCTCGCGTGCTCTCGATTCTTTGCCTCTTCTCTCTTGCGTTTCATGCTTCACCTCTTCCCTTTTTCCCTTCTGTCTCGGTCCTAAGATCTCGGGACGAGATCTCTTGTTAGTGGAGGAGTGTTGTAACGCCCCGGTTTCGATGCGCCAGGTGTCTGCCAGTTATTCGCCGTCGTTGCCATGTCATTTGCTTGCGTGTTGCACTTTGCCATGTCATCATGTGCATTTCATTTTGCATACGTGTTCGTCTCATGCATCCGAGCCTTTTCCCCGTTGTCCGTTTTGCCATCCGGCACCCCTATGTCTCCCGGCGCTCCCTTTTACCTCTTTTCGTGTGCGGGTGTTAAATGGTCTCGAAATGGACCGAGGTTTGTCAAGCAGCCTTGGTATAGCACCGGTAGACCGCCTGTCAAGTTTCGGATCATTTGGAGGTCGTTTGATACTCCAATGGTTAACCGGGTAACCGTAAAAGCCTCTTTTGTATTGCAGCCCAACACCCCTTCCAAAGTGGCCCAAAACCCAGCAAACTCCCCTCCATGCTCTTGGTCGTTCGATCACGATCGTGTGGGCGAAAATCGCTCCTCATTTGGACTCTCCTAGCTCCCTCTACCTATAAAACTAGACCTTCCCCCGATTTTTTTCGCGCAGATCAAACCCTAGCCTCTTCCCCTGCGCGCCGCCGGACATGTCCGTCCGCGGGACGCGTCCGCCGCCGCCATCGTCGCCTCGACCAACCAGCGCCCGCCACAACACCTCCACCGCCGCCTTCGTCCAATCAAGCGCCGCCGCGGCACCGCCGCCACCCACCTCCGCCGCCCGCCCGCCGAGGCCTCGCCTCCCCCCTCCCAGCCCGCCCGCTGCCATTGGTCGCCGCCCCGCAGCCGTCTGCGCTCCATCCGCCACATCACGCCATGGGAGCTTCGCCGGGCAGCTCCCTCACTGCCGCCCAGCGTCGTGAGAGCTCGCCCAGCACCCAGCCTCCCTCCCCGCCGCGCTTCACGCCTCCCGCCCGCGAGCTGCCCTCGCCGGGCGCCGCCAGCCATCATCGCGCTCATGCCGCCTTGCTGGATCCGGCCGGATCCGGCCGGTCCGGCCCGCCTCCGCCCCGACCAGCGCCTCCCCGCGCCACCTCTCCGTCGCCCCGGCCAGATCCGGCCAAGGGAGGGCCGTATCCACCATCTCCGGCCATCTCCGTCATCTCCGGCGAGCATCTCCGGCCATCCTCGTTTTCCGTGCGAAGGTTGACCCCGAAAATCCACTAAGTCCCGAAGTTATTTTTGCATTTTCATGCCATGTTCATCGCATCATAACTCTGCATCCGTAGCTCCGTTTCGTGCGTGTAATATGTCAAATTGTTCGCCTCGATGAGTACATCATTTCATCTCATTGCATCATTTACATTTGAGCTCATCTTGATGCCAGAAATGCTGTTAGAAGAGGGCTATGTGATGTTAGTTTCAGATTCTTATCAGAACATGCACGTTTGTCATTTTTTCCATGATTGATGTGTGCACCCTATGAACTTGAGTCCTACATGTGTTTTGTAATATGCCATGCCATCTTTACAGGGGTGTATGCCATGTATTTTTGTGATCTCTGTGGTGACTTGCACAAGCATGCAAACTAGGCTTCATGATGTTGCTGATTTCAGCCCCTGTTCTGCTGATATTTTTATGCCATGTAAACTTGATGCTACCGAGAGACCCATGCTTATTTTGAGATACTTCAGTAAGGATGTTTTGAACATATGGTTATTATCTATCCATCCATGCCCTTTTTTGCAATTATGGAGTGCCATAGATTGAGTCAATCGAGCTCTACTTTTGCTATAAAATGTTTCATGGCAGGTTGTTTACATGTTATTCAATTTTGCCAAGATTGTTGTAGTTGATCCGTGTATGCTATGATGTTGTTCTTTCCATGTATAGCTTCTATGCCATGTGTTATTACTGTGAGTTGCCTTTCCATGCCATGTATTGCTCTGTGGTGAGTGGTTCAAGCTCACCAACATGCCTACTTATCGTTGTTCCTGCCATGTATGAATCTGTAATATAACTTGCTATGTTTACATGGGTGCCATCATCTTTTCTGATCCTTTTTGGCTTATGGTCAGTAAAGGACATTTGATCTATGCATTTAGTAGATTCATGCCATGCCTTTGTTTGCCATGATAAGTTCCTGTAGCATGCTGTTTGATAGCTCTAAACATTGCAACCTGATGTTATTTCTGCTAAAGTCTGAAACTGTTATTATTTGCAATCTTGCCATGTGTGTTTGGGCATGTTCTAGTTGTTTCTGGAGATAGCTCAGTGTTCATGTTTTGTCATGATTTACATGTACATCATGCCCATGCCTTTTGTTATTACGTTGAGATGCTGTACCATAGTGTTTTGATGCTTGCAATATGCCTAGTTGCTGTTTTGGGACAGATTGTTGCTATGACTTGTATAGGGTGTATGTGTTGAACTGTTGCTCCGTTTTGAGTGTGCTCTATATGAAACTTGCTTGATTTTGCATGTAGTTCGATATTATCATGTTGCATCCTTGTTTTGAGGTGTTTGCTTGATGTTTGTATGCATTTTGCATCAATGCCATGTTTAACTTGTTGTGCTCATTTCTTCTAGGCCGTAGCTCCGAATTAAATGAACTTTATATGTAACTTGACTAGAATTTCGTGTAGATCATCGTGGTGCATCTTAACTTGCTGTTTAACAACTTGAACATAAGGTTTATTCAGATCTGGACCAATTTCGAAATTGGCATATGAGGACTTACCGGAATTGTTATATGTTGTTTCCGGCCTCATTTAAACTTGCCTTGATGTGTTGTTCTTGTTTGCATCATCTCTTGCCATGAGTAGCCTCATCTAGCTTTGTCATGCATCATGCTTGTTGTGCATCATGTCTTGTCTATGTGTGGTGTGTTTACTATGTTGTGTGCTTCTTCTTGTTAGTTCCTGTTTCGTTGCGATCGTGAGCTTTCGTTCGTCTACGCTTGGTTCGGCTTCATCCGTTCGTCTTCTTCATGGACTCGTTCTTCTTCCTTGTGGGATTTCAGGCAAGATGACCGTCACCCTGGATCTCACTACTATCATTGCTATGCTAGTTGCTTCGTTCTATCGCTATGCTGCGCTACCTATTACCTGTTTATCAAGCCATCCCAAATTGCCATGTCAGCCTCTAACCTTTGTCACCCTTCCTAGCAAACCGTTGTTTGGCTATGTTACCGCTTTGCTCAGCCCTCTTATAGCGTTGTTAGTTGCGGTGAAGATCAAGTTTGTTCCTTGTTGGAACATGGAGATGTTGTTCCTTGTTGGAACATGTTTACTTGTTGGGATATCACAATATATCTTATTTAATTAATGCATCTATATACTTGGTAAAGGGTGGAAGGCTCGGCCTTATGCCTGGTGTTTTGTTCCACTCTTGCCGCCCTAGTTTCCGTCATATCGGTATTATGTTCCCGGATTTTGCGTCCCTAACGCGGTCGGGTGATTTATAGGACCCCTTGACAGTTCGCTTTGAATAAGACTCCTCCAAAAAGGCCCAACATTGGTTTTACCATTTGCCTCACCACCACCTACATTTCCCTTGGGAGTAATTAACCCAAGGGTCATCTTTATTCAGCCCCGGGCCAATGCTTGTCTAAGTGTTGGTCCAAACCAGAGCCACTTGCGGTGCCGCCCCTAGGAAACTTGGGGTATCGTTGGTTGTCCGACGTCGCTCATCCGGTCGTGGCTCGAGACGAGATACGCAGCTACTATCGGGGTGTCGGCACGCCGGGAGGTCTTGCTGGTCTTGTTTTATTCTGTCGAAATGTCTTGTAGCCGGATTCCAAGACTGATCCGGTCTTCCCGGGAGAAGGAATATCCTTCGTTGATCGCGAGAGCTTATCATGGGCTAAGTTGGGACACCCTGCAGGTATAAACTTTCGAGAGCCGTGCCCGCGGTTATGTGGCAGATGGGAATTTGTTAATATCCGGTTGTAGTAAACTTGAAGCAAACACTTCTAAAATACACCAACCGTAGCGTAACTGTGAGTGTCTCTTTTCGGGTTGATCGAGAGGAGAACACGGTTTCGGGTTATGTCGGCGTAAGTAGGAGTTCAGGATCACTTCTTGATCATTGCTAGCTTCACGACCGTTCCTTTGTTTCTCTTCTCGCTCTCATTTGCGTATGTTAGCCACCATATTATGCTTAGTCGCTGCTGCAACCTCACCACTTTATCCCTTCCTTTCCCTTTAAGCTTTGCTAGTCTTGATACCCATGGTAATGGGATTGCTGAGTCCTCGTGGCTCATAGATTACTACACCACCAGTTGCAGGTACAGGTTTGCGATGATCATGACGTGAGAGCGATGTTTGCTTGTTTGGAGTTCTTCTTCTGCTTCTTCTTCGATCAGGGGATAGGTTCCAGGTCGGCAGCCTGGGCTAGCAGGGTGGATGTTGTTTGAGTTTATGTTTATGTTTCATCCATAGTCGAATGTTGATCTTGTATATGATGTTGATGTATTCTTGTGGCATTTTTGCCTTATTTATGTATCCCCATCTATTATGTAATGTTGATGTAATGATATCCACCTTGCAAAAGCGTTTCAATATGCGGGCCTATCCTTGGTGGGACCTTCGAGTTCCTTTTGGATAGGGTCGCATATTGGGCGTGACAATCATGAATGAATTCAACAACATAACCAGCACCTAAAGTATTCTTTTCATGATCTACAAGCATAGAAAATTTACTACTCTCCACATAAGCAAAATTCTTCTCATTCAGGATAGTGGGAGTATCATAAGAGACTTGAATACTATAAATTATTTCCACATTAAAAGAGTAATGTTCAGAAAAAGGGTACTCATAATCATGACAAGTTTTATAAATATAATCATCACTAATTTTTATAGCATAAATCTCATCACAATAATCATCATAAGTAGCAACTTTGTTCTCATCATAATCGATCGAAACCTCTTCCGAAATAGTGGATACATCACTAAATAAAGTCATGACCTCTCCAAATCCACTTTCATAAATATTATAAGATTCAACATCCTCCAATATTATGGGATCACTACTTCCTAAAGTTGACACTCTTCCAAACCCACTTTCATTAATATAATCATCATAAGTAGAAGGCATGTTATCATCATAACAACTTTGCATATCAAAACTTGGGAGGCTAAAAATATCATCATTATTAAACATAGCATCCGCAAGCTTGGGACAAACATTAATTGCAGAAAATATGTTCTCAAAAACATCATGTTCATCAAACATAGCATCCCCAAGCTTGGGCCTTTTCATATCATATGCATAATCACTCTCATCATTAATAGTATGGATAGCACCAATAGTATAGCAAACAGTATCATATTCTTCCAAGGAAGTGCCAAAAAGGTTTTCAATATCATAAGGAGTATCATTATCTTCCCAATCATAATCATCACAATAAGCAATAGATATAACGAGGTCATCATCAAGTGCATCATCTTCCACAATTATTTTTAATTCATTATCATGAGGCACAACAATAATAGGAGCAACATTACTTGAGAGAGATACCTTTTTACCTCTCTTCCTTTTTATTTTCTTCTTCTTCACCACATCATGTGTGGGTTCAATACTCTTTTTGGAGCTCCTTATTAATGAGATTGGTTGAATAGAAGGCTCCTCCTCGTTACCTGATTCATCATAAGAAATAATAGGAGGATATTGGGAAGTCTCTTCACTTTCATTAGTATTCTCTTCATCCTCTATTTGTTTTATTTTCTTTATGTAATTGGCAATATAATAATTTTAAATACAATTCACCGCACAATACATATAAATCTTCTCTAGGTCAAAATCAAGAAATCTATCAAGATTAAATTTTGGAATACCCTCAGTTATACGTTTCATTTCTTCATACCCCAAAAGAAGACTAAGCTCTTTATGATGCTCAAGGGTAATCAAATTATCACAATTTTTGGACATGATTCGGTCATGAAACAATTTGCATTGGAGATTTAAATGACCATGTTCATTGCAAAGTTCACAAGGATTGTGAAAAATATTGAATTTTTCAGCGCAAACGTCAAGACTTTCTTGCAACAATTTAGTTTCTAAATGCTTATGCCTCTTGCAATATCTATCTTCCCTATTTGGTTTGTACTTGCAAACCCAATGCACTCCAAAAAAATCAACAAGTTTATAGGAGACATTTTCATCATAACTAGAGCAATCATCGTTAGTACCATGGATATTCAAGGAGTTCATACTAATAACATTGCGATCATGCTCATCATTCAAAGATTTAGTGCCAAACATTTTAATTCATTCTTCTTCTAACACTTTGGCACATTTTTCATTTCCATCATACTCACGAAAGATATTAAAAAGATGAAGTGTATGAGACAAACTCAATTCCGTTTTTTTGTAGTTTTCTTTTATAAACTAAACTAGTGCTAAAACAGGAAACAAAAAGATTCGATTGCAAGATCTAAAGATATACCTTCAAGCACTCACCTCCTCGACAACGGTGCCAGAAAATAGCTTAGTTGACGGGGTGTGAGTGCCGCTTACCTAGCCTCCCCGGCAACGGCACCAGAAAACTGCTTGATGTCTACTACGCAACCTTCTTCTTGTAGACGTTGTTGGGCCTCCAAGTGCAGAGGTTTGTAGGACAGTAGCAAATTTCCCTCGAGTGGATGACCTAAGGTTTATCAATCTGTGGGAGGCGTAGGATGAAGATGGTCTCTCTCAAACAACCCTTCAACCAAATAACAAAGAGTCTCTTGTGTTCCCAACACACCCAATACAATGGTAAATTGTATAGGTGCACTAGTTCGGCGAAGAGATGGTGATACAAGTGCAATATGGATGGTAGATATAGGTTTTTGTAATCTGAAAATATAAAAAAAGCAAGGTAGCAAGTGATAAATGTGAGCGTAAACGGTATTGCAATGCTAGGAAACAAGGCCTAGGGTTCATACTTTCACTAGTGCAAGTTCTCTCAACAATAATAACATAGTTAAATCATATAACTATCCCTCAACATGCAACAAAGAGTCACTCCAAAGTCACTAATAGCGGAGAACAAACGAAGAGATTATGGTAGGGTACGAAACCACCTCAAAGTTATTCTTTCCAATCAATCCATTGGGCTATTCCTATAAGTGTCATCAACAGCCCTAGAGTGCATACTAGAATAACACCTTAAGACACAAATCAACCAAAACCCACCTAGATACTCCAATGTCACCTCAAGTATCTGTGGGTATGATTATACGATATGCATCACACAATCTCAGATTCATCTATTCAACCAACACATAGAACCTCAAAGAGTGCCCCAAAGTTTCTACCGGAGAATCAAGACGAAAATGTGTGCCAACCCCTATGCATAGGTTCATGGGCGGAACCCGCAAGTTGATCACCAAAACATACATCAAGTGAATCACGTGATATCCCATTGTCACCACAGATACGCACGGCAAGACATACATCAAGTGTTCTCAAATCATTAGACTCAATCCGATAAGATTACTTCAAAGGGAAAACTCAATCCATTACAAGAGACTAGAGGGGGAGAAGCAAAATAAGATCCAACTATAATAGCAAAGCTCGCGATACATCAAGATCGTGCCAAATCAAGAACACGAGAGAAAGAGAGAGAGATCAAACACATAGCTACTGGTACATACCCTCAGCCCTGAGGGTGAACTACTCCCTCCTCGTCATGGAGAGCGCCGGGATGATGAAGATGGCCACGGTGAGGTTCCCCCTCCGGCGAGGTCTTGGAACAGGTCCCGATTGGTTTTTGGTGGCTACAGAGGCTTGCGGCGGCGGAACTCCCGATTTCTTCTGTTCCCCAATCGTTTTAGGGTATATGGATATATATAGGTGAAAGAAGTACGTCAGGGGAGCCACGAGGGGCCCACAAGGGTGGAGGGCGCGCCAGGGGGTGGGCGCGCCCCCCTGCCTCGTGCCTTCCTCGTTGCTTCCTTGACGTGGACTCCAAGTCTCCCGGGTTGCTTTCCTTCTAAAAATAACTTCTCCATAAGGTTTCATTCCGTTTCGACTCCGTTTGATATTCCTTTTCTTCAAAACACTGAAACAAGGGGAAAAAACAGGAACTGGCACTGGGCTCTGGGTCAATAGGTTAGTCCCAAAAATAATATAAAAGTGCATAGTAAAGCCCATTAAACATCCAAGATGGATAATGTAATAGCATGAATACTTCATAAATCATAGATACGTTGGAGACGTATCAATACGCAGCTTACCCTTGGATAGGACATGTCAAATAGTCCTATTTTTTGCTTATTGCACTACTTGTATTAGTACGCTTCGACGTATTATTTAAATAACAATGCATTGCATTAGTCTATTATTGCATTACCCTTATTTTTTCTTGTCTGTTTATTTACGACAACTTGCACCCGTACATACGAGTACGACCCGATCGCCGAGGCTTTTGTATACCCGTGTCTGGCGTGAGAAGTCCGAACACTTTCGACAAGTGCGGCACCCCGAACTTATAGCATTATATACATCAGCTCCGAATCATGTCTTGGGTCAATAGTTGGGTTTGCCCGGCTCCCATGTTTTAGTACCTTACGTTCCGCTATACCGGCTAAGGTAGCGCTGGGAGAACTACTGTGATTGTGTCCCGGTTCTTCCGGACGAGCACCTCAGTAGAGAAAGCCGAAAACTGACTGTCATGATAAGGCGAGAGTTGGTCGCTGTTCGAGAGGTCTCAAGTCTGTAAAGACTTCTTCCGCTTCGGGCAAGGAGTCGGCCTTGCCCGACTTAGGCGTATATAGCGCCCCAAATTCGGCCGTCCGAATACTAGGGGCTTGGCCAAAATTTAAAATTGTAGACTTCTGTGGGTAAGTGAGAGTGATAAAGCCTTATAGTCCAATTGCCTGGTTCGTAGTGATGAACACCTCCCTCGAAGGACCCAAAATTGGGAAAAAGAGTGCTCAGGTTTATCCCGAACACCCCAGTACTAGTTACATGGAGGCAGAAGCCGACGGCTGGCCAACTCTCAGATTTTATAAACAGCCGCACATAAGGTAATATTTTAAATTCAAAAGGCGTTGCATAGCGCAAATGAACTAGTTTCACATTAAAGGATCACATGAGCATGTTCATTCATAAATTACATCTTTAGCACATTCCTCCGCCACAAAGGCGGGAACCCTTTAGGTCACTATGATAATACATCTCGGGGCGGCGATGCTCCTTGCCCTCCGGCGGCCCTTCCTTCACCAGCTTCACGGCGTCCAGCTTCGCCCAGTGCACCTTCGCCCGGGCAAAGGCCCGGCACGCACCCTCGATGCAGACGGACCGCTTTATGACTTCAAGCCGTGGGCAGGCATCTACAAGCCGCCTCACCAGACCGAAGTAGCTGTCAGGCAGGGGATTGCCAGGCCACATACGGACTATAAGACCCTTCATGGCCTGTTCGGCCGCCTTGTGAAGCTCGACCAGTTGCTTCAGCTGGTCGCTCACGACCATTGGGTGTTCGGTCCCAGTATACTGAGATCAGAACAACTTTTCCGTCGAGCTCCCCTCCTCAGCTCGGTAAAACTCCGCGGCATCTGACACACTGCGGGGAAGATCTGCGAACGCTCCTGGAGAGCTCCGAACTCGGGTAAGTAAAAGGAAAGTTTCCTTTACGTGCTTGCTTTACATAATGAATGCCTTACCCGCTGCCACCTTCTTCACCGCATCAATCTCCTGGAGGGCCTTGCGGGCTTCACCTTGGCGTTTGGCGCTTCGAGGGCCTTCAAGCTCGGACTCGTGTCTTAGAGTCAAGCTCCAAGGACTCGTGTTTTTTGGCGAGAGCCTGGAGCTCTTGCTGCACCTTGCCTACCCGGTCTTCTTGCTTTTCTCGCTCGATGCACTCCTTGGCCGCTTTGTCTTTGGCCTCGGACAATGCCTTCTTGAGGGTCGCCACTTCGGTCGTGACCCCTGGCAAATCCATGATGATCCTATTATTTTACATTCAAATTTCTTTTTAATATATAGACAAGGTATTGCTTACTTTTGCTCTCCTCGAGCTGCCTCTTGGCAAGGTCGAGCTCTTCCTCAGACCGCTCAAGGTCCTGCTTCAGTGCAGCGACCTCCACAGTACGTGCGGCGGCAGCCAGCGGTGAAGCCTGCATATGCAAATAGACATATTCTGATTAGACTCATGAGTCATTATTTGATCCTCTATTTGGCCTTTCTTCGTGAACGCCAAACAGAGCATCAGGGGCTACTGTCTATGCGGTAATATTTCCCTGTATTTTGATTACTTACCTGAAAGCCTGTTAGGAGGCTGGCACAAGCTTCGGTTAGTCCGTTTTTGGCGGACTGAACCTTCTCGATCACCGCACTCATGATAGTGCGGTGCTCTTCTTCGATGGGCGCCATGGCGCTTCCGACAAGTTGTCCGTGCCTCTGGATGGACAGAGGCCACCGGCACGGGCGGCTTGCCCCTCTTAACGGGGGGTCGCCTGCCGGAGTCCGGAACCATTGGAGGTTCCGGCGCAGTGTTCGGCTGGGGTCCGAACTTGGAGCCCATGGGAGTCTTGCTCCCTTCGCGCCCAGGGTCCGGAAGGTCGCCTCGAGGCGCCTCCAGGACTACCTCCCCTCGGCTCGGTGCCCTTTGAGACAACACCTCAACGTTGTCCGTAGGGCGAGGGGTGGAGGTGGTCGTAAGTGAATCGCCATTCATATCCGACGGGTACAAAGATAGTCGATATGGGCTCGGGACGGACTGCATAATCATGTTCGGCGTAAAGAGAAGCAGTGCAATAAAACATACCATGAATTACTGTGATATCCGGATACTTATGACTTCGCCAGGGGCTTGTCCCTGGGTAACCACTCGTCGTCGCTGTAGGCGGCCGTCGTGGAGCAGTCCGGAAGGAGGGTCCTTCCCTTCTTGGACCCTTCGGCCTCCCCGGTTGGGGCGGCCTTCCTTTTCTTGTCTCCCGCGGCTGGGAGGGAGAACTTTCCTCTTCCTCCTCCTCGTTTTCATGGGAGGAGTGCGCCTCGGAGTTATCGGACGACGAGTCCGATATAACCTTGCGCCGGAGACCCCTTCGGGTCCCGGTGGCCTTCTTCTTGGCCTTCTTCTCCGGCACCTCATAAGGCGCCGGAACCAGCATCTCCATTAGGAGTGCATCTGCTGGATCTTCGGGCAGGGGAGCCGGACAATCGATCCGCTCCGCTGTCTCTACCCAGTCCTGTTAATGGCATGGAAGCTTAGATCCCACACATGATTAAACTGGGGCAAATGAATATCCTGTGAGATATAAAAACTAACTGGATTGGCATGGCGCTTTGCACTGAGTCCGCTGTCCTCGGTAAGGGGAGGAGGTACGTCGGCGCCCTTGAACAGCACCCTCTGGACGTCCTTGTGCATCGTGTCGAAGAGCTCTCGCAGCGTCTGGTGCTCGGCCGGGTCGAACTCCCACAAGGTGAATGCCCGTCTTTGACACGGGAGGATCCGGCGGAATAGCATGACTTGGACCACGTTGACGAGCTTGATTTTCTTGCTCATCATGTTTTTGATACATGTCTGGAGTCCGGTCAGCTCTACCGAGGAACCCCAGGACAGGCCCTTCTCTTTCCAGGAGGTGAGCCGCATGGGGATTCCGGATCGAAATTTGGGGGCCGCCACCTAGTTGGTGTCGCGCGGCTCGGTGATGTAGAACCACCCCGATTGCCACCCCTTTATGGTATCCACATAGGAGCCTTCGAGCCATGTGACGTTGGGCATTTTCCCACCATGGCGCCTCTGCACTCTGCCTGCTGGCCGACCACCACCTTCGGTTTAACATTGAAGGTTTTCAGCCACAGGCCGAAGTGGGTCGATGCGGAGAAAGCCTTCGCTTACCTGACGATAAACGCCGAGATGTTGAGGATGAAATTGGGGGCCAGATTGTGAAAGTCCAGCCCGTAGTAGAAAATGAGCCCGCAGACAAACGGGTGGAGCGGAAATCCCAGTCCGCAGACAAAGTGGGTAAGGAAAACCACCCTCTCATGGGGTTCGGGCGTGGGGATGATCTGCCCTGCATCTGGCAGCCGGTGTGCGATGTCCACAGACAGATATCCGGCTCCCCGCAGCTTTGTGACGTCCTCCTCCGTGACGGAGGTGAGCATCCACTTGCCTCCCGCTCCGGACATGCTTGGAGTGGTTTGAGGGGAAAAGCGCAGACTTGGGTGTTGGAGCTCGAGTGCGCAAGAATGGATGAGCAAGGAGGAAGAAGGCGTGGGTAAAAAGGTGAATCCTTGTCCCTTTATAAGGGCGGAAGAGGCGATGCGCCTCCCCACTTACCTAGTAAAACTCGCTTATTCCCCAAGCGCCGTAATTGATGGCGCGGTTGGGTTACCCACATCCGTATTGATGAGAATCTCGTGATAAGGGGACACGATCTCTGCTTCGACAAGACATGCCAAGAAAACCGCCTCGCAATGCGTGCAGTAGCTGGTTGAGAAAAACGGTTCGAATAATGATCGGGCCGTGGTATGATGTCATGCTGTCAAACGTGTCAGCAGATTAGATGTGTGGATATGTTATTCTCTCTACGTTGGTATGTGGAACTTGTTTTGCAGACCCGAACACTATCCTTGTGTTTAGAATCTTCTATGGATTATTCGGAGAAAGAACCCGCCTTGCAATGCCGAAGACAAATCTGCATGCCAGACTCCTCATCATTGAAGCCTCGTTCAGGGGCTACTGAGGGAGTCCTGGATTAGGGGGTCTCCGTACAGCCGGACTATATCCTTTGGACGGACTGTTGGACTATGAAGATACAAGATTGAAGACTTCATCCCGTGTCCGGATGGGACTCTCCTTGGCGTGGAAGGCAAGCTTGGCAACACGGATATGTAGATCTCCTCCTTGTAACCGACTACGTGTAACCCTAGCCCCTCCGGTGTCTATATAAACCGGAGGGTTTAGTCCGTAGGACAACAACAATCATACCATAGGCTAGCTTCTAGGGTTTAGCCTCTACGATCTCGTGGTAGATCAACTCTTGTAATACTCATATCATCAAGATCAATCAAGCAGGAAGTAGGGTATTACCTCCATCGAGAGGGCTCGAACCTGGGTAAACATCGTGTCCCCTGCCTCCTGTTACCATCCGCCTTAGATGCACAATTCGGGACCCCTACCCGAGATCCGTCGGTTTTGACACCGACACATGCCTTGCTCGCTTCCTACGCATGTTCAACAGTTCAACAGATGAGTGGGTCGCTGGGCTAGATTTTGAGTACACCACAATCCTGCAAAGAGAGAAGATTCTAAAGGAGGCAGAGAAGAAGAAGCCCGCCGTGATCCAGGTTTGCGTACATAACGTGTGCTTGGTCTACCATGTATGCCATGCCGACGTTGAGTGCCAGGATTTTAAAAACTTCCTCAAGGACGAAAGAGTGAAATTCGTTACTGTAGACTTTAGGAACGACACGGATGTCCTGGGTCGGATAGGCCTCGTTGTAGGACAGCCCATCGATCTCTAGAAGGCAAACCTGGTGTCCTCCTCTCAGCCTTCAATGCTGACCCTGGTAGCAGCCATGATTGATCCTTCGTATGCTAAACTTAAGAAACCTCACCACGAGTTTCATGATGCATGGGAGTCGAAGACATTAGATGAAGATCACATCCTATACGCAGCAATGGATGCCTACCTTTGTTTAAATATCTACAAGGGTTGGATGAAGAAGAAGAGCCCAGTGTCCGGTTCAAGCAAAGAAGCATCAGTGAAGAGGAAGAGGAAGAGGGACGAGGACGAAGTCGAGGACGTGGACTCGGACTCCGAGTAGGTGGCAGTGCTATCGCTCATGCTGGTTCTACTGCAGTATCAAGCGGACTAGTTGCTTAGTTTATTTTCAAGGGTGTGTTGTGCTGAGGCCCCAACAGAACTATGTTTATGTTCTTTCTCATTGTTTGAACTCTTTAGTACATACAGTAGTACTAGTACTATGTCTTACTACTGTTCTTCTTGCAGTTGGTACTACTCCTTGTATCTTCGTGTTCCTACTATACTTAATATATTCGTACTAGTAGTATAATTTGGGTCAGTCGATTTGTGAAAGAAGTTCGACGGAGCGAAGGAAGAATACGGCAGAGAAGCTACCCCTGTATCTATATTAGGGTGGCAGGGTGCCCATGATCTATCTTATGAGTGTTGGGTGTGGAATGCAGTTCGCTGGAAAAAAATGGATCGTGCCCGGGGTTAAACGAATGGCGGGGGTGGGGGGAGCATGGCGGTGGCAGGCGGTTCAGGGGAGGGCGCAACGGTGGCGGTAGGCGGTTAGGCGTGTGGCGGGTTGAGAAGATGAACCGTGCATCAATTTCGGATGTTGAAGAAGCCCTTCCAGCCATCCATGTTGCATCAAACGGCTCACAAGAGTCGACTGACCCAAATTGCTCCTTCAGATTGCAGGATCCATGTGGCATTCAAGGTCGCGAAGGTAGATTCCGTGTCTGCACCCGGTTTGCGGGCTCAACGCGGGCGCGACCGGCTTCCGCCGCGACAGCCACCATGCGCGCCTCCTCCGCGCGGGCGGAGACGACAATGACACGCTAGTTCCTCCTCGCCGGTGTGCTGGAGCACGCGCTCGTCCTCCTCTTCGTATGCTGCGTGCATAGACGCGGCTCCACCAGCTGCTCGCGTGCTTGGCAGCGCGGCGGCATCGCGAGGAGGGACTGCATACGACGTGAGCGGGCGAGCCTTCGGCTTCATGGCACAGGGATGACGGCGACATGGCGGGCGGTGATGGGCGAGAAATTGTTGGCTGGAGCAGGCGGGCACCGACATGCGCTACGGCAGCGGCGGCATATTGATGAGTGCGCGTATGGGAGCTTAGTTTAGTTTTATATAGGTTTTTTTAAGCAAGTTTTATATAGGGTTGGTCAAACATAAAAGAAAACCGTACTAGTACACGTAAACATTAGACTTAGGCAGTGCTTTTATTAGTTACCACAGCCACGATACGGAATCCTGTGCAAGCGTGTGAACCGCGGCCGCACGGTCGATCGAACGGTGCGTCACCGTGTCGTGCTCGAAGGACCTCCACCGAACCTTTTTGTGTGTGTGAAAACAATCCCCGAATATTACTCAACTTTTTTCCTGGAAAAGTTCCTGACGCTACAATATTTCCATATATTTGTGTTAAGATCCAGTTCGTGTTTATTTGGATTTGGATGTTTTAGGTGCACCCTAGTTTTTTTTAATACTGATTTTGTGTGTGTGACTGAGAGAGAACGTGTGTATGTGTCCATATGTGTGTTGTGGCGGAAGGGCAATTTGGAGACGGTGTGCGTGTGATAGAGACATAGAGAGGTGTGAATGTGCAAATGATCATTCATGAGTGAGACATAGACAGATGTCGATACATTATGTATACATGAGAGAGCGGTCTTCTATTTTACTTGTGTGTGTGTGTGTGTGAGAGAGAGAGAGAGAGGAGCATCCGTAAAACAACAACCATCTCTCTCGATTCGTCCGTCCCTCGCACGATCGCATGTAACACATGAATCAACGCACACATTTTGACACCCACACCCGGCCCCTGCCCACCTCAAGGCTCGCACATCGCTCTCTATCTCGCACGCGCAATCTCTTAGTGAATACCCTGTTTAGCATGTAGCTTTCCGTCACATACACACACATTTCTCTCCTTAGGTTTGTTTTCTCTCAATATCTGACACACACACACACACACCCCTCCCCCGAGCACACAATTCATCCCCATCCAAGGTAATATGGAGACCACTCTCGCTTGTGCTTCTCTGCACCCCAGCATGCACAACACCTCAATCTTCAAAGAGGGCATCGGGGAGATCGAAGATGGCGACCACACTGTGCTAGAGAACTCAGGGCTTTGGAAGCAGGATGATGTGACAACGGCTGACTGACTCCTCCCCCCACCCTCTCTCTCTCGCACAAAATTACTAATCCCTCTCTCCCCCGCACAAAATTATCAATCCCTCAACCCACAAGATCCTTCCCCTCTCGTCCATGTTTTTCCAGCTCTCTCATCAAACCTGTTATCTCTTCTCCTTCCACATGTATAGAATCCGGATGCACACGCATCTCAGTATATTACATGTCTCCATCTTTCTCACATACCTAACTTCTTACTCTCTCTTTCTCTCTCTATCTCTCTCTCTATTTCGTTAGGTTTGTCTCATACTCTCTCGTCCACATACATACAATCTTTCCCGCCCTATCTGCTCCATATTCGCAAGCTCTCTCTACACGTTTCATTCACACATTGTGATATGTTCAAAATGTTGCTTTTATAATGGCTGATGTAGAGTTATTGTTGGTTTTGTTGCATCCTACAAAGTAATAACTATGAAATGCATTTTGATTGTCATTTGACTGGGATTATGTGAGTTTGAGCATGTTGTGAAGTACTATAGACCTCGTATACACCTTGGAATTCGACAATGATTGTAACTATTGAATTGTATAGACCATTACATTCGAAGTCAGTAGCCTAATATATTTATTTCACAATTTCAACAAATGATTAATTCACTACATACTAAGAAAACAAATGTGTACTCCCTCCATTTTTATTTAAGTCCGCGTATTAGCATTGGTCAAAGTCAAGTTTTGTAAACTCCCAGAAAGTTTATAACAAAAAATATTAACATATACAATAACAAATAAATACCATTAGATTCATTATTGAATGTACTTTCACATCATACATATTTGTTATGGTAAATGTTTATATTTTTCTATAAACTTGGTCAAACTTTAGGAAGTTTGACTTCGGTCAAACCTAATATGCAGAGTTTACTAGTACTAATATGCAGAGTTTACTAGTACTGCTCGCTAGTTGCTTAGCCGAATCACCCAACACGCCACACGGAGAGTTCAGTGTCACAAAATTTTGAGGTCGGCGGGAAAATCTCCCGACCCTGATTCGAAAGATGGGAAGTTACCATCATAGCCTTCGAACAGGCCTACGGATGATGGTTGGTAGGGGGCTGTTTTCGTAACTTCAGGTTCACCCTACCCAGCCAACCCCACCCCGGCACCCAGAGTAGTACACCTGAATACTCCCCATTTTATATCCCCACCGCAAAATAGACTTCTCCGCGGCACCGCAGCCTTCGTCCTCCTCCCCTTCTACATCGGCGCACTCGTCCACCACAGCGCATCTGCCTCATCGACGACCTCGAATGCCGCACTGGAACTGGTCCACCGTCGTCGTCGTACACGGAGCCTCTTCCCCGGCACCATCTTCCACGGTCTCGGATCTGCTTCCCGGAAGCCGACGCCAAGCGCAGAAGCACCACCGTCGTGGACAATGAACTGACTCCCATTGCCGACCATGACTCATAGAGGCAGTCGCGACCATCGTTCTCCTCCTTGATTGGTAATGTGTGTATTGAATCACTTAGTAATACATGTGCAGTTCCAATTTTGTTCATACCTACCCTTCAAATTTCCTGGGTGCTATTGTTCCCGTAAAAGTAATTGGTTATAGCCTCCATTGTCCAACAGAATATCATCTTGTAATTGTGCGTCTCTCCTGTATCGCGCTGTGCTTGGGTAGGTTTTTCATCTGCAACCAATAGTGTGGCAAATGATGGAAAGTTTTTTAGAACTAGCAAGATGCCCATGCGTTGCATGCATCAAGATGCATTTGTATGAGTAGTTTATCTTGTGGGAGAAAAGGATGAACGAGGGAAGGCCTTATTTGCAAATCTGGAGAGGGTGTGGGTATCTTTTTGCAAAATTGCCATTGTTTCCTTCCTATCTGTCAGATATAAATCGGACAGCCTATATTGCAGGATGGCAGGCACACCATCATCACCAACTCTGTTTTTTTATAAGAAACAAAAGTAGAGAGTAGAGAAGTAGAGATAAATATTAAATATAAAATAAATATAACAGTAGAGAAGAGAGTAGAGATACCAGAGACGTCGGGAAAGGATTGCGCGCGCGGGGGGAAAAGCGGCCGGGCGTGCGCTAGTTTTGGCGTGCGGCGTCCGACGCGCTTTATAAAATCCAATGCCCTCCCAGCACTCTGTGCCTTGCCACCGCTCTCTCCCCACTCTGTGCCTCGCCACCGCTCTCTCCCCGCTCTTTCTCGCCTCGCCGCCGCCGCGCCACCATGCCGCCGCATTGCCGGGAAACTTGGGGATACCGCGGCGTCCGCGCGTGCCCCTCCGGCGGCTTCTCCCCCGAGATCCGGTTCCGCGGGATGCACCTCGGCCTCGGCAATTTCGACACCGCCAACGAGGCCGCCCGTGCGTACGACGCGGCGGCGTGGCGCCTCCGGTGGCCTCATAGAACATTGAACTTCCCCAACATGCCGACACGGGAGCGGGCACAGGAGCTCGCGCCTCTGCCGCGGCTTATCACCGACGAGGATCGTCGCAACAACCGGAGGCAGGAGCACCGTCTCGGCATCGTCGAGATGGACGAGGAAGTCATGGCGCTGTGGTGCCAACGCTTCTCGTGGGACATCATCAATGAGCGCGAGTTCTACGCGCAAAGGAGGGCGGAGAGGGATAAGAGGAGGGCAGAGCGAGCCGCCTACCGCGAGGACAAGCGTAGGTGAAAAGCGGATGCTCAATTCAACATGAGGCTAGGAGCAGCGTTGCCCTGGGAATCCGACGACGATCAGTATCTTCACGCCTACAGTCAGACGTCGGAGGAGGACATCACCGAGGAGGAGTCGGACGATGAGGAGTAGTTGAATAATCTATTTTTTTTGATCTATCTATGTTGATAACTATCATCTACTCTAGTCTCTACTCTCTATCTCTACTTCTCGATCTCAGCACTGTAAACGCTTTTTTAAAGCGCCACGCATTGCGATTCTGTTGGAGATGCTCTAACATGGCAGATGAGTGCTTTAATGTTGCCCACAAGATGCGCGAGTATTACTAGTAGTATATTTTTCTTGCCATGTTGAGATTTTAAAATCACGAGTGCGAACATGCAGAGGAGCAATGAAGACCAAACACAGGATACTAGGGACATCTTCAAGGAGCGTGGCAAGTTAAAGAGGAGTTGCACCGAGCCTGTAAAACGAGCTTTGGTAAGTAACACCCTTTCAATTACTTTCGTTTAGCCTCGTGTTCTTCGATGTGTATATGTTGTAGTTTCTGTTTCTCTTAAGCCTCGTGTTCTTCGATGTGTAATAAGAAGAGTCCTAATCGTCCAAATGCTTTCATTTTTAGCTTGATGTAGGAAGTGGGTGTTCTGACCTTGTAGTCTGTTTTTATATTTTTTTTCCTTTTGAATTCACTTCTCTGAGTTCTGTTTATCTGGCTTCTACTAAATGGATCTGGGTTGCTCTAAGTATTGATCTAAAAAAGAAGTAACTTCATGTCAGGATGCAGTTCCTACGAGGAGGGAAGTATGGTCAACCTCGAGATCATGTTTCCAAAATGAGGCTGGATTACACACAAGGTCCCAGTTCCCTAATGATGCTGGATTAGACACAAGGTGCAAATTCCCAGATGATGCTGGATTACACATAAGCCAGGTGGAGTCGTCAGCTGTTTGTGTCCTCGTGACTCTAGTAAAGGCTGAAAGAAAGCATGCGGCAGACCTTGAGAATGTAGCTGAGTTCCTGAAGAAGCGAAAAGAGCAATCAGATGCTCTCTTCACCCATGCCAAAGAAGAGATGGAAGAAGCCAGAAATAAGCTAGCAAAGGCAGAGTAGGCTAGGCGTCTCCTGCTATCTAAAACTGTTGTCAATACAAAATTTCCTTCATAATAGCTAGGTTCAAATGTTTATCCAGTCAGCATGCATGTTGTGATGTCCGTGCATCTACTGATGTGGCACAAAATATATTTTTTTCGGGTCATGTAGTAACAGCAATTACTTTCTAAACAATAACAGACGAAGAATTGGACATGGTATAGTTCACGTGCAAGCCCGACATTCCAAGTTCGACTTCCACATCAAACTCATCTTCACAGATATCTGCACATTCATACATAATGTCCACAACCATTATTCACTTCAAAGCCAAAAAAATTGAGGAGAGTTATAAATAAAGAAAAACCTCTAGTTCCTGCTACCAGTGCAAGCACAACAAGTCAAGACCATGCGTAATTAATTATATTTTGGTCATTTTTTGTGTTCTAAAATGCCGTCCAGCTTGTGGAAGGACGTGTTGCTGGCACACGCGCGGATTCAATGAAGGCAGGCGGGGCAATTTGAAGCCGGTTGCATGCGGCGAGGAGGCGTGTTCAGCCGGGCCTGCAGCGAGTGGGGCCCTCTTGGCCGGTGCGCCGGTTCAATGCCCGCGCTATGAGAGGTCGCGTCCATGTCAGAGCAATCACTCCCTCCAGTCCTTTTCTGTTTGGGTATAACAAAATCTCGTTTTCCATTCACATTTTTACAAGTAAAATTCGTGGACAAACTTTGACCCAAAATATGATGGGGACTAGTAAACCAGAACGGAGGTAGTAGTTTTTTTAAATCAAAGAAGGGTTTTCCCCTTCCAATTTTCATTACTGAAAACCAACATCTAAATCTAAACCATAGTATTTGCCCTAGAACTACCAGGTTCAACATCTCGCAACATAAACCCATACAACCATACGCCAAGGAGGTATGTAGTACTATGAATTCCATTTTTGCTCCATACCAATCGTTCTAAAAACTACTTAGTACTTATAACGCGCCATTGAAAATCGGAACTCTTAACCCTACTAAAAATGATATTTTAAATGTGGCTACTCGATCTGTGGCAACTGGCGAGCCACCGCCTCCAAGTCGTTCACATGTGGTTGCGACCATCAACTCCTACGGATCAAATTATCACGCGAGCTGACTATTCCTACAAAGGTGCGCTCCACTACATACCTGGTACCTGTGAATGCAGCAATCGTGCACCTAGGGTTTTAGGGTTTATTTTTTAACGTTGCCTTTACGTAACACTGATGTGTGCGAGAAAACGAGAGACCGACTGCGTGTGTGCGCCTCTTCTCTTCGTATATGTACTCCACCGTTTGTCTGGTGTCCAAAAAATTATAATAACTACTAGCAATGTGCCAATGTGTTGCCACACGATCAGAGTAGATTAATACATATTCATCGATTTGATAGAAAAAAGTCTAGTTTTGAAATACGTATATCACTAAAAATATGTTATGTTTCACTCAAAATATATTCCTTTGGCGGTTTTGATGAGATAAGGGAGGAATGTTGTTGGTTTCAAGATTCGAGAAGTGGTATATGTCTAATTTCTACTCTTACTAGCAAGATGCCCGTGCGTTGCACGAAACATCAAGATCTTGTGGGAGAAAAGGATGAACGAGGGAAGGCCTTATCTGCAAATGTGGAGAGGAGTGCAGGTAAATTGCCATAGTTTCCTTCCTACCCGTTAGATATAAATCGGACGGCCTATATTGCAGGATGGCAGGCCCACCATCATCACCAACTCTGTTTTTTATCCCTACTATTATAAAAAGCATAGTCGATGATGATCGTGTGCCTGCCATCCTGCAATATAGGTCGTCCGATCTATATCTGACGGATAGGAAGGAAACTATGGCAATTTTGCAAAAAGATACCCACACCCCTCTCCACACTTGCAAATAAGGCCTTCCCTTGTTCATCCTTTTCTCTCACAAGATAAACTACTCATACAAATGCATCTTGATGTTCCATGCAACGCATGGGCATCTTGCTAGTTGTTGCAAAAAGCCCATGTGTGTGTGAGAGAGAGAGGGAGAGAGGAGGAGGACGAAGTGTATGTGTGACAAAGACACAAAGAGTGTGTGTGCGAGAGGTATCAGCTTAAAATGAGGCGATAGTGTGTGTGTGCACGATCGAGAGGGCGTGTCTCAAGAAGGGAAGAAAAATCTACATAGATACAAGGAGTGGGAGAGAGACATGTATGCGATAGTGGAAGCACGAGTGTGCAGGTGTATAAACCTATCTAGAGGCTAGTCGATAAATGTTTGTGAGAGAAATACGAGTCGGGGGTGCGAAAGTGGGAGTTTTGTGTGTGAGAGAGAGAGACGGTAGTCGGGAAGGGGAGTGGAAGCAGGAGTTGTGTGTGTGAGAGAGAGAGAGGGGGGGAGTTTGTCTGATCGGTAAACAAATGAATAATGCCAGTCTGGGATGGAGACGAAAAGGAGACCGCAACAAATGTTGTGTCTACAGGAGAGAGAGAGAGAGAGAGAGAGAGAGAGTAATTTTAGTGTTATGAGTCATATCTAGAAATATATAGGGTGTGTGAGAGAACCCATAGAGAGAAAGACAAAGTGAAAGACAAGTGGAGACTGTGTGTGTGGCGGTGAAAAAGAAAGCTTAGGTACCTAGTGATACCAGAGAACGGTAGAGATGTGAGAGATAATGAAAACCGAGTAATGTATAATGATAGGGAGAGTGTGACACTTCTCAAGGGAGATGTCAAGAGACCATGTTTGCGAGGATAGGAGAAACATGAAGTGAGCGTGCGGGTGAGCTGGAGAAAAGAGAGTGATAGCTACATGAAGGAGCATGCATGCGAGAGAGATGGGCGTGAAAGGAGTGAACATAAAAGGGATTCAAATATTTGAATTCGAGATGATGATACATGTAATCCATACTCGAACCAAAATTGATCTACCAAACATGCATACTCATATGAATTCACGCGCATCTATGTTATTTAATATGTAGATATTACTGATCCATACATTTTAGTAGAACATAATTTGGTTTAATTTTTTTGAATTCAACATTATGATTTTGAGATCATTGTATTTGTAAATCATATTATACATATAAAGGAGCAGAATTCTTTGTTGTGCTTTTGAAAGTATATATAAAAATGATGTATATAGAATTTTATTCCAATCAAAATGAATCCTCTTGAAAAATAGAATACAAACGGGATTCGAATTGAGTTGGCACGATAAACGCAGCACTCTGCAAAATTTGAACGAAGCGGGGAAAGTTGCAAGAATCACCAAACCAAAATCTGCGAGATGGAAATTACTACGCCTATCCCTGCCACGCAAAGCCTATCTGCCGATTTCTATAGGTTTCGATAGGGTAGGTTTATAATTTCACTCAAACGTGACATAACCGCCTCACACGGATTCATACGGTGGGCGCCAAAACACAAGTGTGTCCTCGGCGAAATCGACTCCTCCCGATTCATACACGGTGGGCGCCAAAAACAAACTCTAAATCGGCAAATATTCGTGTATGCTGAGATTACCATCCTATCCCCAACCGACTAATATTGTTGTGATGTAGGAAATTTGAAGCGGGGCTAAGTTTGTAATTTTCCTCGCATTTGAGACAAGCGCTACCAAGACATGGTTCCCCCTTCCTCTCTACCTCCATTTCCCCATTCAGACTCAGTGGCGCCAAAACACCCTCTCCACCCCAGCCTCCTCCGTCCGCCACCCCATCCACCGCCGTCCTCCTCCACCGTGTTGGAGCTGATACCCCGACGCCGCCGTCCATTACAAGAGATCGACCTCTCTCATCCACGGCTTTGGACCGGGATCCTTGCATCCCGTCCTCTTGCTTCATCCCTGCCGTCGTCCACCTTGCCGGCACCGCTCCTACGACCGTCTCGTCCACTGCGCCCTGCCGCCACCGTCTACCCTCCTAGATCTGCTTCCATGCCACCGACAGCCATCGCTACAGCGGCACCGTCAAATTCTCAGCAGATGCATACACAGCGCCGCACCAGAGGCGGCACTCTTTCGTATTTTCTCAACTTATTTATCGCAGCAATAAAATAG
This sequence comes from Aegilops longissima, assembly GCA_021605205.1. NCBI lineage: Eukaryota > Viridiplantae > Streptophyta > Magnoliopsida > Poales > Poaceae > Aegilops > Aegilops longissima. The sequence goes on along the minus strand of CM038678.1, from coordinate 545,465,121 downwards.
ATCGCCACTGCTATACTCTGATTTCTTGCCCATCACTTACTTGCTAGTTGAAAGCAAACATTGGTTGTGAAGTTGCCTTTGTCCGGTTTGCACCTTCAGATCCGACATGGCACGCTCAACACTATACTCCCAATGCTTATGGTTTTCCCCTTTTATATTCCACACTAGTTAAATCACAGTAGACTAAATTTCAAAATTGGGTCAGTCGATTTTTCAGAGCTCACCGGAGTTCACCGGTGCGAACGAAGGGGCTCGGGTGGGGATGGTGGTTGTGGGGCGGTGGTGGGGCCTCGCCGAACAAAGAAAACTCGATGAGGGTGGGCGCGGGGTGGGGGTGGGGTGGCGGAGGAACACAGGCGATGGGGGCGGTGGTCCGATCGGGACCCTGCAAGGGTGTTCTCAGTATGGGAAGAATCGAGACGAGCAAGAAGAAGGGTTAGGAGGCGTGGATTTTCATCCAACCGCCTGAAATGGTCGACTGACCCAAATGACAAAAGTCAAGCGACTTGCATGCAGACATGCCTTTATATTCAGTACCATCATCGTACCTGCTTAGCACTGCTCCTGAATCCATCAAGCTAAACAACGTGCCACTCATAATTCCAAACTTGTTGCTCAAGTACGAATCTGATATGATGCTGATATTACTAAAACAGATAACATTTAATTGGTCAGCTAATGTTCCTACTTTACTTTCGAAAAGCATGTGCACCACATATAGAGATACAGCAGGGAGTTACTTTCTTAATGCACTCTGGTTCATCATGTGCGGGCACTGCGCAATGAACATTTTATTATCCAAAATCTGCTTGTTCTTCTTTAGCTTGTTCCTCTTCCGTTCTTCTTTAATAAGTACTCTCTCCGTTCCTAAATACAAGTCTTTGTATAGATTCCACCATGGACTACATATGGAGCAAAATGAGTGAATCTACACTCTAAAATGTATCTGGATACATCTGTATGTGATCCATAGTGGAAATCTCTACCAAGACTTATATTTTGGAACAGAGGGAGTATGATAGTAGTACAGTTTGTTCCTTGTAGTGAAGATGAGCAGGGACATTTGCCAGTGTAGAGGTCTATTCGGTCGGTTGTGATGGACACTTTTAACTCTTCGGGCCTCTTTGATTCGTAGGATTTCGTAAACATGGGAATAGGATTTGTAGTGGCCTGCCCACTTGAATCCTATAAGAATAGCAAGGAAATGCGGGGAGCTGTGTTGCCTTTGAGAGTTACACTGATATTAACAGTACCGCACCTTCAGTTGAAGAGAGCTGGTATCCGAAGCCTTTCTAGCCGTACCGGCAATACTAGCACATATATTCCAGCAAGTTCCACTCTACTGATTTTACTCTGATGCTTAGGTTTTCCCGTTATATCTACACTATGATCTGTGTAGCTGCTTTGTGTCGCACTTGCAGCAGTCCACTCTTGAAGCTAAACACTGCAATGACTTACAAAATTGGCACCAAGGTATTGAGTGCCATTCTGGATGCAATGAAACTCATACGCTCCACACCTGTTGACTCTTGTTCAGAATATGATCCTAATGACTATTGTTCAAAATTGCCACACATAGAGAGACAGCATGGAATTGCATTTCTTTGGGCGCCGTGATTCATCATGAGTGGGCAACCAACATTGTATGCAATGAAGTGGAACCTCAAGAATATGCTTCCTCTTCTGTTGTTTAACATGTTCCTCATTTGTTATTCTCAGATTTAGTACGTCAAGTATGTTCCTTGTCGGGAAGGGGCAGGGACATCTGCATCAACAAATGATAGAGCTGGCACAGACGTGATCGATAGGCTTTCAATTACTAGCGCAATAGAACACCGTATTTTCAAGCCGCTTGCACTTTCCCGATTTATATATCGTGGTTATGGTGTACCCTTTTATGTACACTATGATCTGCCTAGTTGCTGTGTGCTCTTGTTATCATGGTTTGGCAATAAACTCTCTATACAAGATATTTCAACCTATCATCCGCCAACTATCCTTACTTCGAGCCTATTTTTGTGTACTTGTGCCGATTATATAAATGCACGCATCATATTACAGCACACATGAGCTCTCATCATCGAAATCCAAAGATAGCACACAAGTGTTTACAGGGCGCCCTATATTAGAATATCCTCTGCATTACAAAGATAAGCTCACAACTATTTATGTTTTCATGGTTCTCAGATATTATACATAATTATAGTGAATATCAGAATCCGCGCATCAGAAGAATATTGTGGAACACTGCAATGACTTACAAAATTGGCACCAAGGCATTGAGTGCCATTCGATGCAATGAAACTCATCGCTCCCCACCTGTAGATTCTTGTTCGAATATGATCCTAATGACTATTCTAACCTCGAGGAGTCAAAGGCGATGGCTGTCATGTTCACCCATCAAGGTGCCTGTTCTAATTTGGCAAGGTTTTATTGATTGCGCGTATCTTGCATATGTTGTCTTGCATTTCTTCTACTTTGTTGCACCGCCATCTGCTTAGTTTACTCATCATATATGTCGAGACGCCATGCCCATCCAAGATCAATACATATTCCATCTGTCATCATACCATGTTTTTCCACTCAAATGTTGTTCTTGTGCATCGGACATCAAAAAGAAGAGGGTGATTGCGAACCTGAAGGAGCACCAAGAAAGTCCTTGAAAAGCGTGGTTGTCTTTGGAGAAATCAGATAGCACCCCACTTATATTGGTTGTACAACCAAGGACACAAAACGTAGGACCGACTCCAGCAGACTGTACCCATACTTCACTGGCCACACCACTAGCCCCACCACACAGGACCTGCACTCCAGCAAAAGGTATACCGATTTCAGTTGTCATAGCACCATCCGTACCACAGAAAAATCCCACTCCAGCAAAAAGTACAGCAAGTCCACCAGCCGAAGACCTATCCCAACTGCAGAGACGGCCAATTCATGCAGATTGGAACCCCATTCCAGTTATTCCCAGTTTAAAATACAATGCTTCCAATGTTGTTAGGGACTACGTGCATATATTCCCATCATGGGAAGATTATAGCGAAGACAAACACCATTTTCACATCTTCCTGTCCAACTTACGTGTAAGTGCTATTATTCATGGTTATTATTTTCCTGTTTTCTGCTTATTGAACACATCAATGATTTACATTACATTGTTGTAAGTGGGCGAGGGTCAATCTGGATAGTCATGACGAGCAAAGCTTGCTTGTGCTTTTCAAGGAAGCATTGCAGCGATGTCGGTGTTACTCGAGGAAATCACACTTTGATCGCAAGTCTATAAACGAATTTCTGGTGAAGTCTCCTGTGCTAAATTTAGAAGACATTGAATGGAAAAACCTTGTTATGCAGTGGCCTCGCTCCCAGGATGAGGTACTGTCTATGAAATCACATGACAATTTGAACTTCTACTTTTCCGCATGTGCCTTACGGATCTTTTTTGCAGGAAATCTGCTCGAAGAAGAATTCCGGTTTGAAAAGAACGACAGGATATCGCAAATATGCTCCCCGCTGCTTTGCTCTTGTTAGTACCTATTGTCCTGTATCATTGTACTTGCATACATACCTGGTTCATTATGTGACAGCAGTATGCATGATAGCTTGCTTATCAATTGTTCACTCCAAATTATCTGATCTGTATAAATGGTTACATTAGTGTAGAATATATCCAATGCCAATGAAATTTTTTAGCTCTGCATTGTTCTTGTAAGTACTTGTTGTCCTTTATCAGTGTACTTATATTGACAGGTAGTTGTTCATGTACCATCACTCTGCAACTTATTTTCCTTTGCCCTCCATTTTCTACACATCAGATCTATATTTACTCTTACCATAAGGTTGGATAACACCGATGGTACTGAAGAAGTTTAGCTGTGCATTGCTCTTGGTTGTACCTTTTGCATGTATCGTTGTACTTACATTTATAGCTACTTGGTTATGTAGCATCACTCTTCATCTTATCTTAAATATTCTCCATTTTTCTTATATTATCACATCTATATTTACTCTTAACAAAATGTAGAATAAAGGCAATGCTTATGAAGAAGATTCTGTGGTAAACTTCTTGAATTGCCCCCCCCCCCATCAGCATGGACAAGAGCTTTATAGAGCATGTCTTCACCAATAATGTAACTTTGTCTTTCTCAAGCCTTCAAACTTTGTTGTGTATATTTGGTTAGGCATGACTGCAACAACTGTTATTTCTGGTTTTTGCATCAAATTGCATGTTTAAAGTTTATTATGTAGTTCATAAACGAAAGTTTGTCCTTCTCAATTTAAGTTTTAAATTGTACAACCAAGTTCCTTCTTCATAACATGTAAATTAAACTATCTGAGCAAGTGATCTTCTTTTGCCTTTGCATGTATGCTACATTCTTGATCCGTAATCCAAAGGTGTGGTGAACCTACCCACTACAAAGACAATGTAATATTCTGCAATGTCTTAACTATGAACAATGTCATATCATTCTACTATTATTTAAACCGTCTCTTTATTTGCCAATCTGAAATGGGATAAATTGACAAGACACTAACCATTGATACTTATCAGTTCTTGATCGTAATCCGGTGGTGTCGTGAAGCTGCCAACTCCTTCGAATGTCATTTCATGCCATGTCTTGACCTGAACAATGCCATATTGTGTTAATGCAATGTTAAACTGTGTCACTTTATTCAATCAAGAAGAAATGTGATGAATTGTCAAGACTTGATACTTCTATGTGCAAAACCTATCATCATGCGCTTGTTTATCTTTCGAGTGAGGAGCATATAAGTGTTAAACAAGTGCGATCTCATCAACTTGCTTTCACTGCTTGCGCTGCAGCTCCCAATGAGGCTAACCTTTCTTGAACTCTATTGAAGTCTTTGTCGGTTTTGTATATTATTTTGTCCGCGTGTTTATTTGCACCTTGGTGGCGATCTTTGATGCCAGTGTATGTAATCTGTTATCCGCTTGTGCTTTATTATCATAGTGGCGAACTTTGATGCCCAAAGGATGTAATATGTTGTAATTTCGTTATTGTATAGTCTAGGTTTTTCTTATTCACGATGCTGCGTTATTTCACTGTATATATATATATATATATATATATATATATATATATATATATATATATATATATATATATATATATATATATATATATATATATATCTCCTCTCTATGATAAACTGCCAAACCGTAAAATTACGGTACATAATCGAACGTCATGCAATCACGATGTATGATCCGCATCATGGGCCCGTCATCTTGGTCCGTTAAAAGGCCTAAATGTAAACTAGCCCACTAGTAGATTCGGACCTTTAATAGGCCGAGTAAACCGCCGCCCTCTTTTCGCAAGAAAACTCAATGGGCTTTAGGAGGTCGAGAAGTAGGTTGGGCTGAAACATGCCGAACAGCTCACGGGCGGCAGCGGCGAAAATGGACCCGCCCATGATTGTGCCAATCAAATCACGGGCTTTTAACAGGCCAAAATTGTCTCGGTCCTTGTTTGGCCCAATCAGATTATCGACTGCGAGCAGGCCGGATGCAAACCGGGCCGTAGTTAGGCACAACTATATGACGGGCTTTTAACAGGCGAAAATTAATATAGGGCCGAAATGTTAAATGGGCCCTTAACAGGCTGAAACTAATATCAGGCCGAATTACTAAATGGGCCTTTAGCAAGTGGGCCCAAAAGCATAGCGTCCAGTTGACGGGCCGAATCTGATATGGGCCATAATTTAGCCCAAAGCCTCTTAAAGGGTCGGACCTGATCTGGGCCGTAATTTGGCCAAGAACGTGGTAGGCTTTTAACGGGCCGGATCTCATATGGGCCATTATTAGGCCCAGAACGTGGCAGACCATTAATGGACCAGACCAAATATGGGCCGACATTTGGCCCAAAACATGGCAGCTAGTTAATGGGCCAGCCTACTAGGGTCCCCAAAATCTTGTGGGCCTACAGCTGGGCCGGCCCATTAATGTCGGCGAAATCTCGTGGGCCTTTAGCTGGGCCGGCCCATTATGGTCCACAAAAATCTTGTGGGCCTTCACCTGGGCCGGCCCATTATGGCCCGCAAAAATCTTGTGGGCCTTTACCTGGGCCGGCCCATTATGGCCCACAAAATCTTGTGGGCCTTTAGCTGGGCCAACCCATTATGGTCCGCAAAATCTCATGGGCCTTTAGCTGGGCCAGCCCATGATGGTCCGCAAAATCTTGTGGGCCTTTAGTTGGGCCGGCCCATTTAAACTTTATGGGCCACTTTTGGGCCGGTCCACGTGTCAACATATCATAGGCGCATCTCGCCCATTGGATGAGTGACACCTATGCCAATGCGGAGCTGACATGTGTTTCCTCCAGCCAATGATGATTTTACACGTGGAAAATCCCCATTGGTCTAGGCTGTTAACGGGTTATCGGATCCAAAACCAGACCCGATAGCTTAACGGCGTTCCGTTACGGTGGATGCCACATGTCGGTCACCCTTGACGAAAGCACTTCTGTGACGCGCGATTTATCATGATGGAAGTGGACACTTCCGTGATGATAATTTTGGTAATGTCATGGAACACTTCTATGACAGCACAGGTATGACTATCTTGATTCTGTCATAAAATCATCATGGATGTACATGCATGACAGAAAACGCGACCTACTGTGACAAACACGTATCATCACAGAAGTGTATTTCTTTGTAGTGCACACCGAAGTATGAGTTGGATGCTTTCGAGTTCTTCAGTATCATACTTGGGAATTCCTCCAGGAGGCAGGTATATAAAAGGAGAGATCTCCCCTTCACCCATCTCATTATGATAACTCTGTTGTTTGCTACATCACTCCTTGTCCCAAACTGCAGAGCTGTCTCACACTTTTATGAAGATGCTGGACGGCCATCGGCCAAAGAATGTGAAGCTGCGACAGGCCGGCAGCGGGCTTCGCAGGCATTGGGACGTGGAGTTGGTGATCAGGTACGGCCACATGTACCTGTGTCGTGGCTGGGAGCAGTTCTACCGTGCCTACAACCTGCGGCACGGGTACTTCCTTGTCTTCAGGTACGACGGTGACGCCATGCTCACCGTGAAGGTGTTCAACACGACTATGTGTCGCATGCGCTACCAGCACGATGATGATGCCAGTATGTTCTGCCTCTTCTTCCTCTACATTTGGCTTTGTCTCACATTGATTGTTAACGGTCATTGTTGCATTTGGTCAGGCAATGGGAGCAGCGGAATGACTCAGCTACACCAAAGCAAAGAATGACTCTGGCAAAGCAGCAAAAGCAGCAGCGAGGATGATCCGGAATGGAGTGGGGAAGAAGAAGAGCAGAATGGGGATGACGAGGTGCTGGCTTACGATGGTCAAGAGATGGTGGTGGCTGAGGATGACCTAGCGATGGTGGTGGCTGACGATGGGCAAGAGATGGTGGTGGCTGACGATGGGCAAGAGATGGTGGTGGCTGAGGATGACCTAGCGATGGTGCTGCCTGAAGATGGCCTCACGATGGTGGTGGTGCCTGACAATGACCTCGCGATGGTGGTGGCACCGGCGATCCCACAGCCGAGCGACATGACCATGCCAATTGTGGTAGAAGACTACATCCCACTTCCTCCACTACCTCGCCGCTCTAGGCGCATCAGGATGATGAAGGAGAAGGAGAAGAAGGAGGAGTGAACTATGTGAGGTATGTCAGATCCCCAAAATGATCTATACTTAGCTTTGTTTCCTCCAAAATGACATAAGTTAGCTCTAATATGCTAAGTTATCTCTAATATGCTTAGTTTCCTAGGTTTGCTCAATAATGACATACACTTGGCTTACTTGTGTAAAAAATGGCATAATTATGCTTAGTTAACTCAAAAATGGCATAATTAGTTAAGTTAGCTCCAAAAAGACCCATTTAACCTAGGTTAGCTCCAATATGATCCATTTTACCTAGGTTAGCTCCAAAATGACCAAGTTTACCTAGGTTAGCTCCAATATGATCCATTTTAGCTAGGTTAGCTCCAAATTACTTATGTTAGCACAAAAATGACCTATACTTACCTTATTTTCCTCCAAATTGACATAATAAGCTTAGTTAACTAAAAAATGGCATAATTACCTATGTAAGCTCTAAAATGACATAAATAAGGAATAATAAGAAGAAAAACAAGGAAGAGGAGAAAAAGAAAGAATAGAAGAAAGAGAAGAAAAGAAAGAATAATAGAAGAAGAATGAGAAGGAAAAGGGTAAAAACCTTCTTCTTCTTCTTCTAGTCTTCTTCTTCTTCTTATTCTTCTTCTAGTCTTCTTCTTCTTCTTCTTCTTCTTCTTCTTCTTCTCCAAAATGACCTAAGTTAGCTCTAAGTTAGCTCTAATATGCTTAGTTACCTAGGTTAGCTCAATAAAGACCTATACTTAGCTGCTTTATATCAAAAATGGCATAATATGCTTAGTTCACTCAAAAATGGCATAATTAGCTAGGTTAGCTCCATTTTATCTAAGTATGATTACTTCTTCTTCTAGTCTTCTTCTTTTTCTTCATTTTCTTCTTCTTCTTCTTCTTCTAGTCTTCTTCTAATAACTTTCTTGTTTCCCGTTTTGCAGATTTCATTTAATTCGCGGAAGCTTGCATGGATGGAGTGCTTCTTTTCCCTTTCTGCTTTTATTTTGTATCGATGAACTTGCATGGATGGAACTTGTTATATGGATGGATGGATAGGTGTTGGATGAACAATGTGAAACTTTGTAATATGTATGCATGGAAGTATGTGTTGGTTATGTATGTATATATGATGAAACTTGTGTGTTCGATATGTCTGTTGTGAAATTTGTGTGTTGAAATTTATGTGTTGAAACTTGTGTGTTGAAATTGAATGAATTTAAGAAAAAACAGGGGCTATACAGGATCTTTGCCGTCCACTGGCGGATGGCAAAGAGCTTTCCCATAAGCCAGCAGACGGCAAAGATGCCATGTGGCAGCTACCTGTGCAACCGGGGGCTGGCCTATTTGGTTACTTTCCCGTCTGTTGGCTAACGGCAAAGGTGCAATGGTCTTTGCCGTCTGCCAGCAGACGGCAAAGCGCACCGTTAACCCCCTAATGGCCATAAGCTGCCAAGTGTGCCGTCCAGGACCTTTGTCGTCCGCCAGCTGACGGCAAAGACCATTTCATCTTTGCCGTCCGCCAGCAGACGACAAAGAAGCCTTCGCCGTAGCCTATTTGGCCGGACCTGTTGCCGTCTGCTGACGAACGGCAAAGGCCTTTGCCGTCCGCCATGGCGGACGACAAAGTGCCTGCTTCCTATAGTGAAGGTAGAAATCAAGAAAAGGCATCAAGTGTTGATGGTTGACAAGACCAGTAGTTTCAAGTAAAAGGGCAAGGAAAAGAAAGGGAACTTCAAGAAGAATGGCAAGCAAGTTGCCACTCCCGTGAAAAAGCCTAAAGCTATACCTAATCCTGGAACTGAGTGCTTCTACTGCAGAGGGAATGGTTAGTGGAAGCAGAACTACCCCAAATACTTGGCGGATAAGAAGGATGGCAAAGTGAATAAAAGTATATTTGATATACATGTTATTGATGTGCACTTTACTAGTGTTTATAGCAACCCCTCGGTATTTGATATTGGTTCAGTTGCTAAGAGTAGTAACTCGAAACAGGAGTTGCAAAATAAACAGAGACTAGTTAAGGGCGAGGTGATGATGTGTGTTGGAAGTGATTCCAAGGTTGATAAGATCACCATCGTACACTCCCTTTACCTTCGGGATTAGTGTTGAACCTAAAATAAATGTTATTTGATGTTTGCGTTGAGCATGAATATGATTGGATCATGTTTATTGCAATATGATTATTCATTTAAGTCAAAGAATAATTGTTGTTCTATTTACATGAATAAAACCTTCTATGGTCATACACTTAATATAAATGGTTTATTGAATCTCGATCATAGTGATACACATATTCATAATATTGATGCCAAAAGATGAAAAGTTGATAATGATAGTGCAACATACTTGTGGCACTGCCGTTTAGGTCATATTGGTGTAAGGCGCATGAAGAAACTCCATGCGGATGTACTTTTGGAATCACTTGATTATGAATCATTTGATGCTTGCAAACCATGCCTCATGGGCAAGATGATTAATACTCCATTCTCCGGAACAATGGAGCGAGCCACTGACTTATAGGAAATAATACATACCGATGTATCCGGTCTGATGAGTATTGAGGCCCGCGGCGGGTATCGTTATTTTCTGACCTTCATAGATGATTTGAGCAGATATGGGTATATCTACTTGATGATACACAAGTCTGAAACATTTGAAAAGTTCAAAGAATTTCAGAGTGAAGTGGAGAATCATCGTAACAAGAAAATAATGTTTCTACGATCTGATCGCAGAGGCGAATATTTGAGTTACGAGTTTGGCCTTCAATTAAAACAATGTGGAATAGTTTCACAAATTCATGCCACCTGGAACACCACGACCTAATGGTGTGTCCGAACATCGTAACCGTACTTTATTAGATATGGTGCGATCTATGATGTCTCTTACCGATTTACCACTATCATCTTGGGGTTATGCATTAGAGACAGTTACATTCATGTTAAATAGGGCACCGTCTAAATCCGTTTAGACGACACCGTATGAACTTTGGTTTGGCAAGAAACCTAAGCTGTCGTTTCTTAAAGTTTGGGGTTGCGATGCTTATGTGAAAAAGCTTCAGCCTGATAAGCTTGAACCCAAATCGGAGAAGTGTGTCTTCATAGGATACCCAAGAGAAACTGTTGGGTACACCTTCTATCACAGATCCGAAGGCAAGATCTTTGTTGCTAAGAATGGATCCTTTCTAGAGAAGGGGTTTCTCTCGAAAGAAGTGAGTGGGAGGAAAGTATAACTTGATGAGGTAATTGTACCTTCTCTCGAATTGGAAAGTAGCTCATCAAAGAAAACCGTTCCCGTGATGCCTGCACCAACTAGTGAGGAAGCTAATGATAATGATCATGAAACTTCGGATCAAGTTACTACCGAACCACGTAGGTCAACCAGAGCATGTTCCACACTAGAGTGGTATGGTAATCCTGTTCTGGAGGTCATGTTACTTGACCATGATGGACCTACGAACTATGAGGAAGTGATGATGATCCCAAAATCCGCAAAATGGTTTGAGGCCATGAAATATCAGATGGGATCCATCTATAAGAACAAAGTGTGGACTTTGGTTGACTTTCCCGATGATCGATGAGCCATAGAGAATAAATGGATCTTCAAGAGGAAGACGGGCGTTGATAGTAGTGTTACTATCTACAAAGCTTGAATTGTCGAAAAAAAGGTTTTTGACAAGTTCAAGGTGTTGAATACAATGAGATTTTCTCACTTGTATCGATGCTTAAGTCTGGCCGAATCATGTTAGCAATTGCCGCATTTTATGAAATTTGGCAAATGGATGTCAAAACTACGTTCCTTAATGGATTTCTTAAAGAAGAGTTGTATATAATGCAACCAGAAGGTTTTGTCAATCCAAAAGGTGCTAACAAAGTGTGTAAGCTCCAGTGATCCATTTATGGACTGGTGCAAGCATCTCAGAGTTGGAATGTACGATTTGATAGTGTGATCAAAGCATATGGTTTTATACAGACTTTTGGAGAAGCCTGTATTTACAAGAAAGTGAGTGGGAGCTGTGTAGCATTTCTGATATTATATGTGGATGATATATTGTTGATCGGAAATGATGTAGAAATTTGTCGAAAGCATAAAGGAGTGTTTGAAAGGAGGTTTTCAAAGAAACACCTCGGTGAAGCTTCTTACATATTGAGCATCAAGATCTATAGAGATAGATCAAGACGCTTGATAAGTTTTTTCAATGAGTATATACCTTGACAAGATTTTGAAGTAGTTCAAAATGGAATAGTCAAATAAGAAGTTCTTGCCTATGTTGCAAGGTGTGAAGTTGAGTAAAAACTCAAAACCCGACAACGGCAGAAAATAGAAAGAGAATGAAAAGTCATTCCTATGCCTCAGTCATAGGTTCTGTGAAGTATGCTATGTTGTGTACCAAACCTATTGTGTACCTCACCATGAGTTTGGCAAGATGGTACAATAGTGATCCAGGAGTGGATCACTGGACAGTGGTCAAAATTATCCTTAGTGGAATAAGGATATGTTTCTCGGTTATGGAGGTGACAAAAAGTTCGTCATAAAGGGTTACGTCGATGCATGTTTTGACACTGATCCGGATGACTCTAAGTCTCAATCTAGATACATATTGAAAGTGGGAGCATTTAGCTAGAGTAGCTCCGTGCAGAGCATTGTAGACATAGAAATTTGCAAAATACATAAGGATCTGAATGTGGTAGACCCATTGACCAAACCTCTCTCACAAGCAAAATGATCACACCTTAGTACTCTTTGGGTGTTAATCACATAGCGATGTGAAGTAGATTATTGACTCTAGTAAACCCTTTGAGTGTTGGTCACATAGCGATGTGAACTATGGGTGTTAATCACATAAAGATGTGAACTATTGGTGTTAAATCACATGGCGATGTGAACTAGATTATTGACTCAGTGCAAGTGGGAGACTGAAGGAAATATGCCCTAGAGGCAATAATAAAGTTATTATTTTATTTCCTTATATCATGATAAATGTTTATTATTCATGCTAGAATTGTATTAACCGGAAACTTAGTACATGTGTGAATACATAGACAAAACATAAGTGTCCCTAGCATGCCTCTACTTGACTAGCTCGTTTATCGAAGATGGTTATGTTTCCTAACCATAGACATGTGTTGTCATTTGATGAACGGGATCACATCATTAGGATAATGATGTGATGGACAAGACCCATTGTTAGCTTAGCATTATGATCGTTATAGTTTCATTGCTACTGCTTTCTTCATGACTTATACATGTTCCTCAGACTATGCGATTGTGCAACTCCCAAATACCGGAGGAACACTTTGTGTGCTATCAAATGTCACAATGTAAATGGGTGATTATAAATATGATCTACAAGTGTCTCCAAAGGTATTTGTTGGGTTGGCATAGATTGAGATTAGGATTTGTCACTCCGAGTTTCGGAGAGGTATCTCTGGGCCCTCTCTCGGTAATGCACATCACTATAAGCCTTGCAACCAATGTGACTAATGAGTTATTTGAGGGATGATGCATTACGGAACGAGTAAAGAGACTTGCCGGTAACGAGATTGAACTAGGTATGGTGATACCGACGATCGAATGTCAGGCAAGTAACATACCGATGACAAAGGGAACAACGTGTGTTGTTATACGGTTTGACTGATAAATATATTCGTAGAATATGTAGGAGCCAATATGAGCATCCAGGTTCCACTATTGGTTATTGACCGGAGATGTGTCTCGGTCATGTCTACATAGTTCTCAAACCCGTAGGGTCTGCACGCTTAACGTTTGATGACGATTTGTATTATGAGTTATGTGATTTGATGTACCAAAGGTTATTTGGAGTCCCGGATGAGATCACGGACATGACGAGGAGTCTCAAAATGGTCGAGACATAAAGATTGATATATTTGAAGGTTATATTCAGACACCGGAATGGTTCCTAAGTGTATCAGGTATTTTCCGGAGTACCGGGGGTTACCGGAACCCCCTGAGGGGTTAATGGGCCTTCATAGGCCCTAGTGGAAGAGAGGAGGCAGCAACTAGGTGGAGGCGCACGCCCCCCGAAGCCCAAACCAAATTGGACTAGGGGTTGGGGGGCAGCCCCCCTTTCCTTTCTCTCCTCCTCCTCTTTCCCCCTTCTCCTTGTAGGAATAGGAAAGGGGGGGGGGCGAATCCTACTTGAAGTAGGACTCCCACCCCCTTGGGCGTGCTACCCTTGGCCGGCCTCCTCCTCCCTCCCTCCTTTATATACGTGGGGAGGGGGCACCCTAGAACACATCAATTGTTCCTAGCCATGTGCGGTGCCCCCCTCCACAGTTACACACCTCGGTCATATCGTCGTAGTGCTTAGGTGAAGCCATGTGCCGGTAACTTCATCATCACCGTCGCCACAACTGGATCAAGAGCTCGAGGGACGTCATCGAGCTGAACGTGTGCTGAACACGAAGGTGCCGTACGTTCGGTGCTTGGATTGGTTGGATTGTGAAGACGTTCGACTACATTAACCACGTTACTAAATGTTTGGGAACGCAGTAATTTCAAAAAAATATCCTACAATCACGCAAGATCTATCTAGGAGATGCATAGCAACGAGAGGGGAGAGTGTGTCTACGTACCCTCGTAGACCGAAAGCGGAAGCGTTTAGCAACGCGGTTGATGTAGTCGTACACCTTCACGATCCGTCCCGATCAAGTACCGAACATACGGCACCTCCGCGTTCAGCACACGTTTAGCTCGATGACGTCCTCGCCTTCTTGATCCAGCAAGAGGGGCGAAGTAGTAGATGAGTTCCGGTAGCACAACGGCGTGGTGATGGTGTTGGTGAAGAACAATCTCCGCAGGGCTTCGCCTAAGCACTACGAAAACTATGACGGAGGATAAACTAGAGGGTACGGGGTTGCCGGCGCACGACTTGGTGTTTCTTGATGTGTCTTTAGTGCTAGCCCCGCCCCTCTATTTATATGTTGAGCCTTGGGGTCGAAACTTGGAGTAAAAGCCTCCACAAATTCGGTTTCACCCGAAAGGCAAGAGTCCTTCCCGGACTCCAGGGCCAGGCGCCACGGTTCCCGGTGTCTGGACCCAGACGCCAGGGACCCTGGCGTCTAGCCCCTGGACTCCGCAAAACTTCCTTTTGCGCTTTCCAAAGACCTTGTGGGCTTTCCCCTTTGGCCCAAATAAAGTTCTCTCGTACCCAAACATTTCGGGAAACATCCGGAACCCCTTCCGGTGAATTCCGGAACCCTTCCGGAGACCAAACACTATTATCCCATATATTAATCTTTATCTCCAGACCATTCCGGAGTTCCTCGTCATGTCCGAGATCTTATCCAGAACTCCGAACAACATTCGGTTGACACCATGCATAACTCATATAATACTATATCGTCAACGAACGTTAAGCGTGCGGACCCTATGGGTTTGAGAACTATGTAGACATGACCAAGACACCTCTCTGGTCAATAACCAATAGCGGAACCTGGATGCCCATATTGGCTCCTACATATTCTACGGAGATCTTTATCGGTCGAACCGCATAATAATATACGTTGTTCCCTTTGTCATCGGTATGTTACTTGCTCGAGATTCGATCGACGGTATCACTATACCTAGTTCAATCTCGTTACCGGCAAGTCTCTTTACTCGTTCCGTAATGCATCATCCTGCAACTAACTCATTAGTCACAATGCTTCCAAGGCTTATAGTGATGTACATTACCGAGAGGGCCCGGAGATACCTCTCCGATACACGGAGTGACAAATCCTAATCTCGATCTATGCCAACTCAACAAACACCATCGGAGACACCTTTAGAGCATCTTTATAATCACCCAGTTATGTTGTGACGTTTGATAGCACACAAGGTGTTCCTCTGGTATTCGGTAGTTGCATAATCTCATAGTCTGAGGAACATGTATAAGTCATGAAGAAAGCAGTAGCAATGAAACTGTAATGATCATAATGCTAAGCTAATGAATGGGTCTTGTCCATCACATCATTCTCTTAATGATGTAATCCCGTTCATCAAATGAAACCACACATGTCTATGGTTAGGAAACATAACCATCTTCGATAAACGAGCTAACCCTATTTCCACCGCCGCAACCTTCTATACCCATGAGATCCCATCTTGGGGCCTTTTCGGGCGCTCCGCCGGAGGGGGCATTGATCACGGAGGGCTTCTACATCAACACCATAGCCTCTCCGATGATGTGTGAGTAGTTTACCTCAGACCTTCGGGTCCATAGTTATTAGCTAGATGGCTTCTTCTCTCTCTTTGGATCTCAATACAAAGTTCTCCTCGATCTTCTTGGAGATCTATTTGATGTAACTCTTCTTTTGCGGTGTGTTTGTCGAGACCTGATGAATTGTGGGTTTATGATCAAGTTTATCTATGAACAATATTTGAATCTCCTCTGAATTCTTTTATGTATGATTGGTTATCTTTGCAAGTCTCTTCGAATTATTTGTTTGGTTTGGCAACCTAGATTGATCTTTCTTGCAATGGGAGAAATGCTTAGCTTTGGGTTCAATCTTGTGGTGTCCTTTCCCAGTGATAGCAGGGGCAGCAAGGCACGTATGTATTGTTGCCATCGAGGATAAAAATATGGGGTTTATATCATATTGCATGAGTTTATCCCTCTACATCATGTCATCTTGCTTAAAGCATTACTCTGTTCTTATGAACTTAATACTCTAGATGCATCTTTGGATAGCGGTCGATGTGTGGAGTAATAGTAGTAGATGCGTAATCGTTTGGTCTACTTGTCACGGACGTGATGCCTATATACATGATCATACCTAGATATTCTCATAACTATGCTCAATTCTATCAATTGCTCGACAGTAATTCGTTTACCCACGGTAATACTTATGCTCTTGAGAGAAGCCACTAGTGAAACCTATGGCCCCCGGGTCTATTTTCCATCATATTAATCTCCCGTCAACAAGCTATTTCTAGCGCCGTTTATTTTGCTTTCTTTACTTTTACTCTTTACCATAAAAATACCAAAAATATTATCTTATCATATCTATCAGATCTCACTCTCGTAAGTGACCGTGAAGGGATTGACAACTGGATTGCTTGCTTGTCACGATGGCTCAAGATAATACTAAATTGTGTGACTTTACCAATACCAACAACAATGATTTTCTTAGCACTCCAATTGCTCCTCTTACCGAAGCTAAATCTTGTGAAATTAATGCTGCTTTGTTGAATCTTGTCATGAAAGATCAATTTGCCGGCCTTCCTAGTGAAGATGCCGCTACCCATCTAAATAGTTTCGTTGATTTGTGTGATATGCAAAAGAATAAAGATGTGGACAATGATATTGTTAAATTGAAGCTATTTCCTTTTTCGCTTAGAGATCGTGCTAAAGCTTGGTTTTCGTCTTTGCCTAAAAATAGTACTGATTCTTGGAATAAGTGCAAATATGCTTTTATCTCTAAGTATTTTCCTCCCGCTAAGATCATCTCTCTTAGAAACGATATTATGAATTTTAAGCAACTTGATCATGAACATGTTGCACAAGCTTGGGAGAGGATGAAATTAATGATACGTAATTACCCTACACATGGTTTGAATCTTTGGATGATTATACAAAAAAATTATGCCGGATTGAATTTTGCTTCTAGAAATCATTTAGATTCGGCCGCGGGAGGCACTTTTATGTAAATCACTTTAGGATAAGCTACTAAACTACTAGATAATATTATGGTTAATTATTCTCAATGGCACACCGAAAGATCTACTAATAAAAAAGTGCATGCGATAGAAGAAATTAATGTTTTGAGTGGAAAGATGGATGAACTTATGAAATTATTTGCTACTAAAAGTGTTTCTTCTGATCCTAATGATATGCCTTTGTCTACTTTGATTGAGAACAATAATGAATCTATGGATGTGAATTTTGTTGGTAGGAATAATTTTGGTAACAACGCGTATAGAGGAAACTTTAATCCTAGGCCATTCCCTAGTAATTCCTCTAATAATTATGGTAATTCCTACAAAAATTCTTATGGAAATTTTAATAAGATGCCCTCTGAATTTGAGACTAGTGTTAAAGAGTTTATGAATTCGAAAAAGAATTTCAACGCTTTGCTTGAAGAAAAATTGCTTAAGGTTGATGAATTGGCTAGGAACGTTGATAGAATTTCTCTTGATGTTGATTCTTTGAAACTTAGATCTATTCCACCTAAGCATGATATCAATGAGTCTCTCAAAGCCATGAGAATTTTGCATTGATGAGTGCAAAGAAAGAACCGCTAGGATGCGTGCTAAGAAAGATTGCTTTGTGAAAGCGTGTTCTTCTAGTTTCTATGAGAATAAAGATGAAGATCTAAAAGTTATTGATGTGTACCCTATTAAATATTTGTTTTGCAATATGAATCTTGATAATGATGGGACTAGATATGAGTCACCTTTACCTAGAAGGCGTCCCAAAAATTCTGAGTTTTTAGATCTTGATGCAAAAATTGGTAAAAGTGGGATTGAAGAGGTCAAAACTTTAGATATCAATGAACCCACTATTTTGGATTTCAAGGAATTTAATTATTATAATTTCTCTTTGATATATTGTATTTCCTTGTTGGAATCCGTGCTAAATTCTCCTCATGCTTATAGTCAAAATAAAGTTTTTACTAAACATATCGTTGATGCTTTAATGCAATCTTATGAAGAAAAACTTGAGTTGGAAGTTTCTATCCCTAGAAAACTTTATGATGAGTGGGAACCTACTACCAAAATTAAAATTAAAGATCATGAATGCTATGCTTTGTGTGATTTGGGTGCTATGTTTCCACGATTCCAAAAACTTTGTGTGATTTGTTAGGTTTCCGCGAATTTGATGATTGTTCTTTAAACTTGCACCTTGTGGATTCCACTATTAAGAAACCTATGGGAAGAATTAATGATGTTCTTATTGTTGCAAATAGGAACTATGTGCCCGTAGATTTCATTGTTCTTGACATAGATTGCAATCCTTCATGTCCTACTATTCTTGGTAGACCTTTCCTTAGAACGATTGGTGCAATTATTGATATGAAGGAAGGGAATATTAGATTCCAATTTCCGTTAAGGAAAGGCATGGAACACTTCCCTAGAAATAAAATTAAATTACCTTATGAATCTATTATGAGAGCTACTTATGGATTGCCTACCAAAGATGGCAATACTTAGATCTATCCTTATTTTTATGCCTAGATAGGGGCGTTAAACGATAGCGCTTGTTGGGAGGCAACCCAATTTTATTTTAGTTTTTTTCTTTTTGCTTCTGTTTAGCAATAAATATTTGATCTATCCTCTGGTTAGATTTTTTTTATGTTTTAATTAGTGTTTGTGCCAAGTGAAACCTATAGGATCTTCTTGGATGATTGTTATTTGATCTTGCTGAAAATTCCAGAAACTTTCTGTTCACGAAAACAATTGTTAAAAATCATAAGAACGTGATAAAATACTGATTCCAATTGCAGTAGATAAACAAAAAAATTATCTAGGTCTTCCTATTTTGGTAGATTTTTTTGAGTTCAAGAAGTTTGCGTTAGTTATAGATTACTACAGACTGTTCTGTTTTTGACAGATTCTGTTTTTTGTGTGTTGTTTGCTTATTTTGATGAATCTATGGCTAGTAAAATAGTCTATAAACCATAGAGAAGTTGGTTTACAGTAATTTTAACACCAATATAAATAAATAATGAGTTCAATACAGTACCTTGAAGTGGTGTTTTGTTTTCTTTCGCTAACAGAGCTCACGAGATTTTCTGTTGAGTTTTGTGTTGTGAAGTTTTCAAGTTTTGGGTAAAGATTTGATGGATTATGGAACAAGGAGTGGCAATATCCTAAGCTTGGGGATGCCCATGGCACCCCAAGATAATCTAAGTACACCAAAAATCCAAAGCTTGGGGATGCCCCGGAAGGCATCCCCTCTTTCGTCTTCGTCCATCGGTAACTTTACTTGGAGCTATATTTTTATTCACCACATGATATGTGTTTTGCTTGGAGCGTCTTGTATTATTTGAGTCTTTGCTTTTTATTTTTAGCACAATCATCCTTGCTGGACACACCTTTTGAGAGAGACACACATGATTCGGAATTTATTAGAATACTCTGTGTGCTTCACTTATACTCCCTCCTTCCCATATTATTAGGCGTATTAGTTTCAGCACGAAGATTAACGCAGGTCTATCGTTAGTTTATTAAGTGAGCCGTCGTACAATTTTTTACGTGAGCTAACAGCATGAGAGATCCATCAGACGTGATTTGTTTTATTTCTAGAAAAATAGGGATTCTTAACTGTACAAGAGAGAGAGAGGAAGTAGTCTGCGCCTAATATTATGGGATTGCATGAAAAAGCTAATATGCCCTATATTTTGGGAAGGAGGGAGTATCTTTTGAGTTATATAGTTTTTGCTCTGGTGCTTCACTTATATCTTTTAGAGCACAGTGGTGGATTTGTTTTATAGAAACTATTTTTCTCTCAGGCTTCACTTATATCATTTTGAGAGTCCTACAAAACAGCATGGTAATTTGCTTTAATTGTGAAATTAGTCCTAATATGCTAGGTATTCAAGATTAGTAAAAACTTTCTTATGAGTGTGTTGAATACTAAGAGAAGTTTGATGCTTGATGATTGTTTTGAGATATGGAGGTAGTGATATTAAAGTTGTGCTAGTTGAGTAGTTGTGAATTTGAGAAATACTTGTGTTGAAGTTTGCAAATCCCGTAGCATGCACGTATGGTAAACGTTGTGTGAAAAATTTGAAACATGAGGTGTTCTTTGATTGTCCTCCTTATGAGTGGCAGTCGGGGATGAGCGATGGTATTTTCCTACCAATCTATCTCCCTAGGAGCATGCGCGTAGTGCTTGGTTTTTGATGACTTGTAGATTTTTGCAATAAGTATGCGAGTTCTTTATGAATAATGTTGAGTCCATGGATTATACGCACTCTTACCCTTCCATCATTGCTAGCCTCTTTGGCACCGTGCATTGCCCTTTCTCACCTTGAGAGTTGGTGCAAACTTCGCCGGTGCATCCAAACCCCGTGATATGATACGCTCTATCACACATAAGCCTCCTTATATCTTCCTCAAAACAGCCACCATACCTACCTATTATGGCATTTCCATAGCCATTCTGAGATATATTGCCATGCAGCTTTCCACCATTCCGTTTATCATGACACGTTCATCATTGTCATATTGCCTTGCATGATCATGTAGTTGACATCGTATTTGTGGCAAAGCCACCATGCATATTATTTTATACATGTCACTCTTGATTCACTGCCCTTCTCGGTACACCGCCGGAGGCATTCATATAGAGTCATACTTTGTTCTAGTATCGAGTTGTAATCATTGAGTTGTAAATAAATAGAAGTTTGATGATCATCATTCATAGAGCATTGTCCCAAAAAAAGAGAGAGAAAGGCCAAAAGAAAAAAAGGCCCAAAAAAAGAAAAGAAAAGAAAAAGGGGCAATGCTACTATCTTTTTCCATACTTGTTCTTCAAAGTAGCACCATGATCCTTATGATAGATAGTCTCTTGTTTTGTCACTTTCATATACTAGTGGGAATTTTCCGTTATAGAACTTGGCTTGTATATTCCAACAATGGGCTTCCTCAAATGCCCTAGGTCTTCGTGAGCAAGCAAGTTGGATGCACACCCACTTAGTTTCTTTTGTTGAGCTTTCATGCATTTTTAGCTCTAGTGCATCCGTTGCATGGCAATCCCTACTCCTCACATTAACATCAATTGATGGGCATCTCCATAGCCCGTTGATTAGACGCGTTGATGTGAGACTTTCTCCTTTTTTGTCTTCTCCACATAACCCCCATCATTATATTCTATTCCACCCATAGTGCTGAAGGAAATATGCCCTAGAGGCAATAATAATGTTATTATTTATTTCCTTATATCATGATAAATGTTTATTATTCATGCTAGAATTGTATTAACCGGAAACATAATACATGTGTGAATACATAAACCTACAGAGTGTCACTAGTATGCCTCTACTTGACTAGCTCGTTAATCAAAGATGGTTATGTTTCCTAACCATGAACAAGGAGTTGTTATTTGATTAACGGGATCACATCATTGGTTGAATGATCTGATTGACATGACCCGTTCCATTAGCATAGCACCTGATCGTATAGTTTGTTGCTAGTGCTTTTCTTCATGACTTATACATGTTCCTATGACTATGAGATTATGCAACTCCGTTTGCCCGAGGAACACTTTGGGTGCTACCAAACGTCACAACGAATCGGGTAATTATAAAGGTACATTACAGGTGTCTCCGAAGGTACATGTTGGGTTGGCATATTTCGAGATTAGGATTTGTCACTCCGATTGTCGGAGAGGTATCTCTGGGCCCTCTCGGTAATGCACATCACATAAGCCTTGCAAGCATTGCAACTAAATGTGTTAGTTGTGATATGATGTATTACGGAACGAGAAAAGAGACTTGCCAGTAACGAGATTGAACTAGGTATTGGATACCGACGATCGAATCTCGGGCAAGTAACATACCGATGACAAAGGGAACAACGTATGTTGTTATGCGGTCTGACCGATAAAGATCTTCGAGAATGTGTAGGAGCCAATATGGGCATCCAGGTCCCGCTATTGGTTATTGACCGAGAGGTGTCTCGGTCATGTCTACATAGTTCTCGAACCCGTAGGGTCCGCACGCTTAACGCTTCGATGGCGATGTTATTATGAGTTTATATGATATTGATGTACGAAGGTTGTTCGAGTCCGGATGAGATCACGGACATGACGAGGAGTCTCAAATGGTCGAGACATAAAGATTGATATATTGGAAGCCTATGTTTGGACTCGGAATCACTCCGGGTGAAATTGGGAATTTTACTTGAGTACCGGGTTACTGGAACCTCCGGGGGTCAATGGGCCTTGATGGGCCTTAGTGGGAAAGAGAAAGGGGCCATAGTGCTGGTCACACCTTCCCCTTCCCTAGTCCTATTAGGACTAGGAGAAGGGCGCCTCTCTCTCCCCTTCCCACTTGGGGAAACCTAGTTGGACTAGGATTTGGGGGAATCCTACCCTAGTAGGAGTAGGACACCTGGCGCACCTCTCCTTGGCCGGCCAGCCCTCCCTTCCCTCCTTTATATACAGGCAGGGGCACCCCATGACACACAAGTTGATCATTGAGATCGTTCCTTAGCCGTGTGCGGTGCCCCTTCCACCAAACTACACCTCGAATATACCGCTGCGGAGCTTAGGCGAAGCCCTGCGCCGTGGAACATCATCATCGTCACCACGCCGTCGTCTTGACGAAACTCTCCTCAACACTCGGCTGGATCGGAGTTCGAGGGACGCCATCGAGCTGAACGTGTGCAGAACTCGGAGGTGCCGTGCGTTCGGTACTTGGATCGGTTGGATCGGGAAGAAGTACGACTACTTCCTCTCGCTGCGTCAACGCTTCGTTGCTGGTCTCACGAGGGCGTGAGACAACACTCTCATCTCGTTGCTATGCATCACCATGATCTTGCGTGATCGTAGGAAATTTTTGAAATTACTACGCTCCCCAACAAAGGCATCCGAGCCTGGTTTTATGCGTTGATGTCATGTGCACGAGTAGAACACAAGTGAGTTGTGGACGATACAAGTCATACTGCCTACCAAATGTCATACTTTGGTTCAGCGGTATTGTGAGATGAAGCGGCCCGGACCGACATTACGCAGACGCTTACGCGAGACTGGTTTCACCGCCCGAGCACTCGTTGCTTAAAGGTGACCGGCGGGTGTCTGCTCTCTCACTTTAGTTGAATCGAGTGTGGCTACGCCCGTCCTTGAGAAGGTTAAACGGAGTCTATTTGACGAAGTATCGTTGTGGTTTTGATGCGTAGGTAAGAACGGTTCTTGCTCAGCCCGTAGCAGCCACGTAAAATTTGCAACAACAAAGTAGAGGACGCCTAACTTGTTTTTGCAGGGCATGTTGTGATGTGATATGGTCAAGACATGATGCTGAATTTTATTGTATGAGATGATCATGTTTTGTAACCGGTTATCGGCAATCGGCAGGAGCCATATGGTTGTCGCTTTATTGTATGAAATGCAATCGCCTGTAATGCTTTACTTTATCACTAAGCGGTAGCGATAGTCGAGAAGCATAAGATTGGCGAGACGACAACGATGCTACGATGGAGATCAAGGTGTCGCGCGGTGACGATGGTGATCATGGCGGTGCTTCGAGATGGAGATCACAAGCACAAGATGATGATGGCCATATCATATCACTTATATTGATTGCATGTGATGTTAATCCTTTATGCATCTTATTTTGCTTTGATTGACGGTAGCATTATAAGATGATCCCTTACTAAATTATCAAGAAGTGTTCTCCCGAGTATGCACCGCTATGAAAGTTCTTCGTCTTTGAGACACCACGTGATGATCGGGTGTGATAGGCTCTACGTTCAAATACAACGGGTGCAAAACAGTTGCACACGCAGAATACTCAGGTTATACTTGACGAGCTATGCATATAAGATATGACCTCGGAACACGGAGACCGAAGGTCGAGCGTGAATCATATAGTAGATATGATCAACATATTGATGTTCACCATTGAAACTACTCCATCACACGTGATGATCGGTCATGGTGTAGTTGATATGGATCACGCAATCACTTAGAGAATTGGAGGATATTTTTCTAAGTGGGAGTTCTTAAGTAATATGATTAATTGAACTTAAATTTATCATGAACTTAGTACCGATAGTATCTTGCTTGTCTATGATGTGTAGATAGATGGCTCGTCTTGTTGTTCCGTTGAATTTTAATGCGTTCCTTGAGAAAGCAAAGTTGAAAGATGATGGCAGCAATTACGGACTGGGTCCGAATTTGAGGATTATCCTTATTGCTGCACGGAAGAATTACGTCCCCGAAGCACCGTTAGGTGCCAGGCCTGGTGCAAGGGCTGCGCCGAAGTTGTGAACGTCTGGCAAAGCAAAGCTGATGACTACTCTATAGTTCGAGTGTGCCATGCTTTACGGCTTAGAACCGGGACTTCAACGTCGTTTTGAACACCATGGAGCATATGAGATGTTCCAGAGTTGAAGTTAATATTCAAGCGAATGCCCGGATTGAGAGATATGAAGTCTCCAATAAGTTCTATAGCTGTAAGATGGAGGAGAACGGTTCATCGGTGAGCATATACTCGTAATGTCCGGATATAACAATCACTTGATTCAACCGGGAGTTAATCTTCCGGATGATTGCGCCATTGATGAATTCTCCAATCACGCCACCAAGCTACAAGAGCTTCGTGATGAACTATAATATGCAAGGGATGACCAAAACAATGCCCGAGCTCTTCGCGATGCCGAAAGCATGGAGGTAGAAATCAAAAGGAGCATCAAGTGTTGATGGTTAACAAAACCACTAGTTTCAAGAAAAGGGCAAAGGAAAGAAAAGGAAACTTCAAAAGAGCGGCAAGCAAGTTGCTGATCAAGAGAAGAAACCCAAGTCTGGTCCTAAACCTGAAACCGAGTGCTTCTATTGCAAGCAGGCTGGTCATTTGAAGCGGAACTGCCCCAAGTATTTGGCGGATAAGAAGGATGGCAAGGTTAACAAAGGTATATGTGATATACATGTTATTGATGTGTACCTTACTAATACTCGCAGAGCACTGGTATTTGATACTGGTTCATTGCTAATATTTGCAACTCAAACAGGGCTACGGATTGCGAAGATTGGCTAAGGACGAGGTGACAATGCGCGTGGGAAATGGTTCCAAAGTCGATGTGATCGCATCGGCACGCTACCTCTACATCTACCTTCGGATTAGTATTAGACCTAAATAATTGTTATTTAGTACCAGCGTTGAGCATGAACATTATATCTGGATCTTGTTTGATGCGAGACGGTTATTCATTTAAATCGAGAATAATGGTTGTTCTATTTATATGAATAATATCTTTTATGGTCATGCACCATTGAAGAATGGTTTGTTTTACTTAATCTTGATAGTAGTGATACACATATTCATAATGTTGAAACCAAAAGATGCAGAGTTGATAATGATGGTGCAACTTATTTGTGGCACTTGCCGTTTAGGTCATATCGGTGTAAAGCGCATGAAGAAACTCCATCTTGATGGACTTTTGGAGTCACTTGATTATGAATCACTTGGCACTTATGAACCGTGCCTTATGGGCAAGATGACTAAAACACCGTTCTCCGAACTATGGAGAGAGCAACAGATTTATTGGAAATCATACATACCGATGTATGTGGTCCAATGAATGTTGAGGCTCGTGGCGGATATCGTTATTTTCTCACCTTCACAGATGATTTGAGCAGATATGGGTATATCTACTTAATGAAACACAAGTCTGAAACATTTGAAAAGTTCAAAGAATTTCAGAGTGAAGTGGAAAATCATCGTAACAAGAAAATAAAGTTTCTACGATCTGATCGTGGAGGAGAATATTTGAGTTACGAGTTTGGCCTACATTTGAAACAATGCGGAATAGTTTCGAACTTACGCCACCGAACACCACAATGTAATGGTGTGTCCGAACGTCAGAATCGTACTTTATTAGATATGGTGCGATCTATGATGTCTCTTACTGATTTACCGCTATCATTTTGGGGTTATGCTTTAGAGACGGCTACATTCACTTTAAATAGGGCACCATCTAAACCGCTGAGACGACGCCTTATGAACTGTGGTTTGGCAAGAAACCAAAGTTGTCGTTTCGAAAGTTTGGGGCTGCGACGCTTATGTGAAAAAGCTTCAACCTGATAAGCTCGAACCCAAATCGAGAAATGTGTCTTCATAGGATACCCAAAGGAGACAGTTGGGTACACCTTCTATCACAGATCCGAAGGCAAGATTTTTGTTGCTAAATTCGAAACTTTTTGGAGAAAGAGTTTCTCACGAAAGAAGTGAGTGGGAGGAAAGTAGAACTTAATGAGATAATCTGTATCTACTCCCTTATTGAGAATAGTACATCACGAGAAAACAGTTTACGTGACACCTACACCAAATAGGGAGGAAGCTAATGATGATGATCATGAAACTTCAGATCAAGTTTCTACAGAACTTCAGAGATCAACGAGCAAGATCCGCACTGAGTGGTACGGTAATCCTATTTTGGAAGTCATGTTACCGGAACATGATGAACCTACGAACTATGAAGAAGCGATGGTGAGCCCAGATTCCACAAAATGGCTTGAGGCCATGAAATCTGAGATGGGATCCATGTATGAGAACAAAGTGTGGACTTTGGTTGACTTGCCCGATGATCGGCAAGCAATTGAGAATAAATGGATCTTCAAGAAGAAGACTGACGCTGATGGTAATGTTATCGTCTATAAAGCTCGACTTGTTGCAAAAGGTTTTCGACAAGTTCAAGGGATTGACTACGATGAGACCTTCTCACCAGTGGCGATGCTTAAGTCCGTCCGAATCATGTTAGCAATTGCCGCATTTTATGATTATGAAATTTGGCAAATGGATGTTAAAACTGCATTCTGAATGGATTTCGGAAGAAGAGTTGTATATGATGCAACCGAAGGTTTTGTCGATCCAAAGGGAGCTAACAAAGTGTGCAAGCTCCAGCGATCCATTTATGGACTGGTGCAAGCCTCTCGGAGTTGGAATAAACGTTTTGATAGTGTGATCAAAGCATTTGGTTTTATATGAGACTTTTGGAGAAGCCTCGTATTTACAAGAAAGTGAGTGGGAGCTCAGAGCATTTCGATATTATATGTGGATGACATATTATTGATCGGAAATGATATAGAATTCTGGATAGCATAAAGGGATACTTGAATAAGAGTTTTTCGATGAAAGACCTCGTGAAGCTGCTTACATATTGGGCATTAAGATCTATAGAGATAGATCAAGACGCTTAATAGGACTTTCACAAAGCACATACCTTGATAAAGTTTTGAAAAAGTTCAAAATGGATCGAGCAAAGAAAGGGTTCTTGCCGGTATTACAAGGTGTGAAGTTGAGTAAGACTCAATGCCCGACCACCGCAGAAGATAGAGAGAAATGAAAGATGTTCCTATGCTTCAGCCATAGGCTCTATCATGTATGCAATGCTGTGTACCAGACCTGATGTGTGCCTTGCTGTAAGTTTAGCAGTGCAGGTACCAAAGTAATCCAGAGTGGATCATCGACAGCGGTCAAGAACATCCTTAAGTACTTGAGAAGGACTAAGGATATGTTTCTCATTTATGGCGGTGACAAAGAGCTCGTCAGAACGGTTACGCCGACGCAAGCTTTGACACTGATCCGGACGATTCTAAATCGCAAACCGGATACGTTTACATTAAACGGTGGAGCTGTCGGTTGGTGCAGTTCCAAACAAAGCGTCGTTATGGGATCTACATGTGAAGTTGAGTACATAGCTGCTTCGGAAGCAGCTAATGAAGGAGTCTGGATGAAGGAGTTCATAACCGATCTAGGTGTTGTACCTAGTGTATCGGGTCCAATGAAAATCTTTTGTGACAATATCGGTGCAATTGCCTTGGCAAAGGAATCCAGATTTCACAAGAGAACCAAGCACATCAAAAGACGCTCAACTCCATCCGGATTTGGTCCGTGGGAGACATAGAGATATGCAAGATACATACGGATCTGAATGTTGCGACCGCTGACTAAGCCTCTTCCACGAGCAAAACATGATCAGCACCAAGACTCCATGGGTGTTAGAATCATTACTTGTGTAATCTAGATTATTGACTCTAGTGCAAGTGGGAGATCAAGGAAATATGCCCTAGAGGCAATAATAATGTTATTATTTATTTCCTTATATCATGATAAATGTTTATTATTCATGCTAGAATTGTATTAACCGGAAACATAATACATGTGTGAATACATAAACCTACAGAGTGTCACTAGTATGCCTCTACTTGACTAGCTCGTTAATCAAAGATGGTTATGTTTCCTAACCATGAACAAGGAGTTGTTATTTGATTAACGGGATCACATCATTGGTTGAATGATCTGATTGACATGACCCATTCCATTAGCATAGCACCTGATCGTATAGTTTGTTGCTAGTGCTTTTCTTCATGACTTATACATGTTCCTATGACTATGAGATTATGCAACTCCTGTTTGCCCGAGGAACACTTTGGTGCTACCAAACGTCACAACGAATCGGGTAATTATAAAGGTACATTACAGGTGTCTCCAAGGTACATGTTGGGTTGGCATATTTCGAGATTAGGATTTGTCACTCCGATTGTCGGAGAGGTATCTCTGGCCCTCTCGGTAATGCACATCACATAAGCCTTGCAAGCATTGCAACTAAATGTGTTAGTTGTGAGATGATGTATTACGGAACGAGAAAAGAGACTTGCCAAGAATGAGATTGAACTAGGTATTGGATACCGACGATCGAATCTCGGGCAAGTAACATACCGATGACAAAGGGAACAACGATGTTGTTATGCGGTCGACCGATAAAGATCTTCGAGAATGTGTAGGAGCCAATATGGGCATCCAGGTCCCGCTATTGGTTATTGACCGAGAGGTGTCTCGGTCATGTCTACATAGTTCTCGAACCCGTAGGGTCCGCACGCTTAACGCTTCGATGATGCTTATTATGAGTTTATATGATATTGATGTACCAAGGTTGTTCGAGTCCCGGATGAGATCACGGACATGACGAGGAGTCTCAAATGGTCGAGACATAAAGATTGATATATTGGAAGCCTATGTTTGACTCGGAATCACTCCGGGTGAAATTGGGAATTTTACCGAGTACCGGGGTTACTGGAACCTCCCGGGGTCAATGGGCCTTGATGGGCCTTAGTGGGAAAGAGAAAGGGGGCCATAGTGCTGGTCAGACCTTCCCCTTCCCTAGTCCTATTAGGACTAGGAGAAGGGCCCTCTCTCTCTCCCTTCCCACTTGGGGAAACCTAGTTGGACTAGGATTTGGGGGAATCCTACTCCTAGTAGGAGTAGGACACCCTGGCGCACCTCTCCTTGGCCGGCCAGCCCTCCCTTCCCTCCTTTATATACAAGGGCAGGGGCACCCCATGACACACAAGTTGATCATTGAGATCGTTCCTTAGCCGTGTGCGGTGCCCCTTCCACCAAACTACACCTCGAATATACCGCTGCGGAGCTTAGGCGAAGCCTGCGCCGTGGAACATCATCATCGCCACCACGCCGTCGTCGATTTAAACTCTCCTCAACACTCGGCTGGATCGGAGTTCGAGGGACGCCATCGAGCTGAACGTGTGCAGAACTCGGAGGTGCCGACGCTCGGTACTTGGATCGGTTGGATCGGGAAGAAGTACGACTACTTCCTCTACGCTATGTCAACGCTTCCGCTGCTGGTCTCACGAGGGTACGTAGACAACACTCTCATCTCGTTGCTATGCATCACCATGATCTTGCGTGATCGTAGGAAAATTTTTGAAATTACTACGTTCCCCAACAAGTGCTATATCCATGGCTCACGCTCATGTATTGCGTGAAAGTTGAAAAACGTTTGAGATTAATAAAGTATGAAACAATTGCTTGGCTTGTCATCGGGGTTGTGCATGATGAGAGCATTCTTGTGTGACGAAAATGGAGCATGACCAAACTATATGTTTTTGTAGGGATGAACTTTCTTTGGCCATGTTATTTTGAGAAGACATAATTGCTTAGTTAGTATGCTTGAAGTATTATTACTTTTATGTCAATATTAAACTTTCATCTTGAATCTTGCGGATCTGAATATTCATACCACAATTAAGAGGGTTACATTGAAAATTATGCTAAGTAGCATTCCACATCAAAAATTCTGTTTTTATCATTTACCTACTCGAGGACGAACATGAATTAAGCTTGGGGATGCTTGATACGTCTCCAACGTATCTATAATTTTTTATTGTTCCATGATATATTATATTATGTTTTGGATGTTTATTGGGCTTTATTATACACTTTTATATTATTTTAGGGACTAACCTATTAACCGGAGACCCAGCCCAAATTGCTGTTTTTTTGCCTATTTCAGTGTTTCGAAGGAAAAGGATATCAAACAGAGTCCAAACGGAATGAAACCTTCGGGAACGTGATTTTCGGAACAAACGTGATCCAGAGGACTTGGAGTCTACGTAAAGCAATCAACGAGGAGGGCACGAGGCAGGGGGTGCGCCCACCTCCCCCAGGCGCGCCCTCCACCCTCGTGGGCCCCTTGTTGCTCCACCGACGTACTTCTTCCTCCTATACATACCCATATACCCTGGAAACGTCATATACGGAGCCAAAACCTTATTTCCACCACCGCAACCATATGTACCCGTGAGATCCCATCTTGGGGCCTTTTCCGGCGCTCCGCCAGAGGGGGCATTGATCACGGAGGGCTTTTACATCAACACCATAGCCTCTCCGATGATGTGTGAGTAGTTTACCTCAGACCTTCGGGTCCATAGTTATTAGCTATATGGCTTCTTCTCTCTCTTTGGATCTCAATACAGAGTTCTCCTCGATCTTCTTGGAGATCTATTTGATGTAACTCTTCTTTTGCGGTGTGTTTGTCGAGACCCGATGAATTGTGGGTTTATGATCAAGTTTATCTATGAACAATATTTGAATCTCCTCTGAATTATTTTATGTACGATTGGTTATCTTTGCAAGTCTCTTCGAATTATCAGTTTGGTTTGGCAACCTAGATTGATCTTTCTTGCAATCGGAGAAGTGCTTAGCTTTGGGTTCAATATTGCGGTGTCCTTTCCCAGTGACAGCAGGGGCAGCAAGGCACGTATTATATTGTTGCCATCGAGGATAAAAAGATGGGGTTTATATCATATTGCATGAGTTTATCCCTCTACATCATGTCATCTTGCTTAAAGCATTACTCTGTTCTTATGAACTTAATACTCTAGATGCATGCTGGATAGCGGTCGATGTGTGGAGTAATAGTAGTAGATGCAGAATCATTTCGGTCTACTTGTCACGGACGTGATGCCTATATACATGAGCATACCTAGATATTCTCATAACTATGCTCAATTCTACCAATTGCTCGACAGTAATTCGTCTACCCACGGTAATACTTATGCTCTTGAGAGAAGCCACTAGTGAAACCTATGGCCCCCGGGTCTATTTTCCATCATATTAATCTCCCGTCAACAAGCTATTTCTAGCGCCGTTTATTTTGCTTTCTTTACTTTTACTCTTTACCATAAAAATACCAAAAATATTAAATTATCATATCTATCAGATCTCACTCTCGTAAGTGACCATGAAGGGATTGACAACCCCTTTATCGCGTTGGTTGCGAGGTCCTTATTTGTTTGTGTAGGTGCGTGGGACTCGAGCGTGGTCTCCTACTGGATTGATACCTTGGTTCTAAAAAACTAAGGGAAATACTTATGATACTTTACTGCATCACCCTTTCCTCTTCAAGGGAAAACCAACGCAGTGCTCAAGAGGTAGCAAGAAGGATTTATGGCGCCGTTGCCGGGGAGTCTACGCACAAGTCAAGACATACCAAGTACCCATAGCCCCTCCGATGAAGTGTGAGTAGTTTACCTCAGACCTTCGGGTCCATAGTTAGTAGCTAGATGGCTTCTTCTCTCTTTTTGGATCTCAATACAATGTTCTCCCCCTCTCTCGTGGAGATCTATTTGATGTAATCTTCTTTTTGCGGTGTGTTTGTTGAGATCGATGAATTGTGGGTTTATGATCAAGCTTATCTATGAACAATATTTGAATCTTCTCTGAGTTCTTTTATGTATGATTGGTTATCTTTGCAAGTCTCTTCGAATTATCAGTTTGGTTTGTCCTACTAGATTAGTTTTTCTTGCAATGGGAGAAGTGCTTAGCTCTGGGTTCAATCTTGCGGTGTCCTTTCCCAAAGGATGAGGGGCAGCAAGGCACGATTGTATTGTTGCCATCGAGGATAACAAGATGGGGTTTTTATCATATTGCATGAATTTATCCCTCTACATCATGTCATCTTGCTTAAGGCGTTACTCTGTTTTCTTGAACTTAATACTCTAGATGCATGCTGGATAGCGGTCGATGAGTGGAGTAATAGTAGTAGATGCAGCGTGAGTCGGTCTACTTGTCTCGGACGTGATGCCTATATACATGATCATACCTAGATATTCTCATAACTATGCTCAATTTTGTCAATTGCTCAACAGTAATTTGTTCACCCACCGTAGAATACTTATGCTCTTGAGAGATGCCACTAGTGAAATGTATGGCCCCCGGGTCTATTCTCATCATATCAATCTTCCATCACTTTATTATTGCTTTGCTTTTTACTTTGCTTTTATTTTACTTTGCATCTTTATACCAAAAATACCAAAAATATTATCTATCATCTCTATCAGATCTCACTCTCGTAAGTGACCGTGAAGGGATTGACAACCCCTAATCGCGTTGGTTGCGTGGAGCTATTTGTTTTGTGTAGGTACGAGGGTCTTGCGCGTAGCCTCCTACTGGATTGATACCTTGGTTCTCAAAAACTGAGGGAAATACTTACTCTACTCTGCTGCATCACCCTTTCCTCTTCAAGGAAATCCAACGGAGTGCTCAAGAGGTAGCAGGAAGATTTCTGGCGCTGTTGCCGGGGAGTTCTTCGCAAAAGTCAACATACCAAGTAGCCATCACAATCCCTTATCTCTCGCATTACATTATTTGCCATTTGCCTCTCGTTTTCCTCTCTGTCGGTGGGAAACGACACCTATGGGATCACTGGAATCCCTTCTACGGTTGCGGGGCGCGGGGATCGTGGGGAGAGCGGGACCAGCAGGCAACACAAAGGAATTTTACCCAGGTTCGGGCCGCGAGGATGCGTAAAACCCTAGTCCCGCTTTGGTGGATTTATTTAGTGTTCTTGAGCTCTCGAACTAGCTCTAGGTGATGCGAGGTTCCAAAGAGTTGAAATCCTTTCTCTGTGTGCCATGGGCCTCCTTTTATAGGTGAAAGGGGATACCACAGTGGCACACGGGAGGTGGAAAGTGCTACAGTGTTGCGAGTCTATCGCTACTATTACAGGACAAGACGCATTTAATGCGAGGCTTAGGCGTCCCTTCGCTTTATTGGGGGACGGGGGCGAGGCCCGTCCCATCCGTCGCCGCTCCTCTTTGCCTCGACACGCGCCCTGGCCAGTGATGCATGCGGTGCCATGTAGGCAGGCAGGCAGCTGAGGTGGTGCGGTGGTGGAGCCTCCACGAAGGATTGCATGCCGCCACGCAGGTGCTTGCCCGACTGGTTGGGTTGGCAGCTGCATGCGGACGGCGGCGAAGACTCATCTGGTGCGGGCCTGGCAGTAGTCCAGCTGGTGCGCTTTGGCGAGAGCCTTGTCGGGTGGCCCCGTAAGGGTCTTGCCGGGTGGCCAGGCAAGGGTCCTGCGGTGGCACGCTGGCCTACCCCGGCAAGGGTCTTGCCGGGGGTCTTGTGGGTTTCTTCGGTGCGGATGGTTGCCTTCTTATCCTCATTCGATCTTGAGCATTCTATGTCTTCACAAAGATCTGCATGCCACCACGGAGGTGCCTCCCGAGCCCTGTCCCAATGCATTTGCGTGAGCATTGGTGAGCTCAAGGGTGGCTCGCTCGACTGGCGCGGGCGGGCCGCCCCGGCAAGGTTCTTGCCGGGGCAGCTGAGGCTTCCCTAGCAAGGGTCCTTGCCGGGAGAACCTGCTTCGCCCATCCGATCCTTGTGGTCTTGGTCCTTGTCGTTGCTTCATTTTCCTTGTGGCCTCGGCTTCTCTCCGGCTCCCCCTTCCTGCCGTGTATGTGCGGGGTCGTGGAGGGAGGCTCTGACTGCCCGTGCACAAGTAAAGGGGTCAAAAGCAGAGCCCCTACTTTTGTACACCGACAGGAGCCCCCGGGCCTGGGCCACACATAAGCGTGTGGGCAGTTGGGACGGATTTTTACCGCGGCAACTGTTCCGTCCGCCGCGCTCCCCACGACCCACGTTGAACGTGCGATGTGGGGATCGTGCGCACGCATGACGTGGGCATGCTGGCGTCACCTCGTGGTGGATAGTAAAGAGGCGGCTTGCGCTTCTCTTTGAGACCGCGGGGCCGCCTCCCATTTACTGCCCTCGCTCGGGAACCGTTGTTCCACGTGTCCTATTGCGCCAGGCCCTTGCGCCACGTTCGCTGTATGTAGAGCGAATGACAGGCGCAGGGGTCGTGGGTAGTCGCGCGCGTGCGGGTCGATTCCCACGCGCCTTCAATGGATCGGGGAGGGCGGTTGATGGCCCCGCTCGCTGTCACTTCAAGAGGCCGGATTGGCCGAGAGGGGGCGGCCGAGCCCTGCCCCCGTTCCTTTATAAAGAGGGGTGCGGGAGGAGCGGTGCCCCTCAATCTTTTGCCACCCGGCTCTCTCCATCCCTGCTTCCTTTCTTCTCTTGCCATGGCGAGGGGGTGTGGCGACGCTTCATCGGTGGCGGCTAGGGTTTCGTCCAGACAGCGTGTCGCTCCTCCCCAAGAACTCGTAGTGGCGGAGCCGGCCGTTAGAGGAAGGGGGAGGGGACGAGGTCGAGGCCGTCGTGGTGTCCGAGGGAGAGGAGGACGGGCGGCAGATCTGCCTCGCCCCCTCCAGCAGTCCTTCCTCCGATGGAGGGCCACGCTGGGGACAACCCCTGTGAATTCTTCGTCAGGCTGCGCCATCCGCCGCGCCGTCGCCTTCGCCTTCCGACCCGTTCGCGCGGGAGATGGAGCTGGATCCGCCGCAGGCGTTGCGGCTGCACATGAGGGGTTGTGGGAACAGTGGCACGTGGGTCGACGTCGAGTTCCCCGCCCCTCACATCATGTACCTTCATCGAGGGTGGAAGACCTTCGCTCGCCTCCTCAGCTTGACGGATGGGCTCGCTCTCCATTTCAAACTAATGGAGGGTGGCCTCCTCTCCGTCAAGATCTTTGGGCACTTCGGGACCCGCGTGAGGTGCTGCATGGAGAGCTCTTCTGATGATGAAGATTCCTCCTCGAGCGAGAGTGACGAGGAGGAAAATGGCAGCGACGGCGAGGCCAGCGGGCAGCAGGATGACGGGTCCGACTAGGTGTCGGGCGCCGCTTCGGGCGGCAACGGTGACCCCATCATCCGTGTCGCCGGCTCCTTGAACTTCTCGGGGTCGTCTCCTTGGGCGGCTGGCGTTGGGAGGCTGCGGAAGAGGAAGAGGGCGGGCGGCAAAGCCGTCAAGTCGGAGTACGCGAGCACTGACGCCTTCGTCGCGTACTGACGTCCTGCCACCTCGTCTTCGAGCTCTGCCTCCGGTGCCGCCATCACCATCTAGCCCTTGGATGGCCACCAAGATGTTCTCTTGGTGTCTTCTACCACCCGTAGCTTGCCTAGGCGCCCCTTTTGCCCTTCTGCTTTTCTTGTTCCATTTCCTGAGGAGAGGGACAAGAAAGGGATTACGGGCACCTTATCTCTTTTTAGTTTGTAAGCCTTCGAGCCTTAGTAGAATTTAAAGCTTGTAATCCCATTGCTCATGTTTTTCATTTCGTATGAACTGTACCTGTACGGAATGTTTTTTTATGAAAAAGGGATGTTTGCCGGGATTTTCGTTCACGGGAGGAACCCACGACAAGGAGTGAATCCTTGTTATCTTTAAGACAAACATTTTCTCGCCCGGAAACAGGCCTTGCCGTTTCTCCACTTCGCTCGACCTTTCTCACGCTCTTGGCGGAGGCAGGGATGAATGGGCTTAGGCCCCCCGTTCCTCTACTTTGCTGCCGCGGCTACAACCAAATCCAGACCAGGGGATAATCCTCGGGTGCCGAGAAGGCGGAGCACGGTAGCTTAGAGATAGAACGGGGTTTCATGTATCCCAGTCCATAACGAAATGCATGATAGAGGATAAAGGACTTATCTAGATCTGTAGCCCCCGGCGATCTTGGCTTGCCGCGGAGGGACCCTTGTTCTTGCAGCCCCCGGCAACCCTGGCTTGCCGGGGCCCGGGCGCCGATCTGTTACCTTCCTTCCAAAACAGCTCGGCAAGAATACTTACGTGCCCTGCAAACCAAAGGAGACAGAGAAGAACAGAGAGACGCGCACTCGACCTCTAAGCTAGGGGTTAGCCGCCGCTAAGCACTATCAACCCTAACCAAGGAAGAGACTCAGCCTAGCATGCATGCAATAACTTAGGGCGCCAGCGCTTCATTTATTTATGCTCAGGGTCTGTGTCTGGCTTTGTACAAAGGGTTACATGCCTTGCCGACAAGGCTTGTACAAAAGGGTGGCTCGCCGGGAGGCTCCTAAGCCAGCATTTATGGGTAAAACTTGCGAAGATGCTCGATGTTGCAGGAGTTACTCACTTGGATGGCATCTTCAGTCTCCAGTCGGACTGCGTCGGGCCTGGTGACTCGTGTTACCCGATAAGGGCCTTCCCACTTTGGCGTCAACTTGTTGGAATTCTTGGCTGACTGAACGTGCCGAAGAACAATGTCGCCTTCCTCAAAGCTCCGGGCATGAACCTTGCGGCTATGGTAGCGGCGCAAGGCTTGCTGTTAGCGTGCTGCTCTCACAGCCGCCCGGAGACGATCTTTCTCAAGGAGCGTCGTGTCATCTTGCCGCAATCGCTCTTGCTCAAGCTCATCATAAGCGAGCACTCGAGGTGACCTGTATATGAGTTCTGTGGGGAGAACTGCTTCTGCCCCGTAAACTAGGGCAAAGGGTGTCTGGCCGGTGGCTCGATTTGGCATCGTTCTGATCGACGAAAGAACCGCTGGCAACTCATCAATCCAGCGCCTCCCGCTTTTGCGTAGCCTGTCAAAAGTCCTTGTCCTCAAGCCTCGCAGGACCTCAGCATTTGCTCTTTCCGCTTGGCCGTTGCTCCGTGGATGTGCCACGGAAGCAAAACAAACCCTGCTGCCGAGATCCTCAATGTACTGCATGAAGGCGTGGCTTGTGAACTGTGTGCCGTTGTCGGTGATGATTCTGTTGGGCACCCCAAAACGGCACACTAGTCCCTTGAAGAACTTGATGGCTGACTATGCTGTCACCTTCCTTACTGCTTCCACTTCTGGCCACTTTGTGAACTTTTCGATTGCGACATACAAGTACTCAAAGCCCCCGACGGCACGGGGGAAAGGGCCCAGTATGTCGAGCCCCCAGACTGAGAAGGGCCAGGAGAGAGCGATGGTTTGGAGGGCTTGAGCTGGTTGGTGAAGCTTATTCGAATGGAACTGGCATGTTTCACACTTGGTTACTAGTGCCGTCGCATCCTGGAGGGCGGTGGGCCAGAAGAAACCTTGCCGGAAGGCCTTGCCGGCAAGGGCCCTCGACCCTATGTGGGAGCCACATATGCCTCCATGTATCTCTGCCAACAGCTTTAATCCTTCCTCCCGGGAGATGCACATCAATTTCACCCCATTCGGTCTTCTTCTGTACAATACGCTGTCAACGAACTGGTACAGAGCAGACCGGTGCTACCTCTTGAGCACTGTGTTGGATCTCCCAGAAGAGGAGAGGATGATGCAACAAAGTAGCGTAAGTATTTCCCTCAGTTTTTGAGAACCAAGGTATCAATCCAGTAGGAGGCTACGCACAAGTCCCTCGTACCTGCACAAAACGATAGCTCCTTGCAACCAACGCGATTAGGGGTTGTCAATCCCTTCACGGTCACTTACGAGAGTGAGATCTGATAGAGATGATAAATAATATTTTTGGTATTTTTGGTATAGAGATGCAAAGTGAAAAGTAAAAGGCAAAGTAAAAACAAAGCAAGTATTAAAGTGATGGAGATTGATATGATGAGAATAGACCCGGGGCCATAGGTTTCACTAGTGGCTTCTCTCAAGAGCATAAAAATTCTACGGTTGGGTGAACAAATTATTGTTGAGCAATTGACAGAATTGAGCATAGTTATGAGTATATCTAGGTATGATCATGTATATAGGCATCATGTCCGAGACAAGTAGACCGACTCACTGCTGCATCTACTACTATTACTCCACTCATCGACCGCTATCCAAAGATGCATCTAGAGTATTAAGTTAAAAAGAGTAACGCCTTAAGCAAGATGGCATGATGTAGAGGGATAAATTCATGCAATATGATAAAAACCCCATCTTGTTATCCTCGATGGCAACAATACAATACGTGCCTTGCTGCCCCTTCTGTCACTGGGAAAGGACACGGCAAGATTGAACCCAAAGCTAAGCACTTCTCCCATTGCAAGAACTACCAATCTAGTTGGCCAAACCAAATGAATAATTCAAAGAGACTTGCAAAGATAACCTATCATACATAAAAGTATTCAGAGAAGAATCAGATATTATTCATAGATAATCTGGATCATAAACCCACAATTCATCGGTCTCAACAAACACACCGCAAAAAGAAGATTACATCGAATAGATCTCCACGAGAGAGGGGGAGAAGATTGTATTGAGATCCAAAAAGAGAGAAGAAGCCATCTAGCTACTAGCTATGGACCCGAAGGTCTGAAGTAAACTACTCACACTTCATCGGAGAGGCTATGGTGATGATGTAGAAGCCCTCCATGGTGGACGCCCCCTCCGGCAGAGCTCCGGAACAGGCCCCAAGATGGGATCTCGTGGATACAGGAAGTTGAGGCGGTGGAATTAGGTTTTTGGCTCCTGTTCTAATTGTTTGGGGGTACGTAGGTATATATAGGAGGAAGGAGTAAGTCGGTGGAGCAACAGGGGGCCCACGAGGCAGGGGGTGCGCCCCCCACCATCGTGACCGCCTCTTTTGTTCCTTGGAGTAGGTTCCAAGTCTCCTGGATCACGTTCGGTGAGAAAATCGCGTTCCCGAAGGTTTCATTCCGTTTGGACTCTGTTTGATATTCCGTTTCTTCGAAACACTGAAAAAGGCAAAAAACAACAATTCTGGGCTGGGCCTCTGGTTAATAGGTTAGTCCCAAATATAATATAAAAGTGGAAAATAAAGCCCAATATAGTCCAAAACAGTAGATAAAGTAGCATGGAGCAATCAAAAATTATAGATACGTTGGAGACGATCGCATCCCAAGCTTAATTCCTGCTCGTCCTCGAGTAGGTAAATGATAAAAAGAGAATTTTTGATGCGGAGTGATACTTTGGCATAATTTCAATGTAAATCTTCTTAATTGTAGTATGAATATTCAGATCCGAAAGATTCAAGACAAAAGTTCATATTGACATAAAAATAATTATACTTCAAGCATACTAACTAAGCAATTATGTCTTCTCAAAATAACATGGCCAAAGAAAGTTATCCCTAAAAAATCATATAGTTAGGCTATGCTTCATTTTTGTCACACAAAGATGTTCCCAACTTCTACCCCCGATGACAAGCCAAGCAATTGTTTCATACTTAAATAATCTCAAACTTTTTCAACCTTCACGCAATACATGAGCGCGAGCCATGGATATAGCACTATGGGTGGAATAGAATATGATGATGGGGATTGTGTGGAGAAGACAAAGAAAAGAGAAAGTCTCACATTGACGAGGATAATCAACGGGCTATGGAGATGCCCATCAATTGATGTCAACATGAGGAGTAGGGATTGCCATGCAACGGATGCACTAGAGCTATAAATGCTCAAACCAAAAGAAAACTAGTGGGTGTGCATCCAACTTGCTTGCTCACGAAGACCTAGGGCATTTGAGGAAGCCCACTGTAGGAATATACAAGCCAAGTTCTATAATGAAAAATTCCCACTAGTATGAAAAAGACAACTTATGAGACTCACTATATGAAAAACATGGTGCTACTTTGAAGCACAAGTGTGGAAAAGAGATAGTAACATTGCCCTTTTTATTTGTTTTCTTTTTTTGGCCTTTTCTTTTTTTTTTCTTTTTGGCCTTTCTCTTTTTTTTTTTGATTGGGCAATGCTCTAATAATGATGATCATCCCACTTCTATTGATTACAACATAAGGATTACAACTCGAAACTAGAACAAGATATGACTCCATATGAATGTCTCCGGTGGTGTACCGGGATGGTGCAATGAATCAAGAGTGACATGTATGAGAAATAATGCATGGTGGCTTTGCCACAAATACGATGTCAACTACATGATCATGCAATGGCAATATGACAAAAGTAAAGTATGTCATGATGATGAACGGAACGGTGGAAAGTTGCATGGCAATATATCTTGGAATGGCTATGGAAATGCCATAATAGGTAGGTATGGTGGCTGTTTTGAGGAAGACATAGGGAGGTTTATGTGCGATAGAGCGTATCGTATCACGGGGTTTGGATGCACCGGCGAAGTTTGCACCAACTCTCAAGGTGAGAAAGGGCAATGCACGGTACCGAAGAGGCTAGTAAAGGCGGAAAGGTAAAAGTGCGTATAATCCATGGACTCAACATTAGTCAAAAGAACTCATATACTTATTGCAAAAATTTAGAAGTCATCAAAAATCAAGTACTACACGCATGCTCCTTGGGGGATAGATTGGTAGGAAAAGACCATCGCTAGTCCCCGACCGCCACTCATAAGGATGCACAAGCCAGATACACTTCATGTTTCATATTTGTTACACAACTTTAACCATAAGTTCATGCTACGGGACTTGCTAACTTCAACACAAGCATTCTTTAAATTCATAATCACCCAACTAGCATGACTTTAATATCACTACCTCCATATCTCAAAACAATTATCAAGCATCAAACTTTTCTTGGTATTAAACGCACTCAAAAGAAAGTTTTCACATATCTTGAATACCAAGTAAATTAATATTAAGCAAATTACCATGCTATTAACGACTCTCAAAATAATCTAAGTGAAGCATGAGAGACCAATAGTTTCTTTAAAACAAATCCACCACCATGCTCTATAAGATCTAAGTGAAGTACTAGAGCAAAAATTATCACGCTCAAAAGATATAAGTGAAGCACTATGAGCAAAACTATCAAGCTCAAAAGATATAAGTGAAGCACATAGGTATTCTATCAATTTCCAATTTATGTATGGCTCTCTCAAAAGGTGTGTACATCAAGGATGATTTTGGTAAACTAACAAGCAAATGCGCAAATAATACAAGACGCTCCAAGCAAAACACATATCATGTGGTGAATAAAATATAGCTCCAAGTAAATTACCGATGGAAGTAGATTTAAAGAGGGATGCCTTCGGGCATCCCCAAGCTTTGACTTTTGGTGTCCTTGATTATCTTGGGGTGCCATGGGCATCCCCAAGCTTAGGCTCTTGCCACTCCTTGTTCCATAATCCATCAAAAGAATTTACCCAAAACTTGAAAACTTCACAACACAAAACTCAATAGAAATCTCGTGAGCTCCGTTAGAGAAAGAAAACAAAAGACTACTTTAAGGTACTGTAATGAACTCATTATTTATTTATATTGGTGTTAAACCTACTGTATTCCAACTTCTCTATGTATTATAAACTATTTTACTAGCCATAGATTCATCAAAATAAGCAAACAACACACGATAAATAGAATCTGTCAAAAACAGAACAGTCTGTAGTAATCTGTAACTAACGCAAACTTATGGAACTCCAAAAAATCTACCAAAATTAGATGACCTAGACAAATTGTTTATTGATCAGAAGCAATTGGAATCAGTATTTTATCACGTTCTGGTGATTTTCAACAATTCGGTCACTGAGCGCAAAGTTTCTGGAAATTACAGCAAGATCAAATAACTATCATCCAAGA
Source organism: Aegilops longissima (assembly GCA_021605205.1). Lineage (NCBI taxonomy): Eukaryota > Viridiplantae > Streptophyta > Magnoliopsida > Poales > Poaceae > Aegilops > Aegilops longissima. The sequence goes on along the minus strand of CM038678.1, from coordinate 545,422,932 downwards.
AGATCCAATAGGTCTAGCTTGGCACAAACACTAATTAAAACATAAAACCACATATAAACATAGGCTAGATGGATTATTTATTCCTAAATAGAAACAAAAACTAAAAACTAAAAATAAAATTGGGTTGCCTCCCAACAAGCGCTCTCGTTTAACGCCCCTAGCTAGGCATTGATAATTCAATGATGCTCACAAGAAAGACAAGAATTGAGGCACAAAGAGAGCATCATAAAACATGTGACAAACACACTTAAGTCTAACATACTTCCTATGCATAGGCATATTATAGGCAAACAAATTATTGTAGCAAGCAAAAACTAGCATATGCAAGGAAGCGGAAAGGAACAATAGCAATCTCAACATAACGAGAGGTAATTTAGTAACATGAAAATTTCTATAACCATATTTTCCTCTCTAATAATAATTACATGTAGGATCATAAGAAAATTCAACAATATAGCTATCACATAACATATTCTTAACACGATCCACATGCATGCAAAGTTGACACTCTGCCAAAATAGTGGGATTAACATTAACTAAAGTCATGACCTCTCCAAACCCACTTTTATCAAAAATTTCATAAGATTGAATATTCTCCAAATATGTGGGATCTAAAGTTGACACTCTTCCAAACCCACTTTCAATATTATTGCAAACAATATTATCAATCTCATATTCATAATGAGGATTAAATAAATTTTCAAGATCATAAGAAAAATCACCCCAATCATGATCATTGCAACAAATAGTGGACACAACAAAACTAGCATCCCCAAGATTAGGGTTTTGCATATTATTAGCATAATTGACATCAAGAGAATTTGTAGAAAAATCATTGAAATCATGCTTTTCATTGAGGGAACTATCAAGCATGGGTGCAATAGCAACAATCTCATTTTTAACATAAGGAACTATAGCAAGTTCATCTTCATAAATATTGGCATCATGGCCACAAGAATAGCAAGCATCATGTTCTTCAAGGCATATTTCAATCAAATAATTGGAATCATCAGAATAATCATTATCTATAGATTTATGCAAATCATCATTTTCTTCCAAAGCAACGGTCATTCTCTCCATAAATTCTTTGACATAGACATTGTGAGCATAGTTTTCATAGCAATATTTAAGTATGTCAAAATTTTCAGATTCGTAGAGAGTAATATCATACTTTTCAATCAAAGAAGCAACTTTGTAAGAACCCTTAAAAGCAACAAATTCTTCAATTTGTTCGATATCATAGTAACTATAAACACCCTTAGCATAAGAAGATAAGATTTCATTGTCATTAAACTCACATAGGTAGGGAAGGTGTTTTTTATGGTTCTTAGAGCAACAAGTAAAATCATAAATTTCACAAAGATTCCAAGCATAACACAACAATCTGTTTATTTGACTCCGTAAAAGTCTCCCTTTTTCAGACAAACGGTGATGCACAAAATGAGCATGCTCATCTAAAGATTTCCCATCAACTAGGCTAGTTGGGGTTTCAAAGACGAAAGATAAGGATCGAAGATGATCCAAGTAGAACACTTTAAGTGGATCCATATCAATAGATTTTCAGCAAGAGAAGGTGCAAGCATATAAAAGGCACATGGCCACACGAGCAAACAAAAAGCAAGCGAGAAAAAAGGCAAACGGGAAAAAGAGGAGGAGATTGGGAAAGAGAGGGCGAATAAAACGGCAAGTGTGAAGTGGGGGAGAGGAAAACGAGAGGCAAATGGCAAATAATGTAATGCGGGAGATAGGGATTGTGATGGATACTTGGTATGTAGACTTTAACGGTGCCAAAAGTGGCTTGTTGTTAGGAGTCCAAGTCTTGACTTGCTCTTGCGTAAGCCTCCCCGGCAACGGCGCCAGAAATTCTTCTTGCTACCTCCTGAGCACTGCGTTGGATTTCCCCGAAGAGGAGAGGATGATGCAGCAAAGTAGCGTAAGTATTTCCCTCAGTTTTTGAGAACCAAGGTATCAATCCAGTAGGAGGCTACGCACAAGTCCCTTGTACCTGCACAAAACGATAGCTCCTCACAACCAACACGATTAGGGGTTGTCAATCCCTTCAAGGTCACTTACGAGAGTGAGATCTGATAGAGATGATAAATAATATTTTTGGTATTTTTGGTATAGAGATGCAAAGTGAAAAGTAAAAGGCAAAGTAAAAACAAAGCAAGTATTAAAGTGATGGAGATTGATATGATGAGAATAGACCCGGGGGCCATAGGTTTCACTAGTGGCTTCTCTCAAGAGCATAAATATTCTACGGTGGGTGAACAAATTAATGTTGAGCAATTGACAGAATTGAGCATAGTTATGAGTATATCTAGGTATGATCATGTATATAGGCATCACGTCCGAGACAAGTAGACCGACTCCTGCCTGCATCTACTACTATTACTCCACTCATCGACCGCTATCCAAAGATGCATCTAGAGTATTAAGTTAAAAACAGAGTAACGCCTTAAGCAAGATGACATGATGTAGAGGGATAAATTCATGCAATATGATAAAAACCCATCTTGTTATCCTCGATGGCAACAATACAATCGTGCCTTGCTGCCCCTTCACATCGGGAAAGGACACCGCAAGATTGAACCCAAAGCTAAGCACTTCTCCCATTGCAAGAACTACCAATCTAGTTGGCCAAACCAAACGGATAATTCGAAGAGACTTGCAATGATAACCAATCATACATAAAAGAATTCAGAGAAGAATCAAATATTATTCATAGATAATCTGGATCATAAACCCATAATTCATCGGTCTCAACAAACACACCGAAAAAAGAAGACTACATCGAATAGATCTCCACGAGAGAGGGGGAGAAGATTGTATTGAGATCCAAAAAGAGAGAAGAAGCCATCTAGCTACTAGCTATGGACCCGAAGGTCTGAAGTAAACTACTCACACTTCATCGAAGAGGCTATGGTGATGATGTAGAAGCCCTCCATGGTGGATGCCCCCTCCGGCGGAGCTCCAGAACAGGCCCCAAGATGGGATCTCGTGGATACAGGAAGTTGCGGCGGTGGAATTAGGTTTTTGGCTCCTGCTCGATCATTTGGGGTACGAGGTATATATAGGAGGAAGGAGTACGTCGGTGGAGCAACAGGGGCCCACGAGGCGGGCGCCCCTAGGGGCGCCCCACCTCGTGACCGCCTCTTTTGTTCCTTGGAGTAGGGTCCAAGTCTCCTGGATCACGTTCGGTGAGAAAATCGCGTTCCCGATGGTTTCATTCCGTTTGGACTCTATTTGATATTCCGTTTCTGCGAAACACTGAAAAAGGCAAAAAACAGCAATTCTGGGCTGGCCCTCCGGTTAATAGGTTAGTCCCAAAAATAATATAGAAGTGGAAAATAAAGCCCAATATAGTCCAAAACAGTAGATAAAGTAGCATGGAGCAATCAAAAATTATAGATACGTTGGAGACGTATCAACCGGTGGGCTACTCTTTCTGCTTCTTCCTGCTCCTCAGGAAGCTCTCCTTTTTGAAGGAATTGGACGATGTGCTGTGCCCATGCCGGAGCCTGCGGCTCGACGACAAGGACCAAAGGCATCTCTTCTGCCATGGGAGCGGCCGCCTCCACGGCCATGACCTGAGGTCCTACCGTAGTCGGTTGCCCCGTGGCAGGATCGGCATCCGTAGCAACATCTTCGCCGGCGGCTCCGGGGAGCTCGGTGGGGAAGTACTTGCCGGGGCCTAACTTCCTCCGCTTGTTCTGCCCGGTCGATGGTTCAGCGGACGGCTGGGTTAACTGAAGCACAAAAGTACCTGGTTCCACAGGTAGCTTGAGGGCAGCGCGCTTTGACAGGTAATCGTCTATGTCGTTCTCCGCCCGAGGGACATGCTCCACTTGTATACCGTCAAAGCGTTCCTCCAATTTCCTCACCTCATCTACGTAAGCTTCCATTAACGGGCTTTGATAGTTTTTGTTGATCTGCCTGACGATGAGATGTGAGTCGCCCGTGACGATGAGCTTTTTAACCCCGAGGTCCGCTGCGATCCTGAGACCGGCAAGCAAACACTCGTACTCGGCGGTGTTGTTGGTCGACATCTCCCGGGGGAAGTGCATTTGGACAACGTACTTGAGGTGCTCTCTGGTGGGTGCGACAAGCAGCACACCAGCGCCGGCGCCTTGCAGCGAGAAGGCACCATCAAAGTACATGATCCAGTTGCGACTCGTTTTGTTGCCGGGGAGAGTGGTCTCTCGTACCTCTTCGTCGGGCGTCGAGGTCCATTCTGCAACAAACTCCGCCAAGACTCTGCTCTAAATCGTCGAGGTACTTTCGAACTTTAAACCGAAGCTTGACAGCTCCAGGGCCCATTCCACAATCCTCCCCGTTGCATCTGGGTTATGCAGTATCCGTTGCAATGGGAGGCGGGTGACCACCGTGATCTCATGCGCTTGGAAGTAATGGCGCAGCTTCCTCGAAGCCATAAGGAGGCCGAAGAGTAGCTTTTGCACACTTGAGTACCTCGACCTAGCCCCCTGCAAAAGGGAGCTAACGAACTAAACTGGGTGCTGCACCATTTTCTTCTTCTGCGCTTCTTCACCTGGTCGCGTGGGTCCCGTCGCACGGGCGCCAGTCTTGCCGGGGCCGGACCCTGCCGGGGGTTTAGCCTTGCCGGGGTTGAGCCCTACCGGGGAGGGTTCCGGCCCGCCAACCGTCGACTCTGCCGCTGCTGCTGTCTCCTCATCAACCTCTCTCTGCGCCACTAGTGCGGCGCTAACCACCTGATTCGTTGCCGCTAGATAAAGTAGCAATGGTTCTTGTGGTTTGGGCGCAACCAGCACTGGGGTAGAGGAGATGTACTTCTTCAAATATTGCAGCGCCGCCTCGGCCTCTGGGGTCCACTCCATCGGCCCTGCTTTCTTTAAGATCTTGAAAAAAGGGAGGGCACGCTCTGCGGACTTGGAGATGAATCGGCTCATGGCAGCAACGCAGCCAGTGAGCCGACGCACGTCCTTGATCCGTTTGGGTGCCTCAATCTGCTCGATAGCCTTGATCCTATTTGGGTTTGCTTCAATCCCGTGCTGGGACACAAAGAACCCGAGAAGCTTGCCGGACGGGACGCCGAAGACACACTTCTCAGGGTTCAATTTGAGGTTGATCTTGCACAGGTTCCCAAATGCTTCCTCCAGATCTTGCACGAGCGTTGCTTTGTCCTTGGTTTTGACCACTATGTCATCCATATAAGCTTCCATATTTCTATGTAGCTGGGGCTCAAAACCAATTTGGACTGCTCTTGCAAAGGTCGAGCCAGCACTCTTCAACCCGAAAGGCATCCATAAAAAGCAATACGTACCACATGGGGTGATGAATGTTGTCTTTTCCTCGTCTTCCATTGTCATGAAGATCTGGTGGTATCCTGAGTAGGCGTCCAGGAACGATAAGAGCGCGGCAACGGGAAAGGGTCCTTTGGGCAGGCCTTATTGATGTCTGTGTAATCAATACACAGCCTCCATTTCCCATTTGCCTTGCGCACCACTACCGGATTGGCCAACCACGTTGGGTGGAGTACTCCTCTCACCAAGCCTGCCGCCTCTAGCTTTCTGATTTCCTCTGTGATGAACTCCTGCCTCTCCAGAGCTTGCTTCCTGACCTTCTGCTTGACGGGCCGCGCATGAGGACAGACAGCAAGGTGGTGCTCAATCACCTCCCTGGGAACGTCGGTGATGTCAGAGGCTTGCCATGCAAACACATCGACATTCGCCCGCAGGAAGGCGACGAGCTCGCTTTCCTATTTGCCGTCGAGGGTGGAGCTTATGGTAAAAACTCCCCCCGTACCGTCCTCCTTGACGGGCACCTTCTTGGTCTCTGGTGGCGTGGCTCTGGACTTCTTGCTCTTGTCGGCGGAGCTCTCTGGCACGTCCTCAACGGGAGCGCAACACCCCGAAGAGGTGCACTTGCCGGAGTGGGTGCTAGGAGTCTCGCCGGTCTTCTTCCCCCCCCCCCCCCCCCGGGGCTCCATCGGCAGGAGCAGGTACCTTAGCGACAGCTGCTGCAACCGCTTCCCGGTAGAGCTGGTCAGCGCAGATCAACGCATCTTTCTTGTCGGAGGGGACGGTGATGATGTTCATCGACCCGGGCATCTTTAACATGTTGTAGGTGTAGTGTGAAGCCGCCATGAACTTGGCCAGTGTCGGGCGGCCGAGGATCCTATTGTAAGGCAAGGGGATCTCGGCTACATAAAAAACAATCCTCTCCTTCCTGTGGTTCAGCTCGCCTCCGAATGTTACGGGCAGTGTGATCTTTCCCTTTGGCTGGCTCCTCCCCGGTTTAACCCCTTGGAACGTACCCGTCTCCTCGAGGTCTCCATCAGGGATCTGTAGCCTTTTAACCACAACGGGCGAGATCAAGTTCAGGCCGGCCCCGCCGTCAACCAACATCTTGGTCACCTTGAGGTTGCGGATTGTTGGTGAAACCAACAATGGCATGCACCCGACCGCAGTGGTGCGGTCAGGGTGATCCTCGGTGTCGAAGATGATGGGTGTGCTGGACCATTTCAGCGGCTTCTGTCCGTCAAACGATGGCTCCACCGCTGTGATCTCACACGCCCACTGCTTGAGTTGGCGGTGGGATGTGTGCAGCGAGGCGCCGCCATCGATGCACATGGCCTCTGTGGCTTTCTGAAACTCGTGGTCGCCAGACTCATCGTCCTCGTCATGATCATTTTCTTCCTGCTTCTTATCGCGGCCCCGGGCGGTCCTCTCTTCCTGTCTCTCCTTGCCGCGGCGGCCTTCTTGGCCGCCACATTTCTTGCCGGATCCTTCGGCACCATCTGGGCCTTTCTCCTTGTCCCGCCGCTCATACTCGGCTTTCTGCTTCTCGGCGAGCAGCTCTACCCGCCGGCAGTTTTGGAGGTCGTGGCCCTTGGTGTGGTGGATCTTGCAGTACTGATTGTCGGAGCCTCCTGGCTTGTCGGCAACCGCCAAGGCCCGGCAAGCGCTACACCCGGCAATCTCTTTGCCGGGGTCGCTTGCCTTGGTCTTCTTGGTGGTGCCGGTGTCGTCGGATCCCTCAACGGCAAGCACAGCCTTGCCCTTGCGCTTCCTATTACGACGTCGGCCTTTCTTTGCTGGGGTGGCGGTATCGCCAGTGGAGTCGGTTTCCGCACCGGCATCTTCGCCGGGGTACTTCGTTCCTTCCTCGGCACAAGCGCACCGATCGGCCAGAACATAGAGCTCGGCCACATCCTTGACCTTGTTCATCGCCAGCTCTTCACGCATCTTGCGATTGCGTACGTTTTGATGGAATGCACTGATCACAGCGGCGGGATGAATATCGGGGATGTTATACTGCACCCGGCTGAACCTTTGGATGTACCTGCGCATGTTTTCTCCTTCCTTCTGGGGGATGATGTGTAAATCACTCGCCTGGCCATGAGCTTGGTGACCTCCGGTGAAGGCGCCAACAAACTCATGGCACAGATCCGCGCAAGAAGAGATGGAATCCACCAGCAAGTGCATCAACCATGACATAACATTAGGCTTGAGTGCCAACGGGAAGTAGTTGACAAGCACCTTGTCGTCGCGGGCCCTGGCAGCTTGCATCGCGATGGTGTAAATGCTGAGGAACTCCGACGGGTGAGTCTTGCCGTTGTATTTCTCGCCAACGTCAGGTTTGAACGTACGATGGGAGGGCCACTGGAACTGCCGCAGCTCACGGGTGAAGGCCGGACAACCCACCTCGTAAGGTAGGCCACCGTAGCCTCCCGGCGTTGGGTGGTCCGTAGCGGGCCCTGCCCGCCTGTCCAACTGGTGGCGCGCGTCACGTCGGCGCTCGATCGTAGTTCGAGCGTCCTCATGAGCCCGCTCCCGAAGGACTTGGCGCTGATCGCTGTTGGTCCGCGGGTCGGACGACGCGATGGAGATATCATCTCGAGCGTCGCCGCGACGGGCTGACGCCCGGGGCGATCGGGATGGATGTGGGGAGTACACCGTGGCCGCGTCGCCTCCGGCGTGGCCTCCGCTAGCAGGTGGCAGCCCGGCGGAGCGACGGCCGACGGAAATTCCGCGGCCGCAGCGCGCTGTCGTCGTTGGCGATCGACGAGGTTCGGACGGTGGCCCTCCATTTGTCGAGCTTCTCCGTGGCGGGAGGAAAATCGAGGAGCAGCTGCGCGCGCTAGTGCTTCCGCTGGCGTGGGTGGCGGCAAAAGCTGGGTGGACCGTGATGCGCCTCGACTTCTAACCACGTTAGAAGGAGCTGTGTCGCGGCTCCGCAGCCGTTCGCCACCTCCAGCAGCACCTCGGCACGCATGCTGGCCCTCTCCTTCATGTGAGGGACGCACGGGACTCTTCCTAGGGCGGCACGCAGGGTCACCAGTAGGGTGACGCTGCTCATCACGCACAACCTGAGAGGAGCACGCCGTGGGCGCTGGTGTTGGCGCTTTGGAGATCGCCGTGCCGCCACCTGGCGGGATGGCGGCACCTCTGGAGGGCCCCGCGCCACCTGCGGGGGGCCCGACTCCGTCTCCGGAGCCCGCAACTGGTGGCTCGCCGCCCGGCGTGCGAACGACGCCGCTCGTCAGGTCCGGACCATCAGGGCGATGTGGATGTTCGCGGGCCGTGCCACGGGTCCTCTCCGCGACTGGCCCGCTACCGGTCCGCGCCGGTACCAACCCGGTTCCAGACGAACCGATCGCCGTGGTCACCTTCTTCTTAGGAGCCATGGCGATGAAGAACAGCTAAGTCAACTGCTGGACCAGATTCTCACAATTCCGCGCCCCCTACCTGGCACGTCAAAGATGTCGGTGGGAAACGACACCTATGGGATCACTGGAATCCCTTCTACGGTTGCGGGGCGCGGGGATCGTGAGGAGAGCGGGACCAGCAGGCAACACAAAGGGATTTTACCTAGGTTCGGGCCGCGAGGATGCGTAAAACCCTAGTCCTGCTTTCGTGGATGTATTTAGTGTTCTTGAGCTCTCGAACTAGCTCTAGGTGCTGCGAGGTTCCAAAGAGCCGAAATCCTTTCTCTGTGTGCCATGGGCCTCCTTTTATAGGTGAAAGGGGCTGCCACAGTGGCACACAGGAGGTGGAAAGTGCGACAGTGTTGCGAGTCTATCGCTAGTATTATAGGACAAGACGCATTTAATGCGAGGCTTAGGTGTCCCTTTGCTTTATTGGGGGACGGGGGCGAGGCTTGTTCCATCCGTCGCCGCTCCTCTTTGCCTCGACACGCGCCCTGGCCAGCGATGCATGCGGTGCCATGTAGGCAGGCAGGAAGCTGAGGTGGCGCGGTGGTGGAGCCTCCATGAAGGATTGCATGCCGCCACGCAGGTGCTTGCCCGACTGGTTGGGTTGGCAGCTTCATGCGGACGGCGGCGATTACTCATCTAGTGCGGGCCTGGCAGTGGTCCAGCTGGTGCGCTTTGGCGAGAGCCTTGTCGGGTGGCCCGGCAAGGGTCTTGCCGGGTGGCCGGGCAAGGGTCTTGCGGTTGGCATGCTGGCCTACCCCGGCAAGGGTCTTGCCGGGGGTCTAGTGGGTTTCTTCGGTGCGGATGGTTGCCTTCTTATCCTCATTCGATCTTGATCATTCTATGTCTTCACAAAGATCTGCATGCCACCACGGAGGTGCCTCCCGAGCCCTGTCCCAATGCATTTGCGTGAGCATTGGTGAGCTCAAGGGTGGCTCGCTCGGCTGGCGCGGGCGGGCCGCCCCGGCAAGGGTCTTGCCGGGGCGGCTGAGGCTTCCCTAGCAAGGGTCCTTGCCGGGAGAACCTGCTTCGCCCATCTGATCCTTGTGGTCTTGGTGCTTGTCGTTGCTTCATTTGCCTTGTGGCCTCAGCTTCTCTCCAGCTCCCCCTTCCTGCCGTGTGTGTGCGGGGTCGTGGCGGGAGGCTCTGACTGCCCGTGCACAAGTAAAGGGGTCAAAAGAAGAGCCCCTACTTTTGTACACCGACACTCTCCCCCACTTCACCCTTGCCGTTTTATTCGCCCTCTCTTTTCCGTTCGCCTTGATGTCTTTCTTGGCTCGTTTTCTCGCTTGGTTGAAATAGTTGAGTATTTATTCCTAAACAGAGAAGCTAATATCTATGGATCCTCATCCGCTTGCCAATCTTTTTAAGAGATCCAATTATGAACCAATCCCTAGTGATTTGGATGCACTAGATTATCTTTATAAGCTTTTGCCTGAAATCCGTAAATCTGAAAATTGTGATGAAGTGCTTCACGGTAGATCTTTGAATAAAAAGCATGATTGCAATGATTTTATTATAAATTCTGTTGATGTAAATTATGCTAATAATATGCAAAACCCTAAGCTTGGGGATGCTAGTTTTGCTATGTCCAATAGTCATGATTGGGGAGATTCTTCTTATAATCTTGAAAATTTATTTAAGCCCGATGATGAATATGAGATTGATAATATTGTTTGCAATAATATTGAAAGTGGGTTTGGAAGAGTGTCAACTTTAGATCCCACATATTTGGAGAATATTCAATCTTATGAATTTTTTGATAAAAGTGGGTTTGGAGAGGTCATGACTTTAGTTAATGTTAATCCCACTATTTCGGAAGAGTGTCAGCTTTGCATGCATGTGGATCGTGTTGAAAATATTTTATGTGATAGGTATTTTGTTGAATTTTCTTATGATCCCACATGTAATTATTATGAGAGAGGAAAATATGGTTATAGAAAGTTTCATGTTACTAAATTACCTCTCGTTATGTTGAGATTGCTATTGTTCCTTTCCGCTTCCTTGCATATGCTAGTTTTTGCTTGCTACGATAATTTGTTTGCCTATAATATGCCTATGCATAGGAAGTATGTTAGACTTAAGTATGTTTGTCACGTGTTTTATGATGCTCTCTTTGTGCCTCAATTCTTGTCTTTCTTGTGAGCATCATTAAAATTATCATTGCCTAGCTAAAAAGGCTTTAAAGAAAAGCGCTTGTTGGGAGACAACCCAATATTTTTCCTTGCTGCTTAAGAATAAATAATCCATCTACCTTCTGTTTAGATGTTTTTTTATGTCTTAATTAGTGTTTGTGCCAAGTTAAACCTATAGGATCTTCTTGGATGATAGTTATTTGATCTTGCTGTAATTTCCAGAAACTTTCGGTTCACGAAAACAATTGTTGAAAATCACCAGAACGTGATAAAATAGTGATTCCAATTTCTTCTGATCAATAAACAAATTTCCTAGGTCTTCCTATTTTGGCTAATTTTTTGGAGTTTAAGAAGTTTGCTTTAGTTACAGATTACTACAGACTGTTCTGTTTCTGACAGATTCTGTTTTTTCGTGTGTTGTTTGCTTATTTTGATGAATCTATGGCTAGTAAAATAGTTTATAAACCATCGAGAAGTTGGAATACAGTAGGTTTATTACAGTACCTTGAAGTGGTCTTTTGTTTTCTTTCGCTAACGGAGCTCACGAGATTTCTGTTGAGTTTTGTGTTGTGAAGTTTTCAAGTTTTGGGTGAAATATTTTGATGGATTATAGAACAAGGAGTGGCAAGAGCCTAAGCTTGGGGATGCCCATGGCACCCCCAAGATAATCTAAGGACACCAAAAAGTCAAAGCTTGGGGATGCCCCAGAAGGCATCCCCTCTTTTGTCTACTTCCATCGGTAACTTTACTTGGAGCTATATTTTTATTCACCACATGATATGTGTTTTGCTTGGAGCGTCTTGTATGATTTGAGTCTTTGCTTTTTAGTTTACCACAATCATCCTTGCTGTACACACCTTGTGATAGAGCCATACATGAATTGGAATTTTATAGAATACTCTATGTGCTTCACTTATATCTTTTAGAGCACGGTGGTGCATTTGTTTTAGAGAAACTATTGACATCTCATGCTTCACTTAGATTATTTTGAGAGTCTTAAATAGCATGGTCATTGCTTAATAATAATATGCTTGGTATTCAAGATTTGTAAAACTTTCTTTTGAGTGCGTTGAATACTAAGAAAAGTTTGATGCTTGATAATTGTTTTGAGATATGAAGATGGTGATATTAGAGTCATGCTAGTTGAGTAGTTGTGAATTTGAGAAATACTTGTATTAAAGTTTGTGATTCCCGTAGCATGCACGTATGGTGAACCGTTATGTGATGAAGTCGGAGCATGATTTATTTATTGATTGTCTTCCTTATGAGTGGCGGTCGGGGACGAGCGATGGTCTTTTCCTACCAATCTATCCCCCTAGGATCATGCACGTAATACTTTGCTTTGATAACTTCTAGATTTTTGCAATAAGTGTATGAGTTCTTTATGGCTAATGTTGAGTCCATGGATTATACGCACTTTTCCCATCCTTCCACCATTGCTAGCCTCTCTAATGCCGTGCACTTTTCGCCGGTATCATACACCCACCATATACCTTCCTCAAAACAGCCACCATACCTACCTATCATGGCATTTCCATAGCCATTCCGAGATATATTACCATGCAACTTTCCACCGTTCCGTTTATTATGACACGCTCCATCATTGTCATATTGCTAGCATGATCATGTAGTTCACATCGTATTTGTGGCAAATCCATCGTTCATAATTCTTTCATACATGTCACTCTTGATTCATTGCATCCCGGTACACCGCCGGAGGCATTCATATAGTCATATTTTGTTCTAGGTATCGAGTTGTAATTGTTGAGTTGTAAGAAAATAAAAGTGTGATGATCATCATTTTTAGAGCCTTGTTCCAAGTGAGGAAAGGATGATGGAGACTATGATTCCCCCACAAGTCGGGATGAGACTCCGGACGAAAAAAAAAGAAAAGAGGCCATAAAAAAAGATAAAAGGCCCAAATAAAAAAATAAAAAAATGAGAGAAAAAGAGAGAAGGGACAATGTTACTATCCTTTTACCACACTTGTGCTTCAAAGTAGCACCAAGATCTTCATGATAGAGAGTCTCTCATTTTGTCACTTTCATATACTAGTGAGAATTTTTCATTATAGAACTTGGCTTGTATATTCACATGATGGGCTTCCTCAAAATGCCCTAGGTCTTCGTGAGCAAGCGAGTTGGATGCACACCCACTTAGTTTATTTTATTGAGCTTTCATATACTTATAGCTCTAGTGCATCCGTTGCATGGCAATCCCTACTCACTCACATTGATATCTATTGACGGGCATCTCCATAGCCCGTTGATACGCCTAGTTGATGTGAGACTATCTTCCCTCTTTTTGTCTTCTCCACAACCACCATTCTATACCACATATAGTGCTATATCCATGGCTCACGCTCATGTATTGCGTGAAGATTGAAAAAGTTTGAGAACGTCAACAATATGAAACAATTGCTTGGCTTGTCATCAGAGTTGTGCATGATTTTAATACTTTGTGTGGTGAAGATAGAGCATAGCCAGACTATATGATTTTGTATGGATAAATTTCTTTGGCCATGTTATTTTGAGAAGACATAATTTCTTTGTTAGTATGCTTGAAGTATTATTAATTTTATGTCAATATGAACTTTCGTATTGAATCTTTCGGATCTGAATATTCATACCACAATTAAGAAGAATTACATTGAAATTATGCCAAGTAGCACTCCGCATAAAAAATTCTCTTTTTATCATTTACCTACTCGAGGACGAGCAGGAATTAAGCTAGGGGATGCCTGATACGTCTCCAACGTATCTATAATTTTTTATTGCTCCATGCTATATTATCTACTATTTTGGACCATATTGGGCTTTATTTTCCACTTCTATATTACTTTTGGGACTAACCTATTAACCGGAGGCCCAACCAAGAATTGTTGTTTTTTGCCTATTTCAGTGTTTTGAAGAAGCGGAATATCAAACGGAGTCCAAATGGAATGAAACCTTCGGGAACGTGATTTTCTCACCGAATATGATCCAAGAGACTTGGACTCCACGTCAAGAAAGAAGGGAGGCGGCCACGAGGGTGGAGGGCACCCCCTAGGGCGTGCCTCCCTGCCTCGTGGGCCCCCCTTTTGCTCCACCGACGTACTCCTTCCTCCTATATATACCTACGTACCCCCAAACGATCAGGGACGGAGCCAAAAACCTAATTCCACCGCCGCAACCTTCTGTATCCACGAGATCCCATCTTGGGGCCTGTTCCGGAGCTCCGCCGGAAGGGGAATCCACCACGGAGGGCTTCTACATCATCACCATAGTCCCTCCGATGAAGTGTGAGTAGTTTACCTCAGACCTTCGGGTCCATAGTTAGTAGCTAGATGGCATCTTCTCTCTTTTTGGATCTCAATACAATGTTCTCCCCCTCTCTCATGGAGATCTATTCGATGTAATCTTCTTTTTGCGGTGTGTTTGTTGAGATCGATGAATTGTGGGTTTATGATAAAGTTTATCTATGAACAATATTTGAATATTCTCTGAATTCTTTTATGTATGATTGGTTATCCTTGCAAGTCTCTTGAATTATCAGTTTGGTTTGGCCTACTAGATTGGTTTTTCTTGCAATGGGAGAATTGCTTAGCTTTGGGTTCAATCTTGCGGTGTCCTTTCCCAAAGGATGAGGGGCAGCAAGGCACGATTGTATTGTTGCCATCGAGGATAACAAGATGGGGTTTTATCATATTGCATGAATTTATCCTCTACATCATGTCATCTTGCTTAAGGCGTTACTCTGTTTTCTTGAACTTAATACTCTAGATGCATCTTTGATAGCGGTCGATGAGTGGAGTAATAGTAGTAGATGCAGGCAGAGTCGGTCTACTTGTCTCGGACCTGATGCCTATATACATGATCATACCTAGATATTCTCATAACTATGCTCAATTCTGTCAATTGCTCAACAGTAATTTGTTCACCCACCGTAGAATACTTATGCTCTTGAGAGAAGCCACTAGTGAAATCTATGGCCCCAAGTCTATTCTCATCATATCAATCTTCCATCACTTTATTATTGCTTTGCTTTTTTACTTTGCTTTTATTTTACTTTGCATCTTTATACCAAAAATACCAAAAATATTATCTATCAGATCTCACTCTTGTAAGTGACCTGAAGGGATTGACAACCCCTAATCGCGTTGGTTGCGTGGAGCTATTAGTTTTGTGTAGGTACGAGGGACTCGCGCGTAGCCTCCTACTGGATTGATACCTTGGTTCTCAAAAACTGAGGGAAATCCTTACTCTACTCTGCTGCATCACCCTTTCCTCTTCAAGGAAATCCAACGCAGTGCTCAAGAGGTAGCACATTGAGAGTTGGTGCAAACTTCGCTGGTGCATCCAAACCCCGTGATATGATACGCTCTATCACACATAAGCCTCCTTATATATTCCTCAAAACAGCCACCATACCTACCTATTATGGCATTTCCATAGCCATTCCGAGATATATTTCCATGCAACTTTCCACCATTCCATTTAGCATGACACGTTCATCATTGTCATATTGCCTTGCATGATCATGTAGTTGACATCGTATTTGTGGCAAAGCCACCATGCATATTATTTTATACATGTCACTCTTGATTCACTGCCCTTCCCGGTACACCGCCGGAGGCATTCATATAGAGTCATACTTTGTTCTAGTATCGAGTTGTAATCATTGAGTTGTAAATAAATAGAAGTTTGACGATCATCATTCATAGAGCATTGTCCCAAAAAAAGAGAGAGAAAGGCCAAAAGAAAAAAAAAGGCCCAAAAAAAAGAAAAGAAAATAAAAGGGGCAATGCTACTATATTTTTCCATACTTGTGCTTCAAAGTAGCACCATGATCCTTATGATAGATAGTCTCTTGTTTTGTCACTTTCATATACTGGTGGGAATTTTTCGTTATAGAACTTGGCTTGTATATTCCAACAATGGGCTTCCTCAAATGCCCTAGGTCTTTGCGAGCAAGCAAGTTGGATGCACACTCACTTAGTTTCTTTTGTTGAGCTTTCATACACTTTTAGCTCTAGTGAATCTGTTGCATGGCAATCCCTACTCCTCACATTAACATCAATTGATGGGCATCTCCATAGCCCGTTGATTAGCCGCGTTGATGTGAGACTTTCTCCTTTTTTGTCTTCTCCACATAACCCCCATCATTATATTCTATTCCACCCATAGTGCTATATCCATGGCTCACGCTCATGTATTGCGTGAAAGTTGAAAAAAAGTTTGAGATTACTAAAGTATGAAACAATTGCTTGGATTGTCATCGGGGTTGTGCATGATGAGAGCATTCTTGTGTGACGAAAATGGAGCATGACCAAACTATATGATTTTGTAGGGATGAACTTTCGTTGGCCATGTTATTTTGAGAAGACATAATTGCTTAGTTAGTATGCTTGAAGTATTATTACTTTTATGTCAATATTAAACTTTTATCTTGAATCTTGGGGATCTGAATATTCATACCACAATTAAGAGGGTTACATTGAAAATTATGCTAAGTAGCATTCCACATCAAAAATTCTGTTTTTATCATTTACCTACTCAAGGACGAGCAGGAATTAAGCTTGGGGATGCTTGATACGTCTCCAACGTATCTATAATTTTTATTGTTCCATGCTATATTATATTATGTTTTGATGTTTATTGGGCTTTATTATAGACTTTTATATTACTAGCACATATGCCCGTGCGTTGCAACGGGGGAGATATTTCTTTGCGAGAAACAATGGGAGAGGTAATTGATGTGTCCATAAAAAACAATCACATAGCGGTGCGATAGAGAGAGGAGTGGTCTTCTCGCCGGTCATGTTTTCCCCGCGAGATCTTGATAGTTGTGGGGTTAGTCGGTGTGTGGCAACCATCCAACTTGTGTCGTTTTTCCCCTCCGGATCCGCCTCTGTCTCGGGGTTGTGTCTGCGTCCTCATTTGGTAGCCATGCGGCGACCTTCGGGGCACGGTTGCTTCGACCACTCTCGCTTATGATGTCGTAACCGAATGGATTACAAATTGTAGTGCATAAATCCCATTTCATCAGCATATTTAACACATAACCAGACATCAATGTCCCTTCTTTATTAGGGTTTATTCTCTTTGATTATTTTAGCGCTCATGTGCCCATAATTTTTTTAGTCGAGTTAAACCAACATATTCTCTTTTATTGGCCCAAGAAAAAATTGCTCCCTTGGACGACCCAGTAGGGGAGTACAGCTGAGGCCCAATACTGCATGTGTGACAGAGCAATTTTTTTCTTGGGCCAACTGCGTGGGGGCTACTATATGACGCTAGTTGCGTAAAATAGCCCATGGGACACACATCAGTTCGTTTATGGGCTAGCACACTGGTAGGCTCCAAGATGACCTATGTTTGTAAGGCATGAAAAAATCCAAAAAATGATGAGTTGAAGGATCAAAATCATGCGCTCAAAGACCCAACTACGTGTTGCTAGCCACTCGAAGAAACGAGTCCTACCAACCAATGCCGAGCTCGGACCTTTAAGATCATACTCCAACGTCAGATTGGAAATATTTTGTGTTTTTTTAACTTTAAAAAATATAAATTGCTGAATATTCTTGGAAGCATGAATAATTTTGAAAATCCCAAACATTATTTTTAAAATTCCTTACATTTTCAGAAATATACAAAGAAATTTGAAATGTTTGAAGTTCACAATTCTATTTGAAAACATGAACCTTTTATAATAACATAAAAAATTGAATTTGTGACTTTTTTAAAAAAGACACATTTTTTGAATATTCAGAACAATTTGTGAAAATGTGTTTATTTAAACTCAGACATTATTCTGAATTTGCGAACATTTCACTAAAACAAGAATATTTTTCATATTTGGGACATTTTAATATTCATTTTTTAATATCGAACAACTTTGGAAAACAAAAGGGAAAAATGGAAGATTTTTAATAATCTGAATCAATTTTGGAATGAGAACAAAGATTTAATGTTCGAACATTTTTCAAAACGGAATATATTTTAAAACTTTGTTTTAGAAAAAAAATCTATTTGTTCTGATATTATGATTTTTTGGTAATTTTGAATTTATAAAAAAGGAAGAAAGAAAAATAAACTTGAAAGGAAAAAAGACAAAAAAATAGGAAAGAGAAATAGAAATAAATGAAAAAAATAGAAAGATAACACAGAACAAAAAGAACGATTCAACCAAGCTTGGGCGCCCTGTGCGAATTTGTGACTATTTTGGACTGAGAACAAATATTAAATGGTCTTAACTTTTTTTAAACGGAATATATTTTTAAATTCTAAACATTTTAAAAAAATTCGAATTTTTATGATATTATGAAGTTTATTGAAAATTTTGAATTTATGAAAAAAGGGAGAAAGAAAAATAAACTTGAAAATAAAAAAGACAAAAAGAAACAGTAAAGAAAAAGAGGAAAACACGAAAAAACAAAAATAAAAACATAACACACAAAAAACGGTTGAGGCCAAGTTGGCACAAAAATAACTGGGTTAGCTTTGCTGGGCCACATTACGGGCGGCCCATGGATGAAATTCTGGCGTTTTTTCTTTTCTAATAGAGAAACGGGCAAAAGTTTAGTACCACCTCGAATAATAAAAAACTTTTCAATGGTGAACGGATGAAAAAATCGAAGAAACACACCTTGTTTTATTAGTAGGTATAGATTTTAGGGACTAACCTATTAACCGGAGGCCCAGCCCAAATTGCTATTTTCTTGCCTATTTCAGTGTTTCGAAGGAAAAGGATATCAAACGGAGTCCAAACGGAATGAAACCTTCGGGAACGTGATTTTCGGAACAAACGTGATCCAGAGGACTTGGATTCTACGTAAAGCAATCAACGAGGAGGGCACGAGGCAGGGGGGTGCGCCAACCTCCCCCAGGTGCAACCTCCACCCTCGTGGGCCCCTCATTGCTCCACCAACGTACTTCTTCCTCCTATATATACCCATATACCCTAGAAACATCATATACGGAGCCAAAACCTTATTTCCACCGCCGCAACCTTCTGTACCCGTGAGATCCCATCTTGGGGCCTTTTCCGGCGCTCTGCCGGAGGGGGCATTGATTACGGAGGGCTTCTACATCAACACCGTAGCCTCTACGATGATGTGTGAGTAGTTTACCTCAGACCTTCGGGTCCATAGTTATTAGCTAGATGGCTTCTTTTCTCTCTTTGGATCTCAATACAAAGTTCTCCTCGATCTTCTTGGAGATCTATTTGATGTAACTCTTCTTTTGCGGTGTGTTTGTCGAGACCAGATGAATTGTGGGTTTATGATCAATTTTATCTATGAACAATATTTGAATCTCCTCTGAATTCTTTTATGTATGATTGGTTATCTTTGCAAGTCTCTTCAAATTATTTGTTTGGTTTGGCAACCTAGATTAATCATTCTTGCAATGGGAGAAGTGCTTAGCTTTGGGTTCAATCTAGCGGTGTCCTTTCCCAGTGACAGCAGGGGCAGCAAGGCACGTATTGTATTTTTGGCATCGAGGATGAAAAGATGGGGTTTATATCATATTGCATGAGTTTATCCCTCAACATCATGTCATCTTGCTTAAAGCATTACTCTGTTCTTATGAACTTAATACTCTAGATGCATGCTGGATAGTGGTCGATGTGTGGAGTAATAGTAGTAGATGCATAATCGTTTCGGTCTACTTGTCATGGACATGATGCCTATATACATGATCATACCTAGATATTCTCATAACTATGCTCAATTCTATCAATTGCTCGATAGTAATTCGTTTACCCACCATAATACTTATGCTCTTGAGAGAAGCCATGATACGTCTCCAACGTATCTATAATTTTTGATTGCTCCATGCTATATTATCTACTGTTTTGGACAATATTGGGCTTTATTATCCACTTTTATATTATTTTTGGGACTAACCTATTAACCGGAGGCCCAGCCCAGAATTGCTGTTTTTTGCTATTTTAGTGTTTCGAAGAAAAGGAATATCAAACGGAGTCCAATTGACCTGAAACTCCATGGAACTTATTTTTGGACCATAAGAAGCCCACGGAGTACCTAAGCTCACTAGAGTCGGGCTGCCCACGAGGTGGGGCGCGCCCACCCCCTAGGGCGCGCCTGCCTCGTGGACAGCCCGAGGTCCACCGACATACTTCTTTCACCCATATATACCCACGCACCTAAAACTTCCAAGACGAGAATAGATCGGGAGTTCCGCCGCAAAGCCTCCGTAGCCACCAAAACCAATCGGGACCCTGTTCCGCACTCGCCGGGGGGGGAACCTCACCGTGGCCATCTTCATCATCCCGGCGTTCTCCATGACGAGGAGGGAGTAGTTCACCCTCGGGGCTGAGGGTATGTACCAGTAGCTATGTGTTTTATCTCTCTCTCTCTCGTGTTCTTGATTTGGCACGATCTTGATGTATCGCGAGATTTGCTATTATAGTTGGATCTTATGTTTCTTCTCCCCCTCTACTCTCTTGTAATGAATTGAGTTTTCCCCTTGAAGTAATCTTATCGGATTGAGTCTTTAAAGATTTGAGAACACTTGATGTATGTATTGCCGTGTGTATCTGTGGTAACAATGGGATATCACGTGATTCACTTGATGTATGTTTTGGTGATCAACTTGCGGGTTCCGCCCATGAACCTATGCATAGGGGTTGGCACACGTTTTCGTCGTGATTCTCCGGTAGAAACTTTGGGGCACTCTTTGAGGTTCTATGTGTTGGTTGAATAGATGAATCTGAGATTGTGTGATGCATATCGTATAATCATACCCACGGATACTTGAGGTGACATTGGAGTATCTAGGTGACATTAGGGTTTTGGTTGATTTGTGTCTTAAGGTGTTATTCTAGTACAAACTCTAGGGCTGTTTGTGACACTTATAGGAATAGCCCAACGGATTGATTGGAAAGAATAACTTTGAGGTGGTTTCGTACCCTACCATAATATCTTCGTTTGTTCTCCGCTATTAGTGACTTTGGAATGACTCTTTGTTGCATGTTGAGGGATAGTTATATGATCCAATTATGTTATTATTGTTGATAGAACTTGCACTAGTGAAAGTAGGAACCCTAGGCCTTGTTTCCTAGCATTGCAATACCGTTTACGCTCACTTTTATCGCTTGCTACCTTCTTGTTTGTATATTTTCAGATTACAAACACCTATATCTACCATCCATATTGCACTCGTATCACCATCTCTTCGCCGAACTAGTGCACATTGGGGACACAAGAGGCTCTTTGTTATTTGGTTGCAGGATTGCTTGAGAGGGACCATCTTCATCCTACGCCTCCCACGGATTCATAAACCTTAGGTCATCCACTTGAGGGAAATTTTCTACTGTCCTACAAACCTCTGCACTTGGAAGCCCAACAACGTCTACAAGAAGAAGGTTGCGTAGTAGGCATCAAGCTCTTTTCTGGCGCCGTTGCCGGGAGGTTAGATGGCGGCACTCACACCCGTCAACTAAGCTCATTTCTGGCGCCGTTGTCGGGGAGGTGAGTGCTTGAAGGTATATCTTCAGATCTTGCAATCGAATCTTTTTGTTTCTTGTTTTAGCACTAGTTTAGTTTATAAAATTAAACTACAAAAAAATGGAATTGAGTTTTCCTCATACGCTTCATCTTTTTAATATCTTTCGTGAGTATGATGGAAAGGAAAATTGTGCCAAAGTGTTAGAAGAAGAATGCATTAAAATGTTTGCACTAAATCTCTGAATGATGAGCATGATTGCAATGTTGTTAGTATGAACTCCTTGAATATCCATAGTACTAATGATGATTGCACTAGTTATGATGAAAATGTCTACTATAAACATGTCAATTTTTGTGGAGTACATTGGGTTTGCAACTACACACCAAATAGGGAAGATAGATATTGCAAGAGGCATAAGTACTTAGAAACTAAATTGTTGCAAGAAAGTCTTGATGATTGCGCTGAAAGATTCAATATTTTTCGCGCCCCTTGTGAACTTTGCAATGAACATGCTCATTTAAAGCTCCAATGCTATTTTTTTCATGATCAAGTCGTGTCCAAATATTGTGATAATTTGATTACCCTTGAGTATCATAAAGAGCTTAGCCTTCTTTTGGGTTATGAAGAAATGAAACGTATAACTGAGGGTATTCCAAAATTTAATCTCGATAGATTTCTTGATTTTGATCTAGAGAAGATTCATATGTATTGTGCAGTGAATTGCATTGAAAATCCTTATATTGCCAACTACATAAAGAAACGAAAACAAAGAGAAGATGAAGAGAATACTAATGAAAGGGAAGAGACTTCCCAATATCCTCCTATTATTTCTTACGATGAATCAGGTAACGAGGAGGAGCCTTCTATTCAACCAATCTCATTAATAAGGAGCTCCAAAAAGAGGATTGAACCCACACATGATGTGGTGAAGAAGAAGAAAAGAAAAAGGAAGAGAGGTAAAAAGATATCTCTCCCAAATAAAGTTGCTCCTATTATTGTTGTACCTCATGAAAATGAATCAAAAATAATTGTGGAAGATGATGCACTTGATGATGACCTCGTTATGCCTATTGCTTGTTGTGATGATTATGATTGGGAAGATAATAATACTTCTTATGATCTTGAAAATCTTTTTGGCACTTGCTTGGAAGAATATGATAATAATGTTTTCTATACTATTGGTGTTATCCATACTATTGATGATGAGAGTGATTATGCTTATGATATGAAAAGGCCCAAGTGTGACACTCCAAATTTTTTGTTGTTTTTGTTTTCAGCAAAAGCCTTGCTTGGTTTGAAGAAGGTCATTTAAACCCTTCTTAAAAACCTCTCTTCTGAGTTTTCTTCTCAAAAGCATTTCTTGGATTTATTTTTCTTCAAAAAAAAACCTTTTTGGTTTGGGCTATTCTTTGGTTTTGATCCATCCTTGGTTTTACCATGCCTCTTGTGGTAAATTTCTCCCAAAACCCCTCCTTCCACTTTAGCGCAATCCAAACATTCTGTCCAAACAAGTTAAATCCATTTTTGGACTTTATTCCAATTATTTCTTCTCCCAAAATATTTATGTCCTTTCTTTTGAGCCTAAGTGATTTGCAAAGAAAGTACCCTAATGCTCTTGATTTTTGACCTCAAACCAACTCCCTTGGATAGTCCTTGGTACCCACAACCCAGAACCATCTTGATCCACTCTTCTTCTTTTCAAATATTTCAAATTTCACTCACTGCAAGTTTGGACCAGATTTGCCAAATTTGGTGAAATTCATATCTACACTACTCCAAAAATTCTACCAAAATTCAGGCAACCTCTAGTTGCAATGAGAGACCACTTCACCAAAAACCAGCTCAAGGAAAAATCCCTACATACCAGAATCATTTCGTCGAACACTTGGCCGGCACTGTTCCTGTGCACTTTCAGAAAGTTCAGAGTTTCAGTGTTGTTTTCGTCAGAGTGTTGGCACTGATCGCCCGTGCACCACGGGCGCTTATGCACGACCTCTTCCCCTGGCCAGAGCACCGCGACGACGCTTGGGCGGACGCAGCGTCGGTGGCGGTGAGCATCTTCAACGCCGCAGCCTCTGCGATTCTGAGGCCACCCGTTCTGGCCGAGCGAGAGCTCGCTCCTGCTCGCAACGCCGTTCTGCGCCGCCCATTGCGCCTAGCCCTCCGCGTGGCCTCATGCATGCCAGCGCACCCAGCAGCGCCGTCGCCGTGGCCTGCAAGCACAGGCGCACCCTCTGCCGCCGACGGGCCCCGCCGCCCGTTCCGTCGAATCCACCCAGGGCTCCTAATCCAAGCTTGTTTAGCGTCAAACGGAGCTGGAACTCCACGCTGACGCCCCACTCCCTAAACCTCCCGACCAAGCTCTGCACCGCCAGAACCATCGCCGGAGAAGTCCGTTCACGGCCACCGCCGGATCGCTTATAAAAGGAGCCCCGAGCTCGCTCTCGTGCACACAAGACCTCAGACTTCACCAAGACCACCTTAGCCACCGGAAGAGCCCCGAGGAGTCTCCTTCCTCGACTCGGCCGCGGCGACCGCCACGAGATCCAGCTCCATTCGCTCCGTGCGTGCGCCTCGCCTCCCATCTCTTGCCGGTAGCTCTCTAGTGCATCCCTCCTTCTGACCCGCGCTTCAATTCGAAGTTTGCAGCACACCACCAGAGTTCCCCACCATCGCCCGAGCCGCCGTCCGCCGGAGAAAGTGTCGCCGTCGACGTGGTGCTCCCCGACGCCCAAGTCCACCACCCACCGACGCGGAAGGACACGCTGATACTCTTGGTACACTCCGATCTCCCTGACTCGCCGTGGTTTGACGCCGACGACCACCGCAGCCTTCGGGCGCCGGCGAGGTCTTTCAAACCTGACATGTGGACCCCCCATGTCAGCCTCTCTTTCTTTTCCCGCGAACCGTTTTCCGTTGGCGCCTTCGGGCAGAGTACGTTTTCCCTGTGGGCTTGCGCGTTTCTATTCGAACCGTTTTCTGTTTTCTCAGTTAAACCCCTGGAACTTTTCTGTTTCATTACGATGAGTCCTGGATGTAAACCCTTATAACTTTTTAATAAAAAGGGATTTTTGAGTGATTCTTTTTCTGACAGTCTTATAATTTTGTCTAGTTTATTATGGGATTTATTTGGAAAAATTTTGGAACAACTTTTATGCACGCGTTGGTTTTCACGTTAGTATGCCTTTTCGCTATACCGTAGGGTCCGGAGGAGGTGACGGAACCGCGAACTTCGCCGAGCTAGACCCTGACTACTCTGAACCAGGAAAGCATGTTTGAACTTTTGATATGATGAGTATTCTGGCAGGTTTGCATTAAGTAGTTTCATGGCATGTTTGTGAGCATACCGATGAATGTTATTTTCATGCAAAGTTGAGGCAAGTGAGTTCGATAATCCATACGTGTTGGATGTGAATGTGCATGGCCATGTGTTGGCATGAGGATGGGTAAGATGGCAGTGTTGTAGCATGCCGCCTTATGCCATACTATTTGACTTCAGTGTCACCGTGTCGATTCGGTTCCCATCCATTTCCCTTCCCGTACTACCACATGTTTTCCATAAGGGATATGGCTTAGTAAGTTGCAAACCGCTTTCTGGTACACACCAAATGGAGAGGCCGTGATGATGGTTCCATGGCCCTGGATTAAAGCCACCATCCGGTCGGGGGCATGGGTGTTTCGGTTGGGACCGAGAGGGGGCACCCTTAGAGCGCATTTAATATAAATTTGATCCCATGCTATTCGAGATTGTTATCTCCCGTCTCGAAGTTTTTCTTGGGCGATGTCTAGGGTGATTCCTGGCATTCGTGAGGTAGGATGGGTGTGTCTTGGTTAGCTGTGTTTCTTCCAAATACCATAAATGAACTAGTCCTTCAGACTACGGAAATCCGTTGGCTGTGGGTAATTTTAGTACAAACTCTGCAGAGTCATAAATCCTCGAATCATCTTATCCATGTCCAAGTTCTCAGATTATCTTATCCTGACAAGTGTCAGTTTTGGTGATGATACTCCGTGAATCACATGAGTACTAAGTCCGGTTAAATGTTTATTCCTGTGGATGGACTAACCCGTTTATATTCCTGTGTTGAATATTTATCATGAGTGCTATTTCTTGTGATGAAATCCTTTACGTGATGTCGCTCGACGTCCGATCGCGGAATTTTTGTTATTTATTTTCATTATAAGCCCTTTACGTGATGTCGCTCAGACGTCCGATCATGACATTGTTGTCATTTATTTTCATTATAAGCCCTTTACGTGATGTCGCCAGACGTCCGATCGCTGCATTGTTGTCATTTATTTTCATTATAAGCCCTTTACGTGATGTCGCCAGACGTCCGACTGCGGCATTGTTGTCATTTATTTTCATTATAAGCCCTTTCTGTGATGTCGCTCAGACGTCCGACTGCGGCATGCATGTATTTTTATTTCAGTATAAGCCCTTTATGAGGTGTCGCTCAGACGCCCGACTGTGGCATGTTTTACTTATTTGTTCACCCTTCGAGGCGTCGCTTCAGACACCCGATCGGTTTTGAGTTTTGTCTTCTTTGGGTTTTCGAGCGGACTACCGCCGACTCCTTTCTTATTTACTTTGCTATACTGATCAAATTGAGCATCGTTAAAATTAATCATGACGCATTCCTGCATTCATTTGTTATATCTTTTGTCCGGACTGTCTTGCGAGTACTTTCAAAGTACTCACCTGGCTTGTTGATTTGGCCAGATGCTGACAAAGGCGATATCATGGATGAAGAATTCGATAGCGAGTCCGACGCCTAGAGGAATCCCAGTCAGTCTCGTGCGACCCCTGGATTAGTCATTGTGATATATCCGCTTCCGCTACCCAAATAAATTCATCGTGCCTCACCTCGACGCTCGATGAGCCGCCAGTGCAGTAGACTTATTAACCACCCCGTTGTGTTATTCCACCAACCACTCATAGCTCGAGTCAGTAGTATTTCCACCCCAACCCCTTGGGGTCATATCCGCCACTATGTATAATTATCGACATGTTTGTAATAAATGGTTGGGCATCTTCAGTCCGACCCCTGTAATATTGTAATGCTACTGGCTTATTGTATCAAAGTTTTGTCAACCGGTATGAAGGATTTTTCCTCATATTGGACTTCATAGGTCGGTCGTTCAATAAATATTTTTATTGAAAAACCGGTCGTGACACCAAGCTTGGGGAAGCTATGTTTAATGAGGATGACATATTTGAGAATAAATTTCTGCAATTAATGTTTGTCCCAAGCTTGGGGATGCTATGTTTAATGAAGATGATATTTTTAGCCTCTCAAGCTTTGATATGCAAAGTTGTTATGATGATAGCATGCCTTCTACCTATGATGATTATATTGATGAGAGTGGGTTTGGAAGAGTGTCAACTTTAGGAAGTAGTGATCCCACTATTTTGGTGTATGTTGAATCTTATAATATTTATGAAAGTGGATTTGGAGAGGTTATGACTTTATTTAGTGATGAGTCCACTATTTCGGAAGAGGTTTCAATCGATTATGATGAGAACAAAGTTGCTACTTATGATGATTATTGTGATGAAACTTATGCTATAAAAAGTAGTGATGATTATATTTATAAAACTTGTGATGATTATGATTCCCCTTTTTCTGAACATTATTCTTTTAATGTGGAAACAATTTATAGTATTCAAGTCTCTTATGATACTCCCACTATTCCGAATGAGAAGAATTTTGCTTATGTGGAGAGTAGTAAAATTTCTATGCAAGTAGATCATGAAAAGAATGCTTTAGGTGCTGGTTATATTGTTGAATTCATTCATGATGCTACTGAAAATTATTATGAGGGAGGAATATATTCTTGTAGGAATTGCAATAATATCAAGTTTCCTCTCTATGTGCTTAAAGTTTTGAAGTTATGCTTGTTTTGCCTTCCTATGCTAGTTGATTATTGTTCCCATAAGTTGTTTGCTCACAAGATCCCTATGCATAGGAAGTGGGTTAGAATTAAATGTGCTAGTCATATTCTTCATGATGCTCTTTTTATGTTTCAATTCTTATCTTTTATGTGAGCATCATTGAAATTACCATGCCTAGCTAGGGGCGTTAAACGATAGCGCTTGTTGGGAGGCAACCCAATTTTATTTTAGTTTCTTTCTTTTGGTTCTGTTTAGGAATAAATAATCCATCTAGATTCTGTTTAGATGTGGTTTTGTGTTTTAATTAGTGTTTGTGCCAAGTGGAACCTTTGGGAAGACTTGGGTGAAGTCTTTATGATCATGCTGTAAAAAACAGAAACTTTAGCGCTCACGAGATTAGCTAGAACTTTTTACTGGAAAGTTCTATTTAGTTTATTCTTTTTGAAGATGATTACTAGACAAATCCCTCAGGTCCACCAATTTATTTTAGAATTTTTGGAGTTCCATAAGTTTGCGTTAGTTACAGATTCCTACAGACTGTTCTGTTTTTGACAGATTCTGTTTTCATTGTGTTGTTTGCTTATTTTGATGACTCTATGGCTAGTAAAATAGTTTATAAACCATAGAGAAGTTGGAATACAGTAGGTTTAATACCAATATAAATAAATAATGAGTTAATTACAATACCTTGAAGTGGTTTTTTGTTTTCTTTCGCTAACGGAGCTTACGAGTTTTCTGTTAAGTTTTGTGTTGTGAAGTTTTCAAGTTTTGGGTAAAGATTCGATGGACTACGGAATAAGGAGTGGCAAGAGCCTAAGCTTGGGGATCCCCAAGGCACCCCAAGGTAATATTCAAGGATAACCAAGAGCCTAAGCTTGGGGATGCCCCGTATGGCATCCCCTCTTTCGTCTTCGTTCATCGGTAACTTTACTTGGAGCTATATTTTTATTCACCACATGATATGTGTTCTGCTTGGAGCGTCGTTTTATTTTCTTTAGAATTTCTTGTTGTTTGAATAAAATACCAATATGTTAACTTGTTAAATGGGAGAGTCCTCACATAAGTTGCATAATTATCCGACTACTCATTGATCTTCACTTATATCTTTCGGAGTAGTTTGTCATTTGCTCTAGTGCTTCACTTATATCTTTTAGAGCACGGTGGTGGATTTGTTTTATAGAAACTATTGATCTTCCATGCTTCACTTAGATTATTTTGAGAGTCTTAAATTGCATGGAAATTTCTTGAATAATCCTAATATGCTAAGCATAAATGATTTGTAAAAATCCTTATGAGTGTGTTGAATACTAAGAAAAGTTTGATGCTTGATAATTATTTTGAGATATGAAGATGGTGATATTAGAGTCATGCTAGTTGAGTAGTTCTGAACTTGAGAAATACTTGTGTTAAAGTTTGTGATTCCCGTAGAATGCACGTATGGTGAACCGTTGTGTGATGAAGTCGGAGCATGATTTATTTATTGATTGTCTTCCTTATGAGTGGCGGTCGGGGACGAGCGATGGTCTTTTCCTACCAATCTATCCCCCTAGGAGCATGTGCGTAATACTTTGCTTTGATAACTTCTAGATTTTTGCAATAATTATATGAGTTCTTTATGACTAATGTTGAGTCCATGGATTATACGCACTTTTCCCATCCTTCCACCATTGCTAGCCTCTCTAATACCGCGCACTTTTCGCCGGTATCATACACCCACCATATACCTTCCTTAAAACAGCCACCATACCTACCTATCATGGCATTTCCATAGCCATTCCAAGATATATTACCATGAATCTTTCCACCGTTCCTTTACTATGACACGCTCCATCATTGTCATATTGCTTTGCATGATCATGTAGTTGAAATCGTATTTTTGGCAAAGCCACCGTTCATATTTCTTTCATACATGTCACTCTTGATTCGTTGCATCCCGGTACACCGCCGGAGGCATTCATATAGAGTCATATTTTGTTCTAAGTATCGAGTTGTAATTGTTGAGTTGTAAGAAAATAAAAGTGTGATGATAATCATTTTTAGAGCATTGTCCCA
Source organism: Aegilops longissima (assembly GCA_021605205.1). Taxonomy (NCBI): domain Eukaryota; kingdom Viridiplantae; phylum Streptophyta; class Magnoliopsida; order Poales; family Poaceae; genus Aegilops; species Aegilops longissima. The sequence goes on along the minus strand of CM038678.1, from coordinate 545,393,703 downwards.
AGTGAGGAAAGGATGAAGGAGACTATGATTCCCCCACAAGTCGGGATGAGACTCCGGACGAAAAAAAAAGAAAAGATGCCATAAAAAAGAGAAAAGGCCCAAATAAAAAAAGAGAGAAAAAGAGAGAAGGGGCAATGCTACTATCCTTTTACCACACTTGTGCTTCAAAGTAGCACCATGATCTTCATGATAGAGAGTCTCCTATGTTGTCACTTTCATATACTAGTGGGAATATTTCATTATAGAACTCGGCTTGTATATTCTAATGATGGGCTTCCTCAAAATGCCTTAGGTCTTCATGAGCAAGCGAGTTGGATGCACACCCACTTAGTTTCTTTTGTTGAGCTTTCATATGCTTATAGCTCTAGTGCATCCGTTGCATGGCAATCCCTACTCACTCACATTGATATCTATTGATGGGCAGCTCCATAGCCCGTTGATACGCCTAGTTGATGTGAGACTATCTTCCCCTCTTTTTGTCTTCTCCACAACCACCATTCTATTCCACATATAGTGCTATATCCATGGCTCACTCTCATGTATTGCGTGAAGATTGAAAAAGTTTTGAGAATGTCAAAAGTATGAAACAATTGCTTGGCTTGTCATGGGGGTTGTGCATGATTTAAATACTTTGTGTGGTGAAGATAGAGCATAGCCAGACTATATGATTTTGTAGGGATAACTTTCTTTGGCCATGTTATTTTGAGAAGACATGACTACTTAGTTAGTATGCTTGAAGTATTATTATTTTATGTCAATATTAAACTTTTGTCTTGAATATTTCGGATCTGAATATTCATACCACAATTAAGAAGAATTACATTGAAATTATGCCAAGTAGCACTCCACAGCAAAAATTATCTTTTTTTATCATTTACCTACTCGAGGACGAGCAGGAATTAAGCTTGGGGATGATTGATACGTCTCCAACGTATCTATAAATTTTGATAGCACCATGCTATATTATCTATTGTTTTGGACAATATTGGGCTTTGTTATCCACTTTTATATTATTTTTGGGACTAACCTATTAACCGGAGGCCCAGCCCAGAATTCCTGTTTTTTGCCTATTTCAGTGTTTCGAAGAAAAGGAATATCAAACGGAGTCCAATTGACCTGAAACTCCATGAAACTTATTTTTGGACCAAAAGAAGCCCACGGAGTACCGGAAGCTCTCCATGGGAGTCCCGGGCAGCCCACGAGGGTGGGGGGGCATGCCCCCTGCCTCGTGGACAGCCCGGAGGTCCACCGACGTACTTCTTTCACCCATATGTACCCACATACCCTAAAACTTCCGAAGACGAGAATAGATCGGGAGTTCCGCCGCCGCAAGCCTCTGTGGCCACCAAAAACCAATCGGGACCCTGTTTCGGCACCCTGCCGGAGGGGGGAACCCTTACCGGTGGCAATCTTCATAATCCCGACGTTCTCCATGACGAGGAGGGAGTAGTTCACCCTCGGGTCTAAGGGTACTTTGCTACTATAGTTGGATCTTATGTTTCTTCTCCCGCTCTACTCTCTTGTAATGAATTGAGTTTTCCCCTTGAAGTAATCTTATCGGATTGAGTCTTTAAAGATTTGAGAACACTTGATGTATGTCTTGCCGTGCGTATCTGTGGTGACAATGGGATATCACGTGATTCACTTGATGTATGTTTTGGTGATCAACTTGCGGGTTCCGCCCATGAACCTATGCATAGGGGTTGGCACACGTTTTCGTCGTGATTCTCCGGTAGAAACTTTGGGGCACTCTTTGAGGTTCTATGTGTTGGTTGAATAGATGAATCTGAGATTGTGTGATGCATATCGTATAATCATACCCACGGATACTTGAGGTGACATTGGAGTATCTAGGTGACATTAGGGTTTTGGTTGATTTGTGTCTTAAGGTGTTATTCTAGTACAAACTCTAGGGCTGTTTGTGACACTTATAGGAATAGCCCAACGGATTGATTGGAAAGAATAACTTTGAGGTGGTTTCGTACCCTACCATAATATCTTTGTTTGTTCTCCGCTATTAGTGACTTTGGAGTGACTCTTTGTTGCATGTTGAGGGATAGTTATATGATCCAATTATGTTATTATTGTTGAGAGAACTTGCACTAGTGAAAGTATGAACCCTAGGCCTTGTTTCCTAGCATTGCAATACCGTTTATGCTCACTTTTATCGCTTGCTACCTTGCTGTTTTTATATTTTCAGATTACAAAAACCTATATCTACCATCCATATTGCACTTGTATCACCATCTCTTCGCCAAACTAGTGCACCTATACAATTTACCATTGTGTTGGGTGTGTTGGGGACACAAGAGACTCTTTGTTATTTGGTTGCAGGATTGCTTGAGAGAGACCATCTTCATCCTACGCCTCCCACGGATTGATTAATTTAGCTAATCCACTTGAGGGAAATTTGCTACTGTCCTACAAACCTCTGCACTTGGAGGCCTAACAACGTCTACAAGAAGAAGGTTGCGTAGTAGACATCAAGCCACTAGTGAAACCTATGGCCCCCGGGTCTATTTTCCATCATATTAATCTCCCGTCAACAAGCTATTTCTAGAGCTGTTTATTTTGCTTGCTTTACTTTCACTCTTTACCATAAAAATACCAAAAAATATTATCTTATCATATCTATCAAATCTCACTCTGGTAAGTGACCGTGAATGGATTGACAACCCCTTTATCGCGTTGGTTGCGAGGTTCTTATTTGTTTGTGTAGGTGCGTGGGACTCGAGCGTGGTCTCCTACTGGATTGACACCTTGGTTCTCAAAAACTAAGGGAAATACTTACGCTACTTTATTGCATGACCCTTTCCTCTTCAAGGGAAAACCAACGCAGTGCTCAAGAGGTAGCACTCCGCGGTTCACCCCAACCCTGGCCCCACGCCGGAGAGCCCCATGGCTGCGTCTTCCAAGTTCGGCCGTCGCCGCCGCCGTTCGGCCACTGCTTCGTCCGGTCGCCCTAGCCTCTTTGAGCCTTCCCCGACCTCACCATGGCCTCCCCCTCTTCCCACTGATCCGCCCCGCCCACTCAGCCTCGCCGGAGCTGCCCGTTTCGCTAAAGATCATCACTACCACCGCCCGCCCCTGGCCTCCTCTGGCGCTGCCCCTCCCCGCCTCCCTACTCCGTCCCGGCACCAGCCGACCCTCTGAATGGGGCCGCCGTGGCCTCCCACGCCCGCCGGTGCCCTTGGTTCGGCCGGGGAGCGCCTGAGCCGATCAGTCCCCTCGCCTGAGCGCCCCTACCCTGCATCGCTTCTCCTCTGTTTCCCTCATGGGGAAACAGGAGGAAGAAGACGACCGAGCCTGGCCCCTCCCCCTGCGCCTGGGCTCCGCCTGGAAGTGGCCCCATCCATGTTTTTCCTTAGGAAAAATGTACTTTAGTTCCGCTTCTAAGTAAAATACGCTTTCCTCTCGAAAAAAGTATTATGTTTTTACTTCGGCTGGAAGTGCGCTTTCTGTTTCAGAAATCGTAAACTGCCTGAAGTGCGCTTTCTGTTTCAGCAATCCTTGTTAACATGTAATTGCCATGCTATTGTTTGTCTTGATTGCTCTTGGTTGCTGTGAGCTCGCAAGTACATTCAATGTACTGACCTAGCGTGTCATGCCAGTTTGCAGGTCATGCCGGATTTTATTGCTTGTTTGTCGTGGATCCCTTGTTTGCGAGTTAGGATAAGCGTTCTAGCCAGAGTCCCTGCGGAGTGGAGTTCACCATCATCGTCGTTGTTCCGCTGCTAGATTTATTCCGCTGCTCGTGTTGTTCTACTGCTTGCACGGAGCAACCGTGGCAGGCGTAGTGTCGCCATGCCGATGTAATCTCCTTGTACCCATATAGATTGTAATAAAGAGCTGATTTGTTCTATGCTAAGCAGTGCTGTATTCCAGAAGACTTCTCCTCGATCTCTGGGATGGAATACAGGGCGTTCCGGTTTCCCTGAGCAGGGGTGCCACAAAGCTTGGTATCAGAGCAGGTTTTGTTGTAGGACGCCCTAGCCCGCGCGAACGTTAAAAAGCAGTAGTATAGAGTCCAGGTGGTTTGTTGCACTTGATTGCTGCATTTGTTTGTCGCATAGCATGCATATAGATTATTATCTGGTCACGGATAGTGATCTTGTGAGTGTAGGTGGCATCGGTTTCGATCCACTACAAGCACCCTCCTTCTTAGCATGCCTGTTCTTCAGTGTTCGGCGTCATCTCTATCCCAGCAGAGTGATGCCCTGGTACCAAGTGTTTGAGACACCATTTGCAGGAGCTATGCTCGGATATCGCGTCCATATCTTTCCTTCATCCACCCATATTGATTCGGTGATAGACTTGTCTCTATCCCGAACCGTTCCCTTCAACTCGCCATTTTGGCAACCCTTACTGATCTTTGTCATCAGACAAGGGCAATGCCAGCAAACCCAGTCTTCCATCGCTATCCTACCCTATCATCCCATTCTTTGGACGTGTGTGATTTCGTTTCATATGCTTGATGATGAGGTAGTCGTGACCTTTGTGGATTCCCTCTCGTGCACACCACCACAACATGTTAGACCGTAATACCGGAGCTTCCACGAGATTTGTGTGCTTAGGTGTGCATGCATATTATTGTTGTGAGTAGCACTAATATATGATGTTGATTGATTATTTATATTATTTGTATGCTTGTGTGCTTTTGTTTTCGTCGTTTCTTTTGCTTCCTTCTTTGGGCCTTCGGTGTTACATATTTTTCCCTCATTAAAGTTCCTCGTCAACCGACACTAGACCTGAAGAATCAGCAAGGAAATTCAAGTATTTGGAACTCATGTAAACAGAATGGAATTCTCAGCCGATTGCAGTGAAATGGGGAATACCTGATCTTGATGCTGATAATCAAATTTGCATTAGCGTGCACCTCTCACAATAGTACGGATAATCAAGTCTACCTCAGTGTGCAGTCCTCATGGCCATAATGATCAGATCAGCAAGAAGATAAATTATGTGCAAGATCAGCAATATATTATCGGTCAAAGGTATGGTTCAGATACAAGGTTTGATTCTTCATTGAGGATGATTCTGAAACATGCTATACCTGGAAGAAAGCGAGAATGTGCCATATCCAGAAAGGAGGATAGTCCAACAAACCCCGTTTCATACCAGCAATCAATAGCAGAAGTATTAAGGTGGTATGTATATGTGGTAATCGGTCCGCATGTCACAATGAGAAGCTTCTGGTGTAAGCAACCCAGTCTTCCCCCGCAAGTTACCAGAGAAGCTTACAATGCAAGATTCATCTATCTTCCTCAGTACGACATATGGATGACTTCCAGTGCAAGATACTCTGTCTTCCTCAGTAAGCAACCACAAAAGCTTCCGGCATAAGGTACCGAGTCCTTCCCCAGCAAGTTTTTAAGGGGGGGAAGTGTCGGTGTCAAAACCGGCATATCTCGGGTAGGGGGTCCCGATCTGTGCGTCTTAGGCTGATGGTAACAGGAAGCAAGGGACACAATGTTTACCCAGGTTCGGGCCCTCTCGATGGAGGTAAAACCCTACTTCCTGCTTGATTAATATTGAAGATATGGGTAGTGCAAGAGTAGATCTACCACGAGATCGTAGAGGCTAAACCCTAGAAGCTAGCCTATGATGGTATGATTGTAATTGTGATCGGCCTTCTAAAGACCATCCTCTCCGGTTTATATAGACACCAGAGAGGGCTAGGGTTTACATGGAGTCGGTTACAAGGAAGGAAATACAATATCCGGATCGCCCAGCTTGCCTTCCACGCCAAGGAGAGTTCCATCCGGACACGGGACGAAGTCTTGAGTCTTGTATCTTCACGCTTCAATAATCCGGACGATGTATATAGTCCGGCTGTCCAGATACCCCCTAATCCAGGACTCCTCGGTAGCCCTGAACCAGGCTTCAATGACGATGAGTCCGTGTAGCGATCTTGTCTTCGGCATTGCAGGGCGGGTTCCATCTCCGAATACTCCAAAGTACCTGTTACAACGAATAGTGTCCGGAACTCCATCAATGTTGTATTCCTTGGCTTCAGTGCCTCAACAATGACCATCTCCACGTGTCGAGCGAATGCGAGGAGCCGAGGTATTTTTCGCATTTGCCACCCTCATTCCTTTGGGCTGACCACCTATTTGAAGAGACGGGGATTCTCATATCCAAACCTCAATCTTCCCCCTCGAGCAAGCATCCAACAGAGCGCTCCGGAAAAACCATTCCAACATGGCCGGTCGTCGCAGCTCCTCTGCTCGCTCTCCTCGCTCCAAGCCGGGGGTCTAGGAAGAGTGTTCAGTTCCCCATAGCCGATTGATTGAGTTACAAACCCAAGGGTTTCTCCCACCAGCATTCATGGTCCCCATCCGAGCCGGAATAGCCACCTATAATGGCGGGGAGCAAGCGGAGAGATCTCCCAATCCATCTCCAGAGGAGCGAATATGCCTCATCCCGCATCTGCTAAGGGGCGTCGGGTTTCCTATCCTCCCGTTCCTTCACGGGCTCCTGGAGTTCTACAGCCTCCAGTTACACAACTTTACCCCTGCCTCTATACTACATATAGCAGGGTACGTTGCCCTTTGCGAGCTATTTTTAGGCTGCGAGCCTCACTTCGGGTTATGGAAGAAGTTGTTCTGCCTTGTCCCCCGCAACCAGGGAGAATCCCTATGTCAGGTAGGCGGGGCCGAATTATGGCGCATTGCCAAACCCGGATACCTATCCGGCACTCCCAAGAAGGCACCAGAGAACTGGCCTTCAGAGTGGTTCTACATTGACGACTTTCCCCTTCCGGATCCAGTCTGGACAAGTCTCCCCCAGTTCAGTAACGCCCCACCGAGGGCACGTCTAAGCTGGCGCCCCCAAGGCCCCAAGAGGAGGATACCAGGGAAATATATTACCTGATCAGCAGGATAAAGTTACTGGCCAAATCCGGACTGACGGTAGTCGAGGTTATGGCAATATGCATAATACAGGGAGTGCAACCGCTTCAATATCGAGGGAAGCCCATGTGGCACTTCAACGGGGAAGATTATGCCACCCGCTGTGGCCGTAAGGGTCCGGACTCCGCCACTGCTCTGGCAAGGATATTGTCAATTTATACAAAGGGAAGAGGAGGAATTCCTTCATCAAACCGCGAGATGGATTCTCCATGTACAACCCTCAAACTGGGTAAGTTGTCATTCCTTTCCCGCGTCACTTATTGTGGCGTTCTTCGCTAAGATCATCGCCTCGATATTCCCGGCGAGGGCGGGGAGGGCCGTAGAAGGAATCTCCAGCCCCTCCCGCAGCGAGAGGACCTGGAAGGGCCCTAGATCCAGTCTCGAAGAAGATCTGGATATTACCGTGGAGCTTGTCAACGGGATATTTTATCAAGCGAGCTGCGATGGCGCCTCAGTGGCCATTACTACCGACTATCCGGACCGCTTCCTCGTCGCGCGTAAGGCAAGTCAAAAACCCTATCCTCGAAGAGGACTCCTTGATGTCATGCCTTACCCTTGAAGTGTCGTGTTTTGCGAGAGGCAGCGGTGGGGCGTGGGGCCGAGCCCCTAGGGACTAGTCGGCCAAGGGCGTCCGGATCGAGCAGGCTCAAGAGGAAGGCGGTAAGGGTCGACTCGCCGCTACAGAGGTAAGGCAAAAACTTGTGTTGTGCTTATGGTATTTTTGAAGTATGACAGCACCTTTGTGTCTGGCGGAAGAGGAGCCGCGGGACTATATCCGGGATCACGCCAATCACGCCTCCACCAGCCGGATTCCAAAACCGGCTTCGAGGCGAGCGCGGAGCGGGGCGATGCCGCATAGTTCTCCAACAGAGAATGCGGATATGCTCTCGGCCACAAATTCCGAAGTAGAGAGCGCCATGAATCACTGGCGCCGACGGGCCGTACTTTGGAACAACATCTTTTCCGAAGAGGCATTTAACGCTTTCAATTCGGGAGACGCATACATCCGAGCTGCTCAAGGCGGGCTTGCCCGGCGACGGACCAGATACCAAATATATCTGGGTAAGAAAATTTGATAAGCATGTGTAGCAGTAGCCCACGAGACTTGAAATGGTTGGAACAACTGTTTTAAGGATCAATTTATACCAGTCCTTGTAGATAAGAATGAGCAATTGTCTCGGAGTGGAGGAGTGCAAGGCCGAGCTGAGGGCGCGATTGCCAAGTTAGAGGAATCCCAAAAGCCCTCGCTCAGTAACAGTTATGCCATAATTGTACGAAGATGCACCGGTTAGTAAATGGCTGATATGACAAGTCTAACGAAAATTCTGCAGACAATCCGGGTGAATCCAGAGGGCGTAAGAGAGGACGAATCGCATCTCAAAAACAATCCCGAAGGCTGGCGGCGCATTCTTACGCAAGTTAGGCGGAGAAGAACAATCTTCAAGATGCCAAAGTCCAGTGGGCGTGGAGTTAAAAGATATCCGCGCTCGGTGGCGGACTCGTGAAGGATAACAAAAGGCTTTGTGCGACATTTACGGTAAGTGCCTGGGCGAACTGTAGTATAGTTGGCGCAGAAGTATATTGAAAGGATTTTGCTTGTAGGAATGTTAACAGTGCATACGAGGAGGAGATGCCCTCATGTGCGAGGCGATTTACTACAAGACCTCTCCTGGCCTGCGAGCAAGCTCGGCAGGTGATGCAGGGTGTTGCTTAGGCCTTGTGGCCATCAAGCTTCCTGCCGAATGGCATGGGGGAGCTTGTGGATATGCTTCAAGGAGCACGGTGGCGCTTACGATTGTGGAAGATATCAGCCTGCCGGCAAGGTGTGAGAGAAGCCTGGGCTATGGTGAAGACGCGCTACACCAAGCTGGACCCGAACCATATGGCCGAAGTCAGACCGGCGGGGCCAGATGGGCAAGAAATTCCCGTGAGTCCGGTATATGACCAGGTAGCGTTAGCCGCAAAAGTATTCTCAGCGGGATTGTAAGCTAGATAGCCTGTTGGATGGTATAGAGGAGGAATATAGTCAGTCAAGTGATGTGTAATTCAATGGACATAAGTAGTCCCTAGCGGATTAAGATCATTTGTCATGGCGGACCTTTTAAACTTCAGCCCCGGATCCTATAGTCTGGGTGTGTCCAAATACCCACTCAGTTATCTGAGAACCGGGTATGCGTGGACACCAGCGTAGGGGTCATTAGTGCTTGAGCAGACAAGTACCCAACTAGTTATGTTATATTACATGGATAGTAAGAAACATCTTCCAGGGAGAATAGTTCCGTTAGGGGTTCCTTTCCCTGGGTATACACGCGATGATGCACATGTCCGGACTGCGAACAAGGGCGCAAGATACAAAACTTTTGGGGATTGACGTTGTAATAAACAAATACATCTTTTGTTCACCGACCGAATATTCTCTTAAGGAAGCTAGCTTTCGGCTTCACCCAGTCTGAGGTACACATCCGGCTGAACCGGCAGTAACAATCGCAGAGGTGCTCCCCTTATGCCCTAGCCGAATTAACGAGCGTGGGGCATAAACACAAAACCCAACAACCCAGCTTGGCAACATCTTAAGTCATATCGATGCATATAATGGTGAAGAAAAGGCACATATGGAAAAAGAATGCATATGTGATGGGCGAGAAAGCCATGTGAGTAATTATTTTTAGCTTCCGTATAGGAAGCCCCGTGTATTAACACACACCTAGTGCGGCAGGGAGTGATCCGGAGTCCACACTGTATTGAATACTTTGTGTGAAGAGAAAAAAGGTCGAGAAAGGAAAAGGGATGGAGCATAATTAAAAGGAGGGTTAGGAGACGAACACTAAGTTCGGCGTTAGGCGTAGAATCTCCGGAGTCCGGCGCGTTCCATGGGTTCGGCTCAAGTCATTATCGGATGCATTACGTGGCGATGCGCTCCTCCGGTGAGAACTTTGTCAATGACGAAGGACCCTCCACTTGGGTTTGAGCTTGTCCTTCTTCTTCTCCGGTAGGCGTGAACGAGCTCGCCAATATTGTAAGTTTTAGCCCGCACTTCTCTGCTTTGATATCGTCGAGCCTGCTGCTGATAGAATGCGGAGCGGGCTTTTGCGATGTCGCGCTCCTCCTCCAGGAAATCCAAGTTATCTTGCCGATCTAACTGGGCTTCCTTCTCTTCATACATGCGTACGCGTGGCGAATCATGTATTATATCGCAGGGTAATACTGCTTCTGTGCCGTATACCATAAAAAATGGTGTATATCCGGTGGTGCGATTCAGCGTGGTCCACAGTCCCCAGAGTACGGAGTCGAGCTCCTCGACCCAGTGCGTATCCGACTCTGTCAAGGATCGCACTAGTGTGGGTTCGATGCCGCTCATGATGAGATCATTTGCCCGCTCTACCTGGCCGTTTGTTTGGGGATGGTAGACGGAAGCGTAATAAAGCTTAATGCCCATTTTTGCGCACCAAGTTTTCACTTCGTCGGCTGTGAAATTTGAGCCATTGTCAATGATGATGTTGTGGGGGACACCGTATCGGTGTACGACCCCGGGTATGATGTCTATTACTGGTCTGGATTCGGCCGTTTTGACTGGTTTGGCTTCTATCCATTTGGTGAATTTGTCCACCATGACCAATAAGTATTTTTTTTCTTATGGCTTCCTCCTTTAAGGGGTCCGACCATATCTAGCCCCCAGACTGCGAAGGGCCAAGTTATGGGGATTGTTTGGAGAGCGGTAGGGGGCATATGGCTCTGATTGGCAAAGAGCTGGCAACCAACGCAATGTTGGACAAGGTCTGTCGTCTGCTTTCGGGCCGTCGGCCAGTAGAAACCTGTACGGAAGGCCTTGCTGACTAATGCTCAAGCCGGGGCGTGGTGCCCGCCCAGTCCGGCATGGGTTTCAGCCAAGAGCTGCCGCCCTTCCTCTTCGGAGATGCATCTTTGGAGCACTCTGGTAGCACTTTTCTTGTAGAGTTCTTCTTCGTAGACTTTGTAAGCTTTAGAGCGCCGGACGATGCAGCATGCTTCATTTTGGTCTTTGGGGAGCTCCTGCCTATTTAGGCAGGCCAAGAAAGGCTCAATCCATGGGGTGATTACAGCCATGATTTCATGGGCCGAGGACGTTATTTCGGTGGTAGAACCTCCGATTATGTCTGATAGTTCAAAATCTGGGGGTGTATTCGGATCCGTGCTAGTATTGCCGGACTCCCCTTCCCATACTACGGATGGCTTGAACAAGCGTTCCAAGAATATGTTAGGTGGGACATGGTGGCGTTCAGCGCCGATCACAGTGAGGGCGTCCGCCGCTTGATTGTTTTCTCGAGCCACATGGTGGAATTGAGCCCCTCGAACCGAGCTGACATCTTGAGGGCGGCATTACGGTGAGCCGCCATTTTCGGTCCTTGGCATCAAAATCTCCGTTTATTTGTGATATTGCGAGGTTTGAATCCCCACGCACTTCTAGGCGTTGAATGCCCATAGAGACGCCATCCGAAGACCGTGCAGCGAGCCTCATATTCGGCTGCATTGTTGGAGTCGTGTATAATATTTCGAGGGGCGTCTTGGACCGTGTCTCGGTGGGAGGCGTCGGGACTACTTGCTCCCAACCCGGCCAACATTTTAGAGCCGTCGAAGTGCATGATCCAGTTTGGTATCGCCGTACTCTTTAGGGAGTTAAACTTACATCCCGTTCGGCGACGAAGTCAGCCAATACTTGCGACTTGATGGCCCGCCGTGGTTTGTATGTTATGTCAAACGGAAGGAGCTCAATGGCCCATTTGGCAATCCGGCCCGTAGCGTCGCGGTTATTTATTATGTCATTGAATGGTACTTCGGAGGCCACCATAATCGAACACTCTTGAAAGTAGTGTCGTAGCTTCCGGGATGCCATGAACACCGCGTATACTATTTTTTGATAGTGTGGGTATCGATATTTGGATGGGGTTAGGACCGTGGATACGTGGTAAACCGGCTTCTGGAGCGGGGATTTGTATCCGTCAGCCTCTCGTTCAATGACGAGCACTGCGCTTACAACTTGATGCATTGCAGCTATGTACAGTAGCATAGGTTCGTCAATATTTGGTGCTGTTAGTACTGGATTACTGGCCAATAAGGTCTTTATTTCATCCAGTCCGGTCGCGGCTGCATCCGTCCACACGAAGTGTTTGGTGCGTCGGAGAAGGCGGTAAAGAGGTAATGCCTTTTCTCCTAACCTGGAGATAAAGCGGCTTAGAGCAGCCACGCATCCGGCTAGTTTTTGGATGTGCTTGAGGTCTGTTGGTATAGCTAACTGTGATAGAGCTCGGATTTTTTCCGGGTTCGCTTCAATTCCTGTATCGGAAACGATGAAGCCGAGTAGTTTCCCCGACGGGACACCAAAAACGCATTTTTCCGGGTTCAGCTTGATGTCGTATGTCCGAAGATTGTCGAATGTAAGCCTCAGGTCATCTATTAGGGTTTCGACGTGTCTTGTTTTTATGACCACGTCATCCACATATGCCTCCACTGTTTTGCCGATTTGCTTTTCCAGGCATGTTTGAATCATGTGTTGGTAGGTTGCGTCGGTGTTCTTAAGCCCGAAAGACATAGTGTTGAAGCAGAAAGGGCCATATGGTGTTATGAAAGCTGTTGCAGCTTGGTTAGACTCTTCCATCTTTATTTTATGGTATCCCGAGTATGCGTCGAGGAAACACAATGAGTTGTGTCCTCTGTGGCATCGATGATTTGATCGATCGAGGGAGAAAAGGGATCTTTAGGGCAAGCCTTGTTGAGGTCTTTAAAGTCGACACATAGGCGCCAGAGTTTATCCTTCTTTGGTACCATTACCAGGTTTGCCGGTAATCCGGATGCTTGATATCTCTAATGAATCCGGCCTCGAGTAGTTTGGCTAGCTCTTCCCCATGGCCTGCCGTTTGGGCTCTGAAAACCGACTTAGAGTCTGCTAGACCGGTTTGTATCCTTTTAGTATATTGAGGTGTGTTATTGTCTGCGTGGGATGCGGCATGTCCGATGGGTGCCAGGCGAAGATATCCCAATTCTCGCGTAAGAAGTCCCGTAGTGCGGCGTCCATCGCGGGGCTCAACTGTGTCCCGACGGAAGCTGTCTTCGTGGGGTCCGTTGGATGGACTTGGAATTTGACTATCTCATCTGTGGGTTTAAATGAGGTGGACTTGGGTCGCTTGTCGAGTATCACATCGTCCCTTTCCACGGTGGCCCGCAGTGTTTTTAATTCTTCGGCTGCTAGGGCCTCGGATAATGCCTCCAGGGCTAGTGCTACGGTTTTGTTTTCGGCGCGAAGTGCGACGTCCGGATCACTGGCTAGAGTGATGATTCCATTGGGTCCGGGCATTTTAAGCTTCATGTACCCGTAATGGGGTAAAGCTTGAAAGCTTGTAAATGTGTCCCGCCCTAGAAGGGCGTGGTATCCGCTGCTAAAAGGAGCCACTTGGAGTGTGATTTCTTCGGACCTATAATTCTCCGGGGTGCCGAATACCACGTCGAGTGTGATTTTCCCTTTTGCCGCGCTTCCCGACTAGGGATAATTCCCACGAAGGTTGTGCCGCTTTGTTCAATGCGGCCTTTGTCAATTTCCAACTTGCTGAGTGTCTCTTCATAGATCAAGTTAATCCGCTTCCGCCATCCATGAGCACTTTAGTGAGCCGACAGCCGTCCACGATCGGGCTAAGAACCAAAGCGGCTGGTGCCCGGATAGTCTGGAATCGAGGTTCGTCACTGGCATTGAAAGTTATAGCAGTGTCGTTCCAGGGGTTTATTTTGGCCATATGGCAAATTCCCGCGGAGCTTCGATGAGCTCGCTTGTGCCTACTGTTTGAGGCAAAAGTCTCGAAGATTGTTAGTACCGTATTGTGCTCGTTGGCGGGATGTTGTTTTGTAAGAAGATCCTCGCCACTTTTTGCAACCTGCCGGAGTATCCAACATGCCCTAAGGTTATGAGTTGGTGTTGTGTCCGGAGTGTTGTGGAGTTTACATGGCCCATTGAGCCATTTTTCCAATACTGTTCCCCGCCCTGGGGTGGGCTTTGGTTTCTTGGGGATTGGATCGGCCGACTTACGAGAGTTCGTCCGTTTAGTTCGAACAAAGGTTTTGGTGAGAGCCGGACTGTCCCAAAATTCAGCTTGGGTTTTCCAGACGCTTTCCATCGCACAGTACTTCTGTACTATGATTGCTAAGTCCGCAAAGCATACTATGTCACGGCGACTTATAACATTAAGGATTCCTTTGTCCGTGCAGTTTTTGTAGAAGAGCGAGACCACGTACTCCTTATGGCAGTCCTCGACCTTGTTTAGCGCAAGGACGAATCTGGCCCAGTAATGATGCACTGTCTCCTGGGGCTCTTGCCTGATATGGGAGAGACGATTTAAGTCTGTGTGGGTGGTTATAGCTGAATCCGGATTCTGATCCGATCTAGCACCCCGGGGCATGGGAGTTTACGAGTTCGACAGCTCCGGATCCGGGATGTTGCCCAATTTTTCCGGCCCCGTGCCCGATTCTAAGTCCGAGACCCGGGTCATATCCTCCCCTGAGCAGGTGTCCGGCTCCGGGAGCTCGGTGATCCAGACATAATTCATCCTCAAAATAGAGGGATACTCCTTGTGTGGTTCCTCCGCTACGGCTATCTCATGGGTGGCCGGCGGGGATTTAATGTCCCTTTGGTCGGGTTTAAGCCCGATCCGGTCATAGTCCGTTGCGACTCCCAAAGCGGCGATGCGATCCAAGAGCTCATTAAGAGAAGAGAGCTCTATCGGATCCATCTATCCGGCGAGTTCCGAATTGATGCGAAGTTTATGTGTGATGACCCGAGAGGTCATCGTCGGCGCAACAGCCGATGGGGCGGCCATGACGAAGCCACCTAGTCGGAGAGTTTGGCCTACAGCCAGAGCTCCCCCAGCAGTAACATTGTCCCTGACAACGAGACGAGCCATCGAGCCTTGCAGCGACGATACAGAGGAACTCTCAATGAAAGCACCAATGTCGGTGTCAAAACCGGCGGATCTCGGGTAGGGGGTCCCGATCTGTGCGTCTTAGGCTGATGGTAACAGGAAGCAAGGGACACAATGTTTACCAGAGTTCAGGCCCTCTCGATGGAGGTAAAACCCTACTTCACGCTTGATTAATATTGAAGATATGGGTAGTACAAGAGTAGATCTACCACGAGATCGTAGAGGCTAAACCCTAGAAGCTAGCCTATGATGGTATGATTGTAATTGTGATCGGCCTTCTAAAGACCACCCTCTCCGGTTTATATAGACACCGGAGAGGGCTAGGGTTTACATGGAGTCGGTTACAAGGAAGGAAATACAATATCCGGATCGCCCAGCTTGCCTTCCACGCCAAGGAGAGTTCCATCCGGACATGGGACGAAGTCTTGAGTCTTGTATCTTCACGCTTCAATAATCCGAACGATGTATATAGTCCGGCTGTCCGGATATCCCCTAATCCAGGACTCCCTCAGGAAGCTTCTGCAGCACGATACCCATTCTTCCTCAGCAAGATACTCTTGATGGTTTCCAGCATAAGACATCCAATCGTCCTCAGTACGGCACTGAGGCAAGACAGAACCTTGTGAATTGACAACAGATGGCAGTGCAAGAATCGGATCCGCAACAGTTGGTCAGAAGCAAGAATCAGTCAGAACACAAGTCTGCCTCGGGAATCAGATTCTCATATATATATATATATATAATATACACCTCAGTGTGACAAAGGACTATGAAGATTGACGACAATAGTGAGCTCTGTACAAGTACTGTGAACCTGGAACATGATCCTGATGAGCCCTTCTTTGCTTTTCTTCAGTGACGGCACCACGCCTGTGTTCTGAGCTGTTTTTGGCCGTCCGGGGTGGATGCCGACTTTATTTCTCTCTATTCAACCCCTGCCACGAGTTCTGAGCTGCTTTCCGGCCGTCTCATGCAGTTGTTGAGCTTCTTTTCATGACAGTGGCCCTATACTCTGAGCTACTTTTCAGCCGTCTTAGGGAACTGGCACTTTCTTCTTATCAACACGGTCTCATGCTCTGAGCTGCTTTTCGGCCGTCTTGAGCCATGGTTGAGTACTTCAGTAATGTCCCAGATCTGAGTTGTAAAGGCCGTTCTGGTGGCTACTGATTTATTGGCCGATTTCTTGCAAGGGTTCAGATGATCATTTCCTACAGTTCAAACTTGAAAGGCGATGAACCTGCCATTTAAACAATATTACCAGGACAGGAGATGAGGATAGGGTACGCCTGTCAGAATGTTGCACCCAACAGAACCTATGGTCACACGAAGAAGCAATATGACCCTGCTCTTTCAGCAAAGGATCCAGACCAAGAAAACAGTAATGAAGGAGCAAGACCGATGATGCAGGTACAAAAAGTGTTGTATGTAACACATGGTGAAGATACCCTAGACAGTCTGAGTTAGCATCGATCACCATGAATATTCACATGAGGGGTCTGCTCAATTTTGGTAAAGGCCCCATATCCAAACAACCCGCTCAGTCAACAGTATATGCTCAGAATTGTCAGTATTGAATATCTGAGTCTGTCAAGTCAGACCAAATATCAATTCAACAGTTGACTCCAGCATCCATGGTAAAGCATCACACAGTCTACTATCCCCAGGGGGATAGGCCGATAGAATGAATAATCAGGATGATGAATAACAGTCTTGAGACATGTGCCCTCACTTATGAGAATCATCAAAGGATATCCTGTCATGAACAAAATTCTTCTACGAGATCCACAGTCAGTCAACTCTGCGGATACTATCATATAAGGTCGTACCCCTTTATGCTGGCCATGACAGGAGACAGTCAAATATTTGGTACGGAGCTGACACTCAAGACAGTATAGCCAGTCAAGATGATTCAGAAACTCCGCGAGAAATCAGTATCAGTCAGAATAACAGTTACGATCCACAACACTGTTTTGAAATTGGAGGACCTACAGTCAGTTGAGAAACCCACTGCAAGGAATACAATGGTTGGGTGTCTGCCAGGAAGATCTGTTCACACTTCATGAAAGGTTGTTAGTGTTGGATGACAGGTCCATTGGAAATCACTCTTTGATTGTGAGACGGACAGATGTTTCAGTCATGATAATCTATCACACTCAGCTAAGTCAGCAGATATGAAAGAATTGGAGCCAATATAAGCATGAACATGTGAGGTTAGATCTGTCAGAATGTGGATACAGTGAAGCAAGCCACCCCAGAGCCAAGCAGTCTCGTCATATGAAATTCAGTGGGGAACAATAAATAAAGGAAAAAGGATACCCGAGTTGGAAACGGTTTCCTTAAGTCAGTATATTCATACGTGTTCCCTGAGCAACCAAATCTCGAGGACGAGATTTCCTTAAGGGGGGAAGGTTGTCACAGCCTGATTTTTGGCCCTTTCTTTTTCTTTTGATTTTCTGAGATTTTTTGCTTGAGTTTTCTTTTTCCGTGGCTATGTGGTCTGGAAACTGAAGATGACCTCCTCTTTCTTTCCAGAGTGGCTTGGTATCCCCATATCCATCCCTAGACATTGCCATTTCCATCTTGGACCAACCCCAATATTCTTTTCCTTGGGAATATTCCTTTTTTGTTAAAGGAATGACCCAATTTGCCCTAGGTTGTGAAGCAACCTATATTTCCATCACTCCTAAAATTTCCAAATAATTCTCACAAATTGTTTGGGTCATATATTCCTCAAATATGGCAAAATATTTCATTTTCCATGTTCCTCATCATGCTCAATTAATTCCTTTCCTATTCTATCCTAAATGGCAGTTTGTGAAGCAACTGCCATTTACCTTTGCCAAATTGACCCCAAACTTTTTGGACACCTTTTCATGTCCAAATAATTGCCTCATGCCAAAATTCAACTCAATTTGCTTAGTAAATATTTTTGAGCAATTTTCCAAAGTTTCTGTCTGAGGGAATTCATTGTGAAGGAAGTACTAGCTAGGTTAATCCAATTGAGTTGAAATTTTGCATGGTCCTTCATATCATCAAACAATCACTCTCCACCAAATTTGAGCTCATGTAACTCATCTATGTGAGCCCAGCTCCAAATCTTAGTTTCTGGTCAGATTTTCAGTTTGTGAAGCAACCATATTTTATCTTGCTTCATTTAAGCTGAAAATTTTCTAGGGAATTCTCCTATCCATATAAAATCTTTCCACCAAGGTTTGGCCCATTTTATCTATCCAATTGCCCTGTGCAATTTTTCCAAGTTTCTTGTCAGAATAAAGCATTGTGAAGCAAGTGCTAGTTTGGTCCATCCAAATGGCCTGAAACTTTTTGGTCATCTTATTATACTCAAATAATTGGGCCATAACCATTTTTAGCTCATGACAACCATTTATATGAGTGTTGCTTCATCATCTCTAATTCTGACCAGTGGGGCCATTTCTACAGCAACTACCCTCTAGAGAGCTCCTCTTCGTCTGATACTTGGTCATCGAAACATTCTTTACGTGTGATCAAGCCATGCCAAAGCTCAGCTTCTGTCTCATCATGTGTTTGTCTCCCCGTAGCACAAACACCTTGTTGTCACAATGTTTTGGCCCCTCCTTCTTTTCTCTTCTTTGCCCATGCACCGAGTAGTTTCCGCCTTTGACCTCAGGGAACTAAGGTCAATGCACTAGACATGGTTAGTTCGGCCAGAACGCGCCGCGTATGCCAGTTCACGCGGTGACCATGGGTGCATCAGCCCAAAACCGTGCTCTGGCACGTTGTCGCCCTGGTTCCCGTCGTTTCCCTCTGCGTCTTGACCTCAATCCTTGTCCTGGAGGTAGCCCGTGCTCGACTGCTCCCTCCTGAGTCGCTGCCCCATCGTGCATCACTGCCGTCGCGTCTCCCTCGAGCTCCCTGTGACGCGTCCGTCCTCTGCTCCGTTTTGGCATGTCGGCCGAGCTCTCTAGAGCCTCCCCGAGCCCTCCCCTGGCCTATATAAGGCGTGCCAGACCTCTCCCGCTCCTCATCCACTCTCCCTCGCCTCATTCACCCACCGGAGTCCTCGGCCTCCTCCTATTTTCGCTGGAGATCGCCATGGCCGCCTTGGTCTCTCCTTGGTCCCGGTGTGCCTAGCCACTCTCCATCCTCCCGAGCGATCCACTCCACTCCCCTCGTCTCCGCGGTTCGCCCCAACC
Organism: Aegilops longissima; assembly: GCA_021605205.1. Lineage (NCBI taxonomy): Eukaryota > Viridiplantae > Streptophyta > Magnoliopsida > Poales > Poaceae > Aegilops > Aegilops longissima. Next base: position 545,374,677 of record CM038678.1, on the reverse strand, counting down.
CCTTCCCCCTCGCTGGAGAGCCCCGTGGCTGCGTCTTCCAAGTTCGGCCGTCGCCGCCGCCGTTCGGCCACCGCTTCGTCCGGCCGCCCTAGCCTCTTTCAGCCTTCCCCGACCTCACCACGGCCTCCCCTCTTCCCTCTGAGCCGCCCCGCCCACTCAGCTTCACCGGAGCTTCCCGTTTCACTGAAGATCATCACCACCATCGCCCGCCCCTGGCCTCCTCTGGCGCCGCCCCTCCCCGCCTCCCTACTCTGTCCCGGCGCCGGCCAACCTCTGAACGGGACCGCCGTGGCCTCTCGCGTCCGCCGGTGCCCTTGGCTCGGCCGGGGAGCGCCTGAGCCGGCCGGCCCCCTCGCCTGAGGGCCCCTGCCCTGCATCGCTTCTCCTCTATTTCCCTCGTGGGGAAACAGGAGCAAGAAGACGACCGAGCATGGCCCTCCCCCTGCGCCTGGGCCCCGCCTGGAAGTGGCTCCAGCCACGGGTCCACGTGGATAAGTGGAGGCGAATTTCCGTAAGTACGTTTTTCCTTAGCAAAAGCGTACTTTAGTTCCGCTTCTACGTAAAATACGCTTTCTTCTTCGGAAAACGTATTGTGTTTCTACTTTGGCTGGAAGTGTGTTTTCTTTTTCGGAAAGCGTAAACTGCCTGAAGGCGCTTTCTGTTTTTCCACCAGGGGCCTGTTTGCTGAAGAAATATTTGCAGATTGGTCCCTCATTTTCCAACCCTCATAACTTTGCAACCGTAGCTTCGATCGAGGTGAAACCAACACTCACTTCTTCGTCTCGTCGAGACCTTCCCGTTGGTAAAATTTTCACTAGGTGGTCCCACAGTGAAAATGACCGTTTTTCCCTTGCCTCTAATCAACCCCCTCCCAGAAAGAAACATCCGGCATTTCATTTCCGCGGCTTCACCGCACTTCTTTTGGAGTCTCTGTCACCCCCAGGCAAGCCACAACACCCACTTGCATGATGGCCATGCAATAGCCATGGTTTTGAACCTAAATATTTAATAAATTTATGCTTGCTTTGATACGGTTATCGTTGTTTCAGTAATGCTTATGGATTTGTGTTCACTTTCATGCTATGTTTTTATGCACCTGGTTATCATGTACTAGTTGCTACTATTTCTGTCGTATGTCATGCTTGGTAGCAGTACATGTTGGTAATGGCCTTCGGTGCATGACTATCGTCTGTTTCGAGTACCGTTGTTATGCATGCTCAGTTGCCTTTAGTTGGTTAAATGCTTGCATGGTAGTATTATCGTTATGTTATTGCCATGGTATTTATTTCTGATGCTAGTGGTCATGTTATGCTTATGGTAGAGTTGTGCTTGTGTTATTCATGCTTGTTCATGCTCATTCGGACATATGATTTATGGTTGTTGATATGCTTGAAGATTATGTTGCACATTCATGCTCATGTTGGTATCATGCATTGTAGTTGCATCATTTTATTTTCATATGGCTCAACTAATTATATGCAAGTTACACCGGACTGTAATCAAACTTGAACATTTGTTGGCTGAGTCATAGTGCCATCGTATCGAGCGGACCAATGCAGCCACACTTGCCTTTATGGGAGGGTCCTAACTGGGTCTATTGTCATGCCTCTCGCCGGTGCCTCCAACGAGGGAAGTTTATGCGCGGGCGCTACCTTGGCCGGGTAGGACGGCATAAGCCTTGTGTGCCCATGTTTGGTTTTGAGCTCATGTCCCCGTTTGGGACCGTTTATTGTTTTGCCACGACGGTGGCCATTGATGCCTTTGGTAGGCGATGACCCACAAGTATAGGGGATCAATTGTATCTCTTTTCGATAAGTAAGAGTGTCGAACCCAACGAGGAGCAGAAGGAAATGACAAGTAGTTTTCAGTAAGGTGGTGTCTGCAAGTGCTGAAACTGTAAGTAGCGAGTAGTTTGATAGCAAGATAATTTGTAACGAGCAAGTAACGATAGTAGCAATAAGTATGCAGCAAGGTAGCCCAATCCTTTTGAGGCAAGGACGTGCCAAACGGTCTCTTATGATAAGCAATGTGTACTTGAGGGTACACAGGAATTTCATCTAGTCATTTTCATCATGTTGGTTTAATTCGTGTTCGCTACTTTGATAATTTGATATGTGGGTGGACCGGTGCTTAGATGCTATTCTTAGTTGAACAAACCTCCTACCTATGATTAACCCTCCCGCAAGCATCCGCAACTACGATAAAAGTATTAAGAATAAATTCTAACCATAGCATTAAACTTTTGGGTCCAATCGGTCCCTTACGGAATAACGCATAAACTGGGGTTTAAGCTTCTGTCACTCTCGCAACCCACCATCTATATACTACTCCACAATGCATTCCCCTAGGCCCAAATATGGTGAAGTGTCATGTAGTCGACGTTCACATAACACCACTAAGGGAATCACAACATACATACCATCAAAATATTAAACGCATATCAAATTCACATGATTATTGCAACACGATTTATGCCGTGACCTCAAGAACGAAAGTAACTACTCACAAATAATAAACATGCTCATGATCAGAGGAGTATTAAATAGCATCATGGATCTGAACATATAATCTTGCACCAAATAAACCATATAGTAATCAACTATAAGATGTAATCAACACTACTAGTCACCCACTAGCACCAATCTATAGTTCTGGTAACAAGATTGAATACAAGAGATGAACTAGGGTTTGAGATGAGATGGTGCTGTTGAAGATGTGGATGGAGATTGCCCTCCCTAAGGTGGGAGAGTTGTTGGTGATGATGACGATGATGATTTCCCCCTCCGGGAGGGAAGTTCCCCCGACAGAATCGCTCCACCGGAGGGCAAAAGTGCTCCTGCCCAAGTTCCGACTCGAGACGGTGGCGCTCTGCCCCAAAAGTCTTCTCCTTAGTTTTTCTAGGTAAAAATGACTTCTATACCAGAAGATGGGCACTGGAGGTGGGCCGAGGAGGCTACATCCCACCAGGGCGCGCCCGGGCTGCCTGGCGCGCCCAGGTGGGTTGTGCCCACCTGGTGGCCCCCTCTCTGGTAGTTATTTGCTCCAATAATTCTTAAATATTCCATAGAAAATGTCCGTGAAGTTTCAGCTTGTTTGGAGTTGTGCAGAATAGGTGGCCTGACGTAGCTTTTTCAGGTCCAGATTTCCAGCTGCCAGAATTCTCCCTCTTGGTGTGTACCTTGCAAATTATGAGAAAAGGCATTAGAATTACTCCAAAAAGCATTATTATGGATAAAACATTATAAATAACAGTAAGAAAACATGATGCAAAATGGACGTATCATAGGCACGGGCCCACTCATGACTTAGCCCAAAGGGAAGTTGGTCGGAGTGGCCGGGAGAGTGTCATGGGCAATAGAACGGTTTTGTCGGAATGCCGTTGGTCCACCCGAATGGGAGTGCGAGGCCATGGATTTCGTGGTGTGGGTAAAGTGCGCTACCTCTGCAGAGTGTGTGTGTTAAATCTATCGATAGCCGCGCCCACGGATATGGGCCCAGTTCGTAGTCGGTCACACTATGGGTCAACAGTAATAATAATAACTTGTTTAACAACCCTGGTTCGATGATGAGAAAGAGATTGGTTGTGATCGTGAGAGGGTCACCGTGGTATCGAGGATACCGAGTTGTTGGATATTTGTGGTGTTATGCGAGAGTCAAGGGTAAAGGTCAAGCTCCTTGTGGTCATGAATGATTACTACAATATTGTAATACTAAGCTTTATTGGATCCTGAGATGATCGTGTGATGCCCGTGATGGTAAGCTTGTGCATGTGATTGGTTACGAGGTAACCCGAGCAGAGTAAGTTGGTGCATGATAGCGTCATCATGTTCATATGTTCATGCCATGCTCATATTGTTCTAGCTGTTTCATGTCCATCTTGTTCATGCTATGATCGACCTGTTAATATCATGCTAATCCTTGTTAACCTGTAATTGCCATGCTATTGTCTGTCTTGATTGCTCTTGGTTGCTGTGAGCTTGCAAGTACATTCAATGTACTGACCTGGAGTGTCATGCCAGTTTGCAGGTCATGCCGGATTTGATTTCTTGTTTGTCGTGGATCCCTTGTTTGCGAGTTAGGATAAGCATTCCAGCCAGAGTCCCTGCGGAGTGGAGTTCACCACCGTCGTCACTGTTCCGCTGCTAGAGTTATTCCACTGCTCGTGTTGTTCTGCTGCTTGCATGGAGCAACCGTGGCAGGCGTAGTGTCGTCGTGCCGATGTAATCTCCTTGTACCCATATAGATTGTAATAAAGAGATGATTTGTTCTATGCTAAGCAGTGTCGTATTCCAGAAGACTTCTCCTTGATCTCTAGGCTGGAATACAGGGCGTTCCTGTTTCTCTGAGCCGGGGTGCCACGAGGCATACTAGGGACACTCAGTTTTGTCTATGTATTCACACATGTATTAAGTTTCCGGTTAATACAATTCTAGCATGAATAATAAACATTTATCATGATATAAGAAAATATAAATAACAACTTTGTTATTGCCTCTAGGGCATATTTCCTTCAGTATCCCACTTGCACTAGAGTCAATAATCTAGATTACATAGTAATGATTCTAACTCCCATGGAGTCTTGGTGCTGATCATGTTTTACTCGTGGAAGAGGCTTAGTCAACAGGTCTGCAACATTCATACCCGTATGTTGCAAATCTCTATGTCTCCCTCCTTGACTTGATCGCGGATGGAATTAAAGCGTCTCTTGATGTGTTTGGTTCTCTTGGGAAATCTGTATTCCTTCACCAAGGCAATTTCTCCAGTATTGTCACAAAAAAAAAATTCATTGGACCCGATGCACTAGGTATTACACCTAGATCGGATAGGAACTCCATCGAGACTCCTTCATTTGCTGCTTCTGAAGCAGCTATGTACTCCGCTTCACAGTAGATCCCGCAACGACGCTCTGCTTGGAACTACACCAACTTACAGCTCCACCATTCAATATAAATATGTATCTGGTTTGCGACTTAGAGTCATCCGGACCAGTGTCAAAGCTTGCATCGACGTAACCATTTACGAAAGGCTCTTTGTCACCTCCATAAACGAGAAATATATCCTTAGTCCTTTTCAGGTATTTCAGGATGTTTTTGACCGTTGCCCAGTGATCCACTCCTATATTACTTTGGTACCTCGCTGCTAAACTTATAGCAAGGCACACATCAAGTCTGGTACACAACATTGCATGCATGATAGAGCCTATGGCTGAGGCATAGGGAATGACTTACATTTTCTTTCTATCTTCTGTAGTGGTCGGGCATTGAGTCTGACTCAACTTCACACCTTGTAACACAGGCAAGAACCCTTTCTTTGACTGATCCATTTTGAACTTCTTCAAAACTTTATCAAGGTATGTGCTTTGTGAAAGTCCAATTAAGCGTCTTGATCTATCTCTATAGATCTAGATGTCCAATATATAAGCAGCTCCACCGAGGTCTTTCATTGAAGAATTCTTGTTCAAGTATCCTTATATGCTATCCAGAAATTATGTATTATTCCCAATTAACAATATGTTATCCACGTATAATATTAGAAATTCTACAGAGCTCCCACTCACTTTGTTGTAAATACAGGCTTCTCCAAAAGTCTGTATAAAACCATATGCTTTGATCACACTATCAGAGCGTATATTCCAACTCCGAGATGCTTGCACCCGTCCATAAATGGATCGCTGGAGCTTGCACACTTTGTTAGCACCTTTAGGATCGAAAAAAACCTTCTGGTTGCATCATATAAAACTCTTCTTTAAGAAATCCATTAAGGAATGCAGTTTTGACATCCATTTGCCAAATTTCATAATCATAAAATGCGGCAATTGCTAACATGATTCGGACAGACTTAAGCATCACTACGGGTGAGAATGTCTCATCGTAGTCAACTCCTTGAACTTGTCGAAAACCTTTCGCAACAAGTCGAGCTTTGTAGACAGTAACATTACCATCAGCGTCAGTCTTCTTCTTGAAGATCCATTTATTCTCTATGGCTTGCCGATCATCGGGCTAGTCAACCAAAGTCCACACTTTGTTCTCATACATGGATCCCATCTCAGGTTTCATGGCCTCAAGCCATTTTGCGGAATATGGGCTCATCATTGCTTCCTCATAGTTCATAGGTTCGTCATGGTCTAGTAACATGACTTTCAGAACAGGATTATCGTACGACTCTGGTGCGGACCGTACTCTGGTTGTGTAGCGACCAGACCTCAAACGATCGATCTCGTGCATCGTTGTCATCCTGGATCGATGTCTTGACACGCATAGTACTTGAAGGATTTATAACAGAGTAGCAATCACACACTTATTACATCGAAAAGTCTCAAAAGAGAACTTATTACAATAAATATGGCTTAAGGCCATCTAATAACGATAACAACGGAAGGCTTGGAAGATAAGCGAGTCCATCAACTCCAACGGCATCACTGAGTATAGAACCACGACCTAAAGGCACCTTACTGTCAATGCGAAAAGTCGCAATATGAGCGTTGCAGCCCGAACGCGTCAAGACATGGAATGTCTTTGGCAATGTAACACATAGAGAGTAATGAACAGAAATAGGCTATACTACATGCATATATGGCTAGTGGAAAGCTCTATGGTTACAGTTTTGCGTAAAGCCAATTTTTCCCTACTGCAAAGGAATAAATTTTATTTAACTATCATGGTGGTTGTTAAACATTGAGAATGGTTGACAGCATTCTCAATCCCAATTAAGTAACATCATTAAAACCCAACAATATTAATTAAAGTAACATGATGAGATTCACATGATAATCCAAGTACTAGATACTCAAAACGTCCATAACTGGGGACACGACTAATCATGATTAGTTTGTACACTCTGCACAGGTTTGCACACTTTTACCCACAAGACTCGATCTCCTCCTTTGGAATTCTCGCACTACAAGGTGTTTGAGAATCGGATGACCGAGACATAGTCTTTCAGAAGCGCTAGCACCTTACGATCAGGTAGACCGTTACACCTACTTTCCCCTACATCTGCTAGTCTACCACTGTAAGAGTTCACACGACTTAATCAACTATGCTAGAGCCCATAGTAGCTTGTGGCTGCACACGGAAGTTTCTAGCATGAATAATCTCATGATCCCTTTGAGCACAGGTGGCGGTCCATAAAGAAAAAGCAATCATTGGAATACCAGGTGCCTCAATCCACCCAGATGTGTATTAAAGTTGCCACCTTAAATAAACCATTAATTAACAATCTCACATCTGTCATGGATACACTCACCCAATCCACGTCTACTAGCATAGAATGGCAATATAAGCAAACGTAGAAGTAACTCCCAAGGGTTTGATAATAAAACAGGTAATAGGTACTACCTCATCTACTTTCCCAAAACCCACAATTTAATTAGATCCTAATCATGCAATGTTTGAAGATTGATCTAATGCATAAAACTGGGTATGAAAGAGATATGATCAAAGTGTTACTTGCCTTGCTTATGATCCGCGAAACCTAGAGATTCGAAGTAGCAAGCGGCGCACTCCGGGTACACTATCGCAAACAAACAAGCATACAATAAGCACTCATCTAATGCACAGGTAAAACTCAAATAAGAGATCTAACCAGAAAGTTCAACTTAAGAACTCCGGTTTGCAAAAAGAATCAAATCAAACGAAGCGACGAAAAACAAACGGCGAAAGAAACAAGCTTCGTTTACTAATCTAGATCTAAGTCAAATTTTACAGAAGCAAAAACTTGTTTGAGTTGGTTAAACGGAAAGATGGTTTCGAGACGAAACTCTAGGCGCTTGAATCGCCTGATTCTGATAAACGAGCGAAAAGTTAAACTAAAACGAAAATCGGATCAGAAATCGCGATCGAAATAATCGTGGAAAATCGAGAAAAAGAAAATGACGAGCAGGCTAACGAGCGAGCGTTACGCTGTCTGCTGCTAAGCGAGCGAAAACCGTTCATTAAAAGCGAGCGTGCGGACGAGCGTCCGCTAAATAAACTAAACAAAAAAAACCGATCTAATAAAAAAACCGCGGTTTTAAAAAAGGCGGTTTTCTAGAGAAAACTGCCGTGGGCGAGTCCGGCGACTACCTCGGCGAAGTCCGGCGAGGCGGGCCGGCGGTTCGGCGACGACGCGAAGACGGGCGGCGGATTCGGCGGCGACGACGAGACGATGTGCGGCGGCAAAAAAACCGATGGTGGCGGCGGCTGGCGGCGACGCGGTGCACGAATCGAGGCGGGGCGGGGCTAGGGTTTGGCGACGGCGGCTGGGCTGGGGCGGCTCGAGCGCCTCGGGCTTTAAAGGCCCGGCCGGGTCAGTGTCCCAGGCGGACACGGCACGGTTAGGTCGGTTGCGCGTTTTTTTTAAATAACTAAGCGCAGAAAACAAACAAAAGAAATACTAAACGGACTCCAAAAAATCCTGAAATAAATTTTTCCCGACTTCTAAAATCAATCCGGACAAGGTGAACATTTATTTGGGGCCTAAATGCAATTTTAAAAAACGCGCATTTTTCCTAAATTCAAATAAAATAGCAATAAAAGTCTGAAATAAAACTTATTTGATTTTTTTATTAAATCCTCAATATCCCTTTATTTTGGGAAAGTCATTTTATTCCCTCTCTCTAATTTTTATAATTGGAATAATTGAAGATAAAATAAATAAAATCAAATGATCCTATTTTCAAAATTTGAGTAAACTCAAATATGAAAATAACGAAATCCCCAACTCTCTCCGTGGGTCCTTGAGTTGCGAGAAATTTCTAGGATCAAGCCAAAATGCAATAAAATATGATATGCAATGATGATCTATGTATAACATTCCAAATTGAAAATTTGGGATGTTACAGGTTGACCTACGTGGTTCGGTAGTAACTTGATGTGAAGTTTCATGATCATCATCATTAACTTCCTCACTAATTGGTGTAGGCATCACTGGAACTGATTTCTGTGATGAACAATTTTCCAATTCAAGAGAAGGTACAACTACCTCATCAAGTTCTACTTTCCTCCCACTCACTTCTTTCGAGAGAAACTCCTTCTCTAGAAAGGATCCATTCTTAGAAACAAAAGTCTTGCCTTCGGATCTATGATAGAAGGTGTACCCAACAGTTTCTTTTGGGTATCCTATGAAGACGCATTTCTCCGATTTGGGTTCGAGCTTATCAAGTTGAAGCTTTTTCACATAAGCATCGCAACCCCAAACTTTAAGAAACGACAACTTAGGTTTCTTGCCAAACCATAGTTCATATGGTGTCGTCTCAACGGATTTAGATGGTGCCCTATTTAACCTGAATGCAGACGTCTCTAAAGCATAACTCCAAAACGATAGTGGTAAATCGGTAAGAGACATCATAGATCGCACCATATCTAATAAAGCATGGTTATGATGTTCGGACACACCATTACGCTGTGGTGTTCCAGGTGACGTGAGTTGCGAAACTATTCCACATTGTTTCAAATGAAGACCAAACTCATAACTCAAATATTCACCTCCACGATCAGATGTACAAACTTTATTTTCTTGTTACGATGATTTTCCACTTCACTTTGAAATTCTTTGAACTTTTCAAATGTTTCAAACTTATGTTTCATCAAGTAGATATACACATATCTGCCCAAATCATCTGTGAAGGTCAGAAAATAACGATACCCGCCGCGAGCCTCAACACTCATCGGACCGCATACATCAGTATGTATTATTTCCAATAAGTCAGTTGCTCGCTCCATTGTTCCAGACAATGGAGTCTTAGTCATCTTGCCCATGAGGCATGGTTCGCAAACATCAAGTGATTTATAATCAAGTGATTCCAAAATTCCATCAGCATGGAGTTTCTTCATGCGCTCTACACCAATATGACCTAAAAGGCAGTGCTACAAATAAGTTGCACTATCATTATTAACTTTGCAACTTTTGGATTCATTATTATGAATATGTGTATCACTACGATCGAGATTCAACAAAAATAGACCACTCATCAAGGGTGCATGACCATAAAATATATTACTCATATAAATAGAACAACCATTATTCTCTGATTTAAATGAATAACTGTCTCACATCAAACAAGATCCAGATATAATGTTCATGCTCAACGCTGGCACTAAATAACAATTATTCAGGTCTACAAACTAATCCCGAAGGTAGATGTAGAGGTAGTGTGCCGACGGCGGTCACATCGACCTTGGAACCATTTCCGACGCGCATCGTCACCTCGTCCTTAGACAATCTTCGTTTAATCCGTAGCCCCTGTTTCGAGTTACAAATATGAGCAACAGAACCAGTATCAAATACCCAGGCGCTACTACGAGCATTAGTAAGGTACACATCAATAACATGTATATCAAATATACCTTTCACTTTGCCATCCTTCTTATCCACCAAATACTTGGGGCAGTTCCGCTTCCAGTGACCAGTCCCTTTGCAGTAGAAGCACTCAGTTTCAGGCTTAGGTCCAGACTTGGGCTTCTTCTCAGGAGTAGCAACTTTCTTGCTATTCTTCTTGAAGTTTCCCTTCTTCCCTTTGACCTTTTTCTTGAAACTAGTGGTCTTGTTAACCATCAACACTTGATGCTCCTTTTTATTTCTACCTCCGCAGCCTTAAGCACTGCGAAGAGCTCGGAATTGTCTTTTCCATCCCTTACATATTATAGTTCATCACGAAGCCTTTATAGCTTGGTGGCAGTGATTGAAGAACTCACAATGACACTATCATCGGGAAGATTAACTCCCACCGAGTCAAGTGGTTATGGTACCCGGACATTACGAGTATGTGTACCTTGTGATGTAACTGTTCTCCTCCATCTTGCAGCTATAGAACTTGTTGGAGACTTCATATCTCTGAACACAGGCATTTTCTTGAAATATTAACTTCAACTCTTGGAACATCTCATATTCTCCATGACATTCAAAACGTCTTTGAAGTCCCGATTCTAAGCCGTAAAGCATGGCACACAGAACTATCGAGTAGTCATCAACACGTTGCCGCTGCATTCACAATGTCTGCGATTCTTTGAAATGGCACACCTAGCGGTGCTTCAAGGACATATTTTTTCTCTACAGCACTGAGGATAATCCTCAAGTTACGGACCCAGTCCGTGTAGTTGCTACTATCATCTTTCAACTTAGTTTTCTCTAGGAACGCATTAAAATTCAAGGGAATGGTTGCACGGGCCATTGATCTACAACAACATAGATATGCAAAAACTATCAAGACTAAGTTCATGATAAATTAAAGTTCAATTAATCATATTACTTAAGAATTCCCACTTAGATAGACACCCCTCTAGTCATCTAAATGATCACGTGATCCATATCAACTAAACCATGTCCGATCATCACGTGATATGGAGTAGTTTTTGATGGTGAACATCTCTATGTTGATCATCTCTACTATATGATTCACGTTCAACCTTTCGGTCTTAGTGTTCCGAGGCCATATCTTCATATGCTAGGCTCGTCAAGTTTAACCCGAGTATTCTGCACGTGCAAAACTGGCTTGCACCCGTTGTATGTGAACGTAGAGCTTATCACACCCGATCATCACGTGGTGTCTCGGCACGACGAACTGTAGCAACGGTGCATACTCAGGGAGAACACATATACCTTGAAATTTAGCGAGGGATAATCTTATAATGCTACCGCCGTACTAAGCAAAATAAGATGCATAAAAGATAAACATCACATGCAATCAAAATATGTGGCATGATATGGCCATCATCAGCTTGTGCCTTTGATCTCCATCTCCAAAGCACCATCTGTTGGAAATATTCCCTAGAGGCAATAACAAAATGGTTATTATTATATTTCCTTGTTCATGATAATTGTCTATTGTTCATGCTATATTGTATTAACCGGAGACCGTAATACATGTGTGAATACGTAGACCACAATACGTCCCTAGTAAGCCTCTAGTTGACTAGCTCGTTGATCAATAGATGGTTACGGTTTCCTGACCATGGACATTGGATGTCGTTGATAATGGGATCACATCATTAGAAGAATGATGTGATGGACAAGGCCCAATCCTAAGCATAGCACAAGATCGTGTAGTTTGTCTGCTAAAGCTTTTCTAATGTCAAGTATCATTTCCTTAGACCATGAGTTTGTGCAACTCCTGGATACTGTAGGAATGCTTTGGGTGTGCCAAACGTCACAACGTAACTGGGTGGCTATAAAGGCACACTGCGGGTATCTCCGAAAGTGTCTGTTGGGTTGGCACGAATCAAGACTGGGATTTGTCACTCCGTGTGACGGAGAGGTACCTCTGGGCCCACTCGGTAGGATAACATCATAATGAGCTCAATGTGACCAAAGAGTTGAACACGGGATGATGTGTTACGAAACGAGTAAAATTGACTTGCCGGTAACGAGATTGAACGAGGTATTGGGATACCGACGATCGAATCTCGGGCAAGTAACGTACCGATTGACAAAGGGAATTGTATACAGGATCGATTGAATCCCCGACATCGTGGTTCATCCGATGAGATCATCGTGGAACATGTGGGAGCCAACATGGGTATCCAGATCCCGCTGTTGGTTATTGGCCAGAGAGCTGTCTTGGTCATGTCTGCATATTCCCGAACCCGTAGGGTCTACACACTTAAGGTTCGGTGACGCTAGAGTTGTTATGGGAATTAGTGTGTAGTTACGAGTGTTCTTTGGAGGCCCAGATGAGATCCCAGACGTCACGAGGAGTTCCGGAATGGTCCGAAGGTAAAGATTTATATATGGGAAGTCCTATTTTGGAGGGCAAGAAACCAGCCCCCTCCACTGATACGTCTCCAACGTATCTATAATTTATGAAGTATTCATGCTATTATATTATCCATCTTGGATGTTTATGGGCTTTATTATGCACTTTTATATTACTTATGGGACTAACCTATTAACCAAGAGCCCAAAGCGGCTCTGTTTTTCCCTTGTTTGATGTTTGAAGAAAAGGAATATCAAGCGAGTCCAAACGGAATGAAACCTTCGGAAAAGTTATTTTTGGAAAAAAAGCAATCCAGAAGACTTGGGGTGTACGTAAGGGAAGCAACGAGGAAGGCACGAGGCAGAGGGGCGCGCCCAACCCCCCTGGGCGCGCCCTCCACCCTCGTGGGCCCCTCGTGGCTCCACTGACGTATTTCTTCCTCCTATATATACCAATATACCCTAAAACCATCGGGGAACAGAACAGATCGGGAGTTCCGCCGCCGCAAGCCTCTGTAGCCACCAAAAACCAATCGGGACCCTGTTTTGGCACCCTGCTGGAGGGGGAATCCCTCACCGGTGGCCATCTTCATCATCCCGGCGCTCTCCATGACGAGGAGGGAGTAGTTCACCCTCGGGGCTGAGGGTATGTACCAGTAGCTATGTGTTTGATCTCTCTCTCTCTCTCTCTCGTGTTCTTGATTTGACACGATCTTGATGTATCGCGAGCTTTGCTATTATAGTTGGATCTTATGATGTTTCTCCCCCTCTACTCTCTTGTAATGGATTGAGTTTTCCCTTTGAAGTTATCTTATCGGATTGAGTCTTTAATAATTTGAGAACACTTGATGTATGTCTTGCGTGGGATAACCGTGGTGACAATGGGTTATTCTATTGATTCACTTGATGTATGTTTTGGTGATCAACTTGCGGGTTCCGCCCATGAACCTATGCATAGGGGTTGGCACACGTTTTCGTCTTGACTCACGGGTAGAAACTTTGGGGCACTCTTTGAGGTTCTATGTGTTGGTTGAATAGTTGAATCTGAGATTGTGTGATGCATATAGTATAATCATACCCACGGATACTTGAGGTGACATTGGAGTATCTAGGTGACATTAGGGTTTTGGTTGATGTGTGTCTTAAGGTGTTATTTTACTACGAACTCTAGGGTTGTTTGTGACACTTATAGGAATAGCCCAATGGATTGATCGGAAAGAATAACTTTGAGGTGGTTTCGTACCCTACCATAATCTCTTCGTTTGTTCTTTGGTATTAGTGACTTTGGAGTGACTCTTTGTTGCATGTTGAGGGATAGTTATATGATCCAATTATGTTATTATTGTTGAGAGAACTTGCACTAGTGAAAGTATGAACCCTAGGCCTTGTTTCCTATCATTGCAATACCGTTTACTCTCACTTTTATCATTAGTTACCTTGTTGTTTTTATACTTTCAGATTACAAAAACCTATATCTACCATCCATATTGCGCTTGTATCACCATCTCTTCGCCGAACTAGTGCACCTATACAATTTACCATTGTATTGGGTGTGTTGGGGACACAAGAGACTCTTCGTTATTTGGTTGCAGGGTTGTTTGAGAGAGACCATCTTCATCCTACGCCTCCCACGGATTGATAAACCTTAGGTCATCCACTTGAGGGAAATTTGCTACTGCCCTACAAACCTCTTCACTTGGAGGCCCAACAACGTCTACAAGAAGAAGGTTGCGCAGTAGACATCAAGCTCTTTTCTCGCGCCGTTGCCGGGGAGGTGAGTGCTTGAAGGTATATCTTTAGATCTTGCAATCAAATCTTTTTGTTTCTTGTTTAACACTAGTTTAGTTTATCGAAGAATACTAGAAAAAAAATGGAATTTAGTTTGTCTCATACGCTTCATCTTTTTAATATCTTTCGTGAGTATGATGGAAAGGAAAATTGTGCCAAAGTGTTAGAAGAAGAATGCATTAAAATGTTTGGCACTGAATCTTTGAGTGATGAGCATGATTGCAATGTTGTTAGTATGAATTCCTTCAATATCCATGATGCTAATGATATGCAAAGCCACAAGCTTGGGGAAGCTATGTTTGATGAAGATGATATTTTTTGTCCCCCAAGTTTTAATGAGCAAATTTATTATGATAAAATCATGCCTCCTATCTATGATGATTATTGCGATGACACATATGCTATAAAGAATAATGATAACCATGAAACTTGTCATCTTGATTTCAATTTTCAATCCCATGATAGTTATTTTCTTGAATTTCCTCCCACTATTACGAATGAGAAGAATTTTGCTTATGTGGAGAGTAATAAATTTTCTATGCTTGTGGGTCATGAAAGGAATGATTTATGTGATGGTTATATTGTTGAATTCATTCATGATGCTACTGAAAATTATTATGAGGGAGGAATATAGGCTTGTAGGAATTGCAATAATATCAAGTTTCCTCTCTATGTGCTTAAAGTTTTAAAGTTATGCTTGTTTTACCTTCCTATGCAAGTTGATTATTGTTCCCATAAGTTGTTTGCTCACAAAATCCCTATGCATAGGAAGTGGGTTAGACTTAAATGTGCTAGTAATATTCTTCATGATGCTCTCTTTATGTTTCAATTCTTATCTTCTATGTGAGCATCATTGAAATCATCATGCCTAGCTAGGGGCGTTAAACGATAGCGCTTGTTGGGAGGCAACCCAATTTTATTTTAGTTTCTTTCTTTTTGGTTCTGTTTAGTAATAAATAATCCATCTAGCCTCTGTTTAGATATGGTTTTATGTTTTAATTAGTGTTTGTGCCAAGTAGAACCTGTGGGAAGACTTGGGTGAAGTCTTTATGATCATGCTGTAAAAAACAGAAACTTTAGCGCTCACGAGATTAGCTAAAACTTTTTACTGGAGAGTGATATTTAGTTGATTCTTTTTGAAAATGATTACTAGACAAATTCCTCAGGTCCACCAATTTATTTTATAATTTTTGGAGTTCCAGAAGTTTGCGTTAGTTACAGATTACTACAGACTGTTCTGTTTTTGACATATTCTGTTTTTCGTGTGTTGTTTGCTTATTTTGATGAATCTATGGATAGTAGAATAGTTTATAAACCATAGAGAAGTTGGAATAAATTAGGTTCAACACCAATATAAATAAAGAATGAGTTCATTACAGTACCTTGAAGTGGGGTTTTTTTTCTTTCGCTAACGGAGCTCACGAGATTTTCTGTTAAGTTTTGTGTTGTGAAGTTTTCAAGTTTTGGGTAAAGATTCGATGGACTATGGAATAAGGAGTGGCAAGAGCCTAAGATTGGGGATGCCCAAGGCACCCCAAGGTAATATTCAAGGATAACCAAGAGCCTAAGCTTTGGGATGCCCCGGAAGGCATCCCCTCTTTCGTCTTCGTTCATCGGTAACTTTACTTGGAGCTATATTTTTATTCACCACATTGTCGTGGAATTGTCACGGCAGATGTCCTCTTGCAAGGACTTAATCGTGGAGCCATCGCAACTAGGAAGCTTAATGGGGTTAATCGGGACAAAGGACACGAGAGGGTTTATACTAGTTCGGCTCCTTACGGTGAAGGTAAGCCTACGTCTAGTTGGGTTGGTATTGCTTGAGGTTTCGATGACCGGGGGCGAGATCGCTATGCCCGTTCTCTAAGGGTTGTTTCTTGCCCTAAGCCGCTGCCGGGTCGTCCCCTTATATACACGGGTTGACGCCCTGCGGCTTACAGAATCCCGGCCGGCTCATAAACAGTGTCCGACTCGGTGACTAGTCAAGTCTACCTTATGATACAAGTCATGCCATTATGGCGGTTTACTACAACGGGCCTTAAGTCGCCTGTGGGCCTTAGGCTCCTTGTTGAGTCGCCATCTTCATGCTTGGACTTGGGCTTCTATCTGGTAACTATTTACGTAACCCGGCCCCTCCTGGGCGGCTTACACAAATAGTTATATCCCCAACATTAGGCCCCAGATTGATTTGAACCTGTTCATGTCAATCTTAAAATAACTTAAAACATAAATCTTCAGCCTTCGGACTGTGCAAAAAAAAAAAATCTTTAACCCGGCGTGACGTCACTCTTTGGATCCGTGTTAACCCGTCATGATGTCATCTTTCCTTTAATCCCGCAGAATCGGCCCAACGGATCTTTGTCTTTATTGCCCGTTCCGAGAATCGAGGCGTCAGGGCCGCTGGATAGCAATTCTTATCCCCTCGTTTCTCATGCCATCTTAGTTATTCTCTCCTTATAAATAGGCGCGACCTGGGTTTTCATTTTTCCCCCCTTCCAGTCGTTTTCCTCCGCTCGCTCTCTTCCCGCCGCCAGGTGCTCGCCGCCATAAAGGCACCTCATCTCCGTCAACCTTGGCCGCTGCATCGACTTGAATCCGACCAGAGAATGGCAGCACCCCTCCGCAACAGATCCAGTACTGCAAGTTTCCCCTTTCTGCATCTTGCATCTATGCTAGGGTTGATAGTTCTTCTGTACAATTCGCAGTTCATCCCCTGTTCTTCGTATTTCCTCTACCGGGGCTTCTTTTGATCCCACAGTAGCATAAATCTCGTGCGGTCCCTATTCCGCATCCATTTTATATACTAGCAGATCTTCTTTTCTTGCAAAGAATCCTCATTAGGATGCATGAACTCCTCTGTATCATGTTTTAGGTCTAGAAATTTTTCTCTTCTGAACGTCCATTTGATCCAAAATAACAGTTGTAACTTATGAAATCTGTTTTTATCACCCGGAACACTTCTTATGTTAAATGCCTTCAACATGACTGTCCAAATGTCCGGTTTAAACGCATCCCACTTGGTCTGTAAACCTTGGCACCTTCTCAGGTCTTTAAAACTTTTGAACTGTCGCTAACATTTGTGGCGGCTTAAATAATGCTGCCCAATTATCCTTATGTCATTAGGCCCCTTTAAGCCGCTACCATTCAGCAATTTGAATATCTTCTTCCGGGTTAAAATTTAAGCCGGAACTTCTTATTTTGCAATAGGCCAATCTGTTGTCATGGCGCCTAAGCCGACCATAACTCCTGTAACCTGCAACTGGGTTCCATCCACTGTCACCAAAAGCAAGCTGACTGAATTTGTGAAGTCTGGTCACTTGCCAAAAAAGGAAGTCATGTCTTATCGTGTTCCTGACCCATCCGAAGAAAAGCCTCAACCAAAAGACGGGGAAGTGATAGTTTTCACGGATCACATGAACCGGGGATTTGCCCCTCCCGGCTCAAAAAATTTCAGAGAAGTTCTGAATTTCTTTGACCTTAGACCTCAAGACATCGGGCCCAATTCCGTGTAAAATCTCTGCAATTTTCAAGTTTTCTGCGAAGTGTACCTGGGAGAAGAACCAAATCTGCTCTTGTTCAGAGAACTTTTTTATTTGAACCGGCAAAATGAGCGTGCCAGCGGGCCTAGTCTTGAACTTGGCGGCATCTCCATCCAGCGCGAAGAGATTGTCTTTTCCCTTATCTTTGAGCTGCCAAGTCACCGAAAGACTAGAACCGGACGTGGTTCTATTGCCAAGATACATCACCGGCTGATGAGAAACCTCTGCCTGACTTTCGCGCCTGCGTCTCGAATCAATCATCCATTTGGCGGATAAGTTATCCGGTATTGAGCGCTTTGCCTCTCAACCCCACCATCAAGAAGATCAAAGCTCTTCTAGGGAACGGCTTAAATGGCATCGATCTGGTTCGAGTCCGGGTCACCTGGCGGATACTACCATTAAGCCGCGGCTCCGGCTTAATGTACACTTATACAGGCGAAAAGGATGACTCGATGCGCCATAGCTCTGATGATTTATCAGATGATGCGGTAGATGCTACAGTCCAATATCTATTGAAGGAAGGCACTGTAACCAGTAATGCCTTCGGCTTACTTCCCTTCTGCAAGAAGAACCCGGCTCCTGCGGTAAGTTACTAGTCTTCACAAATACTCTTTTATATGTTACCTTCTTATACTTATGATTCTTTATTTGTTTCCACAGGCCGGTGATGATTTCTGGAAGGTCAAGTATGATCATGAGGCTGCTAAACAGGCCAGGGCAGCCAAGAAGACTGAAAGAAAAACCACTAGGACGGGCACCTCTAAGAAGAAGAAACCCAGCGCCTCTGATATGTTTAAATTGGATGACTCTTCTTCGGATGAGGAAGAGGTAATATTTTTCAATTTTCTTTAACTCCTTTGCCATTACTTTACTGACATTTGATCCTTTCAGGAGGATACTGGAAACAGTCAAGCAGCAGGCGAAGAGGTAACTATAATTTCCTCCGACTCAGAGCCTTTGACAACACAAAAAATCCGAAGGGTGACCCGGAAAGTAAGGTTTTCACACCCTCTAGCTTACCAAGATCCTCAATTTCTTTTGAAGCAACAACAACTTGAGAACCGGAGGCAAACTCGGGCCACTCAAGACGCAGAACTCTCCTCCGGCTTACCCGATATAACCAGGAAGCGTCGAACTGAGGTCATCTCCGCTTTGCGTTCTGTTTATCCTTTGGCGGGTTTAATTCATCTGACTCCAATTATCAGGATACCTCTCCGTCTTCCGGCGAGTCGATGCAATCAAACATGCCGGCTTTTAAAACAGCTCCCGGGTAATGCCACCTTTCTTACTTTAAGTTTTTTCATACTTATTCGTTGGTACTCATCCTTCCACTTTGGTGACAGCACGCAAGTGAAGCCTAGCAAGAAGGCCAAAAGAATAATTTATCCCGAGACCGGTGGTCATTGAACCGGCAATTGACTCATCCGTTCTGATAGCTCCACTCATCGACCACCGCCGAACCGGCTTTTGACATTCGGTGTCAACCTTTGACCCTTCTGCGAAGACGTTGTCCACGATTACGATAAGCGGAAATTCTAACCGGTCAAGACGATGAACCGAAGTTGAATTTCGAAAAGCCAATATGTTGAACGGTTGACCCATCGTCCTTGCTCGATGCACTTCCAAGTAGGAGTTTGCCCAACGTCGGAAAACCAAACAGGACATCACTGATTATACTCACCTAAGCATTGGTGATATAGTCTCGGGCTATTTGAACCAAGTGCACAATAGCCGTGACCTGGAAATTGACATGGTGAAGCAAATACAACATAAATCTGAGGTATACCTTTAACCTTACTTACTGTATCAGCCCCCAAGTCTATTGCTTATGAATGCATATGTTGTAGACTTAGAAATCTAATCTACTTACTGTTAGTTTTGTCCGGCTTAAATTGAATATATTTAACTCGGTGATAGCATGAAACTTTGAATTTGGGTTACACATTAGCCCCCAAGTGTCAAGTATCTTTACTTGTAAAGTGTTTGGGACTTGAATGTAATCTTACCGTGATTCTTACCATAACCTGATGTCGATCCAGGCCGCCATAAGTCAATTTGAGACGGAGATTGCTGATCTGAAGAGTCAGTTGAAAACCCAAGAGCTTGAAGCTCACAAAGCCAACTCCAAGTTTGAATTCAGTGTCTCCGAACAAGAGAAACTGAAGAAAAAGTTTGAATCGGAGAAGAAAACTTGGGTTGAGGAGAGGGCTTCACTGGTGACTTGGGCTGAAACAGCAGAGGCATCTCTTGCCGAGGCAACCGTCGAGCTGTCTGGCTTAAAGCGCCAGATATCTCAAATGGTCTCAGCAATCTTTGGTAAGTTTCCATGTATAACTATGAATATCACAATGGTTCCTTTGATGTCTATTTTAATTGTTAACTCCGGCTCACCTTATATGTATAAACGGGCCCGTGAGCACGAACCTTAAGCGAGAATATGTTGGTCAAGCTTAAGGCGGTGTACACTCTGGTGGAACAACTATACACCGGGTCTGGCGCGTGCTTTAGCCGTTGTGGCTTTATCAAATGATGCTCCTTATCTCCTGCAAGATGTACTCAAGCAGCTTGCCGTGTTACCTCAACGGATTCAGGAGTTAAGGCGAGCATCTGGTAGAGCCGGGGCCATAGCCGCCTTAAGCCGGGCCAAAGCATTGGCTCCAGAGCTAGACTTAAACGATGTTGCTCTTGGATACCCCAGCTTAAAGGAGGGCGACTCGCATTCAATCAATCAGACTTCACCACATGTGTGAGAGTTGTCGTCCTATGGCCACCATCATCGGCAGCGATATTGATCTTACAAAGTACCAGCCGGGTTATGACAATGAGAACCGGAGGATTCCAACTCCGCATTATGATGATGTCAGCCTGATCCCTCCAACTCGTAAGCATACCTTTGCTCCTGAAGTTGACCCAACCAGTTTAATAGACGATGAAGCTGAATTTGAAGCCTTAAGCGGCATTGACTGGACCTCATCAACCTTCCAGGACAAAACAACCGAAGGAGAGGCGGGGAAGGATAACCCAGAGTCATCAAGCCAGCCGGAAGAATGAGCCGCCAGATGTGTTATGACTTTTATAAAACAATGCTTCACTTACTTTAGACTCGGGAGTCTTGTAATAGGATAGAAAACTCCTTAACTCTGTCATGCCTTGGCGCATGTTTTGCGGTGTTAACAATGTCTCAAGCTGCCAGAATGTGCCTTTGCCGCTTGCTTGAATCATCCAAAAGCTTTACTTTTATTCTATGTATAAACAAAAACTTCCTTTGGCATCTCACCACATCCGGGTCATGTAAGATAACGTTAATCCGAGTAGGAACCAAAACATCATAAGTATCGGCCGGTTTAAGGCGTACCTTACCGCTTACTTGATCCCAAAAAGCGATAGTTATACTTAACTTCAAAATTGGCACATATAATGTTTACGGCCCTTAGTATTATTTACTCTTATAGAATAAAGTAAACCTGATTTTCAAAGGCCTCGATTCAATCGATCGGTAGAACCGTTCCAGAGGGGTTTAAGCTAAGATTTGGATACGATCATATAGCCCCAAATGGCTTTGGCGATGCCGATCAAATGGGTATCGACAGCTATGTTCTCTTTGGTTCGAATACGACCTATGTTTGAATAGGAAGCCCCCAAGTGACCATGGTAGTTGTTTAATGGCGCTGATTGAATCGATCCACGTCGGGCCCAAAGAGGTTAAGCTATGATTCAAATATGATCAAAAGCCCCCAAGTGGGTTCGGCGATGTGCCAATCAATTGGGTATCGACAGCTATGTTCTCTTTGGTTCGAATACGACCTATGTTTGAATAGGAAGCCCCCAAGTGACCATGGCTTCATTTAGATATGATCATAAGACGGACCAAAGGGAAAACCGGATTCAGATATGATCTGTTCCCTGTTAGTCGTTTCCATCACCTGGTAAAGAAGGCACATAAACCTTGTAGGATGGAAAAGAAAGAGGTCCTGCTTTATTGCCTTATATAATATATATATACATTGCTAAAAAAGAAAAGATAAATATACTCGAAAGCCGCGGCTTAAGTATAGTAGGGCGGAGATGCGCTATGTTCCACGGTCGGGGTCTCCTCCTCCGACTTACGTGAGTCTTTGTGCTCTCGAACATCGATGAGGTAATATGACCCGTTGTTGAGATTCTTGCTGACCACGAAAGGTCCTTCCCAAGGAGGGGACAGCTTGTGCATATCAGTTTGATCCTGAATGAGCCGGAGCACTAAATCACCTTCCTGGAAAGTTCCGCTTCTAACCTGGCGGCTGTGATAACGGCGCAGGTCTTGCTAGTAAATCGCCGAGCGGGCTATAGCCAAGTCTCGCTCTTCATCCAACAAGTCAAGTGCATCCTGACGAGCTTTTTCGTTATCAGCCTCAACGTAAGCCGCCACCCGGGGTGAATCATGCCGGATGTCATTAAGCAGAACCGCCTCCGCTCCGTACACCATGAAAAAAGGTGTATAACCAGTAGACCTGTTGGGCGTTGTGTTGATGCTCCATAACACAGAAGGTAATTCCTCCACCCAACAACCCGGAGTTCGCTGTAAAGGAACTAAGAGCCGGGGTTTGATACCTTTCAAGATCTCTTGATTAGCTCTTTCTGCCTGACCATTAGACTGGGGATGAGCAACAGCCGAAACATCGAGCCGAATGTGCTCTTGTTGACAGAACTCTTCCATGGCACCCTTGGAGAGATTAGTGCCATTATCAGTTATAATACTGTGTGGAAAACCGAAACGAAAGATCACCTTTTTTATGAACTGAACCGCCGTGGCTGCATCACACTTACTGACCGGCTCTGCTTCAACCCACTTGGTGAATTTATCCACTGCCACCAACAGGTGTGTCTTCTTATCTTTAGACCTTTTGAAAGGTCCAACCATATCAAGCCCCCAGACTGCAAACGGCCAAGTAATTGGAGTCATCCTCAATTCTTGAGCCGGCACATGAGCTCGTCTTGAGAATTTTTGACATCCGTCACATTTGCTGACCAGATCCTCCGCGTCAGCATGAGCCGTCAGCCAATAAAAACCGTGACGAAAAGCCTTGGCCACCAGAGACTTTGAACCAGCATGATGACCGCAATCACCTTCATGAATCTCACGAAGTATCTCCTGACCCTCCGTAGGTGATACACAACGTTGAAACGCCCCGGTGACGCTGCGGTGGTGCAACTCGCCATGAACAATTGTCATGGATTTGGACCGCCTGATGATTTGTCTTGCCAAGGTCTCGTCCTCAGGCAACTCTCCCCGGGTCATATAGGCTAAGTATGGAACCGTCCAGTCCGGGATGGCATGGAGAGCCTCCACCAGCTGCGCCTCCGGGTCTGGTACTGCAAGCTCTTCCTCTGTAGGCACTCTGACGGAAGGGTTATGCAAAACGTCAAGGAAAGTATTAGGTGGCACCGGCTTACGCTGAGACCCTAGCCGGCTTAAAGCATCAGCCGCCTCGTTCTTCCTTCGATCAATGTGCTCTACTTGATGACCCTTGAAGTGCCCAGCCACCGCATCAACTTCACGAAGATAAGCCGCCATAAGGGGATCCTTAGAATCCCACGTGCCTGACACCTGTTGAGCAACAAGGTCTGAATCGCCCAAGCATCTTACCCGGCTTAAATTCATCTCCTTGGCCATCCGAAGGCCATGGAGTAAGGCCTCATATTCAGCTGCATTGTTAGTACAGGGAAACATAAGCCGGAGCACATAACAAAATTTGTCACCTCGAGGGGAAGTTAAAACAACCCCAGCCCCCGAGCCTTCCAACTGTCTGGACCCATCAAAGTGAATAGTCCAATACGTGTTATCCGGCTTCTCCTCTGGTGCCTGCAACTCCGTCCAATCATTAATAAAGTCCACTAGGGCTTGAGATTTGATAGCTGTCTTGCGGCATATACTTCAAACCGTGAGGCCCAAGCTCGATGGCCCACTTGGCAACTCGTCCTGTGGCTTCCTATTCGGATGATGTCTCCCAAGGGGCTGAACTTACCACGCTTATAGGATGACCGGGAAATACTGTTTTAGCTTCCGCTCGCCATGAACACCCCATAAACCAGTTTACGCCAATGCGGATATCTTTGCTTGGACTCGATGAGCACCTCACGATGTAATAAACCGCCGCTGAACGGATGCTCCTTGCCGCCTCCTTACGCTCCACCACAATAGCCACACTAACGGCCACGTGAGTTAGCAGCAACATACAATAGCAATGGCTCTTTATCCGCCAGACTGCGAGAACTGGTGGCTCAGCCAATTGTCTCTTTAAATCCTCAAAAGCAGCATCAGCAGCCTCACTCCGCACAAAGGTGTCGCTTTCTTCATCATCGATACAATGGTAAAGCCTTCTCCCTAGCGGCTTATGAATCGGCTTAAAGCAACAACGCGACCCGCCATCGCTGAACATCATTGATGCCGCCCGGCTTAGCCAGAGAGGTAATCGCCTTGATCTTCTCGGGTTAGCTTCAATGCCTGTTTGAGACCGGGAATCCCAAAGTTTGCTGCGGTACACCAAATACGCACTTGTCCGGTTAAGCATCATCTTGTAGACCCGGAGATTATCAAAGGTTTCCTTTAAATCGGAGATCAAGGTTTCCTTCTCTCTGGACTTCACCACAATGTCATCCACATAAGCATGAACATTGCGCCCAATCTGATTATGGAGACAATTCTGCACACACGATAAGTCGCCTGGGCACTCTTGAGCCCAAACGGCATAGACACATAGCAGAAGGCTCCAAATGGAGTAATGAAAGCCGTATTCTCCTGGTCCTTAACTGCCATCTTGATCTGATGATAACCAGAGTAAGCATCCAAAAAACTCAACCGCTCGCAACCCGCAGTGGCATCGATGATTTGATCAATGCGGGCGAGCAAAGGATCAACCGGACAAGCTTTATTTAGGTCCATGTAATCGACACACATCCGCCAAGTGCCGTTTTCTTGAGCACAAGCACGGGTTAGCCAACCACTCGGGTGAAAAACTTCCACGATGAACCTGTTGCTAAGAGCGGCGACCTCTTCCCCTATAGCCTTCGCCTTTCCTCATTGAATCGCCGGAGAAACTGCTCGACCGGCTTATACTTTGGATCAATATTAAGAGTGTGCTCAGCAAGTTCTCTCGGGACACCGGCATGTCGAAGGTTTCCATGCAAAGATGTCCGGTTCTCACGGATGAACTTCGACGAGCGCTTTTCCTATTTGGGATCCAAATTGGTGCGATCTTTGAACTGCTTGGAAGAGTCACACGAGTGAAGTCAACCAGTTTTGTCTCGGCCCGACTTAAATTTCAAAGCCGAGTCTTGCTCGTGGTTGGCTTCTTCAAAGAGGTCATATCTGCGGGTCAACATTAGTTTGATAAAACTTCAGCTCCTCTTCAAAGACAAGCGGATTCAGCATAAGCCGCATCTCCTTCCTCGCACTCCAAGGCCACCTTCGACTCCCATGCACGGTGATGGTGCCCTTGTAACCCGGCATCTTGAGCTGCAAATAAACATACCACGTCCGTGCCATGAACTTGGCATAAGCCGGCCGTCCAAGCGAGCATGATATGGGCTTCGATTTTGACTACCTCAAGCGTCGACTTCTCAGCCACGGAATCGTATTCGTCTCGAAGCCACTTCAGCTCAATCTTTCCAACAGGATATGCCGACTTACCGTGTACCACCCATGGAAAACAGTGTTGGGCGTCCTCAAGTCCTTATCGGTCGGACCCATACGGCGAAAGGTCTCATAATAGAGAATATTGATGTTGCTTCCGCCATCCATGAGCACCTTAGTGAATTTATATCCACCAACTTGAGGGCCACCACCAAGGCTAAGCGACCGGGTTATCAACCCGGGGTGATCTTCTCTACTCAAATGATAGGCTGTTCGACCACCTCGGATAACGGGGAACCGCCGGTTCAACCGAATTCACAGCCCTTTTATGAACCTTCTGGTCACGTTTACACAAGTTAGTGGTAAACACATGGTATTGCCCACCATTTAACTGTTTTGGATGGCTCTGATAACCTGACTACTGCTGCTGCTGTCCTCCTTGACCGGACTGCTGCTGATTATAGCCACCTTGACCACCTTGAAAACCGGAACTTGAGCCGCAACCCGGGCCATGGAAACCACCTGCTCCTGAACCGCCGCCTGACCCATGATTGCCATCAAACATGTTTGAATTCTTGAAAGCCTTCATGATCGCATAGTCCTTCCATAAGTGGGTGGCAGGATTTTCTCGAGTACCGTGTCTTGGACAAGGCTCATTCAGAAGCTGCTCAAGAGATGGACCTGAGCCACCAGATCGAGGAGGCCCTCTCCCCTTGCACTTCTTATTATTACCTTGAGCATTAGCATTAGCCACAAACGTCGGGTTACCGTCCGGCTTACGCTTGTTACCACCTTGACTTGCCGGCTGTTGCTGTTGACCCTTTCCGTTGCCGTTCTTCTTTCCCTTCCCTGTCTTTTCCTCCTCAGACATGGGATCTTGATGAATATCGAAATCGGCATATTTAACCAAAGCCGCCATCAGCGTACCCATGTCATTGCAATCATGCTTAAGGCGCCCACTTCGCTTGGCGACACAAAACGACAATTACGATGGAGCATAAGTACCATGAGAGCGGCATCCATCTTATCGGATGAATGTATTATTTCTTTGACCCGGCCTTGCGAATGAGTTGTGGACTCACCCTCCTCCACCTTACAATTGGTCAAATCCACAATGGACATAGATTGCTTGCAAGTATCTTTAAAGTTCTGGATAAACCGGGCCTTTAACTCGGCCCATGAACTGATGGAATTGGGAGGCAAGCTTTTCAACCAAGTTCGGGCCGTTCCATCTAACATCATGGTGAAATACTTAGCCATCGCCGCGTCGCTGACTTCCAATAATTCCATGGCCATCTCGTAACTTTCAATCCACGCCCCCGGTTGTAAGTCAGCCGTGTAATTCGGCACCTTTCGAGGACCCTTGAAATCCTTGGGCGAGCCTTGCGTCTCGAAGAGCCGGCACCGGACAAGGGACACCGCCGGTTCTAGTGGCCACCCCGGCTCTAACAGAAGTCATTGGATACTCTGGGAAACCATCATACGCCGTCTGCTGAGCCGCTAATTGAGCCGCCCGTTCATCCTCCTGACGCAATCGATCCTGCACCGGGTTATAGCCGCCGGGTTGGCTGTGACGCTGGGCATTACTTGATAAAGCCTCTGACTCCATGTGTCTGTTGTAACTCGGACTCCGGTTTTGTCGAAGGTGCTACCCAAGGCTGAGGAGTGGAATGAATCCTATCCCTGCTGTAAGAATAGGCCTCTTGCTATGCCAAGGCCGTCTGAAGAAACTCCTAACCCTTGGGTTTCCACCGCCGTCGGTCGTCACCATCCTTTGGAAGAGCCGCCAGACGCGCCGATGCTGCTATCGGAGTTCTCCATGGGGTTGGATAAGTGGCCCGGAGGTGTTGGTATGTATCGGGCGGGGCCATGCTCCGTGAAGAGTGCCGTCTCTCGAGGCTGAACCGCCCTCCTGCTCTGGGTGTCATAAATTGATTGGCTTGGCGGATTGCTAGGACCAGCTCCGGGTGTCGTGAAAAGATTCCGAGGATCATAAGCTGGAGGCAGACGGGACTGGGTTTTCTGATGTCTCCTTCTCATCACCTCATTGGATGCATTCGGATTCATGTTAAGCTGGAAAGCCTCTGACTGGAGTCGCTGCGCCCGTGCATCTAAAGCCGCCCGCTCCGCAGCTAGCCTGGTGTCCTCAGCCGCCAAGGCCTCCTTGGCCTGGGCTATCTCCTCACGCACCTTTGCGACCTCCGCGTTATGCTCATCTGGATTTGCAGGAATGACCGTGGAAGTTAACAAGGCCGTCAACTTGTCCATAAGATCTATCAGCACCTGAGCCGGCGGGCGCGCGGGGCCTCCTACCCTGGTCGCTCCTAACTCGGATGTTATTGCTGTCGCAGCCGTCGAGTTTTGGCCGGGTTGGGTACCAGCCATGAAGACTCCTGCCCAGCTTGGCGGCTCATAGCAATCCGGAACGCTAGAGCCGTCAGAACAGCCCCCTAGCATGCCTTCTTGGACCTGATACAGAGAATCTGTTGAGCCGGAGGATGAATCATCATCTGATGGGACAGCCCTCTCTTCGCCATCTTTAGATCCTTCCGAAAGTGCCTCTCCATGAACAGAGCCCACAAAGGCACGCTTCATCATAGGTTGAATCTGAGCGGGTCTCGCATGCTGAGCCGTCTCAATGAGGTCGGTACAGCTGTCCAGCTCTGGGCCCGGCTCACCAATCCGTCGATGAAAACATGAATTCCGCCAAAGGGCGCCCGGTACCCGTACTCAATTGAGTCGGCGTCGGGGCCCCAGCCTTCGTTGTCGATGTAGATCTTGCCACGACGACTCTTGGTCATCCAGCCCACTGCGTATCCCTTGAGCCCTTCGAAGCTGCTCTTAACCTTGTGGTCGTGGGTTCGAGCCCCACGGTGGGCGCCAACTGTCGTGGAATTGTCACGGCAGATGTCCTCTTGCAAGGACTTGATCGTGGAGCCATCGCAACTAGGAAGCTTAAAGGGGTTAATCGGGACAAAGGACACGAGAGGGTTTATACTAGTTCGGCTCCTTACGGTGAAGGTAAGCCTATGTCTAGTTGGGTTGGTATTGCTTGAGGTTTCGATGACCAGGGAGCGAGATATGCTATGCCCGGTTCTCGAAGGGTTGTCTCTTGCCCTAAGCCGCTGCCGGGTCGTCCCCTTATATACACGGGTTGACGCCCTGCGGCTTACAGAATCCCGGCCGGCTCATAAACAGTGTCCGGCTCGGTGACTAGTCAAGTCTACCTTATGATACAAGTCATGCCATTATGGCGGTTTACTACAACGGGCCTTAAGTCACCTGTGGGCCTTAGGCTCCGTGTTGAGTCGCCATCTTCATGCTTGGACTTGGGCTTCTGTCTGGTAACTATTTACGTAACCCGGCCCCTCCTGGGCGGCTTACACAAATAGCTATATCCCCAACACACATGATATGTGTTTTGCTTGGAGCGTCGTTTTATTTTCTTTAGATTTGATTGTTGTTTGAATAAAATACCAAGATCTGAAATTCTTAAATGATAGAGAGTCTTAACATAGCTACATAATTATTTAACTACTCATTAATCTTCACTCATATCTTTTTGGAGTAGTTTGTCATTTACTCGTGTGCTTCACTTATATCCTATTAGTAAATGGTTGAATGATTTGAATGTCATAAATCTGAAATTATATATGTTTCATATGCCTTTCCCATGGGGAGTAATGCCTTCACATATAAGAAGTAGAGGTGGTAAATTTATTGAAGGTTAGCAAACATTGTATTGGTCACTTGAACAATTCATGAAAGAATATTGAAGGAAGAGAGATTTCACATATAAATATACTATCCTGGACATCTTCTATGATTGTGATCCCCATTAATTATTTTCAAACCTGAGCAAATTAGTTGAAGTTGGACAAGGAAGACAACATAATGAGTTATGCTTGGGTATATTTGTATAGAAGTTATATTGTTATGGATCCTCTAACATGTGGTGCTTGCTATTTAGAATCCTTTGCTAGGCAAAATATCTGTACTAAGCGGGAATACTGCTTGTGCATCCAAATTCCTTGAACCAAGTTTATTCCATGAGTGTCCACCATATCTACCTATATGCGGTATTTACCCACCGTTCCAAGTAAATTTGCATGTGCCAAACTCTAAACCTTCAAATAATAATCTGTTTTGTATGCCCGAATCGCTCATGTAGCGACTAGGGGCTAGCAGTATCTTCCATGCTAAGTGGTTATTCTCACGATGAGTGGACTCCGCTCATCATCTACGAGAAAATGGCTGGTAACTGGGATGCCCAGTCCCATGATCAAAAGATCGAAATCAAATAAAAATAATTGCAAACAAAACTCCCCCAGGATTGATGTTAGTTGGAGGCACCCGTTGTTTCTGGCAAGCCATGGATTGATGATTGTTGGTGGAGGGGAAGTAAAAATCTTTACCTTTCTGTTTGGGAGCCGCCTATAATGTATGTAGTATGGAAGATATTGGGAACTCTTGGTTGTTATGCTGACAATGAAAGCATACCTCTCAAAATCATCTCTATTTCAAAATCAAGCTCTAGCACCTCTGCAAATCCCTGCTTCCCTCTGCGAAGGGCCTATCTTTTACTTTTATGCAAGAGTCAGTAGTATTCCTTCTCATTCCAACCTACTATTTAGTTGGCAAGCATCATGTGATGGAAAGATCTAAGCATATATGGCCATTCAAATATATTTGAGCATGAATTATTACTGTTGACATTACCCTTGAGGTAAAAGGTTGAAATGAAACATTAAGCCCCTATCTTTCTCTGTGTTCGATGAATACTATTTGTTCTAAAAATATGCTTTGAGTGGTAGCAATCATGGAAGACTAAATGATAGTTGAGTATGTGAAGTTTGCTGAATCAAAGCTCTGACATAGACTCTTCCTGAAAATAAGATGAATTGCAATTGTTTGATGACTGAGAACATAGTTTGTTAGTTTTCAAGAAAGTTTATTGTCTATACTTTAACATGTGAATAGTTTGTTACTTGATCATGAAAAGTTCAACGAGTTGAGCTACTGTTATGACATATGATGATGCTAGAAAAGGTGATTGAAATTATCATTGATCAAACTTGTGCACCTGCTAGCATTCACACTTAATAAATTCTCTCTTTTATCATTTACCTACTCGAGGACGAGCAGGAATAAAGCTTGGGGATGCTGATACGTCTCCAACGTATCTATAATTTATGAAATATTCATGCTATTATATTATCCATCTTGGATGTTTATGGGCTTTATTATGCAATTTTATATTACTTTTGGGACTAACCTATTAACCCAGAGCCCAATGCTAGCTCCTGTTTTTCCCTTGTTTCAGTGTTTCGAAGAAAAGGAATATCAAACGGAGTCCAAACGGAATGAAACCTTCGGAAAAGTTATTTTTGGAAGGAAAGCAATCCAGAAGACTTCAGGTGTACGTAAGGGAAGCAACGAGGAAGGCACAAGGCAGGGGGCGCGCCCTCCACCCTCATGGGACCCTCGTGGCTCCCCTGACGTATTTCTTCCTCCTATATATACCAATATACCCTAAAACCATCGGGGAACAGAATAGATCGGGAGTTCCGCCGCCGCAAGCCTCTGTAGCCACCAAAAACCAATCGGGACCCTGTTCCGGCACCCTAACAGAGGGGGAATCCCTCACCGGTGGCGATCTTCATCATCCCGACGCTCTCAATGACGAGGAGGGAGTAGTTCACCCTCGGGGCTGAGGGTATGTACCAGTAGCTATGTGTTTGATCTCTCTCTCTCTCTCTCTCTCTCTCTCGTGTTCTTGATTTGGCACGATCTTGATGTATCGCGAGCTTTGCTATTATAGTTGGATCTTATGGTGTTTCTCCCCCTCTACTCTCTTGTAATGGATTGAGTTTTCCCTTTGAAGTTATCTTATCGAATAGAGTCTTTAATGATTTGAGAACACTTGATGTATGTCTTGCGTGGGATAACCATGGTGACAATGGGTTATTCTGTTGATTCACTTGATGTATGTTTTGGTGATCAACTTGTGGGTTCCGTCCATGAACCTATGCATAGGGGTTGGCACACGTTTTCGTCTTGACTCTCCGGTAGAAACTTTGGGGCACTCTTTGAGGTTCTATGTGTTGGTTGAATAGATGAATCTGAGATTGTGTGATGCATATCGTATAATCATACCCACGGATACTTGAGGTGACATTGGAGTATCTACGTGACATTAGGGTTTTGGTTGATGTGTGTCTTAAGGTGTTATTTTATTACGAACTCTAGGGTTGTTTGTGACACTTATAGGAATATCCCAATGGATTGATCGGAAAGAATAACTTTGAGGTGGTTTCGTACCCTACCATAATCTCTTCGTTTGTTCTTTGCTATTAGTGACTTTGGAGTGACTCTTTGTTGCAATTTGAGGGATAGTTATATGATCCAATTATGTTATTATTGTTGAGAGAACTTGCACTAGTGAAAGTATGAACCCTAGGCCTTGTTTCCTATCATTGCAATACCGTTTACGCTCACTTTTATCATTAGTTACCTTGCTGTTTTTATATTTTCAGATTACAAAAACCTATATCTACCATCCATATTGCGCTTGTATCACCATCTCTTCCCCGAACTAGTGCACCTATACAATTTACCATTGTATTGGGTGTGTTGGGGACACAGGAGACTCTTTGTTATTTGGTTGCAGGGTTGTTTGAGAGAGACCATCTTCATCCTACGCCTCCCACAGATTGATAAACCTTAGGTCATCCACTTGAGGGAATTTTGCTACTGTCCTACAAACCTCTGCACTTGGAGGCCCGACAACGTCTACAAGAAGAAGGTTGCATAGTAGACATCATCCACCCCTATATATAGTGGGGAGGCGCATGGGAGCCGCACCCCTTCCCCTGGCGCAACCCTCTCCCTCCCCAACACCTTCTCCTCCTCCTCCGTAGTGCTTGGCGAAGCCCTGCCGACTGCAAGCTCCACCACCACGCCGTCGTGCTGCCGGAGCTCTCCCTCAAATTCTCCTATCCCCTTGCTGGATCAAGAAGGAGGAGACGTCCCCGGGCTGTACGTGTGTTGAACGCGGAGGCGCCGTTGTTCGGCGCTTAGATCGGAATCAACCGCGGTCTGAATTGCTACGAGTACGACTCCTTCATTCGTGTTCTTGTAACGCTTCCGCATCGCGATCTTCAAGGGTATGAAGATGCACTCTCCTCTCTCTCGTTGCTAGTCTCTCCGTAGATTAATCTTGGTGATGCGTAGAATTTTTTTAATTTCTGCAACGATCCCCAATAGTGGTATCAGAGCTAGGTTTATGCGTAGTTTCTATGCACGAGTAGAACACAAGTTGTTGTGGGCGTCGATTTTGTCAATTTACCTGCCGTTACTAGTCTTATCTTGATTCGGCAGCATCGTGGGATGAAGCGGCCCGGACCGACCTTACACGTACGCTTACGTGAGACAGGTTCCACCGACTGACATGCACTAGTTGCATAAGGTGGCTAGCGGGTGTCTGTCTCTCCCACTTTAGTCGGATCGGATTCGATGAAAAGGGTCCTTATGAAGGGTAAATAGAAATTGGCATATCACGTTGTGGTTTTGGCATAGATAAGAAACGTTCTTGCTAGAAACCTATAGCAGCCACGTAAAAAACTTGCAACAACAATTAGAGGACGTCTAACTTGTTCTTGCGGCATATGCCGTGTGATGTGATATGGCAAAAAGGATGTGATGAATGATATCTGTGATGTATGAGATTGATCATGTTCTTGTAATAGGCATCACGACTTGCATGTCGATGAGTATGACAAACGGCAGGAGCCATAGGAGTTGTCTTAATTTGTTATATGACCCGGGTGTCAATTAAAACGCCATGTAGTTACTTTACTTTATTGCTAACTGTTAGCCATAGTAGTAGAAGTAATAGTTGGCGAGACAACTTCATGAAGACACGATGATGGAGATCATGGTGTCATGCCGGTGACGACGGTGATCATGGCGCCCCAAAGATGGAGATCAAAAGGAGCAAAATGATATTGGCCATATCATGTCACTATTTGATTGCATGTGATGTTTATCATGTTTTTACATCTTATTTGCTTAGAACGACGGTAGCATAAATAAGATGATCCCTCATAAAATTTAAAGAAAGTGTTCCCCCTAACTGTGCACCATTGCGAAAGTTCGTTGTTTCGAAGCACCACGTGATGATCGGGTGTGATAGATTCTAACGTTCGCATACAACGGGTGTAAGCCAGATTTACACATGCAAAACACTTAGATTGACTTGACGAGCCTAGCATGTATAGACATGGCCTCGGAACACAAGAGACCGAAAGGTCGAACATGAGTCGTATAGTGGATATGATCAACATGAAGATGTTCACCGATGATGAGTAGTCCGTCTCACGTGATGATCGGACACGGCCTAGTTGACTCGGATCATGTATCACTTAGATGACTAGAGGGATGTCTATCTGAGTGGGAGTTCATTAAATAATTTGATTAGATGAACTTAATTATCATGAACATAGTTAAGAGGTCTTTGCAAATTATGTCGTAGCTCACGCTTTGGTTCTACTATTTTAGATTTGTTCCTAGAGAAATTTAGTTGAGAGTTGACGAGCAATTATGCGATCGGGTCCGTAAATGGCGAGGATTGTCCTCATTGCTGCGCAGAAGGATTATGTCCTTAATGCACTGATGGCCCACAAGTATAGGGGATCTATCGTAGTCCTTTCGATAAGTAAGAGTGTCAAACCCAACGAGGAGCAGCACGAAATGATAAGTGGTTTTCAGCAAGGTATTCTCTGCAAGCACTGAAATTATAGGTAACAGGTAGTTTTGTGATAAGATAATTGGTAACGAGCAACAAGTAACAAAAGTAAATAAAGTGCAGCAAGGTGGCCCAATCCTTTTTGTAGCAAAGGACAAGCCTGGACAAACTCTTATATGGAGAAAAGCGCTCCCGAGGACACATGGGAATTATCGTCAAGCTAGTTTTCATCACGTTCATATGATTCGCGTTCGGTACTTTAATAATTTGATATGTGGGTGGACTGGTGCTTGGGTGCTATTCTTACTTGAACAAACATCCCACTTATGATTAACCTCTATTGCAAGCATCCGCAACTACAACAAAAGTATTAAGGTAAACCTAACCATAGCATGAAACATATGGATCCAAATCAGCCCCTTACGAAGCAACGCATAAACTAGGGTTTAAGCTTCTGTCACTCTAGTAACCCATCATCTACTTATTACTTCCCAATGCCTTCCTCTAGGCCCAAATAATGGTGAAGTGTTATGTAGTCGACGTTCACATAACACCACTAGAGGATAGACAACATACATCTCATCAAAATATCAAACGAATACCAAATTCACATGACTACTAATAGCAAGACTTCTCCCATGTCCTCAGGAACAAACGTAACCACTCACAAAGCATATTCATGTTCATAATCAGAGGGCTATTAATATGCATAATGGATCTGAACATATGATCTTCCACCAAATAAACCAACTAGCATCAACTACAAGGAGTAATCAACACTACTAGCAACCTACAGGTACCAATCCCAGACTATGAGACAAGAGTTGGATACAACAGATGAACTAGGGTTTGAGATGAGATGGTGCTGGTGAAGATGTTGATGGAGATTGCCCTCTCCCGATGAGGGGAGCGCTGGTGATGACGATGGCGATGATTTCCCCCTCCCGGAGGTTAGTGTCCCCGGCAGAACAGCTCTGCCGGAGCCCTAGATTGGTTCCGCCAAGGTTCCGCCTCGCGGCGGCGGAGTCTCGTCCCGAAAGCTTGCTTATGATTTTTCTTCAGACAAAAGACTTCATATACCATAAGATGGGCATCGGAGAGCCAACAGGGGGCCCATGAGGCAGGGGGTGTGCCCAGGGGGGTAGGGCGCGCCGCCACCCTCGTGGACAGGTGGAGGCCCCCCTGATGTATTTCTTCCGCTCAATATTTTTTATTATTTCCAAAAATAACTTTCGTGGAGTTTCAGGACTTTTGGAGTTGTGCAGAATAGGTCTCTAATATTTGCTCCTTTTCCAGCCCAGAATTCCAGCTGCCGGCATTCTCCCTCCTTATGTAAACCTTGTAAAACAAGAGAGAATAGGCATAAGTATTGTGACATAATGTGTAATAACAGCCCATAACTCAATAAATATCGATATAAAAGCATGATGCAAAATGGACGTATCAACTCCCCCAAGCTTAGACCTCGCTTGTCCTCAAGCGGAAGCCAATAACGATAAATATGTCCACATGTTTAGAGGTAGAGGTGTCGATAAAATAAAATACGGACACGAGGGCATCATGATTATTCTCATAATAGCAACATATATAAATATTGTCATATGGTCTCTTATGCTCAAGTAATAATCTATTCACAATGCAAAGTATGAATCATAAACTTTATTGAGAACTAACAAACTATAATCTCAGTCATTGAAGCAATTGCAATTTATCATAACATCAGAAAGAGTCTATGTCAGAGCTTTCTAGCAAGTCCACATACTCAACTATAATTTAGTCTTTCATAATTGCTAACACTCACGCAATACTTGTGGTTACGGAGTTTTAATCGGACACAGAGAAAGATAGGGGCTTATAGTTTCGCCTCCCAACCTTTTACCTCAAGGGTAATGTCAACAATAATAACTCATGCTAACTTACATCCAATTAGATATATCCATCAGGTTCTTTCCAACATCCTGTGCATGCCAAAGGATAAAATAGAAAAAGGAAAGGTGAAGATCACCATGACTCTTGCATAGGTAGAAGATAATAATAAAAGATAGGCCCTTCGCAGAGGGAAGCAGAGGTTGCCATGCGCTTTCAGGGTTGGATGCACAAAAGCTTAATGTGAAAGAACGTCACTTTATATTGCCACTTATGATATGAACCTTTATTATGCAGTCCATTGCTTTTATTTCTTCCACATCACAAGATCGTATAAAGCTTATTTCCTCCACACCAATCGATCATACATATTTAGAGAGCATTTTTTATTGCTTGCACCGATGACAACTTACTTGAAGGATCTTACTCAATCCATAGGTAGATATGATGGACTCTCATGGCAAAACTGGTTTAAGGCACTACAGGAATCAGCTACTTTGCCGTCTGCCACGGCGGACGGCAAAGGCATGAATGGCGGACGACAAAGGTCTTTGCCGTCCGCCACGGACGGCAAAAGGCTCCGGCAAAGTAAGGTCCGGCAAACAGCTACTTTGCCGTCTGCTTTACACGACTGACGGTAAAGGGGACTTTGCCATCAGCAGCTGACGACAAAAATTGCGCTGTTAGTCCGTTAGGTGGCTAACGGCAGGCCTTTGCCCTCCGCCGCTGACGGCAAAGAGCCCGTTGCCGTCGGTGGCAGATGGCAAAGAGCCTGTATATGCTACGTCTTGAGCTTGCGTTGGTTTTCCCCAAAGAGGAGAGGATGATGCAGCAGGGTAGCGTAAGTATTTCCCTCAGTTTTTGAGAACCAAGGTATCAATCCAGTAGGAGGACACGCACAAGTCCCTCGTACCTGCACAAAACGATAGCTACTCGCAACCAACATGATTAGGGGTTGTCAACCCCTTCAAGGTCACTTACGAGAGTGAGATCTGATAGAGATAATATTTTTGGTATTTTTGGTATATAGATGCAAAGTGAAAAGTAAAAGGCAAAGTAAAAACAAGGCAAGTATAAAAGTGATGGAGATTGATATGATGAGAATAGACCCGGGGGCCATAGGTTTCACTAGTGGCTTCTCTCAAGAGCATAAGTATTCTACGGGGGTGAACAAATTACTGTTGAGCAATTGATGAATTGAGCATAGTTATGAGTTTATCTAGGTATGATCATGTATATAGGCATCACGTCCGAGACAAGTAGATCGAAGCGATTACGCATCTACTACTATTACTCCACTCATCGACCGCTATCCAAAGATGCATCTAGAGTATTAAGTTAAAAAGCAGTAACGCCTTAAGCAAGATGACATGATGAAGAGGAATAAATTCATGCAATATGATAAATACCCCATCTTGTTATCCTCGATGGCAACAATACAATCGTGCCTTGCAACCCTTTACATCCTTTGGGTAAGGACACCGCAAGATTGAACCCAAAGCCATGCACTTCTCCAATTGCAAGAACTACCAATCTAGTTGGCCAAACCAAGCGGATAATTCAAGAGACTTGCAAAGATAACTCAATCATACATAAAATAATTCAGAGAAGATTCAAATATTATTCATAGATAAGCTGGATCATAAACCCACAATTCATCGGTCTCAACAAACACACCGCAAAAAGAAGATTACATCGAATAGATCTCCACGATAGAGGGGGAGAACATTGTATTGAGATCCAAAAAGAGAGAAGAAGCCATCTAGCTACTAGCTATGGACCCGAAGGTCTGAAGTAAACTACTCACACTTCATCGGAGAGGCTATGGTGTTGATGTAGAAGCCCTCCGTGGTGGATGCCCCCTCCGTGAACTCCGAACAGGCCCCAAGATGGGATCTCGTGGATCTGAGGAAGTTGCAGCGGTGGAATTAGGTTTTTGGCTCCTGTTCTGATCATTTGGGGGTACATAGGTATATATAGGAGGAAGGAGTACGTCGGTGGAGCAACAGGGGGCCCACGAGGCAGGGGGCGCGCCCTAGGGGGTGGGCGCCCCCCACCCTCGTGACCGCCTCCGTTGTTCCTTGGCGTAGGGTCCAAGTCTCCTGGATCACGTTCGGTGAGAAAATCACGTTTCCGAAGGTTTCATTCCGTTTGGACTCCGTTTGATATTCCGTTTCTTCGAAACACTGAAAAAGGCAAAAAACATCACTTCTAGGCTGGGCCTCCGGTTAATAGGTTAGTCCCAAAAGTAATATAAAAGTGGAAAATAAAGCCCATTATAGTCCAAAACAATAGATAAAGTAGCATGGAGCAATGAAACATTATAGATACATTGGAGACGTATCAGGCATCCCCAAGCTTAATTCCTGCTCGTCCTCGAGTAGGTAAATGATAAAAAGAGAATTTTTGATGCGAAGTGATACTTTGGCATAATTTCAATGTAAATCTTCTTAATCATGGTATGAATATTCAGATCCGAAAGATTCAAGACAAAAGTTCATATTGACATAAAAATAATAATACTTCAAGCATACTAACTAAGCAATTATGTCTTCTCAAAATAACATGTCCAAAGAAAGTTATCCCTACAAAATCATATAGTCTGGCTATGCTCCATCTATTGGGGAACGTAGCAGAAATTCAAAATTTTCCTACGTGTCACCAAGATCTATCTATGGAGAAACCAGCAACGAGGGGAAGGAGAGTGCATCTACATACCCTTGTAGATCGCTAAGCGGAAGCGTTCAAGAGAACGGGGTTGATGGAGTCGTACTCGTCGTGATCCAAATCACAGATGATCCTAGCGCCGAGCAGACGGCACCTCCGTGTTCAACACACGTACAGCACAGGGGCGTCTCCTCCTTCTTGATCCAGCAAGGGAGAGGAGAAGTTGAGGAAAACTCCGGCAACCTGACGGGCGTGGTGGTGATGGAGCTCATGGTTCTCCGTGAGCTTCGCTAAGCACTACGGAGGAGGAGGAAGTGTTGGAGGAGGGAGGGCTGCGCCCGGGGAAGGTGCGGCTGCCTCTCTCTCCTCACTATATATAGGGGTAAGGGGGTGGAGGAGGCGCCTAGGGTTCCCTAGGGGAGGCGGCGGCCACGGGAAACCCTAGATGGGTTTGGGTGCCCCACCCCTAGGAAACTGCCCCACAAGCCGGAAGGGGGCTGCCCTAGGGAGGCGCCCCACCTCTCCCTGGTTACGTGAGAGGGCGGGAGGGCGCACCACCCCTTAGTGGGCTGGTTTGCCCCTTCCCTTTGGCCCATGAGGCCCTCCAACATTTGTCGGGGCTCCAAAACACCTTTCGGTCATCTTGGCCATAGCACAGGTACCCCGGAACACTTCCGGACTCCAATACCCTTCATCCAATATATCGATCTTCACCGCCGGACCATTCGGGAACTCCTCATGACGTCCGGGATCACATCCGGGACTCCGAACAACCTTCGGTAACCACATACTATTTCCCATAACAACTCTAGCGTCACCGAACCTTAAGTGTGTAGACCCTACGGGTTCGGGAACCATGCAGACATGACCGAGACGTTCTCCGGTCAATAACCAACAGCGGG
This sequence comes from Aegilops longissima, assembly GCA_021605205.1. NCBI lineage: Eukaryota > Viridiplantae > Streptophyta > Magnoliopsida > Poales > Poaceae > Aegilops > Aegilops longissima. The sequence goes on along the minus strand of CM038678.1, from coordinate 545,334,888 downwards.
ATCTGGATACCCATGTTGGCTCCCACATGTTCCACGATGATCTCATCGGATGAACCACGATGTCGAGATTCAATCAATCCGTATTCAATTCCCTTTGTCTAGCGGTATTGTACTTGCCCGAGATTCGATCGTCGGTATCCGATACCTTGTTCAATCTCGTTACGGCAAGTCTCTTTACTCGTTCCGTAACACATCATCCGTGATCAACCCCTTGGTCACATTGTGCACATTATGATGATGTCCTACCGAGTGGGCCCAGAGATACCTCTCCGTCAACGGAGTGAAAATCCAGTCTCGATTCGTGCCAACCCAATAGATACTTTCGGAGATACCTGTAATGAACCTTTATAGCCACGCGATTACGTTGTGACATTTGGTACACCCAAAGCATTCCTACGGTATCCGGGAGTTGCACAATCTCATGGTCTAAGGAAATGATACTTGACATTAGAAAAGCTTTAGCATACGAACTACGATCTTTGTGCTAGGCTTAGGATTGGGTCTTGTCCATCACATCATTCTCCAAATGATGTGATCCGTTATCAACGACATCCAATGTCCATGGTCGAAACCGTAACCATCTGTTGATCAACAAGCTAGTCAACTAGAGGCTTACTAGGGACATGGTGTTGTTTATGTACCCACACATGTATCTGAGTTTCCTATCAATACAATTATAGCATGGGTAATAAACGATTATCATGAACAAGGAAATATAATAATAACTAATTTATTATTGCCTCTAGGGCATATTTCCAACAATCTCCCACTTGCACTAGAGTCAATAATCTAGTTCACATCGCCAGGTGATTAACACTCACAGGTCACATCGCCATGTGACCAACATCCAAAGAGTTTACTAGAATCAATAATCTAGTTCACATCACTATGTGATTAACACTCAATGAGTTCTGGGTTTGATCATGTTATGCTTGTGAGAGAGGTTGTAGTCAATGGGTCTGCAATATTCAGATCCGTATGTACTTCATAAATCTCTAGGTCATATTGTAAATGTTGCTTCCACGCTCCACTTGGAGCTATTCCAAATAGTTGCTCCACTATCGTATCCGGTTTGCTACTAAGAGTCATTCGGATAGGTGTTAAAGATTGCATCGGCGTAACCCTTTACGCCGAACTCTTTATCACCTCCATAATCGAAAACATGTCCTTATTTGCTGCAAGGACAATTTTGACCGTTGTCCAATGATCCATTCTGGATCATTCTTGTACCCCTATGAGTGACTCATGGCAAGGCACACTTCGGTGCGGTACACAGCATAGCATACTATAGAGCCTACGTCGAAGCATAGGGGCGACCTTCGTCCTTTCTCTCTCTTCTGCCGTGGTCGAGCTTTAACTCTTAACTTCATACCTTACAACTCAGGCAAGAACTCCTTCTTTGGTGATCCATCTTGAACACCTTCAAGATTATGTCAAGGTATGTGCTCATTTGAAAGTACCATTAAGCATTTTTGATCTATCCTTATAGATCTTGATGCTCAATGTTCAAGTAGCTTAATCCAGGTTTCTATTGAAAAACACCTTTCAAATAACCCTGTATGCTTTCGAAATTCTACATCATTTACGATCAACAATATGTCAACAACATATACTCATCGAAATTCTATAGTGCTCCCACTCACTTCTTTGGAAATACAAGTTTCTCATAAACTTTGTATAAACCCAAAATCTTTGATCATCTCATCAAAGCGCACATTCCAACTCCGAGATGCTTACTCCGGTCCTTAGAAGGATCATTGGAGCCAGCATACCTTTTAGCATCCTTAGGATCGACAAAAACTTTCGATTGTATCACATACAACCTTTCCTTACGGTACCGGTAAGGAAACTCGTTTTGACATCCATCTGCCAGATTTCATAAATGCAGCTAATGCTAACATGATTCCAACGGACTTAAGCATCGCTACGGATGAGAAAATCTCATCGTAGGCAACTCTTTGAACTAGTGAAAAACTCTTCGCCACAAGTCGAGCTTCATAGACGGTGACATTACCGTCCATGTTCGTCTTCTTCTTAAAGATCCATTTATCTCAATGGCTTGCCGATCATCGGGCAAGTCCACCAAAGTCAAGGATCCTTTCTCGGATTTTATGGCCTCGAGCCATTCGTCGGAATCCGGGCCCACCATCGCTTCTCCATAGCTCGTAGGTTCATTGTTGTCTAGCAACATGACCTCTAAGACAAGATTACGCGTACCACTCAAGTAGTATGCATCCTTGTCAACCCACGAGGTACGGTAGTGACTTGATCTGAAACTTCATGATCACTATCATAGCTTCTACTTCAATTGGTGTAGGCGCCACAGAACAACTTCACGCCTGCTGCTACACACTAGTTGAAGTGACGGTTCAATAACCTCATCATGTCTCCACCATCCTCCCACTCAATTCTTTCAAGAGAAACTTTTCCTCGAGAAAGGACCCGTTTCTAGAAACAATTACTTTTGCTTCGGATCTTGAGATAGGAGGTATACCCAACTGTTTTGGGTGTCCTATGAAGATGTATTTATCCGTTTTGGGTTCGAGCTTATCATGATGAAACTTTTTCACATAAGCGTCGCAGCCCCAAACTTTTAAGAAACGACAACTTATGTTTCTCCAAACCACATTTCAAGCGGTGTCGTCTCAGCGGAATTATGTGGTGCCCTATTAAAGTGAATGTGGTTGTCTCTAATGCCTAACCCATGAACGATAGTGGTAATTCGATAAGAGGCATCATGGTACGCACCATATCTAATAGGGTGCAACTATGATGTTCGGACACACCATCACACTATGGTGTTCGAGGCGGTATTAGTTGTGAAACAATTTCCACAATGTCTCAATTGTGTACCAAACTCATAACTCAAATATTCATCTCTATGATCACATCACGACATTTTATCCTCTTGTCACGAAGATCTTCAACTTCACTCTGAAATTACTTGAACCTTTCAATAATTCAGACTTGTGTTTCATCAAGTAAATATACTCAACATCTACTCAAATCATCTGTGAAGTAAGAACATAACGATATTCATTTGCATGCCTCGGCACTCATTGGACTGCACACATCAAAATGTGTTACTTCCAACAAGTTGCTATCTTGTTCCATCTTCTTTGAAACCAAGGCTTTTCAGGTCATCTTGCCCATGTGGTATGATTTGCATATCTCAAGTGATTCAAAATCAAGTGAGTCCAAACGATCCATCTGCATGGAGTTTCTTCATGCGTATACACCAATAGACATGGTTCACATGTCTCAAACTTTTCAAAACCGAGTGAGTCCAAAGATCCATCAATATGGAGCTTCTACATGCGTTTTATACCAATATGACTCAAATGGCAGTGCCACAAGCAGGTGGTACTATCATTACTATCTTATATCTTTTGGCATGAAAATGTGTATCACTACGATCGAGATTTCAATAAACCATTCATTTTAGGTGCAAGACCATTGTAGGTATTATTCTAATAAATAGAGTAACCATTATTCTCCTTAAATGAATAACCCTACTACGATAGACATAATCCAATCATGTCTATGCTCAACACAAACACCGAATAAAAATTATTTAGGTTTAACACCAATCTCGATGGCAGAGGGAGCGTGCGATGCTTGATCACATCAACCTTGGAAACACTTCCAACACATATCGTCGGCTCACCTTTAGCTAGTCTCCGTTTATTCCATAGCTTTTATTTCGAGTTACTAACACTTAGCAACCGAACCGGTATCTAATACCCTGGTGCTACTAGGAGTACTAGTAAAGTACACATTAACATAATGTATATCCAATATACTTCTATCGACCTTGCCAGCCTTCTCATCTACCAAGTATCTAGGGTGGTTCCGCTTCTGTGTCCGTTCCTCTCATTACAGAAGCACTTAGTCTCGGGTTTGGGTTCAACCTTGGGTTTCTTCACTAGAGCATCAACTGTTTTGCCGTTTCATGAAGTATGCCTTGTTGCCCTTGCCCTTCTTGAAACTAGTGGTTTTACCAACCATCAACAATTGATGCTCCTAATTGACTTCTACTTTCGCGGTGTCAAACATCGCGAACACTTCAAGGATCATCATATCTATCCCTGATATGTTACATTTCATCACGAAGCTCTAGTAGCTTGGTGGCAATGTCTTTGGAGAAACATCACTATCTCATCTGGAAGATTAACTCCCACTCGATTCAAGTGATTGTTGTACCCAGACAATCTGAGTACAAGCTCAACGATTGAGATCTTCTCCCTTAGTTTGTAGGCTAGAAAACTCGTCGGAGGTCTCATACCTCTTGACGTGAGCACGAGCCTGAAATCCCAATTTCAGCCCTCAGAACATCTCACATGTTCCGTGACGTTTCAAAACGCCTTTGGTGCCTTAATTCTAAGCCGTTTAACATTACCGAACTATCACGTAGTCATCAAAGCGTGTGTGTCGATGTTCGCAACATCCACGACCACGTTCGAGGTCCAACACACCGAGTGGTGCATTAAGGACATAAGCTTTCTCTTGACCGCATAATTGCTACATCAACTTTCAACTATATTTTCTCTAGGAACATATCTAAACAAGAGAACTAAAGCGTGAGCTATGACATAATTTGCAAAGGGTTTTTGACTATGTTCAGGATAATTAAGTTCATCTTATGAACTCCCACTCAGATAGACATCCCTCTAGTCATCTAAGTGATTACATGATCCGAGTCAACTAGGCCGTGTCCGATCATCACGTGAGACGGACTAGTCATCATCGCTGAACATCTTCATGTTGATCGTATCTACTATCGACTCATGCTCGACCTTCGGTCTCTTGTGTTCGAGGCCATGTCCATACATGCTAGGCTCGTCAAGTTAACCTAAGTGTTTCGCGTGTGTAAATCTGGCTTACACCGTTGTATGTGAACGTAAGAATCTATCACACCCGATCATCACGTGGTGCTTGAAGCGACGAACTTTCATAGCGGTGCACAGTTAGGGGAACACTTTCTTGAAATTTTAATGAGGATCATCTTATTTACTACCGTCGCTCTAAGCAAATAAGATGCATAAACATGATAAACATCACATGCAATCAAATAGTGACATGATATGGCCAATATCATTTTGCTCCTTTTGATCTCCATCTCCGGGGCTCCATGATCATCATCATCACCGGCATGACACCATGATCTCCATCATCATGATCTCCATCATCGTGTCTCCATGAAGTTGTCTCGCCAACTGATTACTTCTACTACTATGGTGTCGGTGTACTAGATTAGGGGTACCCTAGTATCCCGAACTCGTGCACGGGCAGTTGCAGCACCCCGCGGCAAGGCTTGCCTAGTGATCGCCAAGGTCCTCCGCGGCTCCTTTGGAGCCATTCAAGAACAAAGTATTCAAGGCCCCGGCAAGAGGAGCTTGCCGGGAAGACCACTCAAGGCACGAAGGAAACAAGACCCCGGCAAGAGGAGCTTCCCGGGAAGGCTTGGTGAGCGACAAGCTCCCGAGCGCAACAAGGATTCAGCCGCGGCAAGGTGCTTGCCGTGGCAGGCAACCTCTCTTCATCTCCGCTCCAGCTCATCCGCCAACGTGTCGCCATGGGGCTATTCCAGGCACGCGTGTCAAGGGGCTGTGCAGCCAGCGGAGAGCAGCGATAAGCGGCGCTGACGAGCCTACCATCGTGGCAAACGGTGGTGCACCTGACGGTCCCTGTCGCACTGTTCAGGCGACTTAGACGGGCATTTATTGATCTTGTCCCTTGCCGTCAGAGTTAGATAGAATACACTGTACACTATACAAGTCGGTGTACCAACTACTGTTTTTCCATTTGTACCCTCGTCTACGTTGCCACCTGTGGTGACCCCTTGAGCCTATAAAAGGAGGCCCATGTGCAACGTAGAAAGGGTTCGGTTCATTCGACTCACTCGAGACTACACTCACTCAAGCTAGGTTTTGTAGCTCCCATTGCTCCCTAGCAAGAACACAATACGATCAACCAAGCAGCACTAGGAGTATTATCTCTCTTGAGAGCTCCGAAGCTGGGTAAACGCTTTCGTGTGCATCGCCTCGATCGCTCTTCGTGCAATCTCCGCCCCCTCCGAACCAAAAGGGACTCGGTCCGCCAAGTCCCATAGGTGTTCGTGGGTCACGATCAGCTTCCCCGTCATCTTTTGCGCGCCAGGTAGGGGGTGTCGAGGCTGTGTGAACCTGATCCGGCGTTCACACGAGCAACTTCTTCATCATCTTCATCAACATGCCACCGAAGAAGAAGGCTTCGGCGGCAGCAGAGCCGTCGCGTCAAACCCACCACCACCGTAGCCGACGAGTGGTGGGGAAGACGCCGCGCAGAACCGGCGTTGTCGAGGGAGCCCACGACGCTGCCAAGTCCAAGGACAAGGCGGCGCAGACCTCGGCGTCCGGATACGTGCGCGTCCATCTCAAGAGGCGCGAGACCGACAGCGTCATGGTGCTCGCAGCGCCATCGCGCCGTTGGATCAAGGCCAAGCTGAAGGATCCCGGCCCTCGAGACCAACATGCACGCCAACATGTTTGTACGAGCGAGTACGATCGCCTGGACGGGATGCTGCTCCTTCTAACTTAGTTAGAAGTCCGAGCATATCCCGTTCCTCGCGCCGTACGCCATTGCCACCCACCACTCCAGCAGAAGCCTTGGCGAGAGCTCAACTGCTCCTAGACTACCCTCCAACGGCCGACAAGGTCGACGAATGGAGGGCCACCATCCAGAGTCTCATCGGCTTTGCCAACAGCGATACCCCGCGGCAACCAACTGCGTCCTTGCCGCGACGAGACGACAAGGCACGAGCCGGTGGCGACGAGACATGCGGGGGTGCAACCACCATGCACTCTCCATCCCGAAGGCCAAGATCGCTGACTCGTCGGATCCATCTCGACAGCGACTCCACCGCGTCGTTGGATCCACGAGCTCGTCGTGATCAGCGCCAAGTTCTTCAAGAACGGCAACAAGAAGACGCTCGAACCCGCATCGAGCGCCGAAGAGAAGCGCGGCGTCAGTCCGATCAGCGTGCTGGGCCCGCTGTCGACATGCAAGCGCCAGGGGAACCAGGTGACTTGCCGTACGCGGTAGGTTGCCCTGCGTTCACTCGTGAGCTGCGGCAAGTCCAGTGGCCCGACAAGAAAAACTTCAAACCAGATGTGCGGAGAAATATGATGGCGGGACACATCCATCGGAGTTCCTCAAGATCTACACCATCGCGGTGCAGGCTACGGGGGCGAGACGACAAGATCCTCGCCAACTACTTCCCGGCGGTGCTCAAGCCCAATGTTAGATCTTGGCTCATGCACTTGCGGACAGTTCCATATCTTCTTGGGCAGATCTGTGCCATCGGTTTGTTGGTGCCTTCACAGTGACCACAAACCTCATGGCCAAGAGAGTGACCTTCACCTGCTCGCCTGAAGGAAGGAGAGTCCTGCGCAAGTTCATCCAGAGATTCAGCCGTGTGCACTACAACATCCCAGATGTCCACCCCGCCTTGGTGATCGCCAAGCCACCGTAACGTGCGGAATCGCAGGATGAGGGAGGAGATGGCGATGTGCAAAGTCAAGGACGTCAGTGAGCTGTATGCCTTGGCCGACAAGTGTGCACGTGCTGAAGAAGGAAGAAGACTCCCAGGAGAGAACACAGAAGCAGGATCTGACAGTGAGGAGACCGCTCCGGCAAAGAAGAGCCGGCGGCGGAACAACCGGAGGAAGAAAAGCAAAGAGTTACTAGTTGTCGAGCAGTCCGGCAACGGAGGTGGCGCCAAGAAGGCCAAGGTTGGTGGCTCCGGCAAGGAGGTTGCCGCTGACACCGACCGCCAAGCTGTGGCGGCCGCCGACAAGCAGGACAGCTCCAACAAACAGTACTGCAAGATTCACCGCACCAAGGGCCATGACCTCCAGAGCTGCAAGAAGGTCGAGCAGCTTGTAGAACAGCAGAAGGCTGAGTACGAGCGGCGAGACAAGGAGAAGGCCCAGGAAGGTGCTGGGGCAGCTAGCAAGAAGAGACCCGGCGGGGGAGGACGCCACGGCAAGGCCAAGCAGCGGCAAGGAGACAGACCTCCCCGCGGCCGCGACAAGGACGAAGACGACGATGACGATGAAGATATGGAAGACGATGAAGCTGATGAGCAGGAGTTTCAGAAAGCCACGGAGGTCCTCTGCGTTGACGGTGGTGCTTCTCTGCATACCTCGCACCGCCAACTCAAGCAATGGATGCGGGAGGTTAATGCAGCAGAACCATCCGTAGAGTCACGCAGGCCTTTGAAATGGTCCAGCACGCCTATCATCTTTGATATTGAGGACCACCCTGATCGCATAACCGCGGTCGGGTGCTTGCCGATGTTGGTCTCACCAACTATCCGCAACCTCAAGGTCACCAAGATGCTAGTTGACGGCGGGGCCAGCTTAAACCTGATCTCATCCGCAGTGCTCCAGAAGCTTTAAATCCCTGACAGCGAGCTCGAAGAGACTGGCACGTTCCAAGGAATCAATCCAGGAAGGAGTAAGCCGAAAGGGAAGATCACGTTGCCAGTAACATTTGGCAGCGAGCTGAATTTCAGGACTGAGAGGGTCACATTCGACGTTGCTGATTTCCCATTGCCCTACAATGGAATACTTGGTCGTCCAGCACTCGCCAAGTTCATGGCAGCCTCTCATTATGCATACAATTTCCTCAAGATGCCCGGCCCGATAAGTGTCATTTCTGTTCATGGCGACAAGAAAGATGCTCTTATCTGCGCCGACAAGATTTACCGGGATGCAGCAGCTGCGACGGATAGCAAATCACTTGCACTGAAGCTCCGGGGAAGAAGAAGACCACTTTGTCCGCAAGAGCTCGATGCCCACTCCGCAAGCGCACCTCTTCGGTGTTGTGCTACCGTCGAGGACGCACCATCGAGCTCCACCGCAAGTGCAAGAAGATGATGGCAGCTCCACCAAGACCAAGAAGGTGCCCGCAAGGAGGACGGCACTGGTGGTACCTTCACCATCGGTGCCACTCTCGACCCTAAATAGGAAGGCGCTTCGTTGCTTTCTGCATGGCGAATGTCGATGTGTTCGCATGGCAACCATCGACATCCCGGTGTTCCTGGAAAGTAATTGAGCACCACTTAGCTGTCTGTCCTCATCGCGGCCCGTCAAGCAAAAAGTCGAAAGCGAGCGGTGGGCGCCAAGAGTTCATTGCGAAGAGATCAAGAAGTTGGAAGCAACAGCCTTGTCGAGGAGTGCTCCATCCCGTGGTTGGCCAATCCGGTAGTTATACGCAAGGCAAATGGGAAATGGAGACTTTGTATTGACTTCACAGATGTTAATAAAGCTTGTCCCAAAGACCCATTTCCCTTGCCACGCATCGACCAGATTGTTGACTCCACGGTTGGATGTGATCTGCTTTCATTTCTTGATGCATATTCAGGATATCATCAGATCTTCATGGCAGAAGAAGATGAAGAGAAAACCGCGTTCATTACACCATGTGGCACATACTGTTTCATACGGATGCCTTTCGGTTTGAAGAATGCTGGTTCAACGTTTGCAAGAGTGGTCCATGACGCTTTTGAGCCCCAAATGCATAGAAATGTAGAAGCATACATGGATGACATAGTGGTCAAGAGCAAGGACAAAGCAACTCTGGTTCAAGATTTGGATGAGACCTTTGCAAATCTGCGCAAGATCAACCTCAAGCTCAATCCCGAGAAGTGCGTGTTCGGAGTTCCCTCCGGCAAGCTTCTCGGGTTCTTCGTGTCTCAGAGGGGAATTGAAGCCAACCCCGACAAGATTAAGGCCATTGAGCAGATTGAAGCACCAAAGCGCGTCAAGGATGTACGAAGACTTGCGGTTGCGTGGCTGCTCTCAAGAGCTTATCTCTAGGTCTGCTGAGCGCTACCTGCCATTTTCAAGATTTTGAAAAAGGCAGGTCCAATGAAATGGACTCCCCAAGCGGAGGCTGCGCTGCAGGACTTGAAGAGGTACCTGTCCTCCACTCCAATACTTGTCGCACCTAGGCCACAAGAGAAGTTGCTGCTATACATGGTGGCAACCAATCAAGTGGTTAGTGATGCGTTAGTAGCGAAAAGGGAGGCGGATGATGAGCCGGCAACCGAGGCAGATGCATCCAGCGACAAGCAGGGGGCTTCGCCATCAAGCTCTGGTCCCGACAAGAACGGACCTGCGCAGGATTGCGAGAAGATGCAGAAAAGGATGGTGCAGCGCCCAGTCTACTTTGTCAGTTCCCTTCTGCAGGGGGCTAGGTCAAGGTACTCTGGTGTGCAGAAATTGCTTTTCGGCCTCCTCATGGCCTCGAGAAAGCTGCGCCATTACTTCCAAGCACATGAGATAACAGTCGTCACTCGCTTTCCGCTGAAAAGGATATTGCAAAATCCAGAAGCAACAGGCAGGATTGTCGAGTGGGCACTGGAACTGTCAAGCTTTGGCCTCAAGTTTGAAAGCACTTCAACTATCCAGGCGAGCATTGGCAGAATTTATAGCAGAATGGGCGCCGACGCAAGATGAAGAAATTCGAGACGAGCATCCCGTTAAGGAAGCAAGTAAAGAGTGGCTGATGTACTTTGATGGTGCCTTCTCGCTGCAAAGGCGCCCGGTGCGGCGTGCTGCTTATCGCACCCACCGGAGAGCACCTCAAGTACATAGTCCGGATGCACTTTCCCAAGGAGCAAGCAACAAATAATACTGCAGAGTATGAAGGTTTGCTTGCGGTCTCGAGATTGCAATGGACCTTGGGATCGGAAGCTTATTGTCAGGGGTGACTCGCAGCTTGTCGTCCGCCAAGTAAACAAAGATTATCAGAGTCCGTTGATGGAAGCCTACGTTGATGAAGTGAGAAAGCTAGAAGAACACTTTGAAGGCTTGCAAATGGAACATGTTCCAAGAGCTCAGAATGATATTGCTGATGGCCTGTCAAAGTGCGCCGCACTCAAGTTACCTGTGGAACCAGGAATTTTTGTGCTCAAGCTAACTCAACCAACTGTAACGCCATCAATTGGACAGAACAAGAAGAGGAAGTTGATTTCCGGTGACTACTTCCCGGCCGAGCTCCCCGAAGCCGCCGCCGCGAAAGTCCCCAAGATCAACACCAAGAGTGCTAAGGAGCAGTCTGCTCCGACAAGCCCTAGGGTTTTTTTCGTTGAAGCAGACGCTCCCGACAAGTTTTGCTCCGGCAAGCTTGTCGGAGATCATCAAGCTCCGGCTGAGCCGCAGGTTCTTGCCGTAGAAGCTAATGTTCCCGCAGCAGCAGATGTGCCTTTAGTCCTTGTTGTCGAGCCGCAAGCTCCAGCATGGGCACAGCAGATCGTCCATTTCCTTCAGACAGGAGAACTTCCCGAAGAGCAAGAAGAAGCGGAGAGAGTAGCCCGGCAGTCAAGTATGTACCAGTTTGTCGACAACATCCTATACAGAAGAAGACTCAACGGAGTGAAATTGAAGTGTATTCATCGGGAAGATGGACAGAAGCTGTTGGCAGAGATACACGGAGGCATATGTGGTCACCACATTGGCGCAAGAGCACTTGCCGGCAAAGCTTTCCGGCAAGGTTTCTTCTGGCCTACAGCCCTCCAGGATGCAACTGCACAAGTAACCAAGTGTGAAGCGTGCCAGTTCCATTCCAAGCAGATACACCAGCCAGCTCAAGCTCTCCAGACGATCCCTTTATCCTGGCCATTTTCGTGCGGGGCTCAAATCCTCGGCCCTTTTCCCGAGCTGTCGGGGCTTTGAGTACTTATGCGTTGCAATTGATAAGTTCACAAAGTGGCGGAAGTGGAAGCGGTGAGGAAGGTGACAACATAGTCGGCGGTCAAGTTCTTGAGATCAATTGTTTGCCGCTTTGGGATTCCTAACAGGATCATCACCGACAACGGCACACAATTCACGAAGTCGCACCTTCATGCAATCGTCCAAGATCTTGGCGCCAAGGTGCCTTTGCTTCATTGCTCATCCAAGGAGCAACGGTCAAGCGAGAGGGCAAACGCTGAAGTGCTGCGAGGACTAAAGACCGAACTTTCGACGAGGCTGCACAAGTGCGGAAGAAACTAGATTGAGGAGCTGCGGTGGTTCTTTGGTCGATCGGACGACGCCAAATCGAGCCACCGGACAAACACCTTTGCTCTAGTCTATGGAGCAGAGGCAGTTCTCCCCACGGAACTCGTGATACGGGTCACCTCGAGTGCTCGCTATGATGAGCTTGAGCAAGAGCAGCTGCGACAAGATGACGCGCTGCTCCTTGAGGAGGATCGCTCTTCGAGCCATTGTACGAGCTGCTCGTTACCAGCAAGCTTTGCGCCGCTACCATAGCCGCAGTTAGTGCCGAAGCTTCGAGGAAGGCAACCTTGTTCTTCGGCGCGTTCAATCCGCCAAGAATTCCAACAAGTTGACGCCGAAGTGGGAAGGCCCTTATCGGGTGAAACGAGTCACTAGGCCTGGCGCTGTCCGCCTTGAGACCGAAGATGGCGTTCCGGTGAGCAACTCCTGGAATATAGAGCATCTTCGTAAGTTTTACCCATAGGGCGCGGTTGCCGGAACCCGTTCCGGCAACCACCCTTTTGTACAAGTCTTGCCGATGTTGCATGTAATCCTTTGTACAAAGCCGGGCGCAGACCCCGTGCATCAGTAAAGCTCATGTGTTGCGCACAACTTGTCAAATGCATGCTTTCATAATCCTTTATGCATGTGTTATCTAACATTTTGTGCAGCATCCACACCCGGTAAGCAATAACGAGCCACGAGGCTCCATAACTTTATTTTCTCTTCTTTCTTCTCAAGGAAAGGAAGGTTCCTCCGCCCACAAGTTAGCCAGGGGGGGAAGGAGAAGATAATGGTGTGGGCCGCCAAGCGTCGCTCGAGGAAGTTTCGCCTTACCGGGAAGCGAACGACAAAAAAGCTAAGTTGCCAAAGTTTGAGCAATCAGTTTTTAAATTTTTAAGTTATCTTCCTCGAACGATAGTACTTTGTATGGAAAACCTGTGCGCGAAGGAACCAACTCGCGGCTGGTTTGCGCCCTTACTTTGTTTCGAGTCCGCTCAACAACTTAAGTGAGCCGCAACCAGTTGCGACACGGTTGCTTGTCGGAGGCGGCATCGCCAGCAGGCTGCTGACGTCCCGCACTTAGCGCTCGCGGCAAAGGTGCCCGCACCGACAAGTTCCCTAAAAGCGTAGGGCACAAACATACAAAGGAAGAAATCGAGTAAAGGAAATAACATTGCAATCATTGCATAAGATAGAGTATATTACAAAAATAACTTGTCGCAGATCTAATGAATTGTTCTCCTAAACATGATCAGCAGCGACAAAGGAAAGATAAATTTGGCGGCCTAGTCCACGCGGTCGCCATCAACCCTCTTGACTCCGCTCACCCTGTCCACAATGGGTGCAACAAGGGCCTTGAGCGCTTCAACGTCGGCGATCGTGGCGGCAGGACTTGAGGACGTTGGTGAAGTGGCTTTGGATTGCGGAAGGCCACCTTCATCGACACCTTCGAGAGCCCTGCACAGATTTGGCGCGACTCATCGGCCAGCTGCTTTGGGATCTCTTCTCGGAGCCGCTGGAGAGCCGTCACCACGCCCTTGAGGAACAGGCTGAGCTTGGCGCTGGGTTGGAGATGCTCGTCGGTGGAGTACCCGAGGTCCACCATCCCCATCTCCATCAGCTCCTTGTCAATGGCGGCGGCAGTATCCACAAGACCCTCCGTCCGATGCATCACGTTCTCCTTGAAGGTAGTATGGGCGTTCGTGGCATTCGCCAGACAGCTCCTCATTGGCCTTGATCTTCTCCAACAAACCCACTTCCGCTCCTTGGCACCGTCCCAAATCTCCGTCGGGGTGGACAGCTTCAGCTCAAGATCTGCCTTGGAGTCCTTGGCAGCGTCGAGCTCTTTGATCTTCTCAGCGAGACGGCCCTGCAACTCACCAAGAGTGTAGGCGTCCTTCTCGCGCTCGTGCTTCAGCGCGGTGACCTCCTCGCCGCTCTCAAAGGTGGCCTCCACTTCGTCACCCTCGTCTCCAACTCCTTTTGGCGGCCTCGGCAGCTGCGGCGGCGTCCTTTGCTTCCTTGAGAGCTCCGCCAATTGATTGCTCAGCAGCAAGATCTTCCTCATAGCTGTCGAGGTTGATATTCCGCTGCGCCACTTCGCCTTCTTCTTGAGATAGCTTCTCGCCGGCAAGCCTTTGCTGCTCCTCGACCTCAGCCTTCTCGAGAATGAAGGCCGTGCGCTCTTCGGAGAGTTGCTCCCGCTTACGCTATGTCCGGAGAGTTTCTTTGTTGGCGCCGGAGCTCTTCTGCGCGCTTCTCCATGTCGCTCCGCCCTCGCGACAAGTGCTTCCTCGACTCCAGCTTAGCTTGTCGGGCGCGGTAGAGCGACAAAGAGCTTCTTCGGCAGCTGCTCCTCCTCGACTCGCCATCGCTGCTGATTGGCGCGTCAACTAGCGACAGCCCAGCGGAGGCGAGCAACTCCTCGTCGAAGGTCTCTCCTCGTCGGCGCCACAGGCTCGACGCCCATGGAAGCTTGATGAAGACACTGCCACCGCCTTGAGATAGGCGCTGGCTGGGCTCTTGAACTGGTGCCGCATCGGTGGCGGAGGGATCGGCGGTCGGCGTGGCGCTGGCGCTCCTGCGGCCTCGTGGTCGTCGAGACGATCACTGCACCCTCCCGGCCTTTGCGCGAAGCCTTGGCGGCCTCCTCGCTGGCGGACCCATCGGCGCCGGCCTCCTCCTCCATGTTGGCGGCGTCGTCATTGTTGCCTTAGCCCTCCTCGCCGGCAACCTCGGTCTCCATCGGCTCTCCGGCGATGGATCGATGATCGAAAAAAGAAAGAACGATCAAACAAATGTTCAAAAGAAGAACAAAGAAAAGGAACCCAAGGGAAATTTTCAAGCAAGGAGATTACTGCGATGGGATCTGTGGCGCGGTTTCCACTACTGGAGGATCGTTGGCGCTGCCCTTGTCGGAGAAACATCCCTTATCGGAGAGGCCTCCCTTGTCAAGAGCGCTCCTTGCCGGAGAATTCTCCTTGGCGGCGTAGTTGAAGCGAGCATGAACTTGGGAGTGACTTGGGGCCTCCCGATGAGGCTGCTCTGCTCCTACACAAATCAACAAGCCGATATCAAGAAGAAGGAGCACCCATGCACACCTAACCGTAAGAAATAAACCAATTACTTACGCTGGGTCTTTGTCTTTGGGGCTACTCAGGAAGGGTTGCCGGATCCGGCAAGGGGGTCTCAGACGCGCCTCCTGTCACCGCGGGGTTCGTCTTCGATGACAACCACCGGAGTCTTGGCCCTCTTCGACGCTCTCTGAGCCAGCGTCCTGAAAAAGGAAAGGGTTCAGAATGAAGCAAATCGATACAAGACAAAGCAGCAAATTGAAGAATTACAAATAATGACAAGATCTTACTCTTCTTCTTCTTCCTCGAGCCGAGGCGGAGAAGTCAAACTCCGCTCCGCCTCCGGTGCGACGAGCTGGAAGAGTAGGCTCCCTCGGATGCTTGGCGGGTGCGGGAGCCGTGGTCCCAGAAGGCCCCGCTCCAGTTGTTGTGGCGGCATGAGGCGCTCCCGCGGCAACGGAGCTTACCGCGGTGGAGCGCGTCGCGCGGCGCGACGGCTGTTGGCCCGTCTGCCGCCCCGCCACTTCCCCAGTCCTGCGGAGGCGCCTTCTTGGTGGAGCTGCGGGCTCCTCCCGCGACAAGTTATCTGAAGGTGGAGGGGAGGCGTCCCCGGCAGGCTCGTTCGGCTCGGCTCAAGATCGCTCGCCTGCTCCTCCTCGCCGGCAAACTCCTCTCGATCGGCAAGGCTTGCCGCCTCGGCTGCCTCTGCCTCCTCCACGGTGAACCCAATCGCCAGCCGCAGCAGCTGCTGCCGCCTCCTCAACCTTGTGGCAATGCGCACCATCTCTTGCTCGGTGGTGTCGCGGTGAGCCACCTCGCTTTCGTCGGCGCGATCGGCACCTCTTCCAAGCTGTCAAGAACCGCCGCACGATGTCGTCGGAAGGCTCTTGCCAAAGTTGGAACGATCCCATGGGAATTGCACAAGGGCATCATGGCGGGATGCGGTCAAGAGAAGAATTGTTGCACAAAGGAACGACCCCCTCGGCAACATAAACCACTGGGTGATCGGGTCATGCTTGAACAACTCCAGCAGCATTCGTCCAACTCCAAGACAGTGAAGTTCCAATTGAGGCCCGGGCGCAACCTCATGATATCTGCCGGGTTTTGGAACTCCCAAGCAGGCCTCCTCCTCTCTTGCAAGGGAGCGATGCGGCGGCGAAGGAAATCTGCGCCAATTGCGCCTACGGTGAGTCCGGCAAACCTGAGGCGCAAGATCCGGGTCACAGCTATCTTCAACCTAGCATCCTCCGGTGCCAAGTTGCTCCAATCGTTGTCGCGCACTATGGGAGTTTGGCGCTGGGCGGTAAAAGGCTGTGGGTCCTCCTCTACAATCCAACACCAATCGGCTCTCCACTCTTCCCACTTGCTGCGGAGCTCTCCTTCAAGATAGGATTCTTTCTTGCCGATCCTGGAGATCCAAGCAATTCCTCCGGCAAGTGGCTCTCCTCTCTCGACGCGGGGCATGAAGAAGTGGCGGAAAAGGGCTACATTTGGGTGGACTCCGACAAAGTTCTCGCAGAGGTGTGCGAAAACCGCCATGGTCAGAACGGCGTTGGGGGTGAAATCAAGGAGGCGAAACCCGTAGGTATTCATAACATCGCAGAAGAATTCGGAAAAGGGCGGGCAGAGCCCGCAGTAGAAGAAGAGCGCGAAGAAGGGATACCCGACAGAAACCTTCTCGGATGCGGCGGCGGAGATCACCCTCGTCTTGTGGTGCGCCGCGTCTCCGTCGACCAGAAGAGGTAGTACCCCTCCCGCAGCTCCTTTGCGTCGAGCTGGGGATCGAAGAGGGCCCGCTCCTTGCGCAGCGCCGTGAGCCGCTGCGCCTCGGCCGACTTCACGCCCTTCCCCTTGTCGCCTTTCGGAGCCATGGCGGAGGCGGTGGAGGAGGCCGACGGTGTTGATGGCGCTGGTGGCGATGGGGAGCGGGGTGTTGCTCTCTTCTGACCAGAGAAGAAGGGGGGGCGAAGGTGGTTTTCGAGATGTGACAGCAATGGCGAGGTGGGCGTCCTGCCTGTTTCCCCTTATAAGGAGGGAGAGGGCGGACGTTCCGCTTTTCTAATTAATGAAAGCCCCACGATCTCTCCCACGATGCCACGTTGGTAGCGTCAGGCTGCGTGGGGGACGTGGTGAGCCCGTGGCAGTAACGGCGTGATCTAGGCCGCAGCGTGCCCGTGCCTTTGTTTTGGGCCTGGCCCAACAGCGCTTCACCGCAGTGTGGCCCAGGCCGGGGCTCTGTCGGTGTACTAGAGTAGGGGTACCCTAGTATCCCGAACTTCGTGCGGGCGATTCAGAGCACTGCTGCGGCAAGGCTTGCCTAGTGATCGCCAAGGTCCTCCGCGGCTCCTTTGGAGCCATTCAAGAACAAAGTATTCAAGTCCCCGGCAAGAGGAGCTTGTCGGGAAGACCACTCAAGGCACGAAGGAAACAAGACCCCGGCAAGAGGAGCTTGCCGGGAAGGCTTGGTGAGCGACAAGCTCCCGAGCGCAACAAGGATTCAGCCGCGGCAAGGTGCTTGCCGCGGCAGGCAACCTCTCTTCATCTCCGCTCCAGCTCATCCGCCAACGTGTCGCCATGGGGCTATTCCAGGCACGCGTGTCAAGGGGCTGTGCAGCCAGCGGAGAGCAGTGATAAGCGGCGCTGACGAGCCTACCATCGTGGCAAACGGTGGCGCACCTGACGGTCCCTGTTGCACTGTTCAGGCGACTTAGACGGGCATTTATTGATCTTGTCCCTTGCCGTCAGAGTTAGGTAGAATACACTGTACACTGTACAAGTCGGTGTACCAACTACTGTTTTTCCATTTGTACCCTCGTCTACGTTGCCACCTGTGGTGACCCCTTGAGCCTATAAAAGGAGGCCCATGTGCAACGTAGAAAGGGTTCGGTTCATTCGACTCACTCGAGACTACACTCACTCAAGCTAGGTTTTGTAGCTCCCATTGCTCCCTAGCAAGAACACAATACGATCAACCAAGCAGCAGTAGGAGTATTATCTCTCTTGAGAGCTCCGAAGCTGGGTAAACTGCTCGTGTGCATCGCCTCGATCTGCTCTTCGTGCAATCTCCGCCCCCCTCCGAACCAAAAGGGACTCGGTCCGCCAAGTCCCATAGGTGTTCGTGGGTCACGATCAGCTTCCCCGTCATATGGCTACCGGTTAGCAATAAAGTAAAGTAATTACATGGCGTTGTTCAATGACACGCAGGTCATACAATAAATAAAGACAACTCCTATGGCTCCTGCCGGTTGTCATACTCATCGACATGCAAGTCGTGATTCCTATTACAAGAACATGATCAATCTCATACATCACATATCATTCATCACATTCTTCTTGGCCATATCACATCACATAGCATACCCTGCAAAAACAAGTTAGACGTCCTCTAATTGTTGTTTGCATGTTTTACGTGGCTGCTATGGGTTTCTAGCAAGAACGTTTCTTACCTACGCAAAACCACAACGTGATATGTCAATTGCTATTTACCCTTCATAAGGACCCTTTCATCGCATCCGATCGACTAAAGTGGAGAGATCGGCACCCGCTAGCCACCTTATGCACCAAGTGCATGTCGGTCGGTGGAACACTGCCACACGAAGAGTACGTGTAAGGTCGGTCCGGGCCGCTTCATCCCACAATACCGTCGAAACAAGATTGGACTGGTAAGGTAAGAATATTGAACAAAATCAACGCCCACAACTACTTTGTGTTCTACTCGTGCAAAGAATCTACGCAATAGACCTAGCTCATGATACCACTATTGGGGAACGTAGCAGAAATTCAAAATTTTCCTACGTGTCACCAAGATCTATCTATGGAGAAACCAGCAACGAGGGGAAGGAGAGTGTATCTACATACCCTTGTAGATCGCTAAGCGGAAGCGTTCAAGAGAACGGGGTTGACGGAGTCGTACTCGCCGTGATCCAAATCACCGATGATCCTAGCGCCGAACGGACGGCACCTCCGTGTTCAACACACGTACAGCCCGGGGACGTCTCCTCCTTCTTGATCCAGCAAGGGGAGAGGATAAGTTGAGGGAAAACTCCGACAGCACGACGGCGTGGTGGTGATGGAGCTCGTGGTTCTCCGGCAGAGCTTCGCTAAGCACTACGGAGGAGGAGGAAGTGTTGGAGGAGGGAGGGGCTGTGCCAAGGGAAGGGTGCGGCTGCCCTCTCTCTCCTTCACTATATATAGGGGTAAGGGGGTGGAGGAGGCGCCCTAGGGTTCCCTAGGGGAGGCGGCGGCCACGGGAAACCCTAGATGGGTTTGGGCGCCCCACCCCTAGGAAACTTGCCCCCAAGCCGTGAAGGGGGCTGCCCTAGGGAGGCGCCCCACCTCTCCTGGTTACGTGAGAGGGGCTGGGAGGAGCGCACCACCCCTTAGTGGGCTGGTTTGCCCTTCCCTTTGGCCCATGAGGCCCTCCAACATTTGCCGGGCTCAAAACACCTTTTGGTCATGCCGGCCATAGCCAGTACCCCGAACACTTCCGACTCCAATACCCTTCGTCCAATATATCGATCTTCACCGCCAACCATTCTCGAACTCCTCGTGACGTCCGGATCTCATCCGGACTCAACAACCTTCGTAACCACATACTATTTCCCATAACAACTCTAGCGTCACCGAACCTTAAGTGTAGACCCTACGGGTTCGGGAACCATGCGAACATGACCGAGACATTCTCCGGTCAATAACCAATAGCGGATCTGGATACCCATGTTGGCTCCCACATGTTCCACGATGATCTCATCGGATGAACCACGATGTCGAGGATTCAATCAATCCCGTATTCAATTCCCTTTGTCTAGCGGTATTGTACTTGCCCGAGATTCGATCGTCGGTATCCCGATACCTTGTTCAATCTCGTTACCGGCAAGTCTCTTTACTCGTTCCGTAACACATCATCCCGTGATCAACCCCTTGGTCACATTGTGCACATTATGATGATGTCCTACCGAGTGGGCCCAGAGATACCTCTCCGTCAACCGGAGTGAAAAATCCCAGTCTCGATTCGTGCCAACCCAATAGATACTTTCGGAGATACCTGTAATGAACCTTTATAGCCACGCAGTTACGTTGTGACATTTGGTACACCCAAAGCATTCCTACGGTATCCGGGAGTTGCACAATCTCATGGTCTAAGGAAATGATACTTGACATTAGAAAAGCTTTAGCATACGAACTACGATCTTTGTGCTAGGCTTAGGATTGGGTCTTGTCCATCACATCATTCTCCAAATGATGTGATCCCGTTATCAACGACATCCAATGTCCATGGTCGAAAACCGTAACCATCTGCTGATCAACGAGCTAGTCAACTAGAGGCTTACTAGGGACATGGTGTTGTTTATGTACCCACACATGTATCTGAGTTTCCTATCAATACAATTATAGGCTGGGTAATAAACGATTATCATGAACAAGGAAATATAATAATAACTAATTTATTATTGCCTCTAGGGCATATTTCCAACACCATCTTCCCCACACAAAGTATTTTAATCATGCACAACCCTGATGACAAGCCAAGCAATTGTTTCATACTTTAGCATTTTCAAAACTTTTTCAATCTTCACGCAATACATGAGTGTGAGCCATGGATATAGCACTATAGGTGGAATGGAATGGTGGTTGTGGAGAAGACAAAAAGAGGGAAGATAGTCTCACATCAACTAGGCGTATCAACGGGTTATGGAGATTCCCATCAATAGATATCAATGTGAGTGAGTAGGGATTGCCATGCAACGGATGCACTAGAGCTTATAAGTATATGAAATCTCAACAAAAGAAACTAAGTGGGTGTGCATACAACTTGCTTGCTCACGAAGACCTAGGGCATTTGAGGAAGCCCATCATTGGAATATACAAGCCAAGTTCTATAATGAAAAATTCCCACTAGTATATGAAAGTGACAAAATGAGAGACTCTCTATCATGAAGATCATGGTGCTACTTTGAAGCACAAGTGTGGTAAAAGGATAGTAACATTGTCCCTTCTCTCTTTTTCTCTCATTTTTTTATTTGGGCCTTTTTTTATGGCCTCTTTTTTTTATTTTTTTATTTTTATTTTTCGTCCGGAGTCTCACCCCGACTTGTGGGGGAATCATAGTCTCCATCATCCTTTCCTCACTTCAGACAATGCTCTAATAATGATGATCATCACACTTTTATTTTTCTTACAACTCAACAATTACAACTCGATACTTAGAACAAAGTATGACTCTATATGAATGCCTCCGGCGGTGTACAGGGATATGCAATGAAACATGAGTGACATGTATGAAAGAATTATGAACGGTGGCTTTGCCACAAATACGATGTCAACTACATGATCATGCTAGCAATATGACAATGATGGAGCGTGTCATAATAAACGGAACGGTGGAAAGTTGCATGGCAATATATCTTGGAATGGCTATGGAAATGCCATGATAGGTAGGTATGGTGGCTGTTTTGAGGAAGATATATGGTGGGTGTATGATATCGGCGAAGGGTGCGCGGTATTAGAGAGGCTAGCAACGGTGGAAGGATGGGAAAAAGTGCGTATAATCCATGGACTCAACATTAGTCATAAAGAACTCATATACTTATTGCAAAAATCTAGAAGTTATCAAAGCAAAGTATTACGCGCATGCTCCTAGGGGGATAGATTGGTAGGAAAAGACCATCGCTCGTCCCCGACCGCCACTCATAAGGAAGACAATCAATAAATAAATCATGCTCCGAGTTCATCACATAACGGTTCACCATGCGTGCATGCTACGGGAATCACAAACTTCAACACAAGTATTCTTTAAATTCACAACTACTCAACTAGAATGACTCTAATATCACTATCTTCATATCTCAAAACAATTATCAAGCATCAAACTTATCTTAGTATTCAACGCACTCAAAAGAAAGTTTCACATATCTTGAATACCAAGTATATTAACATTAAGCAAATTACCATGTTATTAACGACTCTCAAAATAATATAAGTGAAGCATGATAGATCAAGTTTCTTTAAAACAAATCCACCACTGTGCTCTAAAATATCTAAGTGAAGCACTAGAGCAAAAATTATCACGCTCAAAAGATATAAGTGAAGCACTATGAGCAAAACTATCAAGCTCAAAAGATATAAGTGAAGCACATAGAGTATTCTATCAAATTCCAATTCATGTATGGCTCTCTCAAAAGGTGTGTACAGCAAGGATGATTGTGGTAAACTAACAAGCAAAGACACAAATAATACAAGACGCTCCAAGCAAAACACATATCATGTGGTGAATAAAAATATAGCTCCAAGTAAATTACCGATGGAAGTGGATTTAAAGAGGGGATGCCTTCCGGGGCATCCCCAAGCTTTGACTTTTTGGTGTCCTTGGATTATCTTGGGGGTGCCATGGGCATCCCCAAGCTGAGGCTCTTGCCACTCCTTGTTCCATAATCCATCAAAAGAATTCACACAAAACTTGAAAACTTCACAACACAAAACTCAATAGAAATCTCGTGAGCTCCGTTAGAGAAATAAAACAAAAGATTACTTTAAGGTACTGTAATGAACTCATTCTTTATTTATATTGGTGTTAAACCTACTGTATTCCAACTTCTCTATGGATCATAAACTATTTTACTAGCCATAGATTCATCAAAATAAGCAAACAACACACGCAAAACAGAATCTGTCAAAAACATAACAGTCTGTAGTAATCTGTAACTAACGCAAACTTCTGGAACTCAAAGAATTCTACGAAAATTAGAAGACCTAGAAAATTTGTTTATTAATCATCAGCAATTGGAATCAGTATTTTATCATGTTCTGGTGATTTTTAACAATTCGGGCACTGAGCGCAAAGTTTCTGGAAATTACAGCAAGATCAAATAACTATCATCCAAGAAGATCCAATAGGTTTAACTTGGCACAAACACTAATTAAAAGATAAAACTACATCTAAACAGAGGCTATATGGATTATTTATTCCTAAACAGAAGCAAAAACAAAAAACTAAAAATAAAATTGGGTTGCCTCCTAACAAGCGCCATCGTTTAACGCCCCTAGCTAGGCATAAAAGCAAGGATAGATCTAGGTATTGCCATCTTTGGTAGGCAATCCATAAGAGGTTCTCATGATAGATTCATATGATAATTTTATTTTCTTTCTAGGGAAGTGTTCCATGCTTTTTTTAATGGAAATTGGAATCTAATATTCCCTTCCTTCATATCAATAAGTGCACCAATCGTTCTAAGGAAAGGTCTACCAAGAATAATAGGACATGAAGGATTGCAATCTATATCAAGAACGATAAAACCTACGGGCACATAATTCCTATTTGCAACAATAAGGACATCATTAATTCTTCCCATAGGCTTTTTAATAGTGGAATCCTCAAGATGCAAGTTTAGAGAACAATCATCGAAGTCACGGAAATCTAGCAAATCACACAAAGTTTTGGGAATAGTAGAGACACTAGCACCCAAATCACACAAAGCATTAAACTCATGATCTTTAATTTTAATTTTGATAGTAGGTTCCCACTCATCATAGAGTTTCCTAGGGATATAAACTTTCAACTCAAGTGTTTCTTCATAAGATTGCATCAAGGCATCAACAATGTGTTCGGTAAAGGCCTTATTTTGACTATAAGCATGAGGAGAATTTAGCACGGATTGCAACAAGGAAATACAATCAATTAAAGAGCAATTTTCATAATTAAATTCCTTGAGATCCAATATAGTGGGTCTAGCAACATCTAGATTTTTATTTCTTTCAATCCCACTTTTATCAATTTCATCATCAAGATCTAAAAACTCCGAATTGTTAGAACGCTTTGTAGGTAAAGGAAGATCATATTCAGTTTCATCAAGATTCATATTGCAAAACAAAGTTTTAATAGGGGACGCATCAATAACTTTTAGATCTTCATCTTGATTTTCATAGGAATTAGAAGAACACGCTTTAATAAAGGCATCTTTGGAAGCACGCATCCTAGCGGTTCTTTCTTTGCACTCATCAATGGAAATTCTCATAGCTTTGAGAGACTTATTGATATCATGCTTAGGAGGAATAGATCTAAGCTTTAAAGAATCAACCTCAAGAGAAATTCTATCAACGTTCCTAGCCAAATCATCAACTTTAAGCAATTTCTCTTCAAGCAAAGCATTAAGATTCTTTTGTGAATTCATAAACTCTTTAACACTACTCTCAAATTCAGAGGGCATCTTATTAAAATTTCCATAAGAGTTGTTGTAGGAATTTCCATAATTATTAGAAGGATTACTAGGATAAGGCCTAGGATTAAAATTCCCTCTATACACGTTGTAACCAAAATTATTCCTACCAACAAAATTAACATCCATAGATTCATTATTATTCTCAATCAAGTTAGACAAAGGCATATCATTAGGATCAGAAGAAACACTCTTAGTAGCAAATAATTTCATAAGTTCATCCATCTTTCCACTCAAAACATTGATTTCTTCTATCGCATGCACTTTTTATTAGTAGATCTTTCAAGATGCCATTGAGAATAATTAACCATAATATTATCTAGGAGTTTAGTAGCATCTCCTAAAGTGATTTCCATAAAAGTGCCTCCCATGGTCGAATCTAAAAGATTTCTAGAAGCAAAATTCAATCCGCATAATTTTTTGTATAATCATCCACAAGTTCAAACCATGAGTAGGACAATTACGTATCATTAATTTCATTCTCTCCCAATCTTGTGCAACATGTTCATGATCAAGTTGCTTAAAATTCATAATATCGTTCCTAAGAGAGATAATCTTAGCGGGAGGAAAATACTTAGAGATAAAAGCATCTTTGCACTTGTTCCAAGAATCAATACTATTTTTAGGCAAAGATGAAAACCACGCTTTAGCACGATCTCTAAGCGAAAAAGGAAATAGCTTCAATTTAACGACATCATTATCGACATCTTTTTTCTTTTGCATATCACATAAATCAACGAAGCTATTCAGGTGAGTAGCAGCATCTTCACTAGGAAGGCCGGCGAATTGATCTTTCATAAAAAGATTCAACAAATCAGTATTGATTTCACAAGATTCAGTATTGGCAAGAGGAGAAATCGGAGTGCTAAGGAAATCATTCATTATTGGTATTGATGAAGTCACACAATTTAGTGGCATCTTGAGCCATCGCGACAAACAAGCAATCCAACACACGAGCAAACAAGCGGACGAGGAAAAGGCAACGGGAAAAAGAGGAGGAGATTGGGAAAGAGAGGGCGAATAAAACGGCAAGGGTGAAGTGGGGGAGAGGAAAATGAGAGGCAAATGGCAAATAATGTAATGCGAGAGATAGGGATTGTGATGGGTACTTGGTATGTTGACTTTTGCGTAGACTCCCCAGCAACGGCGCCAGAAATCCTTATTGCTACGTCTTGAGCTTGCGTTGGTTTTCCCCAAGAGGAGAGGATGATGCAGCGAGTAGCGTAAGTATTTCCCTCGCTTTTGAGAACCAAGGTATCAATCCAGAGGAGGCCACGACAAGTCCCTCGTACCTGCACAAAACGATAGCTACTTGCAACGAACGCGATTAGGGGTTGTCAATCCTTCACGGTCACTTACGAGAGTGAGATCGATAGAGATAATATTTTGGTATTTTGGTATATAGATGCAAAGTGAAAAGTAAAAGGCAAAGTAAAAACAAGGCAAGTATAAAAGTGATGGAGATTGATATGATGAGAATAGACCCAGGGCCATAGGTTTCACTAGTGGCTTCTCTCAAGAGCATAAGTATTCTACAAGGGTGAACAAATTACTGTTGAGCAATTGATGAATTGAGCATAGTTATGAGTTTATCTAGGTATGATCATGTATATAGGCATCACGTCCGAGACAAGTAGATCGAAACAATTATGCATCTACTACTATTACTCCACTCATCGACCGCTATCCAGCATGCATCTAGAGTATTAAGTTAAAAACAGAGTATCGCCTTAAGCAAGATGACATGATGTAGAGGAATAAATTCATGCAATATGATAAATACCCCATCTTGTTATCCTCGATGGCAACAATACAATATGTGACTTGCAACCCTTTCTGTCACTGGGTAAGGACACCGCAAGATTGAACCCAAAGCCATGCACTTCTCCCATTGCAAGAACTACCAATATAGTTGGCCAAACCAAACGGATAATTCGAAGAGACTTGCAAAGATAACTCAATCATACATAAAAGAATTCAGAGAAGATTCAAATATTATTCATAGATAAGCTGGATCATAAACCCACAATTCATCATCTCAACAAACACACCGCAAAAATAAGATTACATCGAATAGATCTCCATGAGAGAGGGGGAGAACATTGTATTGAGATCCAAAAAGAGAGAAGAAGCCATCTAGCTACTAGCTATGGACCCGAAGGTCTGAAGTAAACTACTCACACTTCATCGGAGAGGCTATGGTGTTGATGTAGAAGCCCTCCGTGGTGGATGCCCCCTCCGACGGAGATCCGGAACAGGCCCCAAGATGGGATCTCGTGGATACAGGAAGTTGCGGCGGTGGAATTAGGTTTTGGCTCTGCTCGATCGCTTGGGGGTGCGTGAGGTATATATAGGAGGAAGGAGTATGCGTCGGTGGAGCAACAGGGGCCCACGAGGCAGGGAGGCGCGCCTAGGGGCGCCCCACTCTCGTGACCGCCTCCGTTGTTCCTTGGCGTGGGTCCAAGTCTCTGGATCACGCTCGTGAGAAAATCACGCTTCAAGGTTTCATTCCGTTTGGACTCCGTTTGATATTTCGTTTCTTGAAACACCAAAAAGGCAAAAACAACAATTACAGGCTGGGCCTCCGGTTAATAGGTTAGTCCCAAAAGTAATATAAAAGTGGAAAATAAGGCCCATTATAGTCCAAAACAATAGATAAAGTAGCATGGAGCAATCAAAAATTATAGATACGTTGAAGACGTATCAGTATATTGGCTCTTTTTTCTGTTTTTTTAATCCAACAATTTTCACAGCAAATATATATGACATATATATATTTCACAGGGCTATTTAACAACAAACATATCACATATCCAGCACATAATTAAGTTTCATCCATTCATACATAAGCAAGTTCCATCCATACACATTGTTCCATACATATACATATTACAATGCAAAGTTTCATCAAGATAACAAGTTCCATCATAGCAAGCTAGATACAATGCAAAGTTTCATCAAAGAAAAAACAAGCACTCCATCATAGCAAGCTAGCTTCCATGAAGTGAATGAAATCTGCAAAATGGCAAATAAGAAAGTTAGAAATAGGTGACTAGAAGAAGAAGACTAGAACAAGAAGTATATGTCATTTATGAGCTAACTTAGGTGAAATGGATCATATATGAGCTAAATAAGTTGAAATGGGTCGTTTATGAGCTAACTAAGGTGAAATGGATCATTTATGAGCTAACTTAGTTGAAATGGGTCGTTTATGAGCTAACTAAGGTGAAATGGATCGTTGTTGAGCTAACTAAGTTGAAATGGATCGTTTTTTAGCTAACTTAGGTGAAATGGATCATTTATGAGCTAACTTAGTTGAAATGGGTCGTTTATGAGCTAAATAAGGTGAAATGGATCATTTTTGAGCTAACTAAGGTGAAATGGATCGTTTTTGAGCTAACTAAGGTGAAATTGATCATTTTTTAGCTAACTTAGGTGAAATGGATCATTTATGAGCTAACTTAGTTGAAATGGGTCGTTTATGAGCTAACTAAGGTGAAATGGATCGTTTTTGAGCTAACTAAGGTGAAATGGATCATTTTTTAGCTAACTTAGGTGAAATGGATCATTTAAGATCTAATTTAGGTGAAATGGATCTTTTTATCTAACTTAGGTGAAATGGATCGTTTATGAGCTAACTTAGTTGAAATGGATCGTTTATGAGCTAACTTAGTAAAAAGCATCATTTTAGAGCTAACCTAGGTGTGATGGGTCATTTTGGATCTAACCTAGGTAAGATGGGTCATTTTGGAGCTAACCTAGGTGAAATGGGTCATTTTAAAGCTAATGTAGGTAAAATGGATCATTTGGGAGCTAATCTAGGTAAGATGGGTCATTTTAGAGCTAACTTGGATAAAGTGGATCATTTATAAGCTAACTAAGGTAAAATGGGTCATTTTAGAGCTAACTTAGGTAAAATGGATCGTTTATGAGCTAACTAAGCTAATTATGCAATTTTTGACATAAGTAAGCTAAGTACAAATCGTTTTAGAGCTAACTTAGGTAAAATGGATGGTTTTGGAGGTCAGTAAGCTTATTAAGTCATTTTGGAGGAAAAGAAGCTAACTCTAGGTCATTATGGTAAGCATATTGGAGGAAATAAAGCTAAGTCTAGGTCTTTATGCATTTGTTGAGCAAAACACTAGAGAAACTTACCGTGGTCATGGAGGTGTAGGAGCGGGCTGGCTCGTGCCGGTAGCTGGAGAAGGGTCGTGCGATGCTTGTCTGGAGTTACGCTGCACCAATGATCATTACCAATGTCTCGTTACCATGATGACACTCAAATGTTAAGACTAGCAAGTAATGTCCATTCAAATTAAACTCACCATGGTCCCAGGATCAATCACTGGCATCGGCGGAGCGGTCTAACCGGACTTCTCACACACAGACTGCACATTTGGTTTTGACAAACACAGTCATACTAGTTAGTAATGAGACAAACACTACATGAATGTTTTGGCTAATCTGCAGAAGAAACTTACCACAAGGAGCTCGTACATGGCCCTTGCCTGCATGTCATTCCGTGCCCTCATCTTTGTCGTCCTCTCCTCCAACTCCCGCTGCCTCTCCGCCGCCTCCGCCAGAAGTTTCTCCGTTCTATCTCTCTCACTTTGTATAGCAGCCTGCAACACCACTCACATGACCATTTGTAATCATTGATGGAAGTGCACACAATGTAATGGAGAAAGATAGCTGAGTACGTATAACTAACCTTGAAGGCGAGTTGGACTGGCCGTTCACGAGGCCTTATCTCAGGAGCGGAGCTCGAGTGGTGCGCCTTGATCTCCGGGAGAGTGCTAGGACAATGGATAAGCCCATCTCCCATGGCTATGGAGCCATGGGACCTCCCGCCACCAGATATCATCAGCAGCTCTGTATCAATGGGACTGTGGCTCGGGTTAAAGTCCTCCCCTTTCCTCGCCTTCCCCTGATCTCTATATTGCACGAGCTTGTCGTGGGAGGAGATGTTGGTGAAGTTCTTTGGATCATCGAGGTCAGATGCAGAGAATGCCTTGACTTTCTTGTAAGGGCCAGTGTGGGCCATGGCATACAGGTCGTACACCTCTGGCACCTTATCCGCCTTATTGTAGCGTGCCTGAAAGAGAGAAACAAAGTTAATTGGTAATTAAAGGGCTAAATCTAGCATGATGAAATAATTGCATGAATCATGAAGCAAACCACATACCCAGTTCCGCCTGAACTGAAATAAGTTGGAGCTGCCTTGATGGTGTGGCACACCTTCCATTTGGGCACGTTTGTCCTTGCCCTCGTTGTGGAGGGCTAGCCATTCATTTGAGAACCACTCATTGACCAACACCTCCCAACAATCCATCCGATCTACACACCATCTCGGAGGGGCCTAAGTTAGCAAATAGAAACTTGAGCGCTACGGCTATGAATTACTAAATGAAGGAAGTAAGTACAAGGCCTTAAGAATTACCTTCATGTACTGCTCCTTACTCAAGAACTTCTCGCGGCACGCCGGCTTGGTCTTCTTGATACCATACGAGGCGTAGTAGTCTCGAACAGCCTGCACCCGATCCTCTTGCCGTAAGTTCTGTAGTAGGCGCTTGCATACGTTATCGATAACATTTGCCGCTTCCTCCTCGTATCCCTCCTCACACCTGTAGAATGTCTGCAATCAAATGAGACAATATTGATTAGTACAATTAATAACTAGCTAGCTGAAGATTTTTAATTGTGTAAAGGAGAAACTACCCAGAACTTTCTGATCACCACGTCTGCCCTCGTCTTGCACAAGACACCGTCGATAATCTCACCCGGCGGGGCCGAGGCAGCCAAGTAGTACTCCCAACTCAATCCAAGCTCTGGAAGCCGACCCTCACCAGGCAACATGACAAACCCAGGGAAGTTTTGCCGACAAAGAACTCCAAGGACGGAGTTGGGCCGACGGACACTATGATGGTGGTCCCAACCCCTGCAGCCTGACAAGGCCAACGCGTTAGTTATTTGAAGAAACGTGAATGCAGAAGGTACAAAAATATTAAATGCACTTACCTCTCCCCATCAGGGAAAATCAACCACCTCTGCTCGCGGGTCGCCGGCACGGACAGGAGTCGTGTACAACCACGCTGGTAGACGTTGCCCCCCTCCTCCTCAATATCAGTCGGCTCCCCGCCATCATCAGCATGGCCACTCGGCTCCTGAGGTTGATCCGGCAGGTACCCCATCCAGACGTGTGCTCCTCCGGGGTCTCGCGGGCCGAACTCTCATGGGCCGAAGGACCGTCGACCCGAGGCTCGTGGGCCGAAGACCCGTGGACCGGAGGCTCATGGACCGGAGTCCGTGTAGCCTCCTCCTCGGACGAGTCCACCCTAGCAGTCACGTGGTCGGGTGAAACAGCTGGGGGTGGCGGCGAGGAAGGCGCCGTAGCAGTCACCCTACCTCCTCTCCTGCAACCACGTGCTCCACCTCCTCTCTTCTTCTTACCTCTTCCCCTGCTGGGCACCGCGGTTGACGAAGAAGGGCCCGGCGGTGTAGCCATACTGTCCAGCAACGCTCGACGGAGAGGTGCGTGTGGAATGGAAGACCTCACATTACGCGCCGACGAAGAAGGGGCCTCGGCGCGCTCCCGACCAGCGCCCACCATCTTTCAACACCTGCCATGATAAAGAATAAACAAAATTAGTACAACATAGAATACCGACATGAATAATAATATGTATATCACTTAAGTGTATCATCATCAAGTACAACATAAAAAAATTGAATACCTGACACTACTAATAATCCCGATCAGTATCATCAATAAATGCATAATCATCATCATCACTATAATCAATGATGGGCTCATAGGGTTCAGTGGCATCAACACTATGCTCTGGAAGGCCAAAGAACACCTTTTCGGGAGGTGTCGGGGGTCGGGGTGTCGCTTAAATTCGGGTGCTGTTTGTGGTCGGGGGTCGGGGTGTCGTGTCGGGGTCGGGTGTCGGGTCCAGGGGTCGGGTGTCGGGGTGTGGTGTCGGGTCGGGTGTCGGGGTGTGGTGTCGGGTCGGGGGTCGGGGTCGGGTGTCGGGGTGTCGGTCGGGGTCGGGGTGTGGTGTCGGGTCGGGTCGGTCAAGGGTCGGTGTGTCGGGGTCGGGTCGTGTCGGGGTCGGGGGTCGGGGGTCGGGTGTGGTGTCGGGTCGAGGGTCGGGTGTTTCCTTCTATCCTTCTTCTTCTTTCTTTCTTTCTTCTTCTTCTTTCCTTTCTTCTTCTTCTTCTATCATCTTTTTCTACTTTTTACTTCTTTTCGCTTTCTTCTTTTCTTCTTCTTCTACTTCTTTTCTTCTTCTTATTTTTCATCTTTTTCTACTTCTTTTCTTTTCTTCCTTTCTTCTTCTTCTACTTCTTTTCTTCTTTTCTTTTTTATCTTTTTCTACTTCTTTTCTTTTATTCTTGTTCTACTTCTTCTACAACTTCTACTTCTTCTACTTCTTCTAATTCTTTTCTAACACTAACACTAACACAATCTAGCACTAACAATTAAATAACAACAAAATGAAAAACAGAAGAAGAAAAAAGTAGTCCCTCACCGAACAATGGGATGGTCGGCGGGCGGTGGCGGGGCACCAGGCGGCGGGCGGTGGCGGGGGCGGTGGCGGGGCGCGCTGGTGGCGGTGGCGGGCGACAGGCGTCGGCCGGGTGGGTGAGGCGGAGGGTGGTGGGGCGACGGGCAAGTGGGGGGGGTGGCGGGGGGCCGGGCGTGAGTGGCGGAGGGTGGTGGGGCGACGGGCATCGACGGGTGGGGTGGGGCGGAGGCTGGGGTGGTGGGCGATGGGCCAAGCGGGTGCAGGCGGGGCGGCAGGCCGGGCGTGGTCGGCGGTGGGTGGGGATCTGGTGGCGGGGCGTCGAGGAGGAGAGAGGGAGAAAGAGAGAGTAACGGGCAGGGTGGTGGCGGCCGTTAGTTAGTCTGCTCTTTGCCGTCCGCCTTTATCTCTCTTTGCCGTCTGCTAGCACACGGCAAAGAGGTGGGGTGTTAAGTTTTTTATAAATGGGCGGGGGGTGGGGGCCACCTATCTCTTTGCCATCAGCCAGCTGACGGCAAAGAGCCGGCCGATGGCAAAGGCCTCTTTTGCCGTCTGCCGTTTCTTTGCCGCCTGCTTTTAGGTAGCTGATGGCAAAGAGTTTCTTTGCCGTCCGCTAGCAGACGGCAAAGAGCTGGCAGATGGCAAAGTAGCTGATTCCAGTAGTGAGGGTTTTTGGAAGCACAAGTAGTATCTCTACTTGGTGCAAATAATTTGGCTAGCATGAGGGGGAAAGGCAAGCTCATCATGTTGCATGATCCATGACAATATACTTTATCTCAGATATAAGAAAACATAACCCATTACGTTTTCTTCCTTGTCCAACATCAACTCTTTAGCTTGTCATATTTTAATGAGTGCTCCCAATCATAAAAGATGTCCAAGATAGTATATTCGTATGTGAAACCTCTCTTTCTTTATTACTTCCTATTAATTGCAACGATGACGAAAGCTATGTTTGTCAACTCTCAACAACTTTTAATCATCATACTCTGTCTATGTGAAGTCATTACTATCCATAAGATCAATATGATATTTTTATTTCTTTCTATTCTTTTCCATTTTCTTTTATTCACTCAAGATCATAGCAAGATAATAAAGCCCTTGACTCAACACTAATCTTTATTATATAGCTCACGGACACGATTACATAGAGAGATCATAAAGCAAAACTCAAAATTAGATCATACCAAAACTTTATTCTACTAGATCAAGATACTACTAAAAGGATCGAACTAAGAAAAACGGTAAAGATAGGAGATGTGGTTGTGATACGATACCGGGGCATCTCCCCCAATCTTGGCGGTTGCCAAGGGGAGTGCCCATACCCATGTGATTATGTCTCCTTTCCTGGTGAAGAAGATGGTGGTGATGTGATACGTCTCCGTCGTATCTACTTTTCCAAACACTTTTGCCCTTGTTTTGGACTCTAACTTGTATGATTTGAATGGAACTAACCCGGATCGACGCTGTTTTCAAAGAGAATTGCCATGATGTTGTTTTATGTGCAGAAAACAAAAGTTCTCGGAATGACCTGAAACTCCACGGAACATCTTAGAAAAAATAATAATAAATCCTCGCCAAAGATGAAGACCAGAGGGCCCACACCCTGTCCACGAGGGCGGGGGGCGCCCCCCCCCCCCTCCAGGGCGCGCCCCCCTACCTCGTGGGCCCCCTGGAGCTCCTCCGACGCCAACTCCAACTCTATATATTTGCTTTCGGAGAGAAAAAGTTGGAGAGAAGAAATCATCACGTTTTACGATACAGAGCCGCCGCCAAGCCCTAAAACCTCTCGGGAGGGCTGATCTGGAGTCCGTTCGGGGCTCCGGAGAGGGGGATTCGTCGTCGTCGTCATCATCAACCATCCTCCATCACCAATTTCATGATGCTCACCGCCGTGCGTGAGTAATTCCATCGTAGGCTTGCTGGACGGTGATGGGTTGGATGAGATTTATCATGTAATCGAGTTAGTTTTGTTAGGGTTTGATCCCTAGTATCCACTATGTTCTGAGATTGATTTTATGCCTCTCTCTTTATATCGTAGACTTGATTTGAATAAGTTGACACCTACTGAAATATCTTTGCAAATGGCTGATAAATCAACTGCTATACATGTCGGTATTTGTGAGGATGTGCCTGTTGTGGTTGCAAACATTACTATTTTAACGGACCTTGTTATTCTTGATATTCCTGAGGACGATAGTATGTCTATTATTCTTGGAAGACCTTTTCTGAATACTGCAGGGGCTGTTATTGATTGCACCAAAGGCAATGTCACTTTTCATGTTAATGGTAATGAGCATACGGTACACTTTCCGAGGAAACAACCTCAAGTTTATAGCATCAATTCTATTGGAAAAATTCCATCTATTATATTTGGAGGTTTTGAATTTCCTCTTCCTACTGTCAAGAAGAAATATAATATTCTTATTATTGGGGATGTGCATATCTGCGTCGAGGTAACATAGTGTTATTCGAAATTTCTCCGGTTCCATGTTAATCGGAATGAGTTTGTTAACAAGACTTGATCAACCTTGTTAGTGGATTCCTTTTGACGAGCATGAGACGGATGAAACTAGAAGGCACAACCTTCTGTACCCTCTTTATACCTTCTGTTATTTAGTTGAAATAAAGTAAAAATAGTATTTTTCCGCCTGTTTCCTGATTTATCTGTGCAATATAAAAATACCCTGAAAATAAAAGTCCCCAGAATGCCATGCCAATTTAATATGATTTTTTCGGGAATATTTGAGGATTTATGGTGCAAAAATTACCACGGGGGGAGCTGCCACCTGGCCACGAGGGTGGAGGGCGCGCCCTACCCCCCTGGGTGCGCCCCCCCGCCTCGTGGGCCCATGGTGGCCCTCCTCCACTCATTCCTGCACCCATCCTCTTCTTCTTCCTCCCACAAACACGAATATCTGGCTCAAACACGAGTTCCAGCCCACGTTGCTGTGATTTTCGATCTCCTTGCTCAAAGCACCTCTCACAAAACTGCTTGGGGAGATTGTTCCTTGGTATGTGATTCCTCCATTGGTCCAATTAGTTTTTGTTCTAGTGCTTTATTCATTGCAAATTTGTGCTGCATAGGTGACCATGTTCTTGAGCTTGCATGTCAAATTTATATGGTTCCAAGTAGTTCTAATGCATGATATAGGCTCTAGGCACTTGTAGGAGTAGTTTCTATCAATTTTATTGAAGTTGGTTCACTTTTGTTTGAAGTTACTAAAAAATTTAGATTATTTCAGAAAATAATGAAGAGACTTTTGAGGGGCTCGTCGAGCCGAAGCTCGAAGGAAAAACAAAATGAAGAGGCACAGAAGCCCAAATATAATTTGCCTCGTACCGCGGAGGTCCGACCGTGTGAATGGCCTTCCGATGACTTCTTGAGGAGAGCCGGGATTTATGAGGATTTATATTCATTAATTGAGAATGCCGGCCTCACCGACTTCCTCCGCGACCAACGTCATCAGTATCTCTTACTCACAAATACTTTTGTGCAAAACTTCTACTATTTTCCAAAGGAATCACCTCCTTCAGTAGAGTTTCATTTATATGACGTTGTTAAGAAGATGCCATTAGCTGAATTTTGCAAGGTTTGCAAAATACCCTCTGAGGGTACCTTAGATGAACCACACCGCAATGAAGTGGAAGCATTTATTAACACTGTCACTGTGGGAGAAACCAGGAAGGTTTCCGATGCAAGAATCACTAGCATACATTTTCCTGTTTTATGCTACTTTACCTTATTTGCTAGTCGTTGCTTGATTGGTCGCGGAAACTGTGGAAACCTTAGTGTTCCTGATATTATCATTTTGTTCCATGGTTTATACCGCAATAACACTGTTAGTATGGGCGGAATTATTGCTAAGCGGTTAAGTTTGAACCGTACTAAAGGTCCCATCTTTGGAGGTATTTATGCTTCACGCCTAGCTGCACATTTTAACATACCCATTAGGCTTTATGAGAAAGAAGAAAAAATGTTGCCTAGTGCTTATTTAGATTATAAGAGTATGCTAGCGCATGACTTTATTGTTAAGGGCAAGGAAGGGGAGCTTAAATATAAATTGTACTTTGATAAACATCACCCTGAGACTATTACTTTGCCTGCTCCTTTTTTGTTTAACTTGTCTGCAGGTTCTCACCTCGTTCTGTGGGCAGTCGTTCAAGCCTATCGGAATACTGCACCAGCCCCGGAGCCGGAACCACAATACGAGCCTCCACGCCAGTTCTTTTATTCTTGGGATCCGGAGGCGGTTGCCAGCCAGTGGCAGTCAGAGTCCTCTTCATCACAGTATGACCCCAGCTACACCTACGGGTATCCGCCAGGCTATCCCTGGCAATGAACCAACTTAGGCCAAAAGCCTAAGCTTGGGGGAGTACGTATTTCCCACCAGCATTACATTTATGTTCACACACACTCATTGCTAGATGTCGGTGCTCATACTCTTTTACTGTAATATCCATGCTAGTTTATTTTCTTTTTCCTGCTTTCTTCTTGTGTGTTTGTTAAACTTTAAGAAAACAAAAAAATTAGTGTAGCTTCTAGTTAGTTTACTTTTCCTACTGTAGTAGTAATAATTAAAAAGAAAAGCCAAAAATATTTCATGTTCTTCTTTTGCTTGTTGGGAGCTTTCCCGTGTAAATAGTTTTATTTCTTTTCTTTTCTTTGGGGGTCGATAGGAGAAGGCTATGATTAAATTGTTGAAGTGGCTCTTATATGCATTATGGTTGATTTAACCAAGAGCCCATATTGCCTTGTCTTCTCCTGCTTATTGAATGCTCGCAGATTCCAGCTTAGTCTAATGCACGTGCACTCTTATTATTATTCACATCGTTCGGTCGTGCAAGTGAAAGGCAATTATGATGATATATGATGGACTGACTGAGATGGGAAAAGCTGGTATGAACTCGACCTCTCTTGTTTTTGTAAATATGATGAGTTCATCGTTCTTGATTCAGCTTATTATGAATAAACATGTTTTCAATGACAATTAGAGATCATAGTTGCTTATGCCATGCTTGATTAGCTATGAGTTATAATGGTTTACCTTGCGTGCCAACATGCTATTAAAATGGTTGTGATGTGGTATGATGGGGTGGTATCCTCCTTTGAATGATTTAAGTGACTTGACTTGGCACATGTTCACACATGTAGTTGAAACAAAATCAACATAGCCTTCACGA
Source organism: Aegilops longissima (assembly GCA_021605205.1). NCBI lineage: Eukaryota > Viridiplantae > Streptophyta > Magnoliopsida > Poales > Poaceae > Aegilops > Aegilops longissima. The sequence goes on along the minus strand of CM038678.1, from coordinate 545,297,860 downwards.
TATTTATGTTCATGGTGGATTATATCCTACTCATGCTTGCATCCAATGTTTATTAATTTTAGTGCATGTTCATGACTGTTGTCGTTCTCTAGTTGGTCGCTTCCTAGTCTTTTGCTAGCCTTCTCTTGTACTAAGCGGGAATACTGCTTGTGCATCCAATCCTTTAAACCCCAAAGTTATTCCATATGAGTCCACTATACCTTCCTATATGCGGTATCTACCTGCCGTTCCAAGTAAATTTGTATGTGCCAAACTCTAAACCTTCAAATAAACATTCTGTTTTGTATGCTCGAATAGCTCATGTATCAACTATGGTTGTCCTTATCTTCCATGTTAGGCGGGTTATTCTCAAGAGGGGTGGACTCCGCTCCTCATTCACGAGAACATGGCTGGTCACCGGGATGCCCAGTCCCATGCTTTATGCAAACTAAATCAAATTAATTGCAAACAAAACTCCCCCTGGGACCTGATGTATGTTGGAGGCACTCGTTGTTTCGAGCGAGCCGTGGATTGATGCTTGTTGGTGGAGGGGGAGTATAAACTTTACCATTCTGTTTGGGAACCGCCTATAATGTGTGTGGCATGGAAGATATCGCCATCTCTTAGTTGTTATGTTGACAATGAAAGTATACTGCTCAAAATATTATTTATCTCTATTTCAAAACCGAGCTCTGGCACCTCTGCAAATCCCTGCTTCCCTCTACGAAGGGCCTATCTATTTACTTTTATGTTGAGTCATCACCCTCTTATTAAAAGCACTAGCTGGAGAGCACAGCTGTCATTTGCATTCATTACTATTAATTCATATTGGGTATGACTATGACTGGATCTCTTTTACCATGAATTACAATGTCTAGTCAGTCTTGATCTTTAAAGGTGTTCTGCATTTATGTTTTGCGGTCTCAGAAAGGGCTAGCGAGATGCCATCTTGTTATATCATATTGTGGTTGTTTTGAGAAAGTGTTGTCATCCGAGATTTATTATTATGGCTCGCTAGTTGATTATGCCATTGATATGAGTAAACATGAGAACCGAGAATTATTGCAAATGTGGTTAGTTATAATCTTTGCTGAAAACTTGAATGCTGGCTTGACATATTTACAACAACAAGAGCAAACAGAGTTTGTAAAAGTTTTTCTTTTTCTCCTTCAGTTTGTCAACTGAATTGCTTGAGGACAAACAAGGATTTAAGCTTGGGGGAGTTGATATGTCTCCGTCGTATCAACTTCTCCAAACACTTTTGCCCTTGTTTTGGACTCTAACTTGTATGATTTGAATGGAACTTACCCGGACTGACGTTGTTTTCAGCAGAATTGCCATGATGTTGTTTTATGTGCAAAAAACAAAAGTTCTCGGAATGACCTGAAACTCCACGGAACATCTTAGAAAAAATAATAAAAAATCCTCGCCAAAATGAAGACCAGGGGGCCCACACCCTATCCACGAGGGCGGGGGGCGCCCCCCCCCCTCCAGGGCGCGCCCCCTACCTCGTGGGCCCCCTGGAGCTCCTCCGACGCCAACTCCTACTCTATATATTTGTTTTGGGAGAGAAAAAAATTAGAGAGAAGAAATCATCGCGTTTTACGATACGGAGCCGCCGCCAAGCCCTAAAACCTCTCGGGAGGGCTGATCTGGAGTCCGTTCGGGGCTCCGGAGAGGGGGATTCGTCGCTGTCGTCATCATCAACCATCCTCCATCACCAATTTCATGATGCTCACCGCCGTGCGTGAGTAATTCCATCGTAGGCTTGCTGGACGGTGATGGGTTGGATGAGATTTATCATGTAATCGAGTTAGTTTTGTTAGGGTTTGATCCCTAGTATCCACTATGTTTTGAGATTGATGTTGCTATGACTTTGCTATGCTTAATGCTTGTCACTAGGGCCCGAGTGCCATGATTTCAGATCTGAACCTATTGTGTTTTCATGAATATATGTGTGTTCTTGATCCTATCTTGCAAGTCTATAGTCACCTATTATGTGTTATGATCCGACAACCCCGAAGTGACAATAATCGGGATACTTCTCGGTGATGACCATAGTTTGAGGAGTTCATGTATTCACTATGTGCTAATGCTTTGTTCCGGTTCTCTATTAAAAGGAGGCCTTAATATCCCTTAGTTTCCATTAGGACCCCACTGCCACGGGAGGGTAGGACAAAAGATGTCATGCAAGTTATTTTCCATAAGCACGTATGACTATATTCGGAATACGTGCCTACATTGCATTGATGAATTGGAGCTAGTTCTGTGTCACCCTATGTTATGACTGTTACATGATGAACCGCATCCGACATAATTATCCATCACCGATCCAATGCCTACGAGCTTTCCATATACTGATTTACGCTTATTTACTTTCACGTTGTTACTGTTACAATCACAACAAAACACCAAAAATATTACTTTTTGCTTTCATTACTCTTTTGTTATCGTTACCACTACTATCATACTACTTTGCTACTAAATACTTTGCTGCAGATACTAAGTTATCCAAGTGTGGCTGAATTGACAACTCAGTTGCTAATACTTGAGAATATTCTTTGGCTCCCCTTGTGTCGAATCAATAAATTTGGGTTGAATAATCTACCCTCGAAAGCTGTTGCGATCCCCTACACTTGTGGGTTATCATGATGATGTGATATTCTTGGCGATAATGCCCCTCAGGATATGATTCTCTTCCTCGAGCTTATTGAGTTGCGCTTGAGATCCATTATCTCCTTACGAAGCTTTCCTGTAACGGCTAAAGCTCCTTGCACCCAAGGGTGTTGCATAGCTGCGGGAGAACAAGTGACACTCTTCTTCATATTTTCATAAGAAAGAAATCTAACATTGGAAGGGATAACCGAGTTTGGAATAGTTGAGCTCTGTAGTTCCCCCATCGTAACTCCAGCCCGGAAGCAAGAGGTGACTTCTTGATCCTCCTCCATGGCATCTATCCTCATCAAATCAGCCTCCATCTCTTCTTCCGTTGCTGGCCCAAAGTGGTCAGCATCGCTGTTTGTCCTTGGTCTCGATGCCGGATGAGACACCCGGCTCTCCCCGACTGACTCTTGAGAAGACATCTTGCTCTAATCTGCAGCAGCAACAACTCGAAACAAGAATAGAAGACAATTGCGTGATACGGGAGTCAAAAACTTCGGGAGATTATATAATGAATTTTTACTGACCAAAATACGTATCCTGCAAGAAAACGGAGTCCGGAGAGCGCACGAGGTGCCCACGAGGCACGGGGCGCGCCCAGTAGGGTAGGGCGCGCCCTCCACCCTCGTGGAGGCCTTGTGTCCTTCCCGGACTGCTTCTTATTTTTCTATTTTTCTAAATATTCCAAAACGGAGAAATATTGCCATAAAAACTGTTTTGGAGTCGGTTTACTTACCGTACCACATACCTATTCCTTTTCGGAGTCTGAAACATTCCGGAAAGTGTCCCTTATGTATTCCTCCGGGGTTACAGTTTCAATAACATTGGTTTCAACATTTATAGGATTACCTGAGATATGATGTTTGATTCTTTGACCGTTCACCACCTTCAGATTTGTGCCTTCGAAGTTGTTGATTTTTATGGCACCGGAATGATAGACCTCCTCGATAACGTAAGGGCTTTCCCATTTAGAGAGAAGTTTTCCTGCAAAAAATCTTAAACGAGAGTTGTATAGCAATACATAATCACCTACATTAAACTCACGCTTTTGTATCCTTTTGTCATGCCATCTTTTAACTTTTTCTTTAAACAACTTGGCATTCTCATAGGCTTGGGTTCTCCATTCATCAAGTGAGCTAATGTCAAATAACCTCTTCTCACCAGCAAGTTTGAAATCATAATTGAGCTCTTTAATAGCCCAATAAGCCTTATGTTCTAGTTCGAGAGGTAAGTAACATGCTTTTCCATAAACCATTTTATACAGAGACATACCCATAGGATTTTTGTATGCAGTTCTATAGGCCCATAATGCATCATCAAGTTTCTTGGACCAATTCTTTCTAGATCTATTGACAGTCTTTTGCAAAATTAATTTGAGCTCTCTATTACTCAATTCTGCTTGACCCCTAGACTGCGGGTGATAAGGAGATGCAATTCTATGATTAACATCATACTTAGCAAGCATTTTACGGAAAGCACCATTAATAAAATGTGAACCACCATCAGTCATTAAATATCTAGGGACTCCAAATCTCGGAAAAATAACTTCTTTAAGCATTTTAATAGATGTGTTTTGATCAGCACTACTAGTTGGAATAGCTTCTACCCACTTAGTAACGTAATCAACAGCAACTAAAATATGTGTATATCCATTAGAGGCAGGAAAAGGTCCCATATAATCAAAGCCCCAAACATCCAAATGGTTCTATAACAAGTGAATAATTCATAGGCATTTCTTGACGTCTACTGATATTACCAATTCTTTGACATTCATCACAAGATAGGACAAACTTACGGGCATCCTTGAAGAGAGTAGGCCAATAAAAACCGGATTGCAATACCTTATGTGCAGTTCTATCTCCAGCGTGGTGTCCTCCATAAGCTTCGGAGTGACACTTGCGTAGGATCTGTTCCTGTTCATGCTCAGGTACACAACGTCTAATAACACCATCTACTCCTTCTTTATAAAGATGTGGGTCATCCCAAAAGTAATGTCTCAAATCGTAGAATAACTTTTTCTTTTGCTGGTATGTGAAACTAGGTGGTATAAATTTAGCAACGATGTAATTAGCATAATCAGCATACCATGGAGTAGTACGAGAAGTATTTATGACATTTAATTGCTCATCAGGAAAGCTATCATCGATAGGTAGTGGGTCATCACGAACATTTTCCAACCTAGACAAGTTGTCTGCAACGGGGGTTCTCAGCTCCCTTTCTATCAATAATATGCAAATCAAATTCTTGTAGCAGGAGAACCCATCTAATAAGTCTAGGTTTAGCATCTTTCTTTTCCATACGATATTTAATAGCAACATGATCAGTGTGAATAGTTACTTTAGAATCAACAATGTAAGGTCTGAACTTATCACAAGCAAATACAACTGCTAAAAATTCTTTTTCAGTAGTAGCATAATTTCTCTGAGCATTGTCTAGAGTTTTACTTGCATATTGAATAACATTTAATTTCTTATCAATTCTTTGCCCTAGAACAGCACCTACAGCATAATCACTAGCATCACACATGATTTCAAAGGGTAAATTCCAATCAGGTGGCTGAACGATAGGTGTAGAGATCAATGCTTTCTTAAGTATTTCAAATGCTTCTACACAAGACAAATGGTATATCTTTTTGTAATAAATTAGTCAGAGGCCAAGAAATTTTTGAGAAGTCCTTAATGAACCTCCTATAAAAACCGGCGTGACCAAGGAAATTTCTTATACCTTTGATGTCCTTGGGACATGGCATCTTTTCAATAGCATCAACCTTGACTTTATCAACCTCAATACCTCTTTCAGAAACTTTATGTCCCAAGACAATACCTTCATTAACCATAAAGTGGCACTTCTCCCAATTCAAGACAAGATTAGTTTATTCACATCTCTGCAAAACTCGGTCATGGTTGCTTAAGCAATCATCAAAAGAGGATCCATAGACGGAGAAGTCGTCCATGAAAACCTCACAAATCTTTTCACAAAAATCAGAGAATATAGCCATCATGCATCTTTGAAAGGTATCAGGTGCATTACATAAACCAAAAAGCATACGTCTATAAGCAAAAGTACCAAAAGGGCAAGTAAAAGTAGTCTTTGATTGATCATTGGCTGACACGGGTATTTGAGAGAAACCAGAATAACCATCTAGAAAGCAAAAATGTGTATGTTTGGATAATCTTTCTAGCATTTGATCGATAAAAGATAAGGGGTAATGATCCTTTTTAGTAGCTTTATTTAATTTGCGGAAATCAATTACCATCCTATAACCTGTAATAATTCTTTGCGGGATCAATTCATCTTTATCATTAGGAGCGACAATAATGCCTCCCTTCTTAGGGACACAATGGACAGGACTTACCCACGGACTATCAGCAACGGGATAAATTATACCTGCCTCAAGGAGCTTTAGTATTTCTTTCCTTACCACTTCTTTCATTTTAGGATTCAGCCGTTGTTGATGATCTCGAACTGGTTTGGCATCTTCCTCCAAATTTATTTTATGTTGACATAGAGTGGGACTAATGCCCTTAAGATCATCAAGAGTATATCCAATAGCATCATGGTGCTTCTTCAGAGTTTTCAATAATCTCTCTTCATGCTCTGAAAGGTTAGCACTAATAATAATAGGATATATCTTGTTTTCATCAAGATAAGCATATTTAAGAGTATCAGGCAATGGTTTAAGCTCAAACACGGGATCACCCTTGGGTGGAGGAGGATCCCTAGGATTTCAACAGCAAATTGTGTTTCAAAGATAGGTTCTGTTTAAAGAATACTTCATCTATTTCCTTCTTTCATTCATAAACATATCATTTTCATGGTCTAGCAAATATTGTTCTAATGGATCACTAGGAGGTACGGCAATAGAAGCAAGACCAATAATTTCATCCTTACTAGGCAATTCCTCTTCACGGTGTTGTCTACTAAATTTAGAGAAATTAAACTCATGAGACATATCACCCAAGCCAATAGTAACAACATCCTTTTCGCAGTCTATCCTAACATTAACAGTGTTTAAGAAGGGTCTACCAAATATAATGGGACAAAAGCTATCTTGTGGGGAACCAAGAACAAGAAAATCAGCAGGATATTTAGTTTTCCCACACAAGACTTCAACATCTCTAACAATTCCCATTAGTGATATAGTATCTCTATTGGCAAGTTTAATTGTGACATCAATATCTTCTATCTCAGCAGGTGCAATATCATGCATAATTTCTTTGTATAAGTAAATCGGTATAGCACTAGCACTAGCACCCATGTCACATAAGCCATGATAACAATGATCTCCTATTTTAACAGAAATAACAGGCATGCCTACCACATGTCTATGTTTATCTTTAACACAAGGTTTGGCAATTCTAGCAGTTTCCTCACAAAAATAAATAACATGCCCATCAATATTATCAGACAAGAGACCTTTAACAATAGCAACATTAGGTTCAACTTTAATTTGCTCAGGAGGTGTATAAGTTCTAATATTGCTTTTACGGACCACAGTTGAAGCTTTAGCATGATCCTTTATCCTAACAGGGAAAGGTGGTTTATCAACATAAGAAGTAGGAACAATAGGATCATTATAAGTGATAGTCTTTTCTTCAACTTTAATAGGTGCAACTACTTTTACTTCTATCGGAGGATGATATTTAAACCACTTATCCTTAGGGAGATCAACATAAGCAGCAAAAGATTCACAGAAAGAAGCTACTATCTCAGAGTCAAGTCCATATTTAGTGCTAAATTTACGGAAAACATCGGTATCCATAAAAGATTTAACACAATCAAACTTAGGTGTCATACCTGACTCGTTACCTTCGTCGAGATCCCAATCTTCAGAGTTGCGTTTAATTCTATCCAATAGGTTCCATTTGAATTCAATAGTCTTCATCATAAAAGAGCCAGCACAAGAAGTATCAAGCATGGTGCGATTGTTATCAGAAAGCCGAGCATAAAAACTTTGAATAATTATTTCTCTTGGAAGCTCATGATTGGGGCATGAATATAACATTGATTTAAGCCTCCCCCAAGCTTAAGCGATGCTTTCTCCTTCGTGAGGCCAGAAATTATATATATAATTGCGATCACGATGAACAAGATGCATAGGATAAAACTTCTAATGAAATTCCAATTTCAATCGTTTGTAGTTCCATAACCCCGTATCATCACATAGCCTATACCATGCCGATGCATCTCCCTTCAAAGATAAAGGGAAGACCTTCTTCTTAATAACATCACCGGGTACACCTGCAAGCTTAAATAATCCACAAACTTCATCCACATATATTAAGTGCTCATCAGGATGCTTTGTTCCATCTCCTACAAAAGGATTAGCTAGCAGTTTTTCCAACATACCCGAAGGAATTTCAAAGCAGACATTTTCATTTTCATTTTAATTTTCAGTAGGTTCAGTAGGTTGAGGAGCAACTCTTGGCTCTAATGGTCGGGGTGAAGATACCCTAACAAGCCCTCAAAGGATTACTTTCCATAGTAACAAGTGACAAAAATTTCAGCACACTATATAAATTTTTCCTTACCAAATTCCACCTACCAAAGGCGCTTCACTCCCGGCAACGGCGCGGAAAAAGAGTCTTGATGACCCACAAGTATAGGGGATCTATCGTAGTCCTTTCGATAAGTAAGAGTGTCGAACCCAACGAGGAGCGTATGAAATGATAAGCGGTTTTCAGCAAGGTATTCTCTGCAAGCACTGAAATTATAGGTAACAGATAGTTTTGTGATAAGATAATTGGTAACGAGCAACAAGTAACAAAAGTAAATAAAGTGCAGCAAGGTGGCCCAATCCTTTTTTTTAGCAAAGGACAAGCCTGGACAAACTCTTATATGGAGAAAAGCGCTCCCGAGGACACATGGGAATTATCATCAAGCTAGTTTTCATCACGTTCATATGATTCGCGTTCGGTACTTCAATAACTTGATATGTGGGTGGACTGGTGCTTGGGTGCTTTTCTTACTTGAACAAACATCCCACTTATGATTAACCTCTATTGCAAGCATCCGCAACTACAACAAAAGTATTAAGGTAAACCTAACCATAGCATGAAACATATGGATCCAAATCAGCCCCTGTTTAAGCTTCTGTCACTCTAGCAACCCATCATCTACTTATTACTTCCCAATGCCTTCCTCTAGGCCCAAATAATGGTGAAGTGTTATGTAGTCGACATTCACATAACACCACTAGAGGATAGACAACATACATCTCATCAAAATATCGAACAAATACCAAATTCACATGACTACTAATAGCAAGACTTCTCCCATGTCCTCGGGAACAAACATAACTACTCACAAAGCATATTCATGTTCATAATCAAAGGGGTATTAATATGCATAATGCATCTGAACATATGATTTTCCATCAAATAAACCAACTAGCATCAACTACAAGGAGTAATCAACACTACTAGCAACCTACAGGTACCAATCCCAGACTATGAGACAAGAATTGGATACAAGAGATGAGCTAGGGTTTGAGATGAGATGGTGCTGGTGAAGATGTTGATGGAGATTGCCCTCTCCCGATGAGAGGAGCGCTGGTGATGACGATGGCAATGATTTCCCCCTCCCGGAGGGAAGTGTCCCCGGCAGAACAGCTCTGCCGGAGCCCTAGATAGGTTATGCCAAGGTTCCGCCTCGTGGCGGCAGAGTCTCGTCCCGAAAGCTTGCTTATGATTTTTCTTCGGACGAAAGACTTCATATACCAGAAGATGGGCATCGGAGAGCCAACAAGGGGCCCATGAGGTAGGGGGCGCGCCCCCCACCCTCGTGGACAGGTGGAGGCCCCTTGATGTATTTCTTCCGCTCAATATTTTTATTATTTCCAAAAATAACTTTCATGGAGTTTCGTGACTTTTGGAGTTGTGCGAAATAGGTCTCTAATATTTGCTCCTTTTCCAAATTTGAAATTCCAAATCCGCATTCTCCTCCTTATGTAAACCTTGTAAAATAAGAGAGAATAGGCATAAGTACTGTGACATAATGTGTAATAACAGCCCATAACGCAATAATTATCGATATAAAAGCATGATGCAAAATGGACGTATCATGCACCGCTTAGTGTGCTGAACCTCGAGCGTCGGTTCTGGATGTTGCGAACATCTGACATACACGTTTTGATGACTACATGATAGTTCAGTGCGTAATGCTAAATGGTTTAGAATTGAGGCACCAAAGACGTTCTTGAAACATCGCAGAACATATGAGATGTTCCAAGGACTGAAATATGGATTTCAGGCTAGTGCCCACGTCAAGAGGTATGAGACCTCTGACAAGTTTCTTAAGCCTGCAAACTAAGGAGAAAAGCTCAATCGTTGAGCATGTGCTCAGATTGTATGACTACTACAATCGCTTGAATCGAGTGGGAGTTAATCTTCCAGATGAGATAGTGATGGTTCTCCAAAGTCACTGCCACCAAGCTACTAGAGCTTCGTGGTGAACTATAACATATCAGGGATAGATACGATGATCCTTGAGCTATTCGCGACACCACAAAAGTAGAAATCAAATAGGAGCATCAATTGTTAATGGTTAGTAAAACCACTAGTTTCAAGAAGGGCAAGGGCAAGAAAGGGATACTTCATGAAACGGCAAATCAGTTGCTGCTCTAGTGAAGACACCCAAGGTTGAACCCAAACCCGAGACTAAGTGCTTCTGAAATGAGGGGAACGGTCACTGAAGCAGAACTACCCTAGATACTTGGTAGATGAGAAGGCTGGCAAGGCCGATAGAAGTATATTGGATATACATTATAATGTGTACTTTACTAGTACTCTTAGTAGCACCAGGGTATTAAATACCGGTCCGGTTGCTAAGTGGTAGTAACTCGAAATAAAAAGCTACGGAATAAACGGAGACTAGCTGAAGGTGAGATGACGATTTGTGTTGGAAGTGTTTCCAAGGTTGATGTGATCAAGCATCGCATGCTCCCTCTACCATCGAGATTGGTGTTAAACCTAAATAATTGTTATTTGGTGTTTGCGTTGAGCATAGACATGATTGGATTATGTTTATCGCAATACGATTATTCATTTAAGGAGAATAATGGTTACTCTGTTTATTTGAATAATACCTTCAATGGTCTTGCACCTAAAATGAATGGTTCATTGAATCTCGATCGTAGTGATACACATGTTCATGCCAAAAGATATAAGATAGTAATGATAGTACCACATACTTGTGGCACTGCCATTTGAGTCATATTGGTATAAAACGCATGAAGAAGCTCCATGTTGATGGATCTTTGGACTCACTCATTTTTTTAAAAGTTTGAGACATGAGAACCGTGTCTATTGGTTTATACACATGAAGAAACTCCATGCAGATGGATCGTTTGGACTCACTTGATTTTGAATCACTTGAGACATGCAAATCATACCACATGGGCAAGATGACTGAAAGGCCTCGCTTTTAGTGAGATGAAACAAGAGAGCAACTTGTTGGAAGTAATACATTTGGTGTGTGCAATCCAATGAGTGCTGAGGCACGCAGTGCATATCGTTATGCTCTTACTTCACAGATGATTTGAGTAGATTCTAAGTATATTTACTTGATGAAACACAAGTCTGAATTATTGAAAGGTTCAAGTAATTTTAGAGTGAAGTTGAAGATCGTCGTGACAAGAGGATAAAATGTCTATGATATGATCATAGAGATGAATATCCGAGTTACGTGTTTGGTACACAACTAAGACATTGTGGAAATTGTTTCACAACTAATGCCGCCTGGAACACCATAGTGTGATGGTGTGTCCGAACATCATAGCTGCACCCTATTGGATGTGGTGCAAACCATGATGTCTCTTATCGAATTACCACTATCGTTTATGGGTTAGGCATTAGAGACAACCGCATTCACTTTAAATAGGGCACCACGTAATTCCGTTGAGATGACACCGTATGAACTATGGTTTAGAGAAACCTAAGATGTCATTTTTTAGAAGTTTGGGGCTGCGACGCTTATGTGAAAAGGGTTTAGCCTGATAAGCTCGAACCCAAAGCGGATAAATGCATCTTCATAGGACACCCAAAACAGTTGGGTATACCTCCTATTTCGGATCCGGAAGCAAAAGTGATTGTTTCTAGAAACGGGTCCTTTCTCGAGGAAAAGTTTCTCTTGAAAGAATTGGGTGGGAGGATGGTGGAGACTTGATGAGGTTCTTGAACCGTCACTTCAACCAAAGGTGTAGCAGGGCACATGAAGTTGTTCTGTGGCGCCTACACCAATTGAAGTGGAAGCGATGATAGTGATCATGAAACTTGGATCAAGTCACTACCAAACCTCGTGGGTCGACAAGGATGCGTATTATTTCAGAGTGGTACGTAATCCTGTCTTGGAGGTCATGTTGCTGAGACAACGGTGAACCTCGAGCTATGGAGAAAGCGATGGTGGGCCCGGATTCCGACGAATGGCTCGAGGCCATAAAATCCGAGAGGATCCATGTGTGAAAACAAAGTATAGACTTTGGAAGAACTACTTGATGGTCGTAAGGCTATTGGGTACAGATGGATTTTAAAAGGAAGACGGACAATGATGGTAAATATCACCATTAAGAAAGCTTGACTTGTCGTTAAGATGTTTTCCGACAAGTTCAAGGAGTTGACTACGGTGAGACTTTCTCACTCGTAGCGATGCTAAGAGTCTGTTGGAATTGTATTAGCAGTTACTGCATTATTTATGAAATCTTGCAGATAGGATGTCAAAACATTGTTTCCTCGACAATTTTCTTGAGGAAAGGTTGTATGTGATACAACCAGAAGGTTTTGTCAATCCTAAAAGATGCTAACAAGTATGCAAAGCTCCAGCAATCCTTCTAAGGACTGGAGTAAGCATCTCGGAGTTGGAATATACGCTTTGATGAGATGATCAAAGATTTTGGGTTTGTACAAAGTTTATGGGAAACTTGTATTTCCAAAGAAGTGAGTGGGAGAACTATAGAATTTCTGATGAGTATATGTTATTGACATATTGTTGATCAGAAATGATGTAGAATTTCTGGAAAGCATATAGGGTTATTTGAAAAGTGTTTTTCAATGGAAAACCTGGATTAAGCTACTTGAACATTGAGCATCAAGATCTATAAGGATAGATCAAAAAACGCTTAATAGTACTTTCAAATGAATACATACCATGACAAGATTTTGAAGGAGTTCAAATAAGATCAGCAAAGAAGGATTTCTTAGCTGTGTTATAAGGTGTGAGCATTGAGTGAGACTCAAGATCCGACCACGACAGAAGAGAGAGAAAGGACGAAGGTCGTCCCCTATGCTTTAGACGTAGGCTATACAATATGCTATGCTGTGTACCACACCTGAAGTGTGCCATGCCATGAGTCAATCAAGGGGTACAAGAGTGATCCAGGAATGGATCACATCACAGCGGTCAAACTTATCCTTAGTAACTAGTGGACTAAGGAATTTTCTCGGTTATGGAGGTGGTAAAAGAGTTCGTCATAAAGGGTTACCGATGCAAACTTTGACACTAATCCGGATGATTCTGAGTAGTAAACCGGATTCGTATAGTAGAGAAGTTATTTGGAATAGCTCCAAGTAGCGCATGGTAGCTGCATCTACAAGATGACATAGAGATTTGTAAAGCACACACGGATCTGAAAGGTTCAGACCCGTTGACTAATAACCTCTCTCACAAGCGAGATATGATCAAACCCCATGGGTGTTGGATTCATTACAATCACATAGTGATGTGAACTAGATTATTGACTCTAGTGCAAGTGGGAGACTGTTGGAAATATGCCCTAGAGGCAATAATAAAATGGTTATTATTATATTTCCTTGTTCATGATACTTGTCTATTGTTCATGCTATAATTGTATTAACCGGAGACCGTAATACATGTGTGAATATGTAGACCACAATATGTCCCTAGTAAGCCTCTAGTTGACTAGCTCGTTGATCAATAGATGGTTACGGTTTCCTGACCATGGACATTGGATGTCGTTGATAACGGGATCACATCATTAGGAGAATGATGTGATGGACAAGACCCAATCCTAAGCATAGCACAAGATCGTGTAGTTCGTTTGCTAAAGCTTTTCTAATGTCAAGTATCATTTCCTTAGACCATGAGATTGTGCAACTCCCGGATACCTTAGGAATGCTTTGGGTGTGCCAAACGTCACAACGTAACTGGGTGGCTATAAAGGCACACTACGGGTATCTCCGAAAGTGTCTATTGGGTTGGCACGAATCGAGACTGGGATTTGTCACTCCGTGTGACAGAGAGGTATCTCTGGGCCCACTCGGTAGGACATCATCATAATGAGCTCAATGCGACCAAAGAGTTGATCACGGGATGATGTGTTATGGAACGAGTAAAAGTGACTTGCCGGTAACGAGATTGAACGAGGTATTGGGATACCGACGATCGAATCTCAGGCAAGTAACGTACCGATTGACGAAGGGAATTGTATTCAGGATCGATTGAATCCCCGACATCGTGGTTTATCCAATGAGATCATCGTGGAACATGTGGGAGCCAACATGGGTATCCAGATGGGGTCTACACACTTAAGGTTCGGTGATGCTACAGTTGTTATGGGAATTAGTCTGCAGTTACCAAATGTTGTTCGGAGTCCCGGATGAGATCCCGGACATCACGAGGAGTTCCGAAATGGTCCGGAGGTAAAGATTTATATATGGGAAGTCATATTTTGGCCACCGGAAAATGTTCGGGATTTTTTGGTATTGTATCGGGAAGGTTCTAGAAGGTTCCGGAGTGGGGCCCACCTGCATGGGGAGACCCACATGAACGTGGGTAGTGGGGGCAAGGCCCCACACCCCTGGTCAAGGCGCACCAAGATCCCCCCTTAGAAGGAATAAGATCATATCCCGAAGGGATAAGATCAAGATCCCTAAAAAGGGGGGATACACTACAGGAATCAGCTACTTTGCCGTCTGCCACGGCGGACGGCAAAGGCATGAATGGCGGACGGCAAAGGTCTTTGCCGTCCGCCACGGACGGCAAAGGTCTTTGTCGTCCGCCACGGACGGCAAAAGGCTCCGGCAAAGTAAGGTCCGGCAAACAGCTACTTTGTCGTCTGCTTTACGCGGCTGACGGCAAAGGGGCCTTTGCCATCAGCAGCAGACGGCAAAGAAAGCAGACGACAAAAATTGCGTTGTTAGTCCATTATGTGGCTAACGGCAGGCCTTTGTCGTCCTCCGCTGACGGCAAAGAGCCCGTTGCCGTCGGTGGCAGACGGCAAAGAGCCTGTATATTGGCTCTTTTTTTCTGTTTTTTTTAATCCAACAATTTTCACAGCAAATATATATGACATATATAGATATATTTCACAGGGCTATTTAACAACAAACATATCACATATCCAGCACATAATTAAGTTTCATCCATTCATACATAAGCAAGTTCCATCCATACACATTGTTCCATCCATATACATATTACAATGCAAAGTTTCATCAAGATAGCAAGTTCCATCATAGCAAGCTAGATACAATGCAAAGTTTCATCAAAGGAAAAACAAGCACTCCATCATAGCAAGCTAGCTTCCATGAAGTGAATGAAATCTGCAAAATGGCAAATAAGAAAGTTAGAAATAGGTGACTAGAAGAAGAAGACTAGAACAAGAAGAAGACTAGAACAAGAAGTATATGCCATTTATGAGCTAACTTAGGTGAAATGGATCATATATGAGCTAACTAAGTTGAAATGGGTCGTTTATGAGCTAACTAAGGTGAAATGGATCGTTTTTGAGCTAACTAAGTTGAAATGGACCGTTTTTAGCTAACTTAGGTGAAATGGATCATTTATGAGCTAACTTAGTTGAAATGGGTCGTTTATGAGCTAAGTAAGGTGAAATGGATCGTTTTTGAGCTAACTAAGGTGAAACGGATCGTTTTTGAGCTAACTAAGGTGAAATGGATCGTTTTTGAGCTAACTTAGGTGAAATGGATCATTTATGAGCTAACTTAGTTTAAACGGGTCGTTTATGAGCTAACTAAGGTGAAATGGATCGTTTTTTAGCTAACTAAGGTGAAATGGATCGTTTTTGAGCTAACTTAGGTGAAATGGATCATTTAAGAGCTAATTTAGGTGAAATGGATTGTTTTTAGCTAACTTAGGTGAAATGGATCGTTTATGAGCTAACTTAGTTGAAATGGATCGTTTATGAGCTAACTTCGTAAAAAGCATCATTTTAGAGCTAACCTAGGTGTGATGGGTCATTTTGGAGCTAACCTAGGTAAGATGGGTCATTTTGGAGCTAACATAGGTGAAATTGGTCATTTTAAAGCTAACGTAGGTAAAGTGGATCATTTAGGAGCCAATCTAGGTAAAATGGGTCATTTTAGAGCTAACTTGGATAAACTGGATCATTTATAAGCTAACTAAGGTAAATTGGGTCATTTTAGAGCTAACTTAGGTAAAATGGATCGTTTATGAGCTAACTAAGCTAATTATGCAATTTTTGACATAAGTAAGCTAAGTACAAATCGTTTTAGAGCTAACTTAGGTAAAATGGATGGTTTTGGAGGTCAGTAAGCTTATTAAGTCATTTTGGAGGAAAAGAAGCTAACTCTGGGTCATTATGGTAAGCATATTGGAGGAAATAAAGCTAAGTCTAGGTCTTTATGCATTTGTTAAGCAAAACACTAGAGAAACTTACCGTGATCATGGAGGTGTAGGAGCGGGCTGGCTCGTGCCGGTAGCTGGAGAAGGATCGTGTGATGCTTGTCTGGAGTTACGCCGCACCTATGATCATTACCAATGTCTCGTTACCATGATGACACTCAAATGTTAAGACTAGCAAGTAATGTCCATTCAAATTAAACTCACCGTGGTTCCAGGAGCAATCACTGGCATCGGCGGAGCGGTCTGACCGGAGTTCTCACACACAGACTGCACATTTGGTTTTGACAAACACAGTCATACTAGTTAGTAATGAGATAAACACTACATGAATGTTTTGGCTAATTTGCAGAAGAAACTTACCACAAGGAGCTCGTACATGGACCTTGCCTGCATGTCATTCCATGCCCTCTCCTCCTCCAACATCTTTGTCGTCCTCTCCTCCAACTCCCGCTGCCTCTCCGCCGCCTCCGCCAGAAGTTTCTCCGTTATATCTCTCTCACTCTGTATAGCAGCCTGCAACACCACTCACATGACCATTTGTAATCATTGATGGAAGCGCACACAATGTAATGGAGAAAGATAGCTGAGTACGTATAACTAACCTTGAAGGCGAGTTAGACTGGCCGTTCACGAGGCATTATCTCAGGAGCGGAGCTCGACTGGCGCGCCTTGATCTCCGGGAGAGTGCTAGGACAACGGATAAGTCCATCTCCCATGGCTATGGAGCCATGGGACCTCCCGCCACCAGATATCATCGTGACTCTCAGATCAATGGGACCACAGCTCGGGTTAAAGTCCTCCCTTTCCTCGCCTTCCCCGATCTCTATATTGCACGAGCTTGTCATGGGAGGAGATGTTGGTGAAGTTCTTTGGATCATCGAGGTCGAACCACGAGAATGCCTTGACTTTCTTGTAAGGGCAGTGTGGGCCATGGCATACAGGTCGTACACCTCTGGCACCTTATCCGCCTTATTGTAGCGTGCCTGAAAGAGAGAAACAAAGTTAATTAGTAATTAAAGGGCTAAAGCTAGATGATGAATGAATTGCATGAATCATGAAGCAAACCACTTACCCAGTTCTGCCCGAACTGAAATAAGTTGGAGCTGCCTTGATGGTGTGGCACAGCTTCCATTTGGGCACGATTGTCCTTGGCCTCGTTGTGGAGGGTTAGCCATTCATTTGAGCACCACTCATTGACCAACACCTCCCAACAATCCATCTGATCCGCACACCATCTCGGAGGGGCCTAAGTTAGCAAATAGAAACTTGAGCGCTACGGCTATGAATTACTAAATGAAGGAAGTAAGTACAAGGCCTTAAGAATTACCTTCATGTACTGCTCCTTACTCAAGAACTTCTCGCGGCACGCCGGCTTGGTCTTCTTAATACCACGCGAGGCGTAGTAGTCTCGAACAGCCTGCACCCGAGCCTCGTGTCGTAAGTTCTGTAGTAGGTGCTTGCATACGTTATCGATAACATTTGCCGCTTCCTCCTCGTATCCCTCCTCACACCTGTAGAACGTCTGCAATCAAATGAGACAATATTGATTAGTACAATTAATAACTAGCTAGTTGAAGATTTTTAATTGTGTAAAGGAGAAATTACCCAGAACTTTCTGATCACCACGTCTGCCCTCGTCTTGCACAAGACACCGTCGATGATCTCACCCGGCGGGGCCGAGGCAGCCAAGTAGTGCTCCCAACTCAATCCAAGCTCTGGAAGCCGACCCTCACCAGGCAACATGACAAACCCCGGGAAGTTTTGCCGGTAAAGAACTCCAAGGACGAAGTTGGGCCGGCGGACACTATGATGGTGGTCCCAACCCCTGCAGCATGACAAGGCCAACGCATTAGTTATTTGAAGAAACATGAATGCAGAAGGTACAAAAATATTAAATGCACTTACCTCTCCCCATCAGGGAAAATCAACCACCTCTGCTCGCGGGTCGCCGGCACGGACGGGAGCCGTGTACAACCACGCTGGTAGACGTTGCCCCCCTCCTCCCCAATATCAGTCGGCTCCCCGCCATCATCAGCATGGCCACTCGGCTCCCCAGGCTGATCCAGCCAGGTACCCCATCCAGACGTGTGCTCCTCCGAGGTCTCGTGGGCCGAAGGCCCGTCGATCCGAGACTTGTGGGCCGAAGACCCGTGGACCGGAGGCTCGTGGACCGAGTCCGTGTAGCCTCCTCCTCGGACGAGTCCACCCTAGCGATCCACGTGCTCGGGTGAAACAGTGGGGTGGCGGCGAGGAAGGCGCCAGAGCAGTCACCCTACCTCCTCTCCCGCGACCACATGCTCCACCTCCTCTCTTCTTCTTACCTCGTCCCCTGCTGGGCACCGCGGTCGACGAAGAAGGGCCCGGCGGTGTCGCCATACTATCCAGCAACGCTCGGCGGAGAGGTGCGTGTGGAATGGAAGACCTCACACCACGTGCCGACGAAGAAGGGGCCTCAGCGCGCTCCCGACCAGCGCCCACCATCTTTCAACACCTGCCTTGACAAAGAATAAACGAAATTAGTACAACATAAAAAAATACCGACATGAATAATAATATGTATATCACTTAAGTGTATCATCATCAAGTACAACATAAAAAAATTGAATACCTGACACTACTAATAATCTCGATCAATATCATCAATAAATGCATAATCATCATCATCACTATAATCAATGATGGGCTCATAGGGTTCAGTGGCATCAACACTATGCTCGAAGGCCAAGGAACACCTTTTAGGAGGTGTCGGGGTCGGGTGTCGAGTGCCGTGTCGGGTCGGGTGCTGTTTGGGTCGGGGGTCGGTCGGGGGTCGGGGTCGGGTGTCGGGGTGTGGTGTCGGGGTCGGGGGGTCAGGGGGTCAGGGGGTCGGGTGTCGGGGTGTCGGGGTGTGGTGTCGGGGTCGGGATGTCGGGGTCAGGGGTCGAGGTGTCGGGCTCGGGGTGTCGGGGTCAGGGGGGTCGGGGTGTCGGGGTGTGGTGTCGGGGTCAGAGGGTCGGGGTGTTTCCTTCTATCCTTCTTCTTCTTTCTTTCTCTTCTTCTTCTTCTTTCCTTTCTTCTTCTTCTTCTTTCATCTTTTTTCTACTTTTTTACTTCCTTTCGTTTCTTCTTTTCTTCTTCTTCTACTTCTTCTACTTCTTCTTTTTCATCTTTTTTCTACTTCTTTTCTTTTCTTCCTTTCTTCTTCTTCTACTTCTTTTTCTTTTTTCATCTTTTTTCTACTTCTTTTCTTTTCTTCTTGCTCTACTTCTTCTACTACTTCTACTTCTTCTAATTCTTTTCTAACACTAACACTAACACAATCTAGGACTAACAATTAAACAGCAAAAAATGAAAAATAGAAAAAAAAGTAGTCCCTCACCGAGCAATGGGACGGTCGGCGGGCGGTGGCGGGGGCACCGGGGCGTCGGGGCGGTGGCGAGGCGCCAGGCCGGGCGGGCGACAGGCGTCGGCGGGTGGGGTGGGGCGGAGGGTGGTGGGGTGACGGGCAAGCGGGGGGGAGGGCGGCGGGCGGCCAGGGGCGGTGACGGAGGGTGGTGGGGCGACAGGGCATCGGCGGGTGGGGTGGGGCGGAGGCAGGGGTGGTGGGCGACGGGCTGTTGGGCCAGGGCGGGGCGGGGGCGGCGGGCCAGGGCGGGCCAAGGTCAGTGGGTGGGGATCTGGTGGCGGGGCGTCGGGGAGGAGAGAGGGAGAGAAGAGAGAGTAACAGGCAGGGTGGTGGCGGCCGTTAGTTAGTCTGCTCTTTGTCGTCCGCCGCTCTTTGCCGTCCGCCGCTCTTTGCCTTCCGCCTTTATCTCTCTTTGCCGGCAAAGAGGTGGGGCGTTAAGTTTTTTCTAAACGGGTGGGGGGGTGGGGGGCACCTCTCTTTACCGTCAGCCAGCTGACTACAAAGATTCTTTGCTGTGAGCTGGCTGACGGCAAAGAGCTGGCCGATAGCAAAGGCCTCTTTTGCCGTCTGCCGTTTCTTTGCCATCTGCTTTTAGGTAGCTGATGGCAAAGAGCTTCTTTGCCGTCCGCTAGCAGACGGCAAAGAGCTGGCAGATGGCAAAGTAGCTGATTCCAGTAGTGATAACAATCGGTGGGGAAGGGAAATTGTGGGATTTCTTTCCCCCACCTTTGCCAACGCCCCAATGGACTTGGAGGCCAAGAAACCAGCCCCCTCCAGCCCTATATATAGTGGGGAGGCGCATGGGAGTCGCACCCCTTCCCCTGGCGCAGCCCTCTCCCTCCCCAACACCTCCTCCTCCTCCGTAGTGCCTGGCGAAGCCCTGCCGGAGAACTGCAAGCTCCACCACCACGCCGTCGTGCTGCCGGAGCTCTTTCTCAACTTCTCCTCTCCCCTTGCTAGATCAAGAAGGAGGAGACGTCCCCGGGTTGTACGTGTGTTGAACGCGGAGGCGCCGTTGTTCGGCGCTTAGATCGGAATCAGCCACGGTCTAAACCACTACGAGTACGACTCCTTCATGCGCGTTCTTGTAACGCTTCCGCATCACGATCTTCTAGGGTATGAAGATGCACTCCCCTCTCTCTCGTTGCTAGTCTCTCCATAGATTGATCTTGGTGATGCGTAGAATTTTTTTAATTTCTGCAACGATCCCCAACACCGTCATGATCTCCATCATCACCGGCTTGACACCTTGATCTCCATCGTAGTGTTGTTGTCGTCTCGCCAACTATTGCTTCTACAACTATCGCTACCGCATAGTGATAAAGCAAAGAAATTACATGGCAATTGCATTTCATACACTAAAGCGACAACCATAAGGCTCCTGCCAGTTGCCGATAACTTTTACAAAACATGATCATCTGATACAATAACGTATATCACATCATGTCTTGACCATATCACATCACAACATGCCTTGCAAAAACAAGTTAGACGTCCTCTACTTTGTTGTTGCAAGTTTTATGTGGCTTCTAGCAAGAACCGTTCTTACCTACACATTAAAACCACAATGATTTTTTGTCAAGTGTGCTATTTTAACCCTCAACAAGGACCAGTCGTAGCCAAACTCGATTCAAATAAAGTTGGGGAAACAGACACCAGCCAGCCACCTGTGTGCAAAGCGCGTCAGTAGAACCGGTCTCATGAACGTGGCCTTGTAATGTTGGTCCGGGCCGCTTCATCCAACAATACCACCGAATCAAAGTAAGACGTTGGTGGTAAGCAGTATGACTATTATCGCCCACAACTCTGTGTGTTTTACTCGTGCATATCATCTACGCATAGACCTGACTCTGATACCACTATTGGAGAACGTAGCATGGAATTTCAAAAAAAAAAATCTACTGTCACGCAAGATCTATCTAGGAGATGCATAGCAACAAGAGGGGAGAGTGTGTCCACGTACCCTCGTAGACCGAAAGCGTAAGCATTAGGTTAACGCGGTTGATGTAGTCGAACGTCTTCACGATCCAACCGATCTAGTACCGAACGTACGACACCTACGAGTTCTGCACACGTTCAGCTTGATGACGTCCCTCGAACTCTTGATCTAGCAGAGGGTCGAGGGAGAGTTCTGCCAGCACGACGGCGTGGTGACGGTGATGGTGATGTGATCCACGCAGGGCTTCGCCTAAGCACTACAACGCTATGATCGGAGGAGTAGACTATGGAGGGGGCACCGCACACGGCTAAGAGAATATCTGATGTGCTATGGGGTGCCCCTGCCCCCGTTTATAAAGGAGGAGAGGGAGGAGGCCAGCCAAGGGGCGCGCCATAGGGGGGAAACCGATTAGGACTCCAAGTCCTATTCCCCCTTCCTTCTAACGGAGGGGGAAAGGGGGAAGGAGAGGAGAGGGAGAGGTAAAGGGGGGCGCGCCCCCTCCCCTTGTCCTATTAGGACTCCCCTTGGGGGGGGGGAGCCACCCCCTTGTGGGTTGCCCTCTCTCTCCCCTATGGCCCATGAGGCCCAATACTTTCCCCCGGGGGGTCCCGGTAACCCCTTGATACTCCGGTAAAATACCCGAACCACTCAAAACCATTCTGGTGTCCGAATACCACCTTCCAATATATTAATCTTTACCTCTCGACTATTTCGAGACTCCTCGTCATGTCCATGATCTCATCCGGGACTCCGAACAAACTTCGGTCACCAAAAGACATAACTCATAATATAAATCGTCATTGAACGTTAAGCATGCGGACCCTATGGGTTCGAGAACTATGTAGACACATGACCGAGACACATCTCTGGTCAATAACCAATAGCGGAACCTGGATGATCATATTGCCTCATACATATTCTACGAAGATCTTTATCGGTCAAACCGCAATAACAATATACGTTATTCCCTTTGTCATCGGTATGTTACTTTCCCGAGATTCGATCGTCGGTATCCTCATACCTAGTTCAATCTCGTTACCGGCAAGTCTCTTTACTTGTTCCCTAATACATCGTCCCGCAACTAACTCATTAGTCACATAGCTAGCAAGGCTTATAGTAATGTGCATTACCGAGAGGGCCCACAGATACCTCTCCGATACTTGGAGTGACAAATCCTAATCTCGATCTATGCCAACCCAACAAACACCTTCGGAGACACCTGTAGAGCATCTTTATAATAACCCAGTTACATTGTGACGTTTGATAGCACATAAGTGTTCCTCCGGTATTCAGGAGTGGCATAATCTCATAGTCAGAGGAATATGTATAAGTGATGAAGAAAGCAATAGCAATAAAACTTAACGATCATTATGCTAAGCTAACGAATGGGTCTTGTCCATCATATCATTCTCTAATGATGTGATCCCATTCATCAAATGACAACACATGTCTATGGTCAGGAAACTTAACCATCTTTGATTAACGAGCTAGTCAAGTAGAGGCATACTAGGGACACTCAGTTTTGTCTATGTATTCACACATGTACTAAGTTTCTGGTTAATACAATTCTAGCATGAATAATAAACATTTAACATGATACAAGGAAATATAAATAACAACTTTATTGTTGCCTCTAGGGCATATTTCCTTCAAAACGTCACAACATAACTGGGTGTTTATAAAGATGCTCTACAGGTATCTCCGATGGTGTTTGTTGGGTTGGCATAGATCAATATTAGGATCTGTCACTCCGAGTATCAGAGAGGTATCTTTGGGCCCTCTCGGTAATACAAATCATAAGAATCCTTGCAAGCAAAGTGACTAATGATTTAGTCACAGGATGATGTATTACGGAACGAGTAAAGAGACTTGCTGGTAACGAGATTGAACTAGGTATAGAGATACCGACGATCGAATCTCGGGCAAGTAACATACCGATGGACAAAGGGAATTACATATGTTGTTATAACGGTTCAATCGATAAAGATCTTCGTAGAATATGCAGGAGCCAATATGAGCATCCAGGTTCCGCTATTGGTTATTGCCCAGAGAAGTGTCTCGGTCATGTCCACATAGTTCTCGAACCTGTAGGGTCCGCAAGCTTAACGTTCGATGATGATATAGTATTATATGAGTTATGTGATTTGGTGACCGAATGTTGTTCGGAGTCCCGGATGAGACCATGGACATGACGAGGAGTCTCGAAATGGTCGAGAGGTAAAAATTGATATATAGGATGATGGTATTCGGACACCGAAAGTGTTCCGGAGAGTATTGGGTACTTATCGGGTCACCAGAAGGTGTTTCGGGTACCCCTGGCAATCCTATGGGCCATATGGGCCTTGTGAAGGAACACACCAGCCCACAAGGGTGTGACGACCGGATAATTAAGCTACAGTAATCCCACGCTAATGATGCCACGTCACCACGATCACTGTTGTTAACCTCGCGATGATTCGAAACCGTTTCAAAATTCAAATTCAAATTAAAGTCAACAATAAAAGTTTTCGAAAGTTAAAACAAAAATGTTCGGGAGGTGCCATAATTTGCATATGTAAATATGGTGCAATAAACACATTTTTATAAAATGCCTAGATATTTTATAGTGGATGGAAACCAGAAAATCAATTAATTAAAAAGAGAAGCAGAAGCTAACTAAACAAAAAAAAGCCTGCCCCCCCCCCCCAATAGGACTCGGCCCAGTGGCCATCGGGCCAACCAGCCGCCCACCCACCCCCTGCTAACCCTCCCCAACCCAACCCTAGCACCACTCCCCCCGCGCTCCCACGATCTGGATCGGGCTCAACCCCGATCCCATCGCTCCCCACTCCCTCGAACCTCATCTCTCCCCTCGATCCCCTCCACCTCGCAGGCGCACACACATACACACACACACATCGCGCCAGGGAGAGGAGCTCCCTGCGCCCGATCCCCGTGCCCCGACCACCGTCGCCCGCCCCCGACGCGCCTCGGGCGCCCTGACGCTGTCCACGAGCCACCGCGCCGCCACTCGCCGGACGCCGTCGCCCGCGTCCACCCGCCCCGAACCTCGTCGCTGCCTGCTTCCCCTCCGCCGCATCGTCTCCGTCCTCCTCCTCGCCTGCCGTTGCCTGGACCCTCGCACTTCTGTGAGCACCTCTCCTCCTCCTTCCCTGGTTCCCGCTCGGCGATCATGCCATAGCCATCGTGCGCATGCGCCAAGACTCCGCGCGTGCCTCGCCTCACCTCCCCTCAGTGAGCTGCTCGGCCAGCCCGCCACTACCTCCGCCATCACACACCATGCCCTCCGCCGCCTCTCTTGGCCGACGTCGTGGCGCCACCGGCTTCGACCATGGCCTCGCCCGAGCAGCCTCCGGGCTCGCCTCGCGCCAGGCGCCCCTACGCCCGTTAGCTCGCACGCCTTCGCCCATTACGCCCGACCCGCAAGGCCCCTGTGCCACTGACCTTGGGGCCCCATGCCCCAGAAAGAACGATTTTAAAAAAGGAGAGAAGAGAATTTAGAAAATAAATAAATAAATATATTAATTAAATAATTAAATAAATTAACTTAATTAATTATGTTTAATAAACCTAATTAAATAACTAACCTAACTAATCTGTTAATTAATCTAATTAACATGGTTAATTAGTTAACAGACAATGACAGTGGGACCTACATGTCAGTTTGACTAGGTCAATTGACTAGTTGACTGCTGACATCACCCTGACATTATGCTGACGTCATAATTGCATTTTATAATTAAATTAATTCTGTTAATTCTAAAAATGAATTAAATCTTTAAAATCAATATAAAATAATCCGTAGCTCGGATGAAAATACTTTGTACATGAAAGTTGCTCAGAACGACGAGACGAATCCGAGATCGCAGATCTGTTAAATCGCCGCCACGCGTCCCTAGCATAGTGAACCTGCAACATTTCACCTCCGGTTCATCTGTCCGAAAACGCAAAACACCGGGGATACATTCCCGGATGTTTCCCCCCTTCACCGGTATCACCTCATACCGCGTTAGGGCACGCCTAGCATCACGCTTTGCTTTTTCATGCACCGTCATGCATCTGTTTGCATTGTATTCATTGTTTCTTTCCCCTCTTCTTCCGCTAGACACCGAGACCGACGCCGCTGCTACCCAGTACGACTACGGAGTTGACGACCCGTCTTTCTTGCCAGAGCAACCAGCAAGCCCCCTTTGATCACCGGATATCGCCTACTCTTCTCTATCTGCTTGCATTAGAGTAGTTTAGCATATTCTTGCTTTCGATTAATCCTATCTTCTTGCATAGCTTTGTCCTTGCTACTCATGTTGTTACCTTTACCTGCTATCCTCTTGCTTAGTATAGGATGCTAGTGTTCCATCGGTGACCCTACACTCTTGTCCGCTCCGCCATGCTATACTCTCGGGCTGTGATCACTTGGGAGGTGATCACGGGCATATACTATATACTTTACATCGTTACATTACAGTGATACTTGTTAGGAGATGGGGGCTCAAAGGACGGTGGCTCCATCCGGTAGAGGTGGGCTGGGTTCCCGACGGCCCCAATCTGTTACTTTGTGGCGGAGCGGCAGGCGGGTTGTGGCCACCTAGGAGAGAGGTGGGCTCGGCCTGGTCGGCGTCATGGATACTTAACATGCTTAACGAGATCTTGGTATTTGATCCGAGTCGGCCATTTGGTCTATACGCACTAACCAACTCGCTGAGGACAGATTATGGGCACTCGGCGTCGTGGTATCGGCGGCACTTCGTGGCGTCGGCCGATCGAGCGCGCCTTGACCGGATTGGACTGAATGCTCGCTAGGCTAGGTGCGCTTCCGCCCTCGCATAGCGTCTTGGTGTGCTATGGGCGATGGGCCCAGACCCTGGCGCTTAGGTTTAGACCGGCGTCTTGACCTCTCTGTTGTGCCTAGGTGGGGCTGCGGCGTGTTGATCTTCATGCGGCGGGCATGACCCGAAAAAGTGTGTCCGGCCAAATGGGATCAAGCGTGTTGGGTTATGTGGTGCACCCTACAGGAAGTTAGTCTATTCAATAGCCGTGATCTTGATAATGGGACGACTTGGAGTTGTACCTTGACCTTATGACAACTAGAACCGGATACTTAATAAAACACACCCTTCCAAGTGCGGATATAACCCGGTGATCGCTCTCTAACCGCAATGAGGAGGGATCGCCGGTAGGATTATTGCTATGCGTTGCTACTTGGAGGACTTCGGACTACTCTCGCTACATGCTTTGCAAGGCGGAGGCTGCGAGCGTAGTCTTCGACGGGATTAGCTATCCCCTCTTATTACGGCATTCTGCGATTCGTCCATCGATATGGCCCTTTACACATATATCCATGCATATATAGTGTAGCTCCTTGCTTAAGAGTACTTTGGATGAGTACTCACGGTTGCCTTGTTCCCCTTTTCCCCTTTCTTTACCCGTTGCTGCGACTGCACGATGGAGCCGGGGCGAGCGCCACCGTCGATGGCGACTACTACACTGAGGCGCCTACTACTGCGTGCAGCCCGCGAGACGACGACCGGGAGTAGTTAGGAGGATCGAGCGGGAGGCTGCGCCTCTTCGATCTGTATCCCAGTTTGTGCTAGCCTTCTTAAGGCAAACTTGTTTAACTTATGTCTCGTACTCGGATATTGTTGCTTCCGCGACTCGTCTATGATCGAGCACTTGTATTCGAGCCCTCGAGGCCCCGGCTTGTATTATGATGCTTGTATGACTTATTTATGTATTAGAGTTGTGTTGTGATATCTTCCGTGAGTCCCTGATCTTGATCGTACACATTTGCGTGCATGATTAGTGTATGATTAAATCGGGGCGTCTGAGTTGGTATCGAGCCGATCGCTGCTGTAGGAATCCCCCTTCCAACTCCTTGGCCGAAGTCGAGTCTAGACTTTTCAAAACTTTTACTAACATGGCTGTGCGGCCCATGGGCCCATGTCGCCATTGGGTGGTATTAGGATCTTTTACTCCTCGATCTTTACTCTGGGACTCTGAACTCTCTTCTATTCGGGTTTAATGAATTTACTAAAATCTAACTTTAGGATCTCGTTACTACTTCCTCCCGGAGAACCCCTCACTACAGGTGATTGCTCCGTGAACCAGAAGAATTTGAAGATACTCTCCGATATTCTCTCAAGACCTTGTGCCTGTCGCTTTTGCAATTCCCTACCACCGAAACATCCCTATGGATAAATACTTACGCCCGTCGTTCTTACTTTTATTCCCAGTTAATCTTGTTATTACAAGATACCCCGAAATTCTCTCTAATGTTTCGAGAATACTTTGCGCCTATTGCCTTGCAGTTCTTTGCTACATGAATACCCCTACGGATAATTTCTCGCACTTACCGAATATCCGCTCATCCCCAGTTGATTCATGTATGTCACCAATCCTCGAAATACCATTCGATCTTCCGAAAATCCTGAGCATCCTATTGCTCTTGAAATTCTTGATTACTTGCATTATGGTTAATCCCATAAGTCTAGTAATCTTGTTGACATCCATTGTCATTATCATTTTGAGTCCATTGATTCGATTTGTTGCGAATGCTCGCAATCCTCAAACAGATCCTAGAATTCATCCTTCCGGCTCAGACGTAATTTTAAACATGAGCTGGTTATCGACCAATCAAATTGCCGTCGATTGTACCCCTAAGTCTATTCAGCTTATCCATCCTTGATCAGAGCATTTGCTCCTGATCCCTTGATTTGAAAATCATAATTAATTTTCTATTTAAACATTGAATTATTCAGATGTTCTATAAACCGATGCATTTGCAATCTTTCTTCCTCTGATTGGGTATCGATACTCATATCAGCCCCATTGTGGATCACCATATCCACTATTGGATTATTATCCGACAGTTTCCTTCATAATTAATCACTTTGTGAGTTCTTTCTCCGATACATAATGCCTTTGGTAAAATGTATCCTTTCCTTTTGTCAACCATGCTATGCTTTCGAGCTGGTGATATTTACTCTTGAAGCTTATGGTATATGTTCATAAGAAGCCTTGATGGGATTGAACCAACGCCTTCCCTCATCGGTGTGAACCCGAAAGATTTCACGAGTCATACTTATCTGGTATTGCACCAGGTAAAACTTTCAACAACTAATGTCATCTTCGAAATACGAGAGGTGAATGGAAGATTATGCATTGAGGAAGTGGGAGTCGACCTTGAACTTTGTGTTCATGCCCATGGACGCGATGTATATCCTATCATGGAAGCTTCTTGTAATAATAACTATTTCCTTGATAACTAACATGTGGTATCGTGAATTGATCCTTGCAACCGTGGTTCCGACCATGATTGTTCTTCTTTGATTCCATTTCTCGGACAAGTTAAAACAATTGTCTTCTATGGATCAATACACCATCCAACCTTTACTTTGATCTTGTGTCGAGTATTACCCCCGGTATCTCGAGATTATCATGGAACCGCATAACTTCTTATGAGTTATTCATCAAGTGCTACCTTCCCATCGATTCCAATTTTTCATGGGCTCGAGTTATTAAACACTCAAAGACACCGATAAGCGAACCGAGTCCGCACTACGGTTCAACAACTCTTGATAAGCTTCTATAAGTACGAGTTTGTACCGATCACGCCATTCCTAGCATGTTTGGCTATATCATTGTCGTGATGATTCTAAGCTGTGCTACCTGGTCCTTATTCTCGGAGCACCAATTTGCGATGATAGCTAAGCTTACGTCGATTTTCCTCGTCATACCCTTTCACCTTAAACATCAAGCTTGAGTTCGAGTTTGTGTCAGAATCGTGGTTCCAATAACCTCTTGCTTCATCATTCCTTTGACTTGATGTCGTCGCTGATTGATTACATCTGCATGAAATCTCTCGACAATTGTGTCGTGATCATCATCAACCTTATGAGCTCTTCCAGGATATCAACCGGATTCATGAAGATAAATACTATCCTTGCCCTCGATGAGTTGTGTTATCATCGGCCACTTTATTGCCTTCCCTCCAACACAAACCTGTTCGTGTTTTGCGTTATACCTTGAGATCCTTGCTACCCAGCATTGTTCTTCTTTACCTTGGAGAATTACCACCTTTTATGTCAAGAATGTCGTGGGAATTTCACCACCTCTTAAGAATTCTTGGTATAGTGATACTTCTCACCATCACCATTCTTTCCTGGTCCTCGCGTTGATCCCAACCGGGGTACCAACAAGTGAACGGTGCTATTTGGATTCTGCCTTTCTAGCAACCATATTGCTTTGAAGTTAATGGTCGGCCATTCATTCTTAGACTATTGATTATTGAATCACCATTCTGACATTGGTCGTGCAGCCCAACCCATATTTCGGGCGCACCTTTCAACCAATGTTTAATTGTGTATGTTTTCCTCAAACATGCTTCATTATATCATTTGATCTGACAAATGCTATCTCCTTATCCACATAATTGAGGAGATGCATCTTTTTGGATGCCTCGCAGAATTATCGCTGAGTCCGTCAGCCACTTCCTCATCCTCTCCTTGGTTTAATGATGAACTCTGGTTTCAGAACTTGCTTCTAGTTCATTTCTCGAGAATCTTACATGGTCATGTCGTCAATTTGTGTTGCATCTTTTCTTCTCAAGTATCCTGAGTCTGAGTTATCCTGACACCGATCAGATCTGAACCTTGGTCAGATATGATGGTTGGAACATATTTTCAAGAGTTATAACATTGGTCCCTATATGCACCGGTAAGGTGATGTCATGCCTAGCACGCTTGACCAGAGGACCTATTGTTATAGTTTCCTTTTTAACAAGGTTAATCATTTTTCTGTGAGGAAATGGAATGCCTTGTTTAATAAGTTTATCCTGATGGATCCTTTGTGTATCCAAAGTCTAATTTTTGCTTGAAGAACATGTCATGCTATCCCGAAGCATGCATGTGGTACTCCGATTTTCAATAAGACCATTTGAAGCACAATGCTAAATTCCCCTTATCAAACTTATCCAAACACCGTTGTTTAGGTAATGTCATGAAATTTCTCTCCTCTTATCTAAAGGGTTTTCTACTTTATATCCTGTCTTGGATATCATCCTCTGCTTGACTTTGGGAAGGATATACCCCTGATATACGTGTTTAAGCACATTTTCCTTCCCGTTGTTTTGTTCAAACTTTCTTGTAATCTACTTAACCGAGCAAAGGTAATTCCACCTTAGGTAAACACCTCGGTGTACCATCCTGTCAGGTGTAACCTGTTTCTCTACCGTTGATGACTTCCAGGTAACCGCCGATGGACGAGAACTTTGCCTATTGGTGCGCCTTGTTCAACGAAAGGTGAAAATGGTTCTCTTCGTCCCTCGCCCTTGGTACCGATGTTGTTGCCGACATAACCGACAGACTATCCTCTGACATGCCTTGCTTACATGATCGTGCAAGATGTCACCGTCCTTCCTACTTTTAACCCACATGGTGGGCCCATAACCCACAATTCCACAGGATCGAAACCTGACTCTCCTGTACACCTTATTGACAAGGTTATTCCTTGCTCTTGGTTTCGTAGGTACTTCGCGAGCCACCTTCCTAGTGATCTATTCTGGTATCAGACACAATACTTATTCCCGTTGCTTGAACCCCTTTCACACTTGTTTCAGGCATTGAACGATTGCCTACCTGTTTGAAACTTTGGTACCATCGTATATTGCACTCAACGAATTCACTGAAATACAACTCGTGGGGTACCTTGTGTATTTCCCATTGAGTTCACCGTCAGATGCCCAGCTTTGTGGAGATCGTTCTTCCTGAGTTTTCCCCTTGGTCGCGTTAAATGCAGCATTTACTAAGGAGATCCCAAGAAAGGATGACGACTTGATCATGGTGACTTGAAGCAGAGAAATGAAGGCATCAACGAAGGGGTCAACCTTTTGAAAGGGCAGCCAAGACCGAGAAGACTCAAGTAGGTTTTTAGCTACCAAAGCACCTTTCCCCTTACTCCACCGCTTAAATCTCGGGACGAGATTTCTTGTAGTGGAGGAGAATTGTGACGACCGGATAATTAAGCTACAGTAATCCCACGCTAATGATGCCACGTCACCACGATCACTGTTGTTAACCTCGCGATGATTCAAAACCGTTTCAAAATTCAAATTCAAATTAAAGTCAACAATAAAAGTTTTCGAAAGTTAAAAAAAATGTTCGGGAGGTGCCATAATTTGCATATGTAAATATGGTGCAATAAACACATTTTTATAAAATGCCTAGATATTTTATAGTGGATGGAAACCAGAAAATCAATTAATTAAAAAGAGAAGCATAAACTAACTAAACAAAAAAAAACAAAATCTTGCCCCCCACTAGGCCTCGGCCCAGCTGGCCATCGGGCCAACCAGGCCGGCCCACCCGACCCTCCTGCTTAACCCCCTCCCCCAACCCGAACCCTAGCACCACTCCCACTCCCCCCCGCCGCTCCCACGATCTGGATCGGGCTCGACCCCGATCCCGTCGCTCCCCACTCCCTCGAACCCCATCTCTCCCCTTGATCCCTCCACCTGCAGGGTAGCACAAGACACACACACACATCGCGCCAGGGAGAGGAGCTCCCTGCGCCCGATCCCCGTGCCCCGACCACCGTCGCCCGCCCCCGACGCGCCTCGGGCGCCTGACGCTGTCCTCGAGCCCCAGCCACCACCTCACCGGACGCCATCGCCTCGTCCACCCACCACCGGAACCTCACCGCTGCCTGCTTCCCCTCCATGCGCATCGTCTCCCTCCTCCTCTCGCCTCGCCCCCGTTGCCTGGACCCACGCACCCCGTGAGCACCTCTCCTCCACCTTCCTGGTTCCCGCTCGACGATCATGCCATAGCTGTCGTGCGCCTGCCTGGCCAGACTCCGGCCCTCGCCTCACCTCCCCTCCCGTGAGCTGCTCCGCCAGCCCGCCACTACCTCCGCCATCACAAGCACCAGCTGCCCTCCGCCTCTCTTGGCCGGCGTCGTGGCGCCGCCGGCTTCGACCATGGCCTCGCCCGAGCAGCCTTCGGGCTCGCCTCGCGCCAGGCGCCCTACGCGCCTGATTAGCTCAAGCCTTACGCCGCCTATTACGCCCACCATAAGGCCCTGTACATCGACCTTGGGGCCCCATGCCCCAGAAAGAATGATTTAAAAAAAAGGAGAGAAGAGAATTTAGAAAATAAATAAATAAATATATTAATTAAATAATTAAATTAATAAATTATGTTTAATAAACCTAATCAAATAACTAACCTAACTAATCTGTTAATTAATCTAATTAACATGGTTAATTAGTTAACAAACAATGACAGTGGGACCCACATGTCAGTTTGACTAGGTCAACTGACTAGTTGACTGCTGACATCACCCTGACATTATGCTGACGTCATAATTGCATTTTCTAATTAAATTAATTCTGTTAATTCTAAAAATGAATTAAATCTTTAAAATCAATATAAAATAATCCGTAGCTCGGATGAATATACTTTGTACATGAAAGTTGCTCAGAACGACGAGATGAATCCAGATAAGCAGCCCGTTCGTCCGCCACGCGTCCCTAGCATAGTGAACCTGCAACATTTCACCTCCGGTTCATCTGTCCGAAAACGCGAAACACCGGGGATACATTCCCGGATGTTTCCCCCCTTCACCGGTATCACCTCATACCGTGTTAGGGCACGCCTAGCATCACGCTTTGCTTTTTCATGCACCGTCATGCATCTGTTTGCATTGTATTCATTGTTTCTTCCCCCTCTTCTTCCGCTAGACACCGAGACCGACGCCGCTGCTACCCAGTACGACTACGGAGTTGACGACCCCTCTTTCTTGCCAGAGCAACCAGGCAAGCCCCCCCTTTGATCACCAGATATCGCCTACTCTTCTCTATACTGCTTGCATTCGAGTAGTGTAGCATGTTACTGCTTTCAGTTAGCCCTATACTTCTGCATAGCTTGTCCTTGCTACTCTTGTTGTTACCTTTACCTGCTATCCTACCGCTTAGTATAGGATGCTAGTGTTCCATCAATGACCCTACACTCTTGTCCGTCCGCCATGCTATACTCTTGGGCTGTGATCACTTGGGAGGTGATCACGGGCATATACTATATACTTTACACCGTTACATTACCGTGATACTGTTCGAGATGGGGGCTCAAAGGACGGTGGCTCCATCCCGTAGAGGTGGGCCTGGGTTCCCGACGGCCCCGATCGTTACTTTGTGGCGGAGCGATTGGGCAGGTTGTGGCCACCTAGGAGAGAGGTGGGCCTGGCCCGGTCGGCGTTCATGGATACTTAACATGCTTAACGAGATCTTGGTATTTGATCTCGAGTCCGCCATTTGGTCTATACGCACTAACCAACTACGCGGGAGCAGTTATGGGCACTGACGTCGTGGTATCACCAAGCACTTTGTGACGTCGGCCGATCGAGCGCGACGCCGATTGGATCGACGCTCGCTAGGCTAGAGTCTGCCTTCCCGCCCTCACAACGTGCAGGTGTGCTATGGGCGATGGGCCCAGACCCCTGTGCGCTTAGGTTTAGACCGACGTGCTGACCTCTCTGTTGTGCCTAGGTGGGGCTGCGACGTGTTGATCTTCCGCGGCCGGGCATGACCCCGAAAAGTGTGTCCGGCCAAATGGGATCAAGCGTGTTGGGTTATGTGGTGCACCCCTGCAGGGAAGTTAATCTATTCGAATAGCCGTGATCTTCGGTAATAGGACGACTTGGAGTTGTACCTTGACCTTATGACAACTAGAACCGGATACTTAATAAAACACACCCTTCCAAGTGCGAGATATAACCCGGTGATCGCTCTCTAACAGGGCAATGAGGAGGGGATCACCGGGTAGGATTATTGCTATGCGTTGCTACTTGGAGGATTTCAGACTACTCTCTGCTACATGCTGCAAGACGGAGGCTGCCAGAAGCGTAGTTTTCGACGGGATTAGCTATCCCCTCTTATTACGGCATTCTGCAGCTTCGGTCCCTCGATATGGCCCTTTACACATATATCCATGCATATGTAGTGTAGCTCCTTGCTTGCAGTACTTTGGATGAGTACTCACGGTTGCCTTGTTCCCCCTTTTCCCTTTCTTTACCCGGTTGTCGCGACTGGACTATGGAGCCCAAAGTGTTGGGTAACGAGTAATTTCAAAAATTTTCCTACGATCACGCAAGACCATGGTGATGGCATAGCAACGAGAGGGAGAGTGTCCGCCCACGCACCCTCGTGAGACCGAAAGCGAAGCGTTATATTAACGCTGTTGATGTAGTCGACGCCTTCACGATCCGACCGATCCAAGCACCGTTATCCGGCACCTCCGAGTTCTTGGCACACGCTCAGCTCGATGACGATCCCCGAGCTCCGATCCAGCAAAGCGTCGGGAAGGAGTTCCACAAGACGACGGCGTGGTGGCGATCTTGATGTTCTACTCGTCGCAGGCTTCGCCTAAGCACCGCTACAATATGACCGAGGTGGAATATGGTGGAGGGGGGCACCACACACGGCTAAGGAACGATCCGTAGATCAACTTGTGTGTTCTAGGGTGCCCCCGCCTCGTATATAAAGGAGCAAGGGGAGGGCGGCCAGCCTTGGGCGCACCAAGGGGGGGAGTCCTCCTCCTAGTAGGAGTAGGACTCCCTTTCCTAGTCCTACTAGGAAGAGGGAAGGGAAGGAAAGAGAGGAGAGGAGAGGGAAGGGGCTGCGCCTCCTAGTCCACCGGACTCCCCATGGAGGGGGCGCACCACCTCTGGTGCAGCCCTCTCTCCCTCTTGGCCCAATAAGGCCCATAACTTCCCGGGGGTTCCGTAACCCCTCCCAAGACTCCGGTTTTCTCCGAAACTTCCTAACCTTTCCGGTGTCCGAATATAACCATCCAATATATCAATCTTTATGTCTCGACCATTTCGAGACTCCTCGTCATGTCCGTGATCACATCCGGGACTCGAACTCCTTCGTACATCAAAATACATAAACTCATAATAACCGTCATTGAAACCTTAAGCGTGCGGACCCTACGGTTCGAGAACTATGTAGACATGACCTAGAACTATTCTCGGTCAATAACCAATAGCGGAACCTGGATGCTCATATTGGTTCCTACATATTCTACTGAAGATCTTTATCGGTCAAACCGCATAACAACATACGTTGTTCCTTTGTCATCGGTATGTTACTTTCCGAGATTCGATCGTCGGTATCCAATACCTAGTTTAATCTCGCACGGAAAGTCTCTTTACTCGTTCCGTAATACATCATCTCACAACTAACTCTTTAGTTGCAATGCTTGCAAGGCTTTATGTGATGTGTATTACCGAGAAGGCCTAGAGATACCTCTCCGACAATCGGAGTGACAAAACCTAATCTCAAATCGCCAACCCAACAAGTACCTTTGGAGACACCAGTAGTACTCCTTTATAATCACCCGATTCGTTGTGACGTTTGGTAGTACCCAAAGTGTTCCTCCGGTAAACGGGAGTTGCATAATCTCATAGTTAGAGGAACATGTATGGGTCATGAAGAAAGCATTAACATACTAAACGATCAAGTGTTAAGCTAACGGAATGGGTCATGTCAATCAGATCATTCAACTAATGATGTGACCTTGTTAATCAAATAACAACTCCTTGTTCATGGTTAGGAAACATAACCATCTTTGATTAACAAGCTAGTCAAGTAGAGGCATACTAGTGACATCTTGTTTGTCTATATATTCACACATGTATTATGTTTCCGGTTAATACAATTCTAGCATGAATAATAAACATTTATCATGATATAAGGAAATAAATAATAACTTTATTATTGCCTCTAGGGCATATTTCCTTGATCTCCCACTTGCACTAGAGTCAATAATCTAGATTACAAAGTAATGATCCTTACACCCATGGAGTCTTGGTGCTGATCATGTTTTGCTCGTGGAAGAGGCTTAGTCAACGGTCTGCAACATTCAGATCCGTATGTATTTTGCAAATCTCTATGTCTCCCACTTGGACTTGGTCCCGAATGGAATTGAAGCGTCTCTTGATGTGCTTGGTCCTCTTGTGAAATCTGGATTCTTTTGCCAAGGCAATTGCACCAAGATTGTCACGAGAAGATCTTCATCGGTCCCGATGCACTAGGCATGACACCTAGATCGGAAATGAACTCTTTCATCCGCACTCCTTCATTTGCTGCTTCCAAGCAGCTATGTACTCCGCTTCACATGTAGATCCCGCCACGACGCTTTGTTTAGAACTGCACCAACCGACAGCTCCACCGCTTAATAAAAACACGATCCGGTTTGCGATTTAGAATCGTCCGGATCGGTGTCAAAGCTTGCATCGACGTAACCATTTACGACTAGCTCTTTGTCACCTCCATATACGAGAAACATATCCTTAGTCCTTTTCGTATTTCAGATGTTCTTGACCGCTGTCCATGATCCACTCTGGATTACTTTGGTACCTTCCTGCCAAGCTTACAGCTAAGCATACGTCAGTCCGGTACACAGATTGCATACATGATAGAGCCTATGGCTGAAGCATAGGAACATCTTTCATTTTCTCTCTATCTTCTGCTTGTGGTCGGGCATTGAGTCGACTCAATCTTACACCTTGTAACACGGTAAAAAACCTTTCTTTGCACGATCCATTTTGAACCTTTTCAAAACTTTATCAAGGTATGTGCTTTGTGAAAGTCCAATCAAGCGTCTTGATCTATCTCTATAGATCTTGATGCCTAATATGTAAGCAGCTTCACCGAGGTCTTTCATTGAAAAACTTTTATTCAAGTATCCTTTATGCTATCCAGAAATTCTATATCATTTCCAATCAATAATATGTCGTCCACATATAATATTAGAAATGCTACTGAGCTCCCACTCACTTTCTTGTAAATACAGAGCTTCTCCAAAAGTCTGTATATAAACCCATATGCTTTGATCACACTATCAAAGCGCTTATTCCAACTCCGAGAGGCTTGCACTGACCATAAATTGATCGTTGGAGCTTGCACACTTTGTTAGCACCTTTTGGATCGACAAAACCTTCTCGTTGTATCATATACAACTCTTCTTCTAGAAATCCATTCAAGAATGCAGTTTTACATCCATTTGCCAAATTTCATAATCATAAAATGCGGCAATTGCTAACATGATTCGGACGGACTTAAGCATCGCTTCGGGTGAGAAGGTCTCATCGTAGTCAACCCCTTGAACTTGTCGAAAACCTTTTGCAACAAGTCGAGCTTTGTAGACAGTTACATTACCATCGTCACGCCTTCTTCTTAAAATCCATTTATTCTCAATAGCTTGCCGATCATCGGCAAGTCTACCAAAGTCCATACTTTGTTCTCATACATGGATCCCATCTCAGATTTCATGGCTTCAAGCCATTTTGCGAATCTGGGCTCACCATCGCTTCTTCATAGTTCGTAGGTTCATCATGATCTAGTAGCATGACTTCCGAATAGGATTACCGTACCACTCAGTGCGGATTTTGTTCTGGTTGATCTACGGTTCGGTGACAACTTGATCTCAAGTATCATGATCTTTATCATTATCTTCCTCACTAATCGGTGTAGGTGTTACGTAAACTGATTTACGTGATTTAACTACTTTCCAATAAGGGAGCTGGTACTATTACCTCATCAAGTTCCACTTTCCTCCACTCACTTCTTTCGAGAGAAACTCCTTCTCTAGAAAGGATCCATTTTAGCAACGAATGTTTTGCCTTCGGATCTGTGATAGAAGGTGTACCCAATTGTCTCCTTTGGGTATCCTATGAAGACACATTCTCGATTTGGGTTCAAGCTTATCGGGTTGAAGTTTCTTCACATAAGCATCGCAACCCCAAACTTTCGAAGCGACAACTTTGGTTTCTTGCTAAACCATAGTTCATAAGGCGTCGTCTCAACGGATTTTGACGGTGTCCTATTTAACGTGAATGCGGCCGCCTCAAGAGCATAACCCCAAAATGATAGCGGTAAATCTGTAAGAGACATCATAGATCGCACCATATCCAAAGAAAGTGCGACACGACGCTCGGACACACCATTGCGCTGTGGTGTTCCGGTGGCGTGAGTTGCGAAACTATTCCGCTTTGTTTCAAATGTAGACCAAACTCGTAACTCAAATATTCGCCTCCACGATCAGATCGTAGAAACTTTATTTTCTTATTACGATGATTTTCAACTTCACTCAAATTCTTTGAACTTTTCAAATGTTTCAGACTTATGTTTCATTAAGTAGATATACCCATATCTGCTCAAATCATCTGTGAAGGTGAGAAAATAACGATATCCGCCACGAGCTTCAACATTCATTGGACCACATACATCCGTATGTATGATTTCCAATAAATCTGTTGCTCTCTCCATAGTACCGAGAACGGTGTTTTAGTCATCTTGCCCATGAGGCACGGTTCAAAGTGCCAAGTGATTCATAATCAAGTGACTCCAAAAGTCCATCAAGATGGAGTTTCTTCATGCGTTTTACACCGATATGACCTAAACGGCGAGTGCCACAAATAAGTTGCACTATCATTATCAACTCTGCATCTTTTGGTTTCAACATTATGAATATGTGTATCACTACTATCGAGATTCATTAAAATAGACCACTCTTCAAGGGTGCATGACCATAAAAGATATTATTCATATAAATAGAACAACCATTATTCTCTCGATTTAAATGAATAACCGCCTCGCATCAAACAAGATCCAGATATAATGTTCATGCTCAACGCCGCACCAAATAACAATTATTCAGGTCTAAAACTAATCCGAAGGTAGATGTAGAGGTAGCGTGCCGATCGCGATCACATCGACTTTGGAACCGCTTTCCCACGCCGCATCGTCACCTCGTCCTTTGCCGTTGTTCGCAATCCGTAGTTCTGCTTCGAGTTGCAAATATTAGCAATGTAACCAAGATCAAATACCTGTACTCTCATGAGCTCTAGTAAGGTACACATCAATAACAAGTATATCACATATACCTTTGTTCACTTTGCCATCCTTCTTATCCGCCAAATACTTGGGGCAGTTCCGCTTCCAAGGACTATCGCTTGCAAGAGAAGCACTCGGCCAGGCTTAGGTCCGACTTGGGTTTCTTCTCCCGATCGAGAACTTGTTTGCTGTTCTTCTTGAAGTTCCCTTCTTCTTCCCTTTGCCTTTCTTCTTGAAACTAGTGGTCTTATTGACCATCAACACTTGATGCTCCTTTTTGATTTCTACCTCCGCAGCTTTTAGCATTGCGAAGAGCTCGAGCATAGTCTTTACTAACCCTTGCATATTATAGTTCATCACGAAGCCTTTGTAGCTTGGTGGCGTGATTGAAGAATTACATCAATGACACAATCATCCGGAAGATTAACTCCCAGTTGATTCAAGTGATTGTAATACCCGGACATTTTGAGTATGTGCTCACCGACGTAACTATTCTCCTCCATCTTGCAGCTATAGAACTTATTGGAGACTTCATATCTCTCAATCCGGGCATTCTGTTGAAATATCAACTTCAACTCCCGAACATCTCATATGCTCCATGACGCTCAAAACGCCGTTGAAGACCCGGTTCTAAGCCGTAAAGCATGGCACACTTGAACTATAGAGTAGTCATCACTCGCTTTGCGGACGCTCACAACTTCGCTCAAGATCTCGCAGCAGCTCGTCACCCAACGGTGCTTCCAGGCGTAACTTTTACGTGCAGCAATGAGGATTATCCTCGAGTTACGGACCCAGTCCGTGTAATTGCTACCATCATCTTTCAACTTTGCTTTCTCAAGGAACGCATTAAAATTCAACGGAACAACAAAGACGAGCCATCTATCTACAAAGAAACATAGACAAGCAAAATACTATCGGTACTAAGTTCATGATAAATTTAAGTTCAATTAATCATATTATTAAAGAACTCCCACTTAGATGTACATCTCTCTAGTTATCTAAGTGATCACGTGATCCAAATCAACTAAACCATAACCGATCATCACGTGAGATGGAGTAGTTTTCAATGGTGAACATCTTATGTTGATCATATCGCTATATGATTCACGTTCGACCTTTCGGTCTCCGTGTTCCGAGGCCATATCTGATATGCTAGGCTCGTCAAGTATAACTCGAGTATTCTGCGTGTGCAAAACTGGCTTGCACCCGTTGTAGATGGACGAGAGCTTATCACACCCGATCATCACGTGGTGTCTCGGCACGATTTAACTTTGGCAACAGTGCATACTCAGGGAGAACACTACTTGATAATTTTTAGTGAGAGATCATCTTATAATGCTACCGTCAATCAAAGCAAGATAAGATGCATAAAGGATAAACATCACATGCAATCAATATAAGTGATATGATATGGCCATCATCATCTTGTGCTTGTGATCTCCATCTCCAAGCACCGCCATGATCACCATCGCCACCGTGCGACACCTTGATCTCCATCGTAGCATCGTTGTCGCCTCGCCAACTATTGCTTCTCGACTATCGCTACCGCTTAGTGATAAAGTAAAGCAATTACATGGCGCTTGCATTTCATACAATAAAGCGACAACCATATGGCTCTCGCCATTGCCGATAACTCGGTTACAAAACATGATCATCTCATACAATAAAATATAGCATCACGTCTTGACCATATCACATCACAACATGCCCTGCAAAAACAAGTTAGACGTCCTCTACTTTGTTGTTGCAAGTTTTACGTGGCTGCTACGGGCTGAGCAAGAACCGTTCTTACCTCGCGCATCAAAACCACAACGATATTTCGTCAAATAGACTCCGTTTAACCTTCTCAAGGACCGGCGTAGCCACACTCAGTTCAACTAAAGTGAGAGAGACAGACACCCGCCACCACCTTTAAGCAACGAGTGCTCACAGCGGTGAAACCAGTCTCGCGTAAGCGTCTGGCGCTAATGTCGGTCCGGCCGCTTCATCTCACAATACCGCTGAACCAAAGTATGACATGCTGGTAGGTAGTATGACTTGTATCGCCCACAACTCACTTGTGTTCTACTCGTGCATATGACATCAACGCATAAAACCAGGCTCGGATGCCATTTGTTGGGTAACGAGTAATTTCAAAATTTTCCTACGATCACGCAAGACCATGGTGATGGCATAGCAACGAGAGGAGAGTGTCCGCCCACGCACTCGTGAGACCGAAAGCGGAAGCGTTATATTAACGCGGTTGATGTAGTCGTCGCCTTCACGATCCGACCGATCCAAGCACCGCACTCCGCACCTCCGAGTTCTTGGCACACGCTCAGCTCGATGACGATCCCCGAGCTCCGATCCAGCAAAGCGTCGGGAAGGAGTTCCGTCAAGACGACGGCGTGGTGACGATCTTGATGTTCTATCGTCGCAGGCTTCGCCTAAGCACCGCTACAATATGACCGAGGTGGAATATGGTGGAGGGGGCACCGCACACGCTAAGGAACGATCCGTAGATCAACTTGTGTGTTCTAGGGTGCCCCCTGCCTCGTATATAAAGGAGCAAGGGGAGGGCGGCCAGCCTTGGGGCGCACTAAGGGGGGGAGTCCTCCTCCTAGTAGGAGTAGGACTCCCTTTCCTAGTCCTACTAGGAAGAGGGAAGGGAAGGAAGAGAGGGAGAGGAGAGGGAAGGGGGCTGCGCCCCCTCCTAGTCCAGTCGGACTCCCCATGGAGGGGGGCGCACCACCTCCGGTGCAGCCCTCTCTCTCCCTCTTGGCCCAATAAGGCCCATAACTTCCCGGGGTTCCGGTAACCTCCCGGCACTCCGGTTTTCTCCGAAACTTCCGGAACCTTTCCGTGTCCGAATATAACCATCCAATATATCAATCTTTATGTCTCGACCATTTCGAGACTCCTCGTCATGTCCGTGATCACATCCGGACTCAACTCCTTCGGTACATCAAAATACATAAACTCATAATAACCGTCATTGAAACCTTAAGCGTGCGGACCCTACGGTTCGAGAACTATGTAGACATGACCTAGAACTATTCTCGGTCAATAACCAATAGCGGAACCTGGATGCTCATATTGGTTCCTACATATTCTACTGAAGATCTTTATCGGTCAAACCGCATAACAACATACGTTGTTCCCTTTGTCATCGGTATGTTACTTTCCGAGATTCGATCGTCGGTATCCAATACCTAGTTTAATCTCGTTACGGAAAGTCTCTTTACTCGCTCCGTAATACATCATCTCACAACTAACTCTTTAGTTGCAATGCTTGCAAGGCTTTATGTGATGTGTATTACCGAGAAGGCCTAGAGATACCTCTCCGACAATCGGAGTGACAAAACCTAATCTCAAATACGCCAACCCAACAAGTACCTTTGGAGACACCTGTAGTACTCCTTTATAATCACCCGATTCGTTGTGGCGCTTTGGTAGTACCCAAAGTGTTCCTCCGGTAAACGGGAGTTGCATAATCTCATAGTTACAGGAACATGTATGGGTCATGAAGAAAGCATTAACATACTAAACGATCAAGTGTTAAGCTAACGGAATGGGTCATGTCAATCAGATCATTCAACTAATGATGTGACCTTGTTAATCAAATAACAACTCCTTGTTCATGGTTAGGAAACATAACCATCTTTGATTAACAAGCTAGTCAAGTAGAGGCATACTAGTGACATACTGTTTGTCTATATATTCACACATGTATTATGTTTCCGGTTAATACAATTCTAGCATGAATAATAAACATTTATCATGATATAAGGAAATAAATAATAACTTTATTATTGCCTCTAGGGCATATTTCCTTCACCCAGAAGCCAGACGCCACCGTCGATGACGACTACTACACTGGAGGCGCCTACTACTACGTGCAGCCCGCGGACGACGACCAGGAGTAGTTAGGAGGATCCCAGGCAGGAGGCCTGCGCCTCTTTTGATCTGTATCCTAGTTTGTGCTAGCCTTCTTAAGGCAAACTTGTTTAAATTATGTCTGTACTCAGATATTGTTGCTTCCGCTGACTCGTCTATGATCGGGCACTTGTATTCGAGCCCTCGAGGCCCCTGGCTTGTATTATGATGCTTGTATGACTTATTTATGTATTAGAGTTGTGTTGTGATATCTTCCCGTGAGTCCCTGATCTTGATCGTACACATTTGCGTGCATGATTAGTGTACGATTAGCAATAAAACTTAATGATCATTATGCTAAGCTAACGAATGGGTCTTGTCCATCATATCATTCTCTAATGATCTGATCCCATTCATCAAATGACAACACATGTCTATGGTCAGGAAACTTAACCATCTTTGATTAACGAGCTAGTCAAGTAGAGGCATACTAGGGACACTCAGTTTTGTTTATGTATTCACACATGTACTAAGTTTCTGGTTAATACAATTCTAGCATGAATAATAAACATTTAACATGACTAGGTCTCTGCCCGTGCGTTGCAACGGGAATAAACGCTCCCATGATAATAAAACCAAACTATCGTGGAAGAAACCACTACCATAGCAGTGTCAACGAATTCATGGAAAAAGATTAAGTTCTCGTCCATATTAATTTAGTTACATATATGTTCATTGCCACTTCTTTAAAATATCATATATATATATATATATATATATATATATATATATATATATATATATATATATATATATATATATATAGTCTAAATGTACAAAACAATATTATTTAGTGATCTAAAAATCTTATATTTTTTTCGTGAGAAACATCTTGTATTTGACTATTTGTTGATAGAGGGAGTAGTAGATTATCATATCAAAATGTCCCTGCATATATGATTATAACGAAATCCAAGATAAATATAATCACAACAACCATTTGTGTGCATAAATAATTCAGTTTCTCTACAATTAGATTACGTGATGCAAATCAAAATCTATATCTTTAACTTTTCTATTGAGGATAGAAATAGTAAACAGCATCTCATTGTATACTTCTTAAATCTTTTTCAAGAAATGAGAAAAACAAAATAACAGAAACATATGTATACTTCCCTATTTTACCATCTCGCTTAAGTATTCCAGAATCATATGTATTTTCTAAGAATACACGTGCACCCGCTCTACAAAATTTATCCTGGACCATTAGACAGTAAATATATGCATTTATGACCTACAATAGAAAATATAACAAATAAAGTAGACATTCTTAATGTGTGTAAGTATGACCATCAGAGTATATCTTAGCTGACCTCGCTGTCCATCCATATC
The DNA here is from genome assembly GCA_021605205.1 of Aegilops longissima. Classification (NCBI taxonomy): domain Eukaryota; kingdom Viridiplantae; phylum Streptophyta; class Magnoliopsida; order Poales; family Poaceae; genus Aegilops; species Aegilops longissima. The sequence continues at coordinate 545,253,139 of CM038678.1, read as the reverse complement.
TCATCTTCTAAAAGACATTTTAAATCTCGACGTGTCAAGGTTGTGTCATGGATATTCACCAACTTGGTTTTGCTAGGGTGACATGATGTATTGCTTCATTACAGTAAAAGTAATAGTGCAGACAGTTTCTTTTGAAACAACATAGACATAAGAGCATCTCCAATAGGTGCGCAATACGCGGCGCGCTAAAATGAGAATACCACGCTGCGTTAGCCAGGTTTTGCGCGCGGCGCTGCGCTGGCTCCAGCGGCCGCCGCAAAAGAAAGCGCGCCCAAGCCGCTCCAGCAGGCGCGCAATATTTCATTTTTTTTCTTGAGAAGATTGCATACATAGCATACAAATATGAAGATAGTTCGGCACATAGTCTGCTTCTACGATACAAAATGCGTAGATCTAGGCTTCTCCAACGATATATAGTTCTACTGCGTTCACATAGCTTGCTTCTACGATACAAAATAAAACTAAAAACTACTACTACTCGTTCTCCGACTCGGACTCTGCCTCGGTGATGTCCTCCTCCGACGTCTGAGCATAGGCGTCAAGGAACCGCTCATCGTGGGAGTCCCAGGACGACGCATCTCCTGGCGCCATGTTGTATTTAGCGACCGCCTTCCGCGTTCTCTTGTCCTCGCGATAGGCGGCTCGCTCCTTCCTCCTCTCCTCCTCTCCGCCTCCTCTCGGTGAAGAACTCTTCTTCGTTAATGATGTCTTGCGAAAGCGTTGCCTCCACAGCGCCATGGCTTCCTCGTCCATCTCGGCGAGCTAAGGCGGTGCTCCGCCTCCGGTGTTTGCAACGATCCTCTCGGTGTTAAGCCGCGGAAAGGCGCCAACTCTGTGCCGCTCCCGCGTCGACACGTCGGTGAAGCTCATGTCCCAGCAGGACGCCCGGGCGCCACGCCGCTGGCGTCGTCTGCTGGCGCGCATCTGGCGGTGTCGAAGGTTTCTAGGCCGAGGCGCGCTGCCGCCCGACTGAATCGAGGCGGAGTAGGTGCCGGACAGCGCCTGCGCGAACACCGCGGTAGCGAACCTCCCGCGGCGCGCAGCATGGTGGCCTTGTGGTAGCGTGTCGGCGGCGAGGAGAGGCGATGGAGAGAGCGAGAGAGCGGCGAGAGGACACTGCAATTTTATAGGCATCGCGCGACGCGACGCGCCAAATCTAGCGCGATGAGCTGCTGCCTTTTCCCAGCAGCATGTCGTTTCCGCCACATTGAGGGCCTTGAAACCGGTCGGTAGCGTTAAAAGCAATTTTACAGCAGCGCGTCTTTTAGCGCACCTGTTGGAGATGCTCTAAGTAAAGCTTAATGAAGAAAAAAATGTAGTGGTTGTTTATATAGGGAGTACATTCAATCCAAGTATGCAAGTCAAGGTATTTTTTTTCTCGTTTCTGTTTTTTAATTGGTATGGACTGAAATGACCAGTTTTCGAAAAATCTTAGATTTTTCTCCTGAAATGTCTTGAACAAAATTTGAATTCAAAATCAAAACTGTCAAAAATTTGGTTATGGCTAGTGATAAGCTCATCACACGCCCTAGAACAGGCCGTGGGATTCGAATCAACCCATCTTTTTTCTTGCTTTTAGCTATGAAGCGGCCAGCGGGAGAGTCACAAAAATAAATAATGCGTGGATCGATCGCGCTCTATCTCTAGATCGAAGGTAGTGTTTTGGCGCGTACAACGATTACCACGGATAAGCGCATATAGAAACTGATCCGCCGTTGCAAATCGTCAATGCAAGGAGCTCACCTCGGAGGTGCGGCGGACATGGCGGCGGAACACGGATGCAATGGCGGCTGTGGCGCAGGCGTCACCGGAGGATTTACCTTGAGGTGTTGTACACCGTAAGACCGTCGGCTGTCGTCGGGTCGCGGTGTCTACAACTTCTCTTCCATGACTGATGAACGTGCACACAAAGGATCGGCTAGAGAGAGAAAAAAGAGATATATGAATCACGTATTCAGAGAGCCCATGTGCACGGCCGTGAATGGGAGATTTATTTCCTTCTCTTCCAAATCGAGAGCATTTGACGCGCGGCCTTAACTGCCCCGCAATCTCCGCCATTATCTTCCCTACAGACACGTGGTTGCTTCTTCTGGTTTGTTTACCGATTGGTTAGCACCATTATGACATGCAAAAATATCGACAGCAAGAAAATCGCCAGAGATATTGCTCTATTTTATCAGTCGTACGAGAGGGGGTTGGACGAAGAGTTTGACGTAAGAGAGGAGAGGGAACACTACGTTTTTTTAGGTAGTAGAGATACAAGGAAATATAAATAACAACTTTATTGTTGCCTCTAGGGCATATTTCCTTCAAAACGTCACAACATAACTGGGTGTTTATAAAGATGCTCTACAGGTATCTCCGATGGTGTTTGTTGGGTTGGCATAGATAAATATTAGGATCTGTCACTCCGAGTATCAGAGAGGTATCTTTGGGCCCTCTCGATAATACACATCATAAGAATCCTTGCAAGCAAAATGACTAATGATTTAGTCACAGGAAGATGTATTACAGAACGAGTAAAGAGACTTGCTGGTAACGAGATTGAACTAGGTATAGAGATACCCACGATCGAATCTCGGGCAAGTAACATACCGATGGACAAAAGGAATTACATATGTTGTTATAACGGTTCGATCGATAAAGATCTTCGTAGAGTATGCAGGTGCCAATATGAGCATCCAGGTTCCGCTATTGGTTATTGACCAGAGAAGTGTCTCGGTCATGTCCACATAGTTCTCGAACCTGTAGGGTCCGCAAGCTTAACGTTCGATGATGATATAGTATTATATGAGTTATGTGATTTGGTGACCGAATGTTGTTCGGAGTCCCGGATGAGACCACGGACATGACGAGGAGTCTCGAAATGGTCGAGAGGTAAAAATTGATATATAGGATAATGGTATTCGGACACCGAAAGTGTTCCGGAGAGTATTGGGTACTTATCAGGTCACCAGAAGGTGTTTCGGGTACCCCCGGCAATCCTATGGGCCATATGGGCCTTGTGAAGGAACACACCAGCCCACAAGGGGCTGGTGCGCCCTATAGGGCCATCGGAGGTGGAGAAGGAAAAGGGGAAAGGGAAAGGAAAGGTGGAATTAGGATTCCCACTTCCTTCCCTCACCCCCCTCTTCCCTTCCCCTTCATGCATACATGGAAGGGGGGGAGGCAAGGAAAGCCCCAAGGGGGCCGGCGGCCTGCCCTTGGGCGCCTCCTAGCCTCTCCCCTCTCCCCTCCCCCTCCCACCTATATATATATATATATATATATATGTGGGGGCGCCTATAACACACACAACAACATCTGTTAGCCGTGTGCGGCGCCTCCCTCCACATATTACACCCTCGGTTATATCTTTGTAGTGCTTAGGCGAAGCCCTACGCGGATCACTTCACCATCACCATCGCCACGCCATCGTGTTGAGGGAACTCTCTGTCGATACTTTGCTGGATCAAGAGTTCGAGGGACGTCATCGAGCTGAACATGTGCAGAACTCGGAGGTGCCGTACGTTCGGTGCTTGATGGTCGGAGCGAGAAGAAGTTCGACTACATCAACCGTGTTGTCAAACGCTTCCGCTTTCGGTCTACGAGGGTACGTAGACATACTCTCCCCCACTCGTTGCTATGCATCTCCTAGATAGATCTTGCGTGAGCGTAGGAATTTTTTTAAAATTGCATGCTACGTTTCCCAACAGAACCTAGATGAACAAAGGCTCAATATATGAAGTGTTTGGCCCTAGCCAGATGTCTAAAATGGGATCCCACGATCTCTGGTCTCGGCGATCACCCGTTGACATCTAGCACATCATGTAGATGGGCAAGACTTGAGGTTTTCTTCAGCCCATCGATGTCAACCATGCCCTCGTGTGGATCACACGCACGATGGCGGCGGTGGCATTCACGGCTCGCACACTGGGAACCACACGGGCATGGAACATCATCACAACTCAGCCGATCTTCTCGCGGTAGGGGCTCAACGCTCCCAACCATTCCCGCACCGTCGAGCGTCAACCAATGCACCGCCAACCGGGAGCTAACGAGGCCACCTAGGTGGCCACACTCTAGACCATGCACGTTCTCCTCCGACCCCCGCTTGTGCTGTTGGAGGAGGAATCCCCCATGCACCCGTGGCTTGAGGAAATCGCGGGGCTGGCGGAATTCGCTCGCTAGCGCCCAACTCTGAGGGGAACCCACGCTTCCACAAGGGAAAGCCCTTCCCCCTCAACCTCAAGGGGAAGCCGTCACCACCGCAGCAGGGGAGCCTCCCGCCTTGCGAAACTGGGTGGGCGTTGAGTAGGTCCCGTCCTCTCCGAGATAGCCCCCGCCCATGTCTATGACCTCCGTGACGTCCTCGACCGTAAGAGAGGAACCCGCACTTGTGAGGGGGACGCTGGCGAGTGGTGCCCGAGGCATCTCTCTACCAGGCACGACCTCGCGGACTACATGGAGGTTGAGGCCCTTGTCAGCAGCAGGCCCTCGGCTCGCCTTGCATTTAAGATTTTTTTAAATTGATGAACATCTTTTCGAATTTGTGCACTTTTCAAATTATACTAGTGGTTGGGGCGCCACCCGGTGGCGCCGCTTGAGAAGAAGCTGTGTGCACGTTTCCAATTAGAAAAATACATGTAGTCCTCACCCATCTAGAAAAATATTTAAAAAAAATCCTGACCTCCATCTATAAAAAGAAGTAAAAAGAAGAAAAAATCACCAACGCAGGCTACTGGCGAGCGTCACTTTGTGTAGCCCTTCATTTAAAAAAATATGTGGGGTCATCACCTCCATCTAAATAAAACATTAAAAAAAATTTCTCACCTCCATCTAAAAATAATATTTAAAAGCTTTCTCACCACGGCCAACCAGCTTGCGCCACGTGGCATAGCTGGTTGGCCGCCCTTTACGCGTAGCTTAATGGCTTTAATGTTTTTAAAATTTGTGAATATATTTTAAAAATCGCATTTAAATTTTTGAACATTTTTAATATTTTTTTGCGGTGAATAATCATTTGTTTTCAAATCCATGAACATTTTTAAAATTAGCGAACTTTCGTTCAAATCCCTAAACATTTTCCAAATTCGTGTACTTATTTAAAATTCATGAACTTTTTAAAACCCATGAATGTTTTTAACGTGAAAATCGGAAATCTTTTTTTTTCTGGACAGATTTTTTTTGAGACAAGCAGCTTTTTTTGGAGCTGATTTTGAGACAAGTAGCTGTTGATATTTTTAACCGGCGGGAGCGACCGAGGGACCGGTGACCGCGCTATTGGGCTGCGGGCCGTCCACCGTGCGCGCGAGCTCCAGCACCAATTCCGGCGCCTCTTGCTCAGTCTCCAGTTTCCAGCTTCCATATCCCAACCACCCCCTACAGAAACGGAGGCGGAGCGCGCGGCTGGCCGAATCACCTCCCCACCGCCCCTCCGCCGGCCATCCTCCAACTGCGCGTCCGAATGCGCTGCCGCCACTTCCTCTCCCCCCTCCTCTCCCCCCTCTCCTTCTCAAAACCCCCCTCCCGCCCCCTCGCCACCCGCGCCCGCGCCGTGGCCCAGCCGCCCGCCCAGCGCCGCGCCGCCCTCGCCGAGCCCGACGTTGGCATCTCCCGGTTCGCCTCCTCACTCCCCGGCTTCCGCGGCGCCCTCAAGCAGCGCTACTCCGACTTCGTCGTCCACGAGGTCGCCCGTGACGGCACCCTCGTCCGCCTCACCTCCTTCGACCTCCCCGACGAGGTTTTTCTCTTTGAGCTCCCTGTTGCGTGCCCCCGCATTGCGGTTTCCGGATTCAGGAACCGTAGTCTGACGACATCGTTTCGGCTTGGTGCGTGTTCGCAGCGTGCAGATACGGATGACGAGGCCGAAGCGGACCTCCCGCGCGCACTGGAATCGTTTCGGCTGCTCTGCGGTGACGCCGACTGTGAGGCGTTGAGGGGATTTCTGTCGAGGGTTTCAGAGGGTGATAGTGATGTCTCACCGATCATTCTCTCCCCTGATGCCGACAAGGCTCATCGCTTGGTGGGTTTGATTTTCCCGATATTGTGGTTAATTGGTTATGGTGGAAACTTGGATGTGAACCTGTCAAGTATTCGACATTTTCTAGGAGGTGCACGACTTCTTCAAGAGGAACTTCATCTTCTTGGTGACGGACACCGTTGAGCACAGCGATGGGGTCCAGAGGTGTATTAGGGTGCGGTTGAGGTCAGGGCCACGTGGCCGGAGGAATGTTGGTGAGAAAGCGAGCAATAGGACGGGCATAGGAAGTTCTGAACCTTCAGGCTGGAGAGATGACAGGCCATTTGATAGTAGAGGATCTGTAACCTGGCCTTATCATCTTGGGAAGTTTCTCAGGTGATGGCATTACATATCATCCCATCATTTTTTAACTATGATATTTTAGTATTTATGCATAAGGATGCATAGGACTGCACATTTAGGTTGTAATTCATGCTACAGGTTTCATCTCTACAAAGAGAACAAGGACACCCAGGAGGCACTAAGAGTTATAGGAAAAATGTTAGGGCTTCAGGTGCCTGTTTGCCATTGTTTTCATCAAAATATGTGCAACTTCTCCTTTTGAGTTGCTGAATGTATTCACATATTCTGAAATTACCTGTATTATCCACAGCCACGATCTTTTAGGATTGCAGGGACAAAGGATAAACGTGCTATTACAACCCAGCAGGTCCTTATTTTCCACAGTAATTCATGCACATATCAACCTTTTGAATTTCATTCATTTATTTATTTGGACAATATGAGTTGTGATTCAATATAACAAGCATGGTGTCAAAATGGAAAGTATAATATTTTTCGCAGAAAAAAAGCTGGCGCTATTGACTATTGCAGCCACAAGGAAAATTGGATGATATAGTTTCAAAAGACAAGTATTTTAGTTTTTCTTGGGTTCATGATTTTTAATTCTCTTTCTTCTCATCAGGTAACACTTTTCAAGGTACATGCCAGTAGGTTGTCTGCTCTAAATAATAAACTCACTGGCATTAAAGTTGGAGATTTTAAGTAAGTGGTTATGTGTATCATCTCCTGTGCACAACATTGATTTATGTCATTGATAATTCAGTAACTGATTACCTTTTTCTAGTTATGTAAAGGAGGGCCTTGTTCTTGGTCAACTCATGGGAAACCGATTTACAATTACCTTAAGGTGCATGTTTTCTTTGTGATGGCACTAATACATCAATGCTATAATGAATTTGTTTGACCTTCTGCAATATAAACGGTGCACAGCCACACAGGCTGTGACACACGCTGTAACACAAGTCGGGTGGATATGCCGTGACACAATGTTACGCTAATTCACGATGGTTACAATTTACAAAGAATTGCATAATTTGTTGCCTTTGTTGTGTACTATGATCTTAGATCCCCGTCATGACCTTATTGTTTTTATTTTCAACTACAGAGTGATTAGAGAAGTCACGCTTTCCATTGCTGTTATCTGTCAGGAGTGTTATCGCAGAATCAGAAGACATGATTAAGGTAGCTGTTGATGGATTGATAAAAAATGGGTTTATCAATTACTACGGTCTGCAGGTACAAGAAATATACCCTCTTATTTCTTTTATCTCTTCAAGCTTTTTTGCCACTGTCTCTTACGTAAAACATTTTATTTGTATCGTGTTTCTAGCGTTTTGGTAGTGCTTCAGTACCAACTCATCTCGTTGGTGCTGCTTTGCTTAGAGGAGAGTGGAGAAGTGCTGTTAGCTTGATTCTTGATCCAAGGGAAGGAGATATCCTTGATTATTTTTGCTGTTTTACAACTAGAAACTTTAATATGTAGTGCTTGGATTTGTTCAGCTTAACTTAGCTGCGTACAGTGTGATGACATGAATGGGGTGAGGGAACATTACAAGGAACATGGTGATATTGATGTGGCAATTAGGAATTTTCCTCGGCGTCTCATAGCAGAGAGGGCTATCGTAAGTGTATTTTGTCTTCCTTTTCTTGGATTATATATCGTAAGTCTGAGCATTTTTATTGTCCTATCACATTTGCTGGTTATCGTTGTAATGTTCTGTTGGTGCTTATAAAGTCTATTTATCCGTAGCAAGTGAGATTGATGTGCCCACACAATGTTGAATCTATGATATGAGGACTTGTGATGCTATGGACCAAAAGAAAGCAAGATGATGTCACAGAATGATAATGCAAGCTTATATATTTATCTATCTGGTGCCCAGAATTTGACATTGACTTGATTTTAGTAGATGTTGTATGAAAGTGTAACTACAAAATGGAGAAAACTTACCAACTTACTCTGGATGAGGTTATAAACTAGAAATTATTACGTTGGCTCTTGATTCAAATATATTAATTACTCCCTCTGATCCAAAATAAGTGTCACAGTTTTGAACTAAAAAACTGTGACAGTTATTATGAATCGGAGGGAGTACTCCCTCCGTCCCAAAATAAGTGTCTCAAGCTAAATTATTTTGGGATGGAGGGAGTACTAAATAAATTATAACAGGGAATATAGCTTTCTTATTCTCTGTTTTATCATTTTAATTTGACAATGGAACCCTTATATTTGTGCTTTCTGTCATTTTCAGCTTCAGCGTTTGAAGAAGTACCCTGGCAACTATCTACAAGCACTAATGGCTATACCTAGAACACTGAGACTGATGTATGTTCTATTGCACGATCTAAGTTTTGAGTGTATCTTATGATCTTAAATTGGAATACAGCATCTGTGATGGCCGTAGAGTTTTTTCCTAGAGAATCCACCATGCCTGCAAAGTAGTTACTCTTTTCTGGGTGGCAGCATTTTGGCTCCTGTGAGCACATGCTCCTGGACAAACTGTAAAAATTTAAACAATATGTAAATAATAAAAGCAATATGTTTTTTTTGATAACACACATGTTCATGGCTTCTATCTTCTTGCAAAGTTTCATGAAAAAATGACATATATTTTGCTCTAACAAAAAAAGAAAGAAAAGAAAACCTGGTGCTCTCAAAAGGCAATTTTTAAGCGCCAAATATGTTTTTCGGCACAAGTCACAAAACCAGTCTTTTACCTCATGAAAAGTTTCATGTATATATAGGACATGGACATGTAAATGTATTTTTTTGTTCAGTTTTTGTATATCAAGATTGTCATTTATCACCCCCGGAGCATATGCTCTTGGGAGCCGATTTGAATATCCGCTCTTTTCTTACTTACGATGAAGTCTTAAGTTCTACACATCTACATCTACTTATTAAGCGGTGTTGACTATTCTACACAGGTATGTACATAGTTACCAGAGTTATCTATGGAACCATGCTGCGAGTATGAGAGCTGGAATGTATGGTCAGTATATTTTGTTCTTCTGTGGCTCACTAGGTTTTGATCTGATTAGTTTCATTATTTTGAGACAACTACTGGAGACTTTCTGCTGTTACTTAAAGTATTATAGTACAACAACAACAACAAAGCCTTTAGTCCCAAACAAGTTGGGGTAGGCTAGAGGTGAAACCCACAAGATCTGAAAATTGGTAAATTTAATAGATTCACTTTAGGTGATCAAGTTACCCTAACTATGAATCTACAAATAGGAATAATTTGCAAGAACGTGGAAAGTAAAGAGAAGTTGTAGAGATAATTGCACACATAGTTTTCCCAAAGTTCCGATCGTTGCCGCTAAGTCCTAGTAGGGCCCTTGGTGCCTCATCGAAGAGTCTAGGCACCAACTCCTAGCTCCTCTTAGACGCTTCAGCCTTGTTTATAAAGCGTCCTGCTTCAGATGCTTAAGCGGTAAGGCGCCCTGGCAGTGCCTTAGAAATATGCCTGCTTTAGGCGCTTAGGCATCGCTTAAGCGTCAGAGCGCGTGGTGCTCGCTTTAGGTTGCTTTACTGCCTTATAAACCATGCCTTTCGGTAGGAGAGTTTTAACCTTCACAAGCTTTGGAGAAATCTGCACAATAAATTGCCGCAAGATGGGCAAGCTTTTCTATATCAAACTTAGAGAAAGAGTTATTTAAATCAACACATGAGAAACATACAAGTACCTCTTGAGCTGTTTCACCAGACCGACAATTCATTTCAACACATATTTTGTTAATGTTGACAAAGAAAATCATGACACGACGAAGTTGAAGATTAGTGATAGTCCTCTTTAGCGACCTTTAATCAACATTTCTTTTTCTTCTAGCAACCGGCAAGAGCTTTGCTTTTCCATTATGTAGAAGAGGAAACGGCCATTTTATAAGGAAAACTGGCGGAAAATTGATGAATTAGTATTTCTTCTTTCATATTTGGCAGCGGAATGCTTTTGGAATAATAATATTGTTGGACTTCGCCAAAAAGATCATGCCTTTGCAAAACTCCGCGAAAGCTAATTTGTAGTGCAAAATAATTTTAACTTGGAACTCATAGTGAAAACAAATTTAAAACACTTACATTTTTTTTTACAACTAATGGGATGAGTTTTCATACACCTATTTGCATTAACCTCACTAAGCACTTTTATCCACGTAGGCCCACATTTGATTTATACGAAACAAAGTTATATGGTGTGAACCACATTTAGTATATCTAGGTCTAGCAAGACTAGTTTGTCAATGCAAGCTCTTTCCACTAGATATTTCACCTCTCTCAAGCATATATAGAACATATTAGTGAATTCTTCGGTCAGTGCATCCATCCATTTGCAAGAATCACTTGTTGCGGTCACAATCAAATAGAGATAGCTGAAAATTTCATTAATATATGAGCAACAACTAGCAATAAACACAACAACCAATTGCAAATGTTGGGCAATGCAATGGACATAGAAAGCATGTGGGTTTCACCTACAAGGCTACAATCTTTGTTGAATGGCATTAAATTCACGTCTACGGCGGGGGTTCAAACATGAGACGTGATTTAATGCCATGCAACAAAGGTTGTAGGTGAAACCCGTATGCTTTGTTTGTCCATTGCTTTACCCATCATTTGCAATTGGTTTTTGCCTCCCTTGCTATTTGTTTTCCTCCTAAGATTTTCTTGAGCATGTCCCCTTGATTAGAATTAGAACAAGTGTATTTGGCAAAAAGTGGATGCATTGGCAGAAGAATTTCCTAATTATGTTTTTGATAGTCCTGAGAGCGGTAAAATATGCAGTGGATGAGATTCGCATCAACAAACTAGTTTTGCTAGACCTAGACATACTAGATGGGGCTCAAATAGCTTTGCTTTGCGTAGATCAATTATGGGGCTTCGTGATTAAATTGTTTAGTGTGGTCCATGGAAATGGGTGTATTCCGACTCATGTCGTGGGTTGCATAGAAAAATAGAGTGTTCTAAATTACTTATATGTTGAAGTTTATGTTAAAGTTATTTAGTATTACAATGAGCTTTCACAAATCTTGCAAAGAAAGTATGTACATATTGTGCATGCAATGTAATTAGTTCGAGATGTCAAATCTCGGTTGGTGCCCATGAGATGGTGGTTGATAGTACCTTTTTGGTTAGGCCCAACAATATTATGATTTCAGAGGTATTTTGATGCCAAATATGGAGGATCAAACACACATTCAAGCCCACTCGTGTTTACGCCAATTTGCTTCTAACCCATGCTTGACAAGTAAATAGACTCAAAGTCACCTTGTGCTTGACCAAACTCTTAAGTGTGAGGAAGGCCGTGGTGAAACGAGTGGCTGCGGGTCTAAAAAATCTAGCCCGCCTAAGCCTTCCTCATTAGACTAAGAATTCTCCCATGCCTATTTTTGAAAGTTGTGACACGTCTGGCCTGTGCAATAGGTTTCTTAAATGCCTTCAACTTCCCTATATCTTCCAACATTATGTCCAAGCAATGACATGCACACGGAATCCAATATAGTGTAGGGATCCTCAACTCTAGAAGGTGGCCAACTGCCTTGTAGTTAGCACCATTATCGGTGACAATTTGGACAACATTTTCTTTCCCAGCTTTCTCAATTCTCTTCTCTAGCAAACCAGCGATCATTTGAGCATCATGTGATTTACTTGAGGCATTAAGCCTCCAAGAAGAAAGGGCCCTCCAGATTGTTAACAAGGAAGTTAATCAAGTGGCGGCCCCTTCTATCTGACCAGCCATCCGACATGAGTATCCATATTCTTTCCATGCTGCCTAGTGTTGCATCCATATGGTGCTAATAGACTTTCATCTAGAAGATCTCCAGGCGTTCTTTGCAGCATGGCAAATAATTGGCTTGGAACTGTTGGTGGCAGCAGCAGCAGACTTGCCTTTTGCTTACATATTGACAACAAATGCTCTCTTATTTCTTTTGGCTATTGTCCCTGAGCTTGGCTTAGCAATGGGGACATTTGCTGTTGTATGTGAGCCCATGTTCCAGTCTAGTCCATATGGCCCAGGCCCATGCCATGCCACTGACCTAGAAGAGGAGCCAAACGATGTTTGGTCTCATGCGCCGCTTTACACCAGATCGAGTAGCTGCCTGGCACATCCCTCTCTCGAACTACATGGTATCAGACGCTGAGGGCGAGGGAGGAAGGCAACGGCAGCTGCAGGAGGAGCTACAGTAGAGGCGTGGCGAGGCGGAATCAGCGGCGAAGAGAGGCGACTGTGCGCGAGGAGCTGGGGGAGCTGCGCAGGTGCTGCACGACGCCGACGGAGGAGAACCGGCGGCTGCAGGAGTTGCGGTTGTGCGGCAAAGGAGGAAGAGGAGGCGCAGCTCGTCCTCTCTTCCTCGATCTGGAACTGGAACATGACGAGCAGGAGCTGAAGTGTTGTGCAGCTGGAGCTATTTCCTGCTTTGTTTACATTCTGGGTGTTTTTCAGTAAGAAGTGCTATGCTGCTTGCTGTTGGGTGTTGGCGGTGTGACTGTATATTGTGCTGTTCCTGGAGGCTGCTGCTTCCTGAAGCTGCTCGTTGCTGCTGCTGATTCCGCTGATTGGAGAAAGAGGAGGTCCTGTGCTGCTGCTGGTATTGTTGGCTAGCTTGGTGCTGGTGCATGTAGCAGAGGTTCTCACAGCTATGTGAGTAGCTGAAGTGAGTGATCCTGGTGGTGTTCTGGCTGTGGTGTTGTGGCTGCTGATTGCAGAGGAAGGAGGCAACACTGGAGGTGGCATAGCTAGGAAAAGACGAGGTGGAGGCTGTCATGGGGAGTGATATTACTTCTGTGCTGGAGCAACTTGTGTAGCTCATGACTGCGAAAGCTGCCGAGGGTTCATCTCCTGCAGGTGGTGGAACTGTTGTGCCTCAAGCTGGTCAGGGATTCAAACCGGAGCTCATGCCAATTTATTTAAGGAGTCGATGCGGGCCTTGTTGATCTTGAAGACAAAGGGACAGAAGGGCCATGTTCTTGGTGTTGAAGTATATATGTGGACTGCCAAGCCCTTTCCATCAGTTGGGACTTTTGGTTGCGCTGGCTAGTGCATGAAGCTTAACATAGTATCAGAGTCCAAGGTCTTGAGTTCAAATCCTGGCATTCGCAATTTATCCAAAAATTATTGCCCCCCCCCCCCCCCTTTGTGTCCACGTATAGGCCTTGAGTCATACCTTTGAGTCTATTCACGTGTTGACTTCCCGCATCACACGTGAGAGGGGGTGTTGAAGTGTATATGTGGATTTTTTTTGAAACTTGGAAGACAGTGGGAAAGGCCCTCACAGACTTTTAAATTAGACTAGCAATGTGCCTGTGCGTTGCAACGGATCCAAAGTAGAATAATACATATTCACAAATTTGAAAGAAAACAGGCTAGTTTTGATATACATATATCACTAAAAATATCTTATGTTTCACTCAAAGTATATTTCTTGGGCTGTTTTAATGAGGTAAGGGAGGAATGTGGTTGGTTTCAAGATACTAAGGGGTTTTCTATAAATTGGAGCAGAGAAGTGGGATATTTTTGCAAAAAGGCCACAACTTACATCACAGTCGTTAGATGCAGATCTAGTGGTCAGAAATGACGGATGGCAGACACACCATCATCACCAACTAAGTCTTTTATAGGAGTAGAGAAAAAGATCAAACAGTTACATATGTACAAGTGTATATGTGGATTGCGTTGGCTAGTGCATGAAGCTTAACATGGTATTAGAGCCTAAGGTCTTGAGTTCAAGTCCCGACTTTCACAATTTATTCAAAAGTTGTTGCTGCCCCCCTCTGCGTCCACGTATATGCCTCTATTGAGCCATACCTCTGAGTCAATTTATGTGTTGACTTCCCGCGTCACACATGAGAAGGGGTGTTGAAGTATATATGTGGATTGCCTAACTCTTTACACCAGTTCGGACTTTTGGTTGCGTTGGCTAGTGCATGAAGCTTAACACTTGGAACGGTTGGAGAACGTTGACAAGCTGAGCTTAGAATAGAAGTGGAATGTTACTGACTCACTGATATTGGCTTGGATGTTGAACTCACTGGTTCTAGTCATTGCAGTGTCTCTTGAGAAATCGTTGAATGCTTCTGCTGTGTGAAGCCTGATATCCATGAGGTATTCCGGTAAGGGATACCTGATGCTCGTGTCTCAAATTGAAGACAAGATCCATGCTATTCGTCAAGGTGACAAAAGCGTGATGGTGTATGCGACTGAGCTGCATCACCTTTGGGCGGATCTGGATTAGTGTGACCCCCTTGAGCTTCCACATGTAGAGTCCATGGAGATTGCCAGGAGATGGGTTGAGCGCAGGCGGGTGATGCAGTTTCTAAAAGGTCTAGATCAAGGTTTTGAGAGCAGGCATGTTGTGTTGCTACATCAACCGATGCTTGTGTCCCTTGATGAGGCCATTGCTGTTCTCAAATGTTTTGCTCAGTTCGTTGTTAGACTACTGTTAGCTTGAGCTATTCTCATGGAACTACTTTGGTCAAGCCTTATCTGTTGCATGCACGCGCCATGCAATGTGCCACCTCACCCACGTAGATAGGATCGGCTGGTATTCTGTTTGTACGCGCATGTGTATTCTTCTTCTTCTTCTCTCTCTCTCTCTCTCTCTCTCGTGTACTCTCTACTTAATCACCCCATCGAGGAGGAATACACTATGATGCATCATTACTCTTTACTCTCTTTCTATCATGGTATCAGTTTGATCCATCTCCGTTGCTTCCGCTATGGCCTCTGAGGTTGCCGCCGCCGGAGCTTCCTCGTCGGCGGCCTCCTCGCCTACGCCCGCTCCCCCCTTTCCAATGGCATCTATGCCTCTTCCCACACCTTCCCATGCACTGTCCTCTCCACCCTTGATGGTGGTCACCGCTGCTCTTCCCCTCCAGACCGCGCCACCTGTCGCGAGCTTCTATCCCGTGCCGGCCCTAGCTCATGCCATCCGCGTCGAGGGGCCAACATCCGCCACTATGTAGATGTGCAGTTGGACATGAAAGGTGGCAAGTATTCGGTCTGGCGCGACCTTATGTTGGGAGACGATCGACTAGTACGACGTCGCTGACCACATCTCTCCCGACTTCAACGACCACCGTGGAGGCGCCGTGTGGTCAACAAAGTTGTCAAGAAGTGGTTCTATGAGATGATGAGCACGGAGCTCGTTGGCTTCATCATCGGTTGAAAGGCCACTGCCTTTGGGATCTGGTTGTCTATTGAGGCTCTGTTCCTCAACAATCATCGCTCCCGACAGTTCTACCTCAAGTCCGAGCTGCATGGGATCCGCTAGGGTGACTCTTCCATCTCCACCTTCAACGCCCATCTCAAAGCTGCTGTTGATTGGCTGTGAACGTTGATAAGCCGGTGGACGATGACGAGCTCGTCCTCCAACTTCGCCGCATCAACAAAGACCAGCACCAGATGATGGTGAAGATCATCGAGAAGTCCACCACGCCCCTGGCGTTTGACATCGATGTGGGCATGTTCTTGTAGGACGAGATGACTTCCGGCGCCGACTTCTCGGCTCCTCTGACGCTGGCACAATCGTTCCGCCCGCCTCTGGTGGCGCCTCGGGCAACCACACCAGGCCGTGTGGTCCGGGCTTTGGCGGTGGCAAGCTCAGGTCTCCATTGCCGAATCAAGGCAATGACAAGCACCGTCGTTTCACCAACAACGACGGCACGAGCGCGCCCAACCGCCTCACCTCCGCGGGACTAGCCCGCCCACGCCTACCCCATTGCGAAGGCGTAGACGTGTCCAGTCCAGAGGGGCGGGGAGTTGGAGGCGCCCTGGTAGCCGCTGTTGTTGGTGAAACGGCGGCGCTTGTTGTTGCCCTGATAAGGCGATGGAGACCCGACTTGCCGCTGTCGGAGCCCGGACTAGGCGGTCTGGTGTGGTTGCCCGAGGCGCCACCAGGAGGCGGGGCGGGAACAAGTGGCCGGTTGTGGACAGCGAGGGCGCTGTGGGAGCCGGAGAAGTCGGCGCCAGAAGTCATATCGTCCTGCAAGAACATGACCACAACGATGCCAAATGCTAGGAGCGTGGGGGACTTCTTGATGATCTTCGTCGTCATTTGGTGCCGGTCTTTGTTGATGTCGCGAACAAGTTGGATGACGAGCTCGTCATCGTCCACCGGCTTGCCGACATTTCACAACCCATCAACGATGGTTTTGAGACGGGCACGGAAGAGTCGCCCTGTCGGATCCTATGCAGCTCGGACTTTGAGGTAGAATTACCGCTCCGGGAGCGGCGATTGTTAAGGAATAGGGCCTTAATAGATGACAAGATCCCAAAAGCGGTGGCGTCCCGATCGATGATAAAGCAGACGAGCTCCGTGGTCATCGTCCCATAGAACTACTTCTTGACTGCTTTGTTGGTGATCTTCCACGCCGCGCTGCCATGGTGGCCATTGAAGTCGGGAGAGATGTGGTCGGCGATGTTATACTTATCGTTCGTCTCCAACATAAGGCCGCGCCAGACCGAATAGTGGGCGCCTTTCATGTCCAACCGCACACCCACATGGTGGTGGATGTTGGCCCCCTGATGAGGATGTCGTGAGCTAGGGCCGGCGTCGGGTAAAAGCTCGCGACGAGTGGCGCGGTCTGGAGGGGAAGAGTGGCGGTGACCACCGTGAAGGGTGGAGAGGAAGGTGGAAGGGAGGGGATGGGAAGAGGTGTAGATGCCATTGGAATGGAGGGAGCGGATGTAGGCAAGGAAGCCGCGACGGCCTGCGAGGCCATAGCGGAAGCGACGAAGATGGATCAAACTGATACCATGATAGAAAGAGAGTAAAAGTAATGATCCGTCATAGTGTATTCCTCCTCAATGGGGTGATTAAATATAGAGTACACGAGAGAGGAATGCACGCACACACACACACACATACAGACAAAATATTGGCCGATCCTATCTACATGGGTGACAGGGTGAGGCGGTACATTGCATGGTGCATGCATGCAACAGATAAGGCTTGACCAGAGTAGCTCCATGAGAATAGCTCGAGCTAACAGTATAGTCTAACACTTCCCATGTTTGTGGACGCTCCCACCATCTCTCCTCTCCCGTGTACCTACCGAGCTGCTCTGGCTAATCCTAATTGGATCGGTGCAATGACTTACGAGTACCAGACGCTCCTTCAGAATGCACTTGGTCGCCTGTCCCACGTCCTGCCCATGCACGTCTGGTTATTGCCTATATCTTGGGGTGTAACGAACCAGGTAGGAAGGGGATCAAGAGGGATCGAGAGGGTGAGAAAGAGCGTGAGGGAAGACTTGGAGAGGAAGAAGGGAGATGCGATTTCAGATGAAGGATTGGGATACAGGAAAAGTCTCAACACACGCATATCGCTCACGGCCACAGGCGGCCACTTTTAACGTCACCCACGCACGCCACTTGTCTGGCCAGCTGGCTGGGCTCACCAGCCAGCTCTAAGGCACACTAATCACTGGTTAGGTGTGACATGGGGATAATTTGATAGAACGAGAGTAAGAGTAATGATGCATCATAGTGTATTCCTCAATGGGGTGATTAAGTAGAGAGTACATGAGAGAGGAATACACGTACAAACAGAATACAGCCGATCCTATCTATGTGGGTGAGGCGGCACATTGCATGGCGCATGCATGCAACAGATAAGGCTTGACCATAGTAGCTCCATGAGAATAACTCGGGCTAAAATATAGTCCAACAGGCCTCCGATGTGTCATCTTGGGCTTGCCGAATGTTGAGACTGGACCGAAATTCAGCAAAGAGCGCAGGCGGCAACCCCTTTATGAAAATATCAGCATACTGCGAAGAGGATGGAACATGTAGAAGTCGAATCTCCCCGAGCGTGACTTTGTTGCGCAGAAAATGAATGTCGATCTCGATGTGCTTCGTACGATGCTGCTGCTCAGGGTTAGCAGACATGTAGACAGCAGACACATTATCACAATAGACAACAATGGATTTGTCGACAGGCTGATGAAGCTCCTGAAGGGCATGGGCAACTATGCGATACTTGGCCTCCGTGCCTGCCCAGGACACCTCTGCCATGAATCACACCACGGTGATGGGCTCACTGCACAAGCTGTCGCTCTAGAACTCCAATAGTGGGATGGTCTGCGGACTCCGGCGCCTCCATGCACCTCGCTGCCGATCCAGGTATGTTCTTGCTGGTCTCGTCGATTTTGAATTATCCCCTTGTTTATGTTGGAAACGGACAATCTATGCACGTCACTCGCATAGGCTCAGCTTACCTCCCGAATCCCACTCAGCCCTTATATCTCCAGAACGTTTTAGTTACACCTCAAATTGTTAAGAATCTTTTATTCGTGTGCTGTCTTACCACTGATAATAATCTTGCAATTGAATTTGATCCGTTTGGCTTAATTGTGAAGGATTTCACCACTAAGGCGGCCATTCACCAATGGAATAGTGACGGCGACTTGTATCCCATCTTCTCCAACAACACTCCCGACATCGCACACCGCCACCATTTCTCACCTCATGGATCTTTGGCATCGCCGCCTTGGCCACCCTGGTGCTGCCACCTACTCCAATAAAAGATTCCCCAATCTAACAAAGATTTAGCTTGTGGTAGTCTTGCCGTGCCTGTCAACTTGGCAAGCATGTCCGCTTACCTTTTCTCCTTCCTGTAGTTCAACTAATACTGCGTTTGAACACATGCATTGTGATCTTTGGACCGCCCCCATCTCTTTGATCATTGTCGATTGCACTAAGTACCAATGGACATTCCCTCTTACACTAAAATCCGACGTGCATGCAATTTTCCGTTCCTTTCATGCTCTTGTTCACACTCATTTTCATCATACCATTGGCATGTTTCAATGTGACAACGATAGGGAATTCGACAATGCTAGCAACCATGACTTTTTGCTCCCTTTTGGCACGGTCATGCGCTTTTCTTGCCCCTACACATCCCCGCAAAATGGCACCGTTGAGCGTGCCATTCGCTCAACTAATGTCGTTCTGCGCACACTACTTACTCAGGCATGCATGTCGCCACGTTATTGGGCTGCTTGGTGTCGCTACGGATCTTTTGAACCTACGTCCCACCAAATCTCTCTTGCGATCCACCCCCATATGGCTCTCTTCTCCCAACCTCCTACATATGATCATCTTAGGGTTTTTGGGTGTATGTTTTCCAAACACGTCCACTACCGCACCTCACAAATTGGCACCATGGTCCATGGTCTGCCTTTTCTTAGGTTATCCCAGTGATCACAAAGGCTTACTGTTGCCTTTAACCTCTCCACGCATCGCGTACACATCTCTCGGCATGTGATCTTCGATGAGAACATGTTCCCCTTCGCCAGCCATCCTTCCTTAAGCCTCACCATCAGCGATCTCTTTCTTGATCTCCCTGCTGGCCTGTCTGTCGTTGATAGACAGCTCATCCCGATTTTCCCTGCCATGGCAGCCAGATTGCCCGCCTTGCCTCCCTCCTGAAACCCTGCCATGGCAGCTCAAATGCCTGACCCTAACTATGGTAGTCGTTCCCAACCCACCTGCCACCACTCCAAACCCACCTGCTGTGGCAGGCGATCTATCTGCCGCCACACCTAACCCCCGCACCTCGTCCGCTTCGGCTACCACAGCTGCGTCTTCTCCTGCTATCGCCTCTTCTGCCCCGTCGACGATTGATCCCGACTCCTCTAGTTCGACCACGCCTCCGCTACCCTTACCGTCCCACGCCGTCGCTAACCAACCTCCTAACAACCCTCACACTATGCGTTAATCGTGCCAAGACCGGTTTCCATCTACCCTCCCGAAAAATCAAGCTTCTTGTCGACACTCCCATGATCTCTCCTCTCCCACGTACCTGCCGAGCTGCACTTGTTGATCCTAATTGGGCCGGCGCCATGGCTGGCGAGTACGAGGCGCTCCTTCAGAACGACACTTGGTCGCTTATCCCACGTCTTGCCCATGCACGTGTGGTCGGCGATAAGTGGGTTTTCCGCATCAAGTATCATTTCGATGGAACCCTTCCCCGTTATAAAGCCTCATGGGTGGTTCGTGGTTTCTCTCAAACCGAGGGCATCGACTATGACGAGTCTTTCCCCCTTGTCAAACCCAGCACTATTCGAGTTGTTCTTTCTCCTGCCATCGCCGCTTCTTGGCCTATTCATCGGCTAGATGTTAAAAACACCTTTCTCCATGGGAATTTAGCCGAGACCGTCTACTGCTAGTAGCCCTTGGGTCGAGGATCCTGCTGCGCCTTCCCATGTTTGTCTGCTCCGTAAATCTCTCTATGGCCTTAAACAGGCCTGTGTGCCTAGTTCACTCGCTTCGCCACGTTCGTCGCCACCATTGGTTTCACCGCTTCTAAGTGCGATGCCTCCTTATTTGTCTACAAATCCTCTGGACACACTGCCTATCTCCTTTTTTATGCAGATGATATCATTCTCACTGCATCCACCCCTGTATTCCTTTGTTACGTTATTTCCCTTTGACAAGAGTTTGCCATGACCGATCTTGGTTCTTTCTCGCACTTCCTTGGAGTTTCTGTCACGCGCTCCTCTTCTTCTCTTTTTCTCTTTCAGCGGCAGTACACGCTTGACATTATCCAACATGCAGGGATATCTGATTGTCATACCGTTCGCACCCCCATTGATTTCGGGTCAGCATCGTGATGGACAGCGAGGTGATGGTGGTCCTTGCCTCGGGTCGGGATGAAGTTCTCTGCCGGTGGTGGCGACATGGCTAGATTCGGCTAGTGGGGGTGGTGGCACAACATGGGTGGTCAACTACCCCCCTTCTGCTCATACGATTGGGTGCAACAGCTTGTAGTGACCTACAGTTCGGTGTCGGAGGCTCAGCGCATGATGCATCGTTGACCGTCTAATGGTGGCAAGGGCGACCCGGGAAGGGAGGCGTGAGGCCTTCTGGCTTGTCGACACCGAGATTTGGGGGTGGCCGGGTGGCTGCGGCGCAGCCGGCGGCTGCCGACCATCCGCTGCTCGCTTCAGGTCAGCTAGGCCATCGCCCGGCCATGGGTTTGTTTTAGTGTTGGAAGGACGGGCCTTCTACCATTTACTGGTCGGCCTTCTACCCGGTTGTTCTCGTCTTCGTGCCGTGGTGGCATTGGAGGGGTGGTCTCGGATGCCAGGGCGGCAACCCTGGTGGTGGGAGCCGGGATGCTCATGGCCGGGGCGCATGGCTCAGGTGTGGATTGGCGGCCATAGCCGTGCGCGTGTTAGACCTTTCAGCCTGAGCATTGATAGTTGTGGATGACACTAGGAGAGTCGGGACAATTTTCGTTGGTTTATTTCTCACACAATGCCATGCCAACTCGAGGGTTGGGGATACATATTTATAGGCTGCTAGCCACCAAGGCATATGCTAAGATGCTCGCTAAGATGCCGCCTAAGATGCTAGTCTAAGATGCTAATCGACAGTCCTTGATGGTCAAGAATGTAACTCTATCCTAACAGCCAGTCCTGATGGTCCAGGACTTTATCCTCCTAATCGCCACAAGGACCGTGTCTGCAGCCCCACAAAGACCCTAGTACACAGACTTATCCATCATTCTCCCCTAAGTCTTGTACGCTGCGTTTGTGGGAGGGTTGAATCATCCCGATCTCGGAGCAAAGTTCAAGAACTTGATCCTCCCAAGAGGCTTGGTGAGCAGTGTCTCGCGAGCTGGTCCGTGGTGTTGATGTAGCTCGCCGATGCTCCCTTCTTCCACACAACCGCAGATGAAGTGGTACCTCACCGGATGTGCTTGCTCTGCTCATGGAAAACGGGTTCTTGGCAGGCTGGCGGACTTGTCGTCCACCGAGCTGCACCGCTCGTGTCTTGAACGAGAAGATCACCAAGATCCGAAGCGAGCCAGAGCGCTGAGTGTGCAGGCGGAGGCCGCTATGTACTCAGCCTCACAACCGGACAGTACCACCACCGCCGCTGACCGATTGCCGACTCACAAGACACTTGCCGAGGAAGAGGAGGATCCCGCCGTGCTTTGTTGGTGTCATTGCATGTCAGATCCGACGGCGTGCCGCCCTCGACACCTAGGATAGTGGAGGCCGTGGTCGAGGGTCCCGCCATGTAGCGGACGATCCTCTTCATCGCTTCTCGGTGGTGCTCCATCGCTTGTCGCCCATGAAACGATCGACATAGCCGACGGAGAAGGCCAAGTCCGCCGTGTGTGGCGAGGTAGCGAAGGCTCCCCACAAGGCGCTTGTCTCGCTGGAGCATCCACTTCTCCGCTTTTTGTCGCGACTCGGCCAGCCTCTCTCCATCGGAGTGAGAGCCGGATGGCGCCAGTGAGCCCACCAGCCAACGATGCGCTTGGCGTGGCGGACCGTCAAGGCCGATCCCGGAGTGGTCCCGTGCACCTCAATCCCTAGATAGAAGGAGAGGAGCCCCAGATCACTCATCCGAAGGTGGCCTTCATGTCTTCCTTGAATGCCGCCACCTTCGCATCTTTGGTGCCGGTGATCACCAAGTCGCCAACATAGACGCCCACCGCCAGGCATTTCTCCATCGCCTGCCGGTGAGACGGCACTCATCTGGGCTTTGCTCAAGCCCATCTTCTTTAGCGTGAGTCCACTTGCTGCCCACGCCTCTAGGTGCTCGCCAGAGGCCATGAGGCTCACAGCAGCGGAGTACCTCGCCTCCCGCCAGAATCGCAAAACCCGTGGTCGATGCACGACTTCTCTTTAAGTCACTATTGAGGAATGCCGACTTGACGTCCATGTGATGGACACGCCAACCTCCCGGGCAGCCGCGCAGGAGAAGTCGACGGACTCCATCCGTACCACGGAGCGAAAGCGCCGTCAAGTCGACTCCTTCCCGCCGCAAGAAGCCTCGCCACCAAGCGAGCCTTGTGCTTGATGATGGCGCCGCTCCATCCTCTTCGCTTTGAACACCCACTTAAGGGTGATTGCGCGCGACCACGAGGAGATCAGCGAGCTCCAGCGCGGTTTTGCTCGACCGCATCCATCTCCAACCGCATCGCGCGCGCGCGCCATGCCGCGTCTCTCTCGGCCTCTCGCAGGACCGTGGTTCGCCGCCTTCACACACGAAATGTAGCTGCGCCTCCAGTCACGTGACACCCGCTCTGCACCGCTGGTCGCCGAAAGCAGATTATCCATCATATGGTACCGCAGCGGTTCGCCGTCATGCCACGCGTGGATACGCTCCTCGTCGTGAGTGAGCGGGGAAGCGAACTTCATCGGGTTGTGCTCTGCGTGAGCCGGTGCCGATGAAGACGAGCCCGAGTGGTGACCACCGGGCTGGAGGTGCGGGCGTCGCCGGTTGTGGTGTCTTCGGCGTAGCGTGACGCCGGAGTCGATGTAGTTTTGGGGCCGGGTAGACATGCCCGGTGAAGAGGCTGCTTGCTCCCCCGCCTTCCTTGAAGTGGGCGATCGACAATGAAGTCGCCATACGTCGGGCGCGAAAGCCGCCGTCCACCGCTTTGTCCCATTGCCACCTCGCCGCTTCGTTGAACACGACGCTCGCACAGGCGCACATCGCTGTGTCTTTGGGTCGAGGATGCGGTAGGCCTTTGAGCCCTCTCGTGAGCCGGCGAAGACTCCGGAGTGCTCCTGCCGCCGAGCTTGCCGATGTGGCCGAGCTCCTTGGCGAACGCAAGGCAGCCAAAGACCCGCAAATGAGAGACCGCCGACTTCCGCCCATGCCAGGCCTCATACGGAGTTCGCCGCCGAGCGCCTTAGTAGGAGAGTGGTTGAGGATGTAGACGGCCGTTAGCACCGCTCTCCCGTAAGACAGCCGCATCCTCTCGCTGAGGAGAGCCCGAGCCATCCCCACAACCGCCTGGGTTGCGCCGCCGACGACGCCTGCTTTTGTTGCGGGCTGTACGGCGCGGAGTAGCGGCGCCGATGCCCTCATCGGCGCAAAGACGACGCGAATTCAGCCGCCGTGAATTCGCCCGTCGTTGTCGCGCGAACACGCGCAATTTATGCACCGCTTCCGCCTCCACACCAACCTACGCTACCGATGGCGCCCGCCGCTTCTCCCTTATCGCCGAGGATCATCACCCACATGTAGCGGGAGAGATCGCCGACGAGCAGCAGGAAGTAGCGCCGACCTCCGGTGTGGTCTGGCGCCACTGGCCGCACAGTCTCCGCACGAAGCTCCAGTTTCTCCTTGGCCCGAAACTCGCTTGCTGGGAAAGGGAGTCGCTTCGCTTGCCGAAGACACGATGTCGCAGAATCGCTTCCACATGGTCGAGGCATGGCAGCCTCGCACCATCTCCTTGGCACTTAGACGCTTGTGGCCTCAAAGTGAAGGTGCCCAAAGCGCCATGCCATCGCCACGCCTCGTCGTTCCGACGGACAATGAGATGAACCCGTTATGCCACCTGCACATCAAGGACGAGTCGATTTTCACCTCCGCACCTTGGCGAGAAGGCGACGCCGCGATCCCAGATGCGAGGGACCCCATGCTCAATCAAGACGCTGTGAGCGCTTTCATCCACTGTCCCTAGCCGATGATGGAGTTCCTTAGTGCGGGATGTAGTAGACACCGTGAGCAGCCGGTGCTCTCCTGCCTTGGTGGTGAAGATGACGGAGCCGACGCCTTTATCTCCACAATGAGGCATCCTCGAATCTTGACGGAGCCTCGCAGACGGAGTCGAGCTCGTGAAGAATTCCTTCGACCGGTCATGTGGGGGTGGCGCCGTGTCGAGGCACCACCCCGTAGTCTTGTCCTTCCCGAGCCATCGCCGAGAAGAGCGTGTGCTTTTGGCTCATCGAGGTGGATGAAAGCTTTGCGACCGAGTCGCCGAGGGTAGCTCAATGCTTGCATGCGCCATGAACAGAGCTGCTTCCACCTTCGCCAGGCGACGTGAGCTCGCCTTGTCATGGTTGCCGACACTCATTGGTCCAATGGCTAAACCGCCACGCTTGTGGTAATCGTTGTCTTGTGCCGGGCTTGGCTAGCCAGTAGCGCCGTCCTTGGCGCCTCATGGGCGCCACCTTCAAGACGCCCTTGTGCCTCGCCTCGGGGCTTTTTCGCTTTACGCCGCTTGCCACGCTTTGCGTCACGCGGTCGAGGAGGAAGGCTCCTTCTTCCCCGCTACCAAGGTTGGATCCCACCGCCCCGAAGTTAGGAGCAGCTTCCGCCGGCGGTGATGGGCCCCGAGGGGTCAGGGTTTCGTCGGTGTCGACGACCTTGAGACGGCCTATCGCTTCCTCGATCGCCATCGGGAGAGGTCCAAAGAACGACTCTATCGAGCGAGCCATCCGCTTGTACTTCTCGAATGCACCAAAAGCTTCTCGACAGCCTTCTCTCTCTGTAGGTGGCATCGCCAAACTTCACCATCTTTTGCAAAGAGTGTTGAGACGGAGAGCGAAATCATCAACGCCCTCACCGGCTTGAAGCCTAGGTTCTCCCACTCCTTACGGCGCTCCGCAGGTGGACTTGCGAGCACGGTCGCGCCGGCGCGTCTTTGCGGGCGATGGCGCCCCAAGCCTCCTTGGCAGTCCGCTTGTTGGAAAGTGAGAATCGTGATCTCGGCGGGATCAAGGGCGATGAGGGCGCCCACGCCTGCCGATCCTCTAGGCGGTCGACGTTGTCTGTCCCCGGATCGCTTCCCACATGCGCCGCACTGAGCCCGACCTTCATGATCCCGCCCACTCGACGAGTTGGTTTTAGTGAGGGTAGGCCACCCAACACCGACCAACATCTCGACCACATCCCCGACCTCGTAGAGGCCGGGTCTCGTCGCAGGCCGGCTGTCGCGGTGCGCGCCCACTGGAGCGCGGCGCGTTTCGGCGCCCATCGCGCCGCCCGCCTCTGCCACTTTGGCGCGATTCGCTTGGCGCTTAGTCGTCTGCGGCAGCGCGAGCTGCTGGAGCTGCCAGTGGCTGCCGGAGTGCCTTGGCATCCGCCGTAGCCTCACGGCTGCTTCGCTGCTTTACCTCCGCCTGGCCGCTTCTACCTTCGCCTGCCTGCTGCCACCAGCCAGCCAGCTCTCCACACTTTGCTGCCCAAGAAGCATTTGCATAGCCACACGCTCCGCTTCCTTCACACGGCGGGCCTCGCCGGCCAGATGCTCGAGGTAGCTGTAGTGTTGAGAGCGACTGCAGACATGGCTCACGCAGGGGCTGTTGCGTGAAGAGGAGGTTGATGAGGACGAACTGCCGCTGACAACCGGGAGGAGGAAGGTAACGAGGCGCATTTTGAGCATTACTTGCCACCGACTTGGTTGCTTATAGGAAATGCTCGAGGTACAGTTAACGAGGCTCGATACCACTTGTTAGACCTTTCACTCGAGCATTGATAGTTGTGGATGACACTAGGAGAGTTGGGACAATTTTCGTTGGTTTATTTCTCACATAATGCCATGCCAACTCGAGGGGTTGGGGATACATATTTATAGGCTGCTAGCCACCCAAGGCATATGCTAAGATGTCGCTAAGATGCCGCCTAAGATGCTAGTCTAAGATGCTTAACCGACAGGTCCTTGATGGTCAAGAATGTAACTCTATCCTAACAGCCACCCTGATGGTCCAGACTTTATCCTCCTAATCGCCACAAGGACCATGTGTCGCAGCCCCACAAAGACCCTAGTACACAGATTTATCCATCGCCACATGCACTGTGGCTGTGCTCGGCGATCGAGGGTGGTTTTAGAGGCGGAGAGCGTGCCGGGGAGTAATACCTGTCTGGCTTGGACCAGGATGAAAGCGGTGGCGTCCGCGGGTGCTGTCCCCTTCATGATGACGCCGTCGCGGTTCTCTCCTTTTGTTAGCACCGGGTGAAAACCATGATCCTTTTGTATCGGGCGGCGGCGGTGCTCCGGTGTCGTTCCCTTCCTGAAGGCGCCCTCTTGGAGTCCATGGTTCGTCGGGCGCAGCGTTGTCTCTTCGTGACGCCTGTCATGGTTGAGAACTCCGATAGCTTGAAGCGAGGCTCTAATTGTACTTGTCGTGAATTTGTCACGGCAGATGTCCTAGTGTGAGGACTTAGTCGTGAGGCCAACACATCTATGTGGTAGCTTGCGAGGGGTTGATCGGAATTGAGAGACGCAACACAAGACAAGGGTTTAGACAGCTTCGGGCCTCAGGAAACATCATCCGGTAATAGCCCTACATGATGTTTGTGGCTAGGTCTCATTATCATCACGAGGGAGTCTGCCGTCTCTCCGGCTCTCCTAGCTGTGTCTAACCTTAAGATTATTCAGCTTGTCCCTCTTGGGGTGCCCTGCCCCTCCTTATATAAGTTGAAGGGACGGGTTACATGTAGAGTCCTAGTCGGATTAAGACTTAAACTATTCTGACCTTTTATCACGGGCTTCCCTCCACGGGCTTCTTAACGTCTTGGGCTTCTTAACATCTTGGGCTTCTTAACGTCTGCCGGCTTACCACTGTTTGTCGGCTTACCATCTGCTCACGGGCTTACCAATGTCTCGCCGCTTACCATCTGCTCACGGCTTACCACCGTCTCGCGGGTTATAACTATCTCGCCGGCCATCGGGTCATCGACCCTCAGGCGGTTTACCAATGAAATACCAAGTCCTGTACTGGTTTATAATTCGGTCGGGTCATACCGTGGGGTATATCCCCGACATTAGCCCCCAGTTTAATTTGGATTTATCCATGTTAAACTGATCCTGCAAAATAAACACAAGAACAAATTTGACAGGTTGTGCTTCGGGTTAAAAATTCTCGTAAGCCGGCACCTGATCATTCTTAACTCCTTATCATTTCCTTCTTCTAGAAAATCTGGGTCAATAGGCCAACTTCATACTCAATTTGCTGACGTTGCTTTCTCATAGAAAAATATTGTAAAGAATAACTCATTTGACCCAGCTCCCAATGCTTAACAAAAATATTGGTCTTTGAAATACTCATCTGATCTTCAGCCGGCTTGAAGATGTAGAACTTGCCGGTTTAACATTGCCAAAATTGCCGGTTTAAATGTTGATGGCACCGGGTCATAATTGTTGCTAACATCAAGCTTGAAAATGTACCTCCTTTATACGCGTATCACTTGTAGCCCCCAAGTCTTAAGAAGGGAGCGTAGTAACAGCTTAAGACTTGCTTCAATATAAATGTTGCAACCTTGAAGAAATCCAGGTTGTTCATCAAAACGGAATATTCCACATATGTAGCCCCCAAGTGCCGGGTTGTCATGCTTGCAGCAACCTGGGACTTGTAATTGCCTTATGCTCATAAAAACTTCAACCAGTGTAGCCCCCAAGGGCTGGGTCATTATGCAATAATGAGCAGGGACTTTGTAGATATGATCATGTAGACTTGAACAGCAACGTGTAGCCCCCAAGGGCCGGCTCAACAAGACAATACTGAGCTGGGACTTTATATATACTTCATTGAAAATAACATCATATGATGTACACCCCACCATGAGGCTCGAACCGACGTCCATAAGGTTAAGAGCTTTGTACTCTACCAACTGAGCAATGAATTCTTCAAAATAATGGATTAAGGCTTGTGTACCTTGAATTTTTGACAGGTGCAATTGATAGCCCCCAGGGGCCGGCTCATTATAATGTGATGAGTCGGGTCTTCAATAAAGCAAGTAAAAAATGACCTTGCATTAGCCCCCAAGTGTCATGGTGCATGCTTGCAGCGACATGGGACTTCCATATTTGATATAATCTTAATCTGAATAATGTAGCCCCCAAGTGTCGGTCAGTAAGCCTCATAGCGACTCGGGACTATTCCTTCCATTGCGTAATAAATCATATCCATTGATAAAGTAATAGCCATTCTTGTTGAGCGACTTTGAAAACCTCACCATAATACTGCTTATTGATAACCATAATAAAAATCCAGCCATGGTGGCTATTCAAGATTTGAATAATATAATCCGGTTTGAAAACCAGTTCCTGTGATATTTGTTCACGCTGCCAACTTATTATACCAAATAATAAGGGTGATAACCCAAAAGATTGAGCGTACAAAGCTTTGTGCAATTTGACATATACCGCCGCTTAATACGCCAGATGCAAAGAAGGGTAATATCCCAAAAATTAGAGCATAGCGCTTCCAAGTATATAAGATCATCATACACTAGCGACTTATAGTCCAAAGCCAGGCCGGGTTAATAAACACCGGGTAGTTTCATGTATGAACCATAAGGCATCATAGCCCTCATCGGTTTTTAACCATGTATTAATATGTCACAGGAGAGGAACCTCAAAAAATGTTCAAATCAAATAACAAAAAATCAACGCTTTCATAGGCGGCCAGGCCTAAAAAATCAAGTGCTTTCAAGGGCCGCACAGCTACTGAGTTAAACCTTCATACAAACCTTATAAGCCGGACCTCACATAACCAATCGTCGCTCTAACTTTGACAAGTTCGTGGTCTCAGATAAGATTGACTTGTCAAAAGCACGGCTGGTCGCTCTGTGATTACCCGGGCGGAGTGGCGACTTAAAAAGGCAGGATAACCTGAGTTTTTAGGTGAATACACCTGGCTTCCAAGCCTGGCTTTTAAGCCCATTACAAGGGTCATAAAAACTCTTGTCCGTTGAACAAAGAGCCCCCAAGTAACATTTTATTTCAGGCATATAAGCCGGATCAACAAGGGTAGTCATAGCTATGCTCGATGAGCAGGAAGCCCCCAAGTGACATATTTCTGAGTTGTGCTTGCCGGGTACCTATGTTTGAGTTGTGCTGTGCAACAAACTCTCTTTGGTCCCTGTAACTCGGGCATCAAGCCTCCAAGTGATTTGTAATAAGGCGTGTAAGCCGGAGCAAGAGGGTAAGCACAGCTATGCTCATTGAGCAGGAAGCCCCCAAGTGACCAATAAGATAAGCCAATAAGGCAGGATACCCATGTTTGAACTGCGCATCATGGCAGCAAGCTCTCTTTGGCAACCTTTAATTTTTCTGAGAACTCGAACTTGCGAGAGATGGATTCTTTTTGAACCGGATGTTAAACCGGATATTGAGAGCTTCAAAGCTTTATGGGAGAGAGATGTCTCTTGAGCCGGATTTTAAATCGGAATCTTCATTTTGAGCCAGAAATTTTCTGACGGCCTTTAAATTTTCATCAATATGGCTGCAGCCTCCAGGACCGGGTTATCTTCCCCTTCAACGTCCTGAGGTTCTTGAATTTGCTGAAACTGGCAAGACTTGCTGCGTCATATCATTGTAGCCCCCGAGTCTTAAGACTACTCGAGGAGTTGGCTTGAGACTCTCCATACTTGACCATGATATGAACCGGCATATAGTTGAACAACGGATTGCTGAAATATGTTGAATCTCGACGGGTTATAAATGGCCCTGTCCATTGATCCATCCGATGTAGGCAAGGGCCATAGTTTGATGGTCTCCTTTGCAATTATGAATTCTGCATAAGAATGTGCACAAACGAGAGTAATTGTTCTCGAAAAATAAAAATGTATCAATAGAAACTTGACAGGATGGATTTCACCTGATATGTTTTGTCAAGAATTATCAGCCGTAGGGTTGTATCAATAATGACAGAGGTGATGGCTTAAAATGCTGTTCCAATCAGTGCAAGCGCACGGGAAGGGAGCAGCGGCGTGGGCGACCAGGCGGCTTGTTGGCAGCAGGGCCGCAGCAGAGGCGGTTCAGCGGGGGTGCCGGCGGGTCACGGCCTCGACGACTTTAATTGAAGGGCGGCTCAGACGCGTTGACGCGGCGGCTTGGATTTGGCCAGGGTGCATCGACGGCTCAGGGCAGCAGATGTGAACGACGGAGGTAGCAACGAGGCAACGGTGAAGGCGGCTCGGCAGGTCCGCGGCAAGTCACCATGGCGGGTCAGAGCAGCGGGGTGCCCCAAAAGCATCGGCCGCGGCTATGGGCTTAGGCAGTGGCGACTCTCCGGAATAGCGCACGGGTCGGATGGCGGATTGAGGCGACGCCTGTGATGGAGGTGGCTCGCTGGCCCGGCCACGGCAAGGGCGTGCCGGCGCGAGATGAGGCTGAGGCCTACTGCAGCTGAAGTGTGCAGAGACACGCCCCTGTAGTAGTTGAGGCGGACGACGGAGGGCGGAGGTGAGTGCGTAGGCTCGAGGCGGCTTATGAGGCGACGGAGGTCACGGGTCGCAGGTGAACAGGCTCGCAGGCGCTCCGGCGAAGCAAAGCAGTAGCTCAGCGGAGGTAAGGCAGCTTAGCGATGGTGCGGAGTCGAACCAGCGGGACCCGACGACTCAAGGAGAACTCGGCGGCTCGGGGCCAGTGACGTGGCGAGTCACAGCAACAGCGAGTCAGTGTCGCGAGCCGACGAGGCAGCGAGTCATAGCAACGGCGGGTCAATGACAGCGGACCGGCGATGGGCCACGGCAAGACGACAGAGACTCAGAGGGAGAACCGGCCAGGCACACGGCGGCTGGGGTGCCGCGGCGCGAGGCAGGACGGCTCGAGGTTTGGAGGCGCGCCGGCGCTGTGGAAACAAGTGGCAGATGCGGGTCGACGATGCGGCAGGAAGGCGCCCCTACGACAGCGCGACAGCACAGCCAAGTGGAGGAGGGCGTCCAACGCAAAAGCCTGGCGCTGCGCGGTCGGAGGCGCCGGGCGGCTCACATCAACGGAGTAAGCAGCGCCCGGCGAAGCAAAACCGGAGGAGACTGCGAAGCCGGGGCGGCTCCAGAGCATCCGCGGAGGCGATGGCGGGTCATGGTCGCGATTTGACGGGGCGACTCGAGCAGACTGGTGCCGGGGCCGGCTCAATGCGGCGTGCCCTTGGCAGAGATGGAGGCGACCCGGTGTGAAGCCGAGGCGGGGCCTGGTTGGTGAAGGCGGCTCGCGGCACTGCAGGTGGGCCGGCTTGCAGGCAAGGCAAGGCCAAGGCAGAAGTGAAGCGAGGCCGGCTCAGGGTGGCTCGTAGGCGACTCAGGAGACCCGGCGGCGACTCACGGGTGGCAACGGGCGCGGCTTGAAACCGAGGTAAAGCCGGCCTGACGCCACCGTGGCTGAGGAGGTGAGACAACAGCGGTCCGGGCGGCTTGAATCTTGTCGGAGCTTTAGTAGAGGCGGAGGCGAGCAGCAGGGATGGCGACTCACAGCGCAGGCGACTTAAAAGCGGGGCAAGTCCGCGGGGAGAGCCGGCGAGGCGGCTTGTGGCGAGCTTTGGCGACTCGCGGCTGTGGCAAACCACGGTTGAGGCGGCCGGCTGGCTAGGCGGTCAAGATTTCGGGGAGAAGCAAAAACAAGGCGGGCCACAACCTGGCGAGGAAGAAGGGTTCGAAGTAGGGGCTTGACCCGGCGGCAGCTCGGCAATTTTGACGGAGGTTATTCGCAGCGGCAGGCCGAGATACTGGCAGGTGGAGGCGACTTCATAGCGGCCAAGATGCAGCAGGTTGCTCGGGGCGAGGGCGCAGCTGCGGTGTAGAGGCGCGCCAAGCGAGGCAGCTTGCTACCGAGGGGAGCGAGGGCGGCTTGAGGCCACAGCGGCGGGCGATTTCGAGGCGATGAAGCCCGGCGGCTTAGCGCAGGGCGGTTCAGCGTGTGACGGGCGATTCAAAGCTCCGACGGAGGTAAAAACCGGCGGGTGGCGGAGGTGAGTCGGCCGGCTCCTGGTGTGCCGGCAGCAGGCGGCTCGAAACGAAGCCAGGGCCATATCTGTTTCCGAGTTGTCGGCCGGTTTCTTGATGTTTTGATCGGACAGCTTCACGTTCCCCTTGTTTCCGTCAGGTGATCAGTAGTAGCAGCTGTGACTTGTCCAATCTCCTCGGAACTTGAACAGGCAATTAGCCTTGCCTCGGTTTCTAATGATAGCTTCAACATAAATCGACCCGGATTCGACGGACCATCTAGTTGCGGCGGCGCACACAGTGCAACCCTAATCTTTCTTAAATTCAAACCTCATCCAGGTATTAGATCTGACAGCTCACTTTGGAAACAACGTAAATCCTTCCCCAACGATTCTTCTTCGTCCGGAAAATTGTGAACTTCTCGATCCCTGGGAGAGATCCCTCCAAGAACTCAACACCACCGTGCGCGGGCCCCACGGTGGGCGCCAAGTGTAAATGCGTACGTGCAATGCACGTTAATATTAGGCAGTATATTAATTGCATAAAGATAATAGGTAAGATATCATTTTTTTGTGTTAATTATGTGATTAGTGCTCACGGAGATATTTGGTATGATAATTGCACGTTAAACATGTTGAGCGCTCACCATTGGAGCAATCTGGGTCGTCGGATTGACCTTATTTGATGGCCGAGATTAATTGGATCTGCCCCTTAGGGTCTTTTTACATAGGTATAGATTCTTTTGTTGGCTTGTAGTGGGTTGGGGTGGTGTAGCTGTTATTGTGCACTGTTGTATCCTGTCTTGCGTGTGTGTTGTGGTGTCGAGTTGTATGCTTTGGGTTGTATGGTTGTTGCTTTATCTATAAATGGGGGCACGAGCCTTTTCAGTAAATGTTTTGCTTAGTTTGCGGCTTGCCCAGGCTTCATATTTTTCCTAGCTCCTCCATCAGATGCAACCACTCATTCAAAATCTGATTATTGCAAGGCACACTAGTCTCTTCCTCCATATTAATTTTTTGGTGCATTTAGTGACCCGATATGCATTTTGTTGCACTATACTTATTCAGGGTGTTGAAAGTTTGTTTTCTTTTTTCAAAGCTTCCACCCCCTCTTCTTTCTTTTGTCTTTATATGCTAATGGGTAAACATCACAGGTTTATCAGGGGTCATAGAAGGTGACTTGGTTTACAAAAAAGAATGTCTTGGAGAAGGAACTGTAACAGATGCTTCAGAAAATAATGATGACCACACCAATGCATCTGAAATGGACATATTTGCTGAAACACTTCCGGAAGAAACGATCCAGTCTGTCAAGGTTTACTATATTTACACACAAACAGAGTGAAAACTTGTGCATGAGAGCTGCTGTTTGTGGAATTCCCTTTCATACACTTCTCTTGTAGATAGCTGATTCTGAAGATTTATTGAAGGCAGTGTACACACTCGAGGATGTTGTCCTTCCTTTGCCTGGGTGATGAGCATTTGCTGTATGTTCTTTGTTATACAGTTGATTCATAGTGTTATACTTACTTTTTCCATGTGCAGCTCAGAAACATTGTTTCCTGGAAATGAAGTTGCTGGGATTTACCATGAAATAGCTAACAAGGTAATGCTATCTTTACCGTGAATTTTATTGAATAATGTGCTCTTAAGTTCTTAAGCTTTTCTTTTTCTTTTTTTTTGCTACCAAACTATAGGGTGTAGATGTGTAATATTGGATTAGTTTCCCTCTTTTTGTAGTACATTTTTAATTGCTACCCATGTGTTCTGTGCACCTTACCTGAGTACTCCCTCCGTTTGAGATTCGTAGGCAATAATTTCTGATTTGATTTTCTATTTTACATGGCATGTGCTTCTACCAAAGCATCCAGTGTAATTACTGCCTTCCGATTATGCCCTTTGCTTTTCTTGAAAAGCTGCAGAATGAAATTGCCAACCAATCACGCTAGTAGGTAACACCAAACTTTTCGTTTTGGCAATAAATACAGCTGCATGCAATCACTCTTGTCCAAGGCCAATCTAGTATATTTTCATTGTGATCTTTGTTGCTTTCTATTATTAGCTGGTTTTGTTGATCTTTGTATCTATACTAGAATGGTGGAGGCTAAGTAATTTCTTATGTTTGGATTTATGAAGTTTGTTTTGTTGAAATGAGACACACATATCTCCCTTTTTACAGGGATATTATCTGTAAGATTGGAGCACAAACCTATTTGTCAGACTACTGAAAAGAGATAGCTTCAAGCCTTAAATAGTTTCTTTTTAAATGTGTATTTAATGTCTATCTGTTTCTTTTTGTCCCAGGATGGTATTAGCCTGACAGAGAGCATCCATGGAGTCAAGTAAGTTAGTTTGTTCCTATATATGTATGTTGCTTTCTGAAGCTAGTTTATAGCTCTGTACGATAATTGTGATCATAATGGGCCTCTATAAAGCGGGTGTTCATATAACACATCCAAAGGAAAAAGGGAAGCGTTTCTAGCCGGCTGTCCGTCCGAGCCACGCACCGGTGGCACGCGCACTAGCCACGCGTCAGCCCTGGCCCACCACCCACCGCTCTCGCTTTCCTTATCTCTATGAGAAACCATGTGAGCCATTCCGTATTCTTTCTCCATCTCTATCGTTCATTCTCGTCTTCTTCGCGAGCTTTCCTCTCTCTTTCTCTCTCACCTCTGCTATCTCCCACATCAAGCTAGTCCCCTTCTCTTTCCTCTCATCGCCCTGGCAGAACCATCCTCCCGACAAACTCCGGTCGGCCAACCGCTGCCTTGTACCTGGCGGTGCGCTGCTGTAAGGGGTGGGAGGGGAGCGACCACCTGGGGGTTCTTCTGCTGTGACGCCACCGGCAAAGCTACGAGCCGTCTCGGCCACGCCGCGAGCAGTAGAACGCTGTTTTAGCAGGGTAGTGGCCAGGGCGTGCCGGGGTGCTGCGGTGCAAGGTATGAAGCGGTGCTACGGCAGTGGTCGTGGGCGCTGCGACCGGCTGTGACAGATGCTGTGTCCGACGGCAACAGATGCTACAACTAAGGGTAGTGACGTTGAACTGCTGCAGCCGATGACGTTGACTGCTGCAAACGGCGACGTCGACTGCTAGCACCGGTGACTTGGGACGCTGGAACTGGTACCGGAGGCCGGGATGCAATCGTCAGCCGTGGGAGCTGCAACCGGCAGCAGACGGTGCCGGAGATGAAAGTCACCCGATTGTGGGATCGTGGCACTAGATGCTGGAACCGGCTAGCGACAGAGCTGCAACCATTGGCAGCAGAAGTTGGAACCCACCGGCGAGTCATTTTTTGCTGGGACCAGCGACTTCCAGTGTTCTGACGGCGAACCGTTTTGCTGGGATCGGCTACCCTCACTGCTGCAACCAGCATCGAGGCTGCTACTGCTGGGTAGCGGCCGGTGGGGAGCTGCAGTGATGAGCCCGAAGTCTAGCTGACGTCGGCGAGCTGTTGCGGGAGTGGGGTGGGTGCGCATTCGCCGCACAGCCACGGCCTCCCATGTGGCATGGTGCGGAGGAGAAACGAGCTGGGGTGAAGGGGATTTTTGCTGTTGACTTTTGGATCATATCTGAGACGCAGGGGAGGAAGACGACATGCAGTGTGCGCGATCCAACGGTTGGCGCTTGGCGAATTGGACGGCATACGTGTGACCGGTTGACCGGCGCCTACCACTGGCCAAGGAAAAAGGGGTTTAAATATTGCATTTGGTCACTAATATTGTATCTTTGGCATAGCTACTGTGTTATCTTATTCATATTCATGCATTTTTTGATATATCATTTTAATATCCATTTTTGCATACTAACCGTTGTGCTGGATGACACAAATTTCAATTGTAAGGGAATTCTCGATTACAAGCATGAAAGGAGGTTACCGTCGTGTATTACAACGACCTATTGACTGTGAATGGTATGTGCAACTTAAACAAAATTCTACTGTTTAGTTCAATCAATTGCTTTGTTTATGTTTTGGTTTGTTAAGTTTAACTATATTTGCTGTACAGTGAGTTCTAGTTCTAGATGTTTCAATGCAGTTTCTCTTTTGCAGGATTTTTTTCCATACAATTTAGGATCGGGTTCCATTATCAAAGGGGATAACAGAACAAAACAAGAAAAAATAGCATCCATGTGCAACCACAAGTTGAATAACGAAAGCTGCTACTTCATAGCAACCAAAATGGACCTACTAACATCGTCACCAACTAGTTTATAACGAAACAACAAAAGGAGGGGGAAACACAAACAGCCCTGTCAAGCTCGAGCACCAAAATCAAACACTCCAGCAACTTTTTAACTGTTACAACTCTCCAAACGATACTAGCAACAGGACAGGCCTCCAAAGATCCCCTATTTTTCATGCTTCATCACCGTGCTCAGCCGCTTCCTCCATATCATCATCTTGATCTTTCAGCAGCAGTCTCTGAGTTCTTTTCTCTCCTCCACCATTCTTGTGAATGGCCAGCGCCTCATCCTGGAAAGCAGTTGCCCCTTGCTCCAGCAGCACCTGTTCCTTGGCATTTTGAAGACCTGCTCAGTAGCGCATAGAAGAATAGGCATACCAAATGAATTCAGCTGGAGATCTAACAAGCTTGTGATCAAAGCAGGCCCTATGACGTAGCTTCCAAATGGCCCAATATATAGCAGCCAAACCTACAATTTGTAGATTTCTGCTGCTGGGAATAAAACGTGGTATCCACCAAAAGTATTGGGTAAAGCATCCATGCCTGGTTTTGGCCCCTAGGCATTTACTCAAGATGCTCCAAATGTATTTCGCTGCCGAACAACCAAAGAGATGATTGATACTCTCCGTCTCGGAGCAAAAACTACAGGAAGGATTACCATTCAGTTCCTCTTAATCATATTATCTTTAGATGCTTATGCCATATAAGCCACAGCCATATCTTAATTTTCAGAGGTATCTTAACTACAGGAATGATTACCAGTCCAGTTCCTCCCAATCACCCATCCTCTTATGAATCTTATCTTCAGTTCCAGTCAGCCACATGCAATCTGCTCCCACAAGCAGGTACCCCAAATACTTAATAGGCCAAGAACCCAACTGACAATTGAAAAGATCAGCATACTTTGCCCTTTCTCATCATCCTGTAACACCATCAACATCTCACTTTTCTGAAAATTGATTTTCAATCCTGACATTTGCTCAAAGAGATACAGTAACAGCTTGAGATTTCTAGCACTGTCCGGATCATCTTGTATAAATAATATAGTACCATCATCAGCATATTGCAATATAGCCACTCCTTTGTCAATTAAGTGCGAATTAGGCCAATAATCTGTTCATTTGCTTGAGCCAACTGAATCATTCCTTGCACTTTTGCAGGATACCTTGTACTTCTCAGTTAAATCGTCTCTTAATACTGCAGGGACCTCATGACTTACACAGATGACAAAATACACTTAGTGGAGACTGACTTAGATGTTCTATCCAAAGCCAAGCCATCAGAAGTAAATGAACTATTATCTACAGGGGCGTCACATGATGATTCATTGGACACCTCTGGAGCAACCATCCTAGCAGAGACCGAATCTATTGGCAGCTCAGATCTGTTACCAGAGCTTGCTGTAAAATTAAGTTTTACTCTACCGACATCATCTTATGCTACGATGGCTATCAGGGAGCTCACGAAGACTTCAACTTCGGTATTTTTCTAATTTCCAGATCATTTTATTTGGTTTTGATTTAAAATATTTTTTATCAGCGTTGCTTCTGCAACATTTTATTCTTTTATTTAGTTCATAATTGACACTCTGGGGGCATTATAGGGCATTTCATCCAAATGCATCTCCTTGCTGGAACATTGGTGCCACCCAGTTAGTACTGGTGCTTGAATGCCGTTCGATTTCGAAACCATATGCTGCAGTCTAATTAGTGTTTTCTGGCCATCAATCCGTTCTTATTATTTTGCCTGTGCTGTTATTGATTTTAATTAGTGTCTGCTTAAGTTTGCC
The DNA here is from genome assembly GCA_021605205.1 of Aegilops longissima. Taxonomy (NCBI): domain Eukaryota; kingdom Viridiplantae; phylum Streptophyta; class Magnoliopsida; order Poales; family Poaceae; genus Aegilops; species Aegilops longissima. The sequence goes on along the minus strand of CM038678.1, from coordinate 545,214,445 downwards.
AAGTTCCCCACTCTTCCTTAATTATCTAACATTTCTTTTGTTAATAAACTTTGCTGGATGAGTGTGCACCTCATAAAGTTTTTTGGGTTGCACACAGGTTGATTGTCAGAAAGCATTAAACTCCTGAACCTGCAGCAACATGCATCATTTCCGAAAACTGATCTAATCTTGAACGCGTGGAAGTTACGTGGGTACGTTCCATCAGCAAACTTTGTCCAATGACGTGAGTTTTCCCTCTAGGCCGTCATATATTCTACAACAATTTTTATAGAGATTGATACTCCCGTCCCAAAAAGAAGTGTCCTGGCTTTAGTGCAAATTTAAACTAAAGCCAAGACACTTATTTTGGGGACGGAGGGATTGCAATATTTGGACTGTAATAACTAGATGTTTCTTTGTGCTTGCAGTGATACATTCCTGGATTCTACATGTTGACTTCTATAGCATTTCTGTAATATAGGGGAGGATGCGGTCAGCTAGCGAGAAAAGAACGACCACTATTTCGGATGTCCCACTGAGCAGAGTAGGCAGTTTACCTGAAAAAGGAAAATCAAAAGGAAAACGAGCAACTGTAGGCAGTTTTGTTTTGTATGAACTATGAGGGATGTTGCTTGGATCAGTATTGCATTGTACACGGAGCAGGTCTAATACCCTGTACAGCTATTAGTAAGTAAAACTTCAGGTATCGTCGAAGATTGCTAGTTATGCTACTTTCAGTTCATAGAGGTTTTTGCCACAGAAAAAAAGAGGGTTCGTAGTTCTAATTTTTGCAAAAACAGGCCAATCTCCTCTCTGATCTTGGAAGGCCAGCACTTTTTTTCAGACCGACTGGAGCTGTTCATTACAAGTGACTATAATTCTGGAAAAAAAAAACTATTTTTTCAGTTAACATTCACACCTGTCTGATATAGATTCTACTCCCTCCGTTCCTAAATATAAGTCTTTGTAGAGATTTCACTATGGACTACATACGGAGCAAAATGAATGAATCTACATACATCCGTATGTGATCCATAGTGAAATCTCTAGAAAAGACTTATATTTAGGAACGGAGGGAGTATCTCTTTCTAGGAGTGAATAGCAAAAAACTACCACATTACGGGCTATCGTTCCGAAAAACTACCGCTTTTTTTAATTTTTCAAAAACTACCACAAAAGTGGTGGCTGTTCCAAAAACCCAAGTGGCGAGCAGTTAAGTTTTAATGGGTTATGACATATGGGGCTGCCCGTCGGTGTTTTGTCGGCCACAATGCTCACGCTGCCGGGTGACGGCCGTTAGGGCGCCGACGGCCGTCCCGACCAGTGAAAATAGATCCGCCCTTACTCTGTCTCCTCGGCTCACTCACTCTCTCTCTCCCCTCGCTCTGCTTCCCTGGCCGAGCTCTCCATCGTCGCCGACCACCTCGGTTCCTCGTTGCGGCCAGATGCCTTCTTGGAATGATGGGGATGAGAGCTCAAGCGACAACGACATGGGGCAACTCGATGGACATGGAGTACTTTGTAAGCCTCATCCTCCTCCTCTCTGTCATTATCTAGGGTTAGGGTTAGGGTTGAATCGATTTGGGAATGAGGGTTGATGAGTCAGTATATTTGTATGGATGGATTCGTTTGGTTTGGTTATCTATTAGTTTTGATCTAGGGTATGGATGGCACTCATGATGTCGATCGACCTTGAGCAAGGCAAAGCTTGACTCAAGTTGAACTAGTTGATGCATTGGTTCGATCTACCTTTTATTGCATGTAGGACACACGACACCATCCCCGAGCCACTCGGTGTGGTGCTCCCATGGAGGAAGTTTCAAGTGTACTCTTCACGATATGAAGCCTAGGAAGTGTGTTGCTTTTGAAGGTGCTAACACCGGGAGGAGGTTCTATGGATGCCTGCTCAGTGAGTAATTGAGTATCTTTGGGTGGATTCGATTATGCCTAGTGGATTCATTATGCCTAGTGGATTCGATTATGCCTAGTGGTTCTTGAATTTGTACATTAACTCTGTTTGAACTGAATTTAGTCTTGAATTTATGGTTACATGTCATCCTTGTGTACCAATCCTCTTTTGAATTGAAGTTAGAACTGAATTTATGCATTTTCAAGTATGTGTTCTCTGATCAAACTACGGGAGGTGTGAATTGTGGTGTAGTTCGATGGGTTGATCTGCCTGGCCCGATGTACTTAAGAACCGCCTCATCAAGTTGTGGGAAATGTTCCATGAGCAAAACCTTGGAAGGATTCAAGACAAGCATGCATATGAGGATGAGGTTGCCAAGTTGAAGAAGGACTATGATCATCTCTCGCCTTGAGTATCATAAAATGGTTGATGATGTTAGCAAGATGTTTGACCGGCGGGATGGTGTTGGCAAGATTGACTACCAAAAAGCAATGGATCTTTGAGAAATTTGAGAAGCGTAAGGAAGAGCTAGAGTTTGGAGATGAAGATGGAGAAGCTAAGGCTAGCAAAAGAACAGAGGTGTATCCTTCAGGCCCGTGCGTACATAATTCACAACACTAGGAAGGCAATGAAAGAGATAAAGGTGGATGGGATCTTCTTGCACAAGAGAATCTGAGCTTGAGAAAGTAGTTCTTGATCTGCTGAATCTTGCCATGGGAGCAAGGAAAAGCTTGAGAAAATCAAGGCCATCTTGGAGGCTTGAAGATTTGGACAATGGTGGTTAAGTAAGTAAGGTGGCCTACACATATAACAGCCTTGCAAGATGATGGTAGGAGTATATTTTGTGCAGATCCTATATGAACTGCTTAAGTTATGGTAACTAGAGTGGTGGAGAACCTTTGCTAAGTCCGGCTTATGTTATTGTCTTTGTTAAGAACCTATCTATCTTAAGTAATGCGGTGAAGAACTGTTTTATTTCTTTAGGTTGTTTTCCGAAAGTAGCAATCTTGAACTAGTATATTTTGGGCCTAAAACCATTATGTACACATTGTGGGCCTAGACTGGGCTGTTTTATTACTCCACCTACCTACCACCAACCATTAGTGGTCTATAAAGCCCACCCCTTGAGTGAAACCGCATCAATCCCCATCCCCACCCTTCTCAACCCCCACCGCCAAAGAAACCCTAGAATCCAAGGAGAGATGGATCTGGAGAGGTCATAGATGGAGAAGAAGAGGTGCCCGAGCAAGCCAGCGCCAAGATGCAAGGAGGAGGCGAGAAGGCAACTTGTTTGAGATGATCCTTGCAACGCAACCGCAAGGACATAGAGCAGTTCTGGAGGCATTCCCCTGGTTCCAACCCTAGTGATGATGATATCATCTCTCGGGCAAGGAGGAGGGCAAATTTCCATCCCTTTCAGGTCACTAGGCGAGGTGGACTAGGATTACTGCACCCATGATCTTCTTTGTTATGTTTCGTGTTCCTAGATCTGTCTTTCTATCTATGTGATGTTTGAAGTTGGTGTAAGAACAATGTTGAATGAGCTATGTATGTGATGAATCAAGTTGTCTATGATGCAATGCAATGTATGAAGCTGGTGAAAGAAAAATGTTGAATGATCTATCTATGTGATGAATCAATGAATTGATCTGGTGATCTTGATGTTTAAGTTAGGTATGTTATGGTTTGGTCTCTTAGGGTTTGGTGCCTAGATGGGCAAATCTAGATGGTCTCCTAGGACATATCAAATCAAAATAGAGCTTGACAACAGATAACTTAATTGTTCCAAGCAGTTCAAACACAGACCATATAACTTAATTGTTCCAAGCAGTTCATACATAGACCACATAACTTAATTGTTCAAATGAAAACAGAGTTCACTGCAAATAACACAGATAGCAAGCATGCCTTAGAACCAGTTCAAGCAGTTCAAGCAAGCAAGCAGTTCAAAGCATAGTTGAGTGCAACACATTCAATGGTTGCCACTGGCTGTGAAATACAAAACAAGTTTGCTTGGGGCCTTCCTCTTCCTCTTAGAACCAACATCGACTTGACTGATGTTGATGCTGCCTTGGAGCATTGAAACCTCTTGCACTTGACCGGTGTTCTTTCTTTGGAGATGATGCACTTGACCAGTGTTGTTGGTGGTCTGAAGCTGGTGGTGGGTTCTTTCTCTTTCTTGATCCACCTGTTGAAACTGCAGAGATGTGGTTGCCCTTGTTGTAGCAGATGTGGTTGCCCTTGTTGAAGCCGTTCTTGGTTTCTCGCCCCTAAGTGGTCCTAAAGTCGGAGCAGGGACTGTCGAGCTGGACCTGATGTGGCCCTAGCCGGAGGTGGCCTTGTTGGTCTTGAAGTTGCCGGGTAGGATGCCCTATTTTCCTACAATTAAAAACAAGTTGTAGCTCACAAGATGTATGCATTAAAACAAGTAGCAGATTTTCCTTGTTGGACTGGCTTAGTTACCTGGTGGTTGTTTTTCCTTGTCATAAACTTGGCCTTAAGTCTGTCTCCACACATTGTCCACCCGTGGCCTTGCAGACCATAGTTATTGCATGTTATTGTGCCCATCCTTGATGTATCCTTTGGAGCTGGCACCTCAAATTCACCCTTTCTCCTAGCTGCCGCTTTGCCTTTCTTCTCCCTAAAAACTGGTGGTTCTATGTCCGGTGTGTTGGTGTTGAGCCGAATCAGGGCCGAGACAGGGGTAGATGATGTCTTGGTATGCAGCCTCATACAATGGCTTCTTAAAGAATGGATGCACATAATCTTCTGGGTGAACTTTTATCTTCTCACGCATTGCAGATATTGCATGGTGGCAAGGTGATCCACCATGTCCCACCTCCTGCAAGAGCAGCTCCTACATCAAGCTTCACACAATATGTGTTCTCTCCACTAGTTACTTGCCGGATGTTGGGACCAGCCATGTTTGCTTCACATGATTTAGCCCACTTCTTGCTCTCCTCAAGCTTCTCCATGTAATGTGGGGTTATTTCCACCTACAACTCTCTGTTTTCTCTCGATGCCTGGTACTTAACCATTAGTTTGGTCCTCAACCCTTCAAACATGGTCTTAATTGGTTTTGACCTAACATCTAGAATCATTTTGTTGAAAACCTCACTAAGGTTGTTCACTACCAAGTCAGTCTTGCACACATGATCCATTGCATATCTAGCCCAACACTCCTTAGGGATGCCATTCAACCACATGTAGGCTGGTTCACATGTCGCTTTCAAACCTGCCATTCCTTCTTTGTGACCATGTTCAAGTGAAGGAATAGCTAGCTTTGTCTACCCATTTCTTAAGTTCTTCGCTCTAAAGCCACCAATGGAAGTTGGCATATATGTGTCTTAGGCAATATCTTTGTGGGGATTGAGGAAATACTTCATTAATTGCTTTAAGAAGGCCCTGTTGTTTGATTACATAAGGTAGTAATGAGATAACTATAGCAGCATTGCTATGTGCATAAGAATAACACAGAGTCAGAGAAAATACCTTCTGCCTGTCAGACATGATGGTGTAGTTCCCACACTGGTTGCTGGTGCCAATGCAGACTCTAAGTTGGTTTAAAACCAGGTCCAGCTAGGCCCATCCTCTTTGTCAACCACCCAAAAGCAATTGGGAACACATTGTTGTTCCCATCTCTCCCGATTCTTTGCCAATATCTGGCGGCTCGTGGATAACTTGATGAAGCAACCATCAAGTCCTGCATAAACGAGAGATAGTTAGGGCAAAATTGAATAACTTGATTACATTTCTAACATGATTAAATCACTGATTTGTACCTATGAAAGGCCTACAACCAGCAAGAAATCCATCTTTTGATGCACGGAGGCAATAGAACATGTACTTGAACCTTGGTGTGGGGCTGGGTTCAAAGGATCCTCAAAAGTTGTCACTATGCACCTGCTTCCGTGGTTTGTGTCCAAAGACACATTGTAGGTAGTCCCTCAACCTCGAGATCGCTTTCTATGATCACCTTGCACAACATCAACACCATCGGTCTTGCCCTATATGCCAAACTCCTAGGTACATGCACCCCAAACTTCTTCTTAGTATGTTTGAGAACTGCCTCTCGTCGGCCTTTACATTTGATCTAACTGTGTCCTCCACGACTTCGCAACCCATTCAGAAGAACCTTTGTACTCTCTCCACAAGCTCCACAACTATGATTCATGTGGCACTTCTTGATTGTGAATGTATCTTCATGGGCTACTTTGGATGCAGTCATGAAAAAATCACATCCATTCTTCCTCTCTGGGCACCAAACAATAACCCTTGATGGTTCATTCCTATGGTACTGAAAGTTTCTCAAAGTCCTAACATGAAAATTTCTCAATGCCTTTCTAAACTCATACACATTGGTGAAGCAAGGTCCTTGCACAGCTGCTCATGTGCATCGGTACCTTTGGGTCATACCATTTCCTCTCTTTCTTCTTCTTCAATCTTCTCTTCCTTCCAGAAGGTAGTCTTGGAGTCTCCCCATCTGAGTCAGAAATGCCCACATCACCAGGGAAGCAATACTCATCGACTTCGGTACAAAATCTTGAAACTTTGGGATCTCTCGCTGACTGTGAGCTCTGGAAGTTGGACCTGGATTTGTCTGCTGCTCTTCTCACAGGCTTGAGTTTCTCAGGCCTGCATTTTTCCACAACTATTTCCTCTCCACTCTCAGCCTCTTTCTCCTCCTGCCAAAACTCTGAAACATCACTGTCATCTTCAAACTGTGGTCTGTCTTCTACAGCATCTCTTTCTTCTTCATTTACAATATTTTCTTCACCTCTCTTCCAAGCCTTGAAGACATCTTTATCTCTCTATAGTCACCCCTATCAATCTCAAAGTCTGAGGATGATTTGTCAATATCATCATCCGCTTGACCAGCAGCCTGTCCATCATCATCTCCACCATTAGCTTCTGAAATGTTGAAGTTACAGCTTTGCTGTGTGTTCAAATTAACATGAAGAGGGTGGACCACTTCATCTTGTGACAGACTTAACACAAAACCAGGACCCCCCACTGGACTGCCTATTGGAATTTGTTCTTCACAAACATTGTGAGCCCTGTTACATTCAACATTTCTATCTTCATTTGCCTTGAAAACAATGATATTGAGCAATCGTTAAATCTGAGTGGTCTATCATTTCTTCAATCTGCATCTTGACTGTCCGAAGAAATAAACCTTCTGTCCAATCCCTTGTTCTTTTACCCAAGACATGTAGTCATCGACCCATAGCCTTGAGTCTCGATAAGTGCTATCAAGTTCATAAATGTGATGTCTGAAACAGAAAACCTCCTTTCCATATTATCTCTACCCTGGAAATGCAGCCTAACCTCCCAAATTTCATCATCCAGCCTGCATTACATAATATGTTATTTGAAAAGCCCAACTAACTAAGTGTTTTTTGCTACAAAAATTCCGTGCACACTAACTATAAAGTACAGTAAGGAATCTGAATCCAACAAATGCTTCTCTGAATCCACCATGCATTTCTACTAAATCTAACTAATCCTTCAGTGCTAAGTGATACTGTTGCATCCAAAACATGCCACAGAGTGTTTGCTCAACTATTATTCAGTGCATGTTCATGTTCTAAGATGAATCACAACAGCATCAACCTAGGGTTTGGTCAAAAACTAACTAAATTATGCTATGTTGTTTGAAATGAACAAGGTAAATGCGAAACTGTTGAAGGAGCTCATAAGAGGGAAACAAACTTACTCCACCCCTCCAAATGCGAAGCTCAGTCTTTGGGAGTTGGCGGATCTGCACAAGCGCTAGCAAGAGACCTCGCTGCTCTGTACTCAAGCGAGAATCGCAATCACCAGCGACAGTGTAGCTCAGGGCGTGGAGCCTCAGATCGAGCTGCAGCTGTGGTGTCCGCTGCGGGGCGGCTCCGCCGGCTGGGTTCTTGGCTTACCGCTCCCCACCGATTATCAACCTCGAGAACTCGCCGCCTCCATCCCCCTTCCACCTCCACCCGTTGAATGGCCGCCATCGCCTAGTTTCGCGCCGCCGCCGCCATCGGAGAGGAGGCGCGCCTGAGAGAGGAGACAGAGAGGGAAGACAGAGTGAGGGCGGGCTGGATCGGTTTGACCTGGTCGGGACGGCCCGTGCGCCCTAACGGCCGTCACCCGCGCGCCGTGAGCACTGTGGCCGACACAACCCTGACGGGCGGGCCCCACATGTCATACCCCCAGTTAAAACTTAACCGTTCGGCCACTTGGGTTTTTTGGAACAACCAGCCACTTTTGTGGTAGTTTTTTGAAAAATTAAAAAAAGCGATAGTTTTTCGGAACGATAGCCCGTAATGTGGTAGTTTTTTGCTATTCACTCCTCTTTCTAGCATTTGCACAAATCTCAATATTCAGATCAAATGGTTCTCAGTGTTGACTTTGTCAAAAATAATAAAACCATTTTCGTTAATTCAGTGCAGAAACGTAGGTGCCTTGCAACCCCACGTGTACCCATGCAAGCGGGAAAAAAAAACACCGCGAGGCCTATTCTGCTGAACCGCCGGCTGGGTGATCCGCGCGGCGCACGCGCGCTACGACACCGCAGGCCGCGCGCATGTACGATCGTGAAGCAGTTACAGCGACACGTATCTTCCAGCCTATCGGCGTGGCTGCTTCGAGCGGTGGCCGCGTGCTGTCCCGGCCGCCGCTGCAGCATACTACGTGCCGCAGCCCAAGGCCTCTGGGCGGCGCCCGGGCCGTCCGGACCCAGTCTTAAAAACTCCACCGCGATCGATCGTCATCTCATCTCGGCGTACTACTACTCCCTCAAACTTGTACCCTTCTCGATATCCTGCGTTCTCGTATACGTGCTCGGCGTGCGTGCTAGCTGGGCGCTGAACGACATCGGCCGGCTGCCATGGGGCGTGGCGACGGACACGACGACGCGCTGCGGCGGTGGCTGCGGGAGGCGGGCGGGTGGCTGGTGGTCGACGGGGCTCTGGGCACGGAGCTGGAGGCGCACGGCGCGGACCTGCAGGACGAGCTCTGGAGCGCCCGGTGCCTCGTCTCCGCTCCCCACCTCATCCGCAAGGTTCATCTGGACTACCTCGACGCAGGCGCCAACGTCATAACCACGGCCTCCTACCAGGTACGCGCATGCCCACGTTTCCTCCGTTTCCCGTCCAAGCAAATGCTCTGTTTGCAGCACGATGACGCGGTGCGCGTGCGCGCGCGGGGTGGCAGGCCACGCTGCAGGGGTTCCAGTCACGGGGCGTGTCGAGGGAGCAGGGCGAGGCGCTGCTCCGGCGGAGCGTCCAGATCGCGCAGGAGGCGCGCGCCATCTTCGTCGAAGGCCGGTCGAAAGGCCCCTACGCCGCGCGCGATGAGTACGACGGCGTGGCGTCCAGAGCGCGCCGGCCCGTGCTGGTGGCGGCCTCCGTCGGGAGCTACGGGGCGTACCTCGCGGACGGCTCCGAGTACACGTACGAACCGATCGATGTCATCAGGCAACGTTCATTCGTCTTCCTCTGGACATGCTTTGATCTGATCCAGTAGTTAACTGATGTTTGTATATATGTGCACGTAGCGGGGACTATGGCAGATCCGTCACCAAGGAAGCGCTTAAGAACTTCCACAGGAGGCGGCTCCAGGTGCTGGCGGACGCAGGGCCGGATCTCATCGCCTTCGAGACCATCCCAAACAAGCTGGAAGCACAGGCACGCACGCTTAATAGTTATAGTCACTAATTGTGAGCACTCCGTGATGAGCTGATCAACTCCTTGCTGCACAACCGCAGGCTTACGCTGAGCTGCTGGAGGAGAACGACATAAGGATTCCCGCCTGGTTCTCCTTCACCTCCAAGGACGGAGCTAACGCGGCCAGCGGTGACCCCATCACCGAGTGCGCCGCCGTCGCCGACTCCTGCAGGAGGGTGGCCGCCGTCGGGATAAACTGCGCGGCTCCCAGGCTAATCCATGGCCTTGTCCTCTCCATCAGCAAGGTGAATACGCGCGGCTGCGTCTCACGCTGCATACTACTACTTCACGTGTACTGCCAACTCAATCGTGTGCATTTTTTCTATACTTGCAGGTGACGAGCAAGCCGATCGTGGTGTACCCCAACACCGGGGAGACGTACGTGGCCGAGACCAAGGAGTGGGTGGTGAGTTCTCTGTCTCTTGGCAACAGCTGCAGATAAATGTCCTCGATCATGTCGGTTTGCGTTGCATCACGGACCGTTCGTTGGTACGTGCGTTGCAGGACTCGGCTGCTGCTGGCGGTGGTGCGGCGGGGACGGACTTCGTGTCGTGCGTCGGCAAGTGGAGGCAGGCGGGCGCCTCGCTCGTGGGAGGGTGCTGCAGGACGGGCCCGGCGACGGTGAGGGCCATCGCGCGGGCGCTGCGGGAGGGGGATGCTGCCGCGGACGCCGATACCGACGATGACTACCCTGCCGTGGCCGTCCTGTAGAGCCTATAGGTCACCCTTTCCACATCGACCGCGATGCTGGCGTAGAGGTGTATGTAAATCGTCGTTCTCATGGCCCTGTTGTGATGTAAATCGTTCTCGTGGCTCTTTCTGTTATGACGAAGCTTGGTTCTTTGATCTTTCTAGTTTTAGTCGTATTCTCTGCTGTGTTGCGGTCTAGCTTGTTTTGGCTGCGTATTTTGGCGGTGCTTTGAGTCTGGGAGGTGGTTGTAATACTCGGCAACCGTGCATCAGTGAAACTAGAGGATAGTTTGAGAGGGGTTGAGATCCTCTACAGTGCAGTGCAGATGACAAGTGGGAGATCCTCTACAGTGCAGTGCAGCAATCGTGCATCAATGAAACTACAAGATACTCAGCTTTGTTGCTATGGGAAATAGGGAATTGGTTGATGAAATCTGATGACAACATGAGAATTAAACTTTAAAATAGATATAACCTACTCCATTTCTAAATATAAATATAGAAGTCTTTTTTGAGATTTCAATACAAACTACAAATGGATGCTTTTAAGTATAGATTCACTCATTTGCTTTGTATGTACTCTCTTATTGAAATCTCTAAAAGAGTATACTTAGGAAAGAAAGTATTATATTTGATTATGTATAGTGTAATTTTTTAAACATACAAAGATAGAATTTGATTATGTGTAGTTGTAAAGTGTATGTATTTATCAAATACAAGTAAAATAAGTGAATGAAAAATATTAAGGTGGATCTTTATCATGTATCATTATATGTTGAGGTACAAGTAAAATAAGTGAATGAAAAATATTAAGGTGGATCTTTATCATGTATCATTATATGTTGAGGTACGTAGGTCTTATCCCATTGTGAGGTGGAATGCTTACACGTTGATGTTAATTCGAAAATTTGAAAAATAAATCGTTTCAGTACATTTCGGGTCCTGCATGCCTCTCTGAGGCCGACGTGTCTATACTCTAATATGCAACTTTTTTTTTTGGTTGTGTCTATATGCAACTTGTTTGGTTGGAGAGAATATAGAAGAGAATCAAACCCATTAAGTGGGAAGGAAAGGGGCTGGAGAGAATTTAGAAGAGAATCAAACCCATTTAGTGGGAAGGAAAGGAGGCCTTTCAGCTATTCCAAGGGGCAGTTGCTAGTTGGTTGCTGTGGGAGCTGTTTTTTTCTAGAAAAAAATTCTTTAAGATGATGGAAGTGCTTTCTTTTAAATAGATATTTAAGGTAAAAAAATGATGTCTGTGTGTTACTGAGTATGTATTATCTAAAATATTTATAAAAGCATGTCTCACCTCACTCTGATGATATATCCATCACACCATCAAGAAAATAAAGACATTACTAATAATGTTATTTATTGATTTAATTGCATTATTTGTAACTAGTTTCAGAAGCAATTTTAGTTGCACCTTAATTTTAAAAATCACATTATAATTTTATTGTTTACGTTAACTTAGGCCACAATCAATCCTACTCGAATAAGACGGGGTGAGGTGGTTACCTCGATGCTCCGGCCCCTCGGCGACGCACTAGCCAGTATCGTTTCGATGTGTCTCTCGGTGAGAAGGACGATCCTCGATATCTTTATGGAGTTCCTTGGCACACTAGCGCTTAGATATTGTGATGTTGTCGTCAGCGACGACCAGGTCTTTGAGTAGGTTCTTGTAATAGCTAGGTGACGCTTTATTGTTTGTCACATGCTCCATTTAGCCTTGAGGACCTCTTCGGCCTGGAAGAGCTCGTTCCACTGATCTCCCAAGCACTCTTGCTCCTCGTGAAGTCGTCATTTTTTGTTTATCATCTTGCTAGTTGTGCCGAGCAACCTTAGCCTCAGTGAGTCGTGGTTCGGGATGTCGAGCGGTTCATTCATGATGTCCTAGTTATTAGAATCGAGACTGCTACCAGGCTCCCATGTGATGTCGTCAGGATTAGCGATGTTGCCATTGTTGTTATTGGCATTATTGCCTTCCCCATCATTGTTGTCGTCTCCACCGTTGTTATCGCTTGGCGTGATTACCATATAGATGTCGTAGGTGAAAGTTTCCGTCCACTTAACCGCGGGAATGGTGGTTGTTGGTGGGTTGTCCGAGGACTCGCTAACCTCATGGTTCGTGCCATCGACCTCTTGCAGGGATTTGGATTAAGTCCTCAATGTAGTGTTGATCCTCGGTCTGGTTTCATACCCAGCTCGTGAAAGACCAACTCGCCGCGGGTACCCATGATACGTCTTCGTCGTATCTATTTTTTCAAACATTTTTACCCTTGTTTTGGACTCTAACTTGCATGATTTGAATGGAACTAACCTGGACTGACGCTGTTTTCAGCAGAATTGCCATGGTGTTATTTATGTGCAGAAACAAAAGTTTTCGGAATGACCTGAAACTACACGGAACTTATTTTGGAAAACATTAAAAATACTGGCGAAAAAATCAAGGCCAGGGGGCCCACCACCTGTCCACGAGGGTGGGGGGCGCGCCCCCTGCCTCGTGGGCCCCTGAAGCTCCACCGACCTCAACTCTAACTCCATATATTTGTGTTCAGGGAGAAAAAATCAGAGAGAAAGATTCATCGCGTTTTACGATACGGAGCCGCCGCCAAGCCCTAAACTCTCTCGGGAGGGCTGATCTGGAGTCCGTTCGGGGCTCCGGAGAGGGGAATCCATCGCCGCCGTCATCATTAACCATCCTTCATCATCAATTTCATGATGCTCACTGCCGTGCGTGAGTAATTTCATCGTAGGCTTGCTGGACGGTGATGGGTTGGATGAGATTTATCATTTATCGAGTTAGTTTTGTTAGGTTTGGTCCCTAGTATCCACTATGTTCTGAGATTGATGTTGCTATGACTTTGCTATGCTTAATGCTTGTCACTAAGGCCCGAGTGCCATGATTTCAGATCTGAACCTATTATGTTTTCATGAATATATGTGTGTTCTTGATCCTATCTTGCAAGTCTATAGTCACCTACTATGTGTTATGATCCGGCAACCCTGAAGTGACAATAATCGGGACCACTCCGAGTGATGACCATAATTTGAGGAGTTCATGTATTCACTATGTGTTAATGCTTTGGTCCGGTACTCTATTAAAAGGAGGCCTTAATATCCCTTAGTTTCCGCTAGGACCCCGCTGCCACGGGAGGGTAGGACAAAAGATGTCATGCAAGTTCTTTTCCATAAGCACATATGACTATATTCGGAATACATGCCTACATTACATTAATGAATTGGAGCTAGTTCTGTGTCACCTATGTTATGACTGTTACATGATGAACCGCATCCGGCATAATTCCCCATCACCGATCCAATGCCTATGAGCTTTTCACATATTGTTCTTCGCTTATTTACTTTTCCGCTGCTACTGTTACAATCACTACAAAACCCAAAAATATTACTTGTGCTATCGTTAACGTTACTCCCATATTACTTTGCTACTAAATACTTTGTTGCAGATACTAAGTTATCCAGGTGTGGTTGAATTGACAACTCAACTGCTAATACTTGAGAATATTCTTTGGCTCCCCTTGTGTCGAATCAATAAATTTGGGTTGAATACTCTATCCTCGAAAACTGTTGCGATCCCCTATACTTGTGGGTTATCAAGACGATTTTCTGGCGCCGTTGCCGGGGAGCATAGCTCTATTCTTTGAGTCACTTGGGATTTATATCTGCTGGTCACTATTAAGAAGTTGAAAGACGTGAAAACAAAAATTTATCCCTCAACTACGAGGGGAGGTAAGGAACTGCCATCTAGGTCTGCACTTGATTCACCTTCTGTTTTGAGTAAGCTTGCGACACCTAAACCTGCTTCTGCTATTAATTCTAATATGTCGCATGTTATTGATGATGCCACTTCTGCTATGCATGATACTTATGATGAAACTACTTCTATGCTTGATACTACTGTGCCACTTGGTGAATTTCTTGATGAACAACTTGCTAGGGCTAGAGAGAATGAAATTATTGAAACTGATAATATTGATGATAGTGATGATGAAGGCTCTCCCAATAAATATGAATTACCTTTTGTGCCCGAGGGCTATATTATGGATGAAGAGACTAAAAGAGACTTTCTTGCTTGCAATGATAGAAGTGATCTTAAGAAATTATTAGCTAAGCTTAAACAAAAAACTCGGAATGCTAGAATGAAGTATGATCCTGCTTATGCTACTTCACCTATCTTTGTTACTGATTAGGATTATGAATTCTCTGTTGATCCTGATATAATTACTTTGGTTGAGTCTGATCCTTTTTATGGCTATGAATCTGAAACTGTTGTGGCACATCTTACTAAATTAAATGATATAGCTACCCTGTTCACCAATGATGAAAGAACTCGCTACTTTTATATCCTTAAAATATTTCCGTTTCTCATTAAAGGGTGATGCTAAGATATGGTTTAATTCTCTTGATCCTGGTCGTGTGTGTAATCCCCAGGATATGATTTATTACTTCTCTGCTAAATATTTTCCCGCTCATAAGAAACAAGCTGCTTTAAGGGATATATATAATTTTGTGCAAATTGAAGAACAGAGTCTCCCACAAGCTTGGGGGAGGCTTCTCCAATTACTTAATGCTTTGCCTGATCATCCTCTTAAGAAAAATGAAATACTTGATATCTTTTATAATGGACTAACCGATGCTTCCAGAGATTACCTGGATAGTTGTGCTGGTTCTGTTTTCAGGGAAAGAACACCGGATGAAGCTGAAATTCTATTGAATAATATGTTGATAAATGAAAATAATTGGACACTCTCTGAGCCAACTCCTGAACCTATTCCTAAACCAACTCCGAAGAAAAGAGGTGTTCTATTTCTCAGTCTTGAAGATATGCAAGAGGCAAAGAAATCTATGAAGGAAAAGGGAATTAAAGCTGAAGATGTTAAGAATTTACCTTCTATTGAAGAAATACATGGTCTTAATTTACCGCCTGTTGAAGAAATATATGATCTTAATTCACCACCTATTGAAGAAACTCATGGTCTTG
Source organism: Aegilops longissima (assembly GCA_021605205.1). Lineage (NCBI taxonomy): Eukaryota > Viridiplantae > Streptophyta > Magnoliopsida > Poales > Poaceae > Aegilops > Aegilops longissima. Next base: position 545,199,159 of record CM038678.1, on the reverse strand, counting down.
ATAACCCGACACAGGTAGTAAAGGTAAATTCTCTCTATAGATTTGATGAAGGTGATATTCCTCACTATAAGTCTGCTAGACAGTGCTTAGATGAGTTTGACAATTTTATTGTTAAACAAGAAAATTTTAATGCTTATTTTGGTAGACAATTAAAACAAAATGCTTATATGATTGAACACTTGGGTGATTATATGTCTAGAGTTAAAGGTGAACTTAAACTTATTAGTAAACATGCCTCTATGGTTACTGAAAGGATCGATAAGGTTGACTAGGGGGGTGAATAGGAAACTAACAATTTTTAGCTTTTCTTTACCAAATTAAACTTTGCATCAAAGTAGATTGTCTAGATATGCAACTAGGTGGACAACCTATATGATGCAACAACCATGAGCACACAAGCAAGCAATGGATATAACACAAATAAGCTTGCACAAGTAAAGGGATGAGATAACCAAGAGTGGAGCCGGTGGAGACGAGGATGTGTTACCAAATTCCTTCCTTTTGAGGAAATACGTCTCAGTTAGAGTGGTGTGGAGGCACAATGCTCCCCAAGAAGCCACTAGGGCCACTGTATTCTCCTCACGCCCTCACACAATGCGAGATGCCGTGATTCCACTATTGGTGCCCTTGAAGGCGGCGACCGGACCTTTACAAACAAGGTTGGGGAAATCTCCACAACTTAATTGGAGGCTCCCAACGACACCATGAAGCTTCACCACAATGGACTATGGATCCACGGTGACCTCAACCGTCTAGGGTGCTCAAACACCCAATAGTAACAAGATCCGCTAGGGATTAGTGGGGGAATCAAATTTCTCTTGGTGGAAGTGTAGATCGGGGCCTTCTCAACCAATCCCGAGCAAATCAACAAGTTTGATTGGCTAGGGAGAGAGATCGGGCGAAAATGGAGCTTGGAGCAACAATGGAGTTTTTGGGGGAAGAGATAGGTCAACTTTGGAGAAGAAGACCCACTTATATAGTGGGGAACAATCCAACCGTTACCCCCACCAGCCCATCAGAGAGTGGTACTACATAGGCTAGCGGTACTACCGCTCATGAGCCATACTACCGCCTCTCATGCATGGTGGTACCAGTAAAGTCCGACACGAAAAAGAGCCCTCGAATCGGGCGGTACTAGCACGAAACCGCCAGCGGTACTACGGTGGGGCTACAAGCGGTACTACTCATTGTGGAGCGTCTTGCCGCTTATAGCACCAAGCGGTACTACCGCCCAGACCACAGTACTACCGCTCGGACTGGAGAAGGCACAATGAGGACAGAGCAGGCTCTCCATTGAAGTGGAAAGGCTCGGAGGGTGTGCAAGGGATGTGTACGTGAAGATTCCACCCTAGCCTTTCCAAAGCGGACCCCCTCTTGACAGTACGGTGATCCCTACGAAACTAGTCCACCAAACCGAATCGAAAGGACAACACCGTCTTCGCTTCAAGCTCCGAGGGGAGGGAATCGTCTCATGCCAAAGGATGAATATCTGAAAAGCTCAGTGCACACGATTAGTCCGCAAAAGCATTGTCATCAATCACCAAAACACCTTAGGGCTAAATATGCCCTTACAGTTACCACTCAAGTAGAACAAGTACTTAAAGCTCAAAATGATTTGCTCAATGAATTAGATAGTAAGAATAACGATTATGTTGTTAGAGTGGCTACTAGAAGTGGTAAGATGACTCAGGAACCTTTCTATCCTGAAGGCCACCCTAAGAGAATTGAACAAGATTCTCAAAGGACTAATATAGATGCACCTAGTCCTTCTAAAAAGAAGAAAAAGAAAAATGATAGGACTTTGCATGCTTCTAGTCAACCTATTCCTGAAACACCTAAGAATCCAAATAATATTTCTATCTCTGATGCTAAAACACAATCTGGTAATGAACATGAACCTAGTGATAATGTTAATGATGATGTTCATATTGATGCTCAACCTAGTAATGATAATGATGTAGAAACTGAACCTGCTGTTGATCTTGATAACCCACAATCAAAGAATCAACGTTATGATAAGAGAGATTTTGTTGCTAGGAAGCACGGTAAAGAAAGAGAACCGTGGGTTCAGAAACCCATGCCTTTTCCTCCGAAACCATCCAAGAAAAAGGATGATGAGGATTTTGAGCGCTTTGCTGAAACGATTAGACCTATCTTTTTGCGTATGCGTTTGACTGATATGCTCAAAATGAATCCTTATGCCAAGTATATGAAAGAAATTGTTACTAATAAAAGAAAGATACCGGGAGCTGAAATTTCCACCATGCTTGCTAATTATACTTTTAAGGGTGGAATACCTAAGAAACTAGGAGATCCAGGAGTACCAACTATACCATGCTCCATTAAAACAAACTATGTTAAAACTGCTTTATGTGATCTTGGAGATGGTGTTAGTGTTATGCCTCTCTCTTTATATCGTAGACTTGATTTGAGTAAGTTGACACCTACTGAAATATCTTTGCAAATGGCTGATAAATCAACTGCTATACCTGTTGATATTTGTGAGGATGTGCCTTTTGTGGTTGCAAACGTTACTATTTTAACGGACTTTGTTATTCTTGATATTCCCGAGGACGATAGTATGTCTATTATTCTTGGAAGACCCTTTTTGAATACTGCAGGGGCTGTTATTGATTGCAACAAAGGCAATGCCACTTTTCATATTAATGGTAATGAGCATACGGTACACTTTCCGAGGAAACAACCTCAAGTCCATAGTATCAAATCCAATTGGAAAAATTCCATCGATTATTTTTGGAGGTTTTGAATTTCCTCTACCCAATGTCAAGAAAAAATATGATATTCTTATTATTGGGGACGTGCATATCCCCGTTGAGGTAACATAGTGTTATTCGAAATTTCTCCGGCTCCATGCTATTCGGAATGAGTTTGTTAACAAGACTTGATCAACCTTGTTAGTGGATTCCTTTTGATGAACATGAGATGCATGAAGTTAGAAAGCACAACCTTCTGTACCCTCTCTCTACTTTCTGTTATTTAGTTGAAATAAAGTAAAAATAGTATTTTTCCTGTCAGTTTTCTGAATTATCCGTGCAATATAAAAACACCCCGAAAATAAAAGTTCTCCAAATGCCCTGCCAATTTAATATGATTTTTTCTAGAATATTTGAGAATATCTAGCACTGAGAACACAACAGGTGGAGCAAGCACCTGGCCACGAGGGTCCAGGGCGCGCCCCTGCCTCGTGGGCCCATGGTGGCTCCCCTCCACTTATTCCTGCACCCACACACTTCTTCTTCCTCCCCAAAAAATCACCATCTAGCTCAAGCACGAGTTCTAGCTCATTTTGCTGCGATTTTTGATCTCCTTGCTCAAAGCACCTCTCACAAAACTGCTTTGGGGGATTGTTCCTTGGTATGTGACTCCTCCATTGGTCCAATTAGTTTTTGTTCTAGTGCTTTATTCATTGCAAATTTGTGCTGCCTAGGTGACCATGTTCTTGAGCTTTCATGTCAAATTTATATGGTTCCAAGTAGTTCTAATGCATGATATAGTCTTTCGGCACTTGTAGGAGTAGTTGCTATCAATTTTGTTGAGTTTGGTTCACTTTTATTTGAAGTTACTAAAAATTTCAGAAATTTTTCAGAGGAAGAAATATGTTTAGGAAAATGTACCAAGGTGGTCCTTCAAGGAAGCAAGGACCCATGCTTGCAATGCGTGATGCTGATGAAGAACCACCAAGGGACGCTCCAGTGCGGCCTTGTGAATGGCCTTCCGAGGACTTCATGGATCAAGCATGAATTAAGGAAGAATTTAACGCATATTTGCGTAACGCTGATCTTGTGAGCTTCGAGGCAGAAAAGTGCCGCCAGTACCACTATCTCACTAGTTCCTTTGTGAGGAGGTTTGAATTTTCATCTTCACGCAATTCTCAAACTGTCCTGTTTGATCTCTATGAAAATTCTTATACCATGGACTTAGAGGATTTTACCACTGCTTGCAAACTTCCACAATGGGGTAGTGCTAGTGAACCTCACAAATATGAATTTAGAGATTTTCTTGCTAGTATAACTGTGGGGGAATCTAGAGATATAGCACAAGCTACCATAGGGAGTATTCATTTTTCCCCTATACATTATTTTGCTCTCTTCATAGGTAGGTGCATAAATGGTAAGGATGAAGCATGTCACATGTGTGTCCCTGACCTCAGTATTCTTAGGAGTGTTGTGTTAGGAGATAAATCTTATAATTTGGGAGCCATTGTTGCACGTAGGTTGCATCATAATAGATTTAATGGAGATTTCTTTGGAGGAATTTATGCAACCCGTCTAGCTAATTTTCTTGAGGTACCTATACGTGAGTATGATGTTGAGCTGCCTAATGTTTATTTAGATTATAATGCCATGGTTCATCATTGTTTTCTTGAGAGGAATGAGCAGTCCCTCCAATATCGTTAATCTTTGACAGACGTCGCGCTGTCCATATTACTCTCCCTGCTCCCGCCTTCTTTGATTATCATGCAAAAGGAAGATATGTTATTACCAGAGAGGAGGCAGATGAGTACGAGAGGAGGGCGGAGGCAGCTCGCCGCCACGCTGCAGCTCAGGAGGCAATAGCCGCTGCATCTCAGTACGACCCCAACTACAACTTTGGATATCTGCCAGGCCATCCGTGGCAATAAACCAACTTAGGCCAAAGGCAAATCAAGAATTTCACTTCGAATTCCAGACCTCAACATCCTGTTGCTCATGGTGTTTCACGATCAGTATTGGAAATGAACAGAGAAGTGGTGGAACGTGCGGAACCACATATTGGATCACCAGCTAACATATCTTATCTAAACTCTCGGAAACCTGGGCATGGCTTACTCTTTCCACTAACGTTAGGACTTAGGCGAGCTGCTGAATACGAGACACTTCTTTCTCGGCCATTTTTGGAATTTGCAATAATGCGATGGGCGAACAACGGGAATTGAACCCGCGCATGGTGGCATTGATAGTAGGTATTTTCAATTTCTTTTTTTTTCAAATATCCTCAACCATCTGACCACATGTAGAGCCATCCCATAAGTAAATTCAAGAGAATTTCTTCATCTTCCAAAGTATGTGAGTGAGGTAAAAATTCAACTTAATTCAGGAATAGGTGGCGAAGGCTACTTGTTCCTTGTGTGTGTGTGTCTATATATATATATATATATATATATATATATATATATATATATATATATATATATATATAAAGGAAAGGGGTTATTTTTCCTTTACGGCAATAAGAGTTGATTCCCTTGCTTGTAGATTTGGATCGAGGTTACTAGCTCCAATTTGATACAATTTTTTTTGGGAAAGCCTAAGCTTGGGGGAGTACGTATTTCTCACCAACATTACATTCCTGTCCACACACTCATTGCTAGATGTCGGTGCTCATACTTTTTCACTGTACTATCCATGCTAGTTTATTTTCCCTTTTTTATGCTTTCTTCTTATGTGTTTGATAAACCTTAAGAAAACCAAAAAAATTAGTAATAGGTTTTAGCTAGTTTTATTTTCTTGCTGTAGTAGTAATAATTAAAAGAAAACCCAAAAAGATTTCCCGTTCTTTTTTTGCTTGTTGGGAGCTTTCCCGTGTAAATAGTTTTATTTCTTTTCTTTTCTTCGGGGGTCGATAGGAGAAGACCATGATTAAATTGTTGAAATGGCTCTTATATGCATTATTGTTGATTTAACCAAAAGCCCATATTGCCTTGTCTTCTCCTATTTATTGAAAGCTCGCAGATTTCAACTTAGTCCAATGCACGTGCACTATTATTATTATTATTCACATCGTTCGGTCATGCAAGTGAAAGGCAATTATGACGATATATGATAGACTGACTGAGATGAGAGAAGCTGGTATGAACTCGACCTCTCTTGTTTTTGTAAATATGATTAGTTCATCGTTCCTGATTCAGCCTATTATGAGTGAACATGTTTGCAATGACAATTAGAGATTATAGTTACTTATGCCATGCTTAATTAGCTATGAGTTATAATGGTTTACCTTGCGTGCCAACATGCTATTAAAATGGTTGTGATGTGGTATAATGGGGTGGTATCTTCCTTTGAATGATTCGAGTGACTTGACATGGCACATGTTCACGCATGTAGTTGAAACAAAATCAACATAGCCTTCACGATATTTATGTTCATGGCGGATTATACCCTACTCATGCTTGCACTCAGTGTTCATTAATTTTAATGCATGTTCATGACTGTTGTCGCTCTCTAGTTGGTCGCTTCCCAGTCTTTTGCTAGCCTTCACTTGTACTAAGCGGGAATACTGCTTGTGCATCCAATCCCTTAAACCCCAAAGTTATTCCATATGAGTCCATCATACCTTCCTATATGCGGTATCTACCTGCCGTTCCAAGTAAATTTGTATGTGCCAAACTCTAAACCTTCAAATGAAATTCTTTTTTGTATGCTCGAATAGCTCATGTATCAACTAGGGATGTCCGTATCTTCCATGTTAGGCCGGTTATTCTCAAGAGGAGTGGACTCCGCTCCTCACTCACGAGAAAATGGCTGGTCACCGGGATGCCCAGTCCCATGCTTTATGCAAGTCAAATCAAAATAATTGCAAATAAAACTCCCCCTGGGACTGTTGCTAGTTGGAGGCACTCGTTGTTTCGAGCAAGCCATGGATTGATGCTTGTTGGTGGAGGGGGAGTATAAACTTTACCAATCTGTTTGGGAACCGCCTATAATGTGTGTAGCATGGAAGATTACACCATCTCTTGGTTGTTATGTTGACAATGAAAGTATGCCACTCAAAATATTATTTATCTCTATTTCAAAATCGAGCTCTGGCACCTCTACAAATCCCTGCTTCCCTCAGCGAAGGGCCTATGTATTTACTTTTATGTTGAGTCATCACCCTCTTATTAAAAGCACCAGCTGGAGAGCACCGCTGTCATTTGCATCCGTTACTATTAGTTTTTATTGGGTATGACTATGACTAGATCTTTTTTACCATGAATTACAATGTCTAGTCAGTCCTTGATCTTTAAAGGTGCTCTGCATTTACGTTTTGCGGTCTCAGAAAGGGCTAGCGAGATACCATCTTGTTATATCATATCATGATTGTTTTGAGAAAGTGTTGTCACCCGAGATTTATTATTATTGCTCGCTAGTTGATTATGCCATTGATATGAGTAAACATGAGACCTAAGTGTTATTGTGAACATGGTTAGTTATAATCTTTGCTAAAAACTTGAATGTTGGCTTTACATATTTACAACAACAAGAGCAAACAAAGTTTATAAAAGTTTTTCTTTATCACTTTCAGTTTATCAACTGAATTGATTGAGGACAAGCAAAGTTTTAAGCTTGGGGGAGTTGATACGTCTCCGTCGTATCCTCTTTTCCAAACACTTTTGCCCTTGTTTTGGACTCTAACTTGCATGATTTGAATGGAACTAACCCGGACTGACGCTGTTTTCAGCAGAATTGCCATGGTGTTATTTATGTGTAGAAACAAAAGTTCTCGGAATGACCTGAAACTCCACGGAACTTATTTTTGGAAAATATTAAAAATACTGGCGAAAGAATCAAGGCTAGGGGGCCTACCACCTGTCCACGAGGGTGGGGGCGCGCCTGCTGCCTCGTGGGCCCCCTAGAGCTCCATCGACCTCAACTCCAACTCCATATATTCGTGTTCGGGGAGAAAAAAACCAGAGAGAAAGATTCATCGCGTTTTACGATACGGAGCCGCCGCCAAGCCCTAAACTCTCTCGGGAGGGCTGATCTGGAGTCCGTTCGGGGCTCCGGAGAGGGGAATCCGTCGCTGTCATCATCATCAACCATCCTCGATCACCAATTTCATGATGCTCATCACCGTGCGTGAGTAATTCCATCGTAGGCTTGCTGGACGGTGATGGGTTGGATGAGATTTATCATGTAATTGAGTTAGTTTTGTTAGGGTTTGATCCCTAGTATCCACTATGTTCTGAAATTGATGTTGCTATGACTTTGCTATGCTTAATGCTTGTCACTAGGGCCCGAGTGCCATGATTTCAGATCTGAACCTATTATGTTTTCATGAATATATGTGTGTTCTTGATCCTATCTTGCAAGTCTATAGTCACCTACTATGTGTTATGATCCGGTAACCCCGAAGTGACAATAATCGGGACCACTCCCGGTGATGACCATATTTTGAGGAGTTCATGTATTCACTATGTGTTAATGCTTTGGTCCGGTACTCTATTAAAAGGAGGCCTTAATATCCCTTAGTTTCCGCTAGGATCCCGCTGCCACGGGAGGGTAGGACAAAAGATGTCATGCAAGTTCTTTTCCATAAGCACATATGACTATATTCGGAATGCATGCCTACATTACATTAATGAATTGGAGCTAGTTCCGTGTCACCCTATGTTATGACTGTTACATGATGAACTGCATCCGGCATAATTCTCCATCACCGATCCAATGCCTACGAGCTTTTCACATATTGTTCTTCGCTTATTTACCTTTCCGCTGCTACTGTTACAATCACTACAAAACCCAAAAATATTACTTTTGCTACCGTTACCGTTACTCCCATATTACTTTGCTACTAAATACTTTGCTGCAGATACTAAGTTATCCAGGTGTGGTTGAATTGAAAAGTCAACTGCTAATACTTGAGATATTCTTTGGCTCCCCTTGTGTCGAATCAATAAATTTGGGTTGAATACTCTACCCTCGAAAACTGTTGCGATCCCCTATACTTGTGGGTTATCAACCCACGGTGTACACCAAGCTGTTGATCTAATTATTCGGCCCGGAGTAAAGGTTTCGACCTGGCATTGGTGGCCAGTCGAGTCAGCGAAGAGGGCGATGTTGCCAAAAATGAAGATCCGTCCTGTCACGAAGGTCATGCCGGTGTCGATCTTCTCGTCGATCCTGATCCCCGTTGAATCACCGCGACTACTTAGCCGGTCCTATATGGGCCAGCAATGATGAAGCTAAATCCAACAGATCTCGGCTAGGGCCCCTGAATTAAGAGTTTAGAGACGATTGTAATGAGGACCCAAGTTTTTGCTCAGGTTCAGACTCTTCGAATAACCCTACGCATTGCTTGTGTTTATTTCTTTTGGGTGGAGTACAAAGTACAGATGATCCTACCCTCATCAGTTTATACAGATACCAAAGGCGGGGTCTAGGGTTACCTCCTACTTGACTACATACATGGAGAATGAGTTGTACACGATTTCTAATATCTTGGAGTGTATGGAAATTCTTTGGAACCGTCAATTTATTTACCATGGGCCGCCTGACGTTGCCCGCTCCTAAACCGCCATGGGGGTCTTGGGCCCGACCCACCTGGCGGGAGACTGCGTGGTCAGAAATCCCCTAGCTGGGACATCATCACAAGATGTTACCAACTTTATGTTTATGTGTGGGGCATCGCAGACGCCGATGCCATTGTCGACTGCCGCCAGTGTCTAGAGCCACTCGAAATCACTACTTGGAGGGTATCCCTTGCAAAGGTCACTCTCACCTGCTCCTGTAGCGATGTGGCGCATTGCATGTGTTACAATTGTCACAATCTTGGAGTTTTGTGCTTTTTCGTTCATTCATTTAATAGGTGTAGAAGTTTCTCTTGAACCGTGCGTCTAAAAGACAAATCATTTTCACCATTGCGTTTTTTTGTCAAGATCTTTGAAACTAAATCTCATGTTAATAGGTGTAGAAGTTTTTTAAAGGCCGAGGATTAAGAAAACGAAACCTGAAAAACCCGAAAACCTAAAAAAGCGAAACAAAAAAGGAATCGGAAGCACATCTGTGCTTTTCATATTTTGGAAGCACACATGTGCTTTTCACTTTCCGGGAAGCACAATTGTGCTTATTACTTTCTGGAAAGCACACATGTGGAAAGCACAAATGCGCTTTTCGCCGAAGCACAACTATGCTTTTTCCGTGAAGCACAACTCTGTCTTTTCACACGGTGTGCTTCACATGACAAAAACAATTTTTTTTAGAAAAGCATAGGGAAAACTAAGGAAAATCCAAAAACCTAAAAAACCCCAAAAAAACGCGTGAAAAATAAACATGATCATGTGGATGCGCCCAATGCGTGACACGTGGCGGCGACTGGGAGCACCATGCGACGTGCCTCCATACGGCCCCACACGTCTGTTAGGACCCCCTTGCAGGAGTACCCGTTGAATAGTCACTGCTGAGAGCCACTAGGCAGGGGTGGATCTACAAAATGGACAATGTGGGCCGCTGTCCACCATAAGATTTTAGATCGGCCCATGGGAAATTAAATGACGGGCTGGATGAGAAAAAGGAACACCGAACAAATTGAAGGAAATATGCCCTAGAGGCAATAATAAAGTTGTTATTTATATTTCCTTATATCATGATTAATGTTTATTATTCATGCTAGAATTGTATTAACCAGAAACTTAGTACATGTGTGAATACATAGACAAACAGAGTGTCACTAGTATGCCTCTACTTGACTAGCTCATTGAATCAAAGATGGCTAAGTTTCCTAGCCATAGACATGAGTTGTCATTTGATTAACGATATCACATCATTAGAGAATCATGTGATTGACTTGACCCATTCCGTAAGCTTAGCACTTGATCGTTTAGTATGTTGCTACTGCTTTCTTCATGACTTATACATGTTCCTATGACTATGAGATTATCCAACTCCCGAATACCGGAGGAACACCTTGTGTGCTATCAAATGTCACAACATAACTGGGTGATTATAAAGATACTCTACAGGTGTCTCCGAAGGTGTTTGTTAGGTTGGCATAGATCGAGATTAGGATTTATCACTCCGAGTATCGGAGAGGTATCTCTGGGCCCTCTCGGTAATGCACATCACTATAAGCCTTGCAAGAAATGTAACTAATGAGTTAGTTGCTGAATGATGCATTACGGAACGAGTAAAGATGCTTGCCGGTAACGAGATTGAACTAGGTATTGAGATACCGACGATCGAATCTCGGGCAAGTAACATACCGATGACAAAGGGAACAACGTATGTTGTTATGCGGTTTGACCGATAAAGATCTTCGTAGAATATGTAGGAGCCAATATGAGCATCCAGGTTCCGCTGTTGGTTATTGACCGGAGATGAGTCTCGGTCATGTCTACATAGTTCTCAAACCCGTAGGGTCCACATGCTTAACGTTTGGTGACGATCGGTATTATGAGTTTATGTGTTTTGATGTACCGAAGGTTGTTCGGAGTCCTGGATGAGATCAGGGACATGACGAGGAGTCTCAAAATGTTCGAGACGTAAAGATCAATATATTGGAAGGCTATATTCGGACATCGGAAAGGTTCTGAGTGGTTCGGGTATTTATCGGAGTATCGAAGAGTTACGGGAATTCGCTGGGGAGTATATGGGCCTTATTGGGCTTTAGGGGAGAGAGAGAGGGGCTGCCTAGGGCAGGCCGCGCCCCCCCCCCCCAAGGCCTAGTCTGATTTGGACTAGGGGGAGGGGCGGCGCCCCCTCCTTCCTTCTCTTCCCGCTTCCCCTTCCTTCTCTCCTACTCCTACTACTTGGAAGGGGGGGAATCCTACTCCCGGTGGGAGTAGGACTCCCTAGGGCGCTCCATAGTAGAGGGCCGGCCCTCCCCCTCCTCCACTCCTTTATATACGAGGGAGGGGGCACCCCATAGACACACAAGTTGATCATTGATCTCTTAGCCGTGTGTGGTGCCCCCCTCCACCATAATCCACCTCGGTCATATCATCGTAGTGCTTAGGCGAAGCCCTGCACCGGTAGCTTCATCATCACTATCATCACGCTGTCGTGCTGATGAAGCTCTCCCTCGAAGCTCTACTGGATCGTGAGTTCGTGGGACGTCACCGAGCTGAACGTGTGCAGATCGCAGAGGTGTCGTACGTTCGGTACTAGGATCGGTCAATCATGAAGACGTACGACTACATCAACCGCGTTGTCATAACGCTTCCGCTTTCGGTCTACGAGGGTACGTGGACAACACTCTCCCCTCTCGTTGCTATGCATCACCATGATCTTGCGTGTGCATAGGATTTTTTTTTTGAAATTACTACGTTCCCCAACAGTGGCATCCGAGCCAGGTTTATGCGTAGATGTTATATGCACGAGTAGAACACAAGTGAGGTGTGGGGGATACTAGTCATACTTCTTACCAGCATGTCATACTTTGAGTCGGCGGTATTGTTGGATGAAGCGGCCGGACCGACATTACGTGTACGCTTACGCGAGACTGGTTCTACCGATGTGCTTCGCACACAGATGGCTGGCGAGTGTCAGTTTCTCCAATTTTAGTTGAATCGAGTGTGGCTACGCCCAGTCCTTGTTGAAGGTTAAAACAACACATACTTGACGAAATATCGTTGTGGTTTTGATGCGTAGGTAAGAACGGTTCTTGCTCAGCCCGTAGCATCCACGTAAAACTTGCAACAACAAAGTAGAGGACGTCTAACTTGTTTTTGCAGGGCATGTTGTGATGTGATATGGTCAAGACATGATGCTAAAGTTTGTTGTATGAGATGATCATGTTTTGTAACGGAGTTATCGGCAACTGGCAGGAGCCATATGGTTGTCGCTTTATTGTATGAAATGCAATCGCCATGTAATTGCTTTACTTTATCACTAAGCAGTAGCGATAGTCGTACAAGAAATAGTTGGCGAGATGACAACGATACTACGATGGAAATCAAGGTGGCGCGTGCTACCTCTTGAGCACTGCGTTGGTTTTCCCTTGAAGAGGAAAGGGTGATGCAGCAAAGTAGTGTAAGTATTTCCCTCAGTTTTTGAGAACCAAGGTATCAATCCAGTAGGAGGCCACGCACAAGTCCCTCACACCTACACAAACAAATAAATCCTCGCAACCAACGGAATAAAGGGGTTGTCAATCCCTTCACGGTCACTTACGAGAGTGAGATCTGATAGATATGATAAGATAATATTTTTGGTATTTTTATGATAAAGACGCAAAGTCAAATAAAAGCAAAATAAAAGGCAATGGAAATAGCTTGTTGTTGGAAGATTAATATGATGGAAAATAGACCCGGGGGCCATAGGTTTCACTCGTGGCTTCTCTCAAGATAGCATAAGTATTACGGTGGGTAAACGAATTACTGTCGAGCAATTGATAGAACTGAGCATAGTTATGAGAATATCTAGGTATGATAATGTATATAGGCATCATGTCCGTGACAAGTAGACCGAAACGATTCTGCATCTACTACTATTACTCCACACATCGACCGCTATCTAGCATGCATCTAGAGTATTAAGTTCATAAGAACAGAGTAACCAATCATACATAAAAGAATTCAGAGAAGATTCAAATATTGTTCATAGATAAACTTGATCATAAACCCACAATTCATCGGTCTCAACCAACGCAATTCTGCGAGACGACAACGATGCAACGATGGAGATCAAGGTGTCGCGCCGGTGACGATGGTGATCATGACGGTGCTTTGGAGATGGAGATCAAAGGCAAAAGATGATGATGGCCATATCATATCACTTATATTGATTGCATGTGATGTTTATCCTTTATGCATCTTATTTTGCTTAGTTCGACGGTAGCATTATAAGATGATCTCTCACTAAATTTCAAGATACAAGTGTTCTCCCTGAGTATGCACCATTGCGACAGTTCTTCGTGCTGAGACACCACGTGATGATCGGGTATGATAAGCTCTACGTTCACATACAACGGGTGCAAGCCAGTTTTGCACACGCAGAATACTCGGGTTAAACTTGACGAGCCTAGCATATGCAGATATGGCCTCGGAACATTGGAGACCGAACAGTCGAGCGTGAATCATATAGAAGATATGATCAACATAGTGATGTTCACCATTGAAAACTACTCCGTCTCACGTGATGATCGGACATGGTTTAGTTGATATGGATCACGTGATCACTTAGATGATTAGAGGGATGTCTATCTAAGTGGGAGTTCTTAAGTAATATGATTAACTGGACTTTAATTTATCATGAACTTAGTCCTGGTAGTATTAGCATATCTATGTTGTAGATCAATAGCTCGCGTTTAGCTCCCCTGTTTTATTTTTGATATGTTCCTAGAGAAAACTAAGTTGAAAGATGTTAGTAGCAATGATGCGGATTGGATCCGTGATCTGAGGATTATCCTCATTGCTGCACAGAAGAATTATGTCCTTGATGCACCGCTAGGTGACAGACCGATTGCAGGAGCAAATGCAGACGTTATGAACGTTTGCAAGCTCGATATGATTACTACTTGATAGTTTAGTTCACCATGCTTTACGGCTTAGAATCGGGGCTTCAAAGACGTTTTTGAAATGCCATAGAGCATATAAGATGTTCCAAGAGTTGAAATTAGTATTTCAGACTCATGACCATGTCGAAAGATATGAGACCTTTGACAAGTACTTTGCCTACAAGATGGAGGAGAATAGCTCAGCTAGTGAGCATGTGCTCAGAATGTCTGAGTACTACAATCACTTGAATCAAGTGGGAGTTAATCTTCCAGATAAGATAGTGATTGACAGAGTTCTCTAGTCACTATCACCAAGTTACTAGAACTTCGTGATGAACTATAATATGCAAGGGATAACGTAAACGATTCCCAAGCTCTTCGTGATGCTGAAATCGACAAAGGTAGAAATCAAGAAAAGCATCAAGTGTTGATGGTTGACAAGACCACTAGTTTCAAGAAAAGGGCAAAGGGAAGAAGGGGAACTTCAAAAAGAACGGCAAGCAAGTTGCTGCTCCTGTGAAGAAGCCCAAAGCTAGACCCAAGCTTGAAACAGAGTGCTTCTACTGCAAAGGAACTACCCTAGATACTTGGCGGATAAGAAGGATGGCGAAGTGAACAAAGGTATATTGGATATACATGTTATTGATGTGTACTTTACTAGTGTTTATAGCAACCCCTCGGCATTTGATACTGGTTCAGTTGCTAAGAGTAGTAACTCGAAATGGGAGTTGCAGAATGAACAGAAACTAGTTAAGGGCGAGGTGACGGTGTGTGTTGGAAGTAGTTCCAAGATTGATATGATCATCATCGCACACTCCCTATACTTTCAGGATTAGTGTTGAACCTAAATAAGTGTTATTTGGTGTTTGCGTTGAGCACGAATATGATTTGATCATGTTTATTGCAATACGGTCATTCATTTAAGTTATAGAATAATTGTTGTTCTGTTTACATGAATAAAACCTTCTATGGTCATACACCCAATGAAAATGGTTTGTTGGATCTCGATCATAGTGATACACATATTCATAATATTGAAGCCAAAAGATGCAAAGTTAATAATGATAGTGCAACTTATTTGTGGCACTGCCGTTTAGGTCATATTGGTGTAAAGCGCATGAAGAAACTCCATGCTGATGGGATTTTGGAATCACTTGATGCTTAAGTAACCATGCCTTATGGGCAAGATGACTAAGACTCATTCTCCGAACAATGGAGCGAGAAACTGACTTATTGGAAATAATACATACTGATGTATGCGATCCGATGAGTGTTGAGGCTCGCGGCGGGTATCGTTATTTTTTGACCTTCACAGATGATTTGAGCAGATATGTATATATCTACTTGATGAAACATAAGTCCGAAACATTTGAAAAGTTCATATAATTTCAGAGTGAAGTGGAAAATCATCGTAACAAGAAAATAAAGTTTCTACGATCTGATCATGGAGGAGAATATTTGAGTTACGAGTTTGGTCTTCATTTGAAACAACGCGGAATAGTTTCGTAACTCACGCCACTTGGGACACCACAGCGTAATGGTGTGTCCGAACATCGTAACCGTACTTTATTAGATATGGTGCAATCTATGATGTCTCTTACCGATTTACCACTACCGTTTTGGGGTTATGCATTAGAGACAGCTGCATTCACATTAAGTAGGGCACCATCTAAATCCGTTGAGATGATATGAACTGTAGTTAGGCAAGAAACCAAAGTTGTTGTTTCTTAAATTTTGGGGTTGCGATGCTTATGTGAAAAAGTTTCATCCTGATAAGCTCAAACCCAAATCGGAGAAATGTGTCTTCATAGGATACCCAAAGGAGACAGTTGGGTACACCTTCTATCACAGATCCGAAGGCAAGACATTCGTTGCTAAGAATGGATCCTTTCTAGAGAAGGAGTTTCTCTCGAAAGAAGTGAGTGGGAGGAAAGTAGAACTTGATGAGGTAATCTGACTGCTCCCTTATTGGAAAGTAGTTCATCACAGAAATTTGTTCATGTGACTCCTACACCAATTAGCGAGGAAGCTAATGATGATGATCATGTAACTTCAGATCAAGTTACTACCGAACCTCGTAGGTCAACCAGAGTGATGTTCGTACCAGAGTGGTACGGTAATCCTGTTCTGGAGGTCATATTACTTGACCATGACGAACCTACGAACTATGAGGAAACGATGATGAGCCCAGATTCCGCGAAATGGCTTGAGGCCATGAAATCTGAGATGGGATCCATGTATGAGAACAAAGTGTGGACTTTGGTTGACTTGCCCGATGATCGGCAAGCCATAGAAAATAAATGGATATTCAAGAGGAAGACGGGCGTTGATAGTAGTGTTACTATCTACAAAGCTAGACTTGTCAAAAAAGGTTTTGACAAAGTTCAAGGTGTTGACTACGATGAGATTTTCTCACTCGTAGCGATGCTTAAGTCTGTCCGAATCCTGTTAGCAAATTGCCACATTTTATGAAGTGTGGCAAATGGATGTCAAAACTACATTCCTTAATGGATTTCTTACAGAAGAGTTGTATATGATGCAACCAGAAGGTTTTGTCGATCCTAAAGGTGCTAACAAAATGTGCAAGCTCCAGCAATCCATCTATGGACTGGTGCAAGCATCTCGGAGTTGGAATATACGCTTTGATGAGTTGATCAAACCATAAGTTTTATACAGACTTGCAGTGAAGCCTGTATTTACAAGAAAGTGAGTGGGAGCACTACTATGTTTCTGATAAATATATGTGAATGACATATTGTTGATCGGAAATAATGTAGAATTTTCTGGAAAGCATAAAGGAGTATTTGAAAGGAGTTTTTCAAAGAAAGACCTCGGTGAAGCTGCTTACGCATTGAGCATTAAGATCTATAGAAATAGATCAAGTATCTGCTACCTCTTGAGCACTGCGTTGGTTTTCCCTTGAAGAGGAAAGGGTGATGCAGTAAAGTAGCGTAAGTATTACCCTCAGTTTTTGAGAACCAACGTATCAACCCAGTAGGAGACCACGCTCGAGTCCCACACACCTACACAAACAAATAAGAACCTCGCAACCAATGCGATAAAGGGGTTGTCAATCCCTTCACGGTCACTTACGAGAGTGAGATCTGATAGATATGATAAGATAATATTTTTGGTATTTTTATGATAAAGAGAAATAAAGATGCAAAGTAAAATAAACGACAATAGAAATAGGTAAGTGTTGGAAGATTAATATGATGGAAAATAGACCCGGGGGCCATAGGTTTCACTAGTGGCTTCTCTCAAGATAGCATAAGTATTATGGTGGGTAAACGAATTACTGTCGAGCAATTGATAGAATTGAGCATAGTTATGAGAATATATAGGTATGATCATGTATATAGGCATCATGTCCGTGACAAGTAGACCGAAACGATTCTGCATCTACTACTATTACTCCACACATCGACCGCTATCCAGCATGCATCTAGAGTATTAAGTTCATAAGAACAGAGTAATGCTTTAAGCAAGATGACATGATGTAGAGGGATAAACTCATGCAATATGATATAAACCCCATCTTTTTATCCTCGATGGCAACAATACAATACGTGCCTTGCAGCCCTAACATCACATGGGAAAGGACACCGCAAGATTGAACCCAAAGCTAAGCACTTCTCCCATTGCAAGAAAGATCAATCTAGTAGGCCAAACCAAACTAATAATTCGAAGAGACTTGCAAAGATAACCAATCATACATAAAAGAATTCAGAGAAGATTCAAATATAGTTCATAGATAATCTTGATCATAAACCCACAATTCATCGGTCTCGACAAACACACCGCAAAAGAAGATTACATCGAATAGATCTCCAAGAAGACCAAGGAGAACTTTGTATTGAGATCTAAAGAGAGAGAAGAAGCCATCTAGCTAATAAATATGGACCCGAAGGTCTGAGGTAAACTACTCACACATCATCAGAGAGGCTATGGTGTTGATGTAGAAGCCCTACGTGATCAATGCCACCTCCGGCGGAGCGCCGGAAAAGGCCCCAAGATGGGATCTCACAGGTACAGAAGGTTGCGGCGGTGGAAATAGGGTTTTGGCTCCGTATATGATGTTTCCAGGGTATATGGGTATATATAGGAGGAAGAAGTGCGTCGGTGGAGCAACAAGGGGCCCACGAGGGTGGAGGGCGCGCCCAGGGGGTAGGAGTGCCCCCCTACCTTGTGGCTTCCTCGTTTGTTGCTTGACATCCACTCCAAGTCCTCTGGATCACGTTTGTTCCAAAAATCACGTTTCCGAAGGTTTCATTCCGTTTGGACTCCGTTTGATATTCATTTTCTGCGAAACACTGAAATAGGAAAAAAAAGCAATTTGGGCTGGGCCTCCGGTTAATAGGTTAGTCCCAAAAATAATATAAAAGTGCATAAATAAGCCCATTAAACATCCAAAACAGAATATATAATAGAATGGAACAATAAAAAATTATAGATACGTTGGAGACGTATCAAGCATCCCCAAGCTTATTTCCTGCTCGTCCTCGAGTAGGTAAATGATAAAAACAGAATTTTTTATGTGGAATGCTACTTAGCATAATTTTCAATGTAACCCTCTTAATTGTGGTATGAATATTTAGATCCGAAAGATTCAAGATAAAAATTTATTATTGACATAAAAGTAATAATACTTCAAGCATACTAACTAAGCAATTATGTCTTCTCAAAATAACATGGCCAAAGAAAGTTCATCCCTACAAAATCATATAGTTTGGTCATGCTCCATTTTCTTCCCACAAGAATGCTCTCATCATGCACAAGCCCGATGACAAGCCAAGCAATTGTTTCATACTTTAGTAATCTCAAACTTTTTTCAACTTTCACGCAATACATGAGCGTGAGCCATGGATATAGCACTATGGGTGAAATAGAATATAATGATGGGGGTTTTGTGGAGAACACAAAAAAGGAGAAAGTCTCACATCAACGCGGCTAATCAACGGGCTATGGAGATGCCCATCAATTGATGTTAATGTGAGGAGTAGGGATTGCCATGCAACTGATGCACTAGAGCTATAAATGTATAAAAGCTCAACAAAAGAAACTAAGTGGGTGTGCATCCAACTTGCTTGCTCACGAAGACCTAGGGCATTTGAGGAAGCCCATTGTTGGAATATACAAGCCAAGTTCTATAACGAAAAATTCCCACTAGTATATGAAAGTGACAAAACAAGAGACTATCTATCATAAGGATCATGGTGCTACTTTGAAGCACAAGTATGAAAAAGGATAGTAGCATTGCCCCTTTTTATTTTCTTTTCTTTTTTGGGCCTTTTTTTGGCCTTTCTCTCTCTTGTTTTTGGGACAATGCTCTATGAATGAAGATCATCACACTTCTATTTATTTACAACTCAATGATTACAACACGATACTAGAGCAAAGTATGACTCTATATGAATGCCTCCGGCGGTGTACCGGGATGGGCAATGAATCAAGAGTGACATGTATGAATAATATGCATGGTGGCTTTGCCACAAATACGATGTCAACTACATGATCATGCAAGGCAATATGACAATGATGAAACGTGTCATGATAAACGAAACGGTGGAAAGTTGCATGGCAATATATCTCGGAATGGCTATGGAAATGCCATAATAGGTAGGTATGGTGTGACGCCCGGATAATTAAGCTACAGTAAACCCTCGTTAATGGTGCCATGTCATCACATTACTATTGCTAATCCTCGGTTGATCCAAGTCACAATCCAAATTCAAATTTAAAATAAAAGTCCAAGATTCAAATTTCTCAAACACGCAAAATAAAATGTCCAAAGTGTGCCAAATATTCCATAACTAATTATGGTGGTGACCCAAAACTTTTGTAAAGTATTTTAATGCTTTTTTCAGAATATAACAGTGGCTAAAAATAATTATTAAATGTTTTTTAAATTATAAAAATACTAGACTATTTCATTTGAACCTCAAACTAAATGTGGCAGTGGTATAATTAGTAAAACCATTTTAGGTGTTGTTCCTATATTTTATAAAGCTAATCACTATTCAAAAATAAAAGAAAACTAAAATAGTAAAAAGAAAAATGTAAAGCAGAAAACAAAACACAAAACAAAGGAAAATAAAATAAAAGGCCTCCCCACTCCCCCTGGGCCTCGGCCCATCCCACCCCAACTGGCCAGCCCAATCCCCCTCTCCGGTCGTCTTCTCCTGTTCGACCGACCGAGGGGCTCGCTCCGCCCGACCACCTCGCCGACGACGCCGGAGAGGATAAGGACCCCTCGACGCCTCGAGCCCTTCCCCCTCTCGCCCAAAATATCTCCACCCCACTCCCCTCTCTCCTCCTCTGCCTATCCCCTCGCCTAGATCCCCTTTCCCCTCCTTCCAAGCTCTGCCATGGACGCGACGCTGACTTAGCCGTGGCCACCACCGTCCCTGAGCCCCTCCGACGCGTCCACCTCCCCTACGACATCTACATGGGCAGGCTCGAGCTGGGCGTCCCTGCATCGGGCAGATCAACGCCATCCTCCTCCTCGGGAAGCGCCGCCTTCTTCTTCAAGTCCGTCGTCGTCCTGTGCTCCGGCCCCTCCCCGAGCATGCTCTTGCACAACTACAGGTCCGGTGAGGCCCCCGTCCAAACCCTCCCTCCTTTCCCCCCCGCCCCGAACGCCTTAGGCCACCGCGCCCCCTTGCGCCAACTTCCGACGACCCTACGGTCGCCATGTCCGTGGCTGCGCCCCGGTGACGGCCGCGCATGCGTGCTCGTGCCCTGGCCTCGCGCCGTTTTGACTGTGTGCGCCCCGCCGCGTCCCACTTGCTGCTGCGCTCATGCCCTCGCCCGCTCACCCCACCATAGTCGCCGCTGCTCCCGCAAGCAACCGCTGCCGCTGGACTGATGCTACCTGCTACTTTTGCTGCTATGTGTGCACACCCGCGTCATGCCCGCGAGCCTCTTTGGTCACGCGCCCCTGCATGCCTCGCTCCCGCCGCCCGCCTCCACGATCACAGATCCGGCTCGCGCACGCCCCCCCGCCACCACTGCCACAGACGCGCCTCGCCAACGCTACCGCCCGTGTCCCTTCCTGTTCTTTGCTAACTTCGCCACGATCGCTGCTGCTTCCAATAACCGTGTCCTGTGCACGCTGACTGCTTACTACGCTCTCGCTCCATTGCCGCCAGCTTCCGCCGCTCACAGCGCGCACGCGCTTGCCATCCCCGCTTGAGCCTCGCTGCTCGCTTTGATCCCCATCGCCGGCCGCCACTCCCGCCTCCGCAGCAAGCAGTCTCGCCCACAGCCACATGCTCGCCAGCCGGCTCGCACGTAGGCAGCCCCTCCGGCCGTTGCCATGGCGGCGCCCTGGTGGCTTCGGTCACGAGCGCGCCTGCCCGTTGACCCGCCCCGCCCCGCTGGCCTAATGCCACTGCCAGCGGGCCCCTGTTGCCCTGGCCTTTTAAAAAATACAAATAATAATAAATAGAAATAAATTAATTATTTAATTCATTAAATAAATATTTAATTAGCTTAATTAACTCGGGATGAATTAGCCTAATCACTAGTTTAGTTAACTAAACTGTTAGGCTAGGCTAATCAGTGCATGACAGGGGGACCCCACCCCCGTGTTGACCATCAAATGTTGATCGTCAATCGACCCTCGCCCACACCACCCACCGGGTACAGTTCAGATACCTGTGTTTGGGTGCATCTAGCCTTTTAGCATTTATTTTCGGATTATTAATAATTTCAGAATATTGCTAAAACTTTAGAAGTTCATAGAAAATAATCCGTAACTCGGATGAAAAGGTTTTATACATGAAAGTTGCTCAGAACGAGGCGACGAATCGGAATACGTTCTTCGTTCATATGTCACATACCCCTAGCATAGCAAACATCGAACTTTTCCCCTCAAGTTTGTCTGTCCGAAAATGCCTAACTCCGGGAAAACTTTTCAGATGTTATCACCCTTCGCCGGTATCGTGTAGCACTGCGTTAGAACACCCCTAGCGCTGCTTTTTGTCTTGTCATGCATCTGTGTGCCTTATATTTACTGTTTCTTCCCCCTCTCCTTCTCTGGTAGACCCCGAGACCGCTACTGATGCCTTTGTGATCGACTACGTCGACGACGACCCTTCTTCCCTTTCAGCGGAGCTTCCAGGCAAGACCCCCCTTTGATCATCCCGATATCGCCCATTCCATTCTCTCATGCTTGCATTAGATTTTGCTACTGTAATTGATTGCTCCTATTCTGATGCATAGCCCGCTTTTGTAACCTGCTCATTGTACCTTACCTGCTTATCCTAAACTGGTTAGTATAGGTTGGTTAGTGATCCATCTGTGACCCCCACCTTGTCCTTGTTGCCCCTGCTTCATCATCGACGACTCGATCAACGTGATCGACGACCAGAGCCTGACACCTCACATCACATCACGCCCCTTTTGTTGCTCGACTCTGCAGAGCTACTATCAAGTGCCGAGGGTGATCCCTCATAACGCACTCCTGATGATAATTCTGTAGTGTAGCTATTCGGCCGTGGTCATCGAGGGTGATTTCCTCTTTCACTATTCCCGATACGGCTCTGTCGTTCAACACCTCAAGTGTGAACCTCGAGGGTGGTCCCTCTTACGTTCACCTTGATGATTACATTGAGTGGAATCCACTGGGGGTGATTCCTCTGATTTTCCTCTTGATGTCTGGACACATGGTGACCTTGACTTTACTTGAGACATTGGTGAAAGTCGGGCGAGCCTGGAGAGCACCCGAGGAGTTACGGTGGCGGCTGGCTGTTTAGCGGTATCACCCGGGAGGGGGTGATAGCTCCGGACTTGTCCCGATAGCCCTCACTTCTTTTTAATAATGCACTAACAGGTTTGGGTATTTTTTTCTGAGTTGGCCTCTGGCCTTTACGCATTAACCACCACGCGAGAATAGTTATGGGCCTCAACGTCGCAGTATCAGCCGAATCTTTGTCAGACGTCCAGTTCAGCACTGCGGCATGGTCGGATCATGCTGGCCATCCGAGGCGGTGCTGGTATCCACCCTGCGCGCAACGACCCGGAGTGCAACGGGCAATGGGCCCAAGACCCCGGGGCGCTTAGGGTCAGAGACCGGCGGGACCTCTCTCTTGAGCCTAGGTAGGGCTGCGGCGTGTTGATCTTCCGAGGCCGCATTGACCCCAGAAAGGTGTGTCCGGCCAGAGTGATCGAGCGTGTTGGGTAACGTGGTGCACCCCTGCAGGGAAGATATATATTTGAATACCGTGTCCACGGTAATGGACGTTCATACTTGTATCCTGGTCTTATACAACTAGAAATGGATACTTGAGATATGTGGCTCCGGGATTGCTTCCTGGCACGGAGTCGAGGAAGGATCTCTGGGCGTTAATGTTACAGCATGCTTGTTAAATATAAACTGCTATTCTTTACTCTTCTACATGATGCAAGATGCTTGGAGCTGCTTGAAGATGCTAGTCTTCGATAGGCTAGGCCTTCCCCTCTATTCTGGCATTCTGCAGTTCAATCCATAGATACAACCCTTCCATTTGATACCAATGCATACTTAGTATAGATCTGATGCTTGCGAGTACTTTGGATGAGTACTCACGGTTGCTTTGCTCCCCTTTTCCCCCCTTCTTTCTTCCTTCTGGTTGTTGCAACCAGATGGTGGATCCCAAGAGCCAGATGCCACCGCCGACGGATGCTACTACGTGGAGACCACCGACGACCAGGAGTAGTTAGGAGGTCCCAGGCAGGAGGCCTTGCCTCTTCGATCGTTGCTTATTTTGTGCTTGCCTTCTTAAGGCAGTATTGTCTAACTTATGTCTGTACTCAGATATTGTTGCTTCGGCTGACTCTTGTGTATCGAGCCTGTATTCGAGCCCTCGAGACCCCTGGCTTGTAATATAAAGCTTGTATTATTTTGATTTGTGTCTAGAGTTGTGTTGTGATATCTTCCCGTGAGTCCCTGATCTTGATCGTACACATTTGCGTGTATGATTAGTGTACGATTGAATTGGGGGCGTCACAAGTTGGTATCAGAGCCGACTGCCTGTAGTAACCCCCCTTCCAAACTCCTTGGACAAAGTTGAGTCTAGTCAATGAAAAATTGTTTTACTAACATGGCTGTGTGGCTTACGGGCCCACGTCGCCATTGGGTGGTATTAGAATCTTTTATTCCTCGTCTATACTCTGGTACTCTGATCTCTCTTCTATTCGGGTTAAATGATTTTGTAACTGTAACATTACGATCTCGTGATCACATCCATCCGGAGGTTTGTGTTACCCCTTTCTCGAATTGTGGGCCAAGATTGGATTCTCAATGTTCACTGACCGCAGGATCCTCTTATCGAGGGCACCCTACGTCGTCACTTGCAAATCCCCCGCTCCAGTGGTTATTTTCGACGATGATGTAGCCTTTGCTATGTCTCGTTGTTGTATCCGTCCATCTCGTGCATGCGTGCCGCCTAGTATATCTGTGATGTTTCTCTTGTCCGAAACTCATATGAATAACGTGTAATTGGCTCTATATATGCATCGGTATGTCTCCAATGACTACTGCTTTGATGAACTACACTTGATACACTTGAATGACTTGCACATACTACTGCTTTGCTACACTTGCTACGCCTTATCAAAATCCGGCTATGTATACTACGCCTTATCGGTATTGTCTCCTGTCATCTATCGCAGCTCAACTCAGCTCTTTGATGCTGATGACTGGCTCCGTGACATCCCTTTCGAGTTGGAGTCTGCTAATGTAGCCCCTTCCAACTATGTCACCTTCGCGGCTTATTACCTGAAAGGTCCCGCTGCTCAATGGTGGAACAACCACAGTCGTTCCTTACCTGTTGGAACCGCCATCACTTGGCCGGAATTTCAAGCTGCATTCCATGGGCCAATGTCGAACCACTATGGTTAGTCACAACGTCCCCGTTGAACTTGAAGGGTTGGAATTCCATTTCCCCCATTGTTTTGAAGTCGTCCAATATCGACCTCATCCTGGGAATGGAATGGTTGAAAGCACATACCGCCTCTATGATAGAGCAAATAAAACCGTTCATCTAGTACATCCTTCGAGTGAGATAGTAAGGTACCATTCTCATCTTCTTCGGAATGCCGAAGCACAGATTTATCCCTTGGACGCTTAAACACTTCTCCTCTTGTGCGAATTGAAAACGCTTCATTCGTTTGTGGATTCCAAGGTGTCTTTCCAGAAGGACTACCCAATCACCTTTGTCGGTGTCAAAACCGGCGGATCTCGGGTAGGGGGTCCCGAACTGTGCGTCTAAGGCAGATGGTAACAGGAGGCGGGGGACACGATGTTTACCTGTGTTCGGGCCCTCTCGATGGAGGTAATACCCTACTTCCTGCTTGATTGATCTTGATGATATGAGTATTACAAGAGTTGATCTACCACGAGATCTTAGAGGCTAAACCCTAGAAGCTAGCCTATGGTATGATTGTTCTTGTCCTCTACGGACTAAACCCTCCGGTTTATATAGACACCGGAGGGGCTAGGGTTACAGTCGGTTACAAGGAGGAGATCTACATATCCGTATTGCCAAGCTTGCCTTCCACGCCAAGGAGAGTCCCATCCAGACACGGGGACGAAGTCTTCAATCTTGTATCTTCATAGTCCAACAGTCCGACCAAAGGATATAGTCCGGCTGTCCGGAGACCCCTAATCCAGGACTCCCTCAGTAGCCCCTGAACCAGGCTTCAATGATGATGAGTCCGGCGCGCAGATTGTCTTCGGCATTGCAAGGTGGGCTCCTCCTCCGAATACTCCATAGAAGATTTTGAACACAAGGATAGTGTCCGGCTCTGCAAAACAAATTCCACATACCATCGTAGTGAGAATAATATTTCCACAAATCCAATCTTCCGACTGTTTTTCATAATGTGACGTATTGCCGTGGTCTGGCCATGACGGACTGTCTTTCTCAATCAGCCTGCAACTGCACGTTTCGCGAGGTGATTTTCTTGGCACATCTTGTCGAAGCAGAGATCGTGTCCCCCTTATTACGGGATTCTCATCAATACGGATGTGGGTAACCCAATCATGCCCGTTGGTATGACTCCTCGATTTTAGGCAAGTCCTAAGCGGCCACGCGGAGGACGCTTGATATTCACCCCCTTTATAAAGAGGCCAAGGCCTGTCCTTTTTCTTCTTGCACTCAATCGAATCCTTCCCCCCACTTCGAGTTCCAACACCCAAGGCTCAGGCCAGGCACTTCGGACCTTCAACCATGTCCGGATCCAACCTTCAAGGTCAGTGGATGCCTTCCTCTGTCACAGAGGAAGACATCAAGAAGCTAAGAGAGTCCAGGTATTTGACCGGCGAAATCTCGCACAGGCTGCCTGCTCGAGGGCAGGTCATTCCCACTCCCGAACCCGACGAGAGCGTTGTATTCATCTCTCACTTCCTCCGAGGGCTAGGCCTTGCTCTAGATCCCTTCGTTAGGGGGCTCATGTTCTATTACGAGCTGGATTTCCATGACCTGGCCCCGGATTCCATCCTTCACATCTCCTCGTTCATCGTCGTGTGTGAAGCCTTCCTCCGCATTACCCCACACTTCGGCCTGTGGCTCAAAACTTTCAATGTGACGCCGAAGATGATTGAGGGGCGGCACGCAAAGTGAGGAGGTGCCGTAATAAGCAAAGGCACCGATGTTCTATGGCCAAAGGGTTCCTTCCTGGAGGTGTCCAGTTTATGGCAACGGGGGTGGTTTTATATCACAGCTCCCCGAGGTACCAATTGGGTGGCCGCCCCTGCCTTTCGCTCGGGCCCCCCACCACAACTGACGTCATGGATCAACAAGGGGCTGGACTGGCCGCCAGTAAACGATGTGCTGATATTGCAAAGTCGCATCAGAGATCTCCTCGAGAGAGATGTCGGCCTGGTCACGGTAATGCAAGTCATGCTAGTTCGTCGGGTCCTGCCTTGCAAACGTCGACCCCTCCGAATGTGGAAGTTCAACCCGGAAGGACTGCGAGCTATTCAGCACTTCTTCGGCATGGCACTCGAAGAGATGTACAAATTGTTCTTCGGACCACAAATAAGGTGTCCGGACCTCACCGAGGATGCGGGTCTGAGCTGCAATCGCCTAGATACCCAAGTAAGTAATCCCGTGGTCGAATACGTTATCTCTTTATTTATCACAACATCATTCTGAAAAGCCGCTCTTTGACCAGGATTGGGTAACAAAGGCGAAGATGATCAGGTGTTCGGCTCCCCTTCTCGAAGGCTCACTGACCCAAGATCGCCGAATGCTCGAGCGGCGCTTTATCAGCGCCTCGGGGAAGATAAAGGGGGGAATAAGGAGGCTGAAAGCGGGCCTCATTCATTATTCATCCAAACCGGGGGAATTAGCGCCTCCACGAAGGAGGATTACCGGGGAGAAGAATCTGAAATTCCCTCTCTCCAAGGAAGGAAGAGGACCACCTCTGAAGGCCCAGAAACAAAGGTTTCCAAACGGGGGAAGAAATCTTTGCCAGAGGGTTCTGCCTTGGAGCGTACCCTTGCCGCACAGTGTCCGCAAGGGGGTCAGCCTTCCACCGAGCTATAAGTAAAAAAGGTTCTTTAATAGTAAAAATATCATGTTTTACCTCTGAGGACAATAACCGAAGCATATATCTTGTAGTTCAGATCGTATCCCTTCTCGATAGAGTTCGTCTTCGGGGGATCTTCTTCCGGAGATGATGGAGAGCGAAACACCTCCCCAAGCCACCCCGCCTCATGAGGCGGGCGACGCTGAAGTGTCGTCGCGAAGGGTTTCTCCTGATCCGCCAAGGCCAGAGGGTAATCCCTCGGCCACCTAAAGTCCTCAGTATTCGGCTCCTGAGGAGAGTAACAGAAGGAGTCCGGAACCGTCCGGTGTGAGATCGGATGCACTGACGGATCTTCTGGAGCAAGCGGCTGTCTCAGAAGCGCATCGTACGCTAATGGGTATGGTGATTCAGAGGATTTCATCCGCCGAAAGCGGGTTGCATGAAGCTTTTATGAGTCTGCTGAAAGGCTTTGAGGTACGTGAAATAGTGTATGTTTTTTACGGTACCGCACACGTTAGGTGTGCCCTATGCAGATAGTAGCCCTTGAGACTCTGGTTGCCGTCGAGAACGGCGGCAAACAGAGGATCATAGTCCCAGATAATGATCAGGCCGCCTTCATGTGCAGGTGGCTGAAGGTCCAGTGGCTAGCCGGACTGGTGAGTTTGCCGAGCTGAAGCGGCAACTTGATGCGGCAGATGCCGACATCGTACTTGTCAACAAGTGGCTCGACGAGGCACAGGGTATGTGATTTCTACGGTGATCAACACATAGTAAGAGGAGCATGATGCTAGTATCTTTAATATGTTTGTGGATGCAGATGGAGCTGCCGCCGTGGAGACCCTTCGGGCGGAACTTGCCCGAGCCACGGAACAAGCCAGGAATAGTGATGCAGCTGCTCTAAAGGCGGTCGAAGAGCTGAGAGCTGAACAGGCTGCGCATTGCGAAAGCAAGGAAAAAATGGCCAAGATGGCCGTTGAGTTGAAAGATGCCGCCGACCGTTACCAGCTTCTTGAAAAAGAAAGCCGAGCGAAGGTGACGGACCTGGAGAAGGCCATGGTAGCAGCCAAGGAAGCCCGCTCTAAAATCAGAGCGGCGAAGGAGGAGCTGCGCCAAGCTGGAGATATCGCGGCTGGGAAGCCCTTTTTGTTGCGGACGAAGTTCGGAGATCCGAAGTATGCCCCTCTTGATCAACTATGGAGTTCTACCAACGCATACGCAGATTTGGCAGCCAGTGCTGCTGATGCGGCCGAGTACTTCAAGGACCAAAAAGATCATGAAGTGGAAAAGCTGCTCTGGTCGCAGTTCAATGTTCCAGTGCGTCTGTTGCTGTTGAATGAGCGAATGGCCGAGTGGGCCAACCTCCATAGGTTGTCCGGGCTTGCCATGAGGTCTGTTGTGGATCAACTGTGGCCGGAAGGGCCAAGGACGAATAGTTATTTTAGTTTGGTGCAATAGTTCCTTGGTGCTGTGCCGCACATCGACGCTATGAGGAGGTCGGCGTGCATAGAGGGTGCGCGGATGGCACTTGCCCATGTCAAGACATACTGGGCGGAGATGGAGGCCACCGCTATTGCAACCCAGAGTCCGGTCGCGGGCCGAGTATCTGCCGAGCACTACATTGAAGAAGTCCTTGATGGCGCTCGTTCAATAGAGGCTCAGTGCTCGAAGAATATTATGTTCTAGTGACATGTATTCCCATTGTAAAAACAATATTTTATTGAATTATAAAGGATGTGTTTATACTTTTGCCTGAAAGTATTATGATGCCTCCTGTGCGGCCGTTTATGTATATATGTATATAACCTGAAAGTTTGTAGTCGTCGGCTTCAGCCCCCACGCATATAATGCGGGAGTGTTCGCAAAAAACGCGTATTCACACTTGATCCAATGTCTTGGTCCATTAAGGAGGTGGTAGCGCAGCGAACAAGGCAATCAGACTATATTGCTTTAACACTTTCACTTAGCCATAGTAGTTTGACGGTGGGACTACTATATAGCCCCTGGTACCTCCGCGCTCGTCCAAATAGGGAAACGGCCCTTCGTTAATGCGGAGGAATCCCGAAGATTCCATTAAGTCATTGAGTGGTTGACCAGTCTCGCGCTTTATCATGACAGTCAGTTTTCGGCTTTCTCTACTGAGGTGCTCATCCGGATGAATGATGTCTACTACACAACCTTCTTCTTGTAGACGTTGTTGGGCCTCCAAGTGTAGAGGTTTGTAGGACAGTAGCAAATTTCCCTCAAGTGGATGGCCTAAGGTTTATCAATCCGTGGGAGGCGTAGGATGAACATGGTCTCTCTCAAACAACCCTGCAACCAAATAACAAAGAGTCTCTTGTGTCCCCAACACACCCAATACAATGATAAATTGTATAGGTGCACTAGTTCGGCGAAGAGATGGTGATACAAATGCAATATGGATGGTAGATATAGGTTTTTGTAATCTGAAAATATAAAAACAGCAAGGTAACAAGTGGTAAAAGTGAGCATAAACGGTATTGCAATGCTAGGAAACAAGGCCTAGGGTTCATACTTTCACTAGTGCAAGTTCTCTCAACAATAATAACATAATTGGATCATATAACTATCCCTCAACATGCAACAAAGAGTCACTCCAAAGTCACTAATAGCGGAGAACAAACGAAGAGATTATGATAGGGTGCGAAACCACCTCAAAGTTATTCTTTCCAATCAATCCGTTGGGCTATTCCTATAAGTGTCACAAACAGCCCTAGAGTTCGTACTAGAATAACACCTTAAGACACAAATCAACCAAAACCCTAATGTCACCTAGATAATCCAATGTCACCTCAAGTATCCATGGGTATGATTATACGATATGCATCACACAATCTCAGATTCATCTATTCAACCAACACATAGAACCTCAAAGAGTGCCCCAAAGTTTCTACCGGAGAATCAAGACGAAAACGTGTGCCAACCCCTAAGCATAAGTTCATGGGCGGAACCCGCAAGTTGATCACCAAAACATACATCAAGTGAATCACGTGATATCCCATTGTCACCACAGATACGCACGGCAAGACATACATCAAGTGTTCTCAAATCTTTAAAGACTCAATCCGATAAGATAACTTCAAAGGGAAAACTCAATCCATTACAAGAGAGTAGAGGGGGAGAAACATCATAAGATCCAACTATAATAGCAAAGCTCATGATACATCAAGATCGTGCCAAATCAAGAACACGAGAGAGAGATCAAACACATAGCTACTGGTACATACCCTCAGCCCCGAGGGTGAACTACTCCCTCCTTGTCATGGAGAGCGCCGGGATGATGAAGATGGCCACCGGTGAGGGTTCCCCCCTCTGGCAGGGTGCTGGAACAGGGTCCCTATTGGTTTTTGGTGGCTACAGAGGCTTGCGGCGGCAGAACTCCCGATCTATTCTGTTCTCCGAAATTTTTAGGGTATATGGATATATATATGCGGAAGAAGTACATCAGGGGGGCCACGAGGGGCCCACGAGGGTGGAGGGCGCGCCCTAGGGTGGAGGGCGCGCCCTAGGCGGGTGGGCGCGCCCCCCTACCTCGTGCTTTCCTTGTTGCTTCTTTGACGTGGACTCCAAGTCTCCCCGGTTGCTTTCCTTCCAAAAATAACTTCTCCAGAAGATTTCGTTCCGTTTCGACTCCATTTGATATTCCTTTTCTTCGAAACAGTGAAACAAGGGAAAAAACAGGAACTAGCACTGGGCTCTGGGTCAATAGGTTAGTCCCAAAAATAATAGAAAAGTGGATAATAAATCCCATAAACATCCAAAACACATAATATAATAGCATGGAACAATAAAAAATTATAGATATGTTGGAGATGTATCAGCATCCCCAAGCTTAATTCCTGCTCGTCCTCGAGTAGGTAAATGATAAAAAAGATAATTTTTGATGTGGAGTGCTACTTGGCATAATTTCAATGTAATTCTTCTTACTTGTGGCATGAATATTTAGATCCGAAAGATTCAAGATAAAAGTTTAATATTGACATAAAAATAATAATACTTCAAGCATACTAACTAAGCAATCATGTCTTGCCAAAATAACATGGCCAAAGAAAGTTATCGCTACAAAATCATATAGTCTGGCTATGCTCTATCTTCACCACACAAAGTACTTAAATCATGCACAACCCCGATGACAAGCCAAGCAATTGCTTCATACTTTTGACGTTCTCAAACTTTTTCAATCTTCATGCAATACATGAGCGTGAGCCATGAACATAGCACTATATGTGGAATAGAATGGTGGTTGTGGAGAAGACAAAAAGGAGAATATAGTCTCACATCAACTAGGCGTATCAACGGGCTATGGAGATGCCCATCAATAGATATCAATGTGAGTGAGTAGGGATTGCCATGCAACGGACGCACTAGAGCTATAAGCATATGAAATCTCAACAAAAGAAACTAAGTGGGTGTGCATCCAACTCGCTTGCTCACGAAGACCTAGGGCATTTTGAGGAAGCCCGTCATTGGAATATACAAGCCAAGTTCTATAATGAAAATTTCCCACTAGTATATGAAAGTGACAAAATGAGAGACTCTCTATCATGAAGATCATGGTGCTACTTTGAAGCACAAGTGTGGTAAAAGGATAGTAGCATTGTCCCTTCTCTCTTTTTATCTCATTTTTTTATATTTTTTATTCTTTTTTGGGCCTTTTCCCTTTTTATGGCCTCTTTTTCTTTTTATTTTTTTTATTTTCGTCCGGAGTCTCATCCCGACTTGTGGGGGAATTGTAGTCTCCATCATCCTTTCCTCACTTGGGACAATGCTCTAATAATGATGATCATCACATTTTTATTTTCTTACAACTCAACAATTACAACTCGATACTTAGAACAAGAGATGACTCTATATGAATGCCTCCGGCGGTGTACCGGGATGTGCAATGACTCATGAGTGACATGTATGTTATGAACGGTGGCTTTGACACAAATACGATGTCAACTACATGATCATGCAAAGCAATATGACAATGATGGAGTGTGTCATAATATACGGAATGGTGGAAAGTTGCATGGCAATATATCTCGGAATGGCTATGGAAATGCCATGATAGGTAGGTATGGTGGCTGTTTTGAGGAAGGTATATGGTGGGTGTATGATACCGGTGAAAAGTGTGCGGTATTAGAGAGGCTAGCAATGGTGGAAGGAAGGAGAGTGCGTATAATCCATGGACTCAACATTAGTCATAAAGAACTCATATACTTATTGCAAAAATCTACAAGTTATCAAAGCAAAGTATTACGCGCATGCTCCTAGGGGGATAGATTGGTAGGAAAATACCATCGCTCGTCCCCGACCGCCACTCATAAGGAAGACAATCAATAAATAAATCATGCTCCGACTTCATCACATAACAGTTCACCATACGTGCATGCTACGGGAATCACAAAATTTAACACAAGTATTTCTCAAATTCACAACTACTCAACTAGCATGACTCTAATATCACCATCTTCATATCTCAAAACAATTATCAAGCATCAAACTTTTCTTAGTATTCAACACACTCATAAGAATTCTTACAAATCTTGTATGCTTTAGCATATTAGGATTATTTAAGAAAATTACCATGCTATTTAAGACTCTCAAAATAATATAAGTGAAGCATGAGAGTTCATCTATTTCTTCAAAATATAACCACCACCGTGCTCTAAAAAGATATAAGTGAAGTACTAGAGCAAAAACAAACTACTCCGAAAGATATAGGTGAAGATCAATGAGTAGACGGATAATTATGCAACTATGTGAAGACTCTCTAACATTTAGGAATTTAAGATCTTGGTATTTTATTCAAACAGCAAGCAAAGCTAAATAAAACTA
The DNA here is from genome assembly GCA_021605205.1 of Aegilops longissima. Classification (NCBI taxonomy): domain Eukaryota; kingdom Viridiplantae; phylum Streptophyta; class Magnoliopsida; order Poales; family Poaceae; genus Aegilops; species Aegilops longissima. Next base: position 545,165,607 of record CM038678.1, on the reverse strand, counting down.
CATTGCAAGGATAGCACAACTCATGTGAAGAAGCAAAAACTTAGGTTCAACATATACTAACCGATAGTTGTTGGAGAAGAAAGGTGGGATGCCTACCGGGGCATCCCCAAGCTTAGATGCTTGAGACTTCTTAAAATATTATATTGGGGTGCCTTGGGCATCCCCAATCTTGAGCTTTTGTGTCTCCTTAATTCCTCTAATATCACGGTTTCCTAAATCTCAAAAGCTTCATCCACACAAAACTCAACAAAGACTCATGAGATAAGTTAGTATAAACCAATGTAAAAACCTTATCATACTATACTGTAGTAAATCACTAAAATTATTATTCAACATTGCATACTAAATGCCTCTTCATATTTAATACTCCTATCATCAAATAGAATCATTAAACAAGCAAACATATGCAAACAATGCAAACATAATAGCAATCTGCCAAAATAGTACAGTCTTTAAATAATGCAAGATTCATCATAATTCCCTAACTCCAAAAATTATGAAAGAAAATTCCCACTGTAGTAAATTTATCAGAGCTTATTATGCAAAAGGTTTAAACATTTTATCACATTCTGAATTTTATAGGGAATTTTTGCAACAGTGGTAAACTTTCTGTTTTTCAAACAGCAACATGAATACTTGCAAAATAAGCATGGTAAAAGCTATACTTGACATTTTTATTGAAATTAGAGATGAAAAACACTATTCTAAATAAAATCAAGCAAATACTAACAAAAGAAAATGACGCTCCAAGCAAAACACATATCATGTGGTGAATAAAAATATAGCTCCAAGTAAAGTTACCGATGAACGAAGACGAAAGAGGGGATGCCTTCCGGGGCATCCCCAAGCTTAGGATCTTGGTTATCCTTGAATATTACCTTGGGGTGCCTTGGTCATCGCCAAGATTAGGCTCTTGCCACTCCTTATTCCATAGTCCATCGAATCTTTACCCAAAACTTGAAAACTTCACAACACAAAACTCAACAGAAAACTCGTAAGCTCCGTTAGCGAAAGAAAACAAAACACCACTTAAAGGCACTGTAATGAACTCATTATTTATTTATATTGGTGTTAAACCTACTTTGTTACAACTTATCTATGGTTTATAAACTATTTTACTAGCCATAGATTCATCAAAATAAGCAAGCAACACAATGAAAACAGAATCTGTCAAAAACAGAACAGTCTGTAGTAATCTGTAACTAACGCAAACTTATGGAACTACAAAAATTCTAAAATAAATTGGTGGACCTGAGGAATTTGTCTAGTAATCATCTGAAAAAAGAATCAACTAAATAGCACTCTCCAGTAAAAAGTTGAAGCTAATCTCGTGAGCGCTAAAGTTTCTGTTTTTTACAGCATGATCATAAAGACTTCACCCAAGTCTTCCCAAATGTTCGACTTGGCACAAACACTAATTAAAACATAAAACCACATCTAAACATAAGCTATATGGATTATTTATTACTAAACAGAACCAAAAAGTAAGAAACTAAAATAAAATTGGGTTGCCTCCCAACAAGTGCTATCGTTTAACGCCCCTAACTAGGCATGATGATTTCAATGGTGCTCACATAAAAGATCAGATTTGAAACATAAAGAGAGCATCATGAAGAATATGGCTAGCACATTTAAGATCTGTTGGAAAAGTCAGTGCCTAGGAGGCGCTTAGGCACGCCTAGGCTCTAGGCAATGGCCAAACGCCTCGCCTAGGGCATAAGCAGAAGTCTAGGCAGAGTAAGTAATAATTTTTCTACCCAAGCGAGAAATCATGCCATATTTCACTGATATGCCAAAAGGGCCATATTCCAATGGTAGTAGCTGGTAGGTAACATACTTATATGCTCTAAATTAATAAAATACAGATATAATAATCACATGTACACCCTGATAGTAAAAAATATGTAACCGCCTAGGCTGCGCATAGAGCGCTTAAGCACCGCCTAGGCACTAGGCGAAGGCCAACCGCCTCGCTTACGCCTACCGCTTTTTCCAACCTTGCATTTAAGTCTAACCCACTTCCTATGCATAGGGATTTTGTGAGCAAACAACTTATGGGAACAAGAATCAACTTGCATAGGAAGGTAAAACAAGCATAACTTCAAGATTTAAAGCACATAGAGAGGAAACTTGATATTATTGCGATTCCTACAAGCATATATTCCTCCCTCATAATAATTTTCAGTAGCATCATGAATGAATTCAACAATATAACCAGCACCTAAAGCATTCTTTTCATGATCTACTTGCATAGAATTTTTATTACTCTCCACATAAGCAAAAAATTTCTCTTGAATAGTAGTGGGAGCAAACTCAACAAAATAACTATCATATGATTGAAAATTAAGATCAAGATGACAAGTTTCATGGTTATCATTATTCTTTATAGCATACGTGTCATCACAATAATCATCATAGATAGGAGGCATGCTTTCATCATAGTAAATTTGCTCATCAAAGCTTGGGGGAAAAATATCATCTTCATCAAACATAGCTTCCCCAAGCTTGTGGCTTTGCATATCATTAGCATCATGGATATTCAAGGAATTCATACTAACAACATTGCAATCATGCTCATCATTCAAATATTTAGTGCCAAACATTTTAATGCATTCTTCTTCTAACACTTTGGCACAATTTTCCTTCCCAACATACTCACGAAAGATATTAAAAAGATGAAGCGTAAGAGGTAAACTCAATTTCATTTTTTTTGTAATTTTCTTTTATAGACTAAACTAGTGATAAAACAAGAAACAAAAAGATTCGATTGCAAGATCTAAAGATATACCTTCAAGCACTCACCTCCCCGGCAACGGCGCCAGAAAAGAGCTTGATGTCTACTACACAACCTTCTTCTTGTAGACGCTGTTGGGCCTCCAAGTGCAGAGGTTTGTAGGACAGTAGCAAATTTCCCTCAAGTGGATGACCTAAGGTTTATCAAACCATGGGAGGCGTAGGATGAAGATGGTCTCTCTCAAACAACCCTGCAACCAAATAACAAAGAGTCTCTTGTGTCCCGAACACACCCAATACAATGATAAATTGTATAGGTGCACTAGTTCGGCAAAGAGATGGTGATACAAGTGCAATATGGATGGTAGATATAGGTTTTTGTAATCTGAAAAATATAAAAACAGCAAGGTAACAAGTGGTAAAAGTGAGCATAAACGGTATTGCAATGCTAGGAAACAAGGCCTAGGGTTCATACTTTCACTAGTGCAAGTTCTCCCTACAATAATAACATAATTGGATCATATAACCATCCCTCAACATGCAACAACGAGTCACTCCAAAGTCACTAATAGCGGAGAACAAACGAAGAGATTATGGTAGGGTACGAAACCACCTCAAAGTTATTCTTTCCGATCAATCCATTGGGCTATTCCTATAAGTGTCACAAACAGCCCTAGAGTTCGTAGTAAAATAACACCTTAAGACACAAATCAACCAAAACCTTAATGTCACCTAGATACTCCAATGTCACCTCAAGTATCCATGGGTATGATTATACGATATGCATCACACAATCTCAGATTCATCTATTCAACTAACACAGAGGACCTCAAAGAGTGCCCCAAAGTTTCTACCGGAGAATCAAGACGAAAACGTGTGCCAACCCCTATGCATAAGTTCATGGGCGGAACCCGCAAGTTGATCACCAAAACATACATCAAGTGAATCACGTGATATCCCATTATCACCACAGATACGCACGGCAAGACATACATCAAGTGTTCTCAAATCTTTAAAGACTCAATCCGATATGATAAATTCAAAGGGAAAACTCAATCCGTTACAAGAGAGTAGAGGGGGTGGAGCAACATAAGATCCAACTATAATAGCAAAGCTCGCGATACATCAAGATCGTGCCAAATCAAGAACACGAGAGAGAGAGAGAGAGATCAAACACATAGCTACTGGTACATACCCTCAGCCCCGAGGGTGAACTACTCCCTCCTCGTCATGGAGAGCGCCGGATGATGAAGATGGCCACGGTGAGGGTTCCCCCCCAGGTGTGCTTAACAGGTCCCGATTGGTTTTGGTGGCTACAGAGGCTTGCGGCGGCGGAACTCCCGGTCTATTCTGTTCTCCGAAGTTTTTAGGGTATATGGATATATATAGGCGGAAGAAGTAAGTCAGGGGGGCCACGAGGGGCCCACGAGGGTGGAGGGCGTGCCCCCCTACCTCGTGCCTTCCTCGTTGCTTCTTTGACGTGGGCTCCAAGTCTTCCCGGTTGGTTTCCTTCCAAAAATAACTTCTCCAGAAGATTTTGTTCCGTTTAAACTCGCTTGATATTCCTTTTCTTCAAACATCAAACAAGGGAAAAACAGAATCGCACTTGGGCTCGGGTCAACAGGTTAGTCCCAAAAATAATAGAAAAGTTGATAATAAAGCCCATAAACATCCAAAACACATAATATAATAGCATGGAACAATCAAAAATTATAGATACGCTGGAGACGTATCAATGAACCAGGGCACAGTCGCAGTAGTTCTCCGAGTGCCACCTTAGCCGATAGAGCGGAACGTAAGGTAGAAAAACACGGGAGCCGGGCAAACTCAACATTTGATCAAAGACATGATTCGGAGCTAATGCATATAAGGCCAAACTCGCAACGCCGAACACTCCCTAAGGTATTCGGTCTTTATAACATATGTCGGGCTGAACAGTGCCCTTTATAATGAACCCCGAGTGTCCAGGTACGTGCAATGCTCTGACGTGGCGCAATGCCAATGACGTCAGCATCCTTCTCAGTTATACTAAGTGTCCGGAGGATGTGAACAACAAGAGACAGTAAAAAAGGTTTGCGCAGGGTCTTAATCTAAAAATAAACCTTTGAGTGGGTCCCTGCTGCACGTCTGCGCCTGTGTCTCCGTTGTTCCGTATCCTGGACGGGTGTGACACAATTGTCATCTGTAAAAGAGAAGAACTTAAGTGAAAGTTGTCGCGCCAAAAAATTGGTTATTCTCAATAAACCATTAAAATTCAAGATAAGTCAAGTTGAGCCGAACTAGCCCTGATTACACGCGGGAAGCCCCTGGTGCCGTCTATGGGGGTATAACCATCAAACCAATTTCGAGTTTATCTAAGCTCTTATAGCTAGTAATGCGCCGGATTCGTCTAGCCGTGTCCGCGGTCTTGATGACCGATCCTTTATTCTGGTTTGAGGGGCCATTTAGTGTTCGGCTATTAAAGCCGTCGCACACTCTTCCACTTGTAAGGAATGTTCAATGTTTCTGCTAATGGTGATGATGCCACGTGGACCGGGCATCTTAAGCTTGAGAGAAGCGTAATGCGGTACTGCATTAAAACGAGCGAAAGCCGCTCTTCCGAGTAGTGCTTGATAGCTACTTCGGAATGGAGCGATGTCAAAGGTTAACTTTTCGCTTCAGAAGTTGTCGGGAGAACCGAATACAACCTCTAGTAACAGAGAGCCCGTGCAGCGGGCCTCTGGGCCTGGTATTACTCCCTTGAAGGTAGTATTACTGTGGCTGATTTTTGTCGGGTCTATCCCCATTTTGCGGACTGTGTCCTGATATATCAGATTTAGACTACTGTCGCCGTCCATAAGAACTCGTGTGAGATGGTATCCATCTATTATTGGGTCTAACACCAAGGCAGCCAATCCTTCGTGCCGGATGCTTGTCGGGTGATCCCTGCGATCAAAAGTGATCGGGCAAGCCAACCAGGGGTTGAACTTAGGGGCGACGAGCTCTACGGCGCATGTGTCTCGGAGTGCATGTTTGCTTCTCCTCTTCGTCACGTGGATCATGTTTACTGTTTTAACCTCTGGTGGGAATTTTTTCTGTCCCCCAGTGCTTTGCTGGCGAGGTTCGTCCTCGTCTTCGCTTGGTCTCTCCCTCCCCTTGTGTTCGGCGTTTAGCTTACCGGCCTGCTTGAAGACCCAACATTCTCTGTGGGTGTGATTTGCAGGTTTATCGGGGGTGCCATGAATCTGACATAGTTTGTCTAGAATCTTGTTTAGGCTGGACGGTCCATCTCTGCTGCCTTTGAAAGGCTTTTTCCGCTGACCCGGTCGAGAGCCCCTGAATCCGGCATTTACCGCCGTGCTATCTGGGTTGTCTTCTTTATTTCGACACTTTCTTTTACTGCCTCGTGGTTTTCCATTGCCGTCCCTGACTTCGGATGTGCCTGGGTCGCTGGTGCTACTACGGGCTAGCCAGCTATCTTCGCCCGCGCAAAAGCGGGTCATGAGTCTTGTCAGGGCTGCCATTGTTCTCGGTTTTTCTTGGCCGAGATGTCTGGCGAGCCATTCGTCTTAGACGCTGTGCTTGAAAGTTGCTAAGGCTTCTGCGTCCGGGTAGTCGACGATTTGGTTCTTCTTAGTGAGAAACTTGTTCCAAAGCTTTCGGGCTGACTCTCCGGGCTGTTGTATTATATGACTTAAATCTGCATCCGGAGGTCAGACATAGGTCCCTTGAAATTAGCCCGGAAAGCATCCTCGAGCTCCTCCCAACTTCCAATTGAGTTTTCGGGGAGGCTTTTCAGCCAGTGCCGAGCTGGTCCTTTAAGCTTGAGGGGCAAGTATTTTATGGCATGGAGATTGTCTCCGCGAGCCATATGGATATGGAGGATAAAGTCCTCAATCCAGACCCCAGGGTCTGTAGTTCCGTCGTACGCCTTTATGTTCACTGGTTTGAATCCTTCTGGAAATTTGTTGTCCAGCACCTCATCGGTGAAACATAGGGGGTGTGCGGCACCCCTGTATTTGGATGTATCATGGCGTTCGGACGGTTGTAGTATTCGGTTTTGATTTTGTGTCGGAGCGTGCTTCCTAGATCCATAGATGGATCTGGCTGCGCCGGTCTTCTGATGCAAGTCGTCATGTGAAGCGTGTGCTGATTTATGTGCGGCCTTGTTAGCCGCTCTATCGCGGCCACCAGGTGGTTGATCCGGCCGGTTGGCCGTTTTATTTTTTGGCTGTGTGGGCTCTAAGGCCTCATCGTCAAATTCGGGCAACAGCTTGCGCTTTGGATAGCTATTTTTGTGGTAACTACCACCATACTTTTCTTCATTGTCGAGCACTTTGTTCCATCTATTATTGAGCGTATTCTGCGCGGCCTTAAGCCTTTGCTTCTGCTTCTTCAGACTCCTCGCGGTGGCAATAAGTCTTCTGCGGAGGTTCTCTTGTTCCAAGTGCCTTTCCGGGATGATGTGTGCATCTTCGTCCGGACTGTTTTCCTCTCCGCAGGGAGGTTGATGAGCTTTATCCTCGGTGTCGCCTTGTTCGGACAGCGGATCCGTACTATGTTCGCAGGTTGCTGGTTCATCCTGCTCTGCCGCTGGGTCAATGTGGTCGTCGTTTCCTCTGGAGTCGACTGGGGTGTTATTTTCTCTTTCGCCGTTATCGCTGTTTTTGCCGAGGCGAGATTTGGAGCGGCGCCTACACCGACGCTTTGTTTGCTTCTCGATGGAGCTGTTCTTCGCTGCTTCCTTCCGTTCCTCGTCATTGTTTTCTTTGGGTGTATCCACCATGTATATGTCATGTGATAAAGTGGCTGTCCAGCGCCCTGTGGGCGATGGTTCCTGTTCTTCTCCTGCATCGTCGTCCATGTCGTCGATGTCTTCGGAGTCGAAATCAAGCATGTCGGTTAAGTCGTCGACAGTGGCTACTAAGTGGGTGGTGGGTGGGTAGCGAATTTCTTCATCGTCCACATCTGTCACGCCCTCGATGCGGCTATATCTCCCACGTGTCGAGGCACGACTTAGACGCATAACCGCATTGAAAGCAATGTCGCAAATGAGGTAATCTTCACACAACCCATGTAATAAATAAGGGAAAGAGATACATAGTTGGCTTACAGTCGCCACTTCACACAGTACAAAAATAAACATCCATCATTCAGAGTACACTCAAGGTCCGACTACGGAACCAAAATAAAAGAAGATACCCCAAATGCTACACAGATCCCCGATCGTCCCAACTGGGCACCACTACGATCATCGGGAAAAGACACATAGTAACCACCACGCCTCGTCGAACTCCCACTTGAGCTCGGTTGTGTCACCTGCACCGCTTCGTCGGAACACTGCAACTGTTTTGGTAGAATCTGTGAGTCACGGGACTCAGCAATCTCACACCCGCGAGATCAAGACTATTTAAGCTTATAGGAAGGACAAAGTAGTAAGGTGGAGCTGCAGCAAGCGACTAGCATATATGGTGGCTATTTCGCAAAGAGAGCGAGAAGAGGAGCAAAGCACGGTCGTGAAGCTAGTAGCGATCAAGAAGTGATCCTGAACTACTTACGCCGACATAACTCCAACACCGTGTTCACTTCCGGACTCCGCCGAGAAGAGACCATCACGGTTACACACACGGTTGATGTGTATTTTATTTAAGGTCAACTTCGGTTTTCTACAACCGACATTAACAAATTCCCATCTGCCTCATAACCGCGGGCACGGCTTTGAAAGATATTACCTGCAGGGTGTCCCAACTTAGCCCATTATAAGCTCTCACGGTCAACGAAGGATATTCCTTCTACCGAAGACCCGATCAATCTCGAATCCGGACTACAAGACATTTCGACAAAGAATAAAACAAGATCAGCAAAGCCGCCCGATTGTGCCGACAAATCCCGATAGGAGCTGCACATATCTCGTTCTCGTGGCACATCCGGATGAGACTAGCTACGAGTAAAACCAAGCCTCGAGTTTCCCGTGGTGGCCCCAAGTAGCTCAGTTCGGGCCAAAGACTCGAAGGAGCACCGTCCGGGGTTAAAATAAAGATGACCCTCGGCTCGCGAAAACCGGGGAAAAGGCTTAGGTGGCAAATGGTAAAACCAAAGTTGGGCCTTCTTGGACGAGTCTTATTCAAAGCGAACTGTCAAGGGGTCCCATAAATCACCCAACCGTAAGGAACGCTAAATCAAGGAACATAACACCGTATGAAGGAAACTAGGTGGCAAGAGTGGAACAAAACACCGTGCATAAGGCCGAGCCTTCCACCCTTTACCAAGTATATAGATGCATTAAATATAGCTGATATATATTGTGATATCCCCAACAAGTAAACATGTTCCAACAAGGAACAACATCTCCATGTTCCAACAAGGAACAAACTTCAACTTCACTGCAACTAGCAAAGCTATAAGAGGGCTGAGCAAAGCGGTAACATAGCCAATCAACGGTTTGCTAGGAAAGGATGGTTAGGGCTGACATGGCAATATGGGTGGCATGATAAGCAAGTGGTAGGCATCATAGCATAGGCATAGCAAAAGAGCGAGCAACTAGCATAGCAAAGATAGAAGTGATTTCGAGGGTATGGTCATCTTGCTCGCAATGTTCTCGAGTTGTCGAAAGCTTGATCCTCGTAAGCGTTCTCAACAGGTTCCTCGCTCACGTACTCGCCTCCGGCTCTACCCAAAGCAACAACACAAACAAAGGAACCACAATAAATCACGGTGCAATGCACAATCAACATGATGCAAAACATGACATGATATGCGAATGTGATATGCAATGCGTATGCCTCGGAAGGTAAATGATGAACCAGGCATCAACTTGGCAAACCAAGTATGCCACTGAAAGATGAGATGATTTCGGTTGAAATCGATATAAAGATCACCGAATCGGATGCACGGTTTGCAAATGACAAGCAAAACAAGAATGGCACAAATCTGCCATTAACAGCATGATGCCACTTAGCAAGGAACAATAAATTAAGCTACTGCACCCAAACGTACCAACAAAGTATATGACAGTGATCTACACAAGATGCTTGACAAAAGATGAGCACTGAGCTTCGGCTAAATCACATCATAACAGGTTCAAACAAGCATGGCAAAAGTGCACAAAATATCAGTGGACATGGCAAAAACAGCATCAGGTAGCAATGTTCAGAGCAACAAAACTACATGCTACAGGAACTTATAATAGCAAAACAAGGCATGGCATGAATCTACTCAAAGCATAGAACAAAAGTCCCTTAGTGACCATAAGCCAAAAAGGATCAGAAAATATAGTAACATCCATGTCAATATCGCAAGTTTCGTTAACAGATTCAGCAACAAGGCATGTCAAAACTGATAACAAGTAGGCATGTTTACAAGCTCAATGCACTCACTACAGAGCCTTATATGATAAACTAAGCATACATACATCAAGAAGACATGACATAGAAGACATACATGGAAAGAACAATAACATAGCATGTAAACTTGAATAACATGTAAACAATCTGCCAGGGAACATTTGATAGCAAAAGTAAAGCTCGATTGACTCAAGCTATGGCACTCCATAATTGCAAACAATGGCATGGATGGATAGAGCAAGACATGTAGAACAAAACATCCTTACTGAAGTATCTCAAAATATGCATGGATCTCTTGGTAGCATCAAGTTAACATGGCATCAAAATATCAGCAAAACAGAGCTGAAATCAGCAACATCAGGACACCTACTTTGCATGCTTGTGCTAGTAGCCACATAGATCACAAAAATACATGGCATACACCCCTGGAAAAATGGCATGGCATATTACAAAACACATGTAGGACTCAAATTCATAGGGTGCACACATCACTCATAGCAAAAATAACAAAAGTGCAAGTTCTGTTAAGAAACAGAAACTAACATCACATAGCCCTCTTCCAACAGCATTTCGGGCATCAAGATGAGCTCAAATGAAAATGATGCAATGAGATGAAATGATCTACTCTTCGAGACGAACATTTTGATATATTATACGCGCAAAATGGAGCTACAGATGCAAAGTTAAGCTACGTTGAAAATGCCACGAAATAAACATTGGATGAAATACTTAGAAGAATTGAGGGGGGAAGAAAGTCAACGGACTTCCGGATCGGGATCCGGCCCGATCGGATCCGAAGGCGAGGCGGCGGCGCGGCGGGCAGCTCCTCGCAGGAGCGGCCCGGGCGAGGAGGAGGAGGAGGCGGAGTCTGGGACTCGGCGCCTCGGGCCGGGAGGCGGAGGAGCTGGCGGCGGCGGGCTCACGCTGGCCCTCCACAGGCCCATGGGCCGCAGCAATGAGGGCGGCGGAGCGACACGTGGTGTGCTCTGAGTGGCCGTCTTGTGGCGGCTTCGTCCGGCGGCGGGCGGACGCGTCCGTGTGAGGATGAAATTTTAGGGTTTCGGGAAGAAGACCGGATTTGGACGGGGAGGTGTATAAATAGGCATAGAGGAGCTAGGAGAGTCCAAATGAGGTGTAGTTTTCGCCCACGATCGTGATCGAACGACGGAGAGCATGTAAGTGACTTAGATGGGTTATTGGACTATTTTGAAGGGGTGTTGGGCTGCAACTTAAAAGAGGCCTTTGCGAGAGTCAGCGTTAACCGTTGGAGTACCAAACGAGCTCCAAATGACCGAAACTTGACCGGTGGTCTACGGGTGGTATACCAAGGCCACTAGACAAACCTCGGTCCATTTCGAGAAGGTTTAGTACCCGCACACGGAAAAAGCGTAAAAGGGGCAGGGGAGATAGGAGTGCCGGATTGCAAAACGGACAACAGGAAAAATGCTCGGAATCTTGAGACGAACACGTATGCAAATGCGATGCACATGATGACATGATATAAAATGCATGACATGGACAAAATGCAAAAAGAAGAAAAACCCAACCACGGAGGGAATTATCATATCACAAAGCCGAAAATGGCAAGAGTTGGAGTTACAAATATGGAAAGTTACGTCCGGGGTGTTACAACATCCCATTCTAGCCGGACATAGTTCGGCCAAGATTCTCCTGACAAGGAGAGGGACCTTAACGAATTCAGCACGTCGCCGAAAGGCAAGTGCTGAAAGATATCCGCGGAGGTAAACTCCATGATCGGTGCCCAATTGGATTCGATAGGCACAGACGCGGGCGGCTCGGAGTCCGTGGCCGGAGACAGTGGTTCGTCAACACGGCTCTCATAAGGGGTGAAGTCAGTATCCGGCTCTATCGCCGCTGAGAGTGCGGCCTCCATGGCGGGGTCTATCCACCCGTCCTCGGCTGGCGCAATTTGCTCCGAATTGAAGGCCGGAGTAGTTGCAGGTGTGATCTCCCGAACACTGTCCGACGGCAAAGCTAAATCATGCTCGTCGTGATCATGCGGCGCACCTGGCATGGGCTCGAATCCGTCGAAGATCAAGTCTCCGCGGACGTCGGCAGTATAGTTCAAACTTCCAAACTTGACCTGATGGCCAAGGGCGTAGCTTTCGATCTGCTCCGGATGGCCAAGCGAGTTGGCCTGAAGTGCGAAGCCGCCGAATACGAAGATCTGTCAGGGGAGGAAAACCTCACCATGGACCGCATCGTTACCGATGATCGAAGGAGCCATCAAGCCTTACGGTGACGGCACAGTGGAACTCTCAATGAAAGCACCAATGTCGATGTCAAAACCGGCGGATCTCGGGTAGGGGGTCCCGAACTATGCATCTAAGGCGGATGGTAACAGGAGGCAGGGGACACGATGTTTACCCAGGTTCGGGCCCTCTCGATGGAGGTAATACCCTACTTCATGCTTGATTGATCTTGATGATATGAGTATTACAAGAGTTGATCTACCACAAGATCTTAGAGGCTAAACCCTAGAAGCTAGCCTATGGTATGATTGTTCTTGTCCTACGGACTAAACCCTCCAGTTTATATAGACACCGGAGGGGGCTAGGGTTACACAGAGTCGGTTACAAGGAAGGAGATCTACATATCCGTATTGCCAAGCTTGCCTTCCACGCCAAGGAGAGTCCCATCCGGACACGGGACGAAGTCTTCAATCTTGTATCTTCATAGTCCAACAGTCCGGCCAAAGGATATAGTCCGGCTATCCGGAGACCCCCTAATCCAGGACTCCCTCAACCTTCTACTTGCTGCAGCTAAATTTGCACTAAAGTTGTGACGGCATTATCTTCTTGGTAATCGTTGCGATATCTTCACCGATCATCACAGTCTGAAGTAATTGTTTACTCAGCTAGTTTTGGATCTTTGTCGGCAGCGATGTATGGAAACAATTTCAGACTATGACTACGGTATTTCTTATACCCCTGGCAAGGCTAGTGACATGGCCGATGCCCTGTGTCGCAAGTCCTTTTACTACAACCACATGGCTTATAAAGCTCAACCCCTGCAAGATGATCTCACTTATAGAGAGCATTCGATCCGTGTTCTCGTTCAAGCTGAACGTCGCACCCGTCAGAGGGATATCAAATTTCATAAAATTCAGTGGTCAAATCATTCTGCAAATGAATCCACTTGGGAACTCGAGGATCGTCTTCGAGATGAATACACCGTTTTGTCTCCTTCAACCTCCCAAAATCTCGGGACGAGATTTCTTGTAGTGGAGAAGAATTGTGACGCCCGGATAATTAAGCTACAGTAAACCCTCGTTAATGGTGCCATGTCATCACATTACTGTTGCTAATCCTCGGTTGATCCAAGTCACAATCCAAATTCAAATTTAAAATAAAAGTCCAAGTTTCAAATTTCTCAAACACGCAAAATAAAATGTTCAAAGTGTGCCAAATATTCCATAACTAATTATGGTGGTGACCCAAAACTTTTGTAAAGTATTTTAATGTTTTTTTCAGAATATAACAGTGGCTAAAAATAATTACTAAATGCTTTTTAAATTATAAAAATACTAGACTATTTCATTTGAACCTCAAACTAAATGTGGCAGTGGTATAATTAGTAAAACCATTTTAGGTGTTGTTCCTATATTTTATAAAGCTAGTCACTATTCAAAAATAAAAGAAAACTAAAATAGTAAAAAGAATAAATGTAAAGCAGAAAACAAAACACAAAACAAAGGAAAATAAAATAAAAGGCCTCCCCACTCCCCCTGGGCCTCGGCCCATCCCACCCCAACCGGCCAGCCCACTCCCCCTCGCGGTCGTCTTCTCCTGTTCGACCGACCGAGGGGCTCGCCCCACCCGACCGCCTCGCCGACGATGCTGGAGAGGATAAGGACCCCTCGACGCCTCGAGCCCTTCCCCCTCTCGCCCAAAATATCTCCACCCCACTCCCCTCTCTCCTCCTCTGCCTATCCCCTCGCCCAGATCCCCTTTCCCCTCCTTCCGAGCTCTGCCATGGACGCGACGCCGACGTAGCCGTGGCCACCACCGTCCCTGAGCCCCTCCGACGCGTCCACCTCCCCTACGACATCTACCTGGGCGGGCTCGAGCTGGGCGTCCCTGCATCGGGCAGATCGACGCCATCCTCCTCCTCGGGCAGTGCCGCCTTCTTCTTCAAGTCCGTCGTCATCCTGTGCTCCGGCCCCTCCCCGAGCATGCTCTTGCACAACTACAGGTATGGTGAGGCCCCCGTCCAAACCCTCCCTCCTTTTCCCCCCGTCCCGAACGCCTTAGGCCACCACGCCCCCTAGCGCCAACTTCCGACGACCCTGCGGTCGCCATGTCCGTGGCCGCGCCCCGGTGTCGGCCGCGCATGCGTGCTCGTGCCCTGGCCTCGCGCCGTTTTGACTGTGTGCGCCCCGCCGCGTCCCACTTGCTACTGTGCTCGTGCCGGCGCCCGCTCACCCTGCCGTAGCCGCCGCTGCTCCCGCAAGCAACCGCTGCCGCTCGACTGATGCTACCTGCTGCTTTTGCTGCTATGTGTGCACGCCCGCGTCATGCCCGCGAGCCTCTTTGGTCGCGCGCCCCTGCATGCCTCGCTCCCGCCGCCCGCCTCCACCCGACCGCGTATCCCGGCTCGCGCACATGCGGCCCCGCCACCACTACCGCTGCACGCGCCTTGATACGTCTCCAACGTATCTGTAATTTATGAAGTATTCATGCTATTATATTATCTGTCTTGGATGTTTATGGGCTTTATTATGCACTTTTATATTACTATTGGGACTAACCTATTGACCCAGAGCCCAGTGCCAGTTTCTGTGTTTTCCCTTGTTTCAGTGTTTCGAAGAAAAGGAATATCAAACGGAGTCCAAATGGAATGAAACCTTCGGAAAAGTTATTTTTGGAAAGAAAGCAATACAGGAGACTTGGAGTGCACGTCAGGAGATCAACGAGGAGAGCACGAGGCAGGGGGGCGCGCCCACCCCCCTGGGCGCGCTCTCCATCCTCGTGGGCCCCCCGTGGCCCCCCTTACTGACTTCTTTCGCCTATATATATCCATATACCCTAAAACCATCGAGGAACATAATAGATCGGGAGTTCCATCGCCGCAAGCCTCAGAGCCACCAAAACCCAATCAGACCTGTTAAAGACTCACTGGAGGGGGGATCCTCACCGGTGGCCATCTTCATCATCCCGACGCTCTCCATGACGAGGAGGAGTAGTTCACCCTCGGGCTGAGGGTATGTACCAGAGAGCTATGTGTTTGATCTCTCTCGTGTTCTTGATTTGGCATGATCTTGATGTATCGCGAGCTTTGCTATTATAGTTGGATCTTATGATGTTTCTCCCCTCTACTCTCTTGTAATGGATTGAGTTTTCCTTTGAAGTTATCTTATCGGATTGAGTCTTTAATGATTTGAGAACACTTGATGTATGTCTTATGGGATAACCGTGGTGACAATGGGTTATTCTATTGATTCACTTGATGTATGTTTTGGTGATCAACTTGCAGGTTCCGCCCATGAACCTATGCATAGGGGTTGGCACACGTTTTCGTCTTGACTCTCTGGTACAAACTTTGGGGCACTCTTTGAGGTTCTATGTGTTGGTTGAATAGATGAATCTGAGATTGTGTGATGCATATCGTATAATCATACCCACGGATACTTGAGGTGACATTGGAGTATCTAGGTGACATTAGGGTTTTGGTTGATGTGTGTTTTAAGGTGTTATTTTACTACGAACTCTAGGGTTGTTTGTGACACTTATAGGAATAGCCCAATGGATTGATCGGAAAAAATAACTTTGAGGTGGTTTCGTACCCTACCATAATCTCTTCGTTTGTTCTCCACTATTAGTGACTTTGGAGTGACACTTTGTTTCATGTTGAGGGATAGTTATATGATCCAATTATGTTAGTATTGTTGAGAGAACTTGCACTAGTGAAAGAATGAACCCTAGGCCTTGTTTCATATCATTGCAATACCATTTGTGCTCAGTTTTATCATTACATACCTTGCTGTTTTTATATTTTCAGATTACAAAAACCTATATCTACCATCCATATTGCACCTGTATCACCATCTCTTCGCCGAACTAGTGCACCTATACAATTTACCATTGTATTGGGTGTGTTGGGGACACAAGAGACTCTTTGTTATTTGGTTGCCGGGTTGTTTGAGAGATACCATCTTCATCCTACGCCTCCCACGGATTGATAAACCTTAGGTCATCCACTTGAGGGAAATTTGCTACTGTCCTACAAACCTCTGCACTTGGAGGCCCAACAACGTCTACAAGAAGAAGGTTGTTTAGTAGACATCAAGCTCTTTTCTGGCGCCGTTGCCGGGGAGGTGAGTGCTTGAAGGTATACCTTTAGATCTTGCAATAGAATCTTTTTGTTTCTTGTTTTAGCACTAATTTATTTTATAAAAGAAAACTACAAAAAAATGGAATTGAGTTTACCTCATACGCTTCATCTTTTTAATGTCTTTCGCGAAAATGATGGGAAGGAAAATTGTGCTCAAGTACTAGAAGAAGAATTACATAGAATGCTTTGCATAAAATATTTGAATTATGAGCATGGTTGCAATGTTGTTAGTATGAATTCCTTGAATACCCATGATGCTAATGATATGCAAAGCCACAAGCTTGGGGATGCTATGTTTGATGAAGATGATATGTTTAGTCCCCCAAGGTTTGATGAGCAAATTTATTATGATGAAAGCATGCCTCCTATTTATGATGATTATTGTGATGAAACTTATGCTATAAAGCATAATGATAACCATGAAACTTGTCATCTTGATCTTAATTTTCAATCACATGATAGTTATTTTGTTGAGTTTGCTCCCACTACTATTAATGAGAAGAATTTTGCTTATGTGGAGAGTAGTAAAAATTCTATGCTTGTAAATCATGAAAAGAATGCTTTAGGTGCTGGTTATATTGTTGAATTCATTCATGATGCTACTGAAAATTATTATGAGAGAGGATCATATGCTTCTACATATTGCAATAATATCAAGTTTCCTCCCTATGTGTTGAAAATTTTGAAGTTATGCTTGTTTTGCCTTCCTATGCTAGTTGATTATTGTTCCCATAAGTTTTTTGCTCACAAAATCCCTATGCATAGGAAGTGGGTTAGACTTAAAAGTGCTAGTCATTATTATTCATGATGCTCTCTTTATGTTTCAATTCTTATGTCTTATGCGAGCATCATTGAAATCATCATGCCTAGCTAGGGGCGTTAAACGACAACGCTTGTTGGGAGGCAACCCAATTTTATTTTTCTTTGCCTTTTGGTTCTGTTTAGGAATAAATAATCCTTCTAGCTTATGTTTAGATGTGTTTTTATGTTTTAATTAGTGTTTGTGCCAAATAAAACCTTTGGGAAGACTTGGGTAAAGTCTTTATGATCATGCTGTAAAAAACAGAAACTTTAGCGCTCACGAGATTAGCTAAAACTTTTTACTGGAGAGTGATATTTAGTTGATTATTTTTGAAGATGATTACTATACAAATTCCTCAGGTCCACCAATTTATTTTAGAATTTTTGGAGTTCCAGAAGTTTGCGTTAGTTATAGATTAGTACAGATTGTTCTGTTTTTGACAGATTCTGTTTTTCGTGTGTTGTTTGCTTATTTTGATGACTCTATGGCTAGTAAAATAGTTTATAAACCATAGAGAAGTTGGAATATAGTAGGTTTAACACCAATATAAATAAATAATGAGCTCATTACAGTACCTTGAAGTGGTGTTTTGTTTTCTTTCGCTAACGGAGCTCACGAGATTTTCTGTTAAGTTTTGTGTTGTGAAGTTTTCAAGTTTTGGGTAAATAAGGAGTGGAAAGAGCCTAAGCTTGGGGATGCCCCGGAAGGCATCCCCTCTTTCGTCTTCATTCATTGGTAACTTTACTTGGAGCTATATATTTATTCACCACATAATATGTGTTTTGCTTGGAGCGTCAATTTATTTTGTTATTATTTTCTTGCTGTTATTTAGAATAATGTTTTGCATCTATATTTTCAATAAAAATGTCAAGGATAGCTTTTACCATGGTTATTTTGCAAGTCTACATGTTGATGTTTCAAAACAGAAAGTTTACCGCTGTTGCAAAAATTCCCTAGAAAAGTCAGAATGTGATAAAATGTTGAAACCTTTTGCATATTAAGATCTGATAAATTCACTACTGTGGGAATTTTCTTTCATAATTTTTGGAGCTAGGAAATTATGGATCTTTCTGCATTCTTTACAGACTGTCCTGTTTAGGCAGATTGCTGTTATGTTTGCATATGTTTGCTTGTTTAATGATTCTATTTGAGGATAGGAGTATTAAATATGCAGAGGCATTGTATGCAATGTTGAATAATAATTTTAGTGATTTGCTACAGTAGAGTATGATAGGTTTTTGCATTGGTTTATACTAACTTATCTCACGAGTCCTTGTTGAGTTTTGTGTGGATGAAGCTTTTGAGATTTAGGAAGACCGTGATATGAGTGGAATTAAGGAGACACAAAAGCTCAAGATTGGGGATGCCCAAGGCATCCCTAGTTAATATTTCAAGAAGTCTCAAGCATCTAAGTTTGGGGATGCCCCGGTAGGCATCCCACCTTTCTTCTTCAACAATTATCGTAGTATCGGTTGAGCCTAAGTTTTTGCTTCTTCACACGATGAGTGCTATCCTTGAAATGTCGTTTTCTTTTGTTTTTCTGTTGTATGAATAAAATACCAAGATCTGAAATTCTTAAATGAGAGAGAGTCTTCACATAGCTAAATAATTATTTAACTACTCATTGATCTTCACTTATATCTTTTTGGAGAAGTTTGTCATTTACTCGTGTGCTTCACTTATATCCTACGAGTAAATGGTTGAATGATTTGAATGTCATAAATCTGAAATTATATATGTTTCATATGCCTTTCCCACGGGGAGTAATGCCTTCACACATAAGAAGTAGAGGTGGTAAATTTATTTAAGGTTAGCAAACATTGTATTAGTCACTTGAACAATTCATGAAAGAATATTGAAGGAAGAGAGGTTTCACATATAAATATACTATCTTGGACATCTTCTATGATTGTGAGCCCCATTAATTATTTTCAAACTTGAGCAAATTAGTTGAAGTTGGACAAGGAAGACAACATAATGAGTTATGCTTGGGAATATTTGTATAGAAGTTATATTGTTATGGATCCTCTAACATGTGGTGCTTGCTATTTAGAATCCTTTGCTAGTCAAAATATCCGTACTAAGCGGGAATACTGCTTGTGCATCCAAACTCCTTGAACCAAGTTTCTTCCATGAGTGTCCACCATATCTACCTATATGCGGTATTTACCTGCCGTTCCAAGTAAATTTGCATGTGCCAAACTCTAAATTTTCAAATAATAATCTGTTTTGTATGTCCGAACCGCTCATGTAGCGACTAGGGGCTAGCAGTATCTTCCATGCTAGGTGGGTTATTCTCACGATGAGTGGACTCCGCTCATCATTCACGAGAAAATGGCTGGTAACTGGGATGCCTAGTCCCATGATCAAAAGATCGAAATCAAATCAAAAATAATTGCAAACAAAACTCCCGCAAGATTGATGTTAGTTGGAGGCACCCGTTGTTTCGGGCAAGCCATGGATTGATGATTGTTGGTGGAGGGGGAGTAAAAATCTTTACCTTTCTGTTTGGGAACCGCCTATAATGTATGTAGTATGGAAGATATTGGGAACTCTTGGTCGTTATGTTGACAATGAAAGCATACCTCTCAAAATTATTTTCATCTCTGTTTTTGCTTCGAGCTCTTGCACCTCTGCAAATCCCTGCTTCCCTCTGCGAAGGGCCTATCTTTTACTTTTATGCAAGAGTCAGTAGTATTCCTTCTCATTCCAACCTACTCTTTAGTTGGCAAGCATCATGTGATGGAAATATCTAAGCATATATGGCCATTCAAATATATTTGATCATGAATTATTATTGTTGACAATTATCTATATGATAAATAGGTTGGGAGGTGAAATATTAAGCCCCTATCTTTCTCTGTGTTCGATGAATACTATTTGTTCTGAAAACATGCTTTGAGTGGTAGCAATCATGGAAGACTAAATGATAGTTGAGTATGTGGGATTTGCTAAATCAAAGCTCTTACATAGACCCTTCCTGAAAATAAGATGAATTGCAATTGTTTGATGACTGAGAACTGTTTGTTAGTTTTCAAGAAAGTTTATGATCTATACTTTAACATGTGAATATCTTGTTACTTGATCATGAGAAGCTTTATGATATGAGCTACTGTTATGACATATAATGATGCTAGAAAAGGTGATTGAAATTATCATTGATCAAACTTGTGCACCTACTAGCATTCACACTTCATAAATTATTTCTTTTATCATTTACCTACTCGAGGACGAGCAGGAATTAAGCTTGGGGATGCTGATACGTCTCCAACGTATCTATAATTTATGGAGTATTAATGCTATTATATTATCCGTCTTGGATGTTTATGGGCTTTATTATGCACTTTTATATTACTTTTGGGACTAACCTATTGATCCAGAGCCCAGTGCCAGTTTCTGTTTTTCCCCTTGTTTCAGTGTTTCGAAGAAAAGTGATATCAAACGGAGTCCAAACGGAATGAAAACTTCGGAAAAGTTATTTTTGGAAAGAAAGCAATACAGGAGACTTGGAGTGCACGTCAGGAGATCAACGAGGAGAGCACAAGGCAGGGGGCGCACCCTCCACCCTCGGGGGCCCCTCGTGGGCCCCCTTACCGACTTCTTTCGCTTATATATCTCCATATACCTTAAAACCATCGGGGAACAGAATAGATCGGGACTTCCGTCGCCGCAAGCCTTTGTAGCCACCAAAACCCAATCGAACCTGTCCCAAGACCTCCGCGGGGGGGATCCTCACCGTGGCCATCTTCATCATCCCGGCGCTCTCCATGACGAGGAGGGAGTAGTTCACCCTCGGGATGAGGGTATGTACCAAGAGCTATGTGTTTGATCTCTCTCTCGTGTTCTTGATTTGGCACGATCTTGATGTATCGCGAGCTTTGCTATTATAGTTGGATCTTATGTTTCTTCTCCCCCTCTACTCTCTTGTAATGGATTGAGTGTTCCCTTTGAAGTTATCTTATCGGATTGAGTCTTTAATGATTTGAGAATACTTGATGTATGTCTTGCGTGGGATAACAGTGGTGACAATGGGTTATTATATTGATTCACTTGATGTATGTTTTGGTGATCAACTTGCGGGTTCCGCCCATGAACCTATGCATAGGGGTTGGCACACGTTTTCGTCTTGACTCTCCGGTAGAAACTTTGGGGCACTCTTTGAGGTTCTATGTGTTGGTTGAATAGATGAATCTGAGATTGTGTGATGCATATCGTATAATCATACCCACGGATACTTGAGGTGACATTGGAGTATCTAGTTGACATTGGGGTTTTGGTTGATGTGTGTCTTAAGGTGTTATTTTACTACGAACTCTAGGGCTGTTTGTGACACTTATAGGAATAGCCCAATTGATTGATCGGAAAGAATAACTTTGAGGTGGTTTCGTACCCTACCATAATCTCTTCGTTTGTTTTCCGCTATTAGTGACTTTGGAGTGACTCGTTGTTGCATGTTGAGGGATGGTTATATGATCCAATTATGTTATTATTGTAGGGAGAACTTGCACTAGTGAAAGTATGAACCCTAGGCCTTGTTTAATATCATTGCAATACCGTTTGTGCTCACTTTTATCATTAGATACCTTGATGTTTTTATATTTTCAGATTACAAAAACCTATATCTACTGCACTTGTATCACCATCTCTTCGCCAAACTAGTGCACCTATACAATTTACCATTGTATTGGGTGTGTTGGGGACACAAGAGACTCTTTGTTATTTGGTTGCAGGGTTGTTTGAGAGAGACCATCTTCATCCTACGCCTCCCACGGATTGATAAACCTTACATCATCCACTTGAGGGAAATTTGCTACTGTCCTACAAACCTCTGCACTTGGAGGCCCAACAACGTCTACAAGAAGAAGGTTGCATAGTAGACATTACGCCTCCCCTGGCCGTCGCGCGCCGCCCGTGTCCCTTCCCGTTGCTGCTAGCTTCGCCGCTGACTGATGTTGCTTCCGCTAACCGTGGCCCGTGCACCCTGCGCTGCTTGCCGCTGCTCTGCTCCATTGCCGCCAAGAATCGCCCGGCGCTCCCTCAAGCGGCGCCAAGCCATCCCCGCCGAGCCAGCTACTCGCTGCGTCCCCATCGCGGTCGCCACTCCGGCTCCGGCAGCCGCAGCCGCCAGCGCCGTGCCATGCTCGCCGACGACCTCGTCGTGGCAGCGGCCCCTCCGGCCGCTGCACGGCCGGCGCCCTGGTGGCTTCGGTCACGGACGCGCCTGCCCGTTGACCCGCCCCGCCCCGCTAGACTAATGCCACTGCCAGCAGGCCCCTGTTGCCCTGGCCTTTAAGAAAATAAAAAATAATAATAAATAGAAATAAATTAGTTAATGAATTAATTAAATAGTTAATTAGCTTAATTAACTCGGGATTAATTAGCCTAATCACCAGTTTAGTTAACTAAATTGTTAGGCTAGGCTAATCAGTGCATGACAGGGGGACCCCACCCCGTGTTGACCAGTCAAATGTTGACTAGTCAACTGGGACCCCCCTGGCCCACCTGTCAGCCACTGGGTATAGTTCTGTGTACCCTGTGCTGGGTGCATCTAGCCTTTTAGCATTTATTTTCGAATTATTAATAATTTTAGAATATTGCTGAAACTTTAGAAATTCATAGAAAATAATTCGTAACTCGGATGAAAAAGTTTTATACATGAAAGTTGCTAAGAACGACAAGATAAATCGGAATACGCTCTCCGTTAATATGTCACATACCCCTAGCATAGCAAACATCGAACTTTTCCCCTCAAGTTTGTCTGGCCGAAAATGCCTAACTCCGGGAAAACTTTCCGGATGTTATCAACCTTCGCCGGTATCGTGTAGCACCACGTTAGAACACCCATAGCGCTGCTTTTTGTCTTGTCATGCATCTGTGTGCCTTATATTTACTGTTTCTTCCCCCTCTCCTTCTCTGGTAGACCCCGAGACCGCTACTGATGCCCTTGTGATCGACTACATCGACGACGACCTTCTTCCCTTTCAGCGGAGTTTCCAGGCAAGCCCCCCCTTTTATCATCCCGATATCGCCCATTCCATTCTCTCATGCTTGCATTAGATTTTGCTACTGTAATTGATTGCTCCTATTCTGATGCATAGCCTGCTTTTGTAACCTTCTCATTGTACCTTACCTGCTTATCCTAAACTACTTAGTATAGGTTGGTTAGTGATCCATCTGTGACCCCCACCTTGTCCTTGTTGCCCCTGCTTCATCATTGATGACTCGATCAACGTGATCGACGACCAGAGCCCGACACCTCACATCACATCAGGCCCCTTTTGTTGCTCGACTCTGCAGAACTACTATCAAGTGCCGAGGATGATCCCTCATAACGCACTCCTATTGATAATTCTAGAGTGTAGCTATTCGGTCGTGGTCATCGAGGGTGATTTCCTCTTTCACCATTCCCAATACGGCTATGTCATTCAACACCTCAAGTGTGAACCTCAAGTGTGGTCCCTCTTACGTTCACCTTGATGATTACATTGAGTGGAATCCACCGGGGGTGATTCCTCGGGTTTTCCCCTTGATGCACGGTTACCTTGACTTTACTTGAGACATTGGTGAAAGTCGGGCGGGCCCGGAGAGCACCCGAGTTGTTACGGTGGCGGCTGGCTGTTTAGCGGTATCACCCGGGAGGGGGTGATAGCTCCGGACTTGTCCCGACAGCCGTCACTTCTTTTTAATAATGCACTAACAAGTTTGGGTATTTGTTTTGAGTTGGCCTCTGGCCTTTACGCACTAACCACCACGCAAGAATAGTTATGGGCCTCGACATCGCAGTATCAGCCGAAGCTTTGTCACACGTCGAGTTCAGCACTGCGGCACGGTCGGATCGTGCTGGCCATCCGAGGCGGTGCTGGTATCCACCCTGCTCGCAACGACCCGGAGTGCAACGGGCGATGGGCCCAAGACCCCGGGGCGCTTAGGATGTAGACCGGCGGGGACCTTTCTGCTGAGCCTAGGTAGGCTGCGACGTGTTGATCTTCCGAGGCCGGGCATTGACCCCAGAAAGGTGTGTCCGGCCAGAGTGATCGAGCGTGTTGGGTAACGTGGTGCACCCCTGTAGGGAAGATATATATTCGAATACCTTGTCCACGGTAATGGACGTTCAGACTTGTATCCTGATCTTATACAACTAGAAATGGATACTTGAGATATGTGGCTCCGGGATTGCTTCCTCGCAGGGAGTCGAGGAAGGATCTCTGGGCGTTAATGTTACAACATGCTTGTTAAATATAAACTGCTATTCTTTACTCTTCTACATGCTGCAAGATGCTTGGAGCTGCTTGAAGATGCTAGTCTTCGATAGGCTAGGCCTTCCCCTCTATTCTGGCATTCTGCAGTTCAGTCCACAGATACAACCCTTCCATTTGATACCAATGCATACTTAGTATAGATCTGATGCTTGCGAGTACTTTGGATGAGTACTCACGGTTGCTTTGCTCCCCTTTTCCCCCCTTCTTTCTTCCTTCTGGTTGTTGCAACCAGATGGTGGATCCCAGGAGCCAGATGCCACCGCCGACGGATGCTACTACGTGGAGACCACCGATGACCAGGAGTAGTTAGGAGGTCCCAGGTAGGAGGCCTTGCCTCTTCGATCATTGCTTCTTTTGTGCTTGCCTTCTTAAGGCAGTCTTGTCTAACTTATGTTTGTACTCAGATATTGTTGCTTCCGCTGACTCTTGTGTATCGAGCTTGTATTCGAGCCCTCGAGGCCCCTGGCTTGTAATATAAAGCTTGTATTATTTTGATTTGTGTCTAGAGCTGTGTTGTGATATCTTCCCGTGAGTCCCTGATCTTGATCGTACACATTTGCGTGTATGATTAGTGTACAATTGAATCGGGGGCGTCACTTATGGTGGCTGCTTTGAGGAAGATATAAGGAGGCTTATGTGTGATAGAGTGTATCGTATCATGGGGTTTGGATGCACCGGCGAAGTTTGCACCAACTCTCAAGGTGAGAAAGGGCAATGCATGGTACCAAAGAGGCTAGCAATGATGGAAGGGTAAGAGTGCGTATAATCCATGGACTCAACATTAGCCATAAAGAACTCACATACTTATTGCAAAAATCTACAAGTCATCAAAAATCAAGCACTACGCGCATGCTCCTAGGGGGATAGATTGGTAGGAAAAGACCATCGCTCGTCCCCAACCGCCACTCATAAGGAGGACAATCAAAGAACACCTCATGTTTCAAATTTGTTACACAACGTTTACCATACGTCCATGCTACGGGATTTGCAAACTTCAACACAAGTATTTCTCAAATTCACAACTACCTCCATATCACAACTTCTCTTAGTATCACCACCTCCATATCTCAAAACAATCATTAGGCATCAAACTTCTCTTAGTATTCAACACACTCATAAGAAAGTTTTTACTAATCTTGAATACCAAGCATATTAGGAATAATTTCACAATTAAAGCAAATTACCATACTGTTCTGTAGGACTCTCAAAATAATATAAGTGAAGCATGAGAGAACAATAATTTCTATAAAAAAAATCCACCACCGTGCTCTAAAAGATATAAGTGAAGCACTAGAGCAAAAACTATATAGCTCAAAAGATATAAGTGAAGCACATAGAGTATTCTAATAAATTCCGAATCATGTGTGTCTCTCTCAAAAGGTGTGTACAGCAAGGAGGATTGTGGTAAACTAAAAAGCAAAGACTCAAATCATACAAGACGCTCCAAGCCAAACACATATCTTGTGCTGAATAAAAATATAGCTCCAAGTAAAGTTACCGATGAACGAAGATGAAAGAGGGGATGCCTTCTAGGGCATCCCCAAGCTTTGCCTTTTTGGTGTCCTTAGATTACCTTAGGGTGCCATGGGCATCCCCAAGCTTAGGATCTTGCCACTCCTTGTTCCATAATCCATCAAATCTTTACCCAAAACTTGAAAACTTCACAACACAAAAGTCAACAGAAAATCTCATGAGCTCCATTAGCGGAAGAAAACAAAACACCACTTCAAGGTACTGTAATGAACTCATTATCTATTTATATTGGTGTTAAACCTACTGTATTCCAACTTCTCTATGGTTTATAAACTATTTTACTAGCCATAGATTCATTAAAATAAGCAAACAACACAGGAAAAACAGAATCTGTCAAAAACAGAACAGTCTGTAGTAATCTATAACTAACGCAAACTTCTAGAACTCAGAAAAATTTACCAAAACAGGACGACCTATATAATTTGTTCATTGATCTACTGAAATTGGAATCAGTATTTTATAACGTTCTGGTGATGTTTAACAATTGTTTTCGTGAACAGAAAGTTTCTGGAATTTTTAGCAAGATCAAATAACTATCATCCAAGAAGATCCCATAGGTTTAACTTGGAACAAACACTAATTAAAACATAAAAACAAATCTAACCAGAGGCTAGATCAATGATGTATTCCTAAACAGAAGCAAAAAGCAAAAAACTAAAATAAAATTGGGTTGCCTCCCAACAAGCGCTATCTTTTAAAGCCTTTTAGCTAGGCATTGATAATTTTAATGATGCTCGCATAAAAGACAAGAATTGAAGCGCGAAGAGAGCATCATGAAACACGTGACAAACACATCTAAGTCTAACATATTTCCTATGCATAGTAATCTCATAGAAAAACAAATTATCATAGCAAGCAAAAACTAGCATATGCAAGGAAGCGGAAAGGAACGATAGCAATCTCAACATAACGAGAGGTAATTTAGTAACATGAAAATTTCTATAACCATATTTTCCTCTCTCATAATAATTACATGTAGGATCATAAGAAAATTCAACGATATAGCTATCAAATAACATATTCTCAACACGATCCACATGCATGCGAAGTTGACACTCTTTCAAAATAGTGGGATTATCATTAACTAAAGTCATGACCTCTCCAAACCCACTTTTATCAAAAATTTCATAAGATTGAATATTCTCCAAATATGTGGGATATAAAGTTGACACTCTTCCAAACCCACTTTCAATATTATTGCAAACACTATTATCAATCTCATATTCATCATGGGGCTTAAATAAATTTTCAAGATCATAAGAAGAATCACCCCAATCATGATCATTGCAACAAGTAGTAGACATAGCAAACTTAGCATCCCCAAGCTTAGGGTTTTGCATATTATTAGCACAATTGGAATTAAGAGAATTTATAATAACATCATTGCAATCATGCTTTTCATCGAAGGAACTACCAAGTATGGGTGCAATAGCAACAATCTCATGTTTAACATAAGGAACTATAGCAAATTCATCTTCATAAAGATTGGCATCATGGCCACAAGAATAGCAAGCATCATGTTCATCAAGGGATATTTCAATCAAATCATCGGAATCATCATTATCTATAGATTCATGCATATCATTATTTTCTTCCAAAGCAACGGTCATTCTCTCAATAAATTCTTTGACATAGACATTATGAGCATAGTTTTCATAGCAATATTGAAGTATATCAAAATTTTCAGATTCGTAGAGAGTAATATCATACTTTTCAATCAAAGAAGCAACTTCATAAGCACCCTTAAAAGCAACAAATTCTTCAATTTGTTCGATATCGTAGTAACTATAAACACCCTTTGCATAAGAAGATAAGATTTCATTATCATTAAACTCACATAGGTAGGGAAGGTGTTTTTTAGGGTTCTTAGAGCAACAAGTAAAATCACAAAATTCACAAAGATTCTAAGCATAACACAGCAATCTGTTTATTTGATTCCATAAGAGTCTCCCTTTTTCAGACAAATGGTGACGCACAAAATGAGCATGCTCATCTAAAGATTTCCCATCAACTAGGCTAGTTGGGGTTTCAAGACGAAAGATAAGGATCGAAGATGATCCAAGTAGAACACTTTAAGTGGATCCATATCAATAGATTTTTAGCAAGTAAAGATGCAAGCAAATAGAAGGCACATGGAAACACAAACAAAAAGACATACAGGAAGAAGGCGAATAAAACGGCAAGGGTGAAGTGGGGGAGAGGAAAACGAGAGGCAAATGGCAAATAATGTAATGCGGGGGATAAGAGTTTGTGATGGGTACTTGGTATGTCTTGACTTGTGCGTAGACTCCCCGGCAACGGCGCCAGAAATCCTTCTTGCTACCACTTGAGCACTGCGTTGGTTTTCCCTTGAAGAGGAAAGGGTGATGCAGTAAAGTAGCGTAAGTATTTCCTCGGTTTTGAGAACCAAGGTATCAATCCAAGAGGAGACCACGCCGAGTCCCACGCACCTACACAAACAAATAAGAACCTCGCAACCAATGCGATAAAGGGGTTGTCAATCCCTTCACGGTCACTTACGAGAGTGAGATATGATAAGATAATATTTTTGGTATTTTTATGATAAAGAGAAATAAAGATGCAAAGTAAAATAAACGATAATAGAAATAGCTAAGTGTTGGAAGATTAACATGATGGAAAATAGACCCGGGGGCCATTGGTTTCACTAGTAGCTTCTCTCAAGATAGCATAAGTATTACGGTGGGTAAACGAATTACTGCCGAACAATTGATAGAATTGAGCATAGTTATGAGAATATCTAGGTATGATCATGCATATAGGCATCACGTCCGTGACAAGTAGACCGAAATGATTCTGCATCTACTACTATTACTCCACACATCGACCGCTATCCAGCATGCATCTAGAGTATTAAGTTCATAAGAACAGAGTAATGCTTTAAGCAGGATGACATGATGTAGAGGGATAAACTCATGCAATATGATATAAACCCCATCTTTTTATCCTCGATGGCAACAATACAATACGTGCCTTGTTGCCCTAACATCACATGGGGAAGGACACCGCAAGATTGAACCCAAAGCTAAGCACTTCTCCCATTGCAAGAAAGATCAATCTAGTAGGCCAAACCAAACTGATAATTCGAAGAGACTTCCAAAGATAACCAATCATACATAAAAGAATTCATAGGAGATTCAAATATTGTTCATAGATAAACTTATTCATAAACCCACAATTCATTGGATCTCGACAAACACACAGCAAAAGAAGATTACATTGAATAGATCTCCAAGAAGATCGAGGAGAACTTTGTATTGAGATATAAAGAGAGAGAAGAAGCCATCTAGCTAATAACTATGGACCCGAAGGTCTGAGGTAAACTACTCACACATCATCGGAGAGGCTATGGTGTTGATGTAGAAGCCCTCCGTGATCAATGCCCCCTCCGGCGGAGTGCCGGAAAAGGCTCCAAGATGGGATCCCACGGGTACGGAAGGTTGCGGCAGTGGAAATAGGGTTTTGGCTCCGTATATGATGTTTCCAGGGTATATGGGTATATATAGGAGGAAGAAGTACGTCGGTGGAGCAACGAGGGGCCCATGAGGGTGGAGGGTGCGCCCAGGGGGGTAGGCACGCCCCCTACCTCGTGGCTTCCTCGTCTGTTGCTTGACGTCCACTCCAAGTCCTCTGGATCAAGTTTGTTTCGAAAATCACGTTCCCGAAGGTTTGATTCCGTCTAGACTCCGTTTGATATTCTTTCTCTGCGAAACACTAAAATAGGCAAAAACAACAATTTGGGCTGGGCCTCCGGTTAATAGGTTAGTCCCAAAAATAGTATAAAAGTGCATAAATAAGCCCATTAAACATCCAAAACAGAATATATAATAGCATGGAACAATAAAAAATTATAGATACATTGGAGACGTATCAGTAGCTTGATAAGTTTTTTCAATGAGTACATACCTTGACAAGATTTTGAAGTAGTTCAAAATGGAACGGTCAAAGAAATAGTTCTTGCCCGTGTTACAAGGTGTGAAATTGAGTAAGACTCAAAGCCCAACCACGGCAGAAGATAGAAAGAGAATGAAAGTCATTCCCTAAGCCTCAGCCATAGGTTCTATAAAGTATGCCATGCTGTGTACCAGATCTATTGTATACCCTACACTGAGTTTGGCAAGGGAGTACAATAATGATCTAGGAGTAGATCACTGAACAGCGGTCAAAATTATCCTTAATGGAATA
Organism: Aegilops longissima; assembly: GCA_021605205.1. Classification (NCBI taxonomy): domain Eukaryota; kingdom Viridiplantae; phylum Streptophyta; class Magnoliopsida; order Poales; family Poaceae; genus Aegilops; species Aegilops longissima. The sequence goes on along the minus strand of CM038678.1, from coordinate 545,135,401 downwards.
AGGATATGTTTCTCGATTATGGAGGTGACAAAAGGTTCATCGTAAAGGGTTACGTCGATGCAAGTTTTGACACTGATCCAGATGACTCTAACTCTCAATCTGGATACATATTGAAAGTGGGAGCAATTAGCTAAAGTAGCTTTGTGCAAAGCATTGTAGACATAGAAATTTGCAAAATACATACGAATCTGAATTTGGCAGACCCGCTGACTAAACTTCTCTCACAAGCAAAACATGATCACACCTTAGTACTCTTTGGGTGTTAATCACATGGCGATGTGAACTAGATTACTGACTCTAGTAAACCCTTTGAGTGTTGGCCACATGGCGACGTGAACTATGGATATTAATCACATGGTGATGTGAACTATTGGTGTTAAATCACATGGCGATGTGAACTAGATTATTGACTCTAGTGCAAGTGGGAGACTGAAGGAAATATGCCCTAGAGGCAATAATAAATTTGTTATTTATATTTCCTTATATCATGATAAATGTTTATTATTCATGCTAGAATTGTATTAACCGAAAACTTAGTACATGTGTGAATACATAGACAAACAGAGTGTCACTAGTATGCCTCTACTTGACTAGCTCGTTGAATCAAAGATGGTTAAGTTTCCTAGCCATAGACATGAGTTGTCATTTGATTAACGGGATCACATCATTAGAGAATGATGTGATTGACTTGACCCATTCCGTTAGCTTAGCACTTGATCGTTTAGAATGTTGCTATTGCTTTCTTCATGACTTATACATGTTCCTATGACTATGAGATTATGCAACTCCCGAATACCGGAGGAACACCTTGTGTGCTATCAAACGTCACAACGTAACTGGGTGATTATAAAGATACTCTACAAGTGTCTCCGAAGGTGTTTGTTGGGTTGGCATAGATTGAGATTAGGATTTGTCACTCCGAGTATCGGATAGGTATCTCCGGGCCCTCTCGGTAATGCACATCACTATAAGCCTTGCAAGCAATGTAACTAATGAGTTAGTTGCGGAATGATGCATTATGGAACGAGTAAAGAGACTTGCCGGTAACGAGATTGAACTAGGTATTGAGATACCGACGATCGAATCTCGGGCAAGTAACATACCGATGACAAAGGGAACAACGTATGTTGTTATGCGGTTTGACCGATAAAGATCTTCGTAGAATATGTAGGAGCCAATATGAGCATCCAGGTTCCGCTGTTGGTTATTGACCGGAGATGAGTCTCGGTCATGTCTACATAGTTCTCGAACCCGTAGGGTCCGCACGCTTAACGTTTGGTGACGATCGGTATTATGAGTTTATGTGTTTTGATGTACCGAAGGTTGTTCGGAGTCCCGGATGAGATCAGGGACATGATGAGGAGTCTCGAAATGTTCGAGACGTAAAGATCAATATATTGGAAGGCTATATTCGAACATCGGAAAGGTTCTGAATGGTTCGGGTATTTATCGGAGTACCGAGAGTTACGGGAATTCGCCGGGGAGTATATGGGCCTTATTGGGCTTTAGGGGGGAGAGAGAGAGAGGGGCTGCCTAGGGCAGGCCGCCACCTCCCCAAGGCCTAGTCCGAATTGTACTAGGGGGAGGGGCGGCGCCCCCTCCTTCCTTCTCTTCTCTCTTCCCCTTCCTTCTCTCCTACTCCTACTACTTGGAAGGGGGGGGGGGGATCCTACTCCCGGTGGGAGTAGGACTCCCCAGGGCGCTCCATAGTAGAGGGCCGGCCCTCCCCCTCCTCCACTCCTTTATATACGAGGGAGGGGGGCACCCCATAGACACACAAGTTGATCATTGATCTCTTAGCCGTGTGCGGTGCCCCCCTATCCACCATGATCTCTTAGCTTCATCATCACCGCCATCACGCCGTCGTGCTGACGAAGCTCTCCCTCGAAGCTCTACTGGATCGTGAGTTTGTGGGACGTCTCCGAGCTGAACGTATGCAGATCGCGGAGGTGTCGTACGTTCGGTACTAGGATTGGTCGATCGTGAAGACGTACGACTACATCAACCGCGTTGTCTTTATGCTTCCGCTTTCGGTCTACGAGGGTACGCGGACAACACTCTCCCCTCTCGTTACTATGCATCACCATAATCTTGCATGTGCGTAGGAATATTTTTGAAATTATTACGTTCCCCAACACAAATCTCATCCGACCTTAGGTTCCCGCCAAACAAAAACACACTGATAATCGCACCTGCGCGCTAGAAGCTCCTACGAAACGCCCTTGTTGCCGGTTTAACCAATTGACGCTTGCGCGCGAAAGCTTATGGGTCGGCCCAAGTATGTTTTAGTTAAATCCATTGACTTGTGGACCAGTGACCGTTGACCGTCAACCTATCAACTATTGACTATGGAGAGTTGACTATTGAGTTTTACAAAAAAAGGAAAAGTAAAAAAAAAAGTTAAATCTAGAAGAAAAAAAAGTTAGTGAGTTTGAGAGAAGTTTAGATTTTTAAAAGTTCATAATTTGGAAAAGTTCACAAAAATAAAAAAACTTTATGAATTTTAAAAAGGGTTCACAAGATTTTAAAAACTTTGTAATTTGAAAATTTTCACAATTTTTTTGAAAAAAGGATCACAAGAAAAATTCACTGATTTGAATTTTTGTTTCACAAATTTGAAAAAAGATTTCAATTTGTGAAAAGTTCACGAAATAACGCGGACAATGAAATAATCTCTACCTAATAATAAAGCACGGTGGGTTTCTGTCGTCCGTCATCCTTATTTGCAAAAAAGTCCCTGCAGTTTGTTGAAATCAACCCGCAGTCCATCTTTAAGTCATACCGAACCGTTTTTTAGTTTTCTCAGATACCCCCCTGAGCTTTTAGGTAATCAACCCGCCGTAAATATTTAAGTCATACGAATCGTTTTTTTGTGTTTTAACAGAAAACCCCCTGACCATTCGGTTAATAATTCCGCAGTTTATCTAAAACAAAATTATCCATATCTTTTAAATCGTAACTCCGATTTTAACATATTATATATGAAATTTGATTAGAAAAATGTGTAGAATCCAAATATGATGTTACTTTTAGCTGTTAAATATTTCTAAACTATTAATTTGGATGCAAACTTAATCTATAGTGCACGGTCTGGGTTTTTTTCCCGCACTGGCGACGATCCAAATTGCAAATAAACACACATTAAAACCGGATTGAGAGGGAAAAAACATTGATAACCACGCATGCACAACTCTAAAAAACCTCGCGGGGAAAAACAACATTTTTCTCATCTTATTCTCAGTGATTGTGTGCGTGCGGCGTGCAGCAGCATGCACAAGGCACAGCAGCGTAATGTGTGTGAGAGAGAGACACCTTAGGACTGACCACATTAAGAAAGAAAAAGTAAAAAGTAAAAAAAGAGGGGAGAAAACCGGGAAACCCCATGCTGGGAAAACGAGAAAACCCGCCCAGAAAACGGGCAGAACGTTCCCCCAAAAAGGTGACAAAAATACCTACATGGGCTGGCCCATTTTGATATGTAGTGCCGTGGATGTAAAAGTAGCGCATAAGGCGCCAATTAGGATTTGGGCTGCGCGCCACTGCCTCCGCCGCGTCTGATCTCGACGGCTCGCCGTCTGCTCGTCAGACGCTGTCGCCGCCTGCCTCGCCGCTCCTCCCCTCCCGGCGCCCATCGCCACCTCGCCCCAGCCAGCTGAAATTTCTAATAGGGGTCAATTTTCACCCTCTACGTCGGCCGTTGCTCCGTTAATCAGGGGAGGAAATGGCTCGCGCGGCCCCTCCGCTCTCAGCGCTGCTCCGCGGCCTCTCTTCCCGCCCCTCCCACTCCCCCGCATTCCACGCCGCGCTGCTCAAGTCATCTTCCCTCTCCAGCCCCATCCCGGCCACCGCCCTCCTCACCGCCTACGCAAAAGCCGGCCTCCCAGGCGCCGCCTCCCGCCTGTTCGACGAAATGCCCGTGCGCGACGCTGTTGCCTGGAACGCGCTCCTCGCATGCCACGTCCGTCACGCGCGCTGCGGCGCCGTCGCTGAAGTATTCCGCGGCATGGCGGCTGCCGGGTTCGCGCCAACGGCCGCCACCCTCTGCACCATGCTCAAGGCCTGTGCTTCCTCCCGTGCCGTGCGCCCCGGCCGCCAAGTGCACGCGCGGATAGTTCTTGCGTGCCACGGTGATGTCATTATGACTACAGCTCTTGTTGATCTCTACATGAGCTGCGGCTGTGTCGAGGAGGCGAAGAGGCTGTTTATCCACACGGACTGCCCCAAGGACGTGGCGCTGTGCAACTCTGTTCTTTCAGGATGCGTGGAGAATGGCCAATTCCGGGAGGCTTTCTTGATGCTGGGGGGTATTGAACTCAATGGAATCACACTGACATGCGCTCTCACAGCTTGCTCAGCCACATCAAATCTTGAATATGGTCTTCAAGTGCATTGCAAGGTTCTCCGATGCGGGTTTGATTCTGAGACTGTCCTATGCAATGCACTTATTGACATGTATACAAAGTGTGGGCGGACAACAGCTGCACGTGTGGTGTTTGATCGGATGACTTGCAGAAACGTTGTTTCCTGGTCCAGTATGATTGATGGTTATAGTCGCCATGGGCATGGCAAAGAGGCTTTGGATTTGTTTGAGAGGATGGAGAAAGCTGTACCCATTGTCTTGCCTAATGCCATCACATTTCTTGCTGTTCTCTCAGCTTGTGGACACTCTGGTCTTGTGGATGAAGGCCGAGCCAAGTTACATTTGATGAAAAGGAAGTATGCGATTGATCCAGGACCAGAGCACTACGCATGTTTTATTGACATGTTAGGCCGGGCAGGACTGATTGATGAGGCATGGGATCTGTACTGTTGTTTACGTTCAAACATAAGTGAGCTCCATGGTGCTATCTCTGTGGCTATGCTGAGTGCATGTATGGCTAACATGGATGTGGCAAGAGGAAACATGGTAGCTGAGCATATTCTGGAGGTTGATCCACAGAATCCTCGAAATCTTGTGTTAATCTCAAATTTTCACTCAGCTGCTGGACAGTGGTCTATATCGGATGAGTCAAGGAAGGTTATAATGGACAAGGGTCTCAATAAAGAAGCAGCTAGTAGTCATGTCTGCATTGGCTAAAATTAATTTGCACAAATATGGAGGTACAGTTCATCAACTTACCTGCATACTAATATACTATGAGTGTAATCGACAATTGCTTTTTCTTTTACAACAAACCAACAAATCAATGTTGCTAACGGGTTCGTGGTGGGGGCTCTTTTTATTTAAAATCTATTATGCCTCGAACTCAGCCTGAACCATCCAGTTTATCTTGGTTCTTAAGTGCTTAACTGGGTCCTGCGACAGTTGCGATTATTTGATACGTGTACAAGGACTAAATGTGAACCAGCATAGTGAGGTCACATGATCATCATCTGGAATTGTCAAAAATTGTTCCATCAAAACTCTATCCTGCACAAATTAGTTTAGGTTTTATGCATGTGTAACTGGCATACTAAAACAGAGGTGCAATAACCAATTTCAACATCAGCTTAGCTTGATGGTTCCTGGAGATCAAGTTCTGCTGGTACATGAATATAGGCTACGACAGTATTCTGAAATTAATCATCAAGTTCAATCTAATTGGTGGTACTGAAGTACATGTCCTTTTCTGGATATAATGGTGAACTGTAATCAAAATTTGGATCCTAAAGTGCAGTTTATCTGACTGAAGCCTCATGTACAAGTTTCCCTGGTCCTCCTAGCAATATAATTACTCCATTTATCTCTTTGTTCATGAGAAGCATGTAACAATAGACATAACAGAGCAGTACCACACAGGCTTTAAGTTTCAGGACATGTTAATGCTTTCAGAGATAGGGTGCATGTGAACCTGTTAAATCAGCACAAAGGTAGATGTGCTAGCACGTAGTGGTCTTTGTTGAAATGATTCCCTATAGATGCTTCTGTAGTCTACAAATTAATATCATGACGAGTACACCTTGTATTCAACCATGTTGTGAATCACTCCCTAATTTGCATAACAAGATTAACTAATTGTCTAATTTTATCTAATTTTATCCTCATGCATGTTGACAAGAACAAGATACTACATGATCGTGGCTGACATGAGATGCAATGGCTATTCTTGACTTTAGCCTACTGCTATGACAGTTTAGAAATTACATGGTTATGTATTTCTTTGATCAGTCAATTGAACTGAAAGAAAAAACACATGATAATATGATATTGTCCTTGGCCTGTAGTTTACTTGTATGTAATGATTTGAGAAGAGAAGGTGAAAAATCTGAGAACAGATGCAGTGCAATCTGCTCCTTGAAGATCATATGATGAATATGAATTGGAGATTTCAGTATCCACAACCACAATCATCAACGAATGATGCAATCAACCATTTGTAGTTTTTTTTTGCGGGAACCATTTTTAGTTGCAGGCAGGTCAATGTAATTTTTTTTGCGGGAACCATTTTTACATATTTAAGTGAGTTCGGGTTAATCTTCTTCATGCTATTTCTCACCATGCCCTCACTAAACTTATCTCTGAAGTAACATTTATGCAATGGATCATGATAGTTTATGATAAATCACTGTGCTCTTGCTGCTGGTGCTTCCTTATCTTGCAGCAGAACGATACACAAGCAAACACAACCTATTCGTGCTGCCCTCAAATACAAGGTTCTACCTTGTTGGTTGGGGATCAATTTTGGTTGCCTAGCTCCGTGTAATTTATCCTCGCCGGCATCGACGTGGACAGAAGGTGGTGACGGTCTCAGGCTTGGTGCGCGCTCCTATGGCGTTACAGCTCCCCTTTTGTGTGCCTCTTGCTGCTCACAGTCCTTCACCTCGACCACACACTGCCTGCTGCTTCTTGCCACCACTACCAATGAATTGCCGTGGAGTTGGCCGTCCCGGAACTTGAGCGGCCTTGCTAATCTCTTTTCTTTCCCTTGTGATCTTGTGGTCCCTCCTTCCTACTCATTAGTACCTGGCCTTCCTAAGTTACAGACTCACAGCCATGGCACCACGCCGCCACCAAAGCTTGGGTTCTGGTGAGCATTGGTACTGTGGTGAGAAGGAGAGGCTCATGGTCTCCTGTCCTTTCTGTTTCCCCCCCTTTCTAGTGAAAAGGTGTAGGAAAAATCGAGATTTTTTATCTGTGCTGCTTTTTTTTCACAAATTAAACCATTAACCTCGACATTGTCAGTCTATGGAGGGAGTCACGGAGAAGACAAGTTTTAACTGTGATTTCAATATTTTGTGGCCTTGGTTAAAATATAAAAACTGTTGCTTCTTCCTTTTCTACACATGTTGTGTGTTGATTCATGATATCCTGCAAAGCATCCAATGATGTTGATTGCAAGAGGAACATGTTTCACTCTTTTAGATTTTAGATTTCGCACAGAGGGAATTTGGATATTTTTTTTCTATCACCCATACAGAGAAGAAATGAATGTCAGTGCTGATGAAAAGGTGTAGGGAAAATAAGATTTTCTTATCTGTACTACCTTTTCACAAATTAAACCATTAACCGCGACATTGTCAGTCTATGGAGGGAGTCATGTAGAAGACAAGTTTAACTGAGATTCAAAATTCTGTAGCCTTCGTTAAAATATTAAAAGTGATGCTATCAAACTCCCAGGTGCTCGTGTTCACATCTTCCTTCTCATGCCTACTTAACAGAGATCCAAAAGATGGTTACAAAACACTGCTTCATGTAGATGGTCTGTTCAGTTTCCTTGAATTAAGCTCTTCATGTTTTGGTCATATTTAGTGGTATCATTTTTCATGTTTGTCTCTGCTGAGAAAATTCTGCATAGTATATATTCCACAACTTGAATCAACTAACATATGACTGCAGAATCGTCCGACTTGAATGTATGTAGATAAATAAGAAAAGTATACTTTTCGTCCCTCAATTCTTGACGAAGTCTAGATTTGGTCCCTCAACTCCAAAACCGGATAACTTGCACTCTTAACTACTGAAATCGGACAAGATTCATCCCCGGTCATGGTTTTGACCGGTTTGGTGTTGTCCCATCCCGGTTTTGACCGTGCTGACTCATATTCGCGTACCTTTCCAAGTCCGCTTAATGTTTTTAAATTCGGGTACTTTTCTCAAATACGTGAACTTTTTAAAATTTTGTGTACTTTTTTCAAATCCGCGTACTTTGTTCAAGTTCACGTGCTTTTTTTAAATCCGCATACTTTTCTAAAGTTCATCTGGTTTTCTCAAATTCATGTAATTTTTAAAAATTGACGTACTTATTCATATTCACGTACATTTTTTGGATTTGAAAAGTTTATGCGAACTAGAAAACGTACACGGATTTGAATCTCTTTTACGCAAATTAGAAAAAAGTTGTGGATTTGAAAAATTATGTCAACTTGAAACAAGTATGTGAATTTCAAACAAAGTTCATGGATTAGAAAAAGAACACGGATTTGAAAAAAAACGCATATCATGTACGTGAATTTCAAAAACACTTCAAGGATTTGAAAAAAAATACTTGGATTTGATAAAATTACACAGACTTGGAAAAAATACAATGATTTCAAAAAAGTACGCAATTTAAAAAATCCACAGATTCAAAAAAAGTACACAAATTTCAAAATAGTTCATGGATTTGAAAAAGTATGTTTATTTTTGAAAAAATTGCATGGCCTTGAAAAAACTATGTGGATTTGAAAAGAGTATGTGAATTTCAAAAAATTCACGGATATGAAAATATTACGCGAATTTGAGTCAGCACCGGTCAAAACCTTGGTCAGTCAACACCAAAACCGGTCAAAATCGAGACCAGGGACGAACCTTGTCCGGTTTCGTTAGTTAGGGGTGCAAGTTGTCCGGTTTCGAAGTTGAGGGACCAAATTTAGACTTCACGAAGAGTTGAGGGACGAAAAAAAATACTTTTCTCTAGATAAATTGATATTTAGCTCTGAATTAAAAAATGATTTTTTTTCAAGCTTACTGATGAAATCTTGTAGAGATAGCCAACCATTGCCTTACATAATAGTCTATTTATACACTCCTTTAGCTTAGTTTTGTTTAATTTTATACTGAACTGCAGATAATGTGGGATTGTTCTTTACCGGAAACTTTGGGATGACCAAAAATGATTTCGAGAGCTTGTTGCAGAAGTTTGAATGTGAGTATCCCCCCGTTGTTCTGTGCAGTTATTTCCAGTATCAATCAACGGGCAGAACAATTACATATGTAGTCCAGGTATTGAAAAAAAACAAAACTAGGTTAATTCAAGTGCTTTAAGTTTAGCACAAACTTTTTTTAAGTGGATCAATCTGGGAAAATATCTCCTGATTTGCCTTTACCAACAGACAATTCATTCAACAACTTTATACAAAAACCATCGGGGGCTACAGTGTTACCGTGAACAAACCAATTTACAATTTGGCACATGTGTAATCCTCTAGTTCAAAACTCTGCATATAGTCTCGAAGATTGCCGGTTGCAACCTACTTAATCCGTTCAAGTTACCTATCACCACCGCCCATTTCTTTTGAGACCGTCTGATTCAGCAGAGACCGTAATCCACCAATGCCGCCTATCTGAGTCAGTAGCTCTGGAGGGAGGGACTTGCTGATCTGCTGAGCATTCGTGTTTCCTTTGTTTGATTTCCTCAGCCGTTTTATTACATTGCTCCACATCTTGGCAAGCCGTTTGTATTCTTCCAGCATGTCCAAGACATCCTTGACAGGTCGGCCAGATCCCCGAGCAATCCGAACGATCCGCGATTCCTTCATCAGCTTTGGATCTGCGCTGTCAAGCTCTACAATGATATTTGGACGTAAGCACAATAGACCGCTAGGGTGTTAGTTTTACTAATGTACGCACGCATGGGTTGACTCACCAACCCAACTTACCTGCGTCTGTCATGGAATCCATCATCGTCATATACCGCTTTATCTTAGCCTCACCCTGCTTCTCATGTCCTTGTGGCATCAATTCAGAACTAAATCCAGGCAACATGGAGAAGATCTACAAAGATAAAAATAATCCACATTTGACACGTTGTTTGCTATATCAAACAGCAATCGAGCCCTTGATTTACTACAGTATTACGTTTCACCATATATCCAAGAAAACTGAAAGACTAAAGCAAGCTTACCTGGCCAATAGAGCCAATTTTACCAAGGTTCTGGAATTGCTCGTACATAAGTCTCAGACTGAAGTTTCCTTCCATCAGTCTCTTCATAAGGTCAGGTTGTTGATCAGTGGGTACAACTTGACGAGCTTTGTTCAGCAAGCCCGGCAAATCTCCCATACCTGCCAATTGCACAATGTAAGGAGGTCAGCTAAAGGGAATACACAGGTAAGACGCCACACCTAATATTTACACTGACCTAATAGGCGACCAACAAATGGTCTCACATCAAAATCTTCTAGCTCGTCTTTGTGTTCTCCAGTTCCAATAAATATCACTGGACTTTTCGTTGCTGCGACCCTGAAGAGAAACAAAAACGTTAGGTCTTGAAATGTTAATGATGTTATGTATGCTACATTGCTCTCAGGTTTTCTAATGTCAATGTTGTTAATTTGTTACTCAATTCATAACCTAGGAAAGAGGAAATGGCAGCAAGAGGGTAGTGTAAGAAAAGGGAAGTGAATACTAACGCGCTAAGTGCGCCACCTCCTTTCGCATGACCGTCCATTTTTGTAACAATTACAGCACCAACCGGAACACTTTGCCTGAATGCTTGGGCCTGAGCAAAGGCAGCCTGACCAATGCTACTGTCCATCACAAATATTACCAGGTCTGGTCTCTGCATGATATCGTGACAATGCAGGTGAGATTTTCATTTGGTTCAGGTTATAAGTTGTAACTGAGAGTAAGAGTCCTGAGTGTATTACCGTTGCTTCTGAAACTTGGCGCATTTCTTCAAAGAGGGATGCTTCTTGTTTGTGCCTTCCACTTGTATCTACAATTATGAGATCGCAATTTTCTTTTCTAAACCTCTCCACACCCTCAACAGCAATTTTTACTGGATCTGATTCCATGTAGCTGCAGTGACACAAAAATTAGGAAAAACAAGAGATAACAAATCATAATATTAGCAGTTGAAGTGGTAAGAGATACTAGTGTACCTTCCATAGAAAGGAACCATGATCTTTGTCGCATTCTGTTTTAGCTGGTCAAAAGCACCAGCTCTGAAGGTATCAGCACAAACCAGTGCCGGTTTAAATCCTATCTTCTGATGATAATGAGCATATTTCATACAAGTTGTAGTTTTGCCAGAACCTGCATGAACAAGATGATGCCTTGTGAATAGGATATTGTAATCAATGCAGCTAAAGTGCAGAAGACATATAACCGATCATCAGTGAGCCAGTCAACTATAAACAACAGAAGCCCCACACCGAAGCCAAATAGTACGATAAGGATGGAATCTATCACTTACAACTAGCCCTTCGAATGTCTCGCTAATTACAAACTACCCATCCAAGATGACAAAACTTGCAATAGTATATCTATCTTTTAGAACAAAATTTGCAACATATCAGGTATCCACCCCAAACCAACATAAGAATGTTTGATCACTACAACTCCAATTAAATGGCTTCTTGAATCACCTAAAGATCAGCTGGAGAGAATCACATGGTAGTAGCTCGACAAAGTAAAAGTAACATTGAAGGTGACTAAGGCTTGGCCTATGCTAATCTGTTTCCATGGCTTGCCACCTTTAAATGAACATATAAACAAGCCGGTAAACAGCTTAATCAGAACTAATCAAGTCACGATGAAAGTTAATATTGTTCTCATAAAATTTAACCGTGAAACAATGTCCTCCAAAGGAATAACAGATGCCGCATCTGTTCATTTGGGCGGATGCAGTTGCTAAAATATCAGGTATATATACCACAAAACAGAATTTGGACAGAATAACGTAGCAGCAGGCAGGGTAGACTGACCTTGCAAACCAACAAACATAACCACGCAGGGCTTCCCTTTCTTGGGAGCGAAGGCGGGCTTCCCGGCGTCCAACATGTTGCACAGCTCATCGAAGACGGCCTACAGCCAGCAACGACACACACGGAAGGCGATTCAATCAAGATGGCCGCGCATGCAAAACCTCTCCCCGAAATCACACGAGAGAAGGGACATTACCTTCTTGATGACGCGGCGCTTGTCGGTGCCGGCGGCGAGCGCCCCGAGGTCGACGGCGCGCTTGACGCTGGCCTGCATGTCGCGGACCATGTTGAACTGGACGTCGGCCTGCAGGAGCGCGCGGGTGATCTCGTTGAGGCAGTCGCCGAGGACCCTCTCGTCGACGACCGTGGCGCTCGTCATCCGCGCGAGCGCGCGGGAGAGACTCCCGCCGAGCTGCGCGAGCACCATCTCGCCGGACTCGCGGGGGCGGGGGCTGCGGCAAGCGGTTGGCTAGGGCTCGAGGCGAACTGAACCTGGGGAAGACGCGGAGCGCGGTGGTGTGGCAATGCTGGGGGTGGGTTTCGAGGGCAGGGCGCGGGGCTATGTATGCATGATGTGCCTTTCACGTAGTCCGTTGCGGTTTGGCCTTCCCGTGTCCGTGTGGAGATATGAGTTTTCTCCTTTTGCGATTTTTTTAGGGAATTTTCCTTTTGTGAATTGTTTGGGGATACAATTTGCAAAAATAACCCAATTCGGCTGACTGATCCGGAGGGAAAGATTAGTCCGGTCGCTCTTCGCCATGAGCGTTCCTCTGGTTAAATCGAGGTTTCTGGATGTTGCACACGGTGTTTCGGCATGCTGCAAATGTGTATGGCGTTTGCTGTGTACCGTGAACAGCATGCCGCGGAGTAGGTAGGATTTTATCTTTTGCATACATTAGTTTTCTATTTTCTAGGTTAATGCTTTTTAATAAGACTATTTATTGAGATTATGATGTTTAGACCAAATTATACTATATATAGTGTGAGAATTCAGAAAATTTGAAATGTGGCACCTCAGTGCTAAGATCCTAGGTCTCTGGGTTTTTTACGAGCGGTGTAAATGTCGCTACTCAGTTGTTTTTCCCCCATTTTAAGCTCGTCCCCCGCCCCCGCGTCGCTCCAACAGGGGCGACACGGGCGGCTAACCCTAGCCGCCGCCGGCGGTCTCCCTCCCTCCTCTCCTCCTCGTCGCCACACGGAGGAGCCGCCGATCGTCAGCGCTGCTGCCGAGGAAGGTGGCGGCGAGGCCTTCGTCGTCCTTCGCGGAGATCCGGATCCACAGGCGGCGGCCTGCTGGTTCGGCGCCGCCGTTCGCGCTCGGACGGTGTGCGGGGACTCTGCCGGCGTCCTCGACCGCTTTCGGGTGGTGGGGAGTCGGTGCTTGGCGGCGGCGATTCGGGGCCTTCGTCCTCGCCAGATCTGGAGGCTGCTGCTCCCTTGTTCCCGCTCCTTCCCTTTGCGCTTGATGTCGGTGGATGCTGCTGGTTCCGGTGCTTCGGGATGGTGGTGCAGATTGGGACCGGGAAACCCTAGGCCGGCTGGTTCGGCTCGGCAATGGCGTCGGCTTCAGCGACGATCCTTCTGAAGGCGGTGTCGTGGTCCTTATTCTTGTCACCTCGGTCCTCTCCGGGTGAAACCCAAAATCCGCCTGGATTGGGCAGCGGTGGTGCCATGGGCGCTATCCTCCTTGAGGCGTTGCACGGGAGCTAGGACTCGGTGTGGGCTCATGAAGGTGGGGCTTTGGCACCGCTGGATCTCTACAGCTGCTCGCGGCGGCTTTCATGTTGTGCAGAGTGCCCCTTGTATCTTTAGGACGTTTTCCTGTTTTTGGTGTTCACGTCGGAGGAGCGGCGTGGCATCTGGCACGTCGACAACGGCGAGTCTCAGCGGCATGGAGCAGTAGGGGTATCGCCGGTGGGCGTGTGATGATGGACGAGTGCAGGATGGTGGCGCTGTCTGGCGTCGTGGTGGCGTTGATGGCGAGTGACTGCACGGTTCATGCAATGCAAGACAGCTCAAGATGGATTGATGGTGCGTGGCTGCGGCGGCCTCATACCCGGCAGGGTCCTGGTTGAAGAGCACGCCGGACTGGTGGGTGCCCATACCCGCAGGTGTCTGGTTGGGACCTCGGTCTTAGATGTTAGGTTTGGCTGCGAGGTCTATTTGGTATTAGGCCTGACCATCGCGCCCCTTCATCAGTTAGATAGGAGTAGCGACAGAGGTTGCGAAGATGGTGGCTTTGGTCTTACTGTTGTACGGCTTTTTTTTTAAAACCCCTCCCATATATTAATTAACTTAAAATATTCATACAATCATCCGTTACAAAATCAGCCACGCAGGGCGGAACACTATTAAGGAGCACACCATCGGACCTATTATCAAAGCTGTACTTCGCAATCTCGTGCGCCACCCTATTAGCCGTTCTGTTAATCTTGGATATCTTGCAATTTATCATTATTTTGGCTAAACTCAAAGCTTTTATCTTTAGGTCCACCCTATTAGCCGTTACTGCTGTACGACTTTGTAAGGTCTTGTGTTTATAATTAATAAAATGGCCGTATGCATCGTTCAGATACAGAGGCCGGGGGCATTCCTCCTTTTCGAAAAAAAATCTGGAAAAAGAGAGCAAAAGCCTAGGCATATTTGCTGCCCTAGTTCAAACTGAAGTTTTGAAATTTTTCAAAGTGGCCGCCAATGGAGGCTGAAGAGGCTTTGGACGGGTATTGGACGCACGCGCCGCCTTCAACACGGTGCACATGTCGAAGGAAAATACGACATTCGAGCAAAGAAGCAATAAAAAAGGAGCAAGAAACGATGTATTGCCCAGAATCTGCTCCACCTAAACCCCGACAAACTATCATAGAGCGAGAGAGAGAAGATACGAGCATGACTAGGAGGTGCTCAAGGCCGATGAAGAGAAAGGCACGGACAGGGACACAAAAAGGCAAGCTAGGCACGGGAACCTCCAAGCCTATGAGAAGCTCCATATTACATTGCAGCAACTCTTCACCATCCAATCGTCTCGGATCTGATCTAGGCTTGCGCTTCAGCCGACGGCCGGATCACGTCTGCGCACACAATCATACCCCAGCGCCTATATGCATGTACATGGGGCAGGATGCATTAGACCTGCATGCAAATCGTTGGTGGCTTGCTGCTGTAGACGTGCATCCAACTCAGATGTCTAGATCGGAAGGCCGGCGACCTGCGAAATCGGAAGGCCACGTCGCAGTAATGCGGCGGCCAGATCGTGAGGACAACGACACAGGACGACGGTGGCCGGATCGTGAGGCTGACGACACAACATGGTGGTGGTCAGATCATCAAGCACCGGCAGCTGCTCGTGGACACGGGTCTGATCCACGCGACGCCATGTTGCGACCGGACCAAGTTCATGGGTTCTGTGGAGTCTGTGGTGTCGTCGTTAATCTGCCGTCGCAGCACATGGACCGCCGGTGATGAGCCACTCGTGGACGTACGTCTGGTCCACGCAACGCAGAGTTGCGACCGGAGTGAGTTCGTCGGTTCCAGAGGTGCCCGTGGAGTTGTCGGCAATCAGTTGCCGCAACACATGGACCATCGGGCATCAAGAGTGATCGTCCCCAACAACAGGCTCAGCAGGGACATTACATGGCAGACTCCGATTTGTCGACACCGTGAGTGGATCTCGATGGCTCATGTGGAGTTCGAGATTTCAAGTGACGACGGAGGCGAGTTTGATTGTGGTGAATATTGTGGACCAGATGATCGGCGTTTTGCAGGAGTACCAGCTAGCAGGCGCAACAACACATGTGGACTTCTTATTGGTGGTGCTCTTTGGGCACAAAGTTTCGACTTCCGGGGTGAAAACCCTTGGTCCGACCTTCACTGGTTGTACCTGGCAATGGTGGATCTCTATTTGTCTTCTTGTTGAAGGCATTGCTCGGAGTTCAGTCAGACTTTTTTCAGGGTGAAAACCCATGATCTGTGATCAGGCGACGACTGTGTTGGTGCACGGTTTCCTTCTTGGAGGCGTTGTTCTTGAAGAACCTTTTTTGCAGTCCTTGTGTGGTCTCTGGTGGTGGTAGTTCCTCCTACTTCGCTGATCTGTTTGGCGTTTTTCTTTTCTTTTTTGTTTTGGTTGTGTGCATCCTTGATGTCTCGACTAGCTCTTGACATTATGTTGTTGCAGAGGCCGGATGTAATTGATATCCGTTTGATATTAATATATTCCCATTATTGAAAAAACATTGCAGCAACTACCACTAGGGGTGCAACAAAGAGGAGATATACACAAAGAAATGGCACCAAGCAGTTTCCCCTTCCTCCTAAATCCTAATAAGTGTTCTATTCTATTTGGGGATGCTTGTCCCGCGGCGAATCAGGAGGAAGTACGAGCAGTGCTTGGGATCACTAATTTGCTATTTGAGGAACGGTACTTGGGCCTGCCGACACCGGAGGGTCGGATGTCTAAGGGTCGTTTTTAGAACCTTCAGACTCGGTTAACCAAGCGATTGGTACAGTGGGGTGATGGTCTCCTAGCACAACCGGGAAGAGAAGTGTTAATCAAGTCAGTTGCACAGGCTCTCCCAACATACATCATGGGTGTGTTCAAGGTACCTTTTTCTGTTTGTGATGATCTTACACGCATGGTGCGGAATTTTTACTGGGGGTCGGCAAAGGGGAAGAGGAAAGTACACTGGAAGAATTGGGACGATCTCATGCAGCCCAAGGAGAGGGGAGGTCTTGGCTTCCGTGATTTCAGGTTGTTCAATCAAGCATTATTGGCTCGACAGGCGTGGAGACTTATAACCAAGCCGGAAAGCCTGTGTGCTAGGGTTTTAAAAGCGCGGTACTACCCGGATGGTAAGTTGGAAGATACAGTGTTTTCTGGAAACGGGTCATCTTCATGGCAAGCTATCTGCCATGGGCTGGAATTGCTGAAAAAGGGTCTATTGTGGAGAGTTGGTGACGTGCAAGCATAAGGGTTTGGCGAGATAATTGGATTCCTAGACCCTACTCTTACAAACCGATCTCTCCGCAAGGGCGATGCCACATTCGTTTTGTGTACGGTCTTCTGAATGCTAATGGGTCATGGAATATGGAGCTTCTTCAGGCTTTCTTTGTGGAAGCAGATGTACAGGAAATCCTAAAGATCCGCGCCTCGCCCAGGTCAATGGGAGATGTTATTGCTTGGGGACCTGGTCGTCATGGCAGCTTTTCGGTTAAGTCTGCATATGAGTTGGCCTTCGACGAGGATCATCGTGATACTGCGTCTTCGTCTAGTGCATCACCCTCAGGAAGTCGTGCCTGCTGGGACTTCATTTGGAAGTGCGATGCCCCGCCAGCAGTGAAGCACTTCGCTTGGCGGATGGCTACTGATGCACTTCCTACCTGGAAGAAGAAACACCGGATTGGGTTGGAGACTACGAGTATTTGCCCGGTGTGTGGAATAGAAGAGGAGGATAATTTTCATCCGTTCGTTCGGTGCCAGTTCGGGCGGGATCTGTTTGTGGCTATGGCTAGGGTTTGGAGACTGCCTGACATAACTTCTATACTGAATAACGGAAAGGAATGGCTGCTACATGTGTTGAGTCCTCTTGCTGAGCTTGGGCGTACAATGGTACTAATGATCTTTTGGAGAAGTTGGTTTGTTCGTAATGAGCTTACTCATGCGAAGCCTGCCCCGCCAATGGAAGTGTCAACACGTTTTTTGCAAAGCTACTTGGAATCTTTGTTGGGTATTAAAGCAAAACCCACAAGCTGATCCGGTCAAAGGAAAAGCTTATGTTGAATGGCAAAGCTCTAGGAAGAGGGGGAGCGTTGCTGTAGTTCAAGAAGAACGAAGATGGACGAAACCGGATGAGGGTTGGTGCAAGGTAAACACAGATGGCTCCTTTGCTATGTCTGGCGAAGCTGGGGCGGGCATGATCCTGCGTGATCATCTGGGCGCCATCAACTACTCGGCTTGCAGGGCCTTGTACTCGTGCAGGGACCCCCTCGAGGCGGAGCTTTGCGCATGTATGGAGGGTTTGTCCTTGGCACTACAGCGATGTGACATGCCACTAGTGGTGGAGTTGGATTCTTCTGAAGCAGTCACGCTCATATCAAGCTCTGAGATCGACCGGTCGGTATACTCCTCAATTGTCAGAGAGATCAAGCATCTGTTGGGTCTTAGGAAAACTTGTATTTCCCTTATATCTAGATCTCAAAATAAGGCTAGTGATAGTTTAGCTAGTTTTGCTAGAACCCAAGGTCGGACCATGACTTGGTTAGGAGCTGGTCCAGTTGAAGTTTTGGAAATAGCATCCGTTGATTGTAAGGACCCTGTGATTGATTAATACATTGCTATTTCACCAAAAAAAAAAAAAAAAAAAAAGAAGAAGAAGAAGAAGAAGAAGAAGAAGAAGAGGGAGGGAAAGGATATTACGCTATAGCGACAGAGAGGATTGAGTGGAAAAGTGCAAATGATATCTTATAGCCAAGCACTCGCAGGAGTACCATGTAGGTCAGTTTTCTAAACTGGTTGCTCTATTTTCTTAACTAATATATTTTCCAAAATTAAAAAAATTATATCATTATGTATATTATGCAAAAAGATGTACAAAATTGTTCCTAATATAAAAATGAAAACAAAAAAGCTACAAATTTTTCCTATTTTTTATTTTTTATTCTATTATACTATATATTAAAACTATTCATGTATATATTATATAAAAGTTCATTGAACGTACGGATTTCTTCCAGTTTGTGTACTTCACTGTCCCAGTTTGTGTGGAACCCATGCATTTCAAATTTAAATTTGACCATCAATTTGACCAATAAAACATTTATTAAGTACTCCCTCCGTCCGGAATTACTTGTCATAGAAATGGATGCATCTAGACATATTATAGTTCTAGATACATTCATTTTTATCCATTTCTAGGACAAGTAATTTGGAACGGAGGGAGTACCAAATATGTTATACCATTGAATTTCTATCCCCCCACCCCCCCAAAAAAAAAAATTCTAACAGTATGATATTTATGATAGATGACTCTTACATTATTGGTCAAATTGACAGTAAGCTAAATCATGACATAAGATGACATGTAAATTAGGAAAAAGGGAATACATAGAAAAATGAAAATAAAAAAATAGAGCAACCAGAAAATGAAAACACTACTCTAGACAGACCAGTCAGACCAACACGCAAAGAGACAGGAGCATCAGGAGCTGTATTTCTGCAGCAGATAAGTAAATTCAGATATGAGGGAACTAACTGCGATATGGTATGCTAGCACGTAGGGCTTGAAACAAAGATGCCAAGTATTATGAATAAACACTGAGACTGGTCAATGTTACGAGCACAGGGCATCAGTACTGGCTGCGAAAAATAAAAGCATCTTCAGAGCTCTCAATAGACCGTTTCTCTCTTGCAGGTCAATACAAACTCGATTTCAACAACCAGAAGAGCCCCCATACGCTCAAAAAGGCAGAGAGAGCACCGCTTGCATCTACAAGGGCTTTCAGTTCTCCAGTCCAGTTATTATCGATGGACCTAATAAAAGTGCTTTGGCAAACTTGCCCTGAATCTAACACTCCAGTTGGCCAACTCCTCCTCCTGCTGCTCATTGTCCCTCAGGTCGCAACTAAAATAGCCCCTCCCCTGCCAAAAAGAAGGCTGTTATGACGATTTTATGTGATGAACACATGTTACAGGTTAATGCGATTCTTTATGCACACAAGTCTGTTCACGGACATAGCAGGGAGCACTGAAAAGAACAACAACGCTGCCTGTCCGATGGTCTGCACTTATTTAATACTCCCTCCGTCCCACGATGTAAGACATTTTTTGACATTAGTGTAGTGTCAAAAAACTTCTTATATTGTGGGACGGAGAGAGTATATGCCATGATGCCTTCCCTTATATAAGAAAAAAATGAGATACAGACCGCACTTACTTAACTCCTCCAATGATTTGCTGACATCACTGCCCCCAGATTGAACCAAGTGTATCTTGCCTGAAAAGATTAAATTTCCCATAGATCAAAATCATACAAATGGAAATGAACAAAACCAAAAATTCTGTAAATAATGAAAATGACATGAATTTAGAGATGATAGCACAATATACTGAGAGTGAGGGGAGTCCAAATTAAGCTGCATGAAGAACTACATCTAGTCCTTGACTCCACAGGCAGAGTTGTCTCTCCTTTTATTGAAAAGCAACAGGAGAGCTAGTCCCGCTCCCCTTAGGTAGGTCTGTTTTCTAACTAAGCTGCTTTGGTAGGGATGGGTGGGGTACCGCAAGAGAACAAAAATCAGCAGGGCATTCTTCAAGAAATAACTCAGGTAGCTTGTGCCCAGCTAACACATTTGCATTAGTTTATTTGGCTAACGAATATTTACAACAAAACAGATTGCCAAAGGAAAGAAAAATTAATTGAACCTCAGATTAACTTACCATCAAACCGCACACAGATCTCAGGTACGATTTTCACTTGATTATTGATGTTATCATTGTAGGCTCTAGTCTCAATATCACCCTCAACATATACTGCAGCACTGAAATAAGACATAATAATAAGCACGGTATATCCTTGGTGAATTAAGAATCTGAACTTTAGTTTTGATTTCACATCAAAAGGCAAAAAAACAGAATCACGTGCTATAGAGTAGAAAGCACATACTTCTTAACCAACTTTTGGACAGCATATGTACCAAGCTGCTCATTATGAACAGCTATGCGATGCCACTGAGCTGGCATTGGCAAGTTTTCAGCACCTGCCCTCCTCTGGTCAAACATGCCTCCAGTCCCGACAGTAAATACAGTCACAGTATGCCCGTTCCTCAATTTTTTCTGCACAGGCACTTGTCCAACGCTGCCACAAATAATGGCCTAACAAAAACAAACAACATGAGAACCAAAATATGAGTAGTTATTCTAATAGGATATATCAAGCAAGTACCCGGTAAACACCACGGAAGTCAGCATCTTTCCAAGAATCTGCAAGATCACCATCTGCCTCGACGCCCATGCCATTCTTCTCATGAACACCAGAAAATGAAGTGCTAGAGCTCCATGCTCGCGATGCTGTGTATAAGTCTACCAAGAAAAAAAATACACAAGCAAGGAGTCATATATGTGATGAGCACCTTCCATGATCAAATAAGACAACATAAATACGCTGTACCCACCGATTGGGTTTCTTTGCTGTCCTAGGAGCCTCCTCAGGCTCAAGCTGTTGAGCAATTTCGTGCTCATGGTAGATCTACATACATAAAGGGGAAAAGGGTGAAATGACATAGTCACATAATTAAACAACCTCAATAACAAAGGAATGCGTCTAGCTTGTGTGTAATTCCTAAAAGCTTCTCATCAAAAAGCCAGTGATGTAGCACGAACGCACAGCAAAATGTTAACTATTTATTGCTTGATTTGCCCTTAGGGGGCACTATATATCTCTCAAAATCTCATCCTCTGTTGACAGGGTCGGATCTAGATGTACTAATCTCATCCTGGAACTTGTAGAGGCCGGTTCAATTGATCATGGGGTGGGTGACTATGCGGCGGCCATACCTCAAAAATGGATGTCGAGGACTGCGGACGGGGGTGGAGACAGCAGGGACACGACGGGCTAGAACGGAAACGGCAACGGCGGCGACGCGCGTGAGAGGCGGAGGGGTTGGGTGGGCGAGTGGGAGCGGGAGCGGGCCTCCGCGCTGACGCCAAGCTACGGCGGCGGCAGCTCAGGGGCACCGGCGGAAGATTTTAGGGTGGTTTTACATCCGCAATTGGCCCGGTTGAAGCTTCCTTAGGTCAAAGCATTAGGTCACGCGAGGAAGATCGAAGGGCTGAGTGAGTCAAGAGGAAAAATCGCGGTAACTTGCAAGGTATTAAAGTGTGTTGGAAGATATTAAAGTGTGTAGAAATGCTTTCATGATTTGGCAAATGAGAAGGATCTGGGTAACTTGTAAGGTATTAAAGTGTGTAGAAATGCCTTCATGATTTCTCGTCTTCTTTTTGCAGACGACTCCTTAATATTAATGAAGGCCAATATGCAAAATGCTACCACTCTTAAAAGAGTTCTAAGTACGTATTGTGAAAGCTCGGGGCAGTTGGTGAGTAATGCCAAATCAAGTATCTTCTTTAGCCCTAACACTCCAGTTGGAGTAAGAGAGGAGGTTTGTGGCGAGCTGAATATATAATTACCGAGGCTCTATCAGACAAATATTTGGGCTTGCCCACTATGGTGGGGGTGGATAGAAGTGATTGTTTCCAACATCTAGTAGATAGAATCTGCCAGAGACTAAAAGGATGGAAAGAGAAGTTCTTGTCTATTAAGGGAAAGGAAATCTTACTGAAATCGGTAGCTCAAGCAATTCCTTCATATGCTATGTCTGTGTTTAAACTCCTCAAAGGAATTTGCAAAACAATCACAGATGAGATGTCTGGGTTTTGGTGGGGAGATGGAGAAGAGAAGAAGAAAATGCATTGGTTTGCGTGGTGGAAATTGTGTGTACCAAAGAAGAAAGGGGGGTTAGGATTTAGAGACCTTCACAGTTTTAACCTTGCTGTAGCAAAACAGTGTTGGCGACTAATTCAGAACCCGGATTCTTCTATGTGCACGTGTGTTGAGCGCAAAGTATTATCCAGAGGGAAATATTTTGAAGGCAGGACCGAAGAAAGGCTCGTCCTTCACATGGCAGAGTATAGTAGCTGGTATACAAACCTTTCAGAGAGGATGTATATGGTGACTTGGTACTGGATCACACATTGATATATGGCAAGACCCATGGATTCCATCTAGTCCATCAAGGAAAGTGATCACCCCTTGCGGTACAGTGATGTTACGGTTTGTAGATGAACTGATTGATCCACATCATGGACAATGGGGCGAAGCTCTAATTCGAGACGTGTTTTCCCCGGTTGACGTGCAGAGGATTCTCCAGATTCCTCTAAATGTTCAAGTGGTGGACGATTTTGTTGCATGGCATTACACGAGATCAGGGATCTTTTCAGTCCGGTCTGCATACCATAGGCAGTTCCAGCACACGTATGGCAGACACCTTACTAGATCAGATGGGCAAGGCAATACACAAGCCAATACCATTTGGCAAAAAGTGTGGAATCTCAAACTTCCGGGTAAGATTAAGCACTTTGCTTGGAAGGCCCTGAATGGATCGCTTCCTTGTTACGGTATTTTAGCCAACAGACACATCCCTCTAGTCCCGCAATGCCCGGTTTGTTCAGTGGGGGTGGAGGATATACAACACTGTTTATTTTCATGTACAAGGGTGCAGGAGGTGTGGGAAGAGCTGGGTTTATATGAAAGAATAATGGAAGCAGTTAGACAGGACTGCTCTGGATCAGTTACAATGGAGATACTTAGTGGGATGACGGGTGCCTCTGATGATCTCCCTATACCTGAACTTATATTGGTGGCTGCTTGGTACCTGTGGTGGCAGAGGAGACAACATGTGAAAGGGGAGTCGATCCAAGATGCAGATAAAGCAGCCATATCAATCAGGGTTATGGAAGCGACCTTTGAGTGGAGTAATCAAAATCAATATGGACGCTGCTTTTCAACCTGAAACCCTTTCAGGTGCAACGGGAGCTGTCGCGCGGGATTGCTAGGGGAAGCTAATTGCTGCTGCAAACTAGTTTCTCCCTCATATAAACAGCGTCGACTCAGCTAAAACTGTGGCAATCCCGAATGGTCTTTATTTAGCTGACCGAATTGGCTGTAACAAGGTACAAGTCGAGTCAGATAATAGCTTTGTGCTGGAAGCGATCCGACATCCAGATGAGTATTCGGGCGAGAATGTGGCAACTGTAATGGAATGCAGACACCTAGTTCCAAACTTTGCCAAAGTTGAGTTCTCACGCTGTCTTCGTGAAGCAAATGAGGCTGCACACTTATTAGCAAGCAATGCTTTTAGTCATAGAACTTCTTGTTTCTGGGAATCTAATACTCCGGACTTTATTTCTCATGCTATTGTAAACGATCTTGCTGTCATTTGAGGAATAAAGTCTTGTTGGTTCAAAAAAAGAGAGGAAAAATCGCGGTGCAAGGGACCACAAACCTTTTTTTTTAACTTCCAAACTATTCATCAAATATAAAGATAGTACAAAAAACATCAAAAATAAAAATTACATTCAGATCCGTAGACCACGCTTCGCCGTCATCGCCCCTTCCTCATTGGAGCCGGACAAACCTTGTTGTAGTCGACAGTCAGAAAATCGTCGTGCTAAGACCATATAGGACTAGCGCACCAGAAACAGCAACTGCGACGATGAAGAGCCGCGTAGATCGAAGGATCTAATATTCAGACACACAGGCACAGGCGAACAAAGACCGGATCCACCGAAGACAAAACGCCGACCGATCCCATGAGATCCGCTGGAGACACACCTCCCGAAGACAAGGCTAGGCGGGAAGAACATTATTCCATCTTCAGGAAGCCACCATCACCTCACATTTCTGAGCAAAAACCCTAAATGAATACAAAAGGACGCATAAAAACAAAGCTGGACCCTCCCGCCGGCAAAGACCAAGATCCACCGCGTCTCCATGGTCTAAGGCCACAAGAGACAGGATAGACCTAACGCGACGTCAGGAGGCGAGCAACCTTAATCGCCTTAAATCACTAGAGTGCAGCCAAAGGTGTATGTGTGCGCATGTTAAACCCTAAACCCTTTTGGGACCACGAAGCGTTAGAAGGCTCCAATTTACCTGTATATGTGAGCTAAACCCTGGAACGTACTCCTCCTTTGCGACATAAGACATGTTACGTTGTGGTGATTTTGGATCAAGTGTGTACTTCCTCCTTTTCGACATAAGACATGTTATGTTGTGGTGATTTTGGATCAAACGTGATCGATGTGGTGATTTTTACTTACACAAAGTTAGTAACCCACGCTCCTAATTGAATAACAAAATTATAGGACAACGCTAACGCTCACACGTGTGGTGGGAGCGAAACCAGCCCACGCGCCCTATAATACATATATTGCGACATGTCACCGCATGCATGCATGCGGAAATCTTTTTGGATTTCATGTTTTTAAAATGTTTTATCTCTTAAATAAAAAATCCGATTGAAGATACGTTTTCACCATTAAATCCCTTGCGACAAGGTCTTCGAAACTAGATCTCATATCAATATATTTCGATGAATATTTTTTTGGGTTAAAAGTTGTCATGTCTATTGCACATGAATTGCCATGGTGTTTACACTAAAGTTGCCATGATATATTTCAGCTATTTTCTTCTACATTTAAAAGTAAATTTTAATATTTATAAAACAATGAATTAAGAAACTAGACTTGCCATAAACCATAAACTAAAATTGACATGATACATGCATTTAAAATTGCCATTGTTCATATAAAAATTAATTTTCATGATCAAAGTACCGCAATTGCCATCATCAAAATACTAAAATTGCCGTGCTCCACAAACTGAAACTGCCACATGGCAACTTTAGTTTAAGCACTATGACAACTAGAGTGTAAACATCATGGCAACTTTTGGGCAAAAAAAAAAATCGTCGAAACATATCAACATGAGGTCTAGTTTTGAAGATCTCATCGAGATGGATTTAATGGTGAAAACGGATTTTTAATTCAATTTTTTAATTAAAAGATAAAACATTTTTAAGTCAAAACCAAAAAGATTCTGCTGCTATCATCTCTTCACATATGGCAAAATGAGTGATAAAGAAGACGTGTGGGCGATGTGCAAGATGCCACACGTGTAGGCGTTAGTTTTTTCAAAATTGTATCACAAATGTTTGCGTAATTGATTCAATTGATGTTTTTTATGTATATTTTTATTTACACAAGGTTAGGAACTACGATGCCACTAGCCAACCAACTCATGCAATAAAAGGAACTTCGATAGCAATGCATGGTAATTTTAATTTCCATAGCAACGCAAGAGTATTTAGCTAGTACTCCCTCTCCCTCGGTTCCAAATTGATTAATTGAAGTTCTAGGTTTGTCCTGAGTCAAAATCTTTAAGTTTGATCAAGTTTGTAGAAAAACATATTGTATAGAACACCAAATTAGATAGTTTATAAAAATATACTTTCATACTATGTATATCTATGTTGCAGATCTTACCATGTTTTAGAACGAGATCCACAAAGAACACATTTTAATATGTATATCTATGTTGCAGATCTTACCATGTTTTAGAACGAGATGCACAAAGAACACATTTGAAAAAGCAGAAAAGTTCCCACTGTTCTAACACAGCATGTCCGTGCAAATTTTATACATATAATATACTTCCTCTGCCCCAAAGTAAGTGTCTCAAACTTTAGTACAACTTGACCGAGGGAGAATGTGTCAGGTAACCATTTTCCAACAGCTGATAAAACCTCCGGCAAAATGAAAATCACACGTCAAGGTGATAAATACAACTGTAGTGGCTTGAATGTACTTGCAGATCATTCATCAGTGTAAACGGTTCATTATTTTGTATCAACACCATCACAGCCTTAATCCACAATTCAAAATACAAGTTACTGTCACAACTAGAGGTTGACTACTGCTACGTCAAACATGAAAAATATTGGCTATATACCTAATGTTTACAGAAACAGAAAACAACTTCCTCGACAAAATGTTACATGTACAACCCTATTCATTTATAGATGTGATTCCTCGAGCGCCTCTCACCCGTCGCGGATATACAGGATCATGGATGGAAGAGGTGGAATACTAACGAAGATAGAGCATTCCGGTCCAGCAAAAGAATAAAAACGGAGTTCATCATTCATCTTTACGTCAGGCGTTGCAGTCCTAGCTCTGAGGAGATGAGTCTGAGAAGGACCTGAACAAGCTCCCGAACCCTGGGTTCTCTGATGCAGGGACAACAATGCCAGTGTAAATATAAAGAGTAAGAAGACAAATAATGGCTCAAATGAACCCAAAGTTAAAATAAAGATTACATGTTGACCACGGTTGTGAGGATTGAGATTCTCGATTGAGTAGGATATATTCTGATAGGATGATGTGGTTGGGTTGAATCATAGAATCTGAGATCCTACCTAAATCCTATGAACTATGCAGATTCTACAATTTACCATGTATTGTATATGAAAGACATTATTTAAGAAAACAATAGTCCACAGGAATCATTTATTCTTATTTTATACAAACAATTGTTGATATTAATGGGAAAATTCAGGAACACAATTCTGGTTGAGTTGATCAACTAACAGCTCATTACCGGTAAATAGAACCAAATAGTTATAGCAAGTTGGCAAGATTTTTCCTGCTAGGGAAAGAAACACCCATGAGGGTGTTTTCCGTGAATTGTCAAACAGTATTGTCCTACATCGCCACCTTTTTCTAGAACATGGGTATTGCTGTGTTCATCGTATTAATTTAGAGACTGATCTATTGATTTTTTTTTCGAAGGACTAATGCAATCACATAGCAAAGGAGTGCCCAGTTTTAACCTTTAAATGATCATTCAAACTGGGTCTACAAGATTGACACTTGCAGTGATCTACACGACATTCCAGTTCTTACATTCTGGAGATGGAACAACAAGTTATTTCTCAGCTGACAGCTAATTTGTGGTCAGAAAGCGGCTATTACTTAAATCAGCAACGTAACTTGCTAGTCAGTTTGTATCCCCAGAGAATAACTCTGATATTACTTGTTCAAAGCTCTACAGTGCCAGCTCACAGCTGTGTTATTTCTGCAACTATCAACGATGTACTGGAAACTCTAGTGCTATTGGGAACCTCTCAGTTATGCCAGGGATAGATCTACATTATTTACTAGCGATCCTACGTGTTACCTGGGTAGCTTTTTATTACTTAATTGCAGCTACAATCTTTGTACACTCTCTGACAGCAACTAGTGAATTGTACAGCTACTACCAGCGGTAACTTTGGTCGTAACTTTGCATTACTTGCTAACAACTTCACAAATCACTATCTACCTAATTTAGGTATTTCTTACTGTCTGAAACATTAGCTCTATATTATACTTCCTAGTAACTCTATAGGACCAGAAAACCCTTCTCTCACCTTGAGACGACAAGCTCAGAGAAAGTGGGAAGCAACGACAACAAATGGGCCCTCCCATGGGACTGGTTTTCCCGTAAAGCATCTTTCAGGTACAGTGGTATGTTGAGAGCATTAGCTGTTTCAATGTCTAATATTAGCCTAGCAAGCTCTTGAAGGACACAAACCGTTTCTTCAATCCTCACACTAGGCAATGGACGGTCTCCTGCAACAATATAACATTATCATTACAAAATTGGGGGCATTGCTGTAGAAAATTAATATACTAGTGATGCAACAACGTTACTATGAAAGGAAGCTCAAGATTAAATCATCATCGGTTTTGAAAAATACCTAGGTCATTTTCATCAGCTAAAAACTGACCCAGTATAACCTCACATCGCTTTGTAAGAATGGAAATAGAAACTTTGCTGGTTTCTGATACTGCAGGGTATGAGCTTGTCTTCGATATACAACTGCAATTAACGGAACAAGTTAACATTGTGTCTAAGTGTACTCTCACTTTGGTAGTTGGCATAAGCAAGCAAATGAAATAGAAAAAAAAATGTTGGACCTGCATAAAGAAAACATCATCTGCAAACAGCCTAGAGAAAATCTGCTGCAGTGCAATGGTAGAAGACCGACAGTTTGAATAGGTAGGGATCCTGTTCGTGATGCACAACGATCAAGACAGTTCACAAGCCTTTGCAATACCTGGAAGAGAACAGACATTTGAACTACCTGTTAGATGGACACAATTGAGCATTTACAAGGACAGATTTTTTAGAACCCTTCCAAGCCACAACTAGTTATCTCTCATGTACAACTGCAAAGCTAAAGAAATAAATCTTATTTATGAACAAACCTCAACAGGAGCCTCCTTCTGCAATTTCAGAACACTGTCTCCAAAAACAGTGAGGACAGTCATCTCAAGGCTCTCATCAGCTGTAGCAGAGTCAGCTGAAGGAACATCTGAAGACAACACACGCCCACAAGATCCAACAAGAAAGGTTTCGTATACATCTGCAACCTCCTTCCAGAAGCGAGCTCTAGAAAGTCTATATGAATTCATGTCACTTCCACATTCAGCATTTTCCTGCCTCACCTCATCTGTCACAACACGATTGAAGCATTCAGCAGAAACTCTCCAAAGGGTACCCCTGGGATTGTCTCTCCTTGTGTTCATGCACCTGCGTTAACAATTTCCAAAGTAAGGAGTAAATAAACAATCTGATGAGGGACAGTAGGAGAAAGGTAAAGAAAAAAAAAGTCAATTTTGATTTCTAAATCGATCCTCAAGTCATATGTTATTGTATTCATTTTCTTAACCTTTAAGTAATCTTCTCTAGTCTTCTATGGGTAGAAGGTGAGATGTCCTTTAAGTAATGTTTTCTAGAGTCTTCTAGTGATGAGTAGAAGCTAAGATGTGAAGGCTTCACAAAGCCTATAAATAGAGGTCCTTGCCTCTAGTTTTATAACTCAAACTATGTGCCACTACTAACAGAACTTGGCGTTCTTATCTAAGATCTTGGCATAGATTTTGTGTTCTAGGAGTTTCTGGATTGAATTCCTGCTGCCATATGAGCCTATCTCTGCCTCGAGCAATATCTAGCACAACATGTTGAAGTTGCTCCTCGACAGCCCTTCACAGTCCAATTTCATAGGCTCATTACCTAGATGGTTCCAAATTAACCTTCCATGACTTTGTAATTAGTATGAACACTCTGCAGTAAGCACATGATCTTCACTGGGGAAAATATTCTTACTTTTGCATTATATCTTTATAACTACAACCAATACAAGTTATGTTTACCACATGAAAAGCTAAGGAACTCCAGATGCACAGGTTTACAACATAACTATTACCACCAAAGCTTTGCTAGGGACTGTAAGGCTGTAAAGCTAAGGCAATTTACCTTCCAAGACCTTGAATAACTTGTGGTGAGGCACTACACCTTTCATTTGGTGGAGCCTCCAGGAAAAGGTTGACCATGATTGGCACAAGCTTTTCTATAAATAGAATGCCCCAGCCACAGCCCACCACAGTATCCCCTTTTGTGCCAGTGCCATTGATATGGCCTTGTTCAACTGTAGACATGATAAATTACACACAAAATGCTCAAGATATCATATTTCTTAAATTACACAAACATGTATGTACGATATGATAACATGTCTTACCAGAAGCACGCTTTGTGCCATTGGCCAGTGCATCAGAATTCTGTTCACGTATTTCTTTACTATTCCTGTGCAGGGGGCTTTCTTCTCCGTTAAGATAGCATAGCAGCTCAAGCAGGAGAGGCGACCACATTGATGATAACATAGTTGTTGGGCGTAGCATAGGAATAATTTCTAAGATACCACGCTGCACAGCAGGGATGCTACCCTAAAGCATAAAAGGCTAAGTGAGTTATGAAGTTCAGTGCATCCTGTTCTACAGCATGGAAGTTGTCAAGGTCGGAACATGGAATTGAAAAAAAAGATTCCAAAGTGTACATATGAGGGAAATGAAGATTAAAGGCTTGGTTGTCACAAAATAAGTACCACAGATTTTTTTTTAAGAGAACAGCATGTATTTCTGTCAAGCATGAGAAGAGTAAAATTAAAGAACCATGGAATAAAAGGCACCTTCTGGGACTATCTAAAAGACAAAACAGAGACTAAAGCTTCTTTCATGGTGTATTATCCTACCCAGGGTATAAAAACAAGAGAAAGGTTTGTTGTGGGCCACTGTTAGTTTCGGAAAGGGAATATTAAACTAGTTGTTCCCAGTCAAAACATTTGGAACTGGTCAAAAATGGTTGTAAGCCGAGCAACTTGCAGACGGCAGTAACACACCACTAAACATTCCAATCCCAGACTGGTTGGATCTCAAACAGTGGGAAACAGCCAGTTCCGAATGGTTGTGTAAGTCCTACTCATCATGCCCACATTACCTTTCTAAAAACGCAAACATAACCCGCTCCCCACCGTGCATTGCTAACCAGGGAAAATATCCACATACTTTACAGTTTACACAGGACATTTCTAGAATTCTACGTTGAACTCCGCAGTGTAGCAAACAATACTAATAAAATTGGAGTTCACGAGCATACCAATTCACTGTCATAATCTGAAGAATTCATGGAACTCTTAATCATTAGATGCATAACAGCCATGAGCCTTAGATACATGTCATCATTAAATAGAGATTGCGCTTGAACATAAAGATCTCCTGCATAAGTGCAACATGATTAGTAGCTCATTACAACACATGGAACTTATCAACACAAACTACGAAGTCCAGAAATTTACCAAGACCACGAAGGACCTCTTGCTTCACCTTATCAGCCGAGTCACTCTTATAGTTTGGTGAAGTTTGAAGAACAAGTTCGTAAATATCAAGAACGGATTTGACAAAGGAGGATTCTAGATTGCCCTGAAATTTTTATTAATTATACATCAAACATGTATATGTGATGATTTAAAAAACATGTACTCTTGTTTTTAGCAGAAAAAATAAAAGGTGACAAGTCCAAGACATGCCATTTATACCACTGTGAAAGTGTAAATCAAGTCCTTTAATAGGGAAGTGCAGAGAAAATATTAAATCTTTGAAGAACAAGTAGGCTCCTTAAAGTTACACTGCCCCTGCATAGCTGTGAAAACATCTGACTTGTTTCTTTCAGATGCAACAAAAAACATAAACAGCCACTGCAGTCATAAGTCGTAATAGCAGTCATCAGGTGATTACATTCCGCTCACAGCTTCCATTGCCAAGATGGTAAACACGTCCACAATTACACAACCTATCTAAAATGTCAATTACTCCATTTATCCAGTCACTGGTCCAGAAATAACAGATTTATTTGCTTCACGAACAAAGTTATTATCGACAATACAGACTCGAATCATCTTTTGTTAGTGCTTTCATTAATTTGATAGCTATATTTCCTATTATATCATGAGATGACATATATGATACCATGTATAGAACTATAAATTTATAGGGGGCAAGGAAATAGCAAATGCGAGGACATGTTTAAAACTGTATAAATTTAGAGGGGGGTAAGGGGATAGCAAAGGCGAGGTCATGGCATAACAGTGTTCAAATCATGAGAACAGTAGGTAGCACACTCAGTTGTTCCCATAAAGAAAAATACAACATTAAGCTTTCACCATCACAAATAATTTGAACAGGCAAATAATGAAAGCTCAACAATTCAATTTAGCTTACAAACTGTACTAAGCTATCTGAGAGAGAGAGAGAGAGAGAGAGAGAGAGAGAGAGAACCTTCGGACAGTTTGAACTAACAAATGTCTGCAAACAATTAATAGCTGCAAGAGCTACCTCCTTGCTACCATTTAAGATGCTATTTTTTAGAAACGCAAGCAAAATTGCCCAACCTGCACAATTTTAAGCACAGTATGTCAATAACAGTTACTGGTAATATACTAACTGGTATGCAACATAAGCATAATGGCCACTGCAGAAAACTGACCGGAAGAAAATTTGCTCAATTGCTGGAGAAGAGGGAAAAATGATCGTAAAAGCCGTGCTATACCACCTAATAAAAGAACAATAGTTTCATCCCATTGTTTTTGCGCTGTATTTCGACTGGATAAGCAAAAGAACAATCCATCAGATAAATAAAAGGGTAGAACAAGGGAAATTACCAAGAAACATGAAAGCTCGG
This sequence comes from Aegilops longissima, assembly GCA_021605205.1. Taxonomy (NCBI): domain Eukaryota; kingdom Viridiplantae; phylum Streptophyta; class Magnoliopsida; order Poales; family Poaceae; genus Aegilops; species Aegilops longissima. The sequence continues at coordinate 545,102,848 of CM038678.1, read as the reverse complement.
AACTCAACGCTGTTTGATGCCAGAATGAATAAGACTAAACACGAATGGGCATGTGGCTTAGTGGTGAGAGCAACGGTATTAATTCACATCCATCCAGGTTCAGTTCTTAAGATAAACAAGGTGGGCGTAGTTAATCAGAGTACATGAACGTGTGTGCACAAAGTTGTTTTTTTTTTTTTTTGTCTTTTTGGGTTGTGGAAACTTCAATATTTTCCTACAATGAGCGGATGTGCACATGCGCTAAAATTAAAACAAGTTAGCCTACAGGATTAAGATGGAAGTAGGTTTAATGATCAACTTAACTTTCAATTTGTGGGGTGACCCGAAGATAATGGAGTTAACCAAATAACAGAGGTGGCTTTTTTACTTTAAACAAAAAAAATCATATCGAACAAATATAATCTGATTACAGTGCTTTCAAAGACTGAAAACCTGTGATGGATAAGCATATGAACAGCTTTCCCTGCACGAGTTCCTAATTCCTTCCCATGCCACTCATCTTTAGACGAGGTAGATGCCTGAAAAATAATATAAAGATTAGGGGCTAATTATAAGTGAAGAAGATTCAAGGGAAAGATCAAAACATGCTAACCAATTGCTACATTACTTACCAAGTGGGAAACATGTTCTAGCATTGGGAAAACATATATCCACAGGCAATCCTCCCACATACTTAGAGAAAGTTTTTGACCATGGGTGCAGAGAGTTTGAAACAGAGTCCGAACTGCTGAATTCCGAACCTTGGAATAAAAAAAAGTATAATTATGCTGGGCTGTACATGTCAAAGAATTATCAATTGTGCCACGGAATCACCAATAAGCTACTCAGAAGATGTTAAGCAAATCATGAATGGCCATGCACAGAACGAATGGCATGTTGAAAAGACATACCTCCGGACGGTCATCTGCACCCAATTTTTGAAGGACGGAAAAAACTGAAAAGAACAGCTTATTGTAATCAACCAGTTGTTGCAAGGGATTTCGCTTGGCGCCTTCCTCACTGGTTGGTATATCTCCCTCTTCCGTTGATACACCCAACTGAACCTCTGCAATCCAAAAGAGAGCATGTATGAAGTATAGAAAATCAAAAGCAATGGTAATGTTATCTGAAGTGCCCATGTACCTTCATTCAAGTGATTAGCTTTCTGAACAGACCTGCCACTTAACCCCTTCACAATAAAATCGGTCGCAGTCCACAAAAGACCAGCTGCTGTCAAACTGATGTTTATGTCAGTTTTCTGGGCACCATATGCCCCAGTAACCAAAATGCACCTGCATTTGTTGGCATAAAAGAATCAGAAAACACTGAAGCAGATATTATAAACAACTCATGAACTTTGCATATCCATGCCCAACTTTATGAGCATCATTAACTTTACAGCTCAGGCATCATAAATTTTGTATGCAATAAATCTCCTGGTAAAAAACAAGGTTATTGACTTAGTGCATTTATTGTTTGTAACTTCTGTGAATGACTTTTAAGAGATTTTTCTTATACATAATAATGGAGATCTTGTAGTTTCTGGTAGCACAGAGAATTCAAGACTTACTCATCAAGACATTGTACAGGTATTGTCGCCAGTCCTTCATTCATGATCACACGTACACTCTGTAAAAAAAAGTGACTGTTGAGACTACCAAACTGATTATTGGCATAACTAAAAAAACATTTTTTTTGTTGGCTCGTTCTCCATTTTAGAAGTGAACATTACAGTCCCATTCCATATCCATAACCTGGTGTTAAAGGTCAATAGTACAGGCTCCAAAGTGAGCTACAAACTTTCGATTAAACTACCATGTCAAGCCAAACATAAAGACTAGTTTGGAATTTACCTGGAAACCTAAGGAGATGACATCTTTTTCAGATGCATCGGCAACAGCCCTAGAAAAAATGGACGTAAGGAACTACAGGTAACAAATACAAAATACAAAACAGATCAAGCATGAACTGCAGTAACACCTCAACATATGAAGAATGCTGGGCCAGCTATAGGACAGCTTTTCTCCATGTCTCTGAAACAGTACGAGTAAGAAGTATATTGTATGATGTAGCAAATGGAAGACATATAGAACAAAGTAAGTACCTCAAGAACATGCAAAAGAATTTTCAGTGCACCCATTTGAACATCAATATTCTTGTTAGACGAATAAAGGATCACCAATGGAGATAAAACTGCATACTCAAATGATCGTGTTTCACTTTCTTCGACCAACTAGCAAGCACCAAATTCAAATTGTCAGAAAAAATCACAGAAGATGAATAAGGTAAGTTTTTGCGCTCTTACCTGGTACTCTTTCAAAGGATGAGGTGCTGAACTGATTCCCTGAAACTTTTCAGAACCCACTACAGAGCAAATTGAATGATCTAACGAATCAAGCGCCATATTACGTAATTGTGGGTTGGGGCAATTGGCAAGCTGCAATTTGTTGCCATCATCAAGATCATCGTGGCATTACAAATGACAATAATAAAGCTGACAGTCAATACAAAAATATGCACTGCTACCTCAAGATGGTGTGCAGCAATTTGATCCCATATTGATTCAACTCCTGTAACATGATGAAACAAGCAAATGTAAGAAACAATGAAGACACAGTACTATGGAATCAATAACCTTTATATCCTAACTATACTGCACATTCAGTTGTAACTATCGAGTTAAAGTTTAAGATTAAGTTCAGTGCATTGTTGTTAAGCCCTTAGAAAGCTCTCACATCTATAATTGAAAGCTCATTGTTTCACATAATCATTTCACGCACTGGTAAATTGTTATGCCATATTTCATGTCAGAACATGCTCGCTCACAAAACAAGGATAATAATTTAATGTGATCTATCGGCATGGATACGAGATGATATAAATTTAATACCCAATAGCCTACTACGGACCTGCAAGACGAGTGTTGACACATACTACAAAAATGACACCAGTTGCAAATTATGTTCATCGTGTGAAATTAGAGCAGAAAATAGAAAATATTGCTGTTTTATTATGCAAATGAATCTTCCTGTGTCTATACTTGATCCGTCACAAATTATTATTTTGTTTTACCAAATACTCCTGTTCCAGAATATAAGGTGTATCGATTTTTGTGTAGTCAAACTTGTGTGTGTTTGACCAAGATTATAGAATAAAATATCAACATATACAATACAAAATAAATAAAATATGAAAATACTTTTAGTGATGGATCTAATGATACAAATTTGGTAATGTAGATGTTTGATATATTTTCCTAAAAACCTGGTCAAACATGCACATATTTGACTTTTGAAAAAACTAATACACCTTATATTTTGGAATGGAGGGAGTATATCTATTTGAGTACTTCTAGCACAGAACATTAAGATCATCACTGATTTAAATAGGCAGTTTGTCTGAAAAGAACATATCCATGCTTCAAGAAGGAAAGCACCCACGATGCAGATTATTGACAAGTATCGATGTCATGCGCTCCACTGAAAATGCAATGCTCCCAATCTGCTGGCCTGATAATTGAGAATTTCCTGATATGTGCTGACTTGACAATTGATGCAATGCAGACAAAAGTGACTTAACTGCAGCTACATTCATCAAGGCTGAACTTTCAAATAACTACATCCAAAAAGAAACAAAATGGCATTCATCAAATGCAAAATATAGTTAAGAGATGAAAAACAGCAAAAAAGAAACATTATGACCCAAAAAAAAACTATAATATCATGTTTGCCTCCTGACCTGAGAATTTAAAGAAGAGAGAATATGGAAGTCACTGTACTGTCCAGATGTATCCCTCGAGAGTCTTGAAACAGAAGCCGATACTTCCTGTCAGAAAAATTTGTTGCGCTACTTCAGAAAAGTTAAGACCTATGAGAACGTTGATAGTACAAGACTTTAACAAACTTCACAATGTGCAACCTGGGTTGAAGCATGCGGAGAATGAATAGTTCTATCAAGTGCTGCAAGAGTCTCCAGGACCTTAAAAGTTTTAAAGAATCAGATATATAATATCACAGTAATTAAAGCTAGTTAATCTTATTCTGTACTTACCAAAACCCAGGAGGGGCCCAGGATATTGTGTAATCGATGTGCCACATTAAAAAGTGTCCGCAATGCCTGGATTAAAAAAATACCAACTATAGATATGTAATACAAATTGAGCAGGCAATGGAAACAACATAGCTGAAAATCTCGCCCGTTACCTGCACATTTTTCGGTGTCAAAATAATACTATCACGCTGATCCATTGAAGTTTCTGGCTTCTTCGATCCAGGAGAGAGCAAGGTACTACTAACAGGTATAAGAAGAGAAGAAGCGCACAAGGTTAACGCAAAACTTTATGGCTTTGTTTTATAGACAGCTCAAGCACTAGTGTAAACAAATTTATCACATAAATATTAAAATGCTAAGAAATGTGCTGGCCCAACACTTAAATGGCAAAGTTTAGATTTCAAATTGACACATTAACATAATCAGCAATCACCAATATGTACATTGCAGCATTCATCCAAAGGCAGGATCTAACTCCATGAGATTCATAGACAAAACAGATTTGGAATTGTTTTTCCTTCCTAGGATAAATTTCATGTGCTTCAGATTATTGGCCTGGAGCTCATCAGCAGCTGTATAGTGAATCCTACCGTATCATGTCAATCCCACCAGCCTCTGATCCATTCCCATTGCTCATGGCAAGGGAGCAAGTCAAAATAGAACAAGCAACATTGGGTTTAGGGGCAAACCCAAAGAAAGGAAACTCCTTTTATATACTTTTATATAGACCCTGAAGTTAATGATCAGCAGGTGACATGGCTGGAACCCATCAGGTGAACAAGTATTATGACCACAAACCACAATCACTTAGACATGCCTATATAGTAACTAAGCCCATTATACTGAAAAAGACATCATGTATTCAAAATGCAAGCTCCCTGTAGGGAAGTGCAGTATTATTCTAACAAACAAGATGCCAGTGGCATACCTTCTCTTCTCTCCTTCATTTGGGTTATTGATTGTAAACTTGCAAAGCGATGCTAGAAAAGAGTTTAATGGCTCTATAGCACGGAGCACTCCACAGGCCTGCAAGAGTTTGTGTGCCATATTATCATGGTGAAGAAAAGGTAATTGGTATAATTCTGTAGAAAGGACTACAACAGACAGTGGGGCTAGAAAGGATAAAATAGAAACAACAAACATCAGCATCCCATTTAAAAGCCATAGCAAGTGGGTGTCATGCTATAAGAGCACTAAAACAGGGTTTTTCTCCAAAGCAATAGGTAAAACAAACAGACTATAATGGTCACCTGAGTAAATGCCTGGTATCCTTTCAGTATTTCTAATATTATAGCTTCTCCCTGTGACCTATTAATTTGATTCCCATGAGCAAAGCATAGGAAAACGAGAAAACAACCTCAAGTAAAAGAAAAATGTAAGTTTGAATATGGACCTCACCTCATTAAAATAAGTGAAAGGGAGTCCAGGATGGTTAACCATGTTGAATTGACCATGGCGACACAAAGAAGAGCTGATTGTCCACTACATACCAGACGATCCACTTCACATCTTGGTGATTCAAGCTTAAAGGCAAAAAAACATTTATTAAATTTACCTTTCCAAATTCTTCTAAATAATTCTTTCTTTCTTACGGTCTTACCTCACCAGCATCTAGAGCCTCGTCTGTCAAAGTAGCAATGGTGAAAACTACACCTAAGAGGCCTTCAAGGGCAAGAGTGATGGTATGTGCTTCGCTAGCAACCAAAACAGCAGCATTTGATGCATCGGTATCCATGCTCCACTCAATCCCTGTAAATCATATCAGTTTTATTTATTCGTATTTTTGGCAATTTGGGTAAACAAATGAAGAGAACAGAGGAAGTAAACTATCAACGGAATTTGAACATTGTAGAAGGTACCTTTAGCTTTACTACTGAACATTCCAGCAACAGCTGCAAGAGTCTCTTCACTTGAATCTGAAGCCTATAATAGAATGTGTGCTCAATATATGTATAGGAATGTAGCATTGCACTAGAAACAAAATGACGACAAACAGGCGTCAGTCATGTCAAACCCACTGTTTCTTGTAAGACTTTACCAGCGAGATTTGATAATATGTTGTGTAAACAACACAGACCAAATTTACGCCTGCGCGCAAACAGAGAATTAAGCAAGCAATGATTTCTATTTCTCTATATTGATGAAAGCAGGATACTAAGATAGGAAGTTAGCTAAAAGCATTGTTACAAATATCGGCTGATTAACTGCAGTTAACTGCTATTCGGCCCCCCTCCGATATGAGAAAGGCCTATTCGGCCCATTAACTGGGAAGCCCAGTTAATCGGTCTGACAAGCCGACTTATCGGTTGACAACCGAATTATCGTCTGGGCCGATTAACTGGGCAGCATATTTTGGCCCAAAACTACTTCCTATGCCAAGAATGTACTAGTACTGTTGCTGTGCTGCTCTCCTTTGATGTTAGATACTGATGTACAATTACTGCTGCTGTGTTGTTGTTGCTGCTGCTCTTCTATGTATATCTAGACATCATCAGAACATCAATGTAACACTCTTCTTTGTTGCTATGTAGCCTAGGAATGCATATTTAGACATTCAGTACAATGCATGTTGCTATGTAGCCTCGAATATATAAATATGGCCCTAGTTAACCTACCGATAAATGGGTTACCGATATATTCAGTTAAATGGCCGATTCGCCGATTAATCCCTTATCAGCCCCCGACCGATATGGTACCAATTACCGATATCCTGAACAGTGGCTAAAAGGAGAGCTGCTGAAGTCAAAGCAGGGGTATGCTGCTAACTTGAGTATAAAACAAGAATAAGGAAACAAGAATGAACATACCAAGAAAACTTTGGAAAATGCACTTATGGATGACAGAAGATAAGAAAAGTGTAGCTCGGGTGGTTTGGCATTGCGCCCAGCCATACAGGCCAGGTGAATCTCCACTCCTCCGCTTTTTAATATAAGAAATTTCTTAGGAATGGTCTTTCACAAAAATAACATTCAACTGGAATCAACTCATCAAGGCTGCAGTGCCAGTTACTATGTTGTTTCCATGTTAGCCCATGATTTTAATGCTGGTAGAGAATGACCTTTTGTTGAAATAAGACATAGAATGTTGGGCAGTGGAATCACCTCGTCTAATAGGGGCAACATAGGCTCATACCTGTTAAGTGTTAGATTAGCCTCGTGTTCTATTGGCCTGTGTGCATTGTGTGGTTAGACCTACAGGGTGAACAGGAGGAAGTATTATGATGTCTCACGGTGAACAGGAGGAAGTATTATGATGTCTCACGGTGAACAGGAGGAAGTATTATGATGTCTCGCCTAACTTAGGTGACTCAAATACACAGCAGCACGATATCTAGGGCCAGGCTGAGGATAACTCATGAGATACTGTGACAGGACATGCCTCACTAACTTGCTCAGAGAAACAAAAACCAGGGTACTATCAAAATCACCGTTTTCGGCATAGAGGGAAACACTCGAAGCTGTGTGCCTGGGAGTGAGACACCGAAGCAATCCTCTCTCGACCGCACGAAGAATCAAGGAATTTAGGACGTCGATGATGAGACTGAACAACATCGGAGAAAGCGGATCGCCTTGCCGAAGGCCCCTGGCATGGGAAATAGGGTGCCCTGGCACGCCATTCACGAGCACTTGAGTGAAGCCATAGCGAGGAGGGTGGAGATCCACTCACACCAGCGCGGACCAAAGCCAAGGTGGCTGAGGATCTGATCTGGAGAAGGAATGGCCACGAGACCTAGTCAAATGCCCTTGCAATGTCGAGCTTGAGCATCATGCGACGGACCTTCAGGTTGTGGATGAGGCGCACGGTTTGTTGCACGAGCAAGAAGTTGTCGTGGATGTTGTGCCCAGCAATGAACGCACTCCGGTTCGCGGACACCATGCCTCCAAGATGAGGGGCAAGCCGAAGGGAGAGGGCTTTAGCAAAGAGCTTGGCGATGAGATGAATAAGGCTGATCGAACAATAGTCGAACAGGGACTCGGCATCAGCTCGCTTGGGCAGCAAGGTGAAGATGCTTCATTGAGTTTCTGGAGGCCACGAGCATTGAGAGAATAGAACTTTCCAAAGGCGTCAAGGATGTCCTTCTTGATAATATTCCAACATGCACTAAGGAACTCCGCAAAGAACCCATCCGGTCCCAACGCCTTGCCCGTGGGCATGGATTTGATAGCATGCCAAATCTCATCCTTAGAGAATGGTCTAGAGCCGCCAGATCAAAGTGCCATGGGTGAACCTCTTCTAGGGCGAGCGAGAAAGCACGTTCGTCGGAAGATCCAATGATGGCCGAGAAGTGGTCGAAGGCCGTGTCGGCAAGGGCAGCCGGCTCGGATGCGGTGCAATCCACGGTCTTGAGCAAGAAGATACGATTCTTCTAACGGCGATGTGCGGCATGGACACGCAAAAATGCAGAGCTCGCGTCACCGCGTTTGAGCCATGCAAATCGCGAGCGTTGTCTGGTGATGGAGCGATCCAAGGACACGAGACTGAGGTAAGCAGCCTTCAGTCGCCGTCGTAACCACGTCTCGGAGGTAGACAGAAGCCGAAAGTCTTGCTCGGCGGCAAGTCGAGCGATGAGCTCCCGCGTGACCAAGCGCTCAAGCGAGATGTTGCCAATCGTCTTGGCGCTTCATCGTTGCAAGCTTTGAGTTGGGCCTTAAGGCGCACCACAATACGCCGGAATGGGTTGGAGTCGTGCTCCACGAAGTTCCAAGCCTCGGAGACCACGAGGTGGAAGCCCTCAAGCTTGGGCCAAAACCCCTCAAAGTGAAATTGTCTATCTCCCGGCGTAGGAGCGGCACAATACAGAAGTAGAGGGCAATGGTCGAAATCCGCCGAGGAGAGACACCGCAAGAGGCAGTGCGGGTACTCGGCGCTCCACGTAGACGAGCAAAGAAGGCGGTCATTATGCTCTGCCGCCCCGATTGGTTGTACTGAAGAGCACGTCGACACGATCCAAAGCGATCTTGCTTGCCCCATATCCTCCTTCCTGGTGCAATACCTCGGCTTGCCCGTTTCGCTTGGCAAGGTGCCTACGGCCGCTCTTCTTCTCCTGGCCGAGAAGATCAAAGGCAAGATCCCCACATGGCGTGATGCTATGCTATCCCTCATGATCGGTTGCCCCTAGTGAGGCACGTTCTTTGTGCTATCCCCAACCACTTCCTCGTCGCCATTGCGCTCAACAAATCCATCCTCAAGAGGGTGAACCAGGCGATTTGAGGCTTCCTTTGGGCAGGACGCAAGGATGCCCGCGGTGGACAATGCAAGGTCAATTGGCCTCGCGTTTGCCGGCCCTTACACCTCGGCAGCCTTGGAGTTCGGGATCTTCACCGTGCCAGTTTGGCTCTGCGCGCCTGGTAGGTTTGGCTACAACGTACCGATCTGCACCGTCCCTGGAGTCACCTTCCTCTACCTCATGACAAGGAGGTTCACGCTATTGTGACACTTCTACCTCCTGGCAGCTTGGTGATGGCCGTTCTGGTCTCTTTTGGATGGATCACTGGGTCCCCGGCCGCTGCATCGCGGAGCTTGCGCCGCTTATCTTCATGATGGTCCCTCAATGACGCCGCAAATCCCACACTATTCAGGAAGGCTTACAGCTTCGGTCATGGGTACAGGATATCCAAGGTGCCCTTGGCCCTGCCGCCATGGTCCAGTATGTCGAGCTTTGGCGCTTGCTCCGCCACGTCCCCTTCCTCCTGCTGAAAAGGGCTCTCTTCCCTCTTCCTTCTGACTGCATGGTACCTTTGGAAGCATCGGAATGGATGCGTGTTCGACGGTCCACACCCCTCCCTGAGCCACCACCTACAGCTCATCAAGGATGAAGCTCGGCTATGGGCGCCAGCGGGTGCTTTTGGCTTGGCCAACATTATTAGGGAGTAGTTTGCATGTGGTAGTTTAAGTCCCCCCCCCCCCTCCCCCTCTCTCTTTCTTCCGACATTCGATTTTGTTTGAGTGTCGAAGACCTTGTAACTTGTTCTAGTCTTCTATCGATGAAAGATACGCAAGCTTTGCGTATTCACGATTTTTTTAACCGTTTTCAACAAAGCTCCATTTGGGACGTGCAACTACTTTTAGATCATTGTGCAACTACTTTTAGATCATATATAAATAAAAAGGCTAGTCATTTGCATCATAAATGCACATCAATGCCCAAATATGCCAGCCGAGCAAATGGTATGGAGGCCTATCAGCACGAGTGAGATGTCAGTTCATCTAATACAGCATAAAAACAGAAAGGCAGCTTATACTGGAGACGGTATTACCAAGTCAATACATCTGATCTTGAGACACAAATCATGCACAAAAATAAATAAAGAATCTACTATCCAAAAGAAAAGGAAGTCATGTCATAAAAGTGGTACAAGAACATACAAGGAACTGAAATGATGAGACTAATTAGAAGTGCAATGCCAACAAACCAAAATGAGAATGTTATGTGGTAAGGTATATCACCTGAATAGTAGCTACCACCAAAGCAAGTGCTTTAACGATGTTCTCCACAACATTAGTATTTGTAGGGTTTCTGTATTAATAGCAAAAAAATAAAAATATTAACTGAGGTTTTCCAGAATAAGTATAAATGTACCCAATGTATAATGTATGCCCAGAGATGAAAAGCATCAGTGTAGTAACTCGTATGACAAGGAGGTACAAAGCAGGCTTCTGACCTAAGTAACAAATTTAAAACATAACAGAGGGGCTTTCAGTTGTTGACTTCATCAGTTAATCTAGATAAGGGTAAAAAACCTTAGGAGGTGTTTGGTTCGGCTCTCTGTAACTTAACCTGATAACGACGGGATCTGAATACGTTAGTTTCTGTTTGTTTCAACTTCACCGTAATGAGATCCCGTGTAATCAGATTACATCGTTGTACAAATCTGATTCCGCCCACATCTGCCCGTTATCCGTTCCCTCTTTCTCATGCGTTTTTCTGGCTGCTGTTCGATTCTTTTCTCGGGGGCTGGAAAAGCACGTCATGGCGGCAGGCGGAGACTGGGATCTGGCTGGCGGTGCCTGAGATCGGCCCCAGCGGCGCGCGGATCGGGGACTGACCGCGACGCGATCCATCACAGCGGCGGCGGCGCAGATCCTCGAGGTGGTGGCGGCACACATCTCAAGCGGCCGGCGGCACTTGAGAACGGCGGCGCGCATGCTCAGGGCGGCCGGGCCGAGTAGGTCGTTGACAGGAGAAGGGTGGCCGGCGAGCAACAGGGCATCAGGCAGAGATATTCCTCATGCATTGGAGCAATGGTATCCAATTCCTTTACCATGCACGAACCAAACAAACTAGGAAGAAAATAATTACACCTCCTAAAACGCTGTGACCTGATTACGTTAACGTCAACGTTACCATTCTGTAGCCAAACACCTCCTTAGTTGCAACCCCAATAAGTTCTTTGCACAACACCAGTAGCATGTTAACAACTATTATGTCGCATGTTAGAATCCTTAACTTCCCTTGGGAGGTTTATACACATCCAATCACCAAAAGAAAACAAGGTTCACTGATATCTAAGAAGTGAACCTTTTTTAAATGAGATTTGACTTGCCATTTCCATCAATTAGACATAAATAAATAATGATGCCTAAACATTTTAGGATCATGGTCTCTCCGGCAGGATTTCTTGAATCTACCTACTTGTCCTATAGCAACAGTACTATTGACAGCACTGCAACCTTATCTATCATCCTTTAACCCAATTAACATAACTTCACATAAAAGATGTGTTTAGCCTAAAATGGGTGTGAAAAATGAAGTAAAAGTTCAAGAATATATGCATTAATACATCACACAATTGTCCCTAATTTGGGATATGAGTTACCGCGACTATATTTTCAAGTCCAGCTAGACTCGCAAGGCTATCATAGCACAAGAATGAACTATGACAGACTTCACAGAAGATAAAGCTTCCTGAATCCTGATTAGATATTTGGTAGTTCACCTCATTAGAGGCAAAAAGGATGGAAAGGAATCAAACATGTCTCAAGACACTGTTCTAAAAAACCTTTCTCTCAGACAAATGAAGCAAGTTACACAATTTCAACTGAATATAACTTCCATCATGATATGTGCTACCTACATGCCTACGCAAGTTAAACTCTGGAACCAATTCTCTTAGAAATGGACAATTAATAATACAATGTGAATGTGAATTATGAGCCAGTTTATAATATTGCCAACAATTATTTTTGGGAAAGACATGCAGACACAAACTTTCTATCCTGCAACACAAGCATGATGTAGAAGCTTCTAGACAAGTCAAAAATAAAGTCAGCCATAGGCATAGAAAGACCACATCAAAAGAAAGCACGGAGTTATGGGGATACAATACATACATGTCAAACGTCTGAAATAGGGAGCGCAGAGTGCGAGCTTCTACACAAAAACCCTGGTAATCAGAAGGTACACACAAGTAAGAACAGATCATCGACAAACATCAATTTCCATTGTATCCAAGGAACTTACCCTCAAAATTTCGAGAACAAGTATCTGATGCCATAAAGGTAAATCCAGGCGGGTAACTTTCACAAGCATGTTCAGAAATACCTGTCAACAGAAGCATCTTAGTGCTCATGTTAAGTCATTATTATATAGCGCTGTCTAATTAACTATTTCATCCTTTAAGTGAACTGGAAGTACAACCTATTTGCTCAACATACACGATCTTATGGTTGAACCTATTGGGAAATATATATGGAACGAACTACCATTAAAATGCAGAATGACAACTCACATCAACTGTTAAATCACTGATAGAATAAACTAGGGCTGATTGTTGATGTCAATATAGAATAGAAGGTAAAGTGAATAATTCTGATTCATGGGGTCGTTGAAAGATGTTGGTTACTCTTGGTGCTCAATCACACCAATCCAGATAAGATCCAATGGTCAATATTGTCTTTACTATTTTAAAACCAGTCATACCTATGTGTACTTAACCTGGATAGCTAGTCCAGCAGTTCTTTTGTTTCTAATTATAACCTGCTCAATAGTTAGCAAAAGCTATCGGTTGGACTCACATTAAGTATAGATTTGCAGTCTTACATATTGCAGAAGGGGTTTATTGATAGAACTGCACTGGGAGGTGATACCACTTATCAAGTCAGAGAGAGTTTCGATGCCAGTGCTTAATTTAAAGCTGCTATGGGAAAGCCATTTGTAAAAGATCTAACAGCCGTTCCTATTAGAATTAGACAAATACTGCTATCCCATGTTTCTTCTCACGTTTCCAGTGGATTGTTCTGTCATCTGGGACATAGTAATATCTTCCTTTCACAGTTTGATTTTTAGACAAACGTAGCTAACAAAAAATGCAAACCTCTGAAAGTGGTTCTACCAAAAGAGATTGCCAATTGCCATAATCCACTGCAATGCCAAACAGAGCCTAATTATTATCAGCGGTTTTCTGGGCTCCGGTTGATCAATTAAAGTTATCAGAAAGTTTCTGTGTTGGAGCTTAAGTTGATCATTTTAGATGGTTTAATTCAGACTATTTAGTGGCTCACAGGCCCGTTGCGGTACTGGCATGTACATGAGCTTGGACAGAACAATACCTCACTTTCAGTGACAAGTGAAGAGCTGTAGAGTCTGATAACATGAGCAACCAAACGTAGGACTAAACGGCGAAAAGCAGGTTCCCCTGCTTCACCTTCAAGCTGAAGATAAATAAATCAGCAATCAACACAGAATCAGTTAATAACTGGATCATGCATGAAGTCGGGAAACTAAATAAATCAGCAAACATATCAACACAGAATCAGTTAATAACTGGATCATGCATGAAATCGGGAAACGGAAATAGTAAAGAACTCATGAAAATTCATTTTCATTTACATATTTTTATTTCCTTGCAACTGAACTAGGTACTAGCACATCAAAAAATGAGGTTCACCATTTGACATTTTCCTTCCTGGACTTAACATAGATACTGGACTGGATGCACCTAAAAGTACTTGAAGGGCACTTCAAACTTCTTGGTTAGTAAAGTGGTAGGTCATATTCGTGCTTCTGCATATAAATTTTGCAACAGTGGCGAGGCCTTATGATTTTCTGACTAAGACATTTAGCATGCTATACATTTAAAAAAGGTCCTTATTTTCATTTACTTACCTCCACATTCGTGCGGAGTGAAGTCATAAGAAGTGAGCATATTTGATGGCGCAATACCTGGCAAGTTTTAAGAGGCTCTTTTGTTATGGATCAATGGTTAAGAAAAATGTCTGAGGACAAAAGATGTACATAAACACGAACCTGCTGGTAAGTTAATAATGCCCGGAATACAGGAACATATGTCGATAGCACAAACCTGGCACAAAGCACGTCAAGATAAACTCAGCAACAGAGTCAGGACTCAGGATAAGTTATCTTCAAGTCCAATCCTAAATAATATCAACATATTCTAAAGGGGCAGCCCGGTGCACGTAGCTCCCGCTTGTGCAGGGTCCGGAGAAGGATCCAACCACTTTGGGTCTTTTGTACGCAGCCTTTCCTTGCATTTCTGCAAGAGGCTGTTTCCAGGACTTGAACCCATGACCTCATGGTCACAAGGCAACAGCCTTACTGCTGCGCCAAGGTTCCCCTTCCATATATTCTATAAAGGGCAGCCCTGTGCACGTAGCTCCCGCTTGCGCAGGGTCCGGGGAAGGGTCCGACCACTTTGGGTCTATAGTACGCAGCCTTTCCCTACATTTCTGCAAGAGGCTGTTTCCAGGACTCGAACCCGTGACCTCATGGTCACAAGGCAACAGCTTTACCGCTGCGCCAAGGCTCCCCTTCCATATATTCTATGAGGAAAAAAAGTTAAAAGCAGCTGCTGATGAAAAGATTGCCATCACTAATCTGCCTAAACTATAATGGAACTGAGAAAAATAATACAGCAATTTTTGGTGTTACTTAACAAATAAAATAGGATAATCAGCAACAAATCACAAAACAAATGCAGAAACAGAAGAAAAATGCACTTAAAAAAGAAACAGAAAAAATATTGAAACAAGTTAATAACAATCCAGAAATTTGGAGAACGCTTTCATAACTCTGACCAAACAAAATGAAGAGCAAACTCAAGTCAACATGACTAGTAAATTAACGATGTGCTGGCTTAATCCAAATCTGACATATTTAGCCCATTTAACATATCTAGAAAGAAAATATAAAAATGAAACAAAAATTGTTCCAGATTACAAAGAACTGACTGTATCTATTGTTCGTAACGGAACCATCTTTGAGCAAGTAATGTGAACTATTGCATTTGAATCAATACATCTTGTTTTCACATTGGATTATCTTTGAGATAATAGTGTGATACGTAGTGCTTCCATGCTCCCCTCAGAAGTGAAAACTGGAAAAACGCATTAAGGGTTTGAATTGCAACAGTCCACTTTCCACTACCGCCGACATCTTCAATGATACAAGGTGCTTACAGGTAGTTTTCTTTGCCATACTGAAGAAAAAATGTACAAATCCACGGGCACAAATTAAATGCTTCGTTAAGCACTAATGCTTGCATGGGCACTTATGAGTCTGTAGGAAGATGTAACCACCTAAACGCATGTATACTTGCACTAAAGGGTTGGCCTTTTTAATGGATGCTTATGTCGCAAACGACCCTCTTCTAAGTATCTCGCGAAGCACCTCCTTCATGAGAGATGCTCGTGCACTTCAATTTTTAGAAGACATGTGAATGCAGCAGCTCAAGTAAACAACCTTTCATCCAACACTAAACTTTGTTAAAACACAAAATGTGTAGAATATTGGGCATTATGAAAGCTGTGACAACTGACTAATATGGAAGTATCCCAAGATTTTCAGTATGAAAAGAGAACTTACTCAAGTATGTCAAGGGCAAACGTCCGATGCAGTGATTGAGCATGCAACCACCTAGCCTAAAGAAAGAGACAGTAGTAACTTTATCAACAAAACTTAGGTCTAGAATACTAAATAAAATGTAGCAGCAAAATGAGCCAGTTAATTATTCATATTTAACGAAGAACGGAAAAGGTACAGTCAGAAATTGTTCACACATACAGATCCACCTGCAGCAAGAGCAGTCAGGTCTTCGAGCAGACGGAGACCGAGTTTTCCAACGTCAGTAAGATCTTCCTTTATGGTGAGTTCTCCATAGCTAAACGCTAGTGATCTGTGAAGCAGGGTATGTTGAATATCAAGTTTTTTTCTAAAATCATCTAGAAGGAAAAGGTTGATGGAACAGAAACACAAGCAATTTAGAATTGGTTAAACTATCATCCATGCTAACGGCATGACCATGACAAATGTACTAAAAAAGCACAGGAGCAATGAGCAAGATCTCTCTTGGTCGAACAGGCAACACAGATGTGCATTCATCAATAAGTATCCCTCACACAGCAAAATATAATGATGGTGCAGTTGATAAGATTCGAAATGCATATGACGCCAATGTTGTCAATGGACAGAAATACTAACAGAGAAATATGAGCTTCAGATACCCAAATATACAAGATAGTAGAAAAGAGAGGATTGTTGAAGGATAGAAGTTAATCTGCACTGACTGAACAGTCAATTAGCTACTACTCCATCCATTCCGAATTATAAGATGTTTTAACTTTTTCTGAATCGGATGTATATAGACGCATTTTGGTGTGTTCATTCACTCATTTCAGTCCGTATGTAGTCAATACTGAAATATCCAAAATGTCTTATAACTTGGAACAGAGGTGATACACCATAACAGGCTAATAAGAATATCTTCTATCAAAAATATAATAGTATTGCTTGAATGCTCATATTATTCTATAATCATGATTAAAGAACAAAGAATGGGATCATCACATAGAAGCCAGACACTTCACAATAATACCCAGCATCCTGGTTTCTAGCTTAACTGTCTAAATATTTATGATCCACTCTTGATACCTTTCACACTTAAATACTAGAGCAAATCTTTTAGGGATTTTTTTGCCATGCCTTGGCCCGTAATTAGTGTTTCATCTCATGTGTGTCTCATCTATGGATAATATGCCAGACACGAGCGGTTTGATGCAACATGATTTTTTTTTCATAGATGATAATGCATAAAGGTGTGTTTCTTACTAACAAACTTGTTATGATATTAGCTGTATTGCTACTGGATGAGAACAATATTAAAGAAAGAGAAATAGACTGAGCCTTACAGCGTCTGGCCGAAGCTACGAGTAACATTGTTGGCAACAGAGCTAGCACTCGAGCCGAGTCTTGCTGGGGATGCTTTACCAGTCGGAAGTGATTCGGCAAGAACAACATTATCAAAGACCAATGCCACTGCTTGTCTAAATGTAGCTGCTGCCGTGCTAAATGAGAAATGTATGATTTAGGAGATTGCCACAAAGAAATTCTGAATCCATGAGCCAACAACTTGAATGGACTTACTTGCGGACACTGTCAGAAGATCGACTGCTTTCAAGTAGGTGAAGACATATGCCAAGGGCTTGAGACATGTCCTCCTGAGAAATGAAACAATATGCTAATAAGATAAACCTGTGGACAGTAATAGTAATGATTCCCAAAAGGCATTCAATAAATAGTACGTCATCCTGTAGAATTGCATGAACTACCAAAATAGTCAAGTTTCACATGCATTCCAAGAAATAATCAACAGCAGTGTTCCCCTCTCTCATCAGAAACAAAAATTCATGGTGCAATCAGAGTTACTCTCTGCTGTTGGACTTAAGAAAGTTTCCTGGATTGCTGTAATAACGAATAAAAAAGCACTATGTTTGAAACATAAACATCTGGTAACCCAAGTTCAAACACCAGGCACCAGCACTCCAAAGAAACAAAACGAACAGGCAGAGTACCTTATTTTACAAAATAAATAAATTCAAATGAGTCAAATGCAAAAAACGGAAGGCAAGAATGCTAACAAGTGGTGACTGCTCACTGGCTCACTTTAGAGTCGTAGATTCAACCTTTTTATAGAGGGAAGCTTCTATGTGTTATAAGGCCAGCTAAGCATACAACAGATGATAAGAAACCATTTCATCTATTACAGACATTAAAAAATTTAGATGATAACCATTCATAACTGCTACCTCACTTTCAGGACGTAAATGTGACTGAAAGACAATCAACATTGTTTGCAATGTCTTCAGCTGAAGACTCTCATCTGGCATCTCTGAGTGCTGCAGTCAGACAAACATCACAGTTCAGTGTAATTAGTTTAAAGGTCTTGAGAGTTAACATACTACAGGATGATCCATCAAATTAAATCACACAAATATTTACAAGTGTCAAATAAAGCACAAGATCCTATTAAAATATATATAGTTATGATGAATAATCAGCTTTCCAAAGAAAAACACATTATCAAACTCAATTATCCAGAATAACAATTAACATAAGCCCATGAACAGAAACCACAGAAATTCTAAGGCAAATATATAAATTTATTATGCTCAATTCAAAAAAGTGAGGCAAGTGGATACATAAGTGAAGAGAACTCACATCCCTCAAAGTAGCTAATATCTCCTTCAACGCAGATGATGCTACAGCATCATGTGATATAAGCTTTTGCAAACAGGATAGTCCTATCACACTCAGCTTCACTGATTTGACACTGCATGCCATCAGAAAGATCCGTAATATATCCCCCTTTTGAGCTATCTCCCTTGGATTAGATAGAGAACGGAGCTGCAGGCCAAAAAAAATTGAAAATGAATGTGAATTAAGCAAGTGGCATACCATTTATATCACATGAGAACTGAAATGAATGTTAAATGTACAGAAAGGCTAGAAAGTACTGGTATTTGTGCAGCAGTAACATAAGAAATAAGAAAAGTGATATTCATCATCTAGCTATTACAGATGAAGAAATTCTGACACTACTTGGATTATGGTAGGAATTAGTACCAGCACATAAATTTGGATGGGTTTGCTTAATCACTTTTCTGAAACTGGACATGATATGTTGTTGATGCATCCCAACAATAAATGGTGGTGAAATATAAGTATATGACAATTATCTAGTTACTTCCTTCATAAATCAAAACAACATCAAAAGCGTATTAAACATAGAAAACTAATACAGGAAGGTAGCAGGTAGTTTCCACAAGATAAAGACTGATGCAAGGCAGCAACGTGCACAAATATGGACGACATGTCCATGCAGGCCAAGTACAACTAAATGCTGACTAAAGTCTAAGCTAATTTGGTTCAGACTTCAGACGATACTGCTGATAACAAAGACATTAGTAATTTAACCTGTCGAATTAGTTATGGGCAACATTTGTCCCAGCATCACTGAAGTTCACTCCTCTGTGCAGCCAAGATAACATGGCGAAAAAACCCTTGGCAGTGCAAATACAGTAAGGCTACACGAAAATATAAAAAGTGGAAACACATCCCCTCACCAACCAACACACACGAAAGAAAAGGCAAGTGAGATCTGAAGGACTGGAATATCACTCACCCAAGAACTGGCGCCATGGACAGGGGTGCATGTAAGGTAGCTATCCATGTGCCAGAACCATGAGTTGGGATCTTATGGGTTTCAGCTCTAGCCTACCCCAACTTGTTTGGGCCTAAAGGCTTTGTTGTTGTTGTTGTGTGAATGTTATTTTCATGCACCAAGTCTTCTAAGAGGTAGGGTACGGGTGATCTCACTTGATCAAATAAATATGAGCAGTAATGTTCATTGTGCATATGTTCATAGTTCATGGCTATTTTTTGTGACAAACTAACAACTCTTGTTATGTAGTATTGCATCTTAACTATAAACCAGCACCAGTACATTTTGCTCAAGTTATGCTAACATCAAGTCATGTTTTGTGTGTTCTATTATTATGAAGTCCTGTAAAAGCACTTATTGGTGCCCAGTGCCCAGAAACATGCAAACAAAAGAAGCCAATTGTTTGTCTCCAGTCTCCACCACAGTAAATGAAAGTTATCCCTCCAACCACAGAAACCCAGCTTACTAGGTACAGAACCCTTCAACCTGGAGGAACCAATAAATTTCCTCCAGCTCTACGGGGTGCATCAGTGTATGTGCCCAGTCTTCTTGCGCAATTACTCGAACTACTCTCATAAGCTATGCGCCCAAAGATTTAGGTAGGGACCTCCAACGAAAAATGAAGGTCTAAACAAAATCAACTGCGAGTTTCCAAATGCAAGAACCAAACCTTCGAAAAACTCACAACCATTCTCTACAGTTGAAATTATGCACCCATCAAGTGGATAAACCCTCACTAACACTAACCATTAACTGGGACTAACTGAAAGTCACAAACTGCAGCTGAAATATCTATCCTACAAGACACCTAAGTGGGATCGGCCAAACCTTAGTTCTGCTGCAAAATGTCACCTAAAATCATCAAACCGGGAGTCCTGCTCCTACATCGCTAGCTCAGTACGCATTGCTATCACGAAACCAAACAGGAGAGAGTTACAGGAAACTAATAACAACTTCCAATCACAGTTCGATATGTTTGGACACTGCTTCCTTGGCCAGTTGGCATGTTGGATCCGAAACGAGCGAGCAAGTACATGAAGGCGAAATGAGCAGCGTCACTGAAATCTCGGGGGCTGAGGGGAGGGGCGGACCTTGAGTGTTGCGTGCTCGGCGGCGTCCTTGACGGCGGGGTGGCGGCGGCGCGCCTCGGCGGAGAGAGCGCGCAGATCGGCCTCCAGCGCCGCCATGAAGGCCATCTCCGCCTCTTCCTCCTCCTCCTCGGGTTCAGCCGGGAGGCTAGGGGGTTAGGGTTTTGGACTATCTCCTCGCGGAGATCGAGGGAAGACCAGACGGAGATGGAGGATTGGTGAGATCTGACGAGGTGAGACGGAGACGACGACAGGAGCTTGATGTTAGTTGCAATCGGCCATCGCTGTGTTTCCGGTGTAGTTGTGTGGTGGGAAGAAGGTCGCGGAACCGTTCGATCATGATCTGAGGGTGAGTATGGTTTCACCCTAAGTTCACCCTTTCTAACACGAACACAATGCCCAAGCCGTAAAAGGACGAGGCTAGCTCGGGCTAGGGATGTAAATGGCGCAATAAACGGCACTGCAAGGCTTATTTAATTACCTTTAGTTAGCTCAATAGTTTATTTTCTCTGAAATTTTCTTCTTAAACAGATAAATCGATAAGTGGGCTCAAACGGGATTAAACGGAACCCGGTTTACATTCTATCTTGGGCGCCAATTCCTATTCAGCGTCTTTAGTGTACGTTGTTTTTATTTTGCAAATGGGCGAACACACCTCCGTCATCTTAGGCTCGGCCCATTATTCCTCTTCCTTCCCAGTAGCCGAGCGGCTCCTTGGTACTTCGTTGAACATGTTATAGGCTAGTATTATTGTTCCGTTAAAGTCTTAAACTTAAAGTAGTATCAAACTTAAATGTTATATGATAATTATTGTTGTCATTAAACTGCACGATTTTGAGCCAATGGTCTCAAAATACCATCATGACGGCAAAAGTTAGCCATTTGGCTGAAAAACATTGTTGTTATAGCTTTTTATGCATGAAAATTACATTAATGATGCAACCCAAATAAAACGCGCCACTGTCGTTTTCTGTTACTGATGCATGTTGCCAAGTGACCATCACCGGTATGCCTGTTACTGGTGGTATGGAGTCTGCACACCACCAATAACAAACAATTACAGTGGCGCCATATTAGTGGCGTGAGGGCAGCATGCCAGCGATAATGTTTTTGGCACGCCACTACTAAGCATTCCCGCGGTAGTGTCGCCCTCTCCAGAAGTATACTGATGTTCGGATGGTGTATCGACAATATTCTTACTTGCTTTTGATATATGAAAGATGTTTTCCTTTCCCCTCTTCACAGTCCATGCATCTTGATATAAGGAGTATGGTAATTTACAAGTGAACCAATCTAGGGTTTCTCTTCCCCTCCCCTATCCCTTGGCAGCTAGGGCAACTCTTCCCTCCAAGCTTTGTCGGCGAGCCCGTGGATTCGCCTTTCCTCTGTCCGCCGCTTCAGTGGCCGGTGATGGGGTGGGGAATCCATGTGCCTCCGTTCCGGTTAGTAGTTTAGGTTAGGACTTTTAGTTCTCACAGGTGCAGCGCCCAGGTGGATGGCGGCGCTTCTTCTTCGAGTTTGTCTTCCGGGATTTGATCCTCCGTGAATTCATCCATTTGGACGTAGTTGTCAGAGCTCCGGCGTAGATTCCTGCCATCTCCTTAGGGCGGTGTGGTTATGGTTTCTCGTCACGTGGCTAGATTTGGTGTCAGGTATTTCATGTCTATTTAAGAGTTCAACGATGACGACTACGGCTCCAGGGCGCTGGTCCTTAGGGGCACATGGACAAAAACTTTCCGGCTGTCACCAACAAGGTCAAGCCAGCTCCGGTAGCAAAGCAGTCACAGCAGCGCATTGGCGGCTCATTCTAGCGGCGATAGTGGTGATTCGATAGTATCGGAATCTCGATATAACTTTTATTATGTTTAGGGTGCTTTGTACCTTCGGTGAACTTTGATAATAGATCGGATCATTATAGCAAAAAAAGACATGTACGCCTTCTTTGGTTTACAAAAATGTATATATAATTCTTATAGATTTTTTTCTTCAAAGCCCTTTAGTTTACATGAATTGATTTATATTTCTATGTAGGATTGATTCCTATACTTATTATTTCAAATGGAAAACATCATCTCAGATTTAATGGAAAAAAATCTACCCTCCGAACAAAATGACATCATTTTTACTGTAGAATTTGAGAAACGTGTCATCTCATTTCATATAACTTTCCTACTCCAATCTTATGAACCGAATGAAAGTATTCCAGTTCTTTCAGTTATGGTCAACGAAATGTGTAAAATGGTATTCCTTCAAGTGTCCCTCTTTGGAGCTTTGTATCTAAGGGCATCTCCAACGGCAACATACAAAAAGACCCCCGCATCCGTTCACGGACAGGGGGGCCAGTCCGCGGACATGGATGCGGCAGACAGCCATCCAACGCTAGCCGCTTACATTTCAAACTATTTTTCAACAAACCGGATGAAAAACATGCAAACACAGGCGGATTTCATACAAACATGACGGATTTTATACAAATATGACGGATTTCATACAAACATGACGGACTTAACTACATTTTGAACATTTAGAACAAAAAAAAGACCCACCCCTAAAACTATCCTACGGCGGCATCGCTGAAAGGACCATGATGTCGCCTAGAGGGGGGTGAATAGGCGTTTTAAAAACTTCTACGGATTTAGCTTTATCCTAATACATAAATAAACTAAGCGGATACTTTTCAAGCACAAATCCTAAATATACTAGGCTCAACTAAGTGCACCAACAACTTAATGTAAATGAGGTGAGCACAACAAGGATACTAACAAGCACAAGTAAGTTATACAAACTTACTTGAGCAATATCACAAGATATGTAAGTGTATGACACAAGTTAGCAATTCACACTGAACACAAGATATATCAATAGTAGCAAGTATGAATTGCGGGATATAAAGTGTAGGCCTAAATAATCTCTTCAAGGAAATAGCCAACACAATATAATGAGGACACCAATATATAGTGAATGCAAGGTCAGAAGAGCAAATTAAACCACAAGTAAGGAGATAGGGTTAGGGATAACCAAAGCCACGGAGACGAGGATGTATCCCGATGTTCACTTCCTTGGAAGGAAGTTAGTCACTGTTTGAAGCGGTGGATGTTACCACGAAGGCACACCAACGCCATGAAGGCTCACCCTATTCTCCTTGAGATATCACCACGAAGGCGATTCCCAACCACTAGTGGTAGACCTTGAGGCGGCCTCCAAACCTTCACAAACTTTTCGGGGACCAATCACATGTTGATTCCTCACCGGAGCACTCCTACCGCCTATGAGTCTCCAACCTCCAAGAGTAACAAGATCAAAGGGGAAATGTTCAAGACTTGCTCAAATTACAAATTGCTTTGGTCAAACGAGAGAGGAGGAGTGGGTGTATGCTTGGATGAAATCTCTCTCAAGAACTCTCACAAATCTCTTCGGGGTCTAGCACGAGAAGGCTCAAACCCCTCTCTCTCAAATCCCACCAAAAGCAACTAATGCTATGGAGGGATGGGAGAGGAGAGGAACAATGGAGTAGGTCAACAAATAAACCCTAGATCCATGGGATAGTTTTCCCCCAAATGGATTGGAGTTTTGAGACTTGGGGGAGGAGGATAGAGCTCAAAAGAATGGGGAAATCTCAGATTCAAAAGCTCTGCCTCGTTGAGGAAGAAGGGTACCTTATATAGTGCCCCACCAAATATGCCCGTTGTGTTCAGAAAAACACAACCCGGAACTTCTTGAACGCCTGAACTTCCCCCAGAACCTCCTAAGGCCTTGCATTTCAGGCTCCTTCGCCGATGTATGGAAACTTTTGATTTAGCTCGGAACTCTTCCCAGAACTTGCCCGGAACTTGCGGGCTGCCCGAAACTTCCGTCCCCATTGAAAACTGCGAGCATACTGAAAGTAAAACATGCACTACAAAAAAAGACACATCCGTGACATTTTGGGCCGAACGAAAAAAATTTATGTCATACTTATGACGATAATTGTGACAAAATCCGATATCATCATATATGTGGTGGGCTCCTACTTCTATAACAAAAAATCATGACAGAAAATGGGCTTTTCGTCCTGGGCGGGCTGGATACGCAGCTGCATGACATTCTTTGGGTCGTCCATGACGGAAAAAACCGTGGTAGAAGCGAGGGCGAGGAAAATATCAGGGAGTTCCCGGTTACACTGGGTGGTCAGGGGCTGAGCGATCCGCGTTTCTCTCATACGTACGCGCGTGTGTGCGAGGCGTTGGGCTCTAACTGAACCCGAGCGAGGCGTTGGGCTCTAACTGAACCCGAGCGATTGCACTGTAGGCTACACGTTACTGAACCCGAGTGATCGATCGATCCCTTGCTGTTAACTGAACCTGAGTGATTCCTTCTCTACTGCTGCTAACTGAAGCCAATCGATGATACCTCTGGACGAATAGTGAGCGTTGTTGGGGGGTTTGGATGAATAGTTCCCGGTGGGGGGGGGGGGGTTGGATGAACAGGCCCTGGTGGTAGTAGAGGCCGTTGCCGCTGGATGAACAATACCCCGATCGATCGAGCCGGTGGATGAACATGACCCCATGGAGGGCTGGATGAGCAGGACCTCGTGGAGGGCTGGATGAACAGGACGACCCCGTGGAGGGCTGGATGAACAGTAGCCGGTAGAGGGTTGGATGAACAGTAGCCCGTGGAGGGGTGGTTGAACAGGACCCCATGGAGAGGGCTAGTTGAACAGTAGCCGGTGGAGAAGCACGCGATGGAGTCTGGATGAACAGGAGCCCGTGGATGAACAGTCGCAGATGGAGGCTAGAGGAGGTCGACGGTGGATGAACAGTAGCCCGTGGAGGCTGGAGGAGGTCGACGGTGGAGATGTGAAAGAACATGCGGTGCCCCCATGTTTGGTTTTGGTAATTGATGACAATCTCTATGGACTAATGGTTGCCTTGAGTTATATTTGAAGGCTTTGTCCATAGGCTTTTCTTGGAGTAGATTTGTTGGTTTCAAGGAGAGTTTGTGATGACCAAGGTGCTATTCAAGGAATTACCTAAAGATTGGTCTTGTGAGAGGTTGATCAAGACTAAGTAAAAGAGTGAATCAAGTTGATCAACACACAAAGCGTAGAAGATGTACCGAGAGGGATAAAGCGATCCCATGGTATGGTAAGCATTGTAAATTATGCTTTGTGTACTAACCCATGATCTCGTGAGAGTTCTTTGTGGGGTTAGGTTGTTGAAAGTGCAACTATCCCTAGGTGGTTTAGGTAATTCATAACAACATATAGCTCACTGAGCTAATGCTATTCCAAGACTATTATTTCAGGAAAGCTCAATGAATGGCATGGCATGGATGATGAAAGTGGATCCCTCAAAATACTAAGGACAAAGGATTGGCTCAAGCTCAAAAGCTCAAGACTCTTCATTTTACATTTTAGTGGTCCAAGATCACATTGAGTCTATAGGAAAAGCCAATACTATCAAGGAGGGATGAGGTGTTGCTTAATGAGCCTCTTGCTTCATGTGCTTAGTGATATGCTCCAAAACCCTCACTATTTTCTCACATCCACAAATGACCTAAACCTAAGCCAAAATCGGTCACACCGATTCTTCCTACCCGCGCCACCGATTTCAAAAGTCATAGCCATCGCCACAAACCCTAGGCAAATCGGTCCTACTGATAGGGATCTCGGTCTCACCGAGATGGGATTGTAATCTCTCTGTTTCCCTTCGTAACGCTTTGGTCTAAACGAAGTGAGCGATAGGTCCCACCGAGATTGCAATGTAAACTCTCTGTTTCCCTTTTGTAACATTTCGGTCTCACCGAAAAGAGCAAATCGGTCCCACCGAGTTTACCTGACCAACTATCTGGAAAGCTTATTACCAAAATCGGTCGCACCGAGTTTGTGTAATCGGTCTCACCGAGATTACGTTATGCCCTAACCCTAACCGAATCGGTCTCACCGAGTTGCATGTCGATCCCAATCAAAATCACTAACGGTCACTAGGTTTACTAAATCGGTCCGACCGAGTCTGTTGAATCGGTCCCACCGAGTTTGGTAAATTGTGTGTAACGGTTAGATTTTGTGTGGAGGCTATATATACCCTCCACCTCCTCTTCATTCGTGGAGAGAGCCATCGACCAACCTACACTTCCAACTTACCATTTATGAGAAAGAACTACCTACTCATGTGTTGAGGCCAAGATATTCCATTCCTACCATATGAATCTTGATCTCTAGCCTTCCCTGTTGCTTTCCACTCAACCCTCTTTCCACCAGATCCAAATCCTATGGGAGAGAGTTGAGTGTTGGGGAGACTATCATTTGAAGCACAAGAGCAAGGAGTTCATCATCAACGCACCATTTGTTACTTCTTGAGAGTGGTGTCTCCTAGATTGGCTAGGTGTCACTTGGGAGCCTCCGACAAGATTGTGGAGTTGAACCAAGGAGTTTGTAAGGGCAAGGAGATCGCCTACTTCGTGAAGATATACCGCTAGTGAGGCAAGTCCTTCGTGGGCGACGGCCATGGTGGGATAGACAAGGTTCCTTCTTCGTGGACCCTTCGTGGGTGGAGCCTCCGTGGACTCACAAGGCAACTGCTACCCTTCGTGGGTTGAAGTCTCCATCAACGTGGAGGTACGATAGCACCACCTATCGGAACCATGCCAAAAACATCCGTGTCTCCAATTGCGTTTGAATCCTCCAAACCCTTCCCTTTACTTTCTTGCAAGTTGCATGCTTTAATTTCCGCTGCCTATATACTCTTTGCATGCTTGCTTAATTTGTGTGATGATTACTTGACTTGTCCTAAGATAGCTAAAATCTGTCAAACTCTAAAATTGGGGAAAGGTTAAGTTTTTAATTGTTCAAGTAGTCTAATCACCCCCCCTCTAGACATACTTCAAGGTCCTACAAGTGGTATCAGATCTTTGGTCTCTATTTGCTTTGATTTCCATAGCTTTTGGTGGTCATAGCCTTGGTTTCACAACCTAGGAGAGTATGGCGTCTAGTGAGGGAAGTTATCACCGTAGAGGTCCTTACTTTGATGGTACTAACTTTGCTAGTTGGAAGCATAAGATGAAAATGCATATTCTCGGACATAACCCCGCTGTTTGGGCAATTATTTGCGGAAGAATTGAAGATGTTGCAGTACAACGCTCAAGCTTGTGATATCATCTTCAACGGATTGTGCCCCGAAGAATTCAACAAAATCAGCCGTCTTGAGAATGCAAAAGAAATTTGGGATACTTTGATTGATATGCATGAAGGTACCGAATCCGTCAAGGAATCCAAGTTGGATGTGCTCCAAAGTCAGCTTGACAAGTTCAAAATGAAGGATGGTGAATGTGTCGCTGAAATGTACTCTAGGCTTGCTCTTATTACAAATGAGATTGCCGGCTTAGGGAGTGAAGAGATGACCGACAAATTCATCATCAAGAAGATTCTAAGAGCATTGGATGGAAAGTATGATACCGTGTGCACATTGATCCAAATGATGCCAAACTACAAAGATCTCAAGCCAACGGAAGTCATTGGAAGAATTGTTGCTCATGAGATGTCACTCAAGGATAAGGAGGAACTTCACAACAAGTCAAGTGGTGCTTACAAAGCCTCAAGTGAAGCCCCCACATCATCAAGTGAGAAACAAACCTTCAACGAAGAATTGAGCTTAATGGTGAAGAACTTCAACAAATTCTACAAGAGTAGAAGCAAAGAAAGAAGCTCCAAGTCAAGGACTTACCATGACAAAAGATCTTCTAGTCGAGAGCGCAATTGCTACAATTGTGGGAGGCCTGGACACTATTGCAATGAGTGTACGACACCCTACAAAAGAAGAGAAGATTCTCCAAAAAGAAGAAGCAAAAGAGAAGAATCACCACCAAAAGAGAGGAGGAGTAGAGATGATCGTTATGAAAGAAGATCCTCACGGAGAAGCAAGGATTCGGAAAGGAAGGACAAGTCATCAAAGAGCTACACAAAACGAAGACATCAAGCTCATGTTGGTGAATGGGTGTCCGGCTCCGACTCCGACAAACACTCCGAGAGAAGCTATCACTCCGACTCCGAATATACTCAAGATGAAGGTGTTGCTGGTCTAGCACTTGTTTCAACCAACTCCTACGACATATTTGATTCACCAAATGAAGGAATTGGAAGATGCTTCATGGCCAAAGGTCCAAAGGTAACACATCCTGAGTATGTTGATTTCAATAGTGATGAAGATGACTTGCTTGTGGATGATGATTTACTTGTTGACAACTCTAGTGATGAATACTATGATGAAACGTCAATTAATCATGCTAACCAAGATAAAACGAATGACAATGATAAGGAGAAGATTGAGCTTCTAACTAAAGAACTAAACACTCTTAAGTCGGCTCATGAAACTATCTTGGAAGATCATCGAGAACTTTTAAGGGCTCATGAGAAGTTACGCTTTGAAAAGCTCAATCTTGAGCAAGAGCATGAGTTCTTAAAAGCAATCAACGATGATCTCCATAAGAAAAGTTCTTCTTACATTGCCAAGCGTTTACTCCTATCTACTTACATGCCTCAAGTCAAGTCTAGTAACAAGTACAAGAAAGATACTTCCTCTAGTAGTAACAATAATAATGTCAAATCCAATATTGTTGCCTCTAGTAGTTCTCTTGATTCCACTAATGATTCTCTTAGCCAAGTTACACTTGAGCAAGAAAATAGCTTATTGAAGGGAATTATAGATAAAGGTGTTTACAAGAGCCTTGCCGGGAGTAAGCAATTCGAGGAAATTGTACGCAAGCAAGGAAGACACCGGAAGAATCAAGGTGTTGGTTTTGAACGAAAGTTCAATGCCAATGGAGTTGAGTGGGAAGAAGATCAATACCCCAAGACGAAGTTTGTTCCTCAACAAGAGAAGTATGATCCTATTTCCTTCAAGGGAACACAAGCGCAAGATGATCTTCCACCACAAGACCACAAGAACAAAGGCAAGGACAAGCTTCAAGAAGAGATTGATGCATTTTAAGAAGCACCTAAGGCCTCGTTCAAGTGGATTCCCAAGACTACTACAAGTTCTACTTCATCAAGTACAACTACAACTCCAAGGATTCCCATCAAGATGATGTGGATCCCAAAGAATAAGAACTAGAGAGTTCTTGAAGGTGACTCGGCCAACATTCTTCACACATATCATTATGGCAAGGACAAGTGCAATCAACTTCCACATCTTGCACTAGTTCAAGGAGTCACAAACCCTCGTGTTGGTAAGGCAAGGGACAAGGTAACCTAATGATTTCATGGACATCATCTTGTGTGTGCATCACTCTATGTCTATGGATATTCTTGTTTGTTCCTTGTGGGACTAACCCATGTAGGCAAGTTGAAAGTGCAACTCACTCCAAAGGATTGCTCCAATTGATCTACATCAACATTGAGCATCCACATCTTCAACACCTACATGAAGTCATCATCGACAAAACCCAAGGTTAGTTCATCCCTCTAAGGGGGGATCTCACATCTAGGGGGAGCTTAACTCTAAGAATTGAGTCAAAGCAACTCTAATGGTGTGAACACATCAATGCATTATGTAAAAGTGGTAACCCCACTTGAGCTTAAACGATGAGTATGACCTATGATCAAATGTTTATCATTTGACTCCTAAGTCAATATACTCATATATAGATGACCTAGTGATTGCCAATTGTTTGATAGATGCTAGAATTGGTTGTGCATGCTTTGCCACATATTTCATTTGCCATCTTTTTGTGTGAGCATGTTGGTGCATATTTTACTCATTCAAGGACATCCACTTGTTGTTTTGATTGTTTGGTTCTTTCTTCTTTTGGCCAAGTGGATGGACAAGAATGCCTAAGAACTTTCTCTAGCTATCTATGCTTTTCTCGTCTCAAACTCTATTCATGCTACATCACAAAATTTGATCAAGTCAGATTCGAACCACTCTGTGTGAGGAGCACTCGGAGTCCCCGATTCGTCATAGACTTAAACTTCCAAAACTTCTTTGTGATTCTCGGTCTGACCGATTCCTCCATTTCGGTCCTATCGAGATCACTAAGTTGATCTAGGTTTTCAATCTCGGTGCAACCGATTTGAACTTTTCGGTCACACCGAGTTGTCAGAATCGAACACAGTTATGCATCTCGGTGCCACCGAGTTGTTCCACTTTACACACCGACTGTGGTCGGGCTATATATAGTCACGGGCAAAATTTGGAAATTTCTCCAACCCTTCGCCTGCAAATAGCTCGCTCTGCCTCCAAGGTCTCCGGATCGCCTCCTCGTCACCACCGCCTCACATCGGGTCTCCGCCACCACCAACAGAATTCAACCTCATTGCTGTCCGCCAGAAGCGAGTTCATCGCCGAGCTAGGGTATGGACTCGATCACGAGCTATCCTCGTCCGATTTCTAGCACATTGTGTTCTTAATGATTCTTGCCACGATTGAAACACTCCTATCCACCAATGCAATCCGTAGATTAGATGAGATTTGAAATTTAGGGTTAGGTTTCACGAAACCATCTCGGACCCACCGAGTTGAAAAACTCGGTCCCACCGATTTGGCTTATGCCATTGCACTAGTAACTCTCGGTCCGACCGAGAATTGCTAATCGGTGCGACCGATTTTAGGACTTTAGAAACCCTAGCAGTCTCGGTGCCACTAAACTGTGACTCGGTCCAACCGAGTTCATCGCTTTAGGTTCCAAAACTGCTTCGTATCACCGAGTTTGAAAATCGGTTGATCCAAATGCTTCCGTGGAAAACTAAAACTGAAGTTTTGAATCATTCTTTGCAAAAATCTCTGCATTTTGTGATGCTCATCCACTCTATCTCATCTATAACTCTTCACAGGGTCAGCATCGTTGTTTGCAAGATGTCGCACTCAGAGTGACAGCCGTAACAAGTCACAGAGCAGATTGACATGAGTGAGGGCACTAGTCCCTCCAAAGACTTCAGATGAAGGCAGCAGGAGCACTCCTAGCAACCTGCCTAAGGCTTCTACCAGCAAAGGAAGAAGAGAACTTCAGACTCAAGATGAGGATTATAGAGCGAAGAAGACGAGGCTACCTCCAAGAAAGTAGTACTCAAAAAGGAGTATGGCTCAAAGAAAGCATACAAAGCCGTGCATGAAGATTAAAAGGCCCGCAGGAAGAAAACCAATGTCCAAAGCCGAGACTCAACTAAACCGCCTGAGAAGCCTGATCCCAAAGAGCCTCGTCTTTGAAGGAAAGAAAAGGAAGGAAAGGGTCAAGAAGACCATGGCCAGAGTTGTTGGTCAACCTTCCATGATGGAAGAAGAAGAAGAGCTTGATGCACCAAAGACCCAAGGCACCAAAGCTTATGGGTGATGCTATTAGATCGGGGCTGCAACATCTAAGCCCAAGGAAGCATCCAAAGCTGCCCCCAAGGCCAAGTCTCAGACCAAAGAGGAATACCGTGAGTATTCCAACACGAGAAGAACAAGGCCCCAAAGGCTCGAGGTTGCCGAGGAGGAAGATGAAGAAGGACAAGTTCGAGGAAGCTCAAGCCCAATATACTGACCACAATGATGCCCATCCTGTGGCCGAGGACATGAACATCGAAAAAGATTCAGGTTGAGGCTATGGAGGTTGGCAGATCCATATGCCACAAGGAGAAGGACTGCTGTTGATTACAGGTTCCATACAAAGGAACAACAGGACTTCTATGAGACAATCTTGTTGGACAAGAAGCCCATTGTGTGTGATATGAGGTGGGTCGACTGGATACTATGCTATTCTTGTGAGACATTGATGATCATGTGTTTGATCATAAGCTACACTTATGCATGTTTGATGATATTATCTTATCTATCCTATGTGATCATTCACTTTGCTTGGTGATGAGTGCATGTATTCAATCTTTATCATTTTGAGCGCTCCACCAAGATGTATGTGACATGGAAGAGTAACCCATGAGCCTAATTCCTTGTGCATTTGCAGTCCAAAGCAAATCTTAAACTATGCACAAATTTAGGGGGAGCTCTTGCTTATTACATACTTCTCAAAGCGACGATGCTTTTCAATCTTATTATCATTTGTCGAAGCTTTGATCTATATGTTGTCATCAATTACCAAAAAGGGGGAGATTGAAAGTGCAACTATCCCTAGGTGGTTTTGGTAATTCATAACAACATATAGCTCATTGAGCTAATGCTATTCCAAGACTATTATTTCAGGAAAGCTCAATGAATGGCATGGCATGGATGATGAAAGTGGATCCCTCAAAATACTAAGGACAAAGGATTGGCTCAAGCTCAAAAGCTCAAGACTCTTCATTTTACATTTTAGCGGTCCAATATCACATTGAGTCTATAGTAAAAGCCAATACTATCAAGGAGGGATGAGGTGTTGCTTAATGAGCCTCTTGCTTCATGTGCTTCGTGATATGCTCCAAAACCCTCAGCTATTTTCTCACATCCACAAATGACCTAAAACCTAAGCCAAAATCGGTCACACCGATTCTTCCTACCCGGCGCCACCGATTTCAAAAGTCATAGCCACTACCACAAACCCTAGGCAAATCGGTCCTACCGATAGGGATCTCGGTCTCACCGAGATGGGATTGTAATCTCTCTGTTTCCCTTCGTAACGCTTCGGTCTAACCAAGTGAGCGATCGTCCCACCGAGATTGCAATGTAAACTCTCTGCTTCCTGTTGTAACATTTCGGTCTCACCGAAAAGAGAAAATCGGTCCCACCGAAGTTTACTCCGACCAACTCTCTGAAAGCTTATTACCAAAATCGGTCTCACCGAGTTTGTGTAATCGGTCTCACCGAGATTATGTTATGCCCTAACCCTAACCGAATCTGTCTCACCGAGTTGCATGTCACCCCACCAAAATCACTAACGGTCACTAGGTTTACTAAATCGGTCCGACCGAAGTCATTGAATCGGTCCCACCGAGTTTGGTAAATTGTGTGTAACGGTTAGATTTTGTGTGGAGGCTATATATACCCTCCACCTCCTCTTCATTCGTGGAGAGAGCCATCGACCAACCTACACTTCCAACTTACCATTTCGAGAAAGAACTACCTACTCATGTGTTGAGGCCAAGATATTCCATTCCTACCATATGAATCTTGATCTCTAGCCTTCCCCAAGTTGCTTTCCACTCAAACCCTCTTTCCACCAGATCCAAATCCTATGAGAGAGAGTTGAGTGTTGGGGAGACTATCATTTGAAGCACAAGAGCAAGGAGTTCATCATCAACGCACCATTTGTTACTTCTTGGAGAGTGGAATCTCCTAGATTGGCTAGGTGTCACTTGGGAGCCTCCGACAAGATTGTGGAGTTGAACCAAGGAGTTTGTAAGGGCAAGGAGATCGCCTACTTCGTGAAGATCTACCGCTAGTGAGGCAAGTCCTTCGTGGGAGACGGCCATGGTGGGATAGACAAGGTTGCTTCTTCGTGGACCCTTCGTGGGTGGAGCCCTCCGTGGACTCGTGCAACCATTACCCTTCATGGGTTGAAGTCTCCATCAACGTGGAGGTACGATAGCACCACCTATCGGAACCACGCCAAAAACATCCGTGTCTCCAATTGCGTTTGAATCCTCCAAACCCTTCCCTTTACTTTCTTGCAAGTTGCATGCTTTAATTTCCGCTGCCTATATACTCTTTGCATGCTTGCTTAATTTGTGTGATGATTACTTGACTTGTCCTAAGATAGCTAAAATCTGTCAAACTCTAAAATTAGGAAAAGGTTAAGTTTTTAATTGGTCAAGTAGTCTAATCACCCCCCCTCTAGACATACTTCAAGGTCCTACAGTTGTGGTGTGCAAATTCAAGTGAAGCATCACGAAGAGATCAAATGCTTGAAGCTTGCCGTCCATTGTGGTGACAATGGACTTGTGAAGATGTGCGGAAGAGTGGCTCACCCATAGTGGAGTATGGGGAGCAATCAACTAGTCTTCATCGAACCAACGCAATCAATAAAGGTGGTCCATCTTGAGGGAGTCAAGATCGTCATCATCTAGCTCAAGTGGACCATGTGCAAGCCAAAGGTTTGCCCTTGATAGGTTTTCTATTTTACCGGTCTCATAGTGGTAGTTGGGAGACCGGGTTATAGGATCGATTGCCGTACTATCAAGGGGGGCTCTTGATGTAACGCCCTCGATGCGGCTATATCTCCCACGTGTCGAGGCACGACTTAGAGGCATAACCGCATTGAAAGCAATGTCGCAAGTGAGGTAATCTTCACACAACCCATGTAATACATAAGGGAAAGAGATACATAGTTGGCTTACAGTCGCCACTTCACACAATACATAAATAAACATCCATCATTCGAGTACACTCAAGGTCCGACTACGGAACCAAAATAAAAGAAGATACCCCAAATGCTACACAGATCCCCGATCGTCCCAATGGGGCACCACTATCGATCATCGGGAAAAGACACATAGTAACGACCACGTTCCTCGTCGAACTCCCACTTGAGCTCGGTTCGCCACCTGACCGCATCGCTTGCACTGCAACTGTTTTGGTAGAATCTGTGAATCACGGGACTCAAAGAATCTCACACCATGAGATCAAGACTATTTAAGCTTATAGGAAGGACAGAGTAGTAAGGTGGAGCTGCAGCAGTTTACTAGCATATATGGTGGCTACATTCGCAAAAGAGAGCGAGAAGAGGAGCAAAGCATGGTCATGAAGCTAGTAGCGATCAAGAAGTGATCCTGAACTACTTACGCCAAACATTACTCCAACACCGTGTTCACTTCCGGACTCACGAGAAGAGACCATCACGTTACACACGCGTTGATGTGTATTTTATTTGAGGTCAACTTCGGTTTTCTACAACCGGACATTAACAAATTCCCATCGCCTCATAACCGCGGGCACGGCTTTGAAAGATATTACCTGCAGGGTGTCCCAACTTAGCCCATTATAAGCTCTCACGGTCAACGAAGGATATTCCTTCTACCGGGAAGACCCGATCAATCTCGGAATCCCGGACTACAAGACATTTCGAGAATAAGATCAATATCCGAGTCACCAAGGACAAATGGTTTAGCCAGAAATCTATAGTCGCCCATCTTGATAGAGACATCCGGAATCCTTGTGGTAGCCCTCATATAAGAGGCTGGAGAAACAACTCCCAAGGGTTTTTCCAACATCTCCGAAATGAAATCATGCTTTGCAACAAATGATCTAGACATGAAACAATGCGATGCACCATAGATCAAATAAGACTTTTGCAGAATATCATTAATCGAGAGATTACCCATTATCACATCGAAGATTCCTCCGCTGAGCTGCATTCATCATGTTCACCTTTGCGCACTTGGGATTATGCTTGACCACCGCATTGCCGGAAGATTTCACAGAGGAGGAGGCGGAAGGCGCCTTTGGTTGAAGCACTTGTTCGCATAGTGACCTTTCTGCGACATTTGTTGCAAGTCACCTCGAGAGCGGACGGTGGTAAGGAGCACTTGACCTTGAAGCTTGAGAATTAGACTTGTTCGATAGCCTGGGTTGGGTGGGTGGGAAGATCCACGACCACCGAGTTCTTCTCGCCGATAAGGCCGACGGAACGGAGGAGGAGGAAGGTAGAACTTCTGCCGCTTAGCTGCCACTTGAGAGGAAGAAGAAGACTGAATGCATCCCCGATTCTCTTCTTAGAAGCCTCACATTTGAGCTGGGCAGCTTCTTGCTTCAAAGCCATGTTGTAGAATTCATCATACTTTTCTCGCTCAAAAGCACAAGAGCTAATTGCAGATCTTCTCGAGACCACCTCTGAATTGATAGATCATACTCTTTTCATCGTGGACGCCTTGCTTAGCAAAGCGAAGCGAAGTTTCGAACTGGATATTGTATTGATACACGACATGTTTCCTTGCTTGAGATTGCGGAACTCCTCACGCTTGCTCCCAACAACACTTTTCGAATGTGGTGAGCTCTGAAATCTCGCGAACTCATCCTGTAATGGCACGACCTCCTCTCGAATCTTTGTATTGTTGGTACCACTCAAAGAGCTTGATCCTTGAGTTGAAACGATGCAAACTTGACAAAATCCTCGTGTCCGACATTGCTACATTCAAAATGCTTGCAGATGTCCACAAGCCAATCGTCAGCGTCTGTAGCCTCGACACAGAAACTGAAAGACTTCGCTGATTAGCGAGGAACCGATCGAGAGTAGCAAAGTGCGGCTGGTTGTTGCCTTGACCTTGATTTCCTTGACTGCCTTGCCCTTGAGTACGTTCTTGCAAGAGCTGCAAAATCATCTGAGCATTGGCATTGGTGGCTGCCATGATAGCTTGCCAGGCCTCCGGAGGCGGAGGTGGAGGTGGAGGGTTCAACTGATTCCCATCATCATGATCCGGGTTCAGACGCGTTGGCGGAGCCATCCTGAAGAGGGTGACATCCGTTAGCACTTGATAGACAAATAGTCAAGTTGAATCAACGGATAGAAATTGCAACATATAGTCTTCACAATAAACATTCGAACAAGAATGAACGAATGAATTCCAAAGTTAAAATCACACGTCCATTAAGGTGAGAAACCACTTGATTAAGGGTTGATGAAAAATAACAAGGTACGATCGAACAAATAAGTGGTAAGGATTACCCAATCACGAACCAAATATCTGCGGGAAGAAATGCTAGGAGCTACTTGAATCCCACCTATAAACTCCCTAAACTTTCGGTTATGCAACTGGTGTTGAGGATACAGGGACACAAAATATATCACCCAAACTAACAATACCTAGATCCATTGTATCCATCCGTCAACACATAACCAAGAAACCTTCGAAATCGTGGTACCTCGACCTTCAAAAACATCCGTTATACAAGTCATGGCAATACTCCCGAGCTCGCCTCAAGATCGGGTTATCGGGTTATCTCACCAACAATCGCACAAAAGAGATTTCGATGTCGTCAAAACTCGTATTCCAGAATCAGCAACGATAAAATTGTGACGACAACACCTCGGAGCTCAACTCCCGGACACCGCCACAACCCCTAAATGTCGAGGCACCAAGAACAATGTTCTCGCCACAAAACCATCGAACGATTCCAAGATACCCGCGTGATCCTAAATTTTTTTAGTGAAATTTGAGGAGAGAAGAGTTAAAACTCTACGTCAGGATACCTCACCAGAGCGACGAAGGGACTGGGGAGTAAAAAGAAACCTACTCTCGATATATATAATCCTAAGACTCAAAACATTTTCCATTCTAGACTCAACAACGCCAAAGAAACAATCAAGTAGGGGGCTCTAAGTCGGGAAGGCTTTGATTACCAACTTGTAACGCCTCGATGCGGCTATATCTCCCACGTGTCGAGGCACGACTTATAGGCATAACCGCATTGAAAGCAATGTCGCAAGTGAGGTAATCTTCACACAACCCATGTAATACATAAGGAAAGAGATACATAGTTGGCTTACAATGCCACTTCACACAATACATAAATAAACATCCATCATTCAGAGTACACTCAAGGTCCGACTACGGAACCAAAATAAAAGAAGATACCCCAAATGCTACACAGATCCCCGATCGTCCCAACTGGCACCACTACGATCATCGGAAAAAGACACATAGTAACGACCACGTTCCTCGTCGAACTCCCACTTGAGCTCGGTTATGCCACCGTGACCGCATCGCCGGCACTGCAACTGTTTTGGTAGAATCTGTGAGTCACGGGGACTCAGCAATCTCACACCCGCGAGATCAAGACTATTTAAGCTTATAGGAAGGACAGAGTAGTAAGGTGGAGCTGCAGCAGCGACTAGCATATATGGTGGCTACATTCGCAAAAGAGAGCGAGAAGAGGAGCAAAGCACGGTCGTGAAGCTAGTAGCGATCAAAAAGTGATCCCGAACTACTTACGCCAAACATTACTCCAACACCGTGTTCACTTCCGGACTCACGAGAAGAGACCATCACGTTACACACGCAGATTGATGTGTATTTTATTTGAGGTCAACTTCGGTTTTCTACAACCGGACATTAACAAATTCCCATCTGCCTCATAACATGGGCACGGCTTTCAAAAGATATTACCTGCAGGGTGTCCCAACTTAGCCCATTATAAGCTCTCACGGTCAACGAAGGATATTCCTTCTACCGGAAGACCCGATCAATCTCGAATCCCGACTACAAGACATTTCGACAAAGAATAAAACAAGACCAAGAAGACCACCCGATTGTGCCGACAAATCCCGATAGGAGCTGCACATATCTCGTTCTCGTGGCACACCGGATAAGCTAAGCGTCAGAACCGACGTAATCCAAGTTGCCAAGGAATGGTCCCATACGGTGCTCTAGTTTGGACCAACGCTCAAGGAGCACCGCCCGGGGTTTAAATAAAGATGACCCTCGGGCTCGCGAAACCCGGGGAAAAAGGCTTAGGTGGCAAATGGTAAAACCAAAGTTGGGCCTTGCTGGAGGAGTCTTATTCAAAGCGAACTGTCAAGGGGTCCCATAAATCACCCAACCGTAAGGAACGCTAAATCAAGGAACATAACACCGTATGACGGAAACTAGGTGGCAAGAGGGAACAAAACACTGCATAAGGACGAGCCTTCCACCCTTTACCAAGTATATAGATGCATTAATTATAGCAGATAAATATTGTGATATCCCCAACAAGTAAACATGTTCCAATAAGGAACAACATCTCCATGTTCCAACAAGGAACAAACTTCACTTCACCGCAACTAGCAACGCTATAAGAGGGCTGAGCAAAGTGGTAACATAGCCAATCAACGGTTTGCTAGGGAAGGATGGTTAGGGCTGACATGGCAATATGGGTGGCATGATATAGCAAGTGGTAGGCATCGCAGCATAGGCATAGCAAAAGAGCGATCATCTAGCATAGCAAAGATAGAAGTGATTTCGAGGGTATGGTCATCTTGCTCGCAATGTTCTCGAGTTGTCGAAAGCTTGATCCTCGTAAGCGTTCTCAACAGGTTCCTCGCTCACGCACTCGCCTCCGCTCTACCCAAAGCAAGAACACAAACAAAGGAACCACAATAAATCACGGTGCAATGCACAAGCCACATGATGCAAAACATGACATGATATGCGAGATGCGATATGCAATGCGATAAAGGCTCGGAAGGAAAATAATGAACCATGCATCAACTTGGCAAACCAAGTATGCCACTGAAAGATGAGATGATTTCGGTTGAAATCGATATAAAGATCACCGAAACGGATGCACGGTTTGCAAATGACAAGCAAAACAAGAATGGCACAAATCGCCATTAACAAAGATGATGCCACTTAGCAAGCAACAAGAAATTAAGCTAATGCACCCAAATGTACCAACAAAGTATATGGCCGTGATCTAATCAAGATGCTTGACAAAAGATGAACACTGAGCTACGGCTAAATCACATCACAACAGGTCCAAACAAGCATGGCAAAAGTGCACAAAATATCAGTCGACATGGCAAAAACAGCATCGGTAGCAATGTTCGAGCAAGAAAACTACATGCTACAGGAACTTATAATAGAAAACAAGGCATGGCATGAATCTACTCAAAGCATAGAACAAAAGTCCTTTACTGACCATAAGCCAAAAGGATCGAAAATATAGTAACACCCATGTCAATATCGCAAGTTTCAGTTAATGATTCAAAGAACATGGCATGTCAAAACTGATAACAAGTAGGCATGTTTAAGAGCTCGATGCACTCACTACAGAGCCTTTCATGATAAACTAAGCATACATACATCAAGAAGACATGGCATAGAAGACATACATGGCAAGAACAATAACATAGCATACATGGATCAACAACAACAACCTTGGCAAAATTGAATAACATGTAAACAATCTGCCAGGAAACATTTGATAGCAAAAGTAGAGCTCGATTGACTCAAGCTATGGCACTCCATAATTGCAAACAAAGGCATGGATGGATAGAGCAAGACATGTAGAACAAAACATCCTTATGAAGTATCTCAAAATATGCATGGATCTCTTGGTAGCATCAAGTTAACATGGCATCAAAATATCAAGAAAAGCAGAAATGAAATCAGAACATCAGGACACCTACTTTGCATGCTTTTGCTAGTCACCACATAGATCACAAAATACATGGCATACACCCCTGGAAAGATGGCATGGCATATTACAAAACACATGTAGGACTCAAATTCATAGGGTGCACACATCAATCATAGCAAAATAACAAAAGTGCATGTTCTGTTAAGAAATGTAAACTAACATCACATAGCCCTCTTACAACAGCATTTCGGGCATCAAGATGAGCTCAAATGAAAATGATGCAATGAGATGAAATGATCTACTCTCCGAGGCGAACATTTTGATATATTATACGCGCAAAATGGAGCTACAGATGCAAAGTTATGCTATGTAGAAAATGCCACAAAATATTCACAGGATTAAAAACTTAGAAGAATTTTTGGAGGGGGAGAGAGTCAACGGGATCTGAGATCCGATCGGGATCCGGCCCGATCGGGCGACGGCGGCGGCGGCTCGACGGAGCTCGCCCCGGGCGAGGAGGAGGAGGCGGGGCCGGGTGGCCCGGAGGAGGGGGCCGGGCGGCCGGGCGGCGGCGCAAGGTGGCAGGCGCCGGGCGGCGAAGCTTTGGGTGGCGGCGGGTGGCGGGCGATGCAGGGCGGGCGGCGCGAGGCTGGGCGTCTGGTGGTCTGGAGGAGGGCTGGGTTCGGGCGGGCCGGGCGGCGCGGGCGGCGCGGGGGACAGGTGGCGCGCGCTAATTGGCGCGGATGCGGCGGCGGTTTCGTCCGACGGCGGCGGACGTGTCCGTACGGGCGCGGGGAGGAATTTTAGGGTTTCGGGAGGAAGAAGACCCGGATTTGGACGGGGGAGGTGCTTAAATAGGCATAGAGGGAGCTAGGAGAGTCCAAATGAGGTGTAGTTTTCGCCCACACGATCGTGATCGAACGACGGAGAGCATGGAAGTGACTTGGATGGGTTATTGGACTATTTTGAAGGGGCGTTGGGCTGCAACTTAAAAGAGGCCTTTGCGAGAGTGCGGTTAACCGTTGGAGTACCAAACGAGCTCCAAATGACCCGAAACTTGACCGGTGGTCTACGGGTGGTATACCAAGGCCACTTGACAAACCTCGTCCATTCCGAGAAAGTTTAGTACCCGCCACGAAAAACGTAAAAGGGGCGCTTGGGAGATAGGAGTGCCGGATTGCAAAACGGACAACGGGAAAAATGCTCGGAATCATGAGACGAACACGTATGCAAATGCGATGCACATGATGACATGATATAAAATGCATGACATGGACAAAATGCAAAATGAATAAAAACCCAACCACGGAGGGAAAATCATATCATAATGCCGAAAATGGCAAGAGTTGGAGTTACAAATATGGAAAGTTACTTCCGGGGTGTTACACTTGATGAGTAGCTTGATCATATCATTCGTAGAGAGCTCAAACCATTGCATCCTTGCATCATCTTTCTTGGTTCTTGTTTGGTTCTCTTTGAGAGTTTTGGAGCTTATGTTCATCTTAATGACAAGCTCAAGTTCATCAAAAACAAAGTTCACATGCATCTTCTATGATGTTTTCGATGTTGGAGGTTTTGCCGGTTCTTCTCGGTTGGAGGTTTCACTCCTCGCTGTTTTGATGCTACTCGTTGTCTTGTTTCCAACAAGCTTGAGTTTGCTCAATTCGGAGCTCATATGAAGAAGTTTTGGCAGTTCTGTTTTTCTCCCTGCGGTAGTACCGCGGTGGCAGCGGTAGTACCGTTGTAGCGTCAAGCGGTAGTACCGCTCCACTACCGCCTTGATTTTGGGTCTACTCTTTTCATGTCGGGTTCAGCAGTAGTCGCGCGGCAGTAAGGCACGGTAGTACCGCCTATAAGCGGTAGTACCGCTCCGGTCGAGCGGCAGTACCGCTACTGCACTACTGCCACCGTACTCTGCTCTGTCCTGCCTCCTTTTGTCCCGTGTTCTGCTCCTCCAGCGGTAGTACCGCTGGGATGAGCGGTAGTACCGCTTATCGGCAGTACTACCGTCCCAAGGTTCATGTTTTGTTGCTCCTTTTTCCCTGCTTCTTCCGCCCGAGCGGTAGTACCGCTCATGGAACGGTAGTACCGCTCGTGTGCGG
Source organism: Aegilops longissima (assembly GCA_021605205.1). Taxonomy (NCBI): domain Eukaryota; kingdom Viridiplantae; phylum Streptophyta; class Magnoliopsida; order Poales; family Poaceae; genus Aegilops; species Aegilops longissima. The sequence goes on along the minus strand of CM038678.1, from coordinate 545,060,237 downwards.
GTTGAGCACATAACGGTTGGATTTTCCCCCTCCTATAAAAGGGGGTCTTCTTCCCCAATGAACCTTATCCTTTGAGCTCGTGTTCTTCCCCCATTGTTGACCTTCTTCGAGCTTGCTAACTCTTAATCCCTCCATTGATTCTTGCTAGTTTTTGAGGGAAAAGAGAGAGGAGATCTAGATCCACATTTCCACCAATCACTTTCTCCTCTATGTGAGGGGAACCCCTTGGATCTAGATCTTGGAGTTCTTGGTGTTCTCCTTCTTGTTCTTCCTCTCATTTTCCTCCCTAGCATTAGTTGCTTCGGTGGGAGTTGAGAGTCCTTGGGCACTCTGTGTGCCCTTGCCATTGCATTTAGTGCATCGGTTTGAGTTCTCCACGGTGATACATGGAGGTTACAAGTTGATAAGCTTATTACTCTTGGGTGCTTGGTACCCTTGAGCTTGTTCCTCTTGGGTGCTTGGGCGCCCTAGACGGTTGGTGGTGTTCGAGCTCAATCATTGTGGTGTAAAGCTCCTGCAAGCGTCGGGTCTCCAATTAGGTTGTGGAGATCGCCTGAGCAATTTGATGAGCACGGTGACCGCCCCAAGGGTTGCCAAAGTGTACGGGTTCGGTGACCGCCCCCAAGGGTTGCCATTTGTACCGGTTCGGTGACCGCCCTCAAGGGTCCCTTAGTGGAATCACAGCATCTTGCATTGTGCGAGGGCGCGAGGAGATTACGGTGGCCCTAGTGGCTTCTTGGGGAGCATTGTGCCTCCACACCACTCCAAACAGAGATTAGCATCCGCAAGGGTGTGAACTTCGGGATACATCGTCGTCTCCGCGTGCCTCGGTTATCTCTTGCCTGAGCCCTTTTACTTATGCACTTTACTTTGTGATAGTTATATTGTTTCTTGTCATATATCTTGCTATCACATAGTTTCTTATCTTTCTTAGCTTAAGTTGTTGGTGCACATAGGTGAGCCCAGTTGTTTTAGGTTTTGTGCTTGACAAATTAACCGCTAGGTTTATTCCGCATTTGTTCAAGCCTAAACCATAATTATTTTAAAACGCCTATTCACCCCCCTGTAGGCGACATCCACGATCTTTCAAGATGAATAGTATCCCACGGAGTCCCGCTTTTGCGATGCGCTGCACTTCTCCCGATGAACAGATCTCGCTCACCATGGCGGTCGAACACAAGGCCGCTTCTCCGCTTCTGCGACGCCAGCCTCGTTTCCATCAGCTGTTCCGTCCAAGCTGGTTGGCTCCCGATGAACAGCACGTGTTTCGTTGCCTCCCGATGAACACGACGCATTCCATTGCCTCTCCATGAACACGACGACAACGACGCAGTTTCTCCGTTCTGACCCAGTCATGTACACGAGCCCTGGCCGTACGTATGCGCGAGTAGGCGTTCGAGACCCGCCAGATGTATGTACGCGGTCAGATTTTATTTCTTGCACCCTCGCCATCAGACGACGTGTACATGCTACATGCGCGCCTCTACTACGACACGTGCCCTTCCTTACACGGCCACGGTTCATCACTGCAGCCTGTAGACAGATCGATCGTATGTAGGTACACGTACGCAACCAGAATGACAACGTTACGTACGCTTCGACCAGGTGGGTCCCGACTGTCAGGCACTTCCTTCCGTGCGAAGATGTAGCTGGTGGGTCCCAGCAGTCAGGGGGCGAATATTTTTTTTGCCCGTAATATGGACGCACTTCCTTGCGTGCGAAGATATAGCTAGTGGATCCCAGCAGCCAGGGGGAAACGTTTTTTTTTCACGAAATACGGTGGCCCGTTCGGTGGGTCCCTGCTGTCAGGTGGAGGAATCATTATTTTCCGCATAATAAGGAGGCACTTCCTTGCTGCGGTTGTGGACCCAGCTGTCAGTCTCTCCATGTACAGTACTCTTCCAATGGAAGTCGTTCATTAACCACATTGACCATGCAGCACCGAGAGCACCAGGACGGTGGACGACGACGAGGCCTAGAAAGGGGACGACACAGAGCCGGGGAAGACGCGACAGTGGATGCCCATGCGAAGGGGACTACGTGGGTTGACTGCTTCGGCTGTGGTGTGAGGCTGTCATCGCCGGAGAATAACAGGAGGTGTGGGTTAGTATAGAGGGATGTCATGGCCAGCGGTGGCAGCACAGCCGGACACAGGAGGCAGGAGCAGGCGGCATGGTCGACGCTTGTTTGGGCGGCTGGATCAAGAAGACCAGAGGTTGAAGAATCACTACAGCTGTTGGATGGACATCGTACGGTCACTAGAGCTAGAATCGTTCATATTGACTAAGTTGACAAAGCCCTCCGTCCCCGTCATCTTAGTAGGCCCACAAGTCAGCCTCCCACTATGGTGGGTCCCAGCTAGCAGGGGGAGTATTCATTTTTTGTGCGTAATAACGAGGCACTTCCTTGCATGCGAAGATATAACTGGTGGGTCCGACCTGTCAGCGGGGGAACGTTTTTTCGCAAAATACAGAGGCCCTTTCCGGTGGGTCTCAGCTGTCAGGTGGAGGAATCATTATTTTGCACGTAACAAGGAGGCATTTCCTTGCGTGCGGCCGTGGACCTAGCTGTCAGCCTCTCCAGGTACAGTCCACTTCCGATGCATGTCGTTCATTGACCATGTTGACCACGCCGCACCGAGAGCATAAGGGCGGTGGACGACGGCGAGGCCTAGGAAGGGAAATGACACGGAGCCAGGGAAAGTTCGGCAGTTGTTTCCCACGCGGAGGGGAGTGCAAGGGTTTACTGGTTTGTCTGCCGTCGCCAGAGAATAACAGCAGGTGTGGGTGAGTAGAGGGATGGCTAGGCCAGCGATGGGAGAATGATGGGGCGGTGAGTCCTGCGTGGCAGCATAGCCGGCCGCGGGAGGAGGGAGCAGGCAGTCCCGCCGACGCTTGTTTGAGCGGCTGGAGCAGGAAGAGCAGAGATTGAAGAAGCATGACGTCCGTTGTATGGACATCCAACCGTCACTGCTCTCGTGTGTTGACTAAGTTGACACGGCATTGCGTGTGCGTCAACCTTATTTTTTAGGAAAGCATACGCGTCAACCTGTAGTAGGCGCACAAGTTAGCCTCAAATCTGTGGAAAACAGCATACAACCCATCTGCCATTATTTCTAATAATTTACAGCCCATTTGCCAATTCTTAAGAATTTTTGTGGAGCCCATCTTCTTCTTTTTTCAGCGTATGAAGCCCATCTTCTTTTTGTTAGTATTACACCCCGTGGCCACAGTTAAAAATTATATAAAATTTTGCATATTTCGATGCAGTCAACTATTTTTAATCCCGAAATATCGAGTCACATTCAAACTATTTAAAAAAATGATTTATATAAATATAAAATCCAAATAATTGTCCAGGCATAAAAATTGAAACCTCCAAGGCAGGGGTCCTGGTCTCATTCATGAATAGAAATGACTTTAACAAACCACTCATGTTTTGGAAAATCGAATGTACAATCTATCTTCTTATCCCGTAAGGAGCCAATGGAGTTTGAGGTCAGGTGTTACAGACTTCTAGAACAGAGCACTGAATACCAAGTCAAGGTGGATACAACAGAGAATGCAGATATCTAAAGGCCGAAGCAAGTAGATATAGGTTAGGTCACGAAGAAATCTATCCCTCCCATAGCAATAACTAGAATTAAAAAAAAGGGAATGACAAAGCATCTGGGATAAACAATCCTGCTTTCATTCCAATCATAAAACAAGGGAAAAGATCAAGGGAGAAAACCCTTCCAAGAAAATTAGTAACCAAACCCTGACGAACTTGCATTTGTTGAGCGAAAAGAAGAGTTCAACAGGAAGAACATATGAAGATATTGGAAAATGGATTGGTTATCCATAAATGAAAATAAAGAAAGCTTTATTTTGGTTACGCTTCTTGCTCTTAGCAGAAAGACTTGTCGGAAATCGCCCCGCTTCCATGTGGGCAGAGACCCCTGTAGAGAATGAAGAGGAGCCAAGGATCTTACTCTCAAGAGTTCTTCGATAGGCTCCACTCTCTCCCCTGAATAAGTCAGGCTCCGTTAGCCTGGGTTGAGGTCAATGGAATTTAAAATCTTGTAATTAAAAAATTGAAACTAATTCCCGGTTTGATGTGTTTTAAAAATGTACAACCCATTTCTGGGCAAATCGAATGAAACTCTCCTCGTCTTGAAAGATTTGCAGCCCAGCAGGACTGATAAAGCAAGTAGGCTTCGTTTGGGTATTTCTTTTAAAAAATAGAACTGGCTAGCCATTTTCAAGAAGAAAAAAAACACAACTGGGCTCATGATGTGGTAAACATAAATAAAACCCGGCTAGACGGGCCACAACCCCCAAGACAACCCTGTTGTTACCCTGATCCGTCGCCAAAACTAGTATAAATAACAATTGCTTGTTCCTAAAAAAGTAAATAACAATCACATGACTTGTCGGGTCCTCGTGTCACCGCTCGTTGTGTAATTCTCTTGTTTATTGACTACGTTGACAATGGCGTGAGCCCCAGATGTCCAAACATTAGGAGGAACCATTTTTTGGGCTTATAATAACAAGGCACTTGCTTGCGTACTGCCATGACGCTGGTGGGTCCCTACTGTCACCCTCTCCATGTACAGTCATATCCTTGTTCCTCACGGTTGTTGACAGCATTGATAACGCAAGAGGGCGGTGCACCGCGCATGGCGAGTGAACCAAGGCCGAGGATGACGACGAGGCCTCGGACGGAACGAACAGGAGCCGTGGAAGATGCGCCGGTCTAGTCGCAGGGGAGGGAGTATGAGGGTTGAATGGTTCGGGTGCGGGTGCGTGTTGGGGCTGACGTCGCTGGAGAATAACAGGACGTGTGGGGAACAGAGGGAGGGACTGGCCAATGTTGGAGGGTACGGTAGCGCGGCGGAGGCGCAGCCAGCCATGGGAGGTGGGAGCAGGCGGAGCCAACGGGGTGGTTTGGTTTGGGCGGCTGAAGGAAGAAGACCAGAGATAGAAGATACACGACAGATGTTGGATGTCAATCCAATGGCTGGTAGGCAGAATCGTTTGTTGACTAGCTAGTAAGTTGACACCACCTTGGATAGGCTATTTCCTCGTGGGTCCCAAATGTCAGAATCCAAATCTTTCACGGTCATGCAGCTTTTCCTATGAAAATTTACAGCCCATTTGGTGTGCTAGTTTGAAATAAGTTTGTGGGTGCTGGTGGGGGGCTAATCACTTGGCTTCTGTAATGCACAGTGAGCTCAAGCAGCCGGTGAGAGTGATGTTATTTCCCTTGGTTGGAATTGTTACAATATTTCACTCTAAATTAAATGAATGGCAACCCATTTGCCTTGTTTCAAAGAAAACATGACAGTCACATCCGAGTTGAAAAGGGCAAGAACATCTAACTCCAGCTTACAAACTGTGCAAAAGCACAAGGGTTAATCGTTCACCAGGTTTAGACAAAACCCAGGTTGAAAAGGGCAACAACATCTAACTCCAGCACTGTTTTCGGCAGTCACAGCTAAATGGATCGGTCAGGTCCATAGAATGAACATCTTGGGTTGTAAAATTTACTGGATTATGACTACAATATGTTGTAAATAGAAGTCCGGCACGTTCAGAAGCTCTTTTGCCCACCTAAAACTCCTTTTTTTCTCTTTGACATACCCATCCGTCAAAACCATGCTGCTGATAAACTTAAGCCTGATGGACAATAGTAACCTCGCATTCAGCAGGAAGAATGTGACAAATCTAGTGTTTGCATGGTTGGCTAGATATCGTTCTAGCGTTATTGTCTTCAATCGAATGTCATGAGAAGTGAGAAAATCCCGGTGCTTACGAATCCACCGATTGGTTATAACTTTCTTACCCCGTCCTATTGCCTAAATAGACATGAAGATTGAAAACAGTTAAGGTCTAAAAAAAGAGTGTGGAAAGAGCAACAACTGAACGGTTAATTCTAGTACACTATATGAGGGCTTCCAATGTGCGTGAAATTATCACTTTTATATACAACTTCTCCAGACATGGAAAGCATTGCAGCAAGCCAATAATCTTGTTCAGATCAAAACTGTTCATTTGGATATATAATATCTTGACAGAATCCAGCATCATTAATAGGCTATCCATGGAGAAACTCTTCATTGAGCATAGAACATAATATTAGTACAAAATGTGTACCCCGAGATGATATATAACTTATGCTTAGAAATTTAAAATGCAGCTTATGGTTACAAGTTTAGACGATAATATAAAGTACCTGAAGAACTATGGAGCCAAACACCATCTTGAAATGAGCACAGAGATCATGTATTACACCCAAGGTCTCTAGTTTAGGTGCAGAGAGGACGGTTATTTGCGACGAGAAATAACTAGAATCAAGGATCAACCTTTGAAATGAAGGGGCATCTTGGATGATGAGCTGCCTTCCATCAAAAGAAATTCCAATTCTTACAAGGTTAGGCGGCTTTATTTGGAGACAACCAATTCTAACTGTGAAAACAAGCACCAAGCACTCCAGGGCAGGGCAACTGGAGTGGATGATACTATGCAGTGAGGGCTCCGATATACGAACCTGCACAAGTGAAAGTTTCTTGAGAAATGTGAGTCGAAGGTTTAGTACCAGATTGTCTGGTAGGTCGCACAAGAAAGGTGGTGGTGTGGAGAGAGGAGGAAAACCGCGAGATGGACATCGGTGCCGAGGGCATGTAGATGGCGTTCGTATCCGTAGGTGATTTCAGGGAATAGTAGAACTCAAGCAGCTGTAGTTCGTGAATTCGGGGATTTTAGCTAGGCGCCCACCATGCAGGGCATGGTATGCTTACTCGTAGCATGACAGATGCAGAGGCTTTGAACAGAGCCCCGTGGGAGGAGATGATGGCTCTGGGATTTCAAAATCATTGAAGAGATAAAGTCAAGACAATGAGATTATGGGCACGGCGCGCCATAGAGGGCGCCACCGAATTGAGAGGACTTAGGTGCGGCAGAAATCCTTGGTGGGGAGAAGCGATATGATCACCCCAAGGACGGCGTCCGGGCGATCGCTGATGCGGTCCACCCGAGATTCTATGGGTTCCTGGGATCCGATGTGTCAGGACCCCGATTCCAAGTCACATCAATCTAGCCGGTAACACGTCATATCACTTTGCGGCCTCACGCATGGTATTCCCACGGGTGTCGCCTTACCATGGCCCGGGACCGTTTGCGCCTTTTGGCTCACGTATATGATAGTGTCGCTAGCATCCATATGACAGAGAACCCGGGCCGACATGGCTAGTCGTGAACCCAAAGCGGCACTAACCCATGGGGACAGCATACATGAATCAACTTCGAGCATGTCGATTGACAGCGTGTGAATCCGGGCTGTAGCACTAGGCTAACAAGACTCGGGAACCCGGCTGTAGCAGCTAGGCAGGACTCCGGATGTCACCGCGTGACATTTCCCGAAGACGTATACAAGAACGAAGTGAAACACATGCCGCCATCAAGCGCCCCGAGCAAGAGTAGTCTTTGGGCTAGCGGACTCCGTGAACCAGGTCAGAAGCGGACTACTATGGCTCAAGGAAGCACTAGACTACATTTCCCCATAAGAGAGGCTGCCAAGGATAAACAACTAGATTGTCGGATCCCACACATACCAAGCATTTCAAACATACACACAATATGCTCGATATGTGTAAATACAACATGGCATCACAACATAACTCTACGACTCAAGTATTTATTCATTAGGCTCCGAGGAGCGAGATATTACAAACATGGGTCTCATGACCCAACATTCAGAGCATACAAGTCAAAGCACAAGCGAAGCTTAACATGTCCGAGTACGTACATGTACAAATGAAAAAGCTTAGAAGCCCGACTATCTACCAGATCTCGCCGGGCACAAGATCGTAGCTGAGGTATCAAGCTAAACGTCAAGTCCACATCGAACTACTAGCGAGACCGACGCCTCTCGCAAAACATAAAATAAGCAAGCGAGTACAAATGTACCCAAAGAAGACTTACATCGAACTAGCTACATATGCATTAGTATCAACAAAGGGGGTGGTGGAGTTTGATTGCAGCAAGCCAGCTTTGACTCGGCGGCTATCCTGAACTACGACTGCAAGTAACTCTTTTGAGGTGGCGCACACGAGTCCACATATTCACCAAATCAATACACCACTATGGATCTTCTCCCGTCTCCCTACGAGAACGCCATCCATAGCACTCACGCTTATCTTGCGATTTTAGAGTATCCACTTTCACTTGTCTATGAACTGTTATAGGCAACCCAAGTCCTTTACGCGACACGGCTATTCAATATATGATGTTAAGCCCGCAGGGTGTACTTCTTCACACACACGCTCACCACTTATCGCCGTTTACGACATGTACTGCAACCTTCAAGCGGAAGCCCAGCGAGGGTGTCGGCCACGACCTACCTAAACACTCAAGTCTCTAGTCCAGGTTTATCGCCTATTCAGGTTCCATCCGCAGGGAGTCCGGCCGAGGTTTCCACATACGGCCCCGAACAATGTGAGCAGGGTTCCCGAGACACCAAACGGGCGCCCGGTACACCGTGCCACGGTGTATCTACCGCATCATAGCCCACCCCTAGGGTCAGCGCTATGCACAACCTCCAACACATATCCTACAAACTCCAGAAACTAGTTGCAACTCCTGGGCAGAGAACAAAGGTGGTTAAGAAGCCGAGAGAGTCAATTAAGAATCCCAATGTGTGGTAGTAACTGTTCATGGATCACAAACACAGAACTCAGTTCCTGAGGACAGCTTCAATGAGACAACCCACCATGTACTCCTACATGGCCTCTCACCGCTACCTTTACCAAATCATGTTCACACACTTAGCTCACACACAGTAGGACACATGTTCACACACCTTTGATTCATCCTCGATGAATCAGACCTGACTCAACTCTAAGCAATAGCAGGCATGACAAACAAGCATGAATGAGTAGGCACAACAGGGCTCAAACAACTCCTACTCATGCTAGTGGGTTTCATCTATTTACTGTGGAATGACAGGTCTTGCAGAGGATAAGGGGTTCAGCTACGCATCAAGTAATGATGAATCGTTGTTGTCCTAATGCGTAAAAGAGAGCAGGAGCGAGAGAGTGGGATTGTATCGAATGAACAAGGGGTTTTGCTTGCCTGGCACTTCCGAAGATAATATATCTCTTCATCAGTGTCATCGATCTCATCGTCGAAACCACGTCTATCGAGAGGGGACAAATACCGACAACAGAGAAGAAACACAATCAATGCAATGCACAATATGATGCATGATCATGACATGTTAAAATGAGTGTGTTGGGCTAATGCAACTACAACCAGATGGGTTTGAGCTATTTTGAACCAAAGATTCAAAGTTCAAACACATTTGTGATTTTAAATAGTGCTTTATCATGTTTTGCACTAAACAGCAAGTTAACTTGTTTAAACATGCATGAAACTAGTACAGATGGATAGATTGGATTTTTCTAATCATTTTTCATATATAAATTATTTCATTTGGAGTTACGGTTGAATTACTATGAATTTTAGAAGTTTGTACTATTTTCTGGAATTTCCTGTAAAAGAATAATTCCAGTAATCAAATTAATGCGTCAGCATTGCATCAGGGTGACGTCAGCGGTCAACGGGGCCGGTCCAGGTCAAACTGACCAGTGGGTCCCGTGTGTCATTAGTTGCTTAAACTAACTAAATTTAGTTAGTACTAATCTGAGTTAATTAGCAGAGCGGGCCCCACTTGTCATAGACTTGGGGGGAAGTCAACCTGGCCACCCAGTCAAAGGTCAACGGGGTCAAACCCACCGGCGTTTAGCCGCTGGCGAGGCCAGACGCGGTGGAGGAAGTGCAAATTCGCGCTCCGGCGATCAAATGGTCGGCGGAGACCATCTACGGGTAGCTGGGAGCAAGCCGCAGCGTTTGGTGGCGGTGGTTGGGCTCGGGGTTGCCGAAGACGTCGCCGGCGACGACCTTGGTGGTCGCCGGAGTCGGGTGAAGATGAACCCGAGGCTACGGGGCACAGCGAGGCGCGTGGGGTGGTGCTACGGGTTCCTGCGAGTGCGGTGAGTGCGTTGGACATGGTGGTGTGGCCAGTGGGTGGCCGGAGCATCGTCGGCGACGAGCTCCGCGGTGGCGCGTGCGGTGAAGCCTCATGCAGTCTCTACGGTGCTCGGGGGAAGGAACGGAGAGGATGGGGAGGTGCAGCAGCTCACGGCGATCACGTAGGAGCAGACGGCGAGGTCGGGGACGAGCTGACGCGGCGGTGACGACGAAGGGGATCTCCGGCGATGGCGGAGTCGGGCGAGGTTGTTGCAGAGGCTGCGGGGCAAGCGAGCACTCGGGGCTCGGCTTGCTAGGAGGAGACGACGACGGCGGAGCTTCTGGACACGGTGGCTCGGCGTGGGGACGACAGAGAACGCGACTACGTGGGCGGTGCGGCGGCAGGTGCGTCGGCCATGGTGCGGGGAGCGAGGGAGAGAGGCAGGGGCGAGTGAGGTGTCCACGGGGTCGGGGCGGCGACGTGGAGCCTGCCCAGGTGTCCAGGGGTGCGGGCGACAAGCAGGTGGCGCCGTGGCAAGCTCGGGCTCGCCGGCTTCACCTCTGGCTCGCTGGCGAGGATTTAAGCACTGGTGGCATGGGCCAAGATAAAGGCTTTGGCCGCCAGTGGGTCATGCTGTAAGTTTCTCTCTTTTATTTGTTTCTGCTTATTTTTCTTCCTCTGCTTTTGATTTAGTTTAGCAACTAAATCATTTTAGTAAATTCTGTAGGTTATTATATGGCTTGCTAGAATATATACAAAGCCACTCACAAACTTCTAGAATTATTGGAGTCATATTTAATATATATTAAATATAAATCCAAAGAAAATAGTTATTGATTAATTCAAATGGCCGAATAAATATTTCGTGACTCCAAAAATATTGGTTTGAATTTCACCTCATGCCAATATTTTCACAGTATAACAGAACATTTTCTTGGACTCATTTGATGAGATTTAAATGTTGGTTATTTTAGGGTTTCTTGAGGCTTTGAAAATTCCTCAATTCAAATTTCATTTGAATTTAAACATGATGCACACATGGAAGCCGGCATAGGTCGCACTGTGATTAGGGATGTGACAACTCACCCCACTAAACAATAATCTCATCCCGAGATTCAAGACGGAGGTAAGAAGACGAGGGGCACAAGCTAACACGGTCTTCACGGTCCAGTTGCACTTCATAAGAAAGTTGACATGATCGCCATCTTTGTCTCGATGTCTTGCTTTGAGAACTCCAACTAACATGACAATGAGAGGAAAGGGAAAACTCCAGAAGGATTGATCTTCTCGAAGATCGAACAACTCAGGATCAACTCATCGAGTGAGACATTGAAACATCTCTCGAGCTGAGACACAAAACATACATCCAGCGGGATGGAGTGTAACAGATGATGAAGGTTCACTAGGTAGACAACAATTCTACACTTAAGAGGGTGGTGAACGGTTGTCAACGCAGCAAGGAGTTGAGTTTCCATGACACTGTAACGAGACATCTTAAGGAAGGTGACTCGCAGAAATATTCCCTTAAGTGGCAAAAGAATTACTTTTGATTCGGAGATCATTGAAACTCTTCATACCAGCCTAAGGCAATCACAATCGATCATTTGAAGGAGTTCGAAAGAATGACATACTCAGACTAGAATGGATGATGTGGACTACCTTGTTGAAGACAACACAATGGATGATTTTGCTTATCATCTAAATGGATGGGACCCATGGTAGGACCGCTTTTGAAGATGGTCCCGGCAACAATTGCTGGGGTGCAAGCTGGGAACATAATGCAAATGTTGGGAATGTTTCAACCATCATATCTGCCTGAGATTCAGATCTGGTTGGTAACAGAACATTTCAGACAGCTTGTCTGAAAAGGAAAGGTTGCAACACAAATCGACAAGATGATGTTGCGAGATTCTCGGGGAGTGAACTACGATAACAAGCTCCACAACATGAGCTGTTCTGCTACAAACATGTGAACACGCTGTCCCAGACAAGCATGGCCACGTAGTAGTCTTATATTAAACACTACCAAGTTCAGGTGGGGGAACCATCATCGAGGATATTGAAATCTTTTCATAAGTCCGGATTAGCTCTTATGAAGGGACTCCTTCTCCTTGAGCAAATCAGTCAGTGGCTTGGTGTGCTAGGGATACATATGGAGTGGAGGTAGCGAGCCCATCAAACCATGGAATACTTCACACATGCATGACTGACTTGGGATGATTCAGGAGAAAGCAAAAGCAATCTTTCTCGAACTCACGGCGGCATCTTGCACCAAATGCACATGAATTCGAGGAAGTCACTCCTTCCATCCAAGCATAAGCTTCATGAACGGAACACGAAGGCATTGCTTATAAAATTTTCAACACTAGATTGATGTTCAAAGATGAATCATGGGGAGACAAAATGTCATTGATGGGCTCAACAACAACTCATCGAATTTCCATATCATCGACTTCCACCATCATGTGAACACGGTGATAGCATTGGTCGACTAAAATATGTAATGGTGTATGCTCGAGGGATCAACCACGAGTAAGACAACATTACTTAACATCGTTGGTTCCGATTTGACTTGACGATAGCCCATACTCAAGTCAAAGTTTTGACAAGGCAATAGATCCAACAACTGATCACAGGACCAATCGATGAAGATATCATCTTTCTTCAACACACACACTCGTAGCTTACGGACCCAAATGGATCAAGTCTCGTGCTCGATGTCATCCCCGGATCAATAATGCCGACACCACACAAGATTTCAAGGATTTATAGCGAGTAGCAATCACACACTTATTACATCGTTGTCCACAAGGGAACTGAATACAATAATATGGCTTAAGGCCATCTAATAATAACAGCGAAGGCTTGGAAGATAAGCGAGTCCATCAACTCCAACGGCATCACCGAGTATAGAACCACGACCTAACACCTTACTGTCGTTCGAAAAGTCTGCAACGTGAAAAGTTGCAGCCCGAAAACGGTCAAGACATGGAATATGCCGCAATGTAACACATAAGAGCAATGAATGAATAAGCCTATACTACATGCATATATGGCTGGTGGTAAGGCTCTACTGTTACATTTGCATAAAGCTGATTTTTCCCTACATCAAAGGAATAATTTTATTTAACTATCATGGTGGTTGTTAAACATTGAGAATGGTTGACAAGATCCTCAATCCCAATTAAAAAGTACTCATCAAAACCCAATAACTTTTATTTAGAAGTAACATGTTGAGATTCACATGATAATCAAGTACAGGATACTCAAATTGTCCATAACCGGGACACGGCTAATCATGATTAGTTTATACACTCTGCAGAGGTTTGCGACTTTTCCCCACAAGACTCGATCGCCTCCGCTTGATTCTCGTGACTACATGATGTTTGAGAAACGGATGACCGAGACATAGTCTTCGTAAGCGCTTAGCACCTTACATGTGGGTAGACCGTACCAACCTACATCCCCTACATCAGCTAGCCTACCCGTAAGAGTTCGCACAACTTAGTCAACTACGCCAGAGCCCATAATTGGCTTGTGGCTGCACACGGAAGTTTCCAGCTTGAATAATCTTATGATCCCTTAGAGCCCGGGTGGCGGTCCAAGAAATACAGTAAGTCTGATGGAAACCAGTGCCTCAATCCACCCAGATGTGTGTTTAGGTTGCCACCTTAGATAAACCATTAATTAACAATCTCACATCATCATGGATATTCACTCACCCAATCCACGCCTACTAGCATAGCATGGCATGAACAAGCAAACGTAGAAGTAACTCCCAAGGTTTCATAAGTAAAACAGGTAATAGGTACTACCTCAATCTACTTCCCAATACCCACAATTTAATTAGATCCTAATCATGCAAGTGTTTGAGGAATAGATCTAATGCATAAAACTGGGTATGAGAAAGTATGATCAAAGTGTTACTTGCCTTGCTGATGATCCGCGAGTCCTAGAGATTCGAAGTAACAACCGGCGCACTCCGGGTGATCTAACGCAGACAAACAACAAGCATACAATAAGTACTCATCTAATGCACGGGGAAATCTCGAATAAAAGATCTAACCAGAGAGTTCAACTTAAGAACCCTGGTTGCAAAAGAATCGAATCAAAATAAACTCTGAAAGTCGAAACTCGAGAGAGAACGTCTCGGTTTAGCGAACTGAAATTAGGTCAAAATTTCACAGTGGCAAAACTCTGTGAAAGTAGGGTAGTCGAACGGCGGTTTCACATTTAAACTCCAGCGCTTGAATCACCGATTCCGATAAACGAGCGAGAAATAAAACAGTTTTGAAAATCAGATCTGAAATCAAATCAGAAAAATAACGGATTAAATCCGATTAAAAGGAAAACGACGAACGGGTTAAATAGCGAACGTTCGTTAACAGAACGAATCCAACGAATGCGTTCACTGAAATGAACGGTTCGGTGAACGTTCATTAATTAAGAAAACCGAAAAAAAATAAAACCAATCTAGGTTTTTAAAAAAAAACTGAACATATTTTATTTTTTTTAAATAAACCGGATCGGTTCGAGGGGGAAAAACCGAATCGGCGCGAGCGGCGGTGGCTACCTCCGTGATCGCGGAGGGCGCCCGGCTCGGGAGAGGGCGGCGGGTTCGGCGGCCGGGGCGGCGGGGTCCACGGCGGCGGGCGACGTCGCATGGCGTCGCTCCACGGCGGGCGAGCGGCGGCGGGCGTGGCTCCCATGGGCGGGGTTTGGGGTGAGAGAGAGGGGGGGTCCGGGGGTTATAAAGAGGGGGGGGCGGTGGCTTGGGAGGTGGTCAAGGCGCCGGGTCGGGCGGACTCGAGGTGGCGGCGATGGCGTCGGCGGCGGCGGCACCGCCGGGCGACGAGCAGCGTGGGAGGAGGCGGGGGGGCGGGCGCTGGCTGGGCCTGGCTGGCTTGGGCCGGCCGGGCCTCGGTCCAGTGGGGGCGCTGTTTTTTTTAAAATAAAATTAAACCAAAACGAATAAAAAAAATACCAAACGAACTCAGTTTAAATAAAACAAATTTTCCCGACTTCTAAAAATGAGTCGAACAAAATGAACTTTAAAACAATAAACATGCATAAATTTTTTTTAAAATGCTCATTTTTGCCTAAGCAAAATAAATCTTCCAAAACCAAATTTGGTTTATTTATAATATCTTCATTTTTCCTAATTGTTTGGGAAAGTCATATTATTCCCTCTCAAGATATTTTTATAGGAAAAACTTTATGAAGATAATTTAAATAATCCAATGATCCTATTTTCAAAATTTGAGAGATCCCAAATATGAAAATTATGAAACTTCCAACTCTCTCCGAGGGTCCTTGAGTTGCGTGAAATTTCTAGGATCGGAAAAATGCGAGAAAATATGATATGCATGATGACCTAATGTATAACATTCCAAATTGAAAATTTGGGATGTTACAAACCTACCTCTTAAGATGAATCTCCCTCGAGATTCGGGTTGGCTAGAAAATAGGTGAGGTGGTCTTTAAGCAAAACTTCCTCTCTTTCCTGTGTGGCTTCATCCTCGGTGTGGTGGCTCCAATCGAACTTTGCAAAACTTGATAACCTTGTCATGGGTAACTCACTGGCATAATCGAGAATCTTAACCGGTTTTTCCTCATATGTCAAGTCATCCTTCAACCGAATTGCCTCCAATGGCACTTTGTCCTTAACGGTACCTCTGCTATCTCGGGTGACATTTCTTCAATCGAGAAATATGGAATACATCATGAACTCCTGACAGTCCTTCCGCAATTCCAACTTATACGCAACTTCTCCCATGCGTTGCAAAATCTTATATGGTCCAACGAAACGGGTGCTAACTTTCCTTTAACTCCAAAACGCTTAACTCCTCGAGCGGGATACTCGAGATATACTCTGCTCCAACTTCATACTCAATCGCTGGCGCTTTGAATCGGCATAGCTCTTACATGCAGGTGGGCTACCTTGAGCCTGTCTCGAATCAACTTAACTTTCTGCTCGCACCTTAATCAAATCTGGTCCAAACAACTCGACGATCTCCGTTTAGTCCCATGACAATGGTGTCCTGCACCTTCTTCCATACAAAGCCTCGAAGGTGCCATCTTTAAGCTGGTTTGGTAACTGTTATTGTAGGAAAATTCTGCATACGGCAAATTATCGTCCCAACTAGATCCATAATCTAGTGCACAAGCTCTCAAAGATGTCCTCCAAAATCTGATTGACTCTCTCGGTCATCCATCGGTCTGTGGGTGGAAAGCTGCTTCAATTCCAATCGGGTTCCCAATGTTTCGTGCAACCGGTTCCAAAATTTCAAAGTAAACCGGGTTCCTCTCGTTCGATACAATGCTCCTCGAACTCCGTGCAAGCATACAATTCTGGTCATATATATCTTTGCCAACTTAGCACTGCTATAGGTAGTCTTGATCGAATGAAATGAGCTACCTTGGTCAAACGGTCGACTATGACCCAAATCGAGTCATATCTGAAACGGGTCTTTGGCAAACCTGTGATGAAATCCATGCCTAGTTTATCCCACTTCCATTCGGTATCGGCAATGGTTGTAACAATCCTGCTGGCTTCGATGTTCCGCCTTTACTTTCGACATACGCCGCAAACTGCTACATACTCCGCAATATCCTTCTTCATTCCGGTCCACCGAAAATATTCTTCAAATCCAAATACATCTTGGTATTTCTGGGTGAATCGAATAGGGTGAATCATGGGCTTCTTGCAAAATCAACTTCCCGATCTACGGGTCATTGGGCACATAAACACGGTCTTCAAACCATAGGGTATCGTGCTCATCCTCACGAAATCCTTTAGCTTTTCCTTTGCTCATTTTCTCCTTTATAGAGGCAACTTCCTTATCCGCCTTTTGGGCTTCTCGATTTTGTCCATCGTTGTCGATTGAATCTCCAATGCTGCTACATAGCCTCTGGAACTATTTCCAAACATAGCTCTCAAGGTCCTCGGCTAACTCATTGGGTATTTCTCCCATCATTAGGGTATTGACGTGGCTTTTACGGCTCAATGCGTCTCGCTTTACATTAGCCTTTCCGGGTGATAATGCAATCTCATATCATAATCCTTGATTAGCTCTAACCATCTCCTCTGTCTCGAGATTCAACTCCTTCGTGTGAAGATGTACTTCAAACTCTTGTGATCCGTATATACTTCACAATGATTTCCAATGAGAAAATGTCTCCACGCCTTCAAGGCATGCACAACGGCTGCTAATTCCAAATCATGAGTGGCATAATTCAACTCATGGGGCTTAAGTTGTCGTGAAGCATACTGAAACAACTCTTCCTTCCTGCATAAGCACGCTCCAAGTCCTCGACGTGAAGCGTCGTAATATACCTCATAATCCTTAGTTTGATCCGCAATATCAAACCGGTGAGGTAACCAATCTTTTCTTCAACTCCCGAAAACTTGCCTCACAGTCCTCACCCATATGAATTTGTTTTCCTTCTTCAACAATTCTGTCATAGGCTTTGCAATCCTTGAGAAATTCTCAATGAATCTTCGGTAGTATCCTCGCGAGTCCAAGGAAACTCGAATCTCTCCAACTGCCGCTGGTGCTTCCCACTTGGTTACGGTCTCAACTTTTGTGGGGTCAATCGCTATTCTTCTCCGGATATAACATGTCCGAGAAATCCAACTTCCTTTAGCCAAAACTCACATTTGCTGAACTTGGCATACAACTGGTGTTCCCTCGCTCCAAAACCAATCGCAAATGTTCCTTGTGTTCCTCTTCATTCTTCGAGAAAATCAAAATGTCATCAATGAACACCACGACGAACTTGTCCAAAAACTCCATAAACACTTTGTTCATCGTGTTCATAAATAGGCTGGTGCGTTAGTCAGTCCAAATGACATAACGGTATACTCATACATCCATATCTCGTGGTAAATGCTGTCTTGGGTATATCTTGCTCCCGAATCTTCAATCGATGGTACCACGATCGCAAGTCGATCTTAGAAAACACTTTGGCTCCTTGCAAGCGATCAAACAGATCATTTATCATAGGTAGTGGGTACTTGTTCTTGATTGTTACTTCATTCAATCCACGGTAATCAACAACCATTCTCAAAGATCCATCCTTCTTCTCCACTAACAAAACGGGTGATCCCCAAGGTGAAGAACTTGGGCGAATAAAACCTTTATCCAATAGTTCCTTAATCGCTTCTTGATTTCCGCCAAATCCTTTGCGGGCATCCCAGACGGTCGCTTCGATATCGGGCCTGTTCACGCAACAAATCGATCAAAACTCGATGTCTCTATCCGCGGCATTCCCGCAACTCTTCCGGAAATACATCAGGATAATCCTTCACCACTGGTACTTCTTCCTGTACCACTCCTGATAAGCAATTAACTTGTGCTCTCCTCGGCTCGTGCCGTGATACATACTTAATCCTCCTTCCTTCCGTGTGGTGAGCAAAATTGACCTTGTGGTACAATCTATGTTTCCTCCATACTTTGATAACCAATCCATACCTAATATCACATCCAATCCTTGGGATTCCGAACTATTAGGTCCGAGGGGAAAACATAGTGTCCAATCCTTAGTGGCGATCGATCACACCATTTACTAGCCATGTACTCTGCTCCCGTGAGGTTACTAGCATGGGTGACCTAAGGGCTTGGGTTGGTAACTTGTACTTATCCACAAATCCCTTGATATGTATGAATGTGATGCACCAAGATCAAAAAGAACAACTGCAGAAAAGACTTAACCAAAAACTTACCGACATCGCATCGGGCTGATCTTCAACCTCCTCCACATCAATGTGGTTCACTTGTCCCCTGTTGAAAGGGTTGGGCTTCTTTCGAGCTTCCATTGCCATTTCCATTCTCGCCTTCTCGACACTCATTTGCATAATGCCCAGCCTTGCGCACTTAAAGCAAGTAATGTGACTCAAGTCTACCTTGGATGGTGTAGACGGGTTGGTGCGGTTATGTCCGTTGCTTCCTCCATTCCCGCTCCCATTCTTGGTGCCATTATGGTTATGCGAATTACCTCCTCCATGGGTATGTCAAACTGAATTCTGATTTAGGGGTATAACGTGGCTTCGCTTTGGGATCCAGAGTTATACTTCCTTGTCCATACTTCCGCTTGCAGTTCTCAATTTGTCTTTGCTTCCTTCAATCATGAGAGCTCGGTCTACTAACTCCGGTAGTTGTTGAAACTTGCTACCATCAACGGCATGTCAACTCATCATTCAGTCCTTCTAGAAACTTCTCCGCTTAGTCAGCATCCAGTAGCAACGCTATCCGGGACATAACGTGCTAATTTGCTAAAGTCATCCACGCTTCGCCAACATCCCTTCCTCCTTGGCGTAAGTTGCGAAACTCACGCTTCTTCATGGCCATGGCTCCTGCCAAAACATGGGCTGTGCGAAAAGCTTGTCAAACTGGTCCCATGTGATGGTGTCACGGGATAAGTGGCTGTGAAATTCTCCCACCATGCTGCTACGGGTCCTTCAAGCTGATGTGCTGCAAACTTTACTCTTTCTCCATCCGTGCATCCCGCAGTGGTCAGCTCCTTCCTATCTTGCGGAGCCACCATCTGCTACAATTGGCTCGGTGTTATCGGAATACACCGCGGTTCAGGTCTAAGGAAACGAGTCGATGATCCGCAGTGGTGGTGGTGGTGGGTTGTTGTTGTTGTTGTTGTTCGCACCAATGTTTGAATCGAGTATTCTCGCTGCTGGATCAATTGGGTGATCTCTGGCGGAAAAACGAATCCGGGTCGCGTCTCTGAGGCATCTCAAGGGTTTAGAAGAGAAGAGAAATGTAGAATAGAATGAGGTCTAAGGGATCACTACCCAAATGCACATGAGCAAATGCACACAAAATCACTTCATTCAATCAAACAAGGGCTTACAACGATCTAACTATCGCAAAAGTGCGTGTACTATAATGTTTACATGGAGGAAATACTACTAATATGTGGGGACTTCTACTAATTTGAACCGTGGAAGACTCCATGATGTCCGCTCCACCGCCTTCAAAGTCGGGTTCACTTGGATCCGAATCTGTGTCGTCGATGTTGATGTAGTCGATTGGGTATTCGACATACTTGGTCTTCATTCCTGAGCGCCAACTTCTTCTTGAGCTCTTCGATCTCGTATTTAAGATCGTTATTGTGTCTTGCCGAGCTACGATCTCGCCCATGTAGTCCTTGCGTAGTCTTTAGTTCTTCTTCCAATTCGATGATCCTTCCTTTGTCTTCGCAACTCCAACATGTCATTGCACATTTGGTTCTCCCGCGCCGAATGTGCTGGTTTAACTCCCCGGATGAAAGCTGCAATGGATCTATCCTTCTTGGTGTTGACGACGCCCAGCTTGTCATCTCGGCGTCCGCAAATCTGGTAGATGGTGTCCTTGAGGTCTTCTTGATAAACTTCTCCAATGCGCCCCATGGTGATGTGAGCTGCCATGCTCTTTCCTGCACTCCAAGTTGGTGCAATCGAAAACACTATCTATAGGCTTGGTGATTGGGGCAAATGTCCTTCCCGAACGTGAGCATGAATCTTCCAGCGCTCCTCTTGAGAGAGTGGCGTTGAAAGTCCCGTGAAACTTGGTAGTCCAATGTTCAGTACTTAGTGACTTCCTTCAAGTGAAATCCAAAAGGTGTGCCTTCATCCGTTGGGTGTACTTGATCTTCGCGTCCGTCATCCTAAAGAGAGTAGAAAAGATGAGGAGTTAGAAAATGGGAAGAGAGAGTGATCTATGGCTTTAACTTAGTGGTCGTGTCTCACAACAACAGTGCTCGATACCATTCTCTCAGAGCTACCAGACCCAAATGGATCAAGTCTCGTGCTCGGTGTCATCCCCGGATCAAGAATGCCGACACCACACAAGATTTCAAGGATTTATAGCAGAGTAGCAATCACACACTTATTACATCGTTGTCCACAAGGGAACTGAATACAATAATATGGCTTAAGGCCATCTAATAATAACAATGAAGGCTTGGAAGATAAGCGAGTCCATCAACTCCAACGGCATCACCGAGTATAGAACCACGACCTAACACCTTACTCGTCGTTCAAAAGTCCGCAACGTGAAAAGTTGCAGCCAAAACGGGTCAAGACATGGAATATGCCGCAATGTAACACATAAGAGCAATGAATGAATAAGCCTATACTACATGCATATATGGCTGGTGGTAAGGCTCTCTGATTACATTTGCATAAAGCTGATTTTTCCTACATCAAAGGAATAATTTTATTTAACTATCATGGTGGTTGTTAAACATTGAGAATGGTTGACAAGATCCTCAATCCCAATTAAAAAGTACTCATCAAAACCCAATAACTTTTATTTAGAAGTAACATGTTGAGATTCACATGATAATCAAGTACAGGATACTCAAATTGTCCATAACCGGGACACGGCTAATCATGATTAGTTTATACACTCTGCAGAGGTTTATGACTTTTCCCCATTAAGACTCGATCGCCTCCGCTTGATTCTCGTGACTACATGGTGTTTGAGAAACGGATGACCGAGACATAGTCTTTCGAAGCGCTTAGCACCTTACATGTGGGTAGACCGTACCAACCTACATCCCCTACATCAGCTAGCCTACCCGTAAGAGTTCGCACAACTTAGTCAACTACGCCAGAGCCCATAATTGGCTTGTGGCTGCACACGGAAGTTTCCAGTTTGAATAATCTTATGATCCCTTAGAGCCCGGGTGGCGGTCCAAGAAATACAGAGCAAGTCTCGATGGAAACCAGTGCCTCAATCCACCCAGATGTGTGTTTAGGTTGCCACCTTAGATAAACCATTAATTAACAATCTCACATCTGTCATGGATATTCACTCACCCAATCCACGCCTACTAGCATAGCATGGCATGAACAAGCAAACGAGAAGTAACTCCCAAGGTTTCATAAGTAAACAGTAATAGGTACCACTCAATCTACTTCCCAATACCCACAATTTAATTAGATCCTAATCATGCAAGTGTTTGAGGAATAGATCTAATGCATAAAACTGGGTATGAGAAAGTATGATCAAAGTGTTACTTGCCTTGCCGATGATCCGCGAGTCCTAGAGATTCAAGTAACAAGCGGCGACCGGTGATCTAACGCAGACAAACAACAAGCATACAATAAGTACTCATCTAATGCACGGGAAATCTTGAATAAAAGATCTAACCAGAGAGTTCAACTTAAGAACCCCGGTTGCAAAAGAATCAATCAAAATAAACTCCAAAGTCGAAACTCGAGAGAGAACGCCTCGGCTTAGCGAACTGAAATTAGGTCAAAATTTCACAGTGGCAAAACTCTGTGAAAGTAGGGTAGTCGAACGGCGGTTTCACATTTAAACTCCAGCGCTTGAATCACCTGATTCGATAAACGAGCGAGAAATAAAACAGTTTTGAAAATCGATCCAAATCAAATCGAAAAATAACGGATTAAATCCGATTAAAAGAAAACGATGAACGGGTTAAATAGCGAACGCTCATTAATGTAATCTAATCCAACGAACGCGTTCATTGAAACGAACGGTTCGGTGAACGTTCGTTAAATAAGAAAACCGAAAAAAATAAAACCAATCTAGGTTTTTAAAAAACCGAACATATTTTATTTTTTTAAATAAACCGGATCGGTTCGAGGGGGAAAAACCGAATCGGCGCGGGCGGCGGTGGCTACCTCCGGTGATCGCCGGAGGGCGCTCCGGGCTCGGGGAGAGGGCGGCGGGTTCGGCGTCGGGCGGCGGGTCCACGGCGGCGGCGACGTTGCAAGGCGGCGCCCACGGGCGGCGGCGGTGAGCTTCAAGCGTCGCGCTGGTGGCGCTGGCGGCCCGCGGCTGGGGTTTGGGAGAGAGAGGGGGGTCCGGGGGTTATAAAGGCGAGGGGGGGGCGTGGCTTGGGAGGTGGTCAAGGGGCGCCGGGTCGGGCGGACTCGAGGTGGCGGCGATGCGATGGCGGCGGCGGGCACCGCCCGGGCATCGAGCGCGGAGGGAGGAGGCGGGTGGGCTGGGGCTGGCCTCGGCTGGCTGGCTTGGGCCGGCTGGGCCTCGTCCAGTCGGGGGCTGTTTTTTTAAAATAAAAATTAAACCAAAACAAATAAAAAAATACCAAACGAACTCGGATTTAAATAAAACAAAATTTCCCGACTTCTAAAATGAGTCTAACAAAATGAACTTTAAAAACAATAAACATGCATATTTTTTTTAAATGCTCATTTTGCCTAAGCAAAATAAATCTTCCAAAACCAAATTTGGTTTATTTATAATATCTTCATTTTTCCTAATTGTTTGGGAAAGTCATATTATTCCTCTCAAGATATTTTTATAGGAAAACTTTATGAAGATAATTTAAATAATCCAATGATCCTATTTTCAAAATTTGAGAGATCCCAAATATGAAAATTATGAAACTTCCAACTCTCTCCGAGGGTCCTTGAGTTGCGTGAAATTTCTAGGATCGGAAAAATGCGAGAAAATATGATATGCATGATGACCTAATGTATAACATTCCAAATTGAAAATTTGGGATGTTACACACACACACCAGGATATCCCTTGGAGATGAACTAAGTCAGACAAGCTTTCATCTTCCAACTCTCCAAGTTGTTGTTTAGCTTAACCAACTAGCTCAGGGGTATCCAACACGTATTCTTGGAGAATGGCTGGTTTAGAGGAAAACCAACTTGATCACGAAGCTCAACATAACAAATGTGGGACAACCTGGTAATACTTCCGAGAAGATATTCGGAAATCACGAACCACCGATATGTTACTAAGCTCGAGAACAATCTTGCTTTTGAGGGCAAGATGATATGATCAAATGAGCGAGGACTTGACAAGATCCTAACTCATCAATCGAAGTGTGCACCAGGAAAATGGACTAGGTGGCACGATCAACCTTAGGGTGATGATTCAATAATCAACACGCTAAGAATGAGAATATTGTCCATGAACTACCAAGCAACATGGTTGCTAGGAGTATAAATTTCACACATCATGGTTCACTTGTCGGCATTCCGGTTGCAACAACACGGGACTGAGGAATGAACGATGATGGCGAGAGTATCACTGCATCAAGAATTCATAAGAGAGGTTGCAATTCTCATGACGTTCCCGACATAAAGTGGGTAATACTTCAGATAGAAATGTAATCAATAGCTTGATTGCATTTGATCTCATGGATTACAACCGCTTTGACCCAACTCGGATATGGATGAGGTAATCGAGTTTGTTTCTCCCACCATTCCAGAATAGAATGGCTTGACAGACCACAAGAATAATAGGCATCGATGACTAATGCACGACTACTCCTGACTATCAATTGACAGACGGGGGTCAAAACACAACTAAGGAGGAACAACTCGAGGAACATATAACTTTCTGAGTTGTGGATGCATAGGTTAGTATGTCGAATCAAGTTCAACAGGTTTCTTCCAGATAACCTATGCAGAAAACTAGAACTGGCAGAGTCGCAATATAGAATGGAGTACTCCTCAAGAGCACCCTGGTTGTGATCTTTTGGCTCAAAGAACTTCTGCCATAAACAGTTCATGGTATTTGGAAGAAGGAAATACCACGGACCTTGAGGACTATAGCAAGGTTACTAATATCCTAAAGGAACTAGCAAACACTATCAACAGGAGGTAAGTAGGGTGAACCTCGGGTTCAAGAACCCAGGAATAGAATACCTACCACTAAATGGCATCACAGGATGCTTTCGAGAATGATGGCCAGAATCATCACACGGGGAACACAAAACATGGCTAAATTACTAGGTGATACTCTAAACACCTAGGGTCATAATAATAGCTCCAACATATATACCGAGGCAATAGAGTACCTCAACGCATTCTTAGTGTGCTTATTCGACAAAAAGGACATCAGAACGGAAAGAAAGGATTTGCAAATGCATCGACTATTTAGAGACCTCGATGACTCGACAAAGATAACGGCTGTAAATGCTCAAAAAGATTTGAGACATCCTGCAAAATAGTGGCATGACCACTCAACATCACAGTAACAAGGTTCTGAGATCAACTAACAACACACGGAAGAAGTAGGAACTGAATTGGGGCTTGAAACCAACAATCCTATAGGTCTATGGATTAGTAACACGTCATCCTGATAGATAGATGAGAAGGCCTAGTTCTTAATCCCCGTAGAAGAGAAGAGGCTGACTCAGATCAGAAGGGCATAAGGTATAAGGAGTAAAAAGAGCCTTACATTCCCTTCCACAATCAATTCCCTTACATAACTAAAGCATTTCTAGACACAACTTCGACCGGTTTGGCTTGGTAAACCTACATGCAGTCAGGCTCTCATACCAAAGCTGTCAGGACCCCGATTCCAAGTCACATCGATCTAGCCGGTAACACCTCATATCGCTTTGCGGCCTCACGCACGGTATTCCCACGGGTGTCGCCTTACCATGGCCCGGGACCATTTGCGCCTTTTGGCTCACTGTAACATCCCAAATTTTCAATTTGGAATGTTATACATTAGGTCATCATGCATATCATATTTTCTCGCATTTTTCCGATCCTAGAAATTTCACGCAACTCAAGGACCCTCGGAGAGAGTTGGAAGTTTCATAATTTTCATATTTGGGATCTCTCAAATTTTGAAAAATAGGATCATTGGATTATTTAAATTATCTTCATAAAGTTTTTCCTATAAAAATATCTTGAGAGGGAATAATATGACTTTCCCAAACAATTAGGAAAAATGAAGATATTATAAATAAACCAAATTTGGTTTTGAAGATTTATTTTGCTTAGGCAAAAATGAGCATTTAAAATTTTTTATGCATGTATTTTGTTTTTAAAGTTCATTTTGTTCGACTCATTTTTAGGAGTCGGGGAAAATTTGTTTTATTTAATTTGGAGTTCATTTGGTATTTTTTTATTTCATTTGGTTTAAGTTTTATTTAAAAAAACGCTACCGGACTGAGGCTCACTGCCCAAGGCCAGCCAGCCCCAGCCAGCAGCTCCCGCCCACCTCCCTCCTCTCCTCAAGGCCTCGACCCCGCTCGAGTCCCACACAAGACGAGAGCGCCGCCTGAGTCCCACCCCGACCCGGCCGCCCCTTGCCCTCCCCCAAGCCACCCCGCCGCCCCCTCCTCTTAAATACCCCCCCCCTCTCTCTTCCCGACCCAACCTCACGAGCCGACGCCGCCCTGACGCCAACCCCGCGCCAAGGAGCCACGCTTCCGCATGTTTCACCGACGCCGAACCTCGCCGCCCTCGACCTCACCACGACTCCGGGACCCACCGAGTCTCTCACGACTCGCCAAGAGAGCCACCGGAGGTAGCCGCCGCCGCGCCCGATTCGGTTTTTCCACCGCGAACCGATCCGGTTTATTTTTAAAAAAAATGTTCGGTTTTTAAAAAAACCTAGATTGGTTTTTTTTTTTTCGGTTTTCTTATTTAATGGACGCTCACCGAACCGCTCGCTTCAATGAACGCGTCGTTAGATTCGCTCGTTAACTAACGCTCGCAATTTAACTCGCTCGTCGCTTTTTCTTTTAATCGGAATTAATCCGTTATTTTCTCGATTTGATTTCGATCTGATTTTCAAAACTGTTTTATTTCTCGCCGCTTATCGGAATCGTGATTCAAGCGCTGGAGTTTCAGAACGAAACCGCCGCTCGACTACCCTACTTTCACAGAGTTTTGCCACTGTGAAATTTTGACCTAATTTCAGATCGCTAAACCGAGACGCTCTCTCGAGTTTCGACTTTCTTCGAGTTTGTTTTGATTTGATTCTTTTGCAACCAGGGTTCTTAAGTTGAACTCTCCGTTAGATCTTTTATTCGAGATTTCCTGCATTAGATGAGTACTTATTGTATGCTTGTTGTTTGTCTGCGTAGATCACCCGAGTGCGCCGCTTGTTACTTCAATCTCTAGGACTCATGGATCATCGCAAGGCAAGTAACACTTTGATCATACCCTTCTCATACCCAGTTTTATGCATTAGATCTATTCCTCAACACTTGCATGATTAGGATCTAATTAAATTGTGGGTTTGGGAAGTAGATTGAGGTAGTACCTATTACCTGCTTTTACTTATGAAACCTTGGGAGTTACTTCTACGCTTGCTTGTTCATGCCATGCTATGCTAGTAGACGTGGATTGGGTGAGTGAATATCCATGATGATGTGAGATTGTTAATTAATGGTTTATCTAAGGTGGCAACCTAAACACACATCCGGGTGGATTGAGGCACCTGGTTTCCATCAGACTTGCCTCAGATTTCTTCTGACCGCCACCTGTGCTCTAAGGGATCATAAGATTTTTCAAACTGAAACTTCCGTGCAGCCACAAGCCAATTATGGGCTCATGCGTAGTTGACTAAGTCGTATGAACTCTTACGGGTAGGCTAGCTGATGTAGGGGATATAGGTTGGTACGGCTCACCCACATGTAAGGTGCTAGCGCTTCGAAAGACTATGTCTCGGCCATCCGCTTTCAAACACCATGTAGTGCGAGAACCAAGCGGAGGCGATCGAGTCTTGTGGGGAAAAGTGTGCAAACCTCTGCAGAGTGTATAAACTAATCATGATTAGCCGTGTCCCTGGTTATGGACAATTTGAGTATCCGTACTTGATTATCATGTGAATCTCAACATGTTACTTCTAAATAAAAGTTATTGGGTTTTGATGAGTACTTTTTAATTGGGATTGAGGATGTGTCAACCATTCTCAATGTTTAACAACCACCATGATAGTTAAATAAAATTATTCCTTTGATGTAGGGAAAATCAGCTTTATGCAATGTAAATCAGAGAGCCTTACCACCAGCCATATATGCATGTAGTATAGGCTTATTCATTCATTGCTCTTATGTGTTACATTGCCAAGATATTCCATGTGTCAATTGCTGGCTGCAACTTTTCACGCTATGCGACTTTTCGCATTTATTTAGTAAGGTGTTAGGTCGTGGTTCTATACTCGATGATGCCGTTGGAGTTGATGGACTCGCTTATCTTCCAAGCCTTCCGCTGTTATCATTAGATGGCCTTAAGCCATATTTTGTATTCAGTTCCTTGTGGACAACGATGTAATAAGTGTGTGATTGCTACTCGCTATAAATCCTTCAAGCATCGTGTGGTGTCAAGACATTATCGATCCAGGATGACACTGAGCACGAGCGCTAGATCCATTCGGTCTGGTCGCTACAGAGAATGGTATCGAGCACACGCCGATCGTAGGACACGACCACTAAGTTAAAGCCATAGATCACTCTCTCTCCCATTTTCTAACTCCTCATCTTTTCTACTCTCTTTAGGATGACGGACGCGAAGATCAAGTACACCCAACCGGATGAAGGCACACCTTTTGGATTTCACTTGAAGGAAGTTACTAAGCACCGAACATTGATTACCAAGCTTCACCGGACTTTCAACGCCACTCGCTCAAGAGGAGCGCCGAAGATTCATGCTCACGCTCCAGAAGGACATTTGCCCCATCACCAAGCCAATAGATAGTGTTTTCAAGCACCCACTTGAGTCCGGGAAAGAGCATGGCAGCTCACATCACCATGGGACGATTGGAGAAGTCTATCAAGAAGATCTCAAGGACACCATCTACCAGATTTGCGACGCCGAGATGACAACTGGGACGTCGTCAACACCAAGAAGGATAGGTCCATTGCAGCTTTCATCCAGAGTTAAATCAGCACATTCGACGCCAGAGAATCAAATGTGCAATGACATGTTGGAGTTGCGTAAGACGAAGGAAAGGATCATCGAATTGGAAGAAGAACTAAAGACTACACGCAAGGACTACATGGACGAGATCGTAGCTCGCAAGACACAATAACGATCTTAAGTACGAGATCAAGAACTCAAGAAGAAGTTGGCGCCAGAATGAAGACCAGATGTCGAACACCCAATCGACTACATCAACATCGACGACACGATTCGGATCCAAGTGAACCCGATTTTGAAGACGGTCGAGCGTACATCATGGAGTCTTCCACCGTTCAAATTAGTAGAAGTCCCCCACATATTAGTAGTATTCCTCCATGTAAACCTTTATAGTACACGACTTTTGCGATAGTTAGATCGTTGTAGCCCTTGTTTGATTGAATGAAGTGATTTGTGTGCATTTGCTCATGTGCATTTGGGTAGTGATTTCCCCTTAGACCTCATTCTATTCTACCTTTCTCTCCTTTTCTAAACCCTTCAGATGCCTCCAGACGCGACCCGGATTCGCTTTTCCGCCAGAGATCACCCAATTGATCCAGCAGCAGAATACCCCGATTCAAACATTGGTGCGTAACAACAACAACAACAACAACCCACCGCCACCACCACCACCGCGGATCATCCGACTCGCTTCTTAGACCGAACCCGCCGGTGTATTCCAAAGAGCACCGAGCCAATTGTAGCAGATGACCGGCTCCGCAAGATAGGAAGGAGCTGACTATCGCAGGATGCACGGATGGTGAAAGAGTGAAGTTTGCAGACATCACTTGAAGGACCCGCAGCAAAGATGGTGGGAGAATTTCACACCACTTATCCCGTGACACCGCCACATGGGACCGCCAAGAAGCTTTTCGCACAGCCCATGTTTCAGCAGGAGCCATGGCTATGAAGAAGCGTGAGTTTCGCAACTTACGCCAAGGAGGAAGGATCATGGCGATGTGGATGACTTTAGCAAATTAGCACGTTATGCCCTGATGACGCTACTACGGATGCAGCTAAACAGAGAAGTTTCTAGAAGGACTGAATGATGAGTTCAAGATGCCGTTGATGGTAGCAAGTTTCAATAACTACCAGGAGTTAGTAGACCGAGCTCTCATGATTGAAGGAAAGCAGAAGAATTGAGAACTGCAAGCGAAGTATGGACAAGGGAAGTATAACTCAGATCCCAGCAGGCCACGCTATACCCCTAAATCAGAATTCAGTTTCAAAGATACCCATGGAGGAGGTAATTCAGACAACCATAATGGCACCAAGAATGGGAACGGAATGGAGGAAGCAACGAATGAACCGCACCAACCCGCTTACACCATCCAAGGTAGACTGAGTCACATTACTTGCTTTAAGTGCCGCAAGATCGGGCATTATGCAAATGACTCGCCCGTAGGCCGAATGGAAATGGCAATGGAAGCTCGAAAGAAGCCCAACCCTTTCAACAGGGGACAAGTGAACCACATTGATGTGGAGGAGGTTGAAGATCAGCCCGATGCAAGAATCGGTAAGTTTTTGGTTAAGTCTTTTATCGCAGCTTGTTCTTTTGATACCGTGCATCGATTCATACATATCAAGGGATTTGTGGATAAGTACAAGTTACCAACCCAAGCCCTTAGGTCACCCATGCTAGTAACCTCACCCGAGCAGAGTACATGGCTAGTAAATGGTGTGATCGACCGCCACTACGGATTGGACACTATGTTTTCCCTCGTAACTAATAGTTCGGAATCCCAAGGATTGATGTGATATTAGGAATGGATTGGTTATCAAAGTATGGAGGAAACATAGATTGTACCACAAGGTCAATTTTGCTCACCACACCGTAAGGAAGAAGGATTATATGTATCACGGCACGAGCCGAGGAGAGCACAAGTTAATTGCTTAACAGAGTGGTACAGAAGAAGTACCAAGGTGAAGGAATATCCCGATGTATTTCCTAAGAGTTGCTGTGAATGCCGCCGATAGAGACATTGAGTTTTTGATCGAGCTGCTGCCGTGAACAGGCCCGATATCGGGCGAATTGCATGTGATGCCCGCAAAGGATTTGGCAGAAATTAAGAAGCGATTAAGGAACTATTGGATAAAGGTTTTATTCGCCCAAGTTCTTCACCTTGGGGATCACCCGCTTTATTGGTGGAGAAGAAGGATGGATCGTTGAGAATGGTTGTTGATTATCGTGGATTGAATGAAGTAACAATCAAGAACAAGTACCCACTACCTATGATAAATGATCTGCTTGATCGCTTGCAAGGAGCCAAAGTGTTTTCTAAGATCGACTTGCATCGTGGTACCATCGCTTGAAGATTCGGAGCAAGACATACCCAAGACAGCATTTACCACGAGATATGGATCTGATGAGTATACCGTTATGTCATTTGACTGACTAACGCACCAGCCTATTTCATGAACCCGATGAACAAAGTGTTTATGGAGTTTTTGGACAAGTTCGTCGTGGTGTTCATTGATGACATTTTGATTTTCTCAAGAATGAAGAGGAACACAAGGAACATTTGAGATTGGTTTTGGAGAAACCGAGGGAACACCAGCTTGTATGCCAAGTTCAGAAATGTGAATTTTGGTTAAAGGAAGTTGGATTTCTGACATGTTATATCCGGAGAAGGAATAGCAGCTTGACCCCACAAAGGTTGAGACCAGAACTAAATGGGAAGCACCAACGACAGCTTGGAGAGATTCGAGTTTCCTTGACTCACAGGATACTACCAAGATTCATTGAGAATTTCTCAAGGATTGCAAAGCCTATGACAGAATTGTTGAAGAAGGAAAACAAATTCATATGGACCGAGGACTGCGAGGCAAGTTTTCGGAGTTGAAGAAAAGATTGGTTACCTCACCAGCTTTGATATTGCCGATCAAACTAAGGATTATGAGGTGTTTTATGACGCTCACGCCGAGGACTTGGAGCAGTGCTTATGCAGGAAGGAAGAGTTGTTTCAGATGCTTCACTTATTAACTTAAGCCCCATGAGTTGAATTATGCCACTCATGATTTGGAGTTAGCAGTCCGCAGTATGCCTTGAAGACGTGGAGACATTTTCTCATTGGAAATCATTGTGAAGTATATACGGATCACAAGAGTTTGAAGTACATCTTCACACGTATGAATTGAATCTCGCATAAAGGAGATGGTTAGAGCTAATCAAGGATTATGATATGAGATTGCATTATCACCCGAAAGGCTAATGTCGAAAGCGCACGATTGAGCCGTAAGAGCCACGCCAATACCCTAATGATGGGAGGAATACCCAATGAGTTAGCCGAGGACCTTCGAGAGCTATGTTTGGAAATAGTTCCAGAGGCTATGTAGCAGCATTGGAAATTCAATGACAATCGATGAACAAAATCGAGAAGCCCAAAAGGCGATAAGGAAGTTGCCTCTATAAAGGAGAAAATGAGCAAAGGAAAAGCTAAAGGATTTCGTGAGGATGAGCACGATACCCTATGGTTTGAAGACCGTGTTTATGTGCCCAATGACCCGTAGATCGTGAAGTTGATTTTACAAGAAGCCCATGATTCACCCTATTCGATTCACCCAGAAATACCAAGATGTATTTGGATTTGAAGAATATTTTCGTGGACCGGAATGAAGAAGGATATTATGAGTATGTAGCAGTTTATGACGTATGTCGAAAGTAAAGGCGAGCATCGGGCCAGCAGGATTGTTACAACCATTGCCGATACCGAATGGAAGTGGATAAACTAGGCATGGATTTCATCACAGGTTTGCCAAAGACCCGCCAGATATGACTCGATTTGGGTCATAGTCGATCGCTTGACCAAGGTAGCTCATTTCATTCCAAATAAGACTACCTATAGCAAAGTGCTAAGTTGGCAAAGATATACATGACCAGAATTGTGTGTTTACACGGAGTTCCGAGGAGCATCGACGATAGAGGAACCCGCTTTACTTGAAATTTTGGAACCAGCTTGCACTAAACATTGGGAACCCGATTGAATTCAAGACAGCTTTCCACCCACGCACCGATGGACAGACCGAGAGAGTCAATCAGATTTTGGAGGACATGCCGAGAGCTTGTGCACTAGATTATGGATCTAGTTGGGATGACAATTTGTCGATGCAGAATTTTCCTACAATAACAGCTACCAAACCAGCTTAAAGATGGCACCTTTCGAGGCCTTGTATGGAAGAAGGTGCAGGACACCGTTGTCATGGGACTAAACAGAGATCATCGCTTGTTTGGACCAGATTTGATTAAGGAGTCCAAACAGAAAGTTGTTGATTCGAGACAGCTCAAGGTAGCCCACCTGCATGTAAGAGCTACGCCGATTCAAAACGCAGCAATCGAGTATGAAGTTGGAGACAGAGTATATCTCAGAGTATCCCCGCTCGAGGAGTGAAGCGCTTTGGAGTTAAAGGAAAGTTAGCACCCTGCTTCGTTGGACCATATAAGATTTTGCAACGCATGGGAGAAGTTATGATAAGTTGGAATTGCCGTAAGGACTGTCAGAGTTCATGATGTATTCCATGTTTCTCAGCTTGAAGAAATGTCACCCCGAGATAGCAGAGGTACCGTTAAGAGACACAAGTACACCGGAGGCAATTCAGTTGAAGGATGACTTGACATATGAGGAAAAGCCGCTAAGATTCTCGATTATGCTAGCAGAGTTACCCGCAACAAGGTTATCAAATTTTGCAAAGTTCAAGGGAGCCACCATACCGAGGATGAAGCCACCGGGAAAGAGAGGAAGTTTTGCTTAAGGACCACCTCACCTATTTTCTAGTTAACCCAATCTCGAGGGCTAGATTCATCTTAAGGGTAGGTTTGTAACATCCCAAATTTTCAATTTGGAATGTTATACATTAGGTCATCATGCATATCATATTTTCTCGCATTTTTCCGATCCTAGAAATTTCACGCAACTCAAGGACCCTGAGAGAGTTGAAGTTTCATAATTTTCATATTTGGGATCTCTCAAATTTTGAAAATAGGATCATTGGATTATTTAAATTATCTTCATAAAGTTTTTCCTATAAAAATATCTTGAGAGGGAATAATATGACTTTCCCAAACAATTAGGAAAAATGAAGATATTATAAATAAACCAAATTTGGTTTTGGAAGATTTATTTTGCTTAGGCAAAATGAGCATTTAAAATTTTTATGCATGTATTTTGTTTTTAAAGTTCATTTTGTTCGACTCATTTTAGGAGTCGGGAAAATTTGTTTTATTTAATTTGGAGTTCATTTGGTATTTTTTTTATTTCATTTGGTTTAAGTTTTATTTAAAAAAACGCTACTGGACTGAGGCTCACTGCCCAGCCACCCAGCCCCAGCCCAGCCGCCTCCCGCCCACCTCCTCCTCTCCCTCACACGACCCTTCGCCGAGTCCCACACAGACGAGAGCGCCACCTGGAGTCCCACCCCGACCCGGCCGCCTCTGCCCCTCCCCAAGCCACCCCGCCCCCCTCCCCTCTTAAATACCCCTGCCCCCTCTCTCTTCCCGACCTAACCTCACGAGCCGACGCCACTCGCCCGACGACGAACCCCTGCCGCTAAGGAGCCGCCGCCGCCGCTTCCCACCGACGCCGAACCTCGCCGCCTCCCCTCCGACCCGCCGGACCCCGCCCCCACCGAGTCTCACGACTCGCCGGCGAGAGCCACCGAGGTAGCCGCCGCCGCGCCCGATTCGGTTTTTCCACCGCGAACCGATCCGGTTTATTTTTTTTTAAAACATGTTCGGTTTTTTAAAAAACCTAGATTGGTTTTGTTTTTTTCGGTTTTCTTATTTAACGGACGCTCACCGAACCGCTCGCTTCAAAGAACGCGCTCGTTAGATTCGTTCGTTAACTAACGCTCGCAATTTAACTCGTTCGTCGCTTTTTCTTTTAATCGGAATTAATCCGTTATTTTCTCGATTTGATTTCAGATCTGATTTTCAAAACTGTTTTATTTCGCCGCTTATCTAATCAGTGATTCAAGCGCCGAGTTTCAGAACGAAACCGCCGTTCGACTACCCTACTTTCACAGAGTTTTGCCACTGTGAAATTTTGACCTAATTTCAGATCGCTAAACCGAGACGCCTTCTCGAGTTTCGACTTTCGAGTTTGTTTTGATTTGATTCTTTGCAACCAGGGTTCTAAGTTGAACTCTCCGTTAGATCTTTTATTCGAGATTTCCTGCATTAGATGAGTACTTATTGTATGCTTGTTGTTTGTCTGCGCTAGATCACCCGGAGTGCGCCGCTTGTTACTTCAATCTCTAGGACTCATGGATCATCGAGAAGGCAAGTAACACTTTGATCATACCCTTCTCATACCCAGTTTTATGCATTAGATCTATTCCTCAACACTTGCATGATTAGGATCTAATTAAATTGTGGGTTTGGGAAGTAGATTGAGGTAGTACCTATTACCTGCTTTTACTTATGAAACCTTGGGAGTTACTTCTCGCTTGCTTGTTCATGCCATGCTATGCTAGTAGACGGGATTGGGTGAGTGAATATCCATGACAGATGTGAGATTGTTAATTAATGGTTTATCTAAGGTGGCAACCTAAACACACATCCGGGTGGATTGAGGCACCTGGTTTCCATCAGACTTGCTCAGATTTCTTCTGACCGCCACCTGTGCTCTAAGGGATCATAAGATTTTTCAAACTGAAACTTCCGTGCAGCCACAAGCCAATTATGGGCTCATGAGTTGACTAAGTCGTATGAACTCTTACGGTAGGCTAGCTGATGTAGGGGATATAGGTTGGTACGGTCTACCCACATGTAAGGTGCTAGCGCTTCGAAAGACTATGTCTCGGCCATCCGCTTCTCAAACACCATGTAGTGCGAGAACCAAGCGGAGGCGATCGAGTCTTGTGGGGAAAAGTGCAAACCTCTGCAGAGTGTATAAACTAATCATGATTAGCCGTGTCCCCTGTTATGGACAATTTGAGTATCCTAGACTTGATTATCATGTGAATCTCAACATGTTACTTCTAAATAAAAGTTATTGGGTTTTGATGAGTACTTTTAATTGGGATTGAGGATGTCACAACCATTCTCAATGTTTAACAACCACCATGATAGTTAAATAAAATTATTCCTTTGATGTAGGGAAAATCAGCTTTATGCAATGTAACCAGAGAGCCTTACCACCAGCCATATATGCATGTAGTATAGGCTTATTCATTCATTGCTCTTATGTGTTACATTGCCAAGATATTCCATGTGTCAATTGTTGGCTGCAACTTTTCACGCTATGCACTTTTCGCATTTATTTGTAAGGTGTTAGGTCGTGGTTCTATACTCAAGTGATGCCGCTGGAGTTGATGGACTCGCTTATCTTCCAAGCCTTCCGCTGTTATCATTAGATGGCCTTAAGCCATATTTTGTATTCAGTTCCTTGTGGACAACGATGTAATAAGTGTGTGATTGCTACTCGCTATAAATCCTTCAAGCACTGTGGTGTCAAGACATCGATCCAGGATGACACTGAGCACAGAGCGCTAGATCCATTCGGGTCTGGTCGCTACACTCACGTATATGATAGTGTCACTAGCATAGAACCCGGGCCGACATGGCTAGTCGTGAACCCAAAGCGGCACTAAGCCATGGGGACAGGCATACATGAATCAACTTCGAGCATGTCAGCCAGCAGCGTGTGAATCCGGGCTGTAGCACTGGGCTAAGAGGACTCGGAACCCGGGCAGTAGCAGCTAGGCAGACTCTGGATGTCACCGCGTGACATTTCCCCGAAGGGACAGACACATGAACGAAGTGAAACACATGCCGTCCAGTCAAGCGTCCTGAGGAGTCTGGCCGAGGTTTCCACATACGGCCCCGAACGATGTGAGCAGGGTTCCCGAGACACCAAACGGGCGCCCGGTACACCGTGCCACGGTGTATCTACCGCATCATAGCCCACCCCTAGGGTCAGCGCTACGCACGGCCTCCAACACATATCCTACAAACACCAGAAACTAGTTGCAACTCCTGGACAGAGAACAAGGGTGGTTAAGAAGCCGAGAGAGTCAATTAAGGATCCCAATGTGTGGTAGTAACTGCTCATGGATCACAAACACGTAACTCAGCCTCGAGGACAGCTTCAATGAGACAACCCACCATGTACTCCTACATGGCCTCTCACCGCTACCTTTACCAAATCGTGTTCACACACTTAGCTCATACACAGTAGGACACATGTTCACACACCTCTGATTCATCCTCGATGAATCAGACCTGACTCAACTCTAAGCAGTAGCAGGCATGACAAACAAGCATGAATGAGTAGGCACAACAGGGCTCAAACAACTCCTACTCATGCTAGTGGGTTTCATCTATTTATCGTGGAATGACAGTCTTGCAGGGATAAAGGGGTTCAGCTACCGCAGCAAGTAAATGTATGAATCGTTGTTGTCCTAATGCAGCAAAAGAGAGCAGGAGCGAGAGAGTGGGATTGTATCGAATGAACAAGGGGTTTTGCTTGCCCGGCACTTCCGAAGATAATATAGCTCTTCATCGCTGTCATCGATCTCATCATCGAAACCACGCCTATCGAGAGGGACAAATACCGCAAAGAGAGGAAACACAATCAATGCAATGCACAATATGATGCATGATCATGACATGGTAAAATGAGTGTGTTGGGCTAATGCAACTACAACTAGATGGGTTTGAGCTACACATTTGTGATCTTAAATAGTGCTTTATCATGTTTTGCACTAAACAGCAAGTTAACTTGTTTAAACATGCATGAAACTAGTACAGATGGATAGATTGGATTTTTCTGATCATTTTTCATATATAAATTATTTCATTTGCGCTACTATTGAATTACTATGAATTTTAGAAGTTTGTACTATTTTCTCGAATTTCAGTAAAAGAATAATTCCAA
This sequence comes from Aegilops longissima, assembly GCA_021605205.1. Taxonomy (NCBI): domain Eukaryota; kingdom Viridiplantae; phylum Streptophyta; class Magnoliopsida; order Poales; family Poaceae; genus Aegilops; species Aegilops longissima. The sequence continues at coordinate 545,022,704 of CM038678.1, read as the reverse complement.
GAATCGAATTAATGCGCTGGTGACGCCGCCGTCAACGGGCCGGTCCAGTCAAACTGACCAGTGGGTCCCGCGTGTCAGTAGTTGCTTAAACTAACTAAATTTAGTTAGTACTAATCTGAGTTAATTAGCAGAGCGGGCCCCACTTGTCATAGACTCGGGGGGAAGTCAACCCGCCACCCACCAAAGGTCAACGGGTCAAACCCACTCGGCGTTTAGCCACCCGGGCAGGCCGACGCGGCGGAGGAAGTGCAAATTGCGTTCGGTGACCAAATGGTCGGCGGAGACCATCTACGGTAGCCGGGAGCAAGCCGCAGCGCTTGGTGGCGTGGTTGGGCTCGGGTTGCCGAAGACGCCGCCGGCGACGACCTTGGCGGTCGCCGAGTCGGTGAAGATGAACCCGAGGCTACGGGCACGCCGAGGCGCTGGGGTGGTGCTACGGGTTCTCGCGAAAAGCGGTGAGTGCGTTGGACATGGTGGTGTGGCCAGTGGGTGGCCGGAGCATCGTCGGCGACGAGCTCCGCGGCGGCGCGTGCGGTGAAGCCTCATGGAATCGCTACGGTGCTTGGGGGAAGGAACGGAGAGGATGGGGAGGTGCAGCAGCTCACGGCGATCACGTAGGAGCAGACAGTGAGGTCGGGGACGAGCTGACGCGGCGGTGACGACGAAGGGGATCTCCGGCGATGGCGGAGTCGGGCGAGGTTGTTGCAGAGGCTGCGGGGCAAGCGAGCTTCTGGACACGGTGGCTCGGCGTGGGGACGACAGAGACCGTGACTACGTCGGCGGTGCGGCGGCCATGGTTCGGGGAGCGAGGGAGAGAGGCAGGGGGCGAGTGAGGTGTCCACGGGGTCGGGGCGGCGACGTGGAGCCTGCCCAGGTGTCCAGGGGCGCGGGCGGCAAGCAGGTGGCGCCGTGGCAAGCTCGGGCTCGCCGGCATCACCTTTGTGCCTGCCTGGCAAGGACGAAGCAGCTGGCGGGCATGGGCCAAGATGTCTGTTGGGCCGCCAGTGGGCTGCACTGTAAGTTTCTCTCTCTTTTATTTGTTTCTTTTTATTTTTCTTCTTCTGCTTTTGATTTAGTTTAGCAACTAAATCATTTTAGTAAATTCAGAGGTTATTATATGGCTTGCTAGAATATATACAAAGCCACTCACAAACTTCTAGAATTATTGAGTCATATTTAATATATATTAAATAAAAATCCAAAGCAAATAGTTATTGGATTAATTCAAATGGCCAAAATAAATATTTCTGTGACTCCAAAAATATTGGTTTGAATTTCACCTCATGCCAATATTTTCACATAATAACAGGAACATTTTCTTGGACTCATTTGATGAGATTTAAATGTTGGTTATTTTTAGGGGTTTCCTGAGGCTTTGAAAATTCCTCAATTCAAATTTCATTTGAATTTAAACATGATGCACACATGGAATCTGGCATAGGTCAGACCAGGATTAGGGATGTGACACGATGGGGGTGGGGTCGCCGCTTCTCCCCGCGTTGCCGGGTGCGGGATCTACAACAGGCGTCGCCGCTGGCGGGAGCCTCATCTTCTTAGTGCTGGGGTTAGCTGACTCCATTTTCCTCGATGGCATCGCATCACGCTCACGGATTTGAGCAGAGTAACAAATGACGAGCCTAATTGTAGTGCGAGTGAAGAAGAAGGGGAGCTGGGGGTTTTTCTGTAGTAGTGAGGAAGAAGGGGAGCTGGGGGTTTTTCTGTAGTAGTGAGGAAGAAGGGGAGCTAGGGTTTTCTGTAGGAGTGAGCTGAGGTATTTGGGGGTACGAGTGGACTGAGCTGACGTGAGGTGGGTGGGAGTGAGGAGGAAGAAGAGCACCCAGGTTTTTTTGGGGGGTGGTGTGCTGGGTGTCAGTAGCGCCTCTCATTAAGTAAATATATGAGCTTCTGAATTGATTTTATTATTTACTAGGGTGGATGGGCTGTTTTGTCTTGGGCCCAGAGAAAAAATTACTACTAGTACAGTGGAGACACTCTACAGCTACCAGAAAAACAATACTACTAGTACAGTGGATACACTACCGCTTCTGGCTCCTCCTAGGTCATCAAACGCCTCCCTCATCAATTCCATTTTACTTTTGTTCACCGACATGCGGGCCATGCCGCTGTGGGCCCAAATGCCATCCACCAAATTAGAATACAAGATGCAAAGGAGAGTCACCCCGTCAGAAGGCCAGTAGTAATGAGCCGTCAGATCACAAAACCCCACCTCCCCGCAGCCTAAGTTTGACGGACGAAGCAACCATCATTTCACTCTTCGCTGAATCCCTTCTCCTCACCATCTTCAAGAAAGCCAACACTGTGATTCCGCCATCGTTCTTCTCTCCCAATGAAGGGAAGGTAAGCGGATCCGTGATATTGGTATATTTTTGTTCAGAGAAAAAAAGGAACTTTTGCAAAGCAGGAACCGATCCTCACTCTCTTTTTTGCTTCATTGTCATTGCGATTGTGTTTTCCTTTCAGTGGTCTCCTAGTATTCGTCTATTTCATGATGGACCAAGGAGAACCAGGCAAAGATCTGCCGATATTGGAGCAGACGCGGGAGGTTGATCCCCACAAGATAGAGAGCTCCAAGAAGATGGAGGCAGCCATCGAGCTGACCCCAGATACGCTCACGGCCACTACTGAGATGGTCAACGCCCCGTTTGAGGTTACAGCCCCCGTGGCACTACAGGAGCAGTTTTCCCCCTTCGAGGATGTGTCCCCCCCACCCCCCGCTAAGCTGCCCAAGGTGATTTTCTTCTTTGCCGATCTTGATTGTGGTTTTTCATCTAAGTACGCGGTGATGAATAATGCAAAATTTTATTAGCTTCGATGACATGCTATACATAGTGGTTTAAATAACTTGTGTTTCTTATACTGGAAAGTAATTCAGAATTTGTTTCTGTTTCAATTAGAGCCCTGATGCAAACAAGGATTGTGTGGTTGTTGATACGTCTCCGCCGTATCTACTTTTCCAAACACGTTTGCCCTTGTTTTGGACTCTAACTTGCATGATTTGAATGGAACTAACCCGGACTGACGTTGTTTTCAGCAGAATTGCCATGGTGTTATTTTTGTGCAGAAACAAAAGTTCTCGTAATGACCTGAAACTTCACGAAGATTATTTTTGGAAAATGTAAAAATATCAAGAAAGAATCAAGGCCAGGAGCCCACACCCGTCCATGAGGGTGGAGGCGCTGCCCCCCCCAAGCAGGCGCCCCGCCTCATGGGCCCCCTGGAGCTCCACCGACCTCAACTCCAACTCTATATATTCGTGTTCGGGGTGGGGGGGGATCAGAGAGAAAGATTCATCATGTTCTACGATACGGAGCCACCGCCAAGCCCTAAACTCTCTCGGGAGGGCTGATTTGGAGTTCGTTCGGGGCTCCGGAGAGGGGAATCCGCCGCCATCGTCATCATCAACCATCCTCCATCACCAATTTCATGATGCTCACCGCCGTGCGTGAGTAATTCCATCATAGACTTGCTGGACGGTGATGGGTTGGATGAGATTTATCATGTAATCGAGTTAGTTTTGTTAGGGTTTGATCCCTAGTATCCACTATGTTCTGAGATTGATGTTGCTATGACTTTGCTATGCTTAATGCTTGTCACTAGGGCCCGAGTGCCATGATTTCAGATCTGAACCTATTATATTTTCATGAATATATGTGAGTTCTTGATCCTATCTTGCAAGTCTATAGTCGCCTACTATGTGTTATGATCCGGCAACCCAGAAGTGACAATAATCGGGACCACTCCCGATGATGACCGTAGTTTGAGGAGTTCATGTATTCACTATGTTTTAATGCTTTGGTTTGGTACTCTATTAAAAGAGGCCTTAATATTCCTTAGTTTCCAATAGGACCCCACTGCCACGGGAGGGTAGGATAAAAGATGTCATGCAAGTTCTTTTCCATAAGCATGTATGACTATATTCAAAATACCCTACATTACATTGATGAATTGGAGCTAGTTCTGTGTCACCCTATGTTTGACTTTTACATCATGAACCGCATCCGACATAATTCTCCATCACCGATCCAATGCCTACGAGCTTTTCACATATTGTTCTTCGCTTATTTACTTTTCCGTTGCTACTGTTACAATCACTACAAAACTATCATTGTTACTTTTGCTACTGTTACCGTTACTATCATATTACTTTGCTACTAAATCCTTTGATGCAGATACTAAGTTATCCAGGTGTGGTTGAATTGACAACTCAACTGCTAATACTTGAGAATATTCTTTGGCTCCCCTTGTGTCGAATCAATAAATTTGGGTTGAATACTCTACCCTCGAAAACTGTTCCGATCCCCTATACTTGTGGGTTATCAAGACTATTTTCTGGCGCCGTTGCCGGGGAGCATAGCTCTATTCTTTGAGTTACTTGGGATTTATATCTGCGGGTCACTATGAAGAACTTGAAAGACGAGAAAACTAAAATTTATCCCTCAACTACGAGGGGAGGTAAGGAACTACCATCTGGCTCTGCACTTGATTCTCCTTCTGTTTTGAGTAAGCTTATGACACCTAAACCTCGCTTCGCTATTAATTCGATATGTCGATGTTATTGATGACGCCACTTCTGTATGCATGATACTTATGATGAAACTACTTCTATGCTTGATACTACTGTGCCACTTGGTGAATTTCTTGATGAACAACTTGCTAGGGCTAGAGAGAATGAAATTACTGAAACTGATAATATTGATGAAAGTGATGATGAGGATTCTCCCCCTAGATATGAATTGCGTGTTGTGCCTGAGGGCTATGTTATGGATGAAGAAACTGCTAGAGACTTTCTTGCTTGCAATGATAGAAGTGATCTTGAAATTATTAGCTAAGCTGAAACAAAAAACTTTGAATGCTAGAATGAAATATGATCCTGCTTATGCTACTTCACCTATCTTTGTTAATGATAAGGATTATGAATTCTCTGTCAATTTCGATATAATTACTTTGGTTGAATCTGATCCTTTTTATGGCTATGAATCTGAAACTGTTGTGGCACATCTTACTAAATCAAATGATATAGCTACCCTGTTCACTAATGATGAGAAAACTTGTTACTATTATATCCTTAAAAATTGTTACCTACTGTTCTTCTAGATTACAAGAGTATGGTTGCACATGATTTCATTGTTAAGAACAGGAAAAAGGAGCTTAACTATAAATTGTTATTTGATAAAATTCACCCTGAGACTATTACCTTGCCTGCTCCTTCCTTGTTTGATTTAACTGTAGGCGAGTATCTTGTTCCGTTGGAGGCTATTCACGCCTACCGGAACCCCACATCAGCTACAGAACCATATCCGGAACCACAATTTGTTCCCTCACGCCAGTCTGTTTACCAGTGGAATCCGGAGGAGGTTGCCAACCAGTGGCAATCTGAGGCTTCATCTCAGTACGACCCCAGCTACAACTTTGGATATCCGCCAGGCCAACCGTGGCAGTAGACCAACTTAGGCCAAAAGCCTAAGCTTGGGGGAGTACGTATTTCTCACCAACATTACATTCATGTTCACACACTCATGCTAGTTGTCGGTGCTCATACTTTTCCACTGTAATATCCATGCTAGTTTATTTTCCTTTTCTTGCTTTCTTCTTGTGTGTTTGAAAAACCTTAAGAAAACCAAAAAAAAATAGTAGTAGCTTTTAGCTAGTTTACTTTCTTTCCTGTAGTAGTAATAATTAAAAAGAAAACCCAAAAAAGATTTCCTGTTCTTCTTTTGCTTGTTGGGAGATTTCCCGTGTAAATAGTTTTATTTCTTTTCTTTTCTTTGGGAGTCGATAGGAGAAGACCATAATGAAAATGTTGAAGTGGCTCTTATATGCATCATTGTTGATTTAACCAAGAGCCCATATTGCCTTGTCTTCTCCTGTTTATTGAATGCTCGCAGATTCCAGCTTAGTCCAATGCACGTGCACTATTATTATTATTCACATCGTTCGGTCGTGCAAGTGAAAGGCAGTTATGACGATATATGATGGACTGATTGAGATGAGAGAAGCTGGTATGAACTCGACCTCTCTTGTTTTTGTAAATATGGTTAGTTCATCATTCCTGATTTAGCCTATTATGAATAAACATGTTTGCAATGAAAATTAGAGATTATAGTTGCTTATGCCATGCTTAATTAGCTAGGAGTTTATAATGGTTTACCTTGCGTGCCAACACGCTATTAAAATGGTTGTGATGTGGTATAATAGGGTGGTATCCTCCTTTGAATGATTCAAGTGACTTGACTTGGCACATGTTCACGCATGTAGTTGAAACAAAATCAACATAGCCTTCACGATATTTATGTTCATGGTGGATTATATCCTACTCATGCTTGCACTCAATGTTTATTAATTTTAATGCATGTTCATGACTGTTGTCGCTCTCTAGTTGGTCGCTTCCCAGTATTCTGCTAGCCTTCACTTGTACTAAGCGGGAATACTGTTTGTGCATCCAATCCCTTAAACCCCAAAGTTATTCCAGATGAGTCCACTATACCTTCCTATATGCGGTATCTACCTGCCGTTCCAAGTAAGTTTGTATGTGCCACACTCTAAACCTTCAAATGAAATTCTGTTTGCATGCTCGAATAGCTCATGTATCAACTAGGTCTGTCTGTATATTCCATGCTAGGCGGGTTATTCTCAAGAGGAGTGGACTCCGCTCCTCACTCACGAGAAAATGGCTGGTCACCGGGATGCCCAGTCCCTTGTTTTCTGCAAACCAAATCAAAATAATTGCAAACAAAACTCCCCTGGGACTGTTGTTAGTTGGAGGCACTCGTTGTTTCGAGCAAGCCATGGATTGATGCTTGTTGGTGGAGGGGGAGTATAAACTTTACCATTCTGTTTGGGAACCGCCTATAATGTGTGTAGCATGGAAGATATCGCCATCTCTTGGTTGTTATGTTGACAATGAAAGTATGCCGCTCAAAATATTATTTATCTCTATTTCAAAATCGAGCTCTGGCACCTCTACAAATCCCTGCTTCCCTCTGCGAAGGGCCTATCTATTTACTTTTATATTGAGTCATCACCCTCTTATTAAAGAGCACCAGCTGGAGAGCACCGCTGTCATTTGCATCCATTACTATTAATTTATATTGAGTATGACTATGAGTGGATCTCTTTTACCATGAATTACAATGTTTAGCCAGTCCTTGATCTTTAAAGGTGCTCTGCATTTATGTTTTGCGGTCTCAGAAAGGGCTAGCGAGATACCATCTTGTTATATCATATCATGATTGTTTTGAGAAAGTGTTGTCATCCAAGATTTATTATTATTGCTCGCTAGTTGATTATGCTATTGACATGAGTAAACATGAGACCTAAGTGTTATTGTGAATATGGTTAGTCATAATCTTTGCTGAAAACTTGAATGCTGGCTTTACATATTTACAAAAACAAGAGCAAACAGAGTTTGTAAAAGTTTTTCATTATCACTTTCAGTTTATCAACTGAATTGCTTGAGGACAAGCAAAGGTTTAAGCTTGGGGAGTTGATACGTCTCCGTCGTATCTACTTTTCCAAACACTTTTGCCCTTGTTTTGGACTCTAACTTGCATGATTTGAATGGAACTAACCTGGACTGACACAGTTTTCAGCAGAATTGCCATGGTGTTATTTTTGTGCAGAAACAAAAGTTCTCGGAATGACTTGAAACTTCACGGAGATTATTTTGGAAAATATAAAAATATTGGTGAAAGAATCAAGGTCAGGGGGCCCACACCCTGTCCACGAGGGTGGGAGGCGCGCCTGCCCCCCCAAGGGCGCGCCCCCTGCCTCGTGGGCCCCCTGGAGCTCCACCGACCTCAACTCCAACTCTATATATTCGTGTTCGGGGAGAAAAAAATCAGAGAGAAAGATTCATCACGTTTTAAGATACGGAGCCGCCGCCAAGCCCTAAACTCTCTCGGGAGGGCTGATCTAGAGTCCGTTCGGGGCTCCGGAGAGGGGAATCCGTCGCCATCGTCATCATCAACCATCCTCCATCACCAATTTCATGATGCTCAATGCCGTGCGTGAGTAATTCCATCGTAGGCTTGCTGGACGGTGATGGGTTGGATGAGATTTATCATGTAATCGAGTTTGTTTTGTCAGGGTTTGATCCCTAGTATCCACTATGTTCTGAGATTGATGTTGCTATGACTTTGTTATGCTTAATGTTTGTCACTAGGGCCCGAGTGCCATGATTTCAGATCTAAACCTATTATGTTTTCATGAATAATGTGAGTTCTTGATCCTATCTTGCAAGTCTATAGTCACCTACTTTGTGTTATGATCCGGCAACCCTGAAGTGACAATAACCAGGACCACTCCCGGTGATGACCGTAGTTTGAGGAGTTCATGTATTCACTATGTGTTAATGCTTTGGTCTGGTACTCTATTAAAAGGAGGCCTTAATATCCCTTAGTTTCAATAGGACCCGCTGCCACGGAGGGTAGGATAAAAGATGTCATGCAAGTTCTTTTCCATAAGCACGTATGACTATATTCGAATACATGCCTACATTACATTGATGAATTGGAGCTAGTTCTGTCACCCTATGTTATGATCATACATGATGAACCGCATCCCATATAATTCTCCATCACCGATCCAATGCCTACGAGCTTTTCACATATTGTTCTTCGCTTATTTACTTTTCCCTTGCTATCATATAATCACTACAAAACTATCACTATTACTTTTGCCATCATTATCAAGCATTATCTATTACTTTGCTACTAAATACTTTGCTGCAGATACTAAGTTATCCAGGTGTGGTTGAATTGACAACTCAACTGCTAATACTTGAGAATATTCTTTGGCTCCCCTTGTGTTGAGTCAATAAATTTGGGTTGAATACTCTACCCTCGAAAACTGTTGCGATCCCCTATACATGTGGGTTATCAGTTGTACATGTCACTCGCTGTGAGGCGGATGACCTGAATATACGCACTGGGAAAACAGAGTTCTTAGGGTGTTGGATCCTAGAAGCTATTTGCACTTATACCGATGTCGAGTTATATTCCAGCCTCACTGTTGTCAGGCGTGTTGTCCAGGGTGTACTGAAGCACATGAAGTTCAAAGCTACTCCTTCGTTTGTGAGTCATACTGTTCTTGTCAAGCTTATGCAGGAAGATGACGTGGCATGCCTCCACAAACAAGTTTATGAGTGGCAAGGCCACAAGGTTATCTTCATGAAGGTTCACAGGATTAGCTGCTACCGGACGTCCTCGATGATGTTCATGGCAAGGCCCGTCTTGTGTCCAGCCCAAACTAGATCGAGGCATGAAATAGTTGCCCTAGCTAGTGTTTAACACTAGCTTGGATTGTGTCTACTTATCCGAACCTTGCCTATTATCGAGCCCTCTGGGGCCAGTACTCTGTTAGAATCCGTCTATGGGAACTTGAAAGTGCGTTATATCGACTAGAGGGGGGGTGAATAGGCGATTTTTATGAATTTTACAAATTCTTCACTGAGGAATTTGCCGGTGAGGAAATTCCTTAGCGAAGAAATACATGCAGCGGAATAAGTACTCGAAGTAAGCATAACAGATTACAGGCATAGTCATCATGATGAAATGAAGACAATCACAGAGTACGAAAAGCGTAATCACAGGATAACACAAGATGAAGACAAACAGATCAAGAAATTGAACTGAGGAAATTTAGAAAGTCTTCAACAAAGTCTTCAAACACAGATATGACAAACACTCAACACAAGAATGAGGAAATGAAAGGGTTGAGGAAATAGAACCAGTTAGGTTGGTGAAGACAATGATTTGTAGACCAGTTCCAACTGCTGTCTCGGTTGTACGTCTGGTTGAGCGGCCGAGTATTTAAACTCGAGGACACGCAGTCCCGGACACCCGATCCTCGAAAGCACGCAGCTCAGACACCAAGTCCTCACCGATTCTCCTTGAACTAAGGCCACGCAGACCTCGTCCAATCACTGTGGTAAGTCTTCAGCGACTTCCAAACCTTCACATACTTGGTCACTCGGCGATCCACAATTCCTCTTGATGTTTCTAGACCGTGACGCCTAACCGTCTGGAAGAAGCACAGTCTTCAAAGGTAAAAGCGCCGGATCCACGTGGATCAATTTCTTCATGATGCTCAATCACTTTGGGTTTGTTGGGGTTTGGTTTTGGGATTTTCCTCACTTTGGGTTTTTCCTCACTTGATGATTTTCGCCAAAGTCCTCGGAGGATGGGTTGCTCTCAAATGACAAGTGTCAAGTTCTTCGAGCAGCCAACCAACTAGTGGTTGTAGGGGCGGCTATTTATAGCCTCGGAGCAGCCCGACATGATAAGACATAAATGCCCTTTAATGATATGACCGTTAGGTGGAGATATTTTGGGACAGGTGGCAAGAAGACAAAGAACGGTCGGAAGTTTGAACATCAAATTCCTCGTGGCTATCATGTTCTCATCGTAGGCAATTCAGACTGGCGAATTCCTAACTCCTCGATCGAACAAATTCTCAAGGACTGTAAGAGCTTCGCCTCATCCTTCAAGAAATTGACTGAATCTGTATGAGATTTCCAAAGGCTTCACTCAAGGGATTGGTAGGTGAGGATTTTGAGTTGAGCATCAAATGGAAATTTTTCCTTAGTATTTCCTCGACCCCTTTAACAAAGACGGTGTTTCCTATGACTCAAGAAAGAGAAAATGAAACTACGAAAACAAAAGTCTTCACGCTTCATATTCCTCAAAGTAATACCAAGTCTTCGAATCACACCAATTTCTTCACTTTCAAAGTCTTCGAAAGTCTTCGTAATATCAAATTCTTCGATGAAGAAATTCATTTTAGGGTCGATTTTCTCTCAGTAAATATCAAACTCCTCATAGACTTATAGACCTGTGTACACTCACAAACGATTAGTTACTTAACCTATAAGTCTTCAATACACCAAAATCACTAAGGGCACTAGATGCACTTACAATCTCCCCTTTTGGTGATTGATGACAATACAAGTTAAGTTTTCAACGGGATAAATATATGAAGTGTAAATACGATAATGAGGATTTTGATTGCAAGATATAGAAGAACTCCCCAAGATGTGCATAGTGAGGAAATTGCTTTTGAGGCAATGCACATTTGAAGAATTGAATCATGGAGATCTCCCCTATATCTTGTAATTCATACACGATTTGACATATAATATGAGGAATTTGAAATGCATGATGAAATATGGTGCTTGATGTTATGCAATGTAACACACAAAGAGTATCGAGCCCAAGGGCCAAATTGGATCGAGCATAACAAGTATCAAAACTACTTCTAATCGTAGCATAGAGCAAAAGCATAATGCATCGAGTATCAAAGCACCATCGGGTTTAAGATTACAACTCGATCCAATAAAAGGTTTCGGAAGAACGAGAGTTGTAACTTAATAAAATATTGTATATAGACAAAAACGAGACCCGCTTGAAGACTAACTCAAATTTCTCCCCCTTTGTCATCGAATGACCAAAAGGATCGAAACTGAGGACTAACGCTCTTGAAGAATTTCAAGTTGAAGACGGAGCGCCAGCATTGTTGGGGTCGGTTGTCGAAGTAGGACCAGCAGCAGTGTCTTCCAAATCTTCATTTTCATCAGTGTCGCGAGATGAAGAATAGGAGCTGGCCACTAAGGAAGGAACTTTGACTTTCTTGAATTTCTTCTGAGGAGGTGCGCACTCAGTCAAATTCTTCCTTGAGTCCCATTGATTGCAGTTCTTCTTCATTGTAGACATGTGAAAGAACAGCCCAAAGCGCTTGAAGGTTTCATGAAGATAGTAGTGGTTTTTCTTCACCGCATTGTGAGTTGAGGTCATGTTGTAAAGAATAGTACCAAACCGACGCTTGACCCACTTGTGATTGCGATCAACCTTCCGATGAAGACCGAGGAGTAACTCACGATCACCATCACCACGGTGCGCCTTGAGGATTTTGCTTAATGAGGTATTTGTCAGCCGAGTCATGAGTGGCGAGTCATCATTGGTGGAGTAAGATGTCGCTTATAAACTGTCCATCCAATGGACGAATGCCTTCATCTATCAAAGCAGCAGCCTTTCCTTTTCATCACCGAGGCAATTGGCCGCTTGAGGACTTCAATCGGGGCGTAGCTGCAGTGGTTCAAAGTATCGCCTTTGTAATTCAAAGTGAAGATCTTGACCGATGAATCTCATAATCCAAGGTGCATAAGGCTTCAGCTCAAAAGGTGACATGGCAATGTTGGCGAGTCCTCATGAAGAAATCATGGAAATTGACAGAACGCCATGGATGATGTTGAAAAGCATATTCTTCATGATGCCAACGACTTCTTCATCATTCGAAGTCGTGGCCCTTGATAGGACTCATAGTCTTCGACAAAATTCGATAGACTGCTCGAGGCACATAGAGCAATTCCTTGACGAGGAATTTGGTCCTTGAGCTTGCCTTGGTTTCAATGGCTTCATCAACACTTGCATATAGTGATTTGAAAGTTCCTTTTCTTCATAGATGCGACGTGCACCGCCAACTGGAGGATCGAGTGGAAGAGCTCAAGCAATTCACTTGCCGGAGCCTTGTAGTGAGTATTTTCGTCATCCAATCCAAGACCCATGAAGTTACATCTTCAGATCTCCGTGATGTGCGGGGTTGCATAGAACTCAAGAATTAGCTCTTCATTCCAATCACAAATGTCGGCAAAAGTTGAGAAGACCTGCATCGTGAAGAACACTTAGAACGGGCTCAAAGCTCGGCAAATACTCCATATCCACATGAGGAATATGAGCATGATCAAGATTTTGTCCTTGTTGAAAAGCACTGAGGAATAGAAGTTGGCTTGACTGGCAGTCCAGAAGCGCCTCTTCCTAATCCGAGCAGAGTCATAAGGATTATATTCAGTGAAGAACACATGCTCAGCAAAGAAATCCTTAGCCTTGAACTTTTGTTTGGTCGAGAACGGATTCTTCTGCTTTGGCAGAGGGGTGTCAGTCAATTGCATCACCACCTCTGGAATGGTAAGTGCAGGTTCTTCAGCTTGAGGAATTTCTTGGTCCTCAACTTGTGCAGTCTGAGGAATTTCAGCAGCAGCAGCAGCAGTTTCATCAAGATCGTGGCTGGAATTTCTTCATGCATGTGACTCGTGGGTTGATTTTCTTCAGAGTCGATCCGGACACCATGCGGGGGAGTGAGGAACTTGTTGAAGCGGGTGAAGAGCGGAGTATTGGGATGTTGATCTTCCCAAAAGTCATCATTGATTACTGGAGTGGTGCATCCAATATCCACATCTTCATTTTCAATTTCCTCAGCACCATCTTGAGGAATTTCATGGTCTGATGAGGGAATGACTGGGGTTGAAGGGACAGCTTCCACTTCAATTTCTTCATCGATCTTCTCGACATGCAGCGAGATTGATGTTCCTCATCGAACCGTTGGCACTTCATATTCTTCTCCAAAAGGAACCACTTCCTTTGAAGGTATGGAGGAAATTGAATAGCATCAATCGGGTTTTCAATGAGCTGGTCATTGGCTTCATTTTCTTCGCAGTCAAGAATCGACGCAGGTGATGCTTTTCTCTTCTTCACAGCAGCTCGCTCAGCAGCCTTGGTTTTCTTCACATCCAAAGCGATGGAAGAACTGAAACTGGGGTTGGTGCAGGAGGAGCTGAGGAATTTGGGGCAGTTTCTTCAGAGCAACCGATGCAGTTCCCTGTCTTGAGTAATTTCTTCAGCGCACCACTAGTGGGTGCCCCGCGCTTTCTTCAATGGCTGGAATTTCTTCATCAGCCTCGAATCAGCATGTTCTTCAAAGAGTGAGCTTCAGCCGTGCTGGCCTTTTTCTTCACTAGGCGAGCAGATGCTTCACCGAGGGTTTTCATGTTGCATCGTGCAGCAACATTTGTGAGATTCTTCGCCGATTGACGAATTTGGTCTTGACAACTTGCCAATCAGCATAGTACGTGTCAAAGTTCTTGCCGAGGTTCTGAATTTCTGTTTGAGCTTGAAGAAGTTCCTCGTGTGTCATCTTGACAACATTTTCTTCGTAAACCTCTCCTTCTTGTATTGAGCCTTTTGATTTCCTTCGCTTTTCGAACTTCCATTTTCTTCAAAGAATGAAGTGAGTCAATATATGACTTTGACCTGGTGTCAAAGGAAGATCAGCAGAGGGGTATTTGGATCACAGTGCGAGGTCGATGAAATCGAGGACTTTCTTCGGTCCAAAAGCATTGGCACAGCTGTTCCCTTGGCTCTTGCGGCTCTAGCTTGACGGTCTCGATGATTTCTTCAAGTTCTTCATCGATGCCTCATCATCGATGGCACGTGGACTACAAGTCTGTTTCTTCTTCGGCTAGGCCGAGGACCACGCCCAATTGTTGCTTTTGTCTTCAGCAGCCGGGCCCGATGAAGAATTGAAAGCAGCCGAGGAATGTGCGAGGTGCTCGAGGCAATTGAAAATCCAGCAGTCCTTTGACAAGTGGCTAGGTGCACTTGAACTCAAGGTTTGATGGTGCAATGAGGACTTTGATGGAGCAGCAGAAGGTGTGAGGAATTTGTCACGAGGAATTTGCTGGCAGGAGCTGCCGAGGAACTTGGCCGTGAGGGCATAGAAGAAGAAGTACTTGGCTTATTTGCGCACTTCTTTTGCATCGATTTCTTCGCTTGGCCAAGACCTCGAGCAGCAGCAGCAGGCAGAATCCTCATTGAATTTCTTCACCGCTTCCTTTGCTTGCTTAGCCAACTTAGCTTGGCGCTTAGCCCATTCCTCAGAAAGTCCTCACCGCTTTTGACGCTAGTGGGATCAGCTACTTGGCCTGGTGCCAAAGGAGCTCTTGGGCAAGGAGGATTTAACGCTAATTTCTTCATGTACTTGGGTGTAACATAGCGGTATTCCTTCCATTCCCGTGCCCATCTCCGCTCAATTTTCTCAAGACGCACTTTGCGCTGAGTTTTGCTTTCCTCATCCGTGTGCAATAGTCGATATATTTCCTCGTGGATTTCAAAGCAGTCATGACCTCGTGTTTCTTTCCTCCTTCGCGGCTTCTTACCATCTCGCCATTTTCTTCGTGTGAGGAAATTGAACAATTGAGTTCTCTCAAGAAGTGTGCAGTTTTCTTCGAGGAACGCTGCAAATGAGTTAAGTTGATGAGAACCTAGGGATTCAGCAGCAGACATTTGTACCGTGAATGAGTATAGGTGCGAGGAATTTTAAGAGGTCATATGCTTCTCGTGAGGGTTTTTCAAAAAGAACAAGTTTGAGGATTTTGACCAGATGAGTTTTGAAGAATTTCAATAAGCGTTTTTATCTTAGGTTCCAGAGTTGTATAGATCAAAGATCCACACAATTGAGGAATCTTGAAGAAAATCATAGCTTAGTGAAATGAGTCAAGAGATTTGAGGTGTTCATATGTGTGAGGAATTTGAAATAAACACCTTTGAAGAATTTGAAGAAAATTTGAGAATCAAAGCGAGTAAATAAAAGTAACTTTTAATTTACCAAGTGAAGAACACGATTTAACTGAGATGAACAGTTGAGAAGTTCGTCTGCTCAGATCTTCTCCGCCTCTAACTTGGCAGAGGAAATCAGCTACGGCGACGGCGGAGTGAAGAAATTCCACGGTCGGCGCGAGTACGCCGGGCGAAGAGGTCAAGGCAATGAAGCTTTTCCTCACCGGCGACGATGGAGTAGCGGCGGCGCTAGGGTTTCGAGGAGCTCGAGCGGGAGAGAGATCGAGCGAGGTAAAAGAGTGAGGAAGGGAGAGAGGGGGGTATTTATAGCCACGGTGAAAAACGGCTCGTCCGAAGATTTAGGACGAACGTGCCCCTGACCGCTTCCCTTCTCATGACATGTGTCACCCACGTCTCAAGGTAGTGGAGATCGTGTGCGATCGTGGGTGGATATAATAATGCATCGTGGGATGCGGAACGGTTTGAGCGGTAAAATAGAGGTTTGGATAAGATTCGTTTTAAAAGTTCCGTTCGCAATTTCTTCAGCTGTCAAGGACACAGTGAAGAAATTGAACGAGTTTCAAAGTAGAACGCACATGAAGAATTTGTGAATGGATTGGGTTGAGTATAGCATAGAGGGGGAAGGGTCCGATCACATTCACTTAGCAGAAAAAGCGACTTGAAGAAATAGCCATAAGTGAATGCTGTATAGGACATAAATCCATATATATATAGCCAATGAAGAAAAACGACGGAAACAGAGAAGAATTTGCAAAGATGAAGAATTTGAAAAACTGAAGAATTTCAAAACTGAAGAAAAACTCAAATTGAAGATTTTCAACTTTGGTGGTGGCGTGACCCACCGTATAAGAATGATGATTTCAGACACCGCGCATAATTGTCGAGGGTTCGAGAATCAAATTCTTCATTAATTTCTTCACACTTAGAGTGTTATTCTTCATTGATTGAAGAAAACGCTTTCTTCATGTGTTGCACATCTAAGTCATCAATTTTGCATAAGTGTTAGGATGTGTGTCCTTTTCAAAGAACATTCAAGATTCTAAGATATTTAGCTCATACCGCAACTTGCTAAATCTCTTCTCATCCAAGGGCTTAGTGAAGATATCAGCTAGCTGTTCTTCGCCTTCACATGCTCGATGGAGATGTCGCCTTCAACACATGATCACGAAGAAAATGATGACGAATTTGAATGTGCTTTGTCTTCGAGTGCTGAACTGGGTTGTGAGCAATCTTGATGGCACTCTCATTGTCACAAGAGAGAGGCACATTCTTCACGTTGATGCCGTAGTCCTTGAGAGTTTGCTTCATCCATAGTAATTGAGCACAACACGAGCCAGCAGCAATGTATTCAGCTTCAAAGAAGGATGCGGTGATACAGCCTTCGCTTTCTTCGAGGACCAATGCACCAAAGATCGTCCGAGGAAATGACAAGTACCAGATGTTGACTTGCGATCCACACGATCACCAAAGATAGTCGAGTCGAAATATCCAATGAGATCAAAAGTAGAGCCCTTGGGGTACCATAATCCTAGTGTTGGTGTGTGAGCTAGATATCAAGAATATGCTTCACAGCCTTATGGTGTGATTCCTTCGTGTAGCTTGAAATCGGGCACACATGCAAACACTAAGCATTATATCTGGCCTAGATGCACATAAGTACAATAAAGAACCAATCATGGAGCGGTATACCTTGTGATCAAGTCAATATCATTTTCATCAAGGCATAGATGGCCATTTGTGGGCATAGGAATTTTGACGCCTTTGCAATCTTGCATGCCAATTTCTTCGTGACATCTTTGAGGTATTTCTCCGAGATATGAATATGCCATTGTGTTGTTGACGAATTTGAAGACCTAAGAAGAATTTCAACTCTCCCATCATAGACATTTGATATTCTTCACTCATCATATAAGCAAATTCATCACTATAACGCTTGGTCAAGACAGCCAAAGATAATATCATCAACATATATTTGGCACACAAACAGTTCACCATCATATGATTTAGTAAAGAGAGTAGGGTCGAGTGAACTGGTGTGAAGCCATTCTTCACGAAGAATTCCTTCAATGTATCATACCACGCCCGAGGGGCTTGCTTGAGGCCATAGAGGGCCTTATTTAGTCTCAAGACTTTGTCGATTCTTTGGATCTTCAAAACCGGGGTTGAGCAACATATACTTCTTCCTCAAGCTTACCATTGAGGAATGCACTTTTCACATCCATTTGATATAAAGTGATATTGTGATGGTTAGCATAGGCGAGTAATATGCTAATAGACTCAAGTCTAGCAACAGTGCAAAAGTTTCATCGAAATCAATTCCTTCAACTCGCGTAGCCTTGAGCTACTAGTCGTGCCTTATTCCTCACCACAAGACCATTTTCATCTTGCTTGTTGCGGTAGATCCACTTTGTGCCAATGATATTATGCTTGCGAGGATCTGGACGTTTGACCAGTTCCTGACGTTGTTGAGCTCGAATCGATGTAATTCTTCTTGCATGGCCTGAATCCACTCCGCCTCGAAATGCTTCATCTACCTTAGTGGGCTCTGTGATAGAGACAAAAGCATAGTGCCCACAAAAGTTAGATAAATGTGAAGCTTTTGAGCGAGTGAGAGGACTGGCGCTCAATGTCATCGATGATCTTGTCAACTTGCACTTCTTTTGCAACACGAGGATGAGCTGGTTGTCTTCGAGGAATTTGATCATTTTCCTCAAGACCATTTTCTTCAAAGATTATCTTCAGTGCATCACCTTGTCGTTCTTCACAGACAGAATGAATTCTTCAGCAGTTTCTTCAAGAGGAATGACATCCTCGCTTGCCTTGAACCCGATAGAATCCTCGTGTGCTGGTTCGCCTAACACGAAGGTAGGTGCTCTCTTTGCAGCCATTAGTTTCATCGAACCGCACATCTACAAAGGTCAACAATCTTGTGAAGTGTGATGTTGAAGACTCAGAGGTGTGCGAGTCCTTTCCGTAACCAAGCATAAAACCTTCATGTGCTTTCGTGCAAATTTAGAGTGGTGGTGAGGATCTCTAATCCAGCATTTAGCAATCAAGACTTTGAAATAACTTACATTGGGTTTCTTGTCGTTGAGGAGTTCATAGGCAGTCTTCTTGAAGAATTTGTGAAGATATACTGTTGATGATGTGGCACGCAGTGT
This sequence comes from Aegilops longissima, assembly GCA_021605205.1. NCBI lineage: Eukaryota > Viridiplantae > Streptophyta > Magnoliopsida > Poales > Poaceae > Aegilops > Aegilops longissima. The sequence goes on along the minus strand of CM038678.1, from coordinate 545,004,115 downwards.
CAATTGCTTCAATCCGTAAACGACTAGGCGTTTTGTATTCATCAAGCATAGTGCAGCCATCTCAACTAGAGTTCTGTTCTTGCGCCCACGACGCCATTTTGCCGAGGAGTATAGGGAGCAGATAACTCATGAGTAATACCAAGTTCATCAAGATAATCCTCAAGACCGAATTCTTGAACTCAGTTCCATTGTCACTTCGATGTGCTTGATCTTCACACCAAAGTTGGTTGAAGCCCTCGAGGAAAATCGCTTGAAGATTTCCTGCACTTGATTTTTGTAAGTAACAATGTGTACCCATGTGTAGCGAGAGTAATCATCAACAATAACAAAGCCATAAAGAGATGCATCATTAGTGACAAATGAGTAATGATTGGGACCAAAGAGGTCCATGTGAAGCAATTCAAAGGGACGAGTAGTGGTCATGATAGTCTTCACCGGATGCTTGGCCTTGGTCATTTTTCCAGCTTCACAGTTCCGCATAAGTGATCCTTGAGGAATTTGACATTCTCAATGCCAATGACATGCTTCTTCTTCGCAAGCGCAGCAAATTCCTCATGCCTGCGTGACTAAGTCGTCGATGCCATAGCCAGCCTTCGAAGCTTTTGCAAGTAGGCACACGGCGGTTGTGGACCTGTTGAGAAATCAACAATATACAAGTCTCCTCTCCTAAAGCCTTCAAGACTTTGGAATTGTCACCCATAATCACAACACAACGATATTTGCCAAAGATAACAACCATATCAAGATCACAAAGCATTGAGACCGACATGAGGTTATATCCTAAAGACTCAACAAGCATGACTTTGTCCATGTGCATGTCCTTAGAGATAGCAACCTTACCAAGTCCCAATACCGACTTTTGCCTTTGTCAAGAAAGATGATATGCTTCAGATGAGATGGTGATAAGGAGCATCCATCAATAGATTATTGTCACCAATCATGTGATTTGTACATCCACTATCGAGAACCCACTCGGTGGTTTTGGGTTGATCATCCTGCAGATGAATTAGTATAACTTACGATCTCATATACTTCATCAAGGAAGAATATGATATCAAGTTCATCGATGAATTTCATCACCAAGATTCAGATAAGCAAGATGAGGACGTGTGAAATGAAAGTTTATTTCATCATGATTGGCCTGCGTCCTTTCGTGCAATTTTGTCGTGCCCCAAGAAATTCTTCAGACGCTTAAGACACGCCCGAGACCTGACCTGCAGAAGAGATTAGTTCTTTTCTTCACCACCCACATCTGAAGGGGTGGCAAAGAGTTCATCATTCTCATGAGCACCATATGAGAATGGTGGCATAGAGGCCAAACCATTTCGTTTCACATAAGAGGGGTTAGGGTAAGCATATGAATAAGCGGAGAAATTCTTCGAGGACTTATGAACATAATGGTTTGAAGAATAATGCACATATTCATAGCCCTTAGCTCTACCTGCGAAATAGAGTTATTAGCACGATGATAATCATATGAGGACTTTGATCCTTTTGAGGAATTTGATCCATGTGAGGAATTAGGTCCGTATGAGGACTTGGATCCATATGAAGAATTTTGTCCATATGAAGAATTTGATCTGGGGTTCCTTTTCTTCACCGGTGGTGTCATGAGGACATTCACGAAGACTTTCAAGGCACTTCTTGGGAACCCAGATTTTCTTCATAGGGGACCGCTCTCGCAGCTTAGTGCCAACATATCTAGCAAATACTTCACCATTCTGATTTTTGAACAGTTTATAGTTTGAGTCAAATGACTCATCATCGTAATGAGGAAATTCACATGTAAAACCAGATAAGGTAGATGGATCAATCGAGGTCCCTTTGCAGCAACCCATGAGGTTTTGGGATACCGCTCAGGCTTCCAAAGACGCTCCATCAAGATTGAGTTTCCTCTCAAAGGCAATACCTCTTTCCTAGGGTTCCTGTTGAGGATCTGCTTTTTAGCACATCACAAAGGGTCTGATGCCCTTTGAGGCTTTTGTACATGCTCATCATGTACAATTCCTTCACCCTGCATCGTTAGTGATACTAGCAATGTCCTCGATGAGGAATTAGTGATAGTAGAAGCAGGTGAAGAATTTGTAACAGCTTGAAGCATTTGAACATTCAGTGAAGAATTAGCGATTCACGCTCAATGCACTTTAAGCATGGAGGAACAAATTCTTCTTGAGAAGCGCTGATTTGTTGAGCAAGTAATGAATCGCGCTCCTTCAAGATCTTCATAACTCGCTCTTAGCTTCTCAAGATCTTGCTTTCTTTGAAGAAATTCATAAGAAAGTTTCTCATGATCGATAAGAGAGTGTTATGATGACCTTGAAGGCTGTCAAGCCTAGACCGAACTTTCAAGATTTTCGCTAGGGCTTGAGTGCGATCCATTTCTTCACCTAACATATCATCGCTCTTATCTAGCATGTGTTGAACCTTTTCAAAAGCCCTTTGTTGTTTTATAGCAATCTTAGCAAGTTTAGAGTAGCTGGGCTTGAGATCCTCATCGATTCATTTTCACTAGATTCAGAGGAGGTGTAATTGAGTACCTTGGCACCTTTTTCCATGAAGCAATAGGTGGGGCGTAGTCATCATTTTCCTCATCAGTTTTGTTGGCGGAGTCATTTTCTTCAAGGTTGAAGATGGATTTGCCGACGTAAGCATGAGCAAGAGCCGACTAGCCACACCAGATTCGGATTCTTCGCACTCCTCCTCTTCCTCATTTTCCTCGATTCAGCCTCGTAGTCCATTTCCTTGCCAATGAATGCCCGAGCCTTTTTGGAGCTGCTCTTCTTGTGAGAAGAAGGTTTTGAAGATTTTGATGATGAAGATTTTGATGATTTCTTCTTCTTCTTCACGCCATCGTAACTGTAATCCTTGTGTTTCTTCTTCTTCAATTCCTTTTCCCATCGAGGACAATCTTGGATATAGTGACCAGGTTTCTTGCATTTGTGGCAAAGTCTTCGCTTATAGTCACTAGATGAGGAATCACCGCTTCTTGAGGATTTTCCAAAACGACCACGCCTTGTGAATTTCTGAATTTCTTCACGAGCAAGGCTAGCTCCTCGCCAAATTCTTCGGTCTCCAAGGCTACTAGCGTAGTCTTCACTCTCGATTCAGATTCAGCCTTGGCCTTCAGGCACGTGTTCTTCCATAGCCGTAACCATAGAGATCTCTTTTTGAGCAAGTCGAACTCGTGAGTATTTAGCCTTCGAGGATATCAGCAGGATCAAGAGACTTGTAGTCAGCTCGTTCTTGTATCATCAGTGCGAGTGTCAAATGAGGAATCAAGCGATCTTAGTAATTTCTTCACCACCTCATGGTCGGTGATGTCAATGGCACCCAGGCTTGAAGCTCATTTGAGATGTCGGTGAGGCGATCAAGGTTTGTTGAACATTTTCGTTGTCGAGTCTTTTGAAGCGTTGAAGAGATTCGAAGAACATCAACTCGAGAGTCACGTTGAGTTGAAACACCTTCATTTACTTTGGACAGCCTATCCCAAATGAGTTTGGCAGATTCCAAAGCACTCACTCTTCCATATTGACCTTTGCTCGATGGCCACATATGATATTCTTCGCTTGAGAATCGAGTTGCTTGAATCTCTTCACATCAAGATCATCCGTAGAGGGTGTGACCGAGGAAACACCTTTTGTCACAACATACCGTAGATCGTTGTCAATTGCTTCAAGATGCATTCGCATTTTGTTCTTCCAAGAGGGGTAGTCCGTCCCATCAAGGTAGGACACCCTGCTGAGACCTTGATCATACCTGCGGTCGACATAACTAAAACTCCGGTGGTTAAACTAAAATCACACGTAACAAGGGAGTACCTTGCTCGATACCAATTGAAAGTGCTATATCGACTAGAGGGGGGTGAATAGGCGATTTTATGAATTTTACAAATTCTTCACCGAGGAATTTGCCGGTGAGGAAATTCCTTAGCTAAGAAATACATGCAGCGGAATAAGTACTCGAAGTAAGCATAACAGATTACAGCATAGTCATCATGATGAAATGAAGACAATCACAGAGTACGTAAAGCGAATCACAGGATAACACAAGATGAAGACAAACAGATCAAGAAATTGAACTGAGAAAATTTAGAAAGTCTTCAACAAAGTCTTCAAACACAGATATGACAAACACTCAACACAAGAATGAGGAAATGAAAGGGTTGAGGAAATAGAACCAGTTAGGTTGGTGAAGACAATGATTTGGTAGACCAGTTCCAACTGCTGTCTCGGCTTGTACGTCTGGTTGAGCGGCCGAGTATTTAAACTCGAGGACACGCAGTCCCGGACACCCAATCATCGAAAGCACGCATCTCAGACACCAAGTCCTCACCGTATTCTCCTTGAACTAAGGCCACGCAGACCTCGCCCAATCACTCGTGGTAAGTCTTCAGCGACTTCCAAACCTTCACATACTTGGTCACTCGGCGATCCACAATTCCTCTTGATGTTCTAGACCGTGACGCCTAACCGTCTGGAAGAAGCACAGTCTTCAAAGGTAAAAGCGCCGGATCCACGCGGGATCAATTTCTTCATGATGCTCAATCACTTTGGGTTTGTTGGGGTTTGGTTTTGGGATTTTCCTCACTTTGGGTTTTTCCTCACTTGATGATTTTCGCCAAAGTCCTCGGAGGATGGGTTGCTCTCAAATGACAAGTGTCAAGTTCTCTCGAGCAGCCAACCAACTAGTGGTTGTAGGGGCGGCTATTTATAGCCTCGGAGCAGCCCGACATGATAAGACATAAATGCCCTTAAATGATATGACCGTTAGGTGGAGATATTTTGGGGACAGGTGGCAAGAAGACAAAGAACGGTCGGAAGTTTGAACATCAAATTCCTCGTATTATCATGTTCTCATCGTAGGCAATTCAGACCGGCGAATTCCTAACTCCTCGGGCGAACAAATTCCTCGGACTGTAAGAGCTTCGTCTCTCACATTTTGAAGAAATTGACTGAATCTGTATGAGATTTCCAAAGGCTTCACTCAAGGGATTGGTAGGTGAGGATTTTGAGTTGAGCATCAAATGGAAATTTTTCCTTAGTATTTCCTCGACCCCTTTAACAATGACGGTGTTTCCTATGACTCAAGAAAGAGAAAATGAAACTACGAAAACAAAAGTCTTCACGCTTCATATTCCTCAAAGTAATACCAAGTCTTCGAGAATCACACCAATTTCTTCACTTTCAAAGTCTTCGTAAAGTCTTCGTAATATCAAATTCTTCGATGAAGAAATTCATTTTAGGGTCGACTTTCTCTCAAATATCAAACTCCTCATAGACTTATAGACCTGTGTACACTCACAAACGCATTAGTTACTTAACCTATAAGTCTTCAATACACCAAAATCACTAAGGGGCACTAGATGCACTTACAGAACTGCTGCTACTTTTGTGTGCCCGTGAATCATGTGAGAACCATCATAACTGTTGCCGAACAGATGCGTCCTCGCTAGTTTTTTCATGTATATGGCATGGTAAGACGTAAGTTGTCACTGTTTATCATACGAGCAATGTGTGTTTGATGAAATAGAGTACTCGTTCGAGAAATGTGCGCTGACATATACATAAGTACTTGTAAACACTGTTGGTGCTACCCCACTTGTAAGCAGTTGTGCAAAACACGACACATTGGCTCAGCTCGCTTTAACACTAGGCTATCGACCAGCTTACAATCAATAATCTGTTGTCTGACATATAAGCAACTACGTATCTTGTTACAGTGGTTCATGCAGTTAACTGAGGCCACAATGTAAATTTCAAATTTTCACACGCTAGTCCAGCATTCATGTGGAACACTCACATTAAACTCGACTTCATAAAAAACTTGAAAAGCATAAGTTAAGCAATTTTATACATCTCAATGATTCATAGAACATAACAAACATATAACTAGCTCATAGCAAAAGACAAAGTTGTGAGAAGGTTTACAAATCAAGAAAAATCAAGCAAGGCTTCTCTGAGCAAAGGGCCTCCCTAGGCAGGCTTAAATTTCCTGGAGTTCACCCTGGTTTTTCCTGGAGTTCACTCTGGAATGATGAACTTAACCATGTAGTGTACTGACCAGCTGAAATTCTTGTGCATTCCACTAAATTTAAGCACCTCTATTTGCAGAAATAAGCAGACCACAATGCCTCTTGTCCGCGCACCTGTCCCAAAAACCTCCGTGCAGCCATGCCAGCTAGCCCTCGGTCCATGGATGAACTGGAAGAAAGTGCATTCCGGACTAGGATGCAGTTGTTTTCGCTCGCCCCTGCACTGCAATCAGGAAGTAAAACATACGAATCAGCTTATTTTAGATTGCATTGGTCATTCTACCTAGTTAGAACCAATGTAGGAATACCTGGAACACTGGTGGTTAGAGGACGACAGCTAGGAATAGCCATCTCATTTTGTGCAGTTGTACTAAAACTGAGGTGTCTACTTTTGATTGCGCAGATAGAAATGATATGGAGACAGACATCCCTGTTTGCGCAAATATGAAATAAGGTTATTTAAACAGTGACAGATATTTGCAGTGGCGTATGATTAACAACAACATCTATTGTGTTATAATTGGCACTAGACTGACATTATGAAAGTGCCCTTAAGTAAGTAGCATCACATCACATCGACACTGCCACTAAATTACATGCAGAACAATAGCATTAGTATTACTGTCATGAGAGTAACACATGGTTAGTAAATGTGCAATCAAATTTGTGCAGTTCCACTGGGATGAAGCAATGTTAGCGGTATGAGATTTAAGTGTAACTGCAACATCACAATTCATGGGAAATAAAGCAAGATGGAAGCACTTCATAAAATGGTGATGGCATTGCTTCAATTTATCGATGGCACTAGACCATTACTTATAGTGACATTAGGTGGCATTGATTAATGCTTCATGTGATTTTACATTAATGGTAGCGATATGGGCGTAGGGACAGCAGGGGCATAAAGTGGTGAGGCAGATGTGGTTGCCGAGAGCAGCAAACACTCAGGCAGCATGTCTGCATTTGTCCCATTTTTCATCTCCTCGGCGACATTTTCCTATGTGAGCATAGGAAATCTAGACCTGCTCATTCTCATTTGCGTTGTCCCCGAACACCCCTCACTTTCTTTCTTTCTTCAACCAAGAAATAGGTCCACTTCCCCCCACCCTTCGCCATCCACCATGCTTTCTTCACCTTTTCAACCAATAGACCGGTTGGGTAGCCAGTAACTACTACTTTCCCCCGTTTCCTCTTAGAACCAAGTCCTAGATTCATGCTACAGCTTTCCCACTTTCTTCCCTGTTTGAACCAACTCTTAGATTCGACTGTATGAACTACCTTTACCTCTAATAATAGTAAAAGTCTATGTGGCCTTGGAACAGCCGACGGAAGTAGAAAAAGATCCACACGCAGCCACGTGGGGAGCTGAAAGAGAGCAAGGCAGGTTTCGAAGGAATATATACCTGAGGGTCGTCGGCATGTGGCAAAGACGGCGTCGGGAGGCCGCATCTTGGCCACAATACCGCAGGGATGTAACGACCAAACCTCGAAGGATTTGAGTCTCTGTGCTTACCGTGCTAGTCCCTGGATCGAACTCGCTAGCACACACAGTATAGATGAATACCAGAATAGCAAGTGCATCATTTATTACAACGTATGATCCGTAATGTATAAAATAAAACAATCTGCATAGCACTTGGCTAGCTTTATTCAATCAAACAGCGGAAAGTAGCAGAAAATAACGATGAGTCCCATCATAGCCCATCGGCGATCTTGAGTGCAGAACTCACGACCCTAACGGTACCTTACTCTTCGTTCAATATCCTGCAACATGAGACGTTGCAGCCATATAGGTCAATACTTGGAATGTATTGGCAAGTTACACAGGAGTAATAATATAGCAGACCTACATGTATATGCATAGTACAACAAAGGAAGGCTTGAGGGTTTATTTTTGCGGAAAGCTGATTTTGTCCTAATAACTACCTAATAGTCAAATTTTTATTTAGTTATTTTATTACTACAATTAAATACGCAAGGTTGAGTTGGCAAAATCAACTCCAACCTACCCTTTTATTAAGTTGCCCAACAAATTTATTAAGTGTCACATCCACAAGATCATCCAACAACTGTAATGGCATAGTCGCTCAAATTTACCCGTAATCGGGGCACGGCTAATCATGATTAGTTTTAATACTCTGCAGAGTTTTGTACGCTTTACCCACCGGACCCAATCCAAGATAGAGACAAAGTCTTTCAAGAGGTTCCTTTAACCACCGACGCCACATCCCACCTACATATGCTACATCTCGTCGACACTTTATGCAGGCCAGGTTCCAACAATCGATCAACTAAGCGAGCCCATATAGCCAAGTGGCACATGGAAGCTACTAGTCACTAAGTCTGTCTCGATCTTTTTGAACCTGGGCGGCATTCCACTTAGGGTGCACTCTCATGAGCGCATGGCCTTAGAAAAGGTGCAAGACCCCATGATGCCTTCCTCAACACCAAGCAATACCACTTCCGCCTGTAGGTGAGTTAAATCCTGAGTTACTACTCAATTGTTATATATATATATATATATATATATATATATATATATATATATATATATATATATATATATATAATCCTCACATAAACTCAATGAATACACGAACCACCCCCGTCTACAAAGCATAGCAACCTACAACTACCACGATTTGCAAAGACGGGAAGATAGCTCAACAACATATCAAAATAACATAGTACTCCTATACATGCATATATTCATAGTGTGATATAACTACATGCATAGAAAACAATAGGTAAAGGATGATCAACATGTAACTTGCCTTGGTTCTGGTTCAGAAAGTCACACTCCTGACAATAGCTCGCGTCGCACTCCGGACAATCTACACGTTTCACACAATTCAACAAATCAAACACCGGAACACGAAAAGGACCAAAACAAAACCAACAGCAAGAAAATCATTTTAAAACTCAACAACAGAATCTTAACATCACCTAAATTGCACTACGGTCACAATGCAAAAAGAATCACTCGATTCCGATAAACGGTTTGAGAGTTACGGCCTCCGGAAGATTTAATTCAAATTCAAAGGAATTCAAATTTGAACAGTGCAAACATGTGCAAAGTCGGTACTGTGACAATGTGCTGATTTTTGTGAGTGCACAGGAAAAAGAATCACCTAATTTGGATATATAAAATAGGAGTTATAGCTAATTGAAGTTTTAGATGCAAAACTGAAAACGACAAAAACCAACAGAAAACTCATGGCTGCTCATGCGTTTACTCTAGCGGTTTGCGACGTGGCAGCACGTGATTGGCTGGGCGCGTGTGCTCACTGTGTACAGAGGAAAACGGCGGCGGCGGTCGGCGTCGGCGGTGGCGCTCTCCGGTGAGTCTCCGGCGAAGACGAGGGATGGACGGGTGCGGCGGCGTGCGGTGAAGACGATGGTGGTGTTCAACGGCGTCAAGGTGTCCTGTGCCGGCGGCGGTGAAGACGTGAACAGCCGCTGCTCCAGCGGCGGCAGACGGGCTTGTTTCCCTCGCTCAGCTGCGATTTGGGCAACACAAAGACGTCAGGCGAGGGCGGCTTCGAGCGAGGAAACGAGTGGAGCAGGCGGAGCGGATCTGCGAGTTCTTACGGTGACGGGAACAACCGGCGAACGACAACGAACAACGGAGCTCCGGACGAGATGCGTTCTGCCCTAGCTCGCACGTGCGACAGCGAAGGTGTCGAGGGAAAGAGGCTCGGCGCGTCGAGGCCTTGGGTATGCGCCAGACAGGTCGGGCTGCACCGGGGTGCCCCGGGTCAGCCTCGGCGTGCGTGCGTGCGGCGCGGCGGCTGCAGTGTCCGGCTCGGGGTAGGGGACGGGTCAGGTGCGGGTCGGGTTCGGGCGGCGCGGCGCATACCGCTTTGCGTAGCGGCTAGGTGGGCTGCGGGCGAACGGGAGGCTGCTGGGCCGTGGCGGCGAGCTGGGCCGTGCAATGCGCTGCGGCGCTGCGCTGCGTTTTCCTTTTTTTGTTTTAAAACAAAAACTACAGCAGCAAAACTAAAAATAAATAAAATAAAATACACAATATAAATTCTAAATAAAAATACCTAGACACACAGTAAAAATAGCTCTACAGCTATAAACTACAGGAACACTAGTTCCAACTCTAATGCAATTTTGTAAAATGATTTTGATGCAATAGGCCACTCAAACAACAATAAAACAAACAAATAAAATATTTTGAAGATCACAAAAATTACCAGAACATATCATATGAACTGGAAATAATATTCTGCACATTATGAACATTTTTAAAATAGGGGAGAAGTCATGTTATCTCCACTCCAAATAAATTGCCTTTTGTTGCATAATGATTTGAATATTCTGAAAAAGCAAATAATGCAATGAAAATATGATATGCATATGAGTGATCTATTAACATCCTAATTTAGGAAAATTGGGATGTTACAAGGGAGGAAGAAGGGTCGGAGGCCCTCCCAAGCCGGCGCTCTCTCGGAGAGAACGGCACGCCGCCGATCGGGACGTGCGAGCAGCCGTTGGTCTCCTCCCTCGCCGCCAACGACAACGTGAACGATGCACCTACCCCCTTGCCCCGGTCGAGGTGGTCCGACCGGATTTATGACCAGCCGTGAGCAAAGAGAGAGTGTGGCCACCTATGTCTTGCTTAGATCTGGAGAGCATGAGACAGTGAAAGAGAGGAACCCTAGTAAAGCAAGCGCTAAGGCTCCTGCTTATATATATAGTGGAGTAATTTTGTTGTACCAGCTTCAAAAAAATGCGCTCCTACGTGTACCCGCGAGTGGGTGTGAGAGAACTAGTGCATGCGTGCACCACTTCTTTTCATGAGAGTACAATATACTATCCCCAAAGAACGTTTGCCACAAGAGTAATAGTATAAGTGTGTGACGTGTGAGCTAAAATAAAAGGTGCGCGGCGTCTTTTGTTTTTTAGAAGTTCTGAGGGTAGGGTGTGAAGAGCACATATGTGTGTGACATATACCTGTATATAAACGGTGGGTGCGAGAGGACTCGGGAGAGTCGTGACTCGTGAGGGTGCGTGTGTGCATGAGAGAGAGGGGGCACGTATCAATGCAATGCATGTGTCTGTAAATCATTATCCGACAAACGTTCGCCACAAGCAGTTTCCTGACGAATGCCGTAAGAACCGTTAGATCGGCATCCGACAGTGTCAGTTTTTCCATGTCATTTAACAGAGCAGCCACTCCTCCTACACACAGATCTTCCACGTGAGTGTTAGCAACTGTCGTATGCTCCCTCCGTTCCAAAATACAGTGCACATAGCTTTATTGAAAATTCGAACATCGCAAACTTTTATCGAGTTTTCGTGTAACAAAATGCACATATAGAATACCCCGTATATATCATTTCATTCATCTTCGAGAGGTAACTATAAAGATGGGGGAGGAGTCTACAAAGAAAGACCGTCGTATCACCTGCAGCAATTTCAACCATCCTTTGGTGTGGAGGAATATCATAGGAACTCTATATGATATAATTTTTATAGGATTTTTCCTTTAGAGCCAATTGGGTTCATAGGAATAGATTCATATACTCCACATTTCAAAGGAAATAAACATGATATCATTTTTATAGCTTTAGAGCCACTTCGTTCATATGAATGGATTCCTATACTCCCATAATTTCCAAGGAAAATAAACATTAGCGTATATTCAATAGAAAAGTGCCTATGATGTGAACCAAATGACATCTATTTTCTAACCCTCCTCATAGGAATCGAGATACATGTCATCTCTAGATTCAATAGAAAAGTTCATATGATGTGAACCAAATGACATCTCTTTTCCAATCCCTACTCATGGGAATTGAGATACATGTCATCTCTTTCCCTAAAACTTCCATGTATACATCTACTATTCCTAAATAGCTAGTACAACCCACTAGTAGCTTTTTTCCTAGACATGCAACTATGGCACAAGAACACGTCATGCATGCAAGTCATAAATCACATTGTTTTTTCTACTCTATGCATGCAAGCACCACATCATCAATTCGTGCATGTTACTCATAAGTTATTTCTTGCATTAAATTTTGCACTGATAATGTATGTGCCGGTCATGTGCACACATATGTAGTTCACATTCACATTTTTGTTAGAAATGTCATTCTTTTAACTGCAATTCATTTTTTCTCTTTGTACTCCCCCCGTCTAGGTGTGTAAGTCATCTTCTGAAAAACAAATAATCCCAAAACGCTTTGGCACGGTACATTAACTCCCTCCTCGTTTCTTGTTTCGTGACATATCAATCAATAAGAGATGTGGGCCGTGCATGCTTTCCCAAAACACAAGCACAATCCCATGAATCTTCCGTATCATAATTGCCCAAACTTTTTTTTCTAAATGAATTGCCATTATTTGTTTTTGACTTTATGCTTTACAATGCACAATCCCATGAATCTTAACCTTTTTATAAAACTAACTGATTTGAATGAGATTAACTATAAGAATTAAACGAACATCTACATCATGCATATATGACTCAAAGTTTTACATGCTATAGTGTGTATTTGTTCATAATTTGGTTTCCAAATCTCATGCGTTCAATGCATGTGTACCTTACTAATTTTAGGTAGAGTAGAAAATTTCACGCGGCCGCGGGTATATCAAAATGCAGGGCCCATGCATCATAGCCTTTCGGTCGAACCTACGTCCACAATTTTTTGTACGTATATCTCCACTGGTCCCCGAACCAAAATGCTGCCTCGTTCCCGTAAAACCAAGCGGCCCACATATATTAAGTCGTCGACTCGAACTCAATCCCTCTCCCGTTTACTACGACGTGGCCCCGCACGTTGTAGTACTCCTACAAACCCTACCGCCTCACGCATCATCGGTTTTCTTCAAGAGGACGAGGGAGAAGCGGATTTGTAGTGGAGGCGCTTAAAAAAAGGATTTGTAGTGGAGGCCCCTACCCTAGGGTGCCCTAGGTAGCTGCCGCGCGCATCATCGGTTTGGTCTTTTCTTTATGCTCTTGCGCCCTAGAGTGAAATGATGGTTGCTTCGTCCGTCCAGCTTAATGCGGGAAAGGTGGGGCTTTGTGATTTGACCCCTCATCGCTCATTTACTACTACTACGGCGCTACGACCGGGGTGCCTCCAAGTCCAACCGCTGATCCGAACTGTAATTTGGTGCATCGCACGTGGAACAAGACGGTGGATGAGCCACATGTCGGCCAAAGGGGTCCTGTTAAGTGTGTCACCATTTCGTGTGCGGACTGACCCTGCTTGAGGCCTCATTTGGTTTGGAGGATTTTCATAGGAATAACATAGGAACAAGGATTCTGGAGGAAAATTTCCTATATATGCATTCGGTTTATAGGAAATGCGTATAGGAATTTCGTAGGAATACTACTCATTTCCTGTGTTTTTGGAGGAAACTACACATCCACTCAAAGCTCATTTTGCGCGTAGGAACGAGGCAAGTCAATTCCTTAGGATGGCAAGTGCCATCCTATCAAATTCCCATACTACTCCTAATTCACACGTTCTGATTTCCTCCAAACCGAACGAGCCCCGAGTTTCTACGCCAACACGACAGGAGCAGCCTACCACTTGGTTTTTCTCCTTGTTGAATCCCGACTATATTGATCTAACTAGAAATGTGCCCGTGCGTTGCAACGGATCCAAAATAGAATAATACATGTTCACAAACTTGAAAGAAAAACATTATAGTTTGGTGTGTATATCACTAAAAATATACTCGTATTAGGTTTCACTCAAAATATATTCCTTGTGGCTGTTTTGATGAGGTGGGGGAGGGATGTGGTTGGTCCAATATACTAAGGGGTTTCTGCAAATTGGAGCAGAGGAGTGGGGTCTTGTTGCAAAAATGCCACGAATTACATCATAGTTGTTAGATGTAGATCTGATGGTCAGAAATGACGGATGAAAGACACACCATCATCACCAACTGAGTCTTTTATAGGAGTAGAGAAAAGATACGTACTGTACTACCCTCTCCATCTCGGTTTATAGGGCGCGCACGTAGTTCTTGGTCATCCATTTGACTGACTAAATATGAGTTACTATGTCACAAAAAGTATATCATTTGATTCTTAAGCGGATGTAGTTTCTAAGCATATACTGTTCATCACATATATAGCCAGTTAAATTCTCAACCTAGAACGACGTGCATGCCCTGTAAACCGATACGGAGGAAGTAGTAAAAATGAGGTGATTTTACCGAGCGATGGGCGGGGGAGCATGGCATGTCATGTGGTCCCACGTGTCATGATGTACCAAGGCGATGCGCGTGTCCCTCTTGAGGCAGAACAATGGCAGAAGCAATACTACGTGGTTTTCTTGAAGGAGACGATGGTGAAGCGAAGTGTGAAATAATGGTTGCTTCGTCCGTCTGGGAATGTGCGACATTGTGATTTGACGTCTCATTGCTCATTACTACTACTGGGGCAGTACGACTAGGGTGCGTCCGCCTGCTGTTCTGCACTGTTATTTGGTGCATGACATGTCGACCCGGTTGCTATATGTCCCAGATGTCGGCGAGAGGAAGTACATAATTCATGAAAGCGAGCGTCGACGGAGGAGTACAAGACACAGCTTGGTTTTTGCTGCTTCGCGCGATCCATCGATACAAACCCGGACTATAAAAAGGCGAGGGAGGGTCTTTTCCCGCACGACAGGCAGGAGAGTTTGGCATAGTCTGTTCGAGGCAACGAGGCAGAAAGGGAAAGAAGCAAATAAAGGTTGAGAGACTTAGTTTTGGGAAAATCTGATTTTACGGAGTACGTACCCACTATGGAGGTAGTATACTACTTACTACTCCCTCCTTTCCGGTTTATAGGGCTCGTCTAAAAAAATTCGTTTTTCTGTTTTATAAGTCTCAATTCTACTAGTACTAATAGTACCATCACATGTTGGATTTTGAAGTGCGTTAAATCACCCGGTGCAAGCATTGTCAGGAGAAAACTCACCAATGCATGTAGAAGTTCATGGAAATTTAGTGGTCATGCATGCATTCGTTCTAATTAATGCCTCGGTAAACATAACTTCTTGAGAAAAACAAGCGTACATTACTTGTGCAAACTACAAAATTAATTCCACCACTCACCGTCTACCTTGGTTGGAGAGATTTTGAAATTGAGCCATAAACTGGAAAGGAGGGAGTAGTAACATAGCCAAGGGTAGCTTGCTGCACCACGGACTCCAAGGAAATTGCTTTAGTAGTACTACTCCCATATACTACTCCAAGGAAATTGAGCCATAAACTAGAAAGGAGGGAGTACTACTAAAAGACATATATTCCAAACAATATGATAATCTCTCTAACCAAGGTAGGGAAGAGGAGTAAACGGAGGGAGTAGTAAAATTTTCTCCTCGTCCCGCGAGCCACCGCGCACGTGGGAGAGGGAGCGGGCGTAGGCATAGTAAGCAAGCTTCACCTCGTCTTGCGAGCCACCGCGCCCGTGGGCGGGTGAAACGGTGTAGTAAGCAAGCTTCTCCTCGTTCTGCGAGTTGACTGGACACATCAAAAGTAATACTTACGTACAGAGAATCTCGAGTGTACAGAACCTTGCTGATACGTCTCCGTCGTATCTACTTTTCCAAACACTTTTCCCTTGTTTTGGACTCTAACTTGCATGATTTGAATGGAACTAACCTGGTCGACGCTGTTTTCAAAGAAAATTGCCATGGTGTTATTTATGTGCAGAAACAAAAGTTCTCGGAATGACCTGAAACTCCACGGAACTTATTTTTGGAAAATATTAAAAATATTGGAAGAAGAATCCATGTCAGGGGGCCTCCACCTGTCCACGAGGGTGGGGGGCGCGCCCCCTACCTCGTGGGCCCCCTGTTGCTCCACCGACCTCAACTCCAACTCCATATATTCGTGTTCGGGGAGAAAAAAATCAGAGAGAAAGGTTCATCGCGTTTTATGATACGGAGCCGCCGCCAAGCCCTAAACTCTCTCGGGAGGGCTGATCTAGAGTCCGTTCGGGGCTCCAGAGAGGGGAATCCGTCGCCGTCGTCATCATCAACCATCCTCCATCACCAATTTCATGATGCTCACCGCCGTGCATGAGTAATTCCATCGTAGGCATGCTGGACGGTGATGGGTTGGATGAGATTTATCATGTAATCAAGTTAGTTTTGTTAGGGTTTGATCCCTAGTATCCACTATGTTCTGAGATTGATGTTGCTATGACTTTGCTATGCTTAATGCTTGTCACTAGGGCCCGAGTGCCATGATTTCAGATCTGAACCTATTATGTTTTCATGAATATATGTGAGTTCTTGATCCTATCTTGCAAGTCTATAGTCACCTATTATGTGTTATGATCCGCAACCCAAGTGACAATAATCGGGACCACTCCCGGTGATGACCATAGTTTGAGGAGTTCATGTATTCACTATGTGTTAATGCTTTGGTCCGATACTCTATTAAAAGGAGGCCTTAATATCCCTTAGTTTCCGTTAGGACCCCACTGCCACGGGAGGGTGGGACAAAATATGTCATGCAAGTTCTTTTCCATAAGCACGTATGACTATATTCGGAATACATGCCTACATTACATTGATGAATTGGAGCTAGTTCTGTGTCACCCTATGTTATGATTGTTACATGATGAACCGTGATCCGCATAATTCTCCATCACCGATCCAATGCCTACGAGCTTTTCACATATTGTTCTCCATTTATTTACTTTTCCGTTGTTATCATTATAATCACTACAAAACCCAAAAATATTACTTTTGCTATCATATCACATTTCCATATTACTTTGCTACTAAATACTTTGCTGCAGATACTAAGTTATCCAGGTGTGGTTGAATTGACAACTCAACTGCTAATACTTGAGAATATTCTTTGGCTCCCCTTGTGTCGAATCAATAAATTTGGGTAGAATACTCTACCCTCGAAAACTGTTGCGATCCCCTATACTTGTGGGTTATCAAGACTATTTTTGGGCGCCGTTTCTGGGGAGCATAGCTCTATTCTTTGAGTCACTTGGGATTTATATCTGCTGGTCACTATGAAGAACTTGAAAGACGAGAAAACGAAATTTTTTCCCTCAGCTACGAGGGGAGGTAAGGAACTGCCATCTAGCTCTGCACTTGATTCTCCTTCTGTTTTGAGTAAGCTTGCGACACCTAAACCTGCTTCTGCTATTAATTCTGATATGTCGCATGTTATTGATGATGCCACTTCGGCTATGCATGATGCTTATGACGAAACTACTTCTATGCTTGATACTACTGTGCCACTTGGTGAATTTCTTGATGAACAACTTGCTAGGGCTAGAGAGAATGAAATTATTGAGACTGATAATATTGATGAAAGTGATGATGAAGGCTCCCCCCTAATAAATATGAATTACCTGTTGTGCCCGAGGGTTATGTTATGGATGAAGAAGCTGCTAGAGCTATTCTTGCTTGCAATGATAGATACGATCTTAAAAGATTATTAGCTAAATGGAAGCAGCAATCCCTTAATGCTAGAATGAAACCTGACCCTGCTTTTCTACTTCACCTATCTGTGTTACTGATAAGGATTATGAATTCTCTGTTGATCCTGATATAATTACTTTGGTTGAACCTGATCCTTTTTATGGCTATGAATCTGAAACTGTTGTGGCACATCTCACTAAATTAAATGATATAGCCACCCTGTTCACTAATGATGAGAGAACCCGCTACTTATATATCCTTAAAATATTTTCGTTCTCATTAAAGGGTGATGCTAAGATATGGTTTAATTCTCTTGATCCTGGTTGTGTGCGTAGTCCCCAGGATATGATTTATTACTTCTCTGCTAAATATTTCCCTGCTCATAAGAAACAAGCTGCTTTAAGGGATATATACAACTTTGTTAAAACTGAATAAGAGAGTCTCCCACAAGCTTGGGGGAGGCTTCTCCAATTACTTAATGCTTTGCGTAATCATCCTCTTAAGAAAAATGAAATACTTGATATCTTTTATAATGGACTAACCGATGCTTCCAGAGACCACCTGGATAGTTGTGCT
This sequence comes from Aegilops longissima, assembly GCA_021605205.1. Classification (NCBI taxonomy): domain Eukaryota; kingdom Viridiplantae; phylum Streptophyta; class Magnoliopsida; order Poales; family Poaceae; genus Aegilops; species Aegilops longissima. Next base: position 544,986,100 of record CM038678.1, on the reverse strand, counting down.
GGCTCTGTTTTCAGGGAAAGAACCCCGGATGAAGCTTAGATTCTATTGAATAATATGCTGACAAATGAAAATAATTGGACACTTCCTGAGCCAACTCCTGAGCCTATTCCTAAACCAACTCCAAAGAAGAGGGGTGTTTTATTTCTCAGTCCTGAAGATATGCAAGAGGCAAATAAATCTATGAAAGAAAAGGGTATTAAAGCTGAAGATGTTAAGAATTTACCTCCTATTGAAGGAATACATGGTCTTAATTTATCGCCTGTTGAACAAATATATGATCTTAATCTATTACCTATTGAAGAAACTCATGGTCTTGATAACCCGACATAGGTAGTAAAGGTAAATTCTCTCTATAGATTTGATGAAGGTGATATCCCCCAATATAAGTCCGCTAGACAGTGCTTAGATGAGTTTGACAACTTTATTGTTAAACAGGAAAACTTCAATGCTTATATTGGTAGACAGTTGAAATATAATTCCGATATGCTTGAACACTTGGGTGATTATATGTCTAGAGTTAAAGGTGAACTTGAGCTCATTAGTAAACATGCTTCTATGGTTACCACTCAAGTAGAACAAGTACTTAAAGCTTAAAATGATTTGCTCAATGAATTAAATAGTAAGAATAACGACTATGCTCTTAGAGTGGCTACTAGAACTGGTAAAATGACTCAGGAACCTTTGTATCCTGAAGGCCACCCTAAGAGAATCGAGCAGGATTCTCACAGAAATAATATAGATGCACCTAGCCCTTCTAAAAAGAAGAAAAAGAAAAATGATAGGACTTTGCATGCTTCTAGTGAACCTATTGCTGAACCACGTGAGAATCCAAATGATATTTCTATTTCTAATGCTGAAAAACAATCTGGTAATGAACATGTACCTAATGAAAATGTTAATGATAATGTTCATGATGATGCTCAACCTAGAAATGATAATGATGTAGAAATTGAACCTGTTGTTGATCTTGATAACCCACAATCAAAGAATCAACGTTATGATAAGAGAGATTTTGTTGCTAGGAAACACGGTAAAGAAAGGGAGCCATGGGTTCATAAACCCATGCCTTTTCCTCCTAAACCATCCAAGAAAAAGGATGACGAGGATTTTGAGCGCTTTGCTGAAATGATAAGACCTATATTTTTGCGTATGTGTTTAACTGATATGCTCAAAATGAACCCTTATGCTAAGTACATGAAGGATATTGTTACTAATAAAAGAAAGACACTGGAAGCTGCAATTTCCACCATGCTTGCTAATTATACTTTTAAGGGTGGGATACCTAAGAAACTTGGAGATCCAGGAGTACCAACTATACCATGCTCCATTAAAAGAAACTATGTTAAAACTGCTTTATGTGATCTTGGAGCCGGTGTTAGTGTTATGCCTCTCTCTTTATATCATAGACTTGATTTGAATAAGTTGACACCTACTGAAATATCTTTGCAAATGGCTGATAAATCAACTGCTATACATGTTGGTATTTGTGAGGATGTGCCTGTTGTATTTGCAAACGTTACTATTTTAACGGACTTTGTTATTCTTGATATTCCCGAGGACGATAGTATGTCTATTATTCTTGGAAGACCTTTTTTGAATACTGCAGGGGCTGTTATTGATTGCAACAAAGGCAATGTCACTTTTCATGTTAATGGTAATGAGCACACAGTACACTTTCCGAGGAAACAACCCCAAGTCCACAATATAAATTCTATTGGAAAAATTCCATCGATTATTTTTGGAGGTTTTGAATTTCCTCTTCCTACTATCAAGAAGAAATATGATATTCTTATTATTGGGGTTGTGCATATCCCCGTTGGGGTAACATAGAAATTTCTCCGGTTCCATGTTATTCGGAATGAGTTTGTTAACAAGACTTGATCAACCTTGTTAGTGGATTCCTTTTGATGAGCATGAGATGGATGAAACTAGAAGGCACAACCTTCTGTACCCTCCTTTTAACTTCTGTTATTTAGTTGAAATAAAGCAAAAAATAGTATTTTCCTGTCTATTTTCTGAATTATCCGTGCAATATAAAAATACCCCAAAAATAAAAGTTCTCCAAATGCCCTGCCAATTTAATATGATTTTTTCTGAAATATTTGAGAATATCTGGCACTGAGAACACAACAGGGGGAGCAAGCACCTGGCCACGAGGGTCCAGGGCACGCCCCCTGCCTCGTGGGCCCATGGTGGCTCCCCTCCACTTATTCCTGCACCCACACACTTCTTCTTCCTCCCAAAAAAATCACCATCCAGCTCAAGCACGAGTTCTAGCTCATTTTGCTGTGATTTTTGATCTCCTTGCTCAAAGCACCTCTCACAAAACTGCTTTGGGGGATTATTCCTTGGTATGTGACTCCTCCATTGGTCCAATTAGTTTTTGTTCTAATGCTTTACTCATTGCAAATTTGTGCTTCCTAGGTGACCATGTTCTTGAGCTTGCATGTCAAATTTATATGGTTCCAAGTAGTTCTAATGCATGATATAGGCTCTAGGCACTTGTAGGAGTAGTTGCTATCAATTTTTTTGATCTTGGTTCACTTTTATTTGAAGTTACTAAAAATTTCAGAAATTTTTCAGAGGAAGAAATATGCTTAGGAAAATGTACCAAGGTGGCTCTTCAAGGAAGCAAGGACCCAGGCTTGCAATGCGTGATGCTGACGATGAGCCACCAAGGAACGCTCCAGTGCGGCCTTGTGAATGGCCTTCAGAGTACTTTATGGATCAAGCGGGAATCAAGGAAGAATTTAACGCATATTTGTGTAACGCTGATCTTGTGAGCTTCGAGGAGGAAAAGTGCCGCCAGTACCACTATCTCACTAGTTCCTTTGTGAGGAGGTTTGAATTTTCATCTTCACGCAATTCTCAAACTGTCCTGTTTGATCTTTATGAAAAATCTTATACGATGGACTTAAAGGATTTTACCACTACTTGCAAACTTCCACAATGGGGTAGTGCTAGTGAACCTCGCAAATATGAATTTAGAGATTTTCTTGCTAGTATAACTGTGGGGGAATCTAGAGATATAGCACAAGCTACCATAGGGAGCATTCATTTTCCTGCTATACATTATTTTGCTCTCTTCATAGGTAGGTGCATAAATGGTAAAGATGAAGCATGCCATATGTGTGTCCCTGACCTCAGTATTCTTAGGAGTGTTGTGTTAGGAGACAAACCTTATAACTTGGGAGCCATTGTTGCACGTAGGTTGCATCATAATAGATTTAATGGAGATTTCTTTGGTGGAATTTATGCAACCCGCTTAGCTGATTTTCTTGGTGTAACCATACGTGATGATGATATTGAATTGCCTCCTACTTATCTAGACTTTAATTCTATGGTTCACCATCAGTTTGTCGAGAGGAATGAACCACCTCTCCAAGATCGACTAATCTTTGACAAAGGCCACCCATCAATATTGTTCTCCCTGCTCCTGCTCTCTTTGACTTTCAGGCAAAAGGAAGATATTTTATAACCAGAGAGGAGGCAAATGAGTGTGAAAGGAGGACAAGGGCAGCTCGCCTCCAAGCTACAGCCCATGATGCAATAGCCGCTGCATCTCAGTACGACCCCAACTATAACTATGGATATCCGCCAGGCCATCCGTGACAATAAACCAACTTAGGCCAAAAGCCTAAGCTTGGGGGAGTACGTATTTCCCACCGACATTACATTCATGTTCACACACTCATTGCTAGTTGTCGGTGCTCATACTTTTTCACTGAAAAATCCATGCTAGTTTATTTTATTTTTTTACGCTTTTTTTCTTGTGTGCTTGATAAACCTTAGGAAAACCAAAAAAAATTAGTAGTAGCTTTTAGCTAGTTTAATTTTCTTGCAGTAATAATAATTAAAAAGAAAACCCAAAAATATTTCCCGTTCTTCTTTTGCTTGTTGGGAGCTTTCCCGTGTAAATAGTTTTATTTCTTTTATTTTCTTTGGGGGTCGATAGGAGAAGACCATGATTATATTGTTGAAATGGCTCTTATATGCATTATTGTTGAATTAACCAAGAGCCCATATTGCCTTGTCTTCTCCTGTTTATTGAATGCTCGCAGATTCCAGCTTAGTCCAATGCACGTGCACTATTATTATTATTATTCACATCGTTTGGTCGTGCAAGTGAAAGGCAATTATGACGATATATGATGGACTGATTGAGATGAGAGAAGCTGGTATGAACTCGACCTCTCTTGTTTTTGTAAATATGATTAGTTCATCGTTCCTGATTCAGCCTATTATGAATAAACATGTTTGCAATGACAATTAGAGATTATAGTTGCTCGTGCCATGCTTGATTAGCTATGAGTTATAATGGTTTACCTTGCGTGCCAACATGCTATTAAAATGGTTGTGATGTGGTATGATGGGGTGGTATCCTCCTTTGAATGATTTAAGTGACTTGACTTGGAACATGTTCACACATGTAGTTGAAACAAATCAACATAGCCTTCACGATATTTATGTTCCTGGTGGATTATATCCTACTCATGCTTGCACTCAATGTTTATTAATTTTAATGCATGTTCATGACTGTTGTCGCTCTCTAGTTGGTCGCTTCCCAGTCTTTTGCTAGCCATCACTAGTACTAAGCGGGAATACTGCTTGTGCATCCAATCCCTTCAACCCCAAAGTTATGCCATATGAGTCCACTATGCCTTCCTATATGCGGTATCTACCTGCCGTTCCAAGTAAATTTGTATGTGCCAAACTCTAAACCTTCAAATGAAATTCTGTTTTGTTGTATGCTCGAATAGCTCATGTATCAACTAGGGCTATCTGTATCTTCCATGCCAGGCGGGTTATTCTCAAGAGGAGTGGATTCCGTTCCTCACTCACGAGAAAATGGCTGGTCACCGGGATGCCCGTCCCATGTTTTATGCAAATCAAATCAAAATAATTGCAAACAAAACTCCCCCGGGACTGTTGTTAGTTGGAGGCACTCGTTGTTTTGAGCAAGCCATGGATTGATGCTTGTGGTGGAAGGGGAGTATAAACTTTACCATTCTGTTTGGGAACCGCCTATAATGTGTGTAGCATGGAAGATATCGCCATCTCTTGGTTGTTATGTTGACAATGAAAGTATGCCGCTTAAAATATTATTCATCTCTATTTCAAAACCGAGCTCTGACACCTCTACAAATCCCTGCTTCCCTCTACGAAGGGCCTATCTATTTACTTTCATGTTGAGTCATCACAATCTTATTTAAAAGCACTAGTTAGAGAGCACTGCTGTCATTTGCATTAATTACTATTAATTTATATTGGGTATGACTATGATTGGATCTCTTTTACCATGAATTACAATGTCTAGTCAGTCCTTGATCTTTAAAGGTGCTCTGCATTTATGTTTTGTGGTCTCAGAAAGGGCTAGCGAGATACCATCTTGTTATATCATATCATGATTGTTTTGAGAAAGTGTTGTCATCCGAGACTTATTAATATTGCTCGCTAGTTGATTATGCCATTGACATGAGTAAACATGAGACCTAAGTGCTATTGTGAATGTGGTTAGTTATAATCTTTGCTAAAAACTTGAATGCTGGCTTTACATATTTACAACAACAAGAGCAAACAGAGTTTGTAAAAGTTTTTCTTTCTCACTTTCAGTTTATCAACTGAATTGCTTGAGGACAAGCAAAGGTTTAAGCTTGGGGGAGTTGATACGTCTCTGTTGTATCTACTTTTCCAAACACTTTTGCCCTTGTTTTGGACTATAACTTGCATGATTTGAATGGAACTAACCCGGACTGACGTTGTTTTCAGCAAAATTGCCATGGTATTATTTATGTGCAGAAACACAAGTTCTCGGAATGACCTGAAACTCCACGGAACTTAATTTTGGAAAATATTAAAAATACTGGAAGAAGAATCCACGTCAGGGGGGCCTCCACCTGTCCACGAGGGTGGGGGCGCGCCCCCCTGCCTCGTGGCCCCCCTGTAACTCCACCGACCTCAACTCCAACTCCATATATTCGTGTTCGGGGAGAAAAAATCAGAGAGAAAGATTCATCTCGTTTTACGATACGAAGCCGCCGCCAAGCCCTAAACTCTCTCGGGAGGGCTGATCTGGAGTCCGTTCGGGGCTCCAGAGAGGGGAATCCGTCGCCGTCGTCATCATCAACCATCCTCCATCACCAATTTCATGATGCTCGCCGCCATGCGTGAGTAATTCCATCGTAGGCTTGCTGGACGGTGATGGGTTGGATGAGATTTATCATGTAATCGAGTTAGTTTTGTTAGGGTTTGATCCCTAGTATCCACTATGTTCTGAGATTGATGTTGCTATGACTTTGCTATGCTTAATGCTTGTCACTAGGGCCCGAGTGCCATGATTTCAGATCTGAACCTATTATGTTTTCATGAATATATGTGAGTTCTTGATCCTATCTTGCAAGTCTATAGTCACCTACTATGTCTTATGATCCGGCAACCCCGAAGTGACAATAATCGGGACCACTCCCGGTGATGACCATAGTTTGAGGAGTTCATGTATTCACTTTGTGTTAATACTTTGGTCCAGTACTCTATTAAAAGGAGGCCTTAATATCCCTTAGTTTCCGTTAGGACCCCACTGCCACGGGAGGGTAGGACAAAAGATGTCATGCAAGTTCTTTTCCATAAGCACGTATGACTATATTCGGAATACATGCCTACATTACATTGCTGAATTGGAGCTAGTTCTGTGTCACCCTATGTTATGATTGTTACATGATGAACCGCATCCGGCATAATTCTCCATCACCGATCTAATGCCTACGAGATTTTCACATATTGTTCTACGTTTATTTACTTTTCCGTTGTTACTGTTACAATCACTACAAAACCCAAAAATATTACTTTTGCTACTGTTACCGTTACTTCCATATTACTTTGCTACTAAATACTTTGCTGCAGATACTAAGTTATCCAGGTGTGGTTGAGTTGACAACTCAACTGCTAATATTTGAGAATATTCTTTGGCTCCCCTTGGGTCGAATCAATAAATTTGAGTTGAATACTCTACCCTCGAAAACTATTGCGATCCCCTATACTTGTGGGTTATCACTTGCCTCTAAGGTAGGCCCCATATGACGCGTCAAGTCGCTATTTGTTTGTTCACCCGTGGTAGACGATCCTCCATCAAGTGGACAACCAGTACACGTGTCAAATTACCATGTGGGCTGCCTTTTCGTACAGAAATTAGCTCCACCGTGTACCTGCACGGGTGTGGCTGGGAAAGAGACGGGAGTACGTGCGCCTGCGTGCACCTCTTCTCTTCATGCACGTCCCCCACCTACGTGGGTGTGTGAGAGAGAGATACAAACCTAGACATAATGTGCCATCCATCCCCATGCCTCCATCCAGTCCGACCACCAGTCACCACCACGCCCCACTTCTTCTCACCTTATCTCTCATCTTTCCCGAGATAACATTTTTTTGATGAAATTATCGAGATACCATTTTTCCGATAAAATTCTCGAGATATCATTAGTTTTTACACATGGGATTACTCCTGCATGGGTCAATCACAACAGGTGTTTTGTAAAAAAATGCATCTTGATGTTCCGTGCAATGCACGGGCATCTTGCTAGTCCATGAAAACAACACATGGCAAAATTTCACGGCGAACGAGGGATTTGAATCTGCTGGGAGGGGCTGTTTGGATTTTGCCCGGGGTAGCCAAAATATTGGCGACCCTTTTGTCCACCGGTGCCTTTGCCACCGATGAACGAGGAATGGCTCGGGTGCTCATGCATCCTCCAGCACGCATGTTGGAGACAAGCTCGCACGAGCTGTGCTTTTTTGTCCCACCACGCTGCCCGAGCCGGCCGCAGACCGACCGACGACCCGCATATTATGCCATCCAACCATAGCCGCACACATTCTGACAACAACTCAACCAACCGGACGAAATTCATGCAAACACGGCGATATTTCTCGTAAACAATGACGGAATTCATATAAATACCGGATTTTCATACTAACATGACGGATTTCATTACATTCAAATCAACTAAGCGGTGCTAGTTCTGGACAGCACAGGTATATAATACCTGGCCTAAATGGTCGCCCGCCGATCCATTTGTGTTCCTCATGTTCGGCAGCGCGATCACCGGACTACCGGGAGCCCCAGAGGTATATGCTTCAGCGCAAAGGACGGCTCGCTTCCCCACTGCCCAACTGATATGATTGACTGATGCCCAAGATGATGGTGGAAGGGGGCTTCTCCGCTTCCGTGGAGCCCATGCGGGGCGACGAAGGTCCTCGCAACAAAAGGATCCGGCAAGACACCTGCTGTACGCGTCGGCGTCGCCTCCGCGGTGGCCTTCATGGGACCCAAGCGGCGGCGGCCTCCCGTTTTCTACTTCTCCTCGATGATGGCGGCGGACGCGGAGGTGCTGGCCACCGACTCGTCGCTCTCCGTGCACCGGGCTTCTGTCTCTGCTTGCATGGCGCGGCCGCCGGCATGGGAGTCTCGGCCACAGAAACGGGAGACGCGGTCAAAGACATGGGAGGCACGGTACGAGGCGGCGGCATGGACGGCAGCGACGATGCCCGTGTGTCGCTCCTCGTCGAGCTGGCCTGGAGCGGCGAGTTGCTGAACCGCGCGCCGGCTTGGGGCGGCAACTGGCTCCGTCGGGCGAGGGGAGGGAGGTGGATCAGCGAGCTGCATAGCTTGTATCCGGCGGGCTCGGTGGGCCACCCAGCCGGCTTGGATGCGGGATAACTACTCTTCATTAGCCATTGTAAGAGTGGACAAAATGGTGAAGGAGGAGATAGGGGAGCGGCGGAGGGGTGTGATTGTTGGCTAGCGTTTGGCCTCGTTTAAATAGGAGATTAAATAGACGGCGGACTGGAGGAGCTCGGCCGACGTTGCGTTTAATGTCGACCCGGTCATGAACAAACGTGTGTTCAGAGTGGGTTTCTCGGCTTCCACACGGGTTTTATGGAGGCGTTTGAATGCGGCAAGGAGGCGTGTTCAGCCAGGCATGCATCGAGTGGCGCCCTCGACTCTGACGTACAACACCGCGCCGTTCTTCCACTGACGTGTGGGCTCTTTGGGTACATGACCTGCATGTCAGTGACCCAACGCAGGCAGCGCATGGCAGAGGAACTTTTGGTGGGCTAGGACGGTCAGAAGAGGGCATTTCATAAACCGTTGATTGTTCATTGAGTGTGACGTCATCTATTTCATCTAGATAAGCCTACTATATAATGTAAGAGAATTTTAAAATTTTCATATATACGTTGATAGCCCGTTCGATACGTTGTGATTCATAAAGACTGCTGCAAACATCAATGTTCTACTTATCACAGATAAGATTGATTAAACCTTGCAAAAAAGGATTAGATTGATTAATACCCGTAACAATCCATGTCCTTAACAAAGGATGCATGCATGTATAGGTTGAGCATGTGTCTTGTGTCGTGTGTGGTGTGCATGCAGGTTGCGAGTGTTGCGTGCGTGCATGTGTACGTTTCAGTGTTGCATGCATGTGTGCGTACGTGCTTTTGTTCGTGAGTGCATGTGTACGTGTCAGTGTTGCATGCCTGCATGCGTGCGTGTGTTTGTTATGTGTACGTGTCAGTGTTGCATGCATGCATGCATGCGTGTGTTCGTGCGAGTGTTGCGTGCGTGCATGTGTACGTGCGGGGCGAGGCTACACGTCAGTTGACTGACTTTTTCATCTCTAATCAGTAGATTTTCCAGCCGTTGGATATGAAATCAAGGGCCTGCAGTTTATCTTCCACCTCCACCCCCTGAGCCGCCAGCCACGCTGCCCCGCCCGCCCCGAAACCACTCCCCACCGCCGGTCCGCCGCCCGATCCATCCTCTAGCCCTCCCCCCTGAGCTTTTTCTCCGGCGATCCCCACGCCACCCGCCAATCACCGTGCCTCCACCGCCGGCGATTGCCAACCAGAGGTCTCACGACTTCGAATCCCCACCGAACACTAATTTATTACCATTTCTGTCCTTCATATACGTTCTGACGGGTGGGCCCTATGGTAATGTGCGGTGCTGAATGTGGACCGTTTGACTGGTCAATTGATCGTGTCATCAACAAATTACAGAGCTGTATGGTGAGCCAGTGACCGTATGATCACCCTAAAATGTATTTTATTAACACAGCACATACTCAAACTACCATTTCTTTCTTTCATATACGCGCTGACAGGTGGGCCCCACGGTTACGCGCCCCGATGGTGCAACACTAGTTGCGCCATGTGGAATGTTTGACTGGTCAATTGATTGTGTCATCAACAAATACGGAGTTGTACGGGTGAGCCAGTGACCGTATAATCACGACATGTATTTTTTAACACGGTACAGACACAAGCGCTCATATATAGGCGCAAGCACTCACCGCTATAAGCGCACACACGCAGACCCTACCCCTATGAGCACCTTCGAGAGAGTGAGCCAGCATATGATCTTGAGATTTTACGAAGTCACCATAGGTGCCTCATAGTCGAGTGGAACGTCTCCTCCCACTGAACGCACATCGCCGGAAAAATACTGAAATTAACCCAGGATAAATGCGAGCACCAGGACTTTAACCCTGTCGGGCTCGAGAAACCACTGTCGTCTAACCATCCAACCACAGGTTGGTTAGCAGCACAAAATGTATGTGCTGACCGTGATGAGCTTATTCTGAAGTCCAGTGACCATATCGTGCTTTTGCTTCCAATATAGTGACCGTAACTGTCGTCAACAAAATAAGGAGCACGCATCAAATACAATGTCCGTCAGTGTCATCAACAAAATACGGAGACGTATCGTGAGCTAGATAGCGTATGATCACCATGAGAATATATACGGTGACCGTAATGAGCATATTCTGAAGTCCACCGACCGTATAGTGCTTTCGCTTGAAATACAGTGACCGTCACGCGTGAATGTGTCATCGGAATGCATACTTTTAGAGGGCCAAGAGATAGATTGTGTGCGTACGTGAAAGTGGTGTAGAAAGAGGGGCTGTCCGGTGGAGACAAGGAGAGATATGCCCTTCGTTTTGTCTTTCCCGTGACTAATATTTTAGGAGAAAATGTAAACATTCACAATGCAGAAAAAATATTTTTGGATGCACCATGCAATTAACTTTCATGTATAACATTGTATTATTGTATATGCTTATTTTCTTAGTGGCCGATTGCGTGTGTGGTGTGGTGGGCACATCATTTCTAGTTGGGATGGGCACATCATTTCTAGTTGTGGTGGGTCAACATGAGGACTCATGGGTCGGTTCCATCCTGCGCCACATAGGTTGGACCAAAACGCATTATACGAAGACCCATGTGGAGGACTCGGCACACAACACAAAGCTACCAGAGTCGTGGAGGACTCTATCCCTGCTGGTGATAAGCCGACTATATATGATTTGTAACCCTAGGCCCCGAGTATGTTATAGAAGCCTTGCGGCTAGTTCATCGATAGTATACACACACGGACAATGCCTGGTATTCACGTGTACTTTGTACACACCCCTATCACTAATATACATTACCAGGAGTAGGCTTTTTCCTCAACTGCAAGGGTCCGAACTTGGGTAAAACTTTGCCTCGTATTACCATCCAGCCTAACAGTCAAGGATATCCTACCGAATGATCTGACGGAATCATATCTGCCAACTACTAAGAGAGAAGTGTGTCTGGGGGGGGCAATGTGTGGGAGAGGCCTACTGATAATGTGCGTGCGGGAGACACATAGGCACATATATGTGCGTATAGAGGGCTAGTAGAGACCGTGCGTGTGTATATACACGTGAGAGAAATAGTGTTTTCCAACTGAGATTAGTGAAAATAGTGGTACATAGTAGTCAGGAAGAGAGAGAGAGAGAGATACAGAGGGAGTGTGTGCGTGAGACACCCCGACACCCCAGGAGAGATTGTGAGCATGCGTGAAAGAGAAATGCCGATGTATATAAAGTGTGTGCACTTATGCATTAGATAGAGAGATATATAGCACGTTTGTGAGAACGGGCTGAGACATTGTGCATCTACGTGTAAAAGGCGGTTCTACGCATAAATTAAAATATAAATGGCATTGGATGAGATCATGAATTTTGCAATTTGCGTATGAATGAAAATCGGTCTATCAGACACCCATACACTATTGAATTCTAACATCTGCATGTGTTTATTTCATATTATCGATCCATAGAGTGAGAGCGGTTTGAAATACAAGCATTGCATTGCTTTTGCAATTCTTTTATAAATATTAATTAGTGCACTCCATGTTGTTAGTGTGAAGCACTTTATACATTTGTCACTTACATGGATACATTCCAAATTGCTAGCTATGAAATAGATTACATGTTGAATTCAACATAAAGGGGGTTTCGAAGATTCGAATTCATAGGAAGTGCATTCATCTATTTGAACCCGAGATAATGGCATTTGTAAATCAGATCTAAAAGGGGGCATCGATCTTTGTTGTGCGTTTGAACATGTTATATATTCATACGCATGTCTAACTATTTTTTTGCAACAAAGGAGATTATATCTGGAACCATGCATGAACTGAGGTAAGTTGCATATTTTTTAATATATACTCGTGTACAATGTATATTCAAATGTACCCCCTCCATTCCAATATAATCGTAGTTTTAGGGTTTTCAAGAGTAAAGATTTGTGAAGTTTGACAAATCTTGAAAGTTCAATTCAAGAGAATGGAAAATGTTAATGCTTCTGCTCCTAAATATTGAACAAAGCGCCAAATAAGCCTCTGGTCACCCGAAACCACGTGAGACTAATGTTTGGTGGTAGGAAATTACTGTCCTGACTCTGGCACGTGTAGCCTATCGGCCCGATGTCCAAAGGTCTAAACCGGGGGAGGTTTGTAAATTCACCAAGACGCCAGTCTCAACCGCCTCCGAGAAGCATTCATACGTTGTGGGCGCCTAAAAACCCACGCGCTCGGCCGAAATCTATCCCGCCCACCATTTGGGACACCTGAGATTACTATCCTACCCCCAACCCGCAATATGTCTGAAATTTTAGATGGGGGCGAAGTTTGTAACTTTCCCCAAATTCAAACAAGCGCGTCCCAAACCGAAACATTGTTCACCCTTAGTCCCCCCTCCCTCCGTTTCCCCATTCATACTTCGTGGGTCCACTAGCCGCGAAACCCCAGCCTCCTCCATCCTCCAACCCATCGCGCCCAATCCACCGCCGCCCTCCTCCATCACGCCAGAGCCGGTACCCCGACGTCGTCGTCCAACGCAACCGCAATCGCAACGCCCTCAAGGACTTAGCAGCTGAAGCCAAGGCAGAGCTGCCTCCATGATGCCGACGCTGACGTGCGCCGTACCAGAACCACTTCGACCACGCCGTCCTGCGCCTCACTGCTGCCGCTCCACTGTCGCAACCGTCCACCACATCGGAGCTATTCCCGCTACGCTGTCGTTCGCCGCCTCGGATCTGGTTCCCCGCCGCTGATAGACGGCCACCGCACCACACTCAATAACTTGGTCATGGGTTCGTCCAAGGCTCCACCATCCTCCACAACTTCTTGTTTCCAGCGAACCACAAGAAGAACGTTGGAAAAACAGAAGGAGGACACAACACTGCCAGTAGAAAGAGGTACTCCTCTTCCCTTATTCATGGAAATCTTACATCTCTGCTCACACCGTATTCATCCCACGAAAGAAACTAGTTGAGCGCTTCGTACCGCATCTTATTCGTGATACTAAATGCACAAGGTTTCCTCCCATTTACTATTTCGCATTTGCTAGAGGTCAGTAGCCCGCCTGGGTTTCAATTCAGGGTCAGTCGAATCGCAATCAAAAGAGGCAGCACCCGCTTAGGCGCGTGGAGCACCTAGTCCGCCTGTTCGCCGGGGAAGCGGTGCATCGGTGTCTATCATAGGGATGTGGGGCGCAGGAGCTGCTTGCGCCCGATTTGGAGGTCGGCGAGGCTTGAAGGGATGGCTGGGGGCAGTGCCAAGCATGGCGGTGCGGTGAGGTCGAGGGGAGGGTGGAGGCAGGGGAGTGGGCTGGTGGTCACTAGCGTTTCGAGGAAGATCGTAACACTGACTGGCTAGAGGTAGATGAAGGCGATCTGCCCATTCTTTGTACATCGGACGATGCAGAAAAAATGGACTGACCTATTTGTTTTCAGTCGACTGTTATTTTCATAGGACCACACCTTGTGGTGTGTTGGAGGAGCATCTGCATTTCCCAGCCATCCCTGTGCTCATATTTCAAAATCCTAGAATCTAGTAATTTCGTGTGCCATGCATGTTGTAGATCTATCATATGTCTCCCGTCATTTGTTTTTCGCCGACCTGCTCTCTGCTACCTTTACACTGTACTACTTGTGCACACACTTCACCCATACTCACACTATTGTTTTTTTATGCATGGGTATTTCAGACTCTGACGCAGTGTTGATGAATACAAAAAAGAAACGATAGAAGTCGCTCCAGTGTAATTCGAAGATAAGCACTAAGCGTCCCAGCGCTCTAAAGGGTGGAGTGCCAGTAGATGGAGACAGTAAATGTAGCTCTGCAGTTGATGATCTCAATTGCCATGCACAACCATCCCAGGTGCTTGCTTTAACTTCACAACACAAATGTGGTTGCATGTTGCATATGGTGTCTAGCTTGTATTGCTTCCAATTTGGTTAAATTGCATCAGCTTACTTTACACATTATACCTTTGATAATGACATGCCTTCCTATTTTTGATACATAGTACATATGTCTATTAACCGTGTTCGTACATCAAACTAATGCTCTTTTGTATCCCTCATCAATCACTTATGACGAGACAGTCACCCCAACGGGTTACTGTGAGACGCGCTACTCATTTAAAGAGTGCAGTGTCACCCTCCCCACATGATTCTCAAGAAATAGCAAGGCTAAATGAAGATAGTCAAAGTAGCTCTCTAGTTGATGACCGCAATTCCCCCCACACCACCATCGCAGGTGCTTGCTCTTACTTGGCAGTGTGATATGTGGTTGCATGTTGCATATGGTGTCTACCTTGTAATGCTTCTAATTAGGGTAAATTGCATCTGCTTAGTTAACACATTATACCCGTGAATATGACATGCATTCCTGTTTTTGGTACATATTATGTCTTTCTATTAACCATGTTCTTAATCAGACTACTTTTCTTGTGTATTCCTCATCAATCACTTCTGACGAGAAACCTTCAAGTTGACAGTTTATTATTGGTTGCATCTTGCATATCATTTCAAACATGTATTGCCTCTAATTTGTTGAAGTGCCACTTATAATGAGACACATCTAACTTGTTAGAGTGATTTTGGTTGGATCTTTCATATGGTGTCTAGATTGCATTGCTTCCAATTTGTTGAAATGCCTTCTGCTTAACGTTTTTTGTACATATTCCATCCTCCTACAATGTGGTTGCCATATATAAAAGTTGTGTTCGTCAGTATCATGCATCAACTAATTTGGAAGTGCGAATTTCATTCCTTTTTCTTGTGTGTTTACTTGACAAGGCAAAATCTAAAAGGACGAACTCACGGAATGATGGTGGTCCTCTGGAGCAACCGAAACAGATGATCTCTGCAGATTCTCCTGCTACTCCTATCAAGCAAGGCAAGTTCCAAATCTCATCTCCCTACTCCACAACCCTGTGTGCTTGCTCTAACATGGCAGGTGTGATATCTGGTTGCATGTTGCATATGGTGCCTAGCTTGTATTGCTCCTAATTTGTTAAATTGCATCTCCTTAGCTTACACATTATACATGTGAATATGACACACCTAGAGAAAAATAGGCACATCTAGAATACCAAATGCACATCATTGGATACATAATGAGTTGTATTTTCAGATTGTACATGTTTGGTATTGTAGATGTAGACAGTTTTCTCTATACACTTGGTCAAAGTTCACAAAGTTTGACTTTCAAAAAAATCTATAGGCACTACATTGTGGAACGGAGGGAGTATTGCTTCTAATTTGGTCAAATACATTTGTTAGGCCACCCTTTTAATTTGGCAAAGTGATATTGGTTCCATCTTTCATATGGTTTCTAGTTTGCATTGCTTCTAACTAGTTCAAACACCTTGTGCTTAGTTTATACTTTATACATCATACATGTCAATATGTCACGCCGTCCTGTTTTTCATACATATTCCATCCTCCTATCATGCGGCTGCCTTACATGAAAGTAGTGCTCGTCAGTATCATGCATCAATGAGTTCTGAAGAGCAAATTTTATTCCTTTTTCTTGTGGGTTTTACTTGACAAGGCAAAATCAAAAAAGAGGAAGGAAAAGAGTAAGGAAGGTGATGGTGGTGGTCCTCTGCAGCAACGTAAACGGAGCATTTGTATGGATTCTCCTTGAACTACTAGTGCATTACAAGTTCCAAGTCTCCGCTCCCCTACTCCACCATCCAAGGTGCTTGCTCTAACTTGGCAGTGCGATATCTGGTTGCATGTTGCATATGGTGTCCAGCTTGTATTGCTCTTAATTAGTGTAAACTGCATCTGTTTAGCTTACACATGATACGTGTGAATATGACACGCTTTCCTGTTTTTGGTACATACTATATCTGTCTATCACACCATGTTCTTACATGAAACTACTCTTCTTGTGTATCCCATGCCAGTCACATATGATGGGACACCTTTAAGTTGGCAGTGTGATATTGGTTTACGTCTTGAATATGATTTCTAGCATGTAGTGCTTCTAGTTTGATGAACGCCACCTATGATGAGACAGTTTTAACTTGGCAGAGTGATATTGATTGCACCTTCCATATGGTGTCTAGCTTGCAGTGCTTCTAATTTGTTGAAGTGCCTTCTGCTTAGTTACCACATCATAGGTGTGAATATGTCAAGCTGTCCAGTTTTTCGTACGTATTCCATCCTCGTATCATGACTTTGCCTTTCATCAGAGTAGTGTTCGTCAGTATCATGCATGAATGAGTTCTGAAGAGCGAATTTTATTCTTTTTCTTGTCGGTTTGACGTCAGAATGCAAAATCAATAAAGCGGAAGGAAATTGGTAAGGCATTGGATGATGGTGGTCCTTTCGAGCAACTGAAACGGAGGGTCTCTACAGATTCTACTCCGCCATCCTCCCAACAAGATTCGCAAGACAACGCAAGGCTAGACAGTCAACGTAGTTGTGTAGATGATGAGCACATCTCCCCTACTCCACCATCATAGATGCTTGCTCTAACTTGGCACTATTATATATGGTTGCATGTTGCGTATGATGTCTAGCTTGTATTGCTTCTAACTTTGTTGAATTGCATCTGCTTACTTTACACATAATGCCTGTGAATATGACACCCATTCCTGTTTCTAGAACATACTATATCTGATCACACCATGTTCTTACATCAGACTACTGTTCTTGCATATCCCGCATCAGTCACTTATGATAAGGCACCTTTAAGTCACCACTGTGATATTGGTTGCGTCTTGCATATGATTTCTAGCATGTACTCATTCTAATTTGTTGAAACGCCAGACAGTTTGAACTTGGCAGAGTGATATTGGTTGCAGCTTTCATATGGTGTCTAGCTTGCAGTGCTTCTAATTTTTTGAAATGCCTTCTGCTTAGTTACCACATCATATGTGTGAATATGTCACGCCGTCCTGTTTTTCAGACATGTTCCATCCTCGTATCATGTGTTTGCCTTTCATCCGAGTAGTGTTCGTCAGTATCATGCATGAATGAGTTCTGAAGAGAAAATTTATTCCTTTTTCTTACCGGTTTGACTTCACAATGCAAAATCAATATAGCTGAAGGAAATTAGTCCGGCAGTGGATGATGGTGGTCCTTCGGAGCAACTCAAACAGAGGGTCTCTACAGATTCTACTCTGCCATCCTACCAACAAGATTCGCAAGACAACACAAGGTCGGATAAGATCAACGAGGTGTGTAGATGATGAGCACATCTCCCTACTCCACCATCATAGGTGCTTGCTCTAACTTGGCACTATTATATGTGGTTGCATGTTGCGTATGATGTCTAGCTTGTATTGCTTCTAACTTTGTTGAATTCCATCTGCTTACTTTACACATATATAATGCCTGTGAATATGGCACATGTTCCTGTTTCTAGAACATACGTGTAGATGATGAGCACATCTCCCTACTCCACCATCACATGTGCTTGCTCTAACTTGGAACGGTTATGTGTGGTTGCATGTCCATATGATGTCTAGTTTGAATTGCTTCTGATTTTCTTGAATTGCATCTGCGTAGCTTACAACTTATACCTGCAACGATCACTTACCCATAAGACACATTTAACTTGGGAGTGTGATGTAGGTTGCATCTTGCATTGTCTTCTAGCTTGTACTGCTTCTAATTTCTTGAAATGGCACTTACGATGAGACACCTTTTACCTGATAGTGATATTGGTTGCATGTTCATATGGTGCCTAGCTTTCATTTCTTCTAATTTTGTTGAAATGCCTTCTGCTTACTGTTTTCATACATATTCCATCCTCCTATCGTACGTCTGAATATGCAATGCTGTCTTTTTTGTATATATTCCATCCTCCTATCCTGCGCTTGCCTTACATCAAAGTAGTGTTCGTCTGTATCGTGCATCAACCAGTTATGCAGAGCTAATTTTATTCATCTTCTTTTGGTTTTGACTTCATAAGGCAATATCAGAAAATAGGAAGGAAAAGAGTAAGTTAGGGGATGTTGGTGGTCCTCCGGACCGACGCAAACAGAGACTCTCTAGATTTGCCATCGCTATCGCTAATGAAGTTGAAGTCCCAAGTCTACATGATGAGTTCATCTCCAGACTCCACCATCGCAGATGCCCGCTCTAAGTTGACAAAGGTGATAATTGGTTTCATGTTTCATATGTTGTCTAGCCTGTATTTCTTCTATTTTGATTAAATTGCACCTGCTGAGTTTATACGTTATACATGTGCATATGAGCCTTTCTATGTCTAGAATACAATGCATCTATCAATCATACCATGTTCTTACATCAAAGTACTGATGTTATGTATCCCGCATCAGTCACTCATGATTGGACGCTTTTAACATGGCAGTTTGATAGTGGTTGCATCTTGCATTGGTTTCTATGTTGTACTGCTTCTAATTTTTCGAGATGCCACTTATGACAAGACACTTTTAACTAGGCAGAGTGATATTGGTTGCATCTTTCATATGGTGTCTAGCTTGCATTACTTCTATTTTCTTGAAAATCCTTCTGCTTAGTTTACACATCATAGCTGTGAATATGTCACGCCGTCCTGTTTTTCTTACATAGTCCATCCTCATACGGTTGTCTTACATCAAAGTGTTGCTTGTCTGTATCATGCATCAATGAGTTCTGAAGAGCGATTTTATTCTTTTGTGTTGTGTGTATGCCTTGACATGGCAAAGTCAAAAAAGAGCAAGGAAAAGAATATAGTAGGGAATGGTGTTACTCGTCGGGTGAAAGGGAAAAGGATCTGCCCTCAAGATTCTGCTGGTAATTATAGTGCAGTAGAAGGTCCAAGTCCACCGGCTAAATCTACAAACATAGTATCACCTGCTCCACCACCTGCTGCATCTGCTTCAACTGTACCAGCATCTCAATGAGTTACTCATTCGTTTGCTCCGGAACTGGCCAGTTCCCAAGCTGCATTCACACCTAACACTACTTCTGAAGCACCGCTAACACAACAGGACTTGGCAAGATCAGGTGAACCTCATGAGCATCAACACCAAGACGGTACCTGACCAAGTCAAGTTGCAGTTGCATGCTCCTTTATATGTACTCTGACAGTTTGATGTGCACTAACACTTTCCATATTCGTTGTTGAACTAGCACCACGGCAAGCGAAAGCAGACATCGTGGATAATTCTTGACAGATTAACAAAATCTAAAGGAGGAAGAATGGAGATCCATTTTGAGGCAGGTTTAAAAGGCCACCGATGCTCTGAGTCACCAAGTTAGTATCGAGGCAGCCATTGCCGTTAGGTGTCATGCCCGTATCCTCCCAACGTGGATCCAAAGACAGAATGAGAAAGACAATACCCAGTTTAACACCTTCCTTGACCATTTATCCGTAAGTAATGTTACTCATCACAATTTGTAATATTGTCTTGCTCTGTGCCATACTTTCTAGCTTCCTCCTAATAAGACTCACATTCTTTTTTCAACAGATGAGGTTCAAGTTGGATCCGAAAGATGATGCAACTAAACAAGCATGCTCTCATGTTTTTCAGTCTGCTCCGCAACAGTATCGGTACCACCTTAGAAAATCTCACTTTGAAGGCAAGGCTAACAATGAAATCGCCCAAACATCTCCGGTGGAATATATTACAAATGAAGGCTGGACAACCCTTGTTAAACACTGGTCTGATCCAAAGTATTAGGTAGGGTATATGTATTTGATCAGACCACATATTGAACTTGTATTTATGTATGTGCCTTACAAGTGTATCTTCTTCTAGGCTAACTGTTTGAAGAATAAGACCAACCGTTCTAAAGTGAAATTCCAACAGACAACAGGATCTCGTAGCTATATTGCACACTACGAGGCTCTTGTAAATAGCTGCTACTTCCTTCTTTTTTCTGTGCCATATTATCGTATCTATATTGACTTGTTCCAAATACAGAGGAAAACCCATGCGGACCAAAAAGAACCTGAACTGAATGCAGTGCAAATCTTCAAGGATTGGCACACCAGCAAGATGAAGGGCATGTACACACTAGTTCAGGCCGCTGTTGTAAGTCCTTACTCCTCCCGCCTTTGAACTGATTGGTAATATGATGTGTTCATTTAACTGCTTCGTTGCAACCAATGTTAGTTACTCTGTTCACTTTTATACATAGTTGTCTTAACTTATCATTTCACCTTACATGGTTGAAAAGAGATGAAGGATATTATTTTGGTCTTGATCTGTAATCTAGTTGTGATGTTCACGTGCGCACACAAGGATACAATAGCCTGTTTGTTTTATATTTGTTTTCCCATGATATGAATGATGTCTCTTTATCCTACTTTAAACCATGTCTCTTTATCCTTAGATGTCAAGGAATGTGAGGAAATAAACAATACAGTAGGCATGCTACATGGACATATGTTCCGAAAGTGATTTTATTATGTAGTTGGCACTACAATACATGCTAATGTATTACAGTAGTTCACCAAAATAAGTTATGTATAAACGTGAAACCTACTTTGTTTGTTTTTGTCTCATTAGTAACTTATCTCGTACACTAATCTACAAGTTCAAACTTTCAGCAAGCTATGGAACAAATGATTGAATAGCCACAACCACCAAGGTGACGAGGCTACCACAGCACAATGTCACCTCTTGCTGCGGTCGTCCAAGATCTCTCCACTAACGAAGGCAAAAAGCACCTTCCTGCGTAATTCTGGGTTGGTTGTCAAGGTAACCTCGTCCAAATTGTCTACTGAACAAAATCTTCTGGCTAGACAGAGTGATATATCTGTGCTCCAGACACAAGTCCAATCCCTAATAGACATTGTGTCGGAAACAAAAATAGTGGTTGACAAATGTCGTGAAGATATGAATGGTTTTGAAACCAGACTATCAGACATTTGCTTCGTTGTTCAAGAGCAATGGCGGAAAAAGGGGAAGATCGTGTCACTCCATCAGATACTATAGCCTGAAACATAAGCACTAAGGTCAAATGATTTGTGCTTCTATACATCTGATGGTGCTTTTATCTGCAAGGACTGTAAATTTTATGCCAACATGCCTTTTGTTGTATGGTTGGAATTTATTTTGTTGTGATACAACATTTATGATGTTGCCAAAGGTTGCAGCAATTACGACACTATTATTGTATAGTGTAGGTTTATCTTAGTAATGTATTCGGCCGAAAGCTTCATAGGAGCCCAACATGCCAACATTCGTCGGGCCCATTCCAATTGGGCTAAAAACGATTCTGGGCCGGAATTTGCATGTAGCCCACTAAAAATATCTGGGCCTAAATCAGCATAAGCTTTCATATTTTTCTGGTAGGCTCGTGCCCATAGTGGGCCTTTAACAGGCCTAAATATAATTTGGGCCCTCAGTAATAATAGGCCGTTTACATGTGTAAATATCTCGAGCCCATAAAAAACATGGGCCTTTAGTAGGCCGAAAGTAAGATTGGGCCCTGATTGTGCCAAATAACCCACTGGTCTTAGCAGGCCAAAATGGTGGCCCATTTACAATGCGGATCGCCCACAGGCTGAAATTCAGACGGGTCGTAAATGCGCCGACCTACTATACAGGCCTTTAACAGGCCGAAAGTTTGGTCGGGCTTGATTAGTGTCATTTTTATATGGGCCGTTAGTAGGCCCGATGTGGCGTTGGGCCACATATGTCCCATGGATTTCATCCGACACTAACAGGCCGAAAGTCACAACAGGCTGAAAGTGGACCAAATCTGTAGTGGGCCTCTAACAGGCCGAATGTCAGACATGGCCGAATATGACCCATATCCTTCACGGTCGTTTATGGGTCGAAAGTTTCAATGGCCTATAAATGAGCCCAAATGAAGCAAGACCTTTAACAGGCCGGAAACACACTGGGCCGTAATTCGGCCCAAATTCTTAGCGGACTGTTAACGGGCCAGAAGTGACCATGGGCTGCAATGATGACAAGTTTAGGACGGGCCGTTGACGGGCCGATTTAACACTAGCCATACGGGCCTTAACTGAGAATGTTGGGCCTTTATCTGGGCCGGCCCATTATGGTCTGCAAAATCTTGTGGGGCCTTAGCTGGGCCAGCCCATTATGGCCCGCTAAATCTTGTGGGCCTTTAGTTGGGCCGGCACATTTAATCTTTATGGGCC
The DNA here is from genome assembly GCA_021605205.1 of Aegilops longissima. Classification (NCBI taxonomy): domain Eukaryota; kingdom Viridiplantae; phylum Streptophyta; class Magnoliopsida; order Poales; family Poaceae; genus Aegilops; species Aegilops longissima. The sequence goes on along the minus strand of CM038678.1, from coordinate 544,963,356 downwards.
ACTTTTGGGCCAGTCCACGTGTCAACGTATCATAGGCGCATCTCGCCCATTGGATGAGTGACACCTGTGCCAACGCGGAGCTGACACGTGGTTCCATCAGCCAATGCGAATTTTACATGTGGAAAATCGGCATTGGTCGTTGCTGTTAGCGGGTTATCGGATCCAAAACCGGACCCGATAGCTTAACGGCGTCCTGTTACGGTGGATGCCACGTGTCGGTCACCCTTGACGAAACCACTTCTATGACGCGTGATTTATCGTCATGGAAGTGGACACTTCCGTGATGATAATTTTGGTAATGTCATGGAACACTTCTACGACAGCACATGTATGACTATCTTGATTCTGTCATAAAATTTTCATGGATATACATGCATGACATAAAACGTGACCTACTGTGACAAACAGGTATCATCACGGAAGTCTCTTTTTTTTGTAGTGACGCGTAACTTTTTTATACTGACTCCGATTTTGATGATCTTGGGCTCGTTTTGTAGCTATTGAAAAGCTTCAGATCCTCACATAGAGAACTAACCAATATCAAACAAAATGGATGATGGAGTCAATGCAAAGGTTTGAGCATAGAATTTGTGGAACCCTTTTTGGCTTGGGATTATACTTTGGAATGTATGGTAGTAGTGGAATTGTGTGTAGAAGATGTTGACTTGAGCAAATCCATCACGAACCCCTTTGATCCCCTCTTAATAGTGCGGGATCCCTATACCTCAAGAAACATAAAAGGGCTACACTAGATAGCTCCTAGAAATCCATTCTTGGGCATATACCTTTTGTGATGGTCGTTGATCCATGCAACTACAACCAAAGGAACTAATACCTTTGACTAGAGCATTCCACTTGAGCTTAATGTTGACATTTATTCTTGGCTCAAGAAGGAAGCATAAGCCTGATCGGATCATTTGATAAAGACTTCAAATAGCTCCCCCATAAGCCATACGGGAGAACTTCATTGTATCCCATCTTCATATGTCCATCATGTGATCATCCACAAGCTTCAAGCATGTAATACTTTAGGATGCTTATCTTGAACTTGCCCTTGTTAAGCATGATCACCATTACTTGATGTCATCCTCTCATGGATAATAGGAATCTTCATATTGATGCAAGCCCATGAGAGTAACCTAACCCACATAGATATAGAAAACACATAGTATGGGTTAGTACACATAATGTAATTGACCATTCACTGGTGCGCGTCGGTCCTAAAGAAACGGTTTAAAACCCCTTTCTGCGACGGCATTTGGAACCGTCGCCAAGTGAGTGTGTGCGATAGGGTGTCCTTCCCACACGACCCAGAAATCGTCGGGGATAGGCCCTCCTGGGACCATGCTGGGGCCGTGTGCGATCGGGCGAGGCATCGAAACCCAATCATTTCTGTAGGTATGTACATCCCACACGGTGAATCCCAGAAATCATTTCCATAGGTATGTAAATCCCACATGGTGAATCCCAGAAATCATTTCTGTAGGTATGTACATCCCACACGGTGAATCTGGTCATTTTCGTAGGTATGTACATCCCACACGGTGAATCCCAGAAAAACATTTCCGTTCGTATGTATATCACACATAGTCAATCCAAGGAATATGTTTCCGTTCTTATGTACATCCCACATAGTCAATCCAGGGAAAACGTTTCCGTTCGAATGTACATCCCACACGGTTTTATGTATACACTCGTGTGTGAAAGGTGTAACTATCACACACACTCTGCCTTGGTTAACCGTTTGCTTTCATTAACTACATCACACACGATTTGATGTAGAAAACTGTGTGGCATTGGGCTATCCATCGCAAGCGCTTTTACTGCTAGAACCGTTTGCAAAGGTCCATGACCGTCTGTTTTATTTTTATTTTGCCTGTAATTTATTATTCTAATTGGAAATTTTGAAATACGAAACGTGCAATTAAAATTCTCAACACAATGGTTCAACAACGAATCCATAAATAAAATTGCCATTACAATATTTTCAGTAATTACAGGATTAGGCAGCAATTAACTATGATGAACTTGCAGTATTAAAAGGCGGTAAAGGTGAAGAGACAAGTGTAAATCATTTTGACTGCCGACGGTGTTGAAGAAGCGGAATGCCCATAATGTGCCTTCCTGCATGCCATAGGCATGAACCATTTTTGTCCAACCCCTTGTGACGATCGCCCGCCCATCCTTCACCGCCTTCAGGAAGACTTCTAGAGCATTATCATGGTAGCATGAATTATATACTTTAACCTTAGTTGCCTCCACTCCGGTCATGTAGTTGCAAGGTAATCATCAGTAAATAGCTTCAGAAACCACTGAAAAGAGAAAAATATCAAATACTAAGGTCTAATAGAGTAACTTGTTGTGGGCAGGGGGAAAAGGCAACACATTACTTACCATCCTAAAGTTCACTGTTGTCTTCGATAAAGTGTAAATAAAGAGCTTAATTCCAATCACCTGTTTCTTTCGCCTAACAATATTTCTTAGTTTCCTCTCTTGACGCTTGTTCATGAATATCTCATTGCCCCATATGCAAAATGGATCGAAGCGTGGATCAGTACCCCTCATATATGTACCTACAAGCAACCAGTAAATGTTAGAAGCTAAATTGAGATTGCACAAATGATGTAAAATACAACTACCTATGTTCCTAAGTACAAGTATTTTTTTGAGATTTCAATATGAACTACATACAGATGTATATATAATTATATATATAGTTTAGATCAGAATCTAGATTCACTCATTTTGCTCCTTATGTAGTCTATATTGGAATCTCTAAAAATACTTATATTTAGGAATAGATGGTGTATAAGACATGGGATGCAGCTAACCTCGACGGCAAACAACAGCATCGCCCATTGTAGCCCTGTGTAAGTACATGGAAAGCCGGTGTTAACTACAACAGGATTAAGATCCACCAAAAATAGCAAATGGTAATAAAATGGCAGCATCTGTAGTGATATCTTCATATTGAAAGAATAGCACAGTATCAAAGGGACAGATTAAAAAATGGATACAACTGTTAATTGCAACAGGCTTAACAACATCCTAATTCATGTTTTGTAAGTTTGTAGCCAGTGAAATACAACTCTTTAAAAATGGATACAACTGTTAATTGCAACAGCTTAATGGCCATTGAAACCGTCTTGATAAAAATGCAATTGGCGAGTTAAACATCACAAGGCAGTGCTGCCAAAGCAGATAATGGCCCAGTTGTCTATAAAAAGGTAGGGAAAATAGCTCAAACGTGTTAGGCATGTTTACTACAACATGCTTATACATCGACAGTACAAAACAGAGCCATTAATTGCAACTAGTATTGGTAAGATTGAACTGGTGGGTACATACTTGGTAAGTCCTGAGAGGTAGTTGCTGGGGCACTTCATCTTGGCCAGAGCCCGCCCAAAGTCAGCGGCGGCGGAGGCGAGCTGTTCCTCCGGGTCGAAGCGTGGATCAGTACCCCTGACATGTGTACCTACAGGCAACCAGTAAATGGTAGAAGTTAAACTGCAATTGCACAAAGATGTGAAATACTGTAAGACATGGGATGCAGCTAACCTTGACGGCAAACAACAGCATCGACCGTTATGACCCTGCGTAAGTACATGGACAAGCATGTTAAGTACAACAAGGTTAGCATCCACCAAAAATAGCAAATGGGGCAGCATCTCTAGTATATCTTCATTGCGGAGAGTAGCATTGTAGCAAATGGACAGATTAAAAAATGGATACAACTGTTAATTGCAACACGCTTAACAACATCCTAAGTCATGTTTTGTAAGTTTGTAGCCATTGAAATGCAACTGTTTAAAAATGAATTCAACTGTTAATTGCAACAGGATTAATAGATATTGAAACCGGTACTGATAAAAATGCAATTGGCATAGTTAAACATCACAAGGCAGGTGCTGCCAGAGCAGAGAATGGCCCAGATGTCTATAAACAGGTAGGGATAGTAGCAAAAACGTGTTAGGCATGTTTACTAGAACATGCTTAATACATCGACCATACAGAACATAGCCATTAACTACAACTGGTATTGGTAAGATTGAACTGGTGAGTACATACTTGGTAAGTCCTGAGAGGTAGTTGCTGGGGCACTTCATCTTGGCCAGAGCTCGCCCAAAGTCAGCGACGACGGAGGAGAGCTGTTCCTCCGGTCGAAGCGTGGATCGATTCCATCGACATGTGTACCTACAGCAACCAGTAAATGGGTAGAAGTTAAAATGCAATTGCACAAATTATGTGAAATACTGTAAGACATGGGATGCAGCTCACCTCGACGGCAAACAAAAGCATCGGCCGTTATGACCCTGCTTAAGTACATGGACAGGCATGTTAAGTGCAACAGGGTTAGCATCCACTAAAAATAGCAAATGGGAAACATCTCTAGTGATATCCTGAGTCATGCATTGTAAGTTTGTTCCTGGTATTGGTGAAATTGAGCTGGACATGGTAATATTTGAACATCACACGGTGTGTAGTACTGAAATAAAGAAGGCACGAACATGCTTAATACATCAACCGTACAAATCATAGTTGTTGGAAGTGGTATTGGTAAGATTTAGCTGGTCAGATCTTACCTGTTAAGTCATGGGGGGTAGCCGCTGGGGGACTTCATCTGGGCCAGAGCCTGCACCATGTCGGCGGCGGTGGCGGAGGCGAGGTGTTCCTCCGGGTCAACGCGCACAACGGCCATCGCGCCATGGACCGCCATCAGCTCCTGGCGAGGGGGGGGGGGGATTTGGAGGCATGAGGATGTTTCACAGGCGCCATTTAAGCAATCAGGCCGGGGACGCGATAGAGATCGGTGGGTTACCTGACTGGATCCGAGCAGAACGTAGATGTGGTTGAAGCTATGGTTGCGGCGGCGGCGGCGGTTTGAGATGCCGATAGGGGGAGGCGCGAGGGAGGGGGGATACTGAGGGGAAGGGGATGTGGTTTGAGGAATAAATTCTGGAATCGCGCGCCTAATGAAAATTTTGGTGCAAAATTTGAAACTTGGGCGGGGGAAACACACAACGCAGACGAAGCACGTAAAATACTCGTGTGCGAGAAAAAAGAAAGTTGGCAGATCCCGTCTCTAAAAAAATGTACACGTGTACTTAATTTTTTTCGGTCAATGGTACGCCTGGTTTATTAGGAAATATCGCACAGGTAACTGACTTATGGGTCATTAACGCAAAAAACGCAGACGGGTACGGCATAGAAACCGTGTTTTTGTGATCTTCTAATGATTAACGCAAAAAAACGCACACGAGCACACATACTAATCAACGCTCAAAGCCCTCAAAGGATGCTCTTACCGACATTGTACGTTAATACTACAAACTTAAAGTACTATTGGTAATTTGCTCTAATACTACAAATTTAAACTACTTCTCACATGCTGCCTAATGGCGGCAGACAGACGGACAACGACATTGAACGGGCGCGGTAGATATCCATCCCGTCATGTCCAGTCATGCATCTCCGGCATTGAACATACGAGGACACCGAAGACGCGTCGCGAGCGGCGCCCTCGCCGGTGCGCCACTTCAATGGCGCATCTCCGGCATTGAACATACGAGGACACCGAAGACGCGTCGCGAGCGGCGCCCTTGCCGGTGCGCCACTTCAATGGCGAAGGCAGTGAGAGATCGTGTGCGCCCTGAGCCGTCTTCAATGTTAAGCACGTGCTCTACAGCGGCATGAATGCGGACAATTGGCGCCGAACAAGAGCACGCACAGGGGGGGCCAGTGGGCAGGGTAGTCAAAAAACGGACTTGAGATCGATCCGGACTCCCACAAACCTCCCACACGCTTGTCTCTAATTTGTAGAAGAAATCACGTCTGATCCGCACTACAGACTGATACAGGTCAGCGTTGGATAGCTTCCGCAATTCAAGCGTGAGGTTTACGGGTCCTCCTCGAAGATGCCCTAACAAAACCTTTATCGTGCAAAAGCAACAATGAGATGGGTGATGAGGGGACGTATCAGGTGATACCAACACTAACATGCTCCTATGCTCACACTTAAAAAATCAAATTAAGTGTGAAAAAAATTCAAAAAATTCTATTTTTTTCACACTTAATGGAATTCAACAAGTGATCATGCAATGAGCTCACGGAATAATGGAATCGATACACCGAATTCATGAGTTCACCTCACATAATAATTTAGACACTTCCAGTCTATCTGAGAATATGGAACTTGTTTCCACTTACAAAATGAAGGACATGATAGAGCTATATACACAACGGGCTCTCACAGGTTATAGGCCTCCAAAGAGGAGGAGGCCGTCATTCATACTCTGTAAAGCAGCAACTGGACCGAGGCAAAAGCATGCTGCACCACCACCAACCGGATCACGCATCCTCTTCCATCTTCTTATTGGCTAGCTGTGGTCCACCTTCATCCCAGTTCTTTCTGGAGCGCCCCTGCTCTGGCCATGATGTAAGGTTCATCTACGCAATTTACCTACACATACAGAGTAACACAGCAGCAACTAAATCTGCTGGGTTTTTCCACGTCAACTCATTTTAATATGCTCAGCCATGACTGAGTTGGTGTGACTGCAAGTCTCACGACACTGTCCGTCCATAGCATATAGAGGCAATGTAAAGATTCTTGGCCCATTTCTCCTACAAAAGGACAACCGTATGACTATATTAGAGCGGTGACTGAGTTAGTGTTTGAGCGAGAAAAATAGCTCTGTAGCAACAACAGTACGGAATAATTAGTCCAGGTTGAAGTGAATTGTGAAGAGAGAACGGGGTATCAGAACTGTGGGATTAATAGCCCAGTTATGGTTTAAATACCACCCTGTCCTCAAACATGCAATTGCAAATGCACTAAAGAACAAATGATATGGTCCTACCTTCACATGGTTGCTTGGGAAAGTGGATGTTCTAAGAGTTTCTTGTGTCTCATCCGTCAATTTTCTTTTGGGAATGCTCAATATAAAAGCAGCTTGATCACCAGTGGCTGCTGTAGAAGTTATTCTATATCCATTCTCCCATCGCCGGTGAATACCTTCACTAGGATAAAGAAAATCCAATTCTACCACCTACATTACATATCAGAGGATTGAAGTGGCAATAATATTATTTTGAACAACGGGATTATATAATTCACATTTAACTAATGGACAATTTTTAATCTATTGCTAATTACCTGTTCAGAATATCCAGAGTTCCTTGACATAACTACACCCCAGCGGGTCCCTGCTGTAGTCATTGATGTAACATGAAACCCTTCTTTCCATTTCTTGTTGATCCACTTGAAGGGGAATGATTCACTGACTTTGTAAGACTGTTGAGTGTAAGGGGTTCCTAGAAAGAGTAAATGACCAGTCTTGATTAACCCCACTAATAGCTAATATCAACAACAAGGAACACTTGAACTGGAAAACAGGGCATTCAATATATCGACAAAACAGTCAGCTCTCTACCATTGAATGGAAACGCTAGCAAAATTTTAGGAAGCAGAAGCAGGACAAATACTTGAATATGGATTGACCTTTCCAAATAAATATAATAAATGATAACCATTTGGAAAAACAATAAATTCAACAAACCTTTTGACATGACAACCAAGGAACTTCCGTTTGTTGCTCCTGCTATGGCACTGATGTAGTAGTTATTTTCCCACTGCTCCATAATCCAGTCCTGGAGTACATCAAATTGGCAACTTAGGAACCCGAAATAAGAAAGCAGAATGCTCAAGAGTAATTAATATACCTTATGAAGGAATATTGGCGAAAGTTCATAAACTTGGGATGTGAACCCAGTTCCAGCGTCCATAATAAGGGCCCACAGATTTGCTGAAGATGCTACCGAACTAATAAACAATCCATCTTCATTCCCTTTCTCTATGTGTTGATGAAGTCGGGCTTCTGCTACATTGTAATGGTATCTGAGAGGGAGAATAACAAGGACGTTACTGGAAGGGGGCACTTTGAAAACCATGGCTTATGACTAGATAAGTAGCTGGAAACAATATAACGTGCTTGACTGCTATTTCTTAGTAGCACAATTGTGCAAATGTATTATCCACCAAACCTTGACATGAAGAACATAAAAAACTCGCAAAAAATCTTGTCTGAAATAAGTACAAGCTTGCCAAGTTGAGTATAATCATGTGCATCACGTGGCTACTCTGAAGTTGGAACTATTTACAAACAAATTTCAGGTTATCCATCACACACAAAATGCTAAAAAGTAGAACAGATTGTGGCAACTGGCGAGTGAAGACTCATAACATGTGCAACCTATAAAGCCATGATATACTGTGTTACCTCTGTTTCATGGGCCTCTTAGCATTATATACTGAAATCCACTGATTTGCTGGGCTTCCCAGTCGAACTTTCTTCCTCGGTTGTTCATCTTCTTCATGACTTCCTCTTCCTCGTTTTTGTCCAGCCTACATATGGAAAGTAACCAAAGGTCAAACTAAACAAGCTCCTTCAATGAGTAATGCATCAACTAAGATTTTAGGACGAGTATGAAATCAGATCTATAAGAAACAAACCTTTAGAGCACCATCGATTCTAATAGGCCTCAAATGCTGGGGCTCAATCAATTCATCAAAGAGGGAAATCAGCTTTGGGTAGTTTGGTTCTTCATCAAATTTCATGTTTGTCACGGTTTCCAGAAAAAGTTTAAAAGGAGGTGCGCAGTAACAGCACATCAGATCTGGAGAGATAGACATTTTCTTCTTGCAAACAAGAAAGCTCTTGTTCTCCCCCTGCACATCATTTAGCAGAGGTCAAATACATATGTTCACATTAACGAGAGAGAGAGAGAGAGAGAGTCATAATGAATGGGTGTGTACGCCATCCACAATCTCAATTAGTCCCTCCGTTTCAAATAATTGAAGTTTTGGGTTTGTCCTGAGTCAAACTTCATTAAGTTTGACCAAGTTTATAGAAAAATATTTCAACATCTACAACATCAAATTTGCGTCATTAGATTCATTATAAAAAATATTTTTATAGTATATATATATATATTTAATATTGGACTCCCTCCGTCAGGAAATACATGTCGGAGAAATGGATGTATCTAGATGTATTTTTGTTTTGGATACATCCATTTTCATCCATTTCTCCGACAAGTATTTTCGGACGGAGGGAGTAGATCTTAGCACATTTTTTCCATTTCTCCGACAAGTATTTTCGGACGGAGGGAGTAGATCTTAGCACATTTTTTCAGACTTGGTCAAAGTTAAAAATGTTTGACTTTGGACAATCCTAGAACTTCAATTATTTCGGAACGGAGGGAGTAGGTAATAACAAATTAATTTCACTTCACCCAACATGCATGTAAGTGGGCAGAATACATAGTCCAGGAGGTATGATCCAAACTCATCTATCCAAAGAAAAATAAAAAACCTGATAGCCTTGCCAAGGTAATCTTCCTCTGAGTAGAAATATCAATGTATATGCTAGTGATTCCAGATCATCCCTTCTGCTACCAGTACGGCCCAAATGAGCATGCACACTAGCATATCTTATTGTGCCCCTGTCCAAAAGAAGGTAACAACTGGCCAATCACAAAACTGATTTTGGAAATAAAAAATGATCGATCCTTAGATAAGAACAAACCTAAAAATATCAGGCCTCTGATCATAGTCAACATGTTGTCCAGATGATGTTTCCTTCCATCTCGATGCTGGCAGTTCAAATGGTAGGAGTAAGTACTTGCTTATATTAGGTATATTATACAGTTAAGGCGGAGAATGCTATGCAGAATCCTTATGTGTTGTGTGTGAAAATTTACTCAACTACTGGCAAAGAATAATGAATTATCTATCACAAGAAATTTGCTATGACATACCTAACCCAAGGTCAATCAAAAAAAGCTTCTTCTCATCAGGTGATCCAGGTTGTCCGAGTAGAAAATTCTCTGGCTTAACGTCTCCGTGAACAAACCTGCAAAATATTTCAATAGAAAATATATAAATCTGGAAAGCTGCATCTCAAAGCCAATTCAGTAGGACATTGGTTACCCCTTTGCATGAAGTTTTTCAAGGATAGATATAGCCTCTACAGCGATGCAAGCAACCATACTTGGAGTCATCCTGATCCAAACATTAGTTATCACTCAGCTGTTCTAATTTAAAAACAGATATGACAGAAACACAAAGCAAATAAGTGTATCCATCTTACGTTTGCCCTAGAGAATTCCAAACATCCCAAAGGCTAGGGCCTAGTATATCCATTACCTGAAACAGCAATATAATTCAGCTTGCGGTAACAATAGAACTTCCTCAAACGAATTAGATAGCGTTTATATAACTAACCAGCACATAATAGTCCCCTTGACGGCCTTTGTAGTGAACCCACGGTATACCATAACATCCGTTCAGAGAGCTTAAGAAATGCACACAAAAACATCAGAATTAGTGGGGAAGTAGTTTGGTGGGGCAAATAATAAGATTGGTTCTTCTAAGTGGTGAGCAGCGACGATAAGAAAGCCTTCTTTATATTTCAATAGATTAGAATACTGCCAAATCAATTTTAAAAACTACAAATGAAAGCAAGTTAGCAGTGTACTAATAAGCATTCACACTTTGGTGCCCTGGGTTATATACAAAATTTAGTGCAATTACATGATGACAAAAGAAAATCTTGGATCCAAAAGATAACTGAGAATCTTATAATGCGCAAAAGAGAAAAAACGTTTCATGGTACAGTTATGTATAACTCTCATGATTTCCAATATTCTTTTGTAAGAAGATAGACGCACTTAGCTTATTATAATGTGATTACCTATAAACCTGCCACTCATATGGAGGGCCATAATTGCACCCCTTACTGTTGCGATGCTCAAATTTCAAAGCAACCTGCAATGAGAGAAGACAACGCTCTTACCATCATTATATTCAAATAGCAATTTTTGAAGACAAAAGGAAAAGCAGTAAAGATAAACCTCATAAGCATCCGGTCCAGTGCGCTCTGTTCCACCAGACACTCTTCTGCCAACATAAACCTGCCCAAAACCACCCTTGCCCAATTTCCTCTCTACCTTGTATTGTGGAGAATGGCCTACTTGAACCTGTAAATGGTAAAAAGAAAACATATTTTACTGGATGACTTGCATTTCAAATTTGCCATTACCCATAAGAATTTTCGGTTCATTTAAATTGTGAACTTGTAAAACACAAAGAAAACTTCAGACGAGCTTTAGGGTATGTTTGATTTTAGCCCAAGTTTGCCCTACCACATACTTGGCTAGCCAGAATTTTCGTCAAACTTTTCCTTGCCCATGACTTGGCCAACATTGGCAAGCAAAATGAACTGGAGTTGCCATAGAGGGAATTTGGAAAGCCCTTGGCAACTCTAGTTCGTTTTGCTTGCCAATGTTGGCATCCAAATGATAAGATTATCTTGTTATAAATGAAACATGGTTCAGGTAGAGTGTGATTTCAGAAAAATGTAAATGCCTGCCTGTCTGCCAGAATGCAAGGTATATACATTAGACAGAGATTTTAAAAACAAGGATAAGCTTGAATGTGCATGTCATACTTTATTACTAGATGCAAAAAAAAGGTGATACTCAAGTTTTAGAGTGCTCTAGAAGTGGATTATGGATATGGGTTGCCTATCCTTTATATTTACGTCATTTGAGGGAGTTTCCAGCTCAGGCCAGCAAGCCCCTGGAACCTTAAGCTTCCCAAAAGAGGTTGCAGCTTCTCGAGCCCCTCAGGCCATTTCCAACGCACAGGCGCTTGTTTGGACGCTAGAGGGATTTTTCCCCACAAATTTATGTTAGCGTCGATCGTAGAGTCTTGAATTCCAACGCTGATCGCAAATTATAAGCGCTACATGGTAACGGTAGCGCCTGCCCCTCCATTAAAATCTGAGTAAGTTAAGGCAAAGCAGATTTTAAAGGATATTGTTAGCGTCGATCGTAGAGTCTTGAATTCCAACGCTGATCATAAATTATAAGCGCTACATGGTAACGGTAGCGCCTGCCCCTCCATTAAAATCTGAGTAAGTTAAGGCAAAGCAGATTTTAAAGGATATTGTTAGCGTCGCTGCTAGTGCCTGCCTCCTATTAATTAGCTCATGCAAAAAAAAAGGTGGTGCGCCCGATGGCCAATTTTGAGTTGACGCGAGAAGATTTCCCAGCATCAGGTGGGAAACGGGAGAAACTAGCGGGATCTCAATCCTAGCGTCCGCTGTTAGCGCCTGCATTGTAGATGGCCTCAGAAGACAAAGCCCAACTGTATGGAGAAGAGAAGAAAAGGCCCCCTCTGTATGGAAAACCTTAAGCACTTCCCTATATTGACAGAGGGTCTCAGCTCTTAGCCTTTGATAAATCTCATGAATTTGGATATGAAATATCTCGCTGGATCTGTCCTATTAATGCATCCGACCAAATAAGTTTTGTCCTGTTGCAAGCAGTCAACCTAAATTTCTTCCTTTAGTTACATTCGCCCAGTTGGGCCAACGCTTTAAAATAGCAGATTCACTTGCATCTAAACAAAACCTGGGTTATATTAAACTATGCCTGGGTTCAAATTAGTACTGTTTTACTTCAATGCATGTGAACCTACGGTGTTAAAGAAAGAGCAGCTTGCATGATATAAAGCCAATGTTGAAGTTCGAAGCAGCTACTTGTTGTACTGACATACTAGGTGCTAGTTGAGGAAAATGTCACCTCCATGTAGCATCTTGGGTTATCTACTGAGAAATTCAATAAAAAATGTCACCTCCATGTAAGCATCTTGGGTTATCTACTGAGAAATTCAATCTAACATATCATTCTAAAGAAACCCCAGACAGAACATAATTGCAGGCTGATGAACCTGCCCTGACAGCAGGGCACTTAGTTGCCACAATTAATTACTCCCACCATCCATTTATTTAGGGCCCAACCCCAAATTTCATTTTCTGGATTTTTTAGGTCTAATTTCCCAAGCACTATTACTGCTCCATCTTTCATGGCACACATTCCCTCCCATCCCCTCTTCATATGGAATGTGTAATTAATGTTAGCATGTAGACTTTAGCAATTCTTGATTTTGATTGGGCATGCAGGGTAGAAAAGGAAGGAGAGGAAAATCTCATGCAAGGCATGCCCAACATGCACCACGGTGTTAGCGCAAAGAATTAACACAGTGGGAGGCAAGCAGCTTAGCGCATTAATCAGATGCTTCGCATGAGGTTTCCATAGTACCCAAAACAAAGCTGCCGAGGGGAATTGAGGGAATCAGTTGGCCAAATTATAATCCCTATATAATTGCTCCAACTTTCCATTGGTATGCAAAACTTGAAAAGTTGGCCCTAAATAAACGGATGGAGGGAGCAGAACATGTGTCCCCGATGGATCCGATTAACTACTACTATTTCCTACTATTCAGGTACCTGATATTAAGGGAGAGAACTCTTCTCACATGAAAAAAGATAGCCGTCATTTCTAATGATGTTCACAACGAAAATAATAACTCATACGTGATTTTCTCTTCCTCCACATGGATCAGCAGCTTTCGTTGCAATTTAGAAACAGATATAACCAGAGCTAAGAAATGCAAGTATCAATATCAGCATACAATTGGCTGGTTCTCATGGAGCAATAGAAAAATTACAAGTAATGCCAAAATAAGTGCGAGGACAAGGAAAATGTCGTTGATTTTTTTTTCCAGTTACATCTTGTTTTACGGTCTTCACTACCTTATAAATGGGAGTTTGCAAGGCACAGTTCGTCCACGCATCCCACCTCCCTTTCCACGCCTTACTTTAAAAATCTCTAAGCTAAATAAATGAAACACCGTGAAGCATGACACTGAGCACGGAGGTGTACGCCAGCATAGGCAGAAGTTGCATGAGTGCGGCGGGCGTAGGTAAAGTCTGAGGCGGGCAATTATATAATTTTTTAGGTAGCAAAGCAAGTGCATTAGCTAGTTATTCTACATATTTTAGTCCAAAATTCCAACACAAATAGCTCCATATGAATTACCATTTACAGACATAACTCTTTTTTTTGGGAACCGTTTATAGACATAACTGATAAAGCTGTATTATGATAGGATGGGCCACGTCAAACCACGACAAAATATAAGATTTGTCGTTATCTTCTAAACCCTGACACCACAAGGAGAGCCGCAAATCAAAACACACAAAATAGTATGAGCCATAGTGCATTTGAACAAATACCTTCTCTGGGACTGGAGATGCATCATCTTCACCACCACCAATCTTGTCAGGACTCACGCCATCCATCTTGACAGCCTTATCAGCAAATTCCTCAATGCGCTGTGGACCACCCACAGCACCTCCACCAACACCAGCTCCAGGAAGAACCTCAAAAGGCTGGTCTGGATCCAAGTCAATCACAGGAACACCTCTCCCTCTTCCTCCTGCCCTTCCCCTTCCTCGCCCTCCACCTCTCCCACCCCTTCCTCTGCCACGCCTTCCTGCCACCGTAGGCGCTGCCACTGGCAAGTTCTCTGCTGGGTCCTGTACGTCGAGATCCTCAACCTTCCTCGACTTCAACCGGGATTGTCGGACTCCACTACGCAACTCTGGCATCCTTTCTCCCCATGCACTTCCTACCACATACTAATCTGCCACACGAAATCAACAAGAGCATGGGTTAGCACAAACATACTACATTCTACCAGCGAGCAATCAAACATAAATTACTGCTCAAAACATGAAATCCCACATCCAGGATAAAAAATATATTTATCTAGCCTGCAGAAAAGCAGTTCTCCTTTCTACTACTCCATAACCATCCAGAACACCTGCACAAGGTCACGGCCCTTGTTCTTCTACGGCCACAAATCTAGGATTCGGCAACTGAGGTTCCCCAAACAGTCCTCATCCCCAAATCCTATCCCGATCTCCTCGACACAGATTTCTCTCACCAGAACCGATCAAAACCTGGACCCAACACCCACACACGCGTCGCCGCGTCATCGGGATGAACCCGATCGTCCCCGAAAACCGTGGCCCGAGCCAGCCGCCGCCACAGGAACACGCGCAGCAACCCAAATTTGCGCCACGGAAACGGGGAGATCAGCGGGCGCCGGAACGACCGCCTCGCGATCGGACGCGCCGGACCGGAAGATCGGTCTACCAGGAGGCGATCACCCGCGCCCGCAGCCGCCGCCGCCGACCCGGGAGGCAATCGGCGACGCGCGCGGCACCCGGCGATCGGGGCGAGGGGGAGAAGACGGGGACGGGGAAGGTACGGAGTGCGGGACCCGGCGCTCACCTTGGGGGTGGAGACCGAGCGGCGGCGGCGGCGATGAGGAGGCGGCGGGGAGAGGGGGGGTGTGGGGAGTTTGGTGTTTGGTGCCCCGCGGAGGCGCACACACATACACGCACGCCGCTGTGGCTGTCTGGACTGGAAGGGAGAGGAGGAGGCCTTGGCTTTTTGAAGCCTTCGCGTTTTGCGTGTTTTTTTTTTCTTGTTCCAAATGTGTTCCCTCTGTCAGTCAGTCGCTTGGGTGGGAGGCAGGGGCCGAGTGCTCACGCGTGCGTGCTCCGGCTGGATTTAAGGACAGGATTAGCCTCGGGGGAGTCATGGATAACGTGGTTTGCGCGGTGGGCCCGGAAGGTGTCTACTGCTAGCATCTCAGCGAGATTTTTCGCTTCTGAGCTCGAAGTGTCGTGGAACGTGTTGCTGCCGCCTTTGGTTTTGAAGAGGAGTTTGTTCGGTGTTTGGGAGCGAAATGGCACTCCTTTGTTTGCTCTTCCTTTTTCTTGCACATAAATGAGTTTTTAGGGTAACCTTTTTTTTTTAGAATAGAGTAGGCAGCCTACTCAATACGGAGCAGTACATTAAGAGAGGATTAGATGACGAAGACTATTCGGCACGTTCGCGATCAACTCTTGCTCTCCCGAGCTCCTGGTTAGTGCAGTCAGTCCATGAGCCAACTTGTTCCTGTTCCTCTTCACGCACTCAATACTAGAGGCTGAGAAGGCGGCCAATGACTTCTTGATGTCCAAGATTAGACCATAATTGGGTGACCGTGTAGGCTGTGGTGCCATCAGTTCATTAGCTATTGTTTGATTGTCCGTCTCAATGGTCACTTGGCCATTATACCCCTTTGCTATGAACTGCACTCCTATCAAAATGGCTCTGGCTTCAGCCTCCTCAACACTCCGACATAGGGGCAGAATCTTGCAGACTGATTTGAGGACAGAGCCCCTGTAATCTCGGTCCACGGCGCCAGCTGCACTTTCTCCTGTCTCATCTAAATAGACGACATCCGTGTTGATTTTAACTGTACCACGTACAGCCGGAATCCACTTTTCATCAGGATTTCCATTTGCATGGATGGGGCGAGCTGAAATCTGGGCGTCAATTGCTTGACTGTTTCCTTCATTCTTTCCATCAGCCCAATCAGCTGATGCCACTGCCATTCTTAAATCCTCCTCATACTTTTTCAGAAACAACATTGATCCGCTGATGGTCTCTCTGCCATTATTTCGCAAGCAGTCCTCTCTGAGATGCCAGCATGGTGAGAGTAGCATAAGGATTTTGGTGCGCATTTCCTCACTTTCTATATCCAGCACTACTTGCAGCCAGTTCTCACCTGTGAACCAAAATTTATGTTCAGCAGGTAAACTCCACACCTCTCTCATAGCCGCTCTCAAGGCTCTAATCTTGGTACACATGACCACCGCGTGGTATTCATTTTCTGTCCCATGTGCGCAAATGCTGCAGGTAGCATCCAGCTCGAGGGTTCTTCTCCACTTGTTCTCTTTTGTTGCTAGGGTATTGGTAGCCGCTCTCCAACCAAAGATTCGAATCTTTTCAGGCACCTTGGATTTCCAGATTAGGTCCCATATGCTACGGTCATTTGGGTCCCAAGTTGAGCTTGAGGAGTTTTGAGCTAGTTGTGGCAAGCTTGTCGCTGCAAGTTTGTAGGCGCTCCTCATCGAGAACTCACCATTTCTCTCGTAATGCCACGCCACGCAATCTTCCACATCCGAGGACGGAATGTGGATTTTGCAACTTGACGCTCAAACTGAGGACACCCTCATTTGGGCGTGGAATGTGGACGGAGTATATTCTGCATCTTCAGCCTATAAGATGCTTTGTGAGGGAGGAGTCCGTTTCCACTCCTTCGGTGCCATCTGGAAATGCTGGGCACCTCTTGCGTGTAAGATCTTCATGTGGCTGGCAGTGCAATATCAATTATGGACGTCAGATAGAAGGACTAGACATGGGTTACAAGACCAAACATCTCAATGCTACCTATGTGACCAGGAGGAAGACACGGTCGACCACATTTTGCAGCAGTGTGTGTTCTCGCGGCAAGTGTGGTCTAGTTACATTGCTAGGATGGGATTGCGGATGGAGCTTTGCCCAGCAAACGACTCTAGGTTGGTGCAATGGTGGTCAGATGCCAGAAAGCGAATACACAAGCAAACTCGGAAAGGATTCGACACGTTCGTAATGCTTATCTGCTGGACATTATGGAAGTAGAGGAACGCGTGAGTGTTCGGATCGGGCCAGATCAGGAACGTGTGGGATACGGTGGACACGATCTTCGACGACTTGAGGACTTGGGCCACGGCAGGAGCGTTTGGAGCACAACATGTACCTGAGTAGTAGAGTAGCGTGAGGAGTGGAGTGGAGGCTTGGTTAGGGTCGGCTTGTGGCCCTTGCCAGCACTTTGTAATATCTTGTACATATTTTTCTCTCTTCTATAAAGCTAAGGTACGCCTTTGGCGTACCCTCGAAAAAAAACTCCTCATTCCACTCCTTTCTATCGGCATGCATGAGTTGATTGACCCATCTAATCCGAGATCTCCGTATGAATGCAGCTGTCGTGAGTCCCTCCCGTCGTGGGATCCATTGGTCACGTTTTATTTGGATTTTTTGGCCATCCCCAACTCTCCATTTAATTCCTTTTTTCAGAAGCTCAAGACCAAACTCTATAGCTCTCCAAACTGATGCATTTGTCGCAAACACTGTATCCAAGAGATTTCCATGGGGAAAATATTTGGACTTTAGGACTCTCGCACGTAGGTTGTTCGGTTTCTGGATCAGTCGCCACCCTTGTTTAGCCAAGAGTTCTTGATTAAATAGGTGCATATCTCTGAAACCAATGCCCCTTGCCCTTTTCAGTTTAGCCATCCGTTCCCACGACATCTAGTGTACCTTCTTGTGTCCCTCTTCATCACCCACCAAAAGTCCCTGATCATTCTTTCATATTTTTCGCCGAATCCTTTAGATAGCATGAAGACGCTCATGGTGAAGGTTGGGAGGGCCTGAACCACTGACTTAACATGAACCTCCTTCGCTGCATAAGACATAAACTTCTCAGACCAGTCGCTGCATGATGACCCACAAGTATAGGGATCAATTGTAGCTCTTTTCGATAAGTAAGAGTGTCGAACCCAATGAGGAGCAGAAGGAAATGATAAGTAATTTTCAGTAAGGTAATGTCTACAAGTGCTGAAATTGTAAGTAGCGGAGTAGTTTGATAGCAAGATAGTTTGTAACGAGCAAGTAACGATAATAGTAACAAAAGTGCAGCAAGGTATCCCAATCCTTTTGAGGCAAAGGGCGGGCCAAAACAG
Source organism: Aegilops longissima (assembly GCA_021605205.1). Lineage (NCBI taxonomy): Eukaryota > Viridiplantae > Streptophyta > Magnoliopsida > Poales > Poaceae > Aegilops > Aegilops longissima. Next base: position 544,944,826 of record CM038678.1, on the reverse strand, counting down.
TCTCTTATGATAAGCAAAGCGTTCTTGAGGGTACACGGGAATTTCATCTAGTCACTTTCATCATGTTGGTTTGATTTGTGTTTGCTACTTTGATAATTTGATATGTGGGTGGACCGGTGCTTAGGTGTTGTTCTTACTTGAACAAACCTCCTACTTATGATTAACCCGCCCGCAAGCATCCGCAACTACGAGAAAAGTATTAAGAATAAATTCTAATCATAACATTAAACTCTAGGGTCCAATCAGTCCCTTACGAAATAGTGCATAAACTGGGGTTTAAGTTTCTGTCACTCTCGCAACCCACCATCTATTTGCTACTCCACAATGCATTCCCTTAGGCCCAAATATGGTGAAGTGTCATGTAGTCGATGTTCACATGACACCACTAAGGAAATCACAACATACATACCATCAAAATATCGAATACATATCAAATTCACATGATTACTTGCAACATGATTTATCGCGTGACCTCAAGAACGAAAGTAACTACTCACAAATAATAAACATGCTCATGATCAGAGGGGTATTAATATGCATAATGGATCTGAACATATAATTTTCCACCAAATAAACCATATAGTAATCAACTACAAGATGTAATCAACACTACTAGTCAAACCCTAGCAACAATCTATAGTTTGGGTAACAAGATTGAATACAAGATATGAACTAGGTTTTGAGATGAGATGGTGCTGGTGAATATGTTGATGGAGATTGCCCTCCCCAAGATGGGAGAGTTGTTGGTGATGATGATGACGATGATTTCCCCAGGAGGAAGTTCCACGCAGAATTGCTCACGGGAGGCAAAAGTGCTCCTGCCCAAGTTTCGCCTCGACGGCAAGGCTCATTCCGAAAGTCTTCCCTTATTTTTTCTAGGTCAAAATGACTTATATACTGAAGATGGGCACTGAGGTGGGCCGAGGAGGCCACAACCCACCAGGCGCACTGGGGCTGGCGCGCCAGTGGGTTGTGCCCACTGGTGGCCCCCTCCGTGTTTATTGGCTCCAATATTCCTCAAATAATTCATAAAAATCTCCGTAAAGTTTCAGCTCATTTGGAGTTGTGCGAATGTAGCTTTTCCAGTCCGATTTCCAAATTGCCAATTCTCCCTCTTGGTGTGTTCCTTGTAAATTATGAGAGAAAAGGCATTAGAATTACTCTAAAATGCATTATTATGGATAAAAACATTATAAATAATAGTAAGGAAACATGATGCAAAATGGACGTATCAACTCCCCCAAGCTTATACCTCGCTTGTCCTCAAGCGAAAACCGAAATCGAAAAACATGTCCACATGCTTTGAGAGAGAGGTGTCGATAAAAACAAAATACGGACATAGAAGCATCATGGTGATTATTATAACAACAACGAAAATGAACATAGGACTTTTATCATAAAACTTGCATCATATACTTCCCATGAATAAGTAACAGTTCATCACATAATCGAAGTATAAAGCAAAAACTTTATTAGAAACCAACAAACTATGTTCTCAGTCAACTTTGCAACTACAATTCATCATCTTTCTAGGAAGAGTCACGTGTCGGAGCCTTTTAAGCAAGTCCGCATACTCAACCATCATATAGTCTTCTATGATTGCTAACACTCACCTTGTACCTATGAGCAAAACATTTCAACCGGACACATAGAAAGATAGGGGCTTATAGTTTCGCCTCCCAACATACTCACCTCAAGGGTGATGTCAACAATACTAACTCATGCTATCTATATTCAACTGGACATATGTGCCTAGATCTTTCCTCACCACATGATGCTTGCCAAAAGAGAAAATAAAAAGGAATAGAAGGAAAACTTTTGACTCTTTGCATAAAAGTAAATACATAAAAGTAAAAGATAGGCCCTTCGCAGAGGGAAGCAGAGGTTGCCATGCGCTTATTTGTTTGCATGCTCAATCCCTTAGTGCAAGAGAACATCACGTTGTATTGCCCCTTAAGATGACAACCTTTATTATGTAGTATGCCGCCTTTATTCTTTGTCATCCAAGTTCGTACAACACTCAATTTTCTCTTACACTAAATGATCTCACATATTTAGAAGCAATTTTTATTGCCTTTTTGCACTGATGACAACTTACTTGAGGGATCTTGCTCAATCCATAGGTAGGTATGGTGGACACTTGAAAAAGATTTGGGTTTAAGGGTTTTGGGATGCACAAGTAGTATTGTCGGTGTCAAAACCGGCGGATCTCGGGTAGGGGGTCCCGAACTGTGTGTCTAAGGCTAATGGTAACAGGAGGCGGGGGACACAATGTTTACCCAGGTCCGGGCCCTCTCGATGGAGGTAATACCCTACTTCCTGCTTGATTGATCTTGATGATATGAGTATTACAAGAGTTGATCTACCACGAGATCGTATAGGCTAAACCCTAGAAGCTAGCCTATGATTATGATTGTGATTGTTGTCCTATGGACTAAACCCTCCGGTTTATATAGACACTGGAGGGGGCTAGGGTTACACAGAGTCGGTCACAAGGGAGGAGATCTACATATCCGAATTGCCAAGCTTGCCTTCCACGCAAAGGAGAGTCCCACCCGAACACGGGACGAAGTCTTTAATCTTGTATCTTCATAGTCCAACAGTCCGGCCAAAGTATATAGTCCGGCTGTCCGAGGACCCCCTAATCCAGGACTCCCTCAGTAGCCCCTGAACCAGGCTTCAATGACGGTGAGTCCGGCGCGCAGATTGTCTTCGGCATTACAAGGCGGGTTCTTCTCCAAATCTCGAGTACCTGTCGTAACGAGTAGTGTCTGGATTCCCATGAATGTTGCACTCCTCGGCTTCTGTGCTTTAATAATGGCTATCTCCATGCGTCGAGCGAATGCGAGAAGTCGAGGCATTTTTACATTTGCCACCCTAACCATGTAAGTAAGTCGCCTATTTAAAGGGACGGGGATCCTCATATCCAGATCACACCATCCTCCCACAACGAGTATCTCTCAGAGCGCGCCCGGAAAAGACCATCCCATCATGGTCGGCCATCGCAGCTCCTCCTCTCGCTCCCATAGCACTAAGCCAGGCAACTGGGAGAAGTGTTCCGTCCCCCAGAGCCAATTAGTAGAGTTGCAGGCCCAGGGGTTTCTCCCTCCTGCGTATATGATCCCCGTCCGAGCTGGACTAGCCACTTATAATGGCGGGAAGAAAGCGGAGAGATTTCCCAACCCATCCAGGGGGGAGCGGGTATGCCTTGTCCCTTACTTATTGAGGGGACTCGGATTTCCAATCCATCCGTTCTTCCGCGGGCTCCTGGAGTTCTATGGCCTCCAACTGCATAATTTTACTCCCGCCTCCATATTACACATCGCCGGCTACGTCGCCTTTTGCGAGCTGTTTCTGGGCTGTGAAGCTCATTTCGAGCTATGGAAGAGGCTATTCTGCCTCGTACCCCATACACAGGAGGGGTCAATATATCAAGTGGGCGGAGCCGAAATATGGCGCATCGCCGGGACCAGATACGTGTCCGGTACTCCGAAGAAGACATCCGAAGACTGGCCTTCGGAGTGGTTTTATATGGAGGACTGATGACCCACAAGTATAGGGGATCTATCATAGTCCTTTCGGTAAGTAAGAGTGTCGAACCCAACGAGGAGCAGAAGGAAATGATAAGCGGTTTTCAGCAAGGTATTCTCTGCAAGTACTGAAATAAGTGGTAACAGATAGTTTTGTGATAAGATAAATTGTAACGAGCAACAAGTAACAAGAGTAAATAAAGTGCATCAAGGTGGCCCAATCCTTTTTGTAGCAAAGGACAAGCCGGAACAAACTCTTATAATAGGAAAAGCGCTCCCGAGGACACTTGGGAATATCGTCAAGCTAGTTTTCATCACGTTCATATGGTTCGCGTTCGGTACTTTGATAATTTGATATGTGGGTGGACCGGTGCTTCGGTGATGTTCTTACTTGAACAAGCATCCCACTTATGATTAACCTCTATTGCAAGCATCCGCAACTACAACAAAAGTATTAAGGTAAACCTAACCATAGCATGAAACATATGGATCCAAATCAGCCCTTACGAAACAACGCATAAACTAGGGTTTAAGCTTCATCACTCTAGCAACCCATCATCTACTTATTACTTCCCAATGCCTTCCTCTAGGCCCAAATAATGGTGAAGTGTTATGTAGTCGACGTTCACATAACACCACTAGAGGCTAGACAACATACATCTCATCAAAATATCAAGCGAATACCAAATTCACATGACTACTAATAGCAAGACTTCTCCCTTGTCCTCGGGAACAAACGTAACTACTCACAAAGCATATTCATGTTCATAATCAGAGGGTAATAATATGCATAAAGGATCTGAACATATGATCTTCCACCAAGTAAACCAACTAGCATCAACTACAAGGGTAATCAACACTACTAGCAACCTACTAGCACCACTCCGGACTTGGAGACAAGAATTGGATACAAGAGATGAACTAGGGTTTGGAGATGAGATGGTGCTGGTGAAGATGTTGATGGAGATTTCCCTCTCCGATGAGAGGAGCATTGGTGATGATGATGGCGATGATTTCCCCCTCCGGGGAAGTGTCCCCGGCAGAACAGCTCACGGAGCCCTAGATTGGTTCCGCCAAGGTTCATACCTCGTGGCGGCGAGTCTCGTCGAAAGGTTGCTTAATGTTTTTTCTCATCGAAAGACTTCATATAGGAGAAGATGGGCATCGAAGAGACACCAGGGGCCCACGAGGTGAGGGCGCGCCCGGGCGCCCCACCCTCGTGAGCAGGTGTGGGCCCCGGCCTTCATCTTTGGCACGAATTTTCTTTATTTATTTTAAGATATTCCGTGGAGTTTCAGGACTTTTGGAGTTGCACAGAATAGGTCTCCAATATTTGCTCCTTTTCCGGCCAGAATTCCAACTGCCGGCATTCCCCTTCTTCATGGTAAACCATGTAAAATAAGAGAGAATAGCCATAAGTATTGTGACATAACGTGAAATAACAGCCCATAATGCAATAAATATCGATATAAAAGCATGATGCAAAATGGACGTATCAACTCCCCCAAGCTTAGACCTCGCTTGTCCTCAAGCGAAAAGCCGATAACAATAAATATGTCCTCATGTTTAGAGGTAGAGACGTTGAGAAAAATAAAATACGAGGTAGAGGCGTCGATAAAAATAAAATACGGACATGAAGGCATCATGATTATTCTCAAAACAGCAACATATATAGATTTTGTCATATGATTACTTATGTTCAAGTGATGATCTTTTCACAATGCAAAAGTATGAATCAGAAACCTTATTGGGCACCAACAAATTATAACCTCAGTCATTGAAGCAATTGCAATTTATCATAACATCGGAAAGAGTCTATGTCAGAGCTTAAAAGCAAGTCCACATACTCAACTATCATTTAGTCCTTCATAATTGCTAGCACTCACGCAATACTTGTGGTTATGGAGTTTTAATCGGACACAGAGAAAGATAGGGCTTATAATTTTGCCCCACAACCTTTTACCTCAAGGGTAATGTCAACAATAACAATTCATGCTCCCTATATATATATATATATATATATATATATATATATATATATATATATATATATATATATATATATATATATATATATATATATATATATATATATATATATATATATATATATATATATCATGTTCTTTCCAACATGCTGGGCTTGCCAAAGGATAAAATGAAAAGGAAAGGTGAAGATCACCGTGACTCTTGCACAAGGTAGAAGATAATAATAAAAGATAGGCCCTTCGCAGAGGGAAGCAGAGGTTGCCATGCGCTTTTTATGGTTGGATGCACAAAATCTTAGTGCAAAAGAACGTCACTTTATATTGCCCCTTGTATGTGGAACTTTATTATGCAGTCCGTCGCTTTTATTACTTCCACAACAAGTTCGTACAAAGCTTATTTTCTCTGCACTAATAAGTCATGCATGTTTAGAGAGCAATTTTTATTGCTTGCACCGATGACAACTTACTTGAAGGATCTTACTCAATCCATAGGTAGATATGGTGGACTCTCATGGCTAAACTGGTTTAAGGGTATTTGGAAGCACAAGTAGTATCTCTACTTGGTGCTGAGAATTTAGCTAGCATGAGGGGAAAGGCAAGCTCAACATGTTAGAGGATCCATGACAACATACTTTATCTCAGATATAAGAAAACATAACTCATCACGTTGTCTTCCTTGTCCAACATCAACTCTTTAGCATGTTGTATTTTAATGAGTGCTCCCAATCATAAAAGATGTCAATGATAATATATCTATATGTGAAACCTCTCTTTCTTTATTACTTCCTATTAATTGCAATGATGAACAAAGCTATATTTGCCAACTCCCAACAACTTTTAATCATCACACTCTTTCTATGTGAAGTCATTACTTTCAATAAGATCAATATGAACTCTCTGTTTCTTTTTATTCTTTTTCTTTTATTCACCCAAGATCATGGCAAAACAATCAAGCCCTTGACTCAATACTAAACTTTATTATATATATAGCTCACGGACTCGATTACATAGAGAGATCATAAAGCAAAACTCAAAACTAGATCATGTCATAAACTTTATTCTACTAGATCAAGATACTACTAATAGGATCGAACTAAGAAAAACGGTAAAGATAGGAGTTGTGATGGTGATACGATACCGGGGCACCACCCCCCAAGCTTGGCAGTTGCCAAGGGGAGTGCCCATACCCATGTGATTATATCTCCTTCTTGGTTGGTGAAGGTGAAGGTGTTGTTGATGATGCAGGCTTGTCGTCCACCTTCCATGGCATAGGCTCACCATCATAGAAGGATGATCGAGTCTCCGGAATCCTCAAATCTGCAACCAAACTCATCCTTTTGAATCTATATTCATACTCACAGTTTTGATTTTGCAGATCATAGATTTGGGCTTGGAGGTGCTCGATCTTCTCATGTAGCTTGAAGATGGCCTCCTCAGTGTTCTTGGCATCCGGCTCGTAGTTGTTGGTGAACTCCGTGAGCAACTTGTGGCTAGCGTTGATTCCACGCTCCACCATCCCCTGGCACTTGAAAACTTGTTGCTCCATTGCTTCGAGCCTCGCCTCACGCTTCGGTTCCTTTGGTCCCTCAACATCAGCGGATGTGCAGCAACCTATCACGCATCTCAATGGTTTGAGGGTGTCGCAGCACCTCCGCGAGGTAAGGGTTGATCACCTTCTCGAAGAACTTGTCCTTGGAAGCACTTGGGGACGTCATGATGATCTAGATCTATCAGAAAAACAGCTCGAAACAAGAACATGAGATATTTGCGTGATACGGGGGTCAAAACCTTCGGGAGAATATATAATGAATATTTACCGACCAAAATACGTATCGTGCAAGAAAACGGAGTCCGGAGGGCACACGGGGTGCTCACGAGGTAGGGGGGGCGCGCCCAGGGGGGTAGGGCACGCCCTCCACCCTCGTGAAGACCTCGTGTCCTTCCCAGACTGCCACTTATTTTTCTATTTTTCTAAATATTCCAAAACGGAGAAATATTGCCTTACAAATTGTTTTGGAGTCGGTTTACTTACCGTACCACATACCTATTCCTTTTGAGTCTCAAACAGTCCAGAAAGTGTCCCTTATGTATTCCTCCGGGTTACGGTTTCAATAATATTGGTTTCAACATTTATGGGATTACATGAGATATAATGTTTGATTCTTTGACCGTTTACCACCTTGGTTTGTGCCTTGAAGTTGTTGATTTTATGGCACCGAGCGATAGACCTCCTCGATAACGTAGGGACCTTCCCATTTAGAGAGAAGTTTTCCTGCAAAAAATCTTAAATGAAAGTTGTATAGCAATACATAAGCACCTACATTAAACTCATGCTTTTGTATCCTTTTGTCATGCCATCTTTTAACTTTTTCTTTAAACAACTTGGCATTTTCATAAGCTTGGATTCTCCATTCATCAAGTGAGCTAATATCAAATAACCTCTTCTCACCGGCAAGTTTGAAATCATAGTTGAGCTCTTTAATAGCCCAATATGCCTTATGTTCTAATTCGAGAGGTAAGTGACATGCTTTTCCATAAACCATTTTATACGGAGACATACCCATAGGATTCTTATATGCAGTTCTATAGGCCCATAATGCATCATCAAGTTTCTTGGAACAATTCTTTCTAGATCTGTTAACAGTCTTTTGCAAAATTAATTTGAGCTCTCTATCACTCAATTCTACTTGACCACTAGACTGTGGGTGATAAGGAGATGCAATTCTATGATTAACGTCATATTTAGCAAGCATTTTACGGAAAGCACCATGAATAAAGTGTGAACCACCATTAGTCATTAAATATCTAGGGACTCCAAACCTCGGAAAAATAACTTACTTAAGCATTTTAATAGAAGTGTTATGGTCAGCACTACTAGTTGGAATAGCTTCTACCCACTTAGTAACGTAATCAACAGCAACCAAAATATGTGTATATCCATTAGAGGCAGGAAAAGGTCCCATATAATCAAAGCCCCAAACATCAAATGGTTCAATAACAAGTGAACAATTCATAGGCATTTCTTGACGTCTACTAATATTACCAATTCTTTGACATTCATCACAAGACAAAACAAACTTACGGGCATCTTTGAAGAGAGTGGGCCAATAAAACCCGGATTGCAATACCTTATGTGCAGTTCTATCTCCAGCGTGGTGTCCTCCATAAGCTTCGGACTGACACTTGCGTAGGATCTGTTCCTGTTCATGCTCAGGCACACAACATCTAATAACACCATCTACTCCTTCTTTATAAAGATGTGGGTCATCCCAAAAGTAATGTCGCAAATCATAAAATAACTTTTTCTTTTGTTGGTATGTGAAGCTAGGTGGTATAAATTTAGCAACAATATAATTAGCATAATCAACATACCATGTAGTGCTATGAGAAGTGCTTATGACATTTAATTGTTCATCAGGAAAGCTATCATCAATAGGTAGTGGGTCATCAAGAACATTCTCTAACCTAGATAAGTTATCTGCAACGGGGTTCTCAGCCACTTTCCTATCAAAAATATGCAAATCAAATTCTTGCAGCAAGAGAACCCATCTAATAAGTCTAGGTTTAGCATCTTTATTTTCCATAAGATATTTAATAGCAGCATGATCGGCGTGAATAGTTACTTTAGAATCAACAATATAGGGTCTGAATTTATCACAAGCAAACACAACTGCTAAAAGTTCCTTTTCGGTGGTAGCATAATTTCTTTGAGCATTGTCTAGAGTCTTACTAGCATAATGGATAACATTTAATTTCTTATCAACTCTTTTCCCTAGAACAGCACCTACAACATAATCACTAGCATCACACATAATTTCAAAGGGTAAATTCAATCGGTGGCTGAACAATAGGTGCAGAGACTAATGCTTTCTTAAGTATTTCAAATGCTTCTACACAATCATCATCAAAGACAAATGGTACATCTTTTTGTAATAAATTAGTCGAGGCGAGAAATTTTGAGAAGTCCTTAATGAACCTCCTATAAAAACCGGCGTGACCAAGGAAACTTCTTATACCTTTGATGTCCTTGGGACACGGCATCTTTTCAATAGCATCAACCTTGGCTTTATCAACTTCAATACCTTCAGAAACTTTGTGCCCCAAGACAATACCTTCATTAACCTTAAAGTGGCACTTTTCCCAATTCAATACAAGATTAGTTTCTTCACATCTCTGCAAAACTCGATCAAGATTGCTCAAGCAATCATCAAAAGAGGAACCATAGACAGAAAAGTCGTCCATGAAAACCTCACAAATATTTTCACAAAAATCAGAGAATATAGCCATTATGCATCTTTGAAAGGTAGCAGGTGCATTACATAAACCAAAAGGCATACGTCTATAAGCAAAAGTACCAAAAGGGCATGTAAAAGTAGTCTTTGATTGATCTTTAGCCGACACAAGTATTTGAGAGAAACTAGAATAACCATCTAGAAAGCAATAATGTGTATGTTTGCATAATATTCTAGCATTTGATCAGTAAAACATAAGGGGTAATGATCTTTCTTAGTAGCTTTATTTAATTTGCGGAAATCAATTACCATCCTATAACCTGTGATAATTCTTTGCGGAATCAATTCATCTTTATCATTAGGGACAACAGTAATACCTCCCTTCTTAGGGACACAATGGACAGGACTTACCCACTGACTATCAGCAACGGGATAAATTATACCTACCTCCAGAAGCTTGAGTATTTCTTTTCTTACCACTTCTTTTAGGATTCAAACGTCGTTGAGGATCACGAACTGGTTTAGCATCCGCTTCCAAATTTATTTTATGCCGACATAGAGTGGGACTAATGCCCTTAAGATCATCAAGAGTATATCCAATAGCGGCACGGTGCTTCTTCAGAGTTTTCAATAATCTTTCTTCTTCATGCTCTGAAAGGTTAGCACTAATAATAACAGGATATATTTTCTTTTCATCAAGATAAGCATATTTAAGATTATCGAGCAACGGTTTAAGCTCAAACACGGATCACCCTTGGGTGGAGGAGGATCCCTAAGATTTCAACAGCAAATTGTGTTGCGAGAATAGGTTCCTATTTAAAGAATACTTCATCTATTTCCTTCTTTCATTCATGAACATCTCATTTTCATGGTCTAGCAAATAGTGTTCTAAAGGATCACTAGGAGGTGCGGCAATAGAAGCAAGACCAATAATTTCATCCTTACTAGGCAATTCTTCCTCATGATGTTGTTTACTAAATTTAGAGAAATTAAACTCATGAACCATATCATCCAAGCCAATAGTAACAACATTCTTTTCATGATCTATCTTAGCATTAACAATAATCAAGAAGGGTCTACCAAATATAATGGGACAAAAGCTATCTTGTGGAGAACCAAGAACAAGAAAATCAGCGGGATATTTGGTTTTTCCACACAAGACTTCAACATCTCTAACAATTCCCATTGCGATATAGTATCTCTATTGGCAAGTTTAATTGTAACATCAATATCTTCTATCTCAAAGGGTGCAATATCATGCATAATTTCTTTGTATAAGTCAATGGGTATAACACTAGCACTAGCACCCATATCACATAAGCCATGATAACAATGATCTCTTATTTTAACAGAAATAACAGGCACACCTACCACGGGTCTATGTTTATCTTTAGCACAAGGTTTAGCAATTCTAGCAGTTTCACCACAGAATTGAATAACATGCCCATCAATATTATCAGACAAGAGATCTTTAACAATAGCAATATTAGGTTCTACTTTGACTTGCTCAGGAGGTGTATAAGTTCTAATATTGCTTTTACGAACAACAGTTGAAGCTTTAGTGTGATCCTTTACTCTAACAGGGAAAGGTGGTTTCTAGACATAAGAGGTAGGAACAATAGGATCATTATAAGTGACAGTCTTTTCTTCAACTTTAATAGGTGCAGCTACTTTTACTTCTATGGGAGGATGATATTTAAACCACTTCTCCTTAGGGAGATCAACATAAGTAGCAAAATATTCACAAAAAGAAGCTACTATCTCAGAGTCAAGTCCATATTTAGTGCTAAACTTATGGAAAATATCGGTATCCATAAAAGATTTAACACAATCAAACTTAGGTGTCATACGACTCCTTACCTTCGTCGAGGTCCCAATCTTCAGAGTTGCGTTTAATTCTATCCAATAAATTCCATTTAAATTCAATAGTCTTCATCATAAAAGAGCCAAAGACAAGAAGTATCGAGCATAGTGCGATTGTTATCAGAAAGCCGAGCATAAAAATTCTGAAGAATTGTCACTTTTGAGAGCTCATGATTGGGGCATGAATATAACATTGATTTAAGCCTCCCCCAAGCTTGAGCGATGCTTTCTCCTTCGTGAGGCCAAAAATTATATATATAATTGCGATCACGATGAACAAGATGCATAGGGTAATACTTTTGATGAAATTCCAATTTCAATCTTTTATAGTTCCATGATCTCGTATCATCACATAGCCTATACCATGTCAATGCGTCTTCCTTCAAAGATAAAGGGAAGACCTTCTTCTTAACAACATCATCGGGTATACCTGCAAGCTTAAATAATCCACAAACTTCATCCACATAGAGTAGATGTTCATCGGATGCTTTGTTCCATCTCCGTAAAAGTATTAGCTAGCAGTTTTTCCATCATACCGAAGGAACTTCAAAAGGAGTTTCATTTTCAATAGGTTCAGTAGGTTGAGGAGCAACTCTTTGCTCTCTTGGGCGGGTGAAGATACCCGAACAAGCCCCTCGGAGAATTACTTTCCATAGTAACAAGTGACAGAAAATTTCAGCACACTATATAAAATTTTCCTTACCAAAGGCTCTACACTCCCTGGCAACGGCGCCAGAAAAGAGTCTTGATGACCCACAAGTATAGGGGATCTATCGTAGTCCTTTCGATAAGTAAGAGTGTCGAACCCAACGAGGAGCAAAAGGAAATGATAAGCGGTTTTCAGCAAGGTATTCTCTGCAAGTACTGAAATAAGTGGTAACAAATAGTTTTTTGTGATAAGATAAATTGTAACGAGCAACAAGTAACAAGAGTAAATAAAGTGCAGCAAGGTGGCCCAATCCTTTTTGTAGCAAAGGACAAGCCGGAACAAACTCTTATAATAGGAAAAGCGCTCCCGAGGACACTTGGGAATATCGTCAAGCTAGTTTTCATCATGTTCATATGGTTCGCGTTCGGTACTTTGATAATTTGATATGTGGGTGGACCGGTGCTTGGGTGCTGTTCTTACTTGAACAAGCATCCCACATATGATTAACCTCTATTGCAAGCATCCACAACTACAACAAAAGTATTAAGGCAAACCTAACCATAGCATGAAACATATGGATCCAAATCAGCCCCTTACGAAGCAACGCATAAACTAGGGTTTAAGCTTCTGTCACTCTAGCAACCCATCATCTACTTATTACTTCCCAATGCCTTCCTCTAGGCCCAAATAATGGTGAAGTGTTATGTAGTCAACGTTCACATAAGACCACTAGAGGCTAGACAACATACATCTCATCAAAATATCAACGAATACCAAATTCACATGACTACTAATAGCAAGACTTCTCCCTTGTCCTCAGGAACAAACGTAACTACTCACAAAGCATATTCATGTTCATAATCAGAGGGGTAATAATATGCATAAAGGATCTGAACATATGATCTTCCACCAAGTAAACCAACTAGCATCAACTACAAAGGGGTAATCAACACTACTAGCAACCTACTAGCACCAATCCCGGACTTGGAGACAAGAATTGGATACAAGAGATGAACTAGGGTTTGGAGATGAGATGGTGCTGATGAAGATGTTGATGGAGATTGCCCTCTCCCGATGAGAGGAGCGTTGGTGATGATGATGGCGATGATTTCCCCCCGGGGAAGTGACCCGGCGAACAGCTCACGGAGCCCTAGATTGGTTCCGCCAAGGTTCCACCTCGTGGCGGTGAGTCTCGTCCCGAAAGGTTGCTTAATGTTTTTTTCTCATCGAAAGACTTCATATAGGAGAAGTTGGGCATTAGAGAGCCACTAGGGGGCCCACGAGGTAGGGAGGCGCGCCCCAGGGGGGCGCCCCCCACCCTCGTGAGAAGGGTGTGGGCCCCCTGGCCTTCATCTTTGGCGATGATTTTTCTTTATTTATTTTAAGATATTTCGTGGAGTTTCAGGACTTTTGGAGTTGCATGAAATAGGTCTCAATATTTGCTCCTTTTCGGCCTGAATTCCAGTGTCGGCATTCCCCTCTTCATGGTAAACCTTGTAAAATAAGAGAGAATAGCCATAAGTACTGTGACATAACGTGAAATAACAGCCCATAATGCGATAAAATATCGATATAAAAGCATGATGCAAAATGGACGTATCAAGGACGTCCCTCTTCCGGACCCTATTCGAATGGGCCTCCCTGAGTTTGATAATGCCCCTTTGAAGAAACGCCATAGCTGGCGCCCTCGGAGCCCCCAGGAGGAAGATAACAGAGAGGTCCTTTTCCTGATGGGCAGGATAAAAATGCTGGCCAAGTCAGGACTGACGATAATCGAGGTTAGTTCAATATGTATAATGCGGGGGGTGCAGCCACTTCAATATCAGGGAAAACCCATGTGGCACTTCAATGGAGAAGACGATGCCACCCGCTGCGGCCGTAAAGGTCCGGACTCCGCCGCTACTCTAGCGAAAATACTATCCGATTTGTACAAAGGAGAGGAAGAGGAGTTCATCCGCATTAAGCCACGGGATGGATTCTCCATGTACAACCCCCCAAACTGGGTGAGCTGCTACCTTTTACTCCAGACCTTCCCGCATTCTTCATCATAAATATTTACCTTGCTATTTCATAGCAAGAACTGCGAAAATCTATGAGGGAGGTCCACAGCCCGTCTCCACAGCCAGAGGACCCTGACCGGGCCCTCGACCCCGGACTCGAAGAAGATCCGGACATATTTGTGGAGCTCGTTGATAGGACGTTCTATCAGTTAAGCTGCGACGGTGCCTTGGTGGCCATCATAGCCGGTTATCCTGGCCTGCTCCCGGCATCGCATGTAAGTAAAACCGGAGTCCCAACTTCCGAAAAGGATCCCTTCTTTGCACTTTACCCACCGCACACGTATTGCGTCTTACAGGGAAGGCCCTCGGGGCACCATGCCCTACCCGCAGTGACCCATCTACAAGGGGCACCGAAGCCGGGTAGGCTTAAAAGGAAGGCGGTCAGGACTGAGACGCCGTCGGAGAGGTATGAAAAAAAACCCTGCTCCGTGGTTGTCGTCTTTAAAATATAATAACGTCCATGGTTCCTAGCAGAAAAACGCTAGCCGGACCGTGTCCGGAGGGCCTGCCGGCCACGCCTCCACCAGCCGGACTCTAGAGCCGGGCTTAGGGGCAGATGTTAACGTGGGGACAACACCGGGTGTTCCTCCTATAGAGGATGCAGATAGGCTGTCCGCTACGACTTCCGAAGTGGAGAGCGCCATGAATCACAGATGTCGTCGGGCCATACTCCGCGACCCTAGCTTCTCCGAAGATGCGTTCGACGCCTTCAACTCAGGAGACGTGTACATCCAAGCTGCTCAAAATGGCCTTGCCAGAGCGACGGACCAGTATGTAAAGGATATACGGGTAAGAAAATCTGATAATTATGTATATCAGTAGCCCCTGAGACTTGAAACAGTTGGCACAACTGATTTAAGGATCAATATATGTGTAGGTTCTTATGGAGAAGAATACCCAGTTGTCTCGAGAGCTGGAGGAATGCAAAGTCCAGCTACGGGCCGCAGTTTCCGGAATGGAGGAGTCCAAGAAGGCCCCATCTGGTAATACTTGTCTTGATCGAAAAGAATGAAACAACATGTACCAGTTAGTATTCGGCATGCATGCAAATCTAACAATAGATTCTGCAGATAATCCCAGAGTGAATCCGGAGATCGTGAGAGGGGATGAGCAACATGCTCAACGACATCTAGAGGCTGGCGAGCGCGTGCTTACGCGGGTTAGGCGGGAGAAAAACAATCTCCAAGATGCCAATACCCGGCTGGGTGTTGAACTGAAAGATGTTTGGGCCCAGCTTGCTGACTCCGTAAAGGAGAATAAGAGGCTTCGACGCAGCATCTTTAGTAAGTGCTTGAACGAACTTTTATAGAGTTCGACGAAGAAACCGGCTAACAGAGTTATATCTGTAGGTATGCTGACGGGTCGTCCCGAAGAGGATATGCCCTGCGGGCGATCTTCTGCAAGAGCTTTCACAACTGCACGAACAAGTTCGACAGGTGATGCAGGGCATTGCCCAGGCCTTGTGGCCATCCGCCTCCCTTCCAGGAGGCATGGGGGAGCTCGTAGATATGCTCAAGGGAGCGCGGCGGCGCTTCCGATTATGGAAGTTATCGGTCTGCCAACATGGTGCAAGGGAAGCCTGGGCCATGGTGAAGACGCGATATACCAAGGCTGACCCGAATCACATGGCTGAGGTTGGTCCTGTAGGGTCTGATGGGAAAGAGATCCCCGTTAGTCTGGTATATGACCAGGTAAAATTAGCCTCAAAGTATTCCCAACAGGATTGTAGGCTAGACAGCACATTGGATGGTATAGAAGAAGAATTTAGTCGGTCGAAGTATTTGTGTACTTCAAAGGACATATGCTGTCCCTAGCCGAATTATAAATCATTTGACATGGCGGACCTTTTAAGCCGACCTCCGGACCCGACAGTCCGGAGTGTATCCGAATACCCTCTCGGTTATGTAAAAATCGGGTGCAGCGTGGAAACCAAAGCGTAGGGGTCATAAGTGCTTGAATGCACAAGTACCCAACTAGTTATGTTATATTACATGGATAGTAAGAAACATCTTCCGGGAGAATAGTTCCGTTAAGGGTTCCTTTCCCTGGGTACGCATGCATTAATGTGCATGTCCGAACTGCGAAAAGAGACGCATGATATAAACATCTGGGGGCATGTATTGCAATAAGTAAAAGTCATCTTTTGTTCACCGACCGAATATTCCCTTAAGAACGCTAGCTTTCGGCTTCACCCAGTCTGAGGTACACATCCGGCTGACCCGGCAGTAACAATCACAGAGGTGCTCCCCTTATGCCCTAGCCGAATTAACGGGAACGTAGGGCATAAACACAAGAGCCAGGCAACCCAGCTTGGCCAAAACTTAAGGCCTTCTTTGGTTCATAGGGTAGAAAAATAGTGGGAATAGGAAAGTCATAGGAAATTAGATGACATGTATCTCAAATCCTATGAGTAGGAATAGGAAAGGAGATGCCCTTTGATTCACATCATAGGATTTTTTCCATTGAGTCTAGGCTAATGTTTATTTTCGTATGAAATGTGGAGGATAGGAAGAATTCCTCCATAGGAATAGGATTCCATTCCTACAAACCAAAGGGCTCTAAAGGAATTTTTCCTATAGAAATCCTATCCTATGAAATTCCTACAAGATTCCTCTAAACCAAAGGAGGCCTAAGTCATATCGATGCATATAATGGCGAAGAAAAGGTACATGTGGAAACGTAACACATGTGCAGGGGGCATGAAGCCTGGAATATAATTATATTAAGCTTCTGTATAAGAAGCCCCCAGGTATAATGAGCACGCCCGACGCATCAAGATTGTGTAGTCAAGACACATTTTAAGCTTTTAAGGCCATGAAGAAAAAAGGGAAGAAAGAAAAAAGAAAGAAAGATAGATGATATATATATATATAAAAGGCGGAGGTAAGGAGACGAACACAGAGTCCGGCACTAGGCGTAGAACCTTCGGAGTCTGGCCGCGTTTCATGGGTTTGGCTCGAGTCAATTGTCAGATGCATCACGCAGACGGTACACTCCACCGGTTAGAACTTTATCGATGATGAAGGGACCTTCCCATTTGGGCTTGAGCTTGTCCTTTTTCTTTTATGGTAGGCGTAGAACGAGTTCGCCAACGTTATAAGTTTTGGCCCGTACTTCTCTGCTTTGATACCGTCGAGCTCATTCTCGATAGAATGCGGAGCAGGCTTTTGCAACGCCACGCCCTCCTCCGGCGCCTAAACTGTCCTGCTGATCAAGCAGCTTCTTTCTCTTCGTACATGCGCACTCGAGGTGAGTCATGAATGATGTCGCAGGGCAGTACCGCCTCTGCGCCGTACACCATAAAAAACGGTGTGTATCCGGTAGTGCGATTCGGCGTGGTCCACAGCTCCCATAGTACGGAGTCGAGCTCCTCAACCCAGTGTGTATTTGATTCCTTCAAGGATCGCACTAATCTGGATTTAATGCTGCTCATAATAAGACCATTTGCTCGTTCGATTTGACCGTTTGTTTGGGGGTGATAGACGAAGGCATAATCGAGCTTAATGCCCATGTTGCCGCACCAAGTTTTTACCTTGTTAGCTGTGAAGTTAGAGCCGTTATCGGTGATGATGCTGTGGGGGACACCATAACGGTGTACAACCCCGGATATGAAGTCTATCACTGGTCCGGACTCGGCCGTTGTAACTGGTTTGGCTTCTATCCATTTGGTGAATTTATCCACCATGACCAATAGGTATTTTTTCTTATGGCTTCCTCCTTTAAGGGGTCCGACCATATCAAGCCCCCAGAATGCAAAGGGCCAAGTAATGGGGATTGTTTGGAGAGCGGTAGGTGGCATATGGCTTTGATTTGCAAAAAGCTGGCAACCGACGCAATGTTGGACGAGGTCCTGTGCGTCTGCTCGGGCTGTCGGCCAGTAGAAACCTGTACGGAAGGCATTGCTTACAAGGGCCCGAGCTGCAGCGTGATGGCCGCTGAGTCCAGCATGAATTTCTGCCAAGAGTTGCCGTCCTTCCTCTTCGGAGATGCACCTTTGAAGTACTCTGGTAGCGCTTTT
Source organism: Aegilops longissima (assembly GCA_021605205.1). Lineage (NCBI taxonomy): Eukaryota > Viridiplantae > Streptophyta > Magnoliopsida > Poales > Poaceae > Aegilops > Aegilops longissima. Next base: position 544,926,486 of record CM038678.1, on the reverse strand, counting down.
CTTATAAAGCTCTCTGTCGGTGTCAAAACCGGCGGATCTCTGGTAGGGGGTCCCGAACTGTGCGTCTAGGCGGATGGTAACAGGAGGCAAGGGACACGATGTTTTACCCAGGTTCGGGCCCTCTTGATGGAGGTAAAACCCTACGTCCTGCTTGATTGATATTGATATTGTGGATGTTTACAAGAGTGGATCTACCACGAGATCAAGGAGGCTAAACCCTAGAAGCTAGCCTATGGTATGATTGTAAGGGTTGTTGATGATGTCCTACGGACTAAAGCCATCCGGTTTATATAGACACCGGAGAGGGCTAGGGTTACATAGAGTCGGTTACAATGGTAGGAAGATCTACATATCCGTATCGCCAAGCTTGCCTTCCACGCCAAGGAAAGTCCCATCCGGACACGGGGAAAAGTCTTCAATCTTGTATCTTCATAGTCTTGGAGTCCGGTCGATGATGATAGTCCGGATGATGATGGTAGTCCGGCTATCCGGACACCCCCTAATCCAGGACTCCCTCAGTAGCCCCTGAACCAGGCTTCAATGACGATAAGTCCGGCGTGTATATTGCTTGGCATTGCAAGGCGGGTTCCTCCTCCGAATGATAGAAGATTGTGAACACCAGGATAGTGTCCAGCTCAGCAAAATAAATTCCACGTTCCACCGTAGAGAGAATAATAATATATACACAAGTTCAATCTGCTGACGTTTTCTGTGGCATGACGTCACACCACTACCAAGCCATTACTCGAATTGTTTTTTACTTTACCACCTCAGCGCATTTAGCGAAGCGGTTTCCTTGGCACGTCTTGTCGAAGCAGAGATCGTGTTTTCCCCTTAATCCGGGATTCTCATCAATACGGGCGTGGGTAACCCAACCGCGCCATTGATGGTGACGCTTGGGAGATAAGCGAGTTTTACCAGGCCGGTGGGGGACGCGTAAGACTTCTCCCGCCCATATAAGGGATAAGGATTCACCTTCTCACCTTCGCCTTCTTCCTCCTTTGCTTATCCATCTCCGCGCACTCGAGCTCCAGCGCCCAAGTTCGCGCATCTCGTCTCAACCTTCTCCGACCATGTCCGGAGCGGGAGGTAAATGGTTGGCCTCCACCGTTATGGAGGAGCACATCGCCAAACTGCGCGGCGCCGGATACCTCTCCAGCGACATCGCGCACCGGCTGCTCGACGAGGGGCAGCTCATCCCCACCCCCAGGCCCCATGAGAGGGTCGTCTTTCTTCCCCACTTCCTCCGCGGACTGGGCTTTCCACTACATCCCTTTGTCCGGGGCTCATGTTCTACTATGGCTGGATTTCCATGATCTGGCGCCAACTTCATCCTCAACATCTCGGCGTTTATCGTCGTGTGTGAGGCCTTCCTCTGCATCCAGCCCCACTTCGCTTGTGGCTCAAGACCTTCAATGTCAAGCCAAAGGTAGTGAAGGGCACTCAAGCGGAGTCGGAGGCGCCATGTTGGGCAAGATGCCCAATGTCCTTTAGTTGAAGGGCCTTCGTGGAATCCGTCAAGGGTGGCAATCGGGGTGGTTCTATATCACCGAGCAGCGTGACCCTACATGGGCGGCGGCCCCGAGTTTAGATCTGGTACCCCACGCAGCTCACCTCCGGAAAGAGAAGGGCTTGCTGTGGGGTAGTTCGGAGGAGCCGACGGACTCAAGCTCAGTATCAAGAAGTGGTGAAGAAGCTCAGGCTGGTTTACGTGGTCCAAGTCATGCTCGTCCGCGGATACTCCCATGCCAAGAGCGGCATTCAATCTATGGGAGTTCGATCCGGAACAGCACCAGCGCCGAGCAAGCTCTTCGACACGACGTCGAAGGCGCTGGAAGGTGCTGTTCAAGGGCGCGGTTTCCCCGCATCCGCGATCAAGATCGCGGATTTCGCCAGCAGCCCAGCCGACGAGGTAAGTGATTCTACCCTTTACGGGACACTTGTTTTCATAGTTTGACTCTATGCGGGTTTTAATTTCCCCTCCTTTGACAGGACTGGATGAGGAAGGCGGAGCAGATTACCTGCCCGGCTCCTATGCCAGAAAATCCAGTGGACGCCCGTCTAGCGGGGCTGCTGGTTCCGGCACCGCACGTGGTGCCGGAGAAGAAGGCCAAGAAGGAGGCCACAGGTGCTCGAAAGAGTGCCCGTTTTCAGGTGTCCGACGACTCCGGGGCGGAATCCTCCCCCGAAAATGAGGAGGAGGAAGAGGACTCTCTCCCAGAGGAGGGAGAGAGGAAGAGGAAGGCTTCCCCAACAGGGGAGGCCGAAGGGTCCAAGAGGGGAAGGACTATTCCCCCGGACAGCTCCGCCAACATCAACGTTGGCGAGGAAGAATGGCCTTCAAGGGCCAAGCCTCCGGCGAGATCATAAGTATCCGGACTCCTGAATGATTTATAATTTCTTTTTCTGCGTCACATAGTGTCATTCTGATGCCGCACGCTGCACGTAGTCCGCCGGTGATGATCTCCCCGCTTCATCGAGCGGGTCGTTGGCTTCATCGGATGTAGACTCCATCCCGACCGCCTCCACCCCTCGTGACGCCGAGGACGCCGAGGTGGGAGCCCAAGAAGGGACCCATCGGGGTGAGGCTCCGGAGGCGCCACAAGGCGTCCTCCCGGACTTTGCGCCGGACTCCACATCGGAACCCGCAGCGGCTTCGAGTCCGCCGGGCGCCCTTCGAACGAAGGGCAAGACCGTGACGCCGGCGGCTTCCGTCCAACCGGAGGCGCCGGGTAATTTGTTGGAGGCGCTGCAGAGCGCTTCCATCGAGGAAGAACACCGCACTATTATGAGTGCGGTGATCCAGAAGGTGCAGCTCGCCAAGAGCGGGCTGACCGGCCTGCAGTGGCATTCTATCGTGCTTTGAGGTAAGAAGTTAAAATATGCAATGTAATACCGCATAGACAGTAGCCCCGATGCTCGGTTCGGTGTTCAAAAGAAAAGCGGACCGAGGATCTGAAAAAAGATATACGCAGGGTTGCTAAAAATTATGTCAATATGGGTTGCAGGCTCTTGCTGCTGCCTCTGCCAGACCGATCATGGAGGTCGGTGCTTTGAAGCAGAGCTCGAGCGGTCCGAGCAAGAGCTCGGCCGCGCCAGAAGCAGCTCCAGGACAAAGAAGGTGAGTAACACCACTTTGAACTTGTACCTTGTGAAAAGGATTTAGGTTGCAACAAAAATAACAAGGATAACATGGGTACTGCAGGGCCACGAACGAGGTGGCGCCCACGAAGGAGGCCGTGTCCGCGACGAACGCAATGCGCCACGAAACGGGCAGAGCGAGAAAAGCAGGAGGCGCGGTGGCGGTGGTTCAGCAAGAGCTCGAGTGCTCTCATGGAAAAGCATGAGAGTTTGGAGCGTGACTCAAAGACTCGAGAGTCCGAGCTTGCCTCAGCTCTTGAAAGTGCCAAAACCGCCAAGGCCGAGGCCCATAAGTCCCTTCAGGAGATTGAGTTGATGAGGAAGATAGTGGCGGGTAAGGCATTTTCATGAAAAGCAAGCATGTGAATGTAAATTACGTGTTACTTACCCAATTCGAGCTCTCGAGGCGCTTGCAGATCTGCCTCATGGCGTCTGCGATGCCGCCGCATTCTACCGAGCCGAGGAGGGAGCTCAACGGAGAAGGTCTTCGGTCTCAAGATATCTGAGACCGCCATCCGGTGCCCCTAGCGACCAGTGAAGCAGCTGGTCGAGCTTCACAAGGTGGCCGAGCAGGCCATGAAGGGCCTCATAGTCCGGCTGTGGCTGGAGAGGCCATGCACAGAGCTACTTCGCCTCGTCTGGCGACGGCTGTTGGATCGTGCCCCTGGGTGGAGGTTATCAAGCGCTCCGCCTGTATTGAAGGTTCTCGTCGGGCCCTTGCCCGCGCAAAGTGCATTGGGGCAAGCTGGATGCGGAGAAGCTAATCATCGACGCGCCACCAGCGGGCAAGGAACATCGACGCCCGAAATGTACTATAAGGCTGTCTGAAGGGTGCCCGCAAGATTGCGGATGAGTGCCCTGTGGATGTAATTATTGAGTAAATTCGCAATGTGTTATCCTGTGCAATGAAAACTTTGTTCATATCGCTAAGCAACGCTTGTTAATTTAAAATATTACCTTCATGCGGCCGTTTATTAAATCGAGAGATGGCAAGTCGTCGGCTTCAGCCCCATGCCACGAGTCTTTGGGTGTTCGGGATAAACTTGAGCACTCTTGTTCCCATTTTGGGTCCATCTAGGGAGGCGCTCAACACAACGAACAAGGCAACCGGACTTATAGTGCTTGAACACTCTCACTTAGCCATAGAATTCTATAATTTTAAATTTCGTCGAAGCCCCTAGTATTCGGAGGGCCAAATTGGGGCGCTATTCACGCCTTCGCCGGACATAATCCGAACTTCGCTCGAGCGGCGTAGGTCTTTAAGGACCCAAAGGACCTCTCAAACAACGACCAGTCTCGCCTTATCATGACAGTCAGTTTTAGCTTTCTCATCGAGGCGTTAACCCGGCTCAACCGGGCGCAATCGCAGTGGTTCTCCCAGCTACCTTAGCCGATAGAACGGGCGTAAGGTGCCAAACATGGGAGCCGGGCAAACCCAACTATTGACCCAAGACATGATTCGGAGCCGATTCATATAATGCTATAAGTTCGGGGTGCCGCACTTGTGAAAGTGTGCGGACTTTATCACACCATAATGCGGAGAACATAAGCCCCTGGTGTATTTGGCCGTACCAAAGTGTACGGATGCAACATGTCGTAAATGAACATATATGTATATATAAGGTAATGCAATTATAGGCAAAAAGGTGCTGCATTTTATTCGAGAAGATATGCTATGAGTGCGGAATGATACAAATAGTGCGGAAAGCAAGGGATTGGACGAATTAAAGGCGTCTCCCTCCAGGGGTAGGCCGCGGAATGTTTGTATTTAACAAATTTAATGCTCGTGATGGAGACCACCTGAGTGTTCGTCGCGCCTTTGTCCTTCCCTCGGCTGTTGCATCATGAGTTCGCAGGTAGCCACCGACATAGTTCTGTAAAAAGAGAAAATAAAAGAAAAAAGCGACACACTTGGGAGCCCCTGGTGTGGTCGAACCGCACTCTGGTCTGTTGTGGTTGTGCCTTTCCCCTATGCCCATGGTATCTCCAAGGCGTAATTATGTACGCGAGAGCTTCTCTTACAATTTTGCGAGGGCTGGGGTTGAGGCCGCATTACTCTGCGATGCTCGGAACGTGCTGTGTGGTCTTGGTTGATGTTGCTCCGGCGCGTTTGGTCGTGTCCGGTCGCTTAGCGGCGGACTCGAGAATTGCCTTAAAAGGCTGCTCTGTATTTCGCCATGAGAGCATTGTATGTTCCTCCGCTCGAGGGAGCGTTCGTGTTTCCATTGACCATGATGACTCCATGAGGGCTGGCATCTTGAGCTTAAGGTATGCATAATGCGGCACCGCGTTGAACTTTGCGAACGCGCGGTTCGTCCGGCAGAGCGTGATAGCCGCTGCGAATGGGACTATGTCGAAGATTAACTCCTCGCTTCGGAAATTATCCGGGGATCCGAAGACCACTTCCAGTGTAACTGAGCCTATACAATTGGCCTCGACACCTGGTATGACACCTTTGAAGGTTGTCTTTGTAGGTTTAATCCTTGAAGGGTCTATGCCCATCTTGCGCGACAGTATCCCGATAAAGCGAGGTTCAGCACGCCGTCCATCAGGACTCTCGTGAGGTGAAATCCATCAACGATTGGGTCTAAAACCAATGCGGCGAATCCGCCATGGCGGATACTGGTTGGATGGTCTCTTCGATCGAAAGTGATCGGGCAAGAGGACCATGGGTTGAATTTTGGGGCGACTGGCTCCATCGCGTATACGTCCCTTAGTGCACGCTTCCGCTCCCTCTTGGGAATATGCGTTGCGTATATCATGTTTACCGTCCGAACTTGAGGGGGAATCCCTTTTGTCCTCTGTTGTTCGGCGGCCGGGTCTCTTCCTCGTCATCGCTGTAGCCCTTGTCACTGTTTTGGCGATTAATTTGCTGCCTGCTTTAATACCCAACAATCTCTGTTGGTGTGGTTAGCTGGCTTTTCAGGGGTTCCATGTATTTGACAGGAGCGGTCGAGTATCCGGTCCAAATTGGACGGGCCCGGAGTGGTTCTTTTAAATGGCTTCTTCCGTTGATCGGGCTTGGAGCCTCGGAATCCGGCGTTGACTGCCGTATCCTCATTCTTGTCGCCGTTACGCGGCGTTTGTTTTGTTTCGACGCAACCTGCCATTGCGGTCCTTGGTATCCGGACTGCCGGCGTTTTGCCGAGGTTGTTACTTGTGAGCTAGCCAGCTATCCTCTCCCGCATGAAGCGGGTCATGAGTGATGTGAGGGCTACCATGGATTTCGGCTTCTCCGTCCTAGGTGCCGGGCCAGCCACTCGTCGCGGATGTTATGTTTGAAGGCAGCGAGGGCCTCTGCATCCGGACGGTCGACGATTTGATTTTTCTTTGTTAAGAACCGTGTCGAATTGCTCGGCCGATTAAATCAGCTGCTGGATTATGTGGCTTAGGTCATCTGCGTCGGTGGTCGCATATGCGCACTCGAAGTTGTCGAGGAATGTGGCTTCCGTGTCTTCCCAAAGATCCAATTGACTCTGCGGGCAGGCTGTTAAGCCAATGCCGAGCTGGTCCTTTAAGCTTGAGCGGGAGATATTTGATGGCGTGAAGATTGCCGCCATGGGCCATGTGTATATGGAGAAGATAATCCTCAATCCAAACCGCGGGGTCTGTTGTGCCATCGTAGGATTCGATATTGACGGGTTTAAACCCTTCAGGGATTTGATGATCCATTACTTCGTCAGTGAAGCATATGTGGGTGTGCGGCGCCTCTGTATTGAGCAATATCGCGACGTAGCTCGAGAGAGCGTTGTCTGCTGTGTTCGGCCCGGCTGGAGTAGTTATATCCGGCGCGACGGTATTCATCGTGGGTCTTGGGGCGCCCACGTGATCCATAGATAGATCTGGATTGTCTTGCCTTGTCCTCCAATATATCCCGCAAGTCCGGCGCGTTCCCCCGTGGCTTCATGCTTTTTAAGCGATGCCGGGGTACGGTTTTGGTGGAGGGCTTGCACGCCTCTCTGTCATGGCCACGAGGTGGCCGGTCTGCCAGACAGCGCTGGTGATGCAGGTTTGTATGCCTCCTCCTCTAATCGGGGAGCAACTTGCGCTTTGGGTAACTTTTGAGGGGCATTCGAGTTCATACTCTTGACGCGAGGACCTCGGTCCATCTGTCGGCCAAGAGGTCTTGATCAGCTTGAAGCTGTTGCTGCTTTTTCTTTAGGCTGTTTGCCGTGGCCATTAGCCTGCTCTAAAACGCTCTTGTTCGACGGGATCCTCAGGCACGACGAATTCGTCGTCGCCGAGGCTTGCCTCGTCTCCGGAGGGAGGTAAGTAATTGTCATCCTCGACCTCTTCGTCTGTCGCCCTCTCGTGAGGGCTTGCTTCTGCCTCCTCCTGCGCTTGAACGTGCTGGAGGGAGTTGTCTTCGGCACTTTCTAGGGTGTTATTATCTCCTGTGCCGGAATCTCCATTCTTGCCGTGGCGGGATTTAGAGCGGCGCCGCTGACGTCGGCGCTTGGGCTGTTTCTTTAAGGAATCGGCCTCTGCTGCTTCTTCACCATCCCCATCTTTTGGGGTGTCCACCATGTATATGTCGTATGACGAGGTGGTCTTCCAGTGTCCTATAGGCGCTGGTTCTTGGTAGTCTCCGGCATCGTCGTCCATACCGTCGATGTCTTGGAGTCGTGGTCGAGTATGTCGGTTAAATCGCCGACGGTGGCTACGAAGTGGGTGGTGGTGGGCTTTGAATTTCTTCGTCGTCCGCGTCCCAACCATCCTGGCCGTAGTTCGCCAGGCTCTCGGATAGCGAGAGATGCTTCAAGAATTTATGATATCACCGAAGGGCGAGTCTTTGAAAGATGTCCGCAGCGGTGAATTCCATGATCGGCGCCCAATCGGATTCGACCGCGGGCGCAGGAGGTTCGGAGTCCGCAGGAGTCCGCACCTCGAGTCATGAGCTTTATGCGGACAAGGTAAGTGTTGGCTCCATCACCGTAGAAGTTGCAGCTCCCGGCGCCATCCGCCCTCGATCCAGCGATCGGCTCCGGACTATGGGTCGGGCGGATTCGTGTCGGCCTCAAGGTGCTGTCCGCCGCGAGTTAGGTCATGCCCATCGTGACAACGCGGCGCTTCGGCTGTGGCTCGATCCATCAAGATCAAGTCTTCGCGGATATCGGCCGTGAAGTTTAGGCTTCAAACCTGACTGACGGCGGGGCGAAGCTTCGATCTGCTCCAGATGGCCAAGTGAGTTGGCCCACAATCGCGGCCGCCGAATCTGAAGATTTGTCCAGGAGAAAAGTCTCACCCAGACTGCGTCGTTGTTGATTGAAGAGGCCATCAAGCCTATCGGTGACGCACACGAGGAACTCTCAATGAAAGCACCAATGTCGGTGTCAAAACCGCGGATCTCGGTAGGGGTCCCGAACTGTGCGTCTAGGCGGATGGTAACAGAGGCAAGGGACACGATGTTTTACCTGTTTCGCCCTCTTGATGGAGGTAAAACCCTACGTCCCGCTTGATTGATATTGATATTGTGGATGTTTACAAGAGTGGATCTACCACGAGATCAAGGAGGCTAAACCTAGAAGCTAGCCTATGGTATGATTGTAAGGGTTGTTGATGATGTCCTACGGACTAAAGCCATCCGGTTTATATAGACACCGGAGAGGGCTAGGGTTACATAGAGTCGGTTACAATGGTAGGAGATCTACATATCCGTATCGCCAAGCTTGCCTTCCACGCCAAGGAAAGTCCCATCCGGACACGGGGAAAAGTCTTCAATCTTGTATCTTCATAGTCTTGGAGTCCGGTCGATGATGATAGTCCGGCCAATGATAGTTCGGCTGATGATGGTAGTCCGGCTATCCGGACACCCCCTAATCCAGGACTCCCTCACTCTCCCTCGTGGACCTTGTAGGCTTTAGACCGCCACATAATGCAACGTGCCTCGTTTGGGTCCTCAGGGAGTTCTTGCCTATTTAGGTAAGCCAAGAAGGGTTCTGTCCACGGGCGATGACATCCATAATCACGTGGGCCGAAGGTGTTATTTCGGTGGCGGAGCCTCCGATTACATCAGAGTGTTCGGGATCTGGTGTTTTGGCCGGAACCGGACTGTTGTTGCTGGTCTCCCCTTCCCACACCACGGATGGCTTGAACAGCCTTTCCAAGAAGATATTAGGTGGGACAGGGTCGCGCTTAGCGCTGATGCGGGCGAGGATATCCGCCGCTTGATTGTTTTCTCGGGCCACATGGTGGAATTCGAGTCCCTTGAACCAAGCTGACATTTTGAGGACGGCATTGCGGTAAGCCGCCATTTTTGGATCCTTGGCATCAAAGTCTCCATTTATTTGAGATATTGCGAGGTTCGAATCCCCACGCACCTCTAGGTGTTGAATGCCCATGGAGACTGCCATCCGGAGACCATGCAACAGGGCCTCATATTCTCGCTGCATTGTTGGAGTCTCTGTATAATATTTGGAGTACGATTGGGTGTATCTCCGGTGGGGATGTCGGACGACGCCTGCCCCAGACCAGCCAAAGATCTTAGAGCCGCCAAAGTGCATGATCCAATTGAGTACGCTACTGTACTCTTTAGGGAGTTCGCTTTTGTCCATTCAGCGACGAAATTTGCCAGTACTTGCGACTTAATGGCTCGCTGTGGTTTGTATGTTATGTCGAACGGGAGGAGCTCGATAGCCCATTTAGCAATCCGGCCCGTGGCATCGCGGTTATTTGGTATGTCGTTGAGTGGTACTTCGGAGGCCACTGTAATTGAACACTCTTGAAAGTAGTGTCGTAGTTTCTGGGATGCCATGAAGACCGCGTATGCTATCTTTTGATAATGTGGGTACCGTGCTTTGCATGGGGTGAGGACAGTGGATACGTAGTACATCGGCTTTTGAAGCGGGAACTTATGTCCGTCCGTCTCTCGTTCGACGACGAGCACTGCGCTTGCAACCTGGTGAGTTGCCGCTATATATAACAGCATTGGTTCGCCGATATTTGGTGCGGCCAAGATTGGGTTGCTGGCCAAGAGGGCTTTTATTTCTTCCAATCCGGTTGTGGCGCATCCGCCCACTTGAAGTGTTCGTGGTCAAGGAGGCGATAAAGAGGTAGTGCCTTTTCTCCCAATCGGGAAATAAAGCGGCTTAATGCAGCCACGCATCCAGTTAATTTCTGGATTTGCTTGAGGTCTGTTGGGATAGCCAACTGTGACAGAGCTCAGATTTTAGCCGGATTTGCTTCAATTCCTCTATTGGAAATGATGAAGCACAAGAGCTTTCCGGCGGGCAGGCCGAAAACGCATTTTTCCCGATTGAGCTTGATATCATATGTTCGGAGATTGTCGAACGTAAGCCTCAAGTCGTCTATTAAAGATTCGACGTGTCTGGTTTTGATGACCACGTCGTCTACGTATGCCTCCACTGTTTTGCCGATTTGTGTTTCTGTGCATGTCTCGAATCATGCGTTGATAGGTTGCACCGCGCTTTTGAGCCCGAAAGGCATGGTGTTAAAACAGAAGGGGCCGATGGAGTGATGAATGCCGCCGCGGCGATCGGACTCCGCATCTTGATTTGATGGTATCCGGAGTATCGCCGAGGAAACACAATGAGTCGTGTCCTGCGGTAGCGTCGATGATTTGATCGATGCAGGGGGGAAAGGGATCCTTGGGGCAAGCCTTGTTAAGGTCCTTGAAATCGACACATAGGCGCCAGATTTGTCCTTCTTGGTACCATTACCAGGTTTGCTAGCCGGTCTGATGTTTTATTTCTCTAATGAATCCGCCTCGAGTAACTTGGCTAGCTCCTCTCCCATGGCTTGTCGCTAGGCTCGAGAAATGCCAAGAGTCTGCTTGACCGCTTGTATCCCTTTAGAATGTTTAGGCTATGCTCGGCCAGCCTGCGTGGGATTCCTGGCATGTCCAAGGATGCCAAAGCGAAGATGTCCCACTCGCGCAAGAACTCTCAGCAAGGCGTCGTCTGTTGTGGGGTTCAGCTGTGCTCCGATGGATCTTGTCTTTGTAGGGTCCGTTGGGTGGACCTGGAATTTGACTATTTCGTCCGCTGGTTTAAAAGAGGTGGATTTGGGTCTTTTGTCGAGTATCACGTCGTCCCTGTCCATTGTGGAGCGCAGCGCAGTTAGTTCTTCGCCCGCGAGGCTTCGGATAACGCCTCGAGGGCCAGTGTGGTGGTTTTATTTTCGGCGCGGAGTGCTATGTCCGGATCACTAGCTAGAGTGATGATTCCATTGGGCCCGGGCATCTTGAGCTTCATGTACCCGTAATGGGTATAGCTTGGAAGATCGTGAATGCCTCCCGCCCTAAAAGGGCGTGGTATCCACTATTGAACGGGGCCACTTGGAATGTGATTTCTTCTAACCTATAATTCTCCGGCGTGCCGAATACCATATCTAGTGTGATTTTTCCCGCACATCGTGCCTCCCGACTAGGGATGATTCCTCTGAAGGTCGTGCTGCTTTGCTCAATGCGGCTCTTGTCTATTTCCATTTTGCTAAGAGTCTCCTCGTAGATGAGGTTTCATCCGCTGCCACCGTCCATGAGCACTTTAGTAAGCCAAAAGCCGTCCACAATTGGACTAAGGACCAGAGCGGCTGGTGCTCGGGCTGTTCGAAATTGAGGTTCATCACTGGCATTGAATATTATGGTCGTATCGTTCCATGGATTTATTGCTGCAATGTGGCAGACTTCGGCGAGGCTGCGGAGTGCTCGCTTTCGCCTATTATTTGAGGCGGAAGTCTCAAAGACTGTCAATACTGTATTGTTATTTTCCACGGGATGGTGCTCTGTGGTATTGTTGATGAGGAGATCCTCGCCGCTCTTGGCCACCTGCCGGAGTATCCAACATGCTCTAAGGCTGTGTGTTGGCATGGTATCCGGTGTACTGTGAATTTTGCATGGCCCATTGAGCCATCCCTCTAGTACGGTTCCACGCCCTGTAGTGGGCTTTGGTTTCTTTGTTATTGGATCGGGTGACTTATGAGAGTACACCCTTTTAGCTCGAACGGGGGTGGTTTAGTGAGAGCCGGAGGATCCCAAATTTTGTTTGGGTTTTCCAGCGCTTTCCATCGCACAAGATTTCATATTAGGGCCGCCAAGTCAGCGAAGTGTGCTATGTCATAGCGACTTATGGCGTTGAGGATTCCCTTGTCCGTGCAATTTTTGCAAAAGATTGAAATTGCGTCTTCCTCACGACAGTCCTTGACCTTTCTCATTACAAGGAGTAATCTGGCCTAATAGTAAGTACTGTCCCTTGGGGCTCTTGTCTAATGTGGGAAAGATCACTTATGTCTGGGTGGTTCGGTAGATTTAGGTCCAAACCCTGACCCGGTCTGAGACCCAGGGGCAGAGGAGTTTCCAAATTTGGCAGTTCGGGCTCCGGGATGTTGCCCAATTTTTCTGGCCCGCTGTCCGATTCTAGGTTCAAAGGTTGGGCCATGTCCTCCCATAAACGGGTATCCGGCTGAGAGAGCTCGGGAATCCGAACATAGTTTGTCCTCAAAATAGAGGACATAGCTTGGGCATTACATAAACCGAAAGGCATACGTCTATAAGCATAGGTTCCAAAGGGACAAGTAAAAGTGGTCTTTTCTTGATCAGGTTGAGAAACAAGTATTTCTGAAAAGCTAGAGTGTCCATCTAGGAAGCAAAAGTGTGTGTGCTTAGATAATCTTTCAAGCATTTGATCAATAAAATGCAAAGGGTGTTGGGGATATAACTATTTGTGTAAGCCACCCAGGAGGGGCTGGGTTATGCAAAGAGGATTCACCAAGAAAGAAGCCCAAGACCAAGCATGAAGATGGCGGTTCAATAAAGGGCCTAAGGCCCACAGGCGACTTAAAGCCCGTTGTAGTAAACCGCCACAATGGCATGACTTGTATCATAAGGTAGATTTAACTAGTCACCGAGCCGGACACTGTTTATAAGCCGGCCGGGACTCTGTAAGCCGCAGGGCGACAACCCGTGTATATAAGGGGACGACCTGCAGCGGCTTAGGGGCAAGAAACAACTCATTGAGATCCGGGCATAGCGTATCTCCCTCCCTGGTCATCGAAACATCAAGCAATAGCAACCCAACTAGACGTAGGCTTTCCTTCACCGCAAGGGGCCGAACTAGTATAAAACCTCTCGTGTCCTTTTTCCCGATTAACCCCTTTAAGCTTCCTAGTTGCGATGGCTCCATGACTAAGTCCTTGCAAGAGGACATCTGCCATGACAATTCCACGACAGTTGGCACCCACCATGGGGCCAGCGCATGGTGGATTTGAGTTCTTGAAGGGCAGCTTCGAAGGGCTCAAGGGATAAGCAGTGGGCCGGATGACCAAGAGTCGTCGCGGCAAGATCTACATCGACAACGAAGGCTGGGGCCCCGAGGCCGACTCAATTGAGTACGGGTACCGGGTCCCCTTTGGCGGAATCCACGTCTTCATCGGCCGGATTGGTGAGCCAGACCCTAAGCCGGACAACTGCACCGACCTCATCGAGACGGCTCAGCGTCCGAAACCCGCTCGGGTTCAACCCGCCATGAAGCGTGCCTTCGTGGGCTGCATCCACGGAGGGTAACTTCCTGAAGGATCTAACGATGGCGGAGAGACGGCCGTCCCATCGGATGATGATTCGTCCTCCGGTTCGACAGATTCTTTGTATCAGGTCCAAGAGGGTATGCTTGGGGGCTGTTCTAACAACTCTAGTGTTCCGGATTTCTATGAGCCGCCGAGCTGGGCAGGAGTCTTCATGGCTGGTACTCAACCCGGTCAAAACTCGACAGCTACAACAGCAATAACGTCCGGGTCAGGAGCGGCCGGGGCAGGAGGCCCTGTGCGCCCGCCGGCTCAGGTGCTGATGGATCTTATGGACAAGTTAACGGACCTGTTAACCACCACGGTTATTCCTGCAAATCCGGATGAACATAACGCGGAGGTGGCAAAGGTGCGTGAGGAGATAGCCCTGGCCAAGGAGGCCTTGGCGGCCGAGGACACCAAAGAAGCTACGAGCGGGCGGCTTTGGATGCACGGGCACAGCGACTCCAGTCAGAGGCTTTTCAGCTTAATATGAGTCTGAACGCATCCAATGAGGTGATGAGAAAGAGACATCAGAAAACCCAGTCCCGTCTGCCCCTAGTTTACGATCCTCGAAATCTTTTCACGCCTGAGCTGGTGCCAAGAATCCGCCAAAGCCAATTAGTTTATGACACCCGGAGCTGGAGGGCCGGTTCAGCCCCGAGAGATGGCACCTCCTCACAGGAGTATGGCCCTGCCCCGATACATACCAACACCACCGGGCCACTTCTCCAACCCCATGGAGAACTTGATAGCATCGGTGTGTCTGGCGGCTCTTCCAGTGGATGGTGATGACCCGACGGCGGTGGAAACCCGGAGGGTCAGAGATCTTATTCAGACGGCCTTGTCACAGTAGGAGACCTATTCTTACAGCAGGGACATGATTCATTCGACTCCTCAGCCTTGGCTAGCACCTCATCAAAACCGGAGCCCGAGTTACAGCAGGCGCATGGAGTCAGAAGATTTATCAAGCAACGCCCAGCATCGTAACCAACCCGGTGGCTATAACCCGGTACAGGACCGATTGTGTCAGGAGGACGAACGGGCGGCTCAGTTAGCGGCTCAGCAGACGGCGTATGAAGGTCTCCCAGTATCCGCGACTTACTTCGTTGTAGCAGGAGGGCCACTAGAACCGTGGTGTCCCTTGTGCAGTGCCGGCTCTGCGGGATGTACGTCTGCCCAAGGATTTCAAGGGACCTCGAAAGGTGCCGAATTACACGGCCGACCTACAGCCAGGGGCATGGATCGAAAGTTACGAGATGGCCATGGAGCTATTGGAGGTCAGCGACGCGGAAATGGCTAAGTATTTCACCATGATGTTAGATGGAACGGCCCGTCTTGGTTAAAAAGTTTGCCTCCCAATTCCAGCAGTTCATGGGCAGAGCTAAAGGCCCGGTTTATCCAGAACTTCAAGGACACTTGCATGCAGTCTATGTCAGTTGTGGACTTGACCAATTGTAAGAAGGAGGAGGGTGAGTCCACAACTCATTGGGTGCGCCGGGTCAAGGAAATAATACACTCATCTGATAAGATGGATGCCGGCTCTGCAGTACTTATGCTCCATCGTAATTGTCGCTTTGAGCACCAAGCGAAGTCAGGCGCCTTAAGCGTGATTGCAATGATATGGGTACGCTGATGGCAGCCTTGGTCAAATACACCGATTCTGATACTACCGATGATCCCGCGTCTGGGGAGGAAAAGACAGGGAAAGGAAAGAAGAACGACAATGGAAAGGGTCAGCAACATAACCCGGTAAGTCAAGGGGGTAACAAGCGTAAGGCAGAGGGTAACCCGGAGTTTGTGGCCAATGCTAATGCACAAGGTAAAAACCAAAAACGTAAGGGGAGACCACCCCCTCGATCTGGTGGCTCAGGTCCATCTCTTGAGCAGCTTCTGAATGAGCCTTGCCCAAGACACGGTACTCGGGAAAATCCCGCTACCCACTTATAGAAGGACTGCGCGATCATGAAGGCTTTCAAGAATTCCAACCTATTTGATGGCAATCATGGATCAGGCGGCGGTTCAGGAGCCGGTGGTTTTCATGGCCCAGGTGGTGGTTCAAGTTCCGGCTTTCAGGGAGGTCAAGGTGGCTATAATCAGCAGCAGCCTGGTCAAGGGGGACAGCAGCAGCAGTCAGGTTATCAGAGCCATCCGGAACAGCTGAACGATGGGCAATACCATATATTTACCACTAACTTGTGCAAACGTGACCAAAAGGTTCATAAGAGGGCTGTGAATTCGGTTGAGCCGGCGGTTCCCCGTTACTTGAGGTGGTCAGAGCAGCCCATCATATGGAGCAGGGAAGATCACCCCCTCCGGGTTGATAACCCGGGACAGTTGGCTTTGGTGGTGGCTCCTCAGGTTGGTGGATATAAATTCACTAAGGTACTCATGGACGGAGGAAGCAGCATCAATATTCTCTATTATGAGACCTTTCGCCACATGGGGTTGACTGATAAGGACTTCAGGACATCCAACACTATTTTTCATGGGGTGGTACCTAGTAAATCGGCATATCCAGTTGGCAAGATCGAGCTGGAAGTAGCTTTTGGAGATGAATATGATTCCGGGGCTGAGAAGCTGACATTTGAGGTAGTCAAAATTAGGAGCCCGTACCACGCTCTGTTTGGACGGCCGTCTTATGCCAAGTTTATGGCACGACCGTGTTATGTTTATCTGCAGCTCAAGATGCCGGGTTACAAGGGCACCATCACTGTACATGGGAGTCGAAAGGTAGCCTTGGAATGCGAAGAAGGCGTCGCGCTTATGCTGAATCTGTTTGTCTTGAAGAGGAATCAAGTTTTATCAAACTAATGTTGACCCGGCGGATATGACCTCTTTGAAGAAGCCAACCACGAGCAAGACTCGTGTTGAAATTTAAGTCGGCCGCCGAGACAAAATCTGGTCGATTTCACTCGGCGACTCTTCCAAGCAGTTCAAAGATCGCGCCAACTTGATCCCAAATAGGAAAGCGCTCCATCGAAGTTCATCCGTGAGAATCGGGATATCTTTGCATGGAAACCTTCTGACATGCCGGGTGTCCCGAGAGAACTCGCTGAGCACACTCTTAATATTGATCCAAAGTATAAGCCGGTCAGGCAATTTCTCCGACGGTTCAATGAGGAAAGACGGAAGGCTATCGGGGAAGAGGTCGCTCGGCTCTTAGCGGCCGAGTTCATCGTGGAAGTTTTTCACCCGGAGTGGTTGGCTAACCCAGTGCTTGTGCTCAAGAAGAACGGCACCTGGCGGATGTGTGTAGATTACACAGACTTAAATAAAGCTTGTCCGGCTGATCCCTTTGCTCTACCCCGTATTGATCAGATCATTGATGCTACTGAATGGTTGCGCGGCGCTTGAGTTTTCTCGATGCTTACTCTGGTTATCATCGATCAAAATGGCAGTTAAGGATTAGGAGAAGACGGCTTTCATTACTCCGCTTGGAGCCTTCGCTATGTATCTATGCCATTTGGGCTCAAGAGCCAGCGACTTATCGAGGTGTGTGAAATTGTCTCCATAATCAGATTGGGCGCAATGTTCATGCTTATGTGGATGATATTGTGGTGAAGTCCAGAGAGAAGGAAACCTTGATATCTGATTTAAAGGAAACCTTTGACAATCTCTGGGTCTATAAGATGATGCTTAACCCGGACAAGTGTGTATTTGGTGTACCTGCAGCAAACTTTTGGGATTCCCGGTCTCAAACAGGCATTGAATCTAACCCGAGAAGATCAAGGCGATTACCTCTCTGGCTAAACCGGCGTGTATCAATGATGTTCACGATCGGGCGGGTCGCGTTCTTTTAAGCCGATTCATAAGCCGGTTAGGTGAGAAGGCTCTACCACTGTATCAGATGATGAAGAAAATAGACACTTTTGTCTGGAGTGAAGCTGCTGATGCTGCCTTTGAAGATTTAAAGAGACAATTGTCTGAGCCAATGGTTCTCGCGGCTCCTATTGATAAAGAGTCGTTGCTGTTGTATGTTGCTGCTAACTCATGAGCTGTTAGTGTTGCCATCGTGGTGGAGCGTAAGGAGGCTGGCAAGGAGCATCCGGTTCAACGGCCGGTCTATTACATCAGTGAGGTGCTCATAGAATCCAAGCAAAGATATCCGCATTGGCAGAAACTTGTTTATGGGGTGTTCACGGCAAGCCGAAGCTAAAACAAGATTTCCAAGGTCATCCTATAAGCGTGGTAAGTTCTGCCCTTTGGGGACATCATCCGAAATGTGGAAGCCACAGGACGAGTCGCCAAGTGGGCCATTGAGCTTGGGCCTCACGGTTTGAAGTATATGCCACGTACCACTATCAAGTCTCAAGCCTTGGTAGACTTTATCAATGATTGGACGGAGTTGCAGGCACCAGAGGAGAAGCCGGATAACACGTATTGGACTATTCACTTCGATGGGTCCAGGCAGTTGGAAGGCTCGGGGGCTGGAGTTGTTTTAACTTCTCCCCGAGGTGACAAATTTTGCTATGTACTCCGGCTTATGTTTCCCTGTACTAACAATGCAGCTGAATACGAGGCTTTACTCCATGGCCTCCGGATGGCCAAAGAGATGAATTTGAGCCGTAAGGTGCTTGGCGATTCAGACCTCGTCACCAACAGTGTCGTGCACGTGGGACTCCAAGGATCCCCTTATGGCGGCTTATCGTCGTGAAGTTGATGCGGTGGCCGGGCACTTCAAAGGTTATCAACTAGAGCACATTGATCGAAGGAAGAATGAGGCGGCTGATGCTTTAAGCCGGCTGGGGTCTCAGCGTAAGCCGGTGCCGCCTAACACCTTTCTTGACGTTTTGCATAACCCTTCTGTCAGAGTGCCTACAGAGGAAGAGCTTGCAGTGCCAGACCCAGAGGCGCAGCTGGCGGCGGCTCTCCACGCAATACCAGATTGGACAGTCCCATATTTGGCCTATATGACCCGGGGAGAGTTGCCTGAGGACGAGACCTTGGCAAGACAAATCATCAGGCGGTCCAAATCCATGACAATTGTTCATGGCGAGTTGCATCACCGCAGCGTCACTGGGTGTTTCAGCATTGTGTATCACCTGCAGAGGGTCAGGAGATACTTTGTGAGATTCATGAAGGAGATTGCAGTCATCATGTCGGTTCAAAATCTCTGGTGGCCAAGGCTTTTCGTCATGGTTTTTATTAGCTGACGGCTCATGCTGATGCGGAGGATCTGGTCAGCAAATGTGACGGATGTCAAAAATTCTCACGACGAGCTCATGGCCGGCTCAAGAATTGAGGATGATTCCAATTACTTGGCCATTTGCGATCTGGGGCTTGATATGGTTGGACCTTTTAAAAGGTCTAAGGATAAGAAGACACACTGTTGGTGGCGATGGATAAATTCACCAAGTGGGTTGAAGCGAGCCGGTCAAGAAGTGTGATGCAGCCACGGCGGTTCAGTTCATGAAAAAGGTGATCTTTCGCTTTGGCTTTCCACACATCATTATAACGATAATGGTACTAATCTCTCAAGGGTGCCATGGAAGAGTTCTGTCAACAAGAGCACATCCGCTTGATGTTTCGCCGTTGCTTACCCCCGCCTAATGGTCAAGCGAAAGAGCTAATCAAGAGATCTTGAAAGGTATCAAACCCGGCTCTTAGTTCCCTTACAAATAACTCCGGGTTGTTGGGTGGAGGAGTTACCCTCGTGCTATGGAGCATCAACACAACGCCTAACAGATCTACAGGTTATACACCTTTCTTCATGGTGTACGGAGCAGAGGCGGTTCTGCCAAGTGATATCCGACATGATTCACCTCGGGTGGTGGCTTACGTTGAGGCTGATAATGAAAAAGCTCGTCAGGATGCACTTGACTTGTTGGATGAGGAGGAGACTTGGCAATAGCCCGCCGGGCGATTTATCAAGAAGACTGCGCCCGTTATCACAGCCGCCGGGTTAGAAGCAGAACTTTTTAGGAAGGCGATTTAGTGCTCTGGCTCATCCAGGATCAATCTGATATGCACAAGCTTTCCCCTCCTTGGGAAGGATCCTTTGTGGTCAGCAAGAATCTCAACAACGGGTCATATTACCTCATCGATGTTCGAGAGCACAAAGACTCACGTAAGTCGGAGGAAGAGACCCGCCGGCCGTGGAACATAGCACATCTTCGGCCCTACTATACTTAAGCCACCAGCTCTCAGAGTATATTTGTTTTTTCTTTTTTAGCAATGTATATATTATATAAAGCAATAAAGCATGACCTCTTTTCTTTCCACCCTACAAGGTTTATGTATCTTCTTTACCAGGTGGTGGAAACAACCAACAGGGAGCGGATCATATCTGAATCCTGCTTTACCTTTGGTCCGGCTTATGATCATATCTGAATCTAGCCATGGTCAATTGGAGGCTTCCTATTCAAACATAGGTTGTATTCGAACCAAAGAGAACATAGCTGTCGATACCCAATTGATCGGCATACTGCCAAACCCACTTGGGGGCTTCTTGATCATATTTGAATCATAGCTTCACCCCTTTGGGTCTGACGTGGATCGTATTTGAATCAGCGTCATTAAACAACTCTAATGGTCACTTGGGGCTTCTGCTCAAACATAGGTCGATTCAACAAAAGAGAACATAGCTGTCGATACCCACTTGATCGGCATCGCCAAAGCCATTGGGGGCTATATGATCGTATCCGAATCTTAGCTTAACCCCTTTGGAACGGTTCTACTGATCGTATTCGAATCAGAGGCCTTTGAAAATTAAGTCTATTTTACTCTATAAGGGTAAATAATATTAAGGGTCAGGTGAACAGTATATGTGCCAACTTTTAGAAGTTAAGTTTAACTGTCTGCTTTTTGGGATCACATAGGCCGGTAAGGTAAGCTTCAATAAGATAGCAGGTATATTATTATGGTCATGATCATAAACCGGCTATTTTTATGATATTCATACTCTGGGTTATCATTATTCTATATGACCCCGGGTGTGGTAAGACACCAAAGGAATTCTGTTTTTACACAGGGTAAAGCAAAGAAGTTTTGGACGTCAAGGAATAATTCACATAAGCCAGCAGTATACAATGATACCGGCTTGTGACAATATTAAGCATCACAAACATGCGCGAAGGTATGACAAGAGTTAAGAGGTTCTTCTACCCTATTACAAGACTCCCCGAGTCTGAATAATGAAGCATCATCTTTTCAAACACATGGCACCAGGCGGGTTACTCCTTTGGTGGGCTTGAAGATTCCGGGTTATCCTTCTCCGCCTCTTCGTCTGCTGTTTTGTCCTGGAAGGTTGACGAGGTCCAGTCAATGCCGCTTAAAGCTTCAAATTCAGCTTCATCATCTATTAAACTGGCCGGGTCAACTTCAGGAGCAAAGGTATGCTTACGAGTTGGAGGGATCAGGCTGACATCATCATAATGCGGAGTTGGAATCCTCCGGTTCTCGTTGTCATAACCCGGCTGATACTTAGTAAGATCAATATCATTGCCGATGATGGTGGCCACAGGACGTACGATTCTCACACAGGTGGTGAAGTCTGATTCATTGAATACAGAGCCGTCCTCCTTCAGGCTGGGATATCCAAGAGCAACGTCTGCGTGTCTAGCTCGAAGCAACGCTTTGGCCCGGCTTAAGGCGGCTATGGCCCGCTCTACCAGATGCCCGCTTTAGCTCCTGAATCCGTTGGTAACACGGCAAGCCGTTTGAGCACGTCCCGCAGGAGATAAGGAGCATCATTTGATAAAGCCACAACGGCCAAAGCGTTGCCACACTCGGTGTATAGCTGTTCACCGCAGTGTACACCGCCTTAAGTTTGATCAAGATATTTTGCTTCGTGTTTGTGCTCCTCGGGGCTGTGTTTATACATATAAGGTAAGCCGGAGATAATATTTGAAATAGTCATCAAAGAAACCATGGCGATGTTCACAATTATGCATAATAACTTACCGAAGATTGCTGAGACCATTTGAGATATCTGGTGCTTTAAGCCGACAGCTCGGCGCTTGCTTCGCCAGAGCCGCTTCTGCTGTCTCGGCCGGGTCACAAGTGAGGTTTTTAAATCGGCCCGCATTTTCTTCTCTCGATCAAAATTTTTCTTCAACTTCTCTTGTTCAGAGACGCTGAATACAAATTTGGAGTTGGCTTTTTGAATTTCAAGTTCTTGGGCTGCCAGACGAGTCTTCAGGTCAGCAATCTCCGATTCAAATTGACTGGTGGAGGCCTGCGATTGATGCCGGATTATAATTAAGATTATGGTAAGATATCATTAAGTCCCAAGCACTTTGCAAGCAAAGACACTTGGCACTTGGGGGCTAATGTATGCTGAAGAAAATTCTAAATTATAATGCTGGATTAAGTATATTAAAGTCTCAAGCACTTTACAAGTAAAGGTACTTGACACTTGGGGGCTAATGTGTATCGCACATTTTAAGTTATCATACTATGACCGGGTTAAATATCTTTTCTTTTAAGCCAGGTGAACTAACAGTAAGCAGGTATCTAAGTCTACAGCATATTTGTTTATAAGAAGTAGACTTGGGGGCTGGTACAGTAAGTAAGTATAAGCTATACCTCAGATTTGTGCTGTATTTGTTTCACCATGTCAATTTCCAGGTCGCGGCTGCTATGCACTTGATTCAGATAGCCTGAGACTATATCACCAATGCTTAAGTGAGCATAATCAGCGATGTCCTGTTTGGTCTTCCGGTGTTTTACAAGCTCTTCTTTAGCAGTACATCTGGCAAGGACAGTAGGCCGCCCCGGTTCAACATACTGGCTTTTCAAGATTTCAACTTCCGGGTCAGTCGTCTTGACCGGGCTAGGAATTTCCGGGTTATCGGAGTTGTTAAAAGTATCTTCGGCAGGCGGGTCAGAAGATGGTGTTGGAATCTCATGGGCCGGTTCAGGAGGCGGTTGATGAGTAGAAGTATCAGGGGCAGCTATTCCGAGTTCCGGCTCAGATGCTGACGGGTCTTCAGATGGTTTATTCTTTTTTGCCCTCTTACTGGGATTCACCTGCACGCTGTGGACAAAACAGAGGGGTGAGTACAGAAAATGAGTAAGGCAAAGCATAAGGATAACAAAGGTATATTACCCAGGGGCAGTCTTGAAGGTCGGCATGTTGGATTGCATAGACTCGCCAGAGGAAGGAGAGGTATCCTGATAATTGGAGTCAGATGAATTGAGAGGTTGACGAATTAAACCCGCCAAAGGATAAACAGAACGCAAAGCGGAGATGACCTCAGTTCGACTCTTCCTGCTCATGTCGGGTAAGCCAGAAGAGAGCTCTGCATCCTTATTTGTCCGGGTTTGCCTCCGGCTTTCAAGATGTTGTTGCTTCAAAAGAAATTGAGGATCTTGATAAGCTAGAGGATGTGAAAATCTTACTTTCTGGGTCACCCGTCGGATTTTGTGCTGTGGCAAAGGCTCTGAGTCGGAGGAGATTATAGTTACCTCTTCGCCAGGAGCTTGGCTGTTCCCAAAGATCCTCCTGAAAGGCGGAAATATCAATAAAGTAATAACAAGGGAGTTAAGAGAGCAAGGTATTACCTCTTCCTCATCTGAAGAAGAGTCATCCAATTTGAGCAATTCGGAGGCGCTGGGTTTCTTCTTTTTTGAAGTTCCCGTCTTGGCGTTTTTCCTTTAGGTTTTCTTGTCCGCTCTGGCTTGTTGGGCAGCTTCGTGGTCATATTTGACCTTCCAGAAATCATCACCGACCTGTGGAAAAGATAAGGAATTATAAGTACAAAAGAGGTAAACATGTTAAAGAATATTTATTAAGATTGGTAACTTACTGCAGGGGCCGAGTTCTTTTTGCAGAAGGGAAGTAATCCGAAGGCATTGCTGATAACAGTACCCTCCTTCAGCAGTGACTGGGTTGTAGCATCTGCCACATCATCTGGTAAGTCGTCAGGACTGTGGCGCATTGGGTCATCCTTTTCGCCTGTATAAGTACACATTAAGCCGGAGCGGCGGCCTAATGGGAGTATTCGCCAAGTGACCCAGACCCGGACCAGGTTGATGCCATTTAAACCATTTCCCAGAAGAGCTTTAATATTCTTGACGGTGGGATTAAGCGGCAGACGTTCAACAACGGTCAGTTTATCCGCCAGCGTATGGTTGGACTCGAGGCGCAGGGCGCGAAACCGGGCAGAGGCTTCTCATCAGCCGGAGAAGTATCCTAATAGTAGAACCATGTCTGGTTCCAATATTTGGGGTGACTCGCAACTCAAAGATAAGGAAACAGCGGTCTCTCCGTCATTGGATCGAGATACCGCCAAGTTCAAGACTCGCCCGTTAGCACGCCATTCTGCGGTTCAAGTAACAAAGTTCTCTGAACAAAAGCAGGCTTGGCTCCTCTCCCAGGTACACCTCACAGAAGACTTGGAAATTGCAAAGATTTGACACGGAATTGGGAGGTCTAAGATCAAAGAAATTCAAAACTTCTCTGAAGAACTTTGAGTCGGGAGGGGCAAATCCCCGGCTCATGTGATCCGTGAAAACTATCACCTCCCCTTCTTTGGGTTGAGGCTTCTCTTTAGAAGGGTCAGGAACACGATAAGACATGACCTCCTTTTTTGGCAGATGGCCAGACTTCACAAACTCAGCCAGTTTGCTCTTAGTGACTGTGGATGGGACCCAGTTGCAGGTTACAGGAGCTTTGGTTGACTTAGGCGCCATGACAACAGTTGGCCTATTACAAAATAAGAAGTTCCGGTTCAAATTTTAACCCGGGAGAAAATATCCAAATTACTAAAGGTAGCGGCTTATGAAGGGGCATAATGACATAAGGATAACTGGGCAACACTATTTAAGCCGCTACAAGCATTAACAACAGTTCAAAAGTTTTAAAGACCTCAGAAGGCGCCAAGGTTCATAGATCAGTGGTATACATTTAAACCGGATACCTGGACAGTTATGTTAAAGGCATTTAACAGAAGAAGTTTTCCGGGTGATAAAAACAGGTTTCATAATCTTCTGCTAAAATTTTAGATCAAAGGACTGTTCTGATAAGAAAGTGTTCTAGACCTAAAAACTGATGCAGATGTGTTCATAGGCTCGAATGAGGCTTTCATACAGAGAAAGGGATCTGTTTTTAATCCAAGACAAGTGCGGAAACAACTACCGCGGCTGTTTATAGCATTCTCCGATCGGAAGAGGCATCTAGGAGGAAAACTGGCAAAGGTTCGGCTCCAATGGTGATGAACTCCGACGAACTCGAGGAAGTTTCTAATGCGGATCTAAGCAAGGAAAGGAAGGGACTTACGGATCTGGAGGAGCTGCGAAAGCTTGCTATCGTTTTCTGATCCGATTCAGGTTGATGCAGCAGCCTGGGACGATGAAGACAAGTAGGTCGACGGCGGCGGCGGCGGAGCTTGAGAGGAGGCAGAGGAAGAAGATGACTGGAATAAGGAGAATGGGAAACCTAGGTCGCACCTATTTATAAGGAGAGCATAACTGAGACGGCGCGGGAAACGAGGAGATACGAATTATTATCCAGCGGCCCCGACGCCTCGATTTTCGGAACAGTCAATAAAGGCAGAGATCCGTTGGAGGGTACGGTGAAGTAAAAAAAGGAAAGATGACGTCATGGCGGGTTAACACGGATCCAGAAAATGACATCATGGCGGGGTAAAGAAAGTCTTTTGCACAGTCAAAAGACTGAAGATTTATGTTTAAAGGTATTTTAAGATTGACATGAACAGGTTCAAATCAATCTCGGGCCTAATGTTGGGGATATAACTATTTGTGTAAGCCGCCCAGGAGGGGCCGGGTTACGCAAAGAGGATTCACCAAGAAATAAGCCCAAGACCAAGCATGAAGATGGCGGTTCAATAAAGGGCCTAAGGCCCACAAGTGACTTAAAGCCCATTGTAGTAAACCGCCACAATGGCATGACTTGTATCATAAGGTATATTTAACTAGTCATCGAGCCGGACACTGTTTATAAGCCGGTCGGGACTCTGTAAGCCGCAGGGCGACAACCTGTGTATATAAGGGGACGACCTGCGGCGGCTTAGGGGCAAGAAACAACATCGAGAGCCGGGCATAGCGTATCTCGCTCCCTGGTCATTGAAACATCAAGGAATACCAACCCAACTAGACGTAGGCTTTCCTTCACCGCAAGGGGCCGAACTAGTATAAAACCTCTCATGTCCTTTGTCCCGATTAACCCCTTTAAGCTTCCTAGTCGCGATGGCTCCACGACTAGTCCTTGCAAGAGGACATCTGCCATGACAATTCCACGACAAAGGGTAATGATCTTTTCTAGTTGCTTTGTTTAATTTCCTTTAATCAATTACCATTCTATAGCCTGTAACAATTCTTTGTGGAATAAGTTCATTCTTATCATTAGGAACAACAGTAATACGTCCTTTCTTAGGAACACAATAAACATGACTTACCCATCTACTGTCAGCTATAGGATATATTATACCTGCTTCCAGAAGTTTTAAGATTTCCGTCCTTACCACTTCCTTCATTTTTGGATTCAACCTACGTTGGTGATCAACAACGGGTTTAGCATCTGGTTCCATATTAATTTTGTGCTGACATAGAGTGGGACTAATGCCTTTTAAATCATCAAGAGTATACCCAATAGTTGCCCGATGCTTCCTTAGAACTTTCAATAATCTTTCTTCTTCATGTTCTGAAAGGTTAGCACTAATAATAATAGGATATATCTTCTTTTCATCAAGATAAGCATATTTCAAAGTGTCTGGCAATTGTTCTAATTCAAACACAGGATCACCTTTAGGTGGAGGAGGACCTCCTAGAGTTTCAATAGGCAAATTGTGTTTAAGCAGAGGACGTTGTTCAAAGAAAACTTTATCTATTTCATTTCTTTCATGCATATGTAAATCATTTTCATGGTCTAGCAAATATTGTTCTAAAGGATCAGTAGGTGGCACAATAATAGAAGTAAAACCAATTAATTCATCCTTACTAGGCAATTCTTTTTCATGATGATTCCTACTAAACTCGGAAAAATTAAACTCATGAGACTCATCACCAAAGCTAACACCCACAGTTTGTTTCTTGCAATCTCTCTTAGCATTTACTGTGTTCAAGAAAGGTCTACCAAAGATAATGGGACAGAAGTCATCTTGCGGGGTACCAAGAACAAGAAAATCAGTAGGATATTTTATTTTCCCACACAAGACTTCAACATCTCTAATAATCCCACAAGGTGATATGGTGTCTCTATTAGCAAGTTTAATAGTAACATCTATGCCTTCTAACTCAGCAGGTGCTATGTCCTTTATAATTTCTTGATATAACTTGTAAGGAATAGCACTTACACTAGCACCCATGTCACATAAACCATGATAACAGTGATCTCCTATTTTAGCTGAAATAACAGGCAGGCCAACAACTGGTCTATTTTTATCCCTTTTTCGGGTTTAGCGATTCTAGCAGCTTCCGCACAGAAGTAACTAGCATGCCCATCCATATCTTCTTCCAAGAGATCTTTAATCATAGCAATGCTAGGTTCTACTTTAATTTGTTGATCAGGTTTAGGTGTTCTAACTTATCTTTTGTTAATCACAGTTGAGACTTTAGCATGTTCCTTTATCCTAACAGGGAAAGGTGGTTTCTCTATATAAGCAGAAGGAACAACTGGATCAACATTATAAAGTATAGTTTCTTCTTTAATTGGTGCCGGTTCTTTAATTTCTTCTTTAATAGGTGGGTGATATTTAAACCACTTCTCTTTAGGGAGTTCAACTTGAGTAGCAAATGATTCACAAAAGAAGGCTACTATCTCAGAGTCAAGTCCATATTTAGTGCTAAACTTTTGAAAAGCATCGGTATCCATAAAAGATTTAACACAATCATACTTAAGCTTAATACCCGACTCTTTACCTTCGTCGAGTTCCCAATCTTCAGAGTTGCATTTCATTCTATCCAAAAGATCCCACCGGAATTCAATAGTCTTCTTCATAAAAGAACCAGCACAAGAAGTATCAAGCATGGTTTGATCATTACGAGAAAGCCGAGCATAAAAATTCTGGATAATAATTTCTCTTGAGAGCTCATGATTGGGGCATGAATATAACATTGAATTAAGCCTCCCCCAAGCTAGAGCGATACTTTATCCTTTATGAGGCCAAAAATTATATATATAATTCCCATCACGATGAACTAGATGCATAGGATAATTTTTTTGGTGGAACTCCAATTTCAAACGATTCCAATTCCATGATCCAATATCATCGCATAGCCTATACCATGCCAATGCTTTTCCCTTCAAAGATAAAGGGAAAACCTTTATCATCACCTCATATCCGGGTAAACCTGCAAGCTTAAACAATGCACAAATTTGTTCCACATATATCAAGTGCATATCAGGATGTTCGGTTCCATCTCTTGCATAAGGATTAGCTAGCAGTTGTTCTATCATACCCGAAGGAATTTCATATTCAATATTTTCAGTAGGTGCGATGGGTTGAGGGTAGCTAATTCTGGTTCCTGACGAGGTGAAGATACCCTAACAAACCCTCAAAGGATTGTTTTCCATAGTAACAAGTGACATTAAATTTCAGCACATCAGATAAATGTTTCCTTACCAAATTCCACTTACCAAAGGCGCTTCACTCCCCGGCAACGGCGCCAGAAAACAGCCTTGATGAACCACAAGTATAGGGGATCAATTGTAGCTCTTTTCGATAACTAAGAGTGTCGAACCCAACGAGGAGCAGAAGGAAATGACAAGTAGTTTTCAGTAAGGTAGTGTCTGCAAGTGCTGAAATTGTAAGTAGCGGAGTAGTTTGATAGCAAGATAATTTGTAACGAGCAAGTAACGATAATAGTAACAAAAGTGCAGCAAGGTAGCCCAATCCTTTTGAGGCAAAGGACAGGCCAAAACGGTCTCTTATGATAAGCAAAGAGTTCTTGAGGGTACATGGGAATTTCATCTAGTCACTTTCATCATGTTGGTTTGATTTGTGTTCGCTACTTTGATAATTTGATATGTGGGTGGACTGGTGCTTAGGTGTTGTTCTTACTTGAACAAACCTCCTACTTATGATTAAACCTCCCTCAAGTATCCGCAACTACGAGAAAAGTATTAAAAATAAATTCTAACCATAGCATTAAACTCTAGGATCCAATCGGTCCCTTACGGAATAGTGCATAAACTGGGGTTTAAGTTTCTATCACTCTCGCAACCTGATACGTCTCCGTCGTATCTACTTTTCCAAACACTTTTGCCCTTGTTTTGGACTCTAACTTGCATGATTTGAATGGAACTAACCCGGACTGACGCTGTTTTCAGCAGAATTGCCATGGTGTTACCTTTGTGCAGAAACAAAAGTTCTCGGAATGACCTGAAACTTCACGGAGATTATTTTTGGGAATAATAAAAAATACTGGCAAAAGAATCAAGGCCAGGGGGCCCACACCCTTTCCATGAGGGTGGGGGGCGCGCCTGCTCCCCCTGGGCGCGCCCTCCTCCCTCGTGGGCCCCCTGGAGCTCCACCGACCTCAACTCCAACTCCATTTATTCGTGTTCGGGGAGAAAAAAATCAGAGAGAAAGATTCATCGCGTTTTACAATACGGAGCCGCTGCCAAGCCCTAAACTCTCTCGGGAGGGCTGATATGGAGTCCGTTCGGGGCTCCGAAGAGGGGAATCCATCGCTGTCGTCATCATCAACCATCCTCCATCACCAATTTCATGATGCTCACCGCCGTGCGTGAGTAATTCCATCGTAGGCTTGTTGGACGGTGATGGGTTGGATGAGATTTATCATGTAATCGAGTTAGTTTTGTTAGGCTTTGATCCCTGGTAACCACTATGTTCTGAAATTGATGTTGTGTCGGGGAAGCTGATCGTGGCCCACGAACACCTATGGGACCGGGTCCCTTGTGGTTCGGTGGGGGGCGGAGATTGCACAAAGAGCGGATCGAAGCGATGCACACGAGCAGATTTACCCAGCTTCGGAGCTCTCCGGAGAGATAACACTCCTACTGCTGCTTGGTGGATTATATTGTGTTCTTGCTAGGGAGCAATGGGAGCTACAAAACCTAGCCTGAGTGAGTGTGGTCTCGAGTGAGTCGAATGAACTAAACCGGAGCCGAACCAAACCGAACCCTTTCTACGTTGCACTTGGGCCTCCTTTTATAGGCACAAGGGGTCACCACAGGTGGCAAGTAGACAAGGGTAAAATAGTAAAAACAGAGGTTGGTACACCGCTTTGTACAGTGTCTGATGACCTATACCTAACTCGACGGCAAGGGACAAAGCTATAAATGTCCGTCCACATCGCGCTGAACAGATTCAACAGGACCGTCAAGTGCGCCTCCGTTTGCCACGATGGTAGCTTGTCGGCGCCGCTTATCGCCGCTCCCGCTGGCTGCACAACCCATTGACACGCTGCGTGCAGGAAAGCCCCATGGCGACACGTTCGCGGATGAGCCGGAGCGGAGACGAAGAGAGGTTACTGCGCGGCAAGCGCCTTGCCGCTGCAGGTCCTTGTCGCGCCGGAGCTTATCGCCATAAGCCTTCCCGCAAGCTCCTCTTGCCGGGTCTTGTTTCCTTCGCGCCTTGAGTGGCCTTCCGGCAAGCTCCTCTTGCCGGGCCTTGATTACTTTGTTCTTGAATGGCTCCAAAGGAGCCGAGGACCTTGGCGGTCACCGAGCCAACCCTGCCATGGAGGTCTTGCGATCGTCTGCAGTGCGAGTTCGGGGTACTAGGGTACCCCTACTCTAGTACACCGGCAGAGCCCCGGCCTGGGCCACACACTGCGCCAAGCTCTGTTGGGCCAGGCCCAAAACAGTGCACGGGCATGCGCGGCCTGGATCGCGCAGTTATTCGCTTTGGACCCACCACGTCCCCCATGAACGGCACGTTCCGGATGTGGCGTCGTGGGAGAGATCGTGGGGGCTTTCTTTAATGGGAAAACCGGAACGCCCGTCCCCTCCCCCCCTTATAAGCAGGGGGAACAGGGGCAGGACGCCCACTTGCCCATTGCTGTCACATCAGAAACCACCGCCGCACCTCCCCTTCTTCTCGAGCCCAAAGAGAGTGAT
This sequence comes from Aegilops longissima, assembly GCA_021605205.1. Classification (NCBI taxonomy): domain Eukaryota; kingdom Viridiplantae; phylum Streptophyta; class Magnoliopsida; order Poales; family Poaceae; genus Aegilops; species Aegilops longissima. Next base: position 544,895,840 of record CM038678.1, on the reverse strand, counting down.
GCTCCGCCCCCTCCCCATTGCCACCGGCGCCATCAACGCCGTCGGATTCCTCCACCACCTCCGCCATGGCTCCAAAAGCCGACAAGGGCAAAGGGGTGAAATCGGCCGAGGCTCAGCGGCTCGCGGCGCTGCGGAAGGAGCGGGCCCTCTTCGATCCCCTGCTTGACACGAAGGAGCTGCGGGAGCTGTATTACCTTTTCTGGTCGACGGAGACACGGGCGCACCCGCGCACGAGGGTCATCTCCGCCGCCACATCCGAGAAGGTTTCCATCGGGTACCCTTTCTTCGCGCTTTTCTTCCATCAAGGGCTCGCCCGCCTTTTTCAATTCTTTTGTGATGTCATGAACACGTATGGCCTCCGCCTCCTTGATTTCACCCCAACGCCGTCCTCACCATGGCCGTTTCGCACACCTCTGCGAGAACTTTGTCGGGTCCACCCAAATGTCGCACTCTTCCGCCATTACTTCACACCCGCGAGAGAGAGGAGAGCCGCTTGCGGAGGAATTGCATGGACCTCTAGGATCGGCAAGAAGGAAGCGTATCTTGACGGAGAGCTGCGCAGCAAGTGGGAGGAGTGAAGAGCTGACTGGTGTTGGATCTTAGAGGAGGAGCCACAACCTTTACTGCCTGCGCCAAACTCCCATAGTCGCGGCAACGATTGGAGCAACTTGGCGGGAGGATGCCAAGTTGAAGATTTCGTGACTAGGATCTTGCGCCTCCGGCAGCGGGGCTTACCGTAGGAGCAGTTGGCGCGGACTTCGCCGCCGCCGCATTGCGCCCTTGCAGGAGAGGGGAGGCCAGCTTGGGAATTCCGAGCGCGGCGGACATCATGAGGCTGCGTCCGGCCTCAATCGAACTTTACCGTCTTGGAGCTGGGCGGCATGCTGCGGGAGCTGTTCAAGCGGATGCGATCACCCCGAGTGGTTCATGTTGCCGAGGGAGTCGTGCCTTGTGCAACAACTTCGTCGCTTGACCGCATCCGCGATGATGCCGTTGCCAGCGATTCCCACGGAATCGTTCCAACTGGCGAGCCCGCCGACGATGTCGTGCAGCAGTTCTTCGACGACTTGGCGGAAGTGCCGATCCGTGCCGACGAGCAGAAGCGGCTCACCTGCGACACCACCGAGCAGGAGATGGCGCGCATCGTCACAAGGTTGGAGGAGGCGGCCGAAGCTGCCGCCGCCGGCGTGTTTGGGTTCACCATCGAGGAGGCGGAAACAGCTGAGGCGGCAAGCCTTGCCGACCGAGAAGAGCTCGCCGGTGAGGAGGAGCAGGCCGAGCCCGACGCCGACCCGGATGAGCCTGCCGGGGGCGCCTCCCCTCCGCCGCCAAGTAGCTTGCTGCAGGAGGAGCCCGCGGCCCCGCCAAGGAGACGCCTCCGCAAGACCGGAGAAGTGGCGGGGCGGCAGACGGCCCAACAGCCGCCTCGCCGCCCGACGCGCTCCACCGCGGCAAGCACTGTTGCCGCGGGAGCGCCTCCTGCCGCCACAGCAACGGGAGCGGGGCCTTCTGGAGCCACGGCCCCCGCCAAGCGCCCGAGGGAGCCTACTCCTCCAGCTCGTCGCTCTGGAGCGGAATTTGACTTCTCCGCTCTCAGCTCCGAGGAAGAAGAGGAAGAGTAAGTTCTTGTCGCTGCTACTTGTAATTCTTCAATTTACTGCTTCGTCTTGTATCTGACTTGCTTTATTCTGAGCTCTTTCCTTCTTCAGGACGCTGGCTCAGAGGGCGTCGAAAAGGGCCAAGACCCCGGTGGTTGTCGTCTCAGATGATTCCCCTGTGGCGACAGGAGGCACGTCCGAGACTCCCTTGCCGGATCCGGCAACTCTTCAACAGAGCAGCCCCCAGCACAGCCCCCAGCGTAAGTGTTTGGTTGATCTCTTACGGTTCGGTGTGCTTGGGTGCTTCTTCTTTACTGATATCTGACTTGTTGAACTGTGCAGGAGCAGAGCAACCTCATCAGGAGGCCCCGGAGGTCACTCCTGAAGTTCCATCTGCTTCAACTACGCCACCGAGGGAGAACTCTCCGCCAAGGGAGCGCTCTCCGACAAGGGAGGCCTCTCCGACAAGGGGAGCTTCTCCGACAAGGGGCAGCGCCGACGATCCTCCGGTGGTGGAGACCACGGCAACAGATCCCATTGCAGGTAATCTTCTTGACTGAAAATTTCCCTTAGGTCTTTTCTCTTCTGTTCTTCTCTTCGAACATTTGCTTGACTTGTTCTTTTCTTTTTCTGATCATCAGATCCATCTGCCGGAGAGCCGATGGAGACTGAGGTTGCCGGCGAGGAGGACGCTCGCGGCAACAATGACGACGCCGCCAACATGGAGGAGGAGGCGGCGCCGACAGTCCGCCGGCGAGGAGGCCGCCAAGGCTGCGGCGCAGAGGCTGGGAGGTCCGGTGATCGTCTTGGCACGGCCCCGAGGCCGCAGGAGCGCCAGCGCTGCACCGACCGCCGATCCCCGCCACCGATGCCACACTGACTCAAGAGCCCCAGCCGGCGCCTATCTCAAGGCGGCGAAGGTGTCTTCATCAAGCTTCCGTGGGCGTCAAGCTCCAGGGCACCGGCCGAAGGGGAGACCTTCGACGTGGAACTGCTCGGTGGAGCGCGTCGGGCGGCGAGGCGGCTGTTGGGCCGTCTGCCGCCCCGCCACTTCTCCGGTCTTGCGGAGGCGTCTCTTTGGCGGGGCCGCGGGCTCCTCCTGCGGCAAGCTACTTGGCGGCGGAGGGGAGGCGCCCCCGGCAGGCTCATCCGGGTCGGCGTCGGGCTCGGCCTGCTCCTCCTCACCGGCGAGCTCTTCTCGGTCGGCAAGGCTTGCCGCCTCGGCTGTTTCCGCTTCCTCGACGGTGAACCCAAACACGCCGGCGGCGGCAGCTTCGGCCGCCTCCTCCAACCTTGTGGCGATGTCGCCATCTCCTGCTTTCGGTGGTGTCGCGGGTGAGCCGCTTACGCTTTCGTCGGCGCGGATCGGCACTTCCACCAAGTCATCGAAGAATCTGCTGCACGACGTCGTCGGCGGGCTCTGCCAGTTGGAGCGATTACGTGGGAATCGCTGGCGGCATCATCGCGCTGGATGCGGTCAAGTGACGAGTTGTTGCACAAGGGCACGACTCCCCTCGGCAACATGAACCACTCGGGGTGATCTGCATCTGGCTTGAACAACTCCCGCAGCATGCCGTCCAGCTCCAAGACAGGAAAGTTCCAGTTGAGGCCCGGACGTAGCCTCATGATGTCCGCCGCGTTCTGGAATTCCCAAGCTGGCCTCCCCCTCTCCTGCAAGGGCGCAATGCGGTGGCGAAGGAAGTCCGCGCCAACTGCTCCTACGGTAAGCCCTGCTTGCCGGAGGCGCAAGATCCTAGTCACGGCAATCTTCAACTTGGCATCCTCCGGCGCCAAGTTGCTCCAATCGTTGCCGCGCACTATGGGAGTTTGGCGCAGGGCAGTAAAAGGCTGTGGCTCCTCCTCTAAGATCCAACACCAGTCAGCTCTCCACTCCTCCCACTTGCTGCGCAGCTCTCCGTCAAGATACGCTTCCTTCTTGCCGATCCTAGAGGTCCATGCAATTCCTCCGGCAAGCGGCTCTCCTCTCTCTGCTGGGTGTGAAGTAATGGCGGAAGAGTGCGACATTTGGTGGACCCGACAAAGTTCTCGCAGAGGTGTGCAGCACGCCATGGTGAGGGCGGCGTTGGGGGTGAAATCAAGGAGGCGGAGGCCATACGTGTTCATGACATCGCAAAGAATTGAAACGGCGGGCGAGCCCGCAGATGGAAAAGCGCGAAGAAAGGGTACCCGATGGAAACCTTCTCGGATGTGGCGGCGGAGATGACCCTCGTGCGCGGGTGCGCCCGTGTCTCCGTCGACCAGAAAAGGTAATACAGCTCCCGCAGCTCCTTCCTGTCAAGCAGGGGATCGAAGAGGGCCCGCTCCTTCCAGCGCCCATGAGCCGAGCCTCGGCCGATTTCACCCCTTTGCCCTTGTCGGCTTTCGGAGCCATGGCGGAGGTGGTGGAGGAATCCGACGGCGTTGATGGCGCCGGTGGCAATGGGGAGGGGGCGAAGCGTCGCTCTCTTTGGGCTCGAGAAGAAGGGGAGGTGCGGCGGTGGTTTCTGATGTGACAAGAATGGGCAAGTGGGCGTCCTGCCCTGTTCCCCCGCTTATAAGGGGGGGGGACAGGCGTTCGGTTTTCCCATTAAAAAAGCCCCACGATCTCTCCCACGACGCCACGTCCGAATGTGCCATTAGTGGGGGCGTGGTGGGTCCAAATGAATAATCTGCGATCCGGGCGCGTGCCTGTCTGCGCTTTTGGGCCTGGCCCAACAGAGCTTGGCGCCGTGTGTGGCCCGGCCCGGGCTCTGTCGGTGTACTAGAGTAGGGGTACCCTAGTACCCGAACTTCGTCTGCAGACGATCGCAGCACACCAGCGACAGGGCTGGCCTGGTGACCGCCAAGGTCCTCAGCGGCTCCTTTGGAGCCATTCAAGAACAAAGTAATCAAGGCCCCGACAAGAGGAGCTTGCCGGGAAGGCCACTCAAGGCGCGAAGGAAACAAGACCCCGGCAAGAGGAGCTTGCCGGGAAGGCTTGGCGGGCGATAAGCTCCCGAGCGCGATGAGGACCTTGCCGCGGCAAGGCGCTTGCCGCGGCAGGTAACCTCTCTTCGTCTCCGCTCCAGCTCATCCGCCAACGTGTCGCCATGGGGCTTTCCCAGGCACGCGTGTCAATGGGCTGTGCAGCCAGCGGGGAGTGGCGATAAGCGGAGATGTCGGGGAAGCTGATCGTGGCCCACGAACACCTATGGGACCGGGTCCCTTGTGGTTCGGTGGGGGGCGGAGATTGCACAAAGAGCGGATCGAAGCGATGCACACGAGCAGATTTACCCAGCTTCGGAGCTCTCCGGAGAGATAACACTCCTACTGCTGCTTGGTGGATTATATTGTGTTCTTGCTAGGGAGCAATGGGAGCTACAAAACCTAGCTTGAGTGAGTGTGGTCTCGAGTGAGTCGAATGAACTAAACCGGAGCCGAACCGAACCGAACCCTTTCTACGTTGCACTTGGGCCTCCTTTTATAGGCACAAGGGGTCACCACAGGTGGCAAGTAGACAAGGGTAAAATAGTAAAACAGAGGTTGGTACACCGCTTTATACAAAGTCTGATGACCTATACCTAACTCGACGGCAAGGGACAAAGCCATAAATGTCCGTCCACGTCGCTGAAAGGCAACAGGACCGTCAAGTCGCCTCCGTTTGCCACGATGGTAGCTTGTCGGCGCCGCTTATCGCCGCTTCCGGCGGCTGCACAGCCATTGACACGCTGCGTGCACAGGAAGCCCCATGGCGACACGTTGGCGGATGAGCTGGAGCGGAGACGAAGAGAGGTTACCTGCCGCGGCAAGCGCCTTGCCGCGGCAAGGTCCTTGTCTCGCTCGGGAGCTTATCGCCCGCCAAGCCTTCCCGGCAAGCTCCTCTTGCCGGGCTCTTGTTTCCTTCGCGCGTTGAGTGGCCTTCCCGGCAAGCTCCTCTTGCCGGGGCCTTGATTACTTTGTTCTTGAATGGCTCCAAAGGAGCCGCTGAGGACCTTGGCGGTCAGCAGGCCAGCCACTGTCGCGAGTGTTGCGATTGTCCAGTACTGCGAAGTTCGGGTACTAGGGTACCCCTACTCTAGTACACCGACATGTTGCTATGACTTTGCTATGCTTAATGCTTGTCACTAGGGCCCGAGTGCCATGATTTCAGATCTGAACCTATTATGTTTTCATGAATATATGTGAGTTCTTGATCCTATCTTACAAGTCTATAGTCACCTACTATGTGTTATGATCCGGCAACCCCGAAGTGACAATAATCGGGACCATTCCCGGTGATGACCGTAGTTTGAGGAGTTCGTGTATTCACTATGTGTTAATGCTTTGTTCCCATACTCTATTAAAAGGAGGCCTTAATATCCCTTAGTTTCTGTTAGGACCCCGCTGCCACGGGAGGGTAGGACAAAAGATGTTATGCAAGTTCTTTTCCAGAAGCACGTATGACTATATTTGAAATACATGCCTACATTACATTGATGAATTGGAGCTAGTTCTGTGGCACCCTATGTTATGACTGTTACATGATGAACCACATCCGGCATAATTCTCCATCATCGATCAAATGCCTACGAGCTTTTCACATATTGCTCTTCGCTTATTTACTTTTCCGTTGCTACTGTTACAATCACTACAAAACCCAAAAAGATTACTTTTGCTACCGTTATCACTACTATCATATTACTTTGCTACTAAATACTTTGTTGCAGATACTAAGTTATCCAGGTGTGGTTGAATTGACAACTCAACTGCTAGTACTTGAGAATATTCTTTGGCTCCCCTTGTGTCGAATAAATGAATTTGGGTTGAATACTCTACCCTCGAAAACTGTTGCGATCCTCTATACTTGTGGGTCATCAAGACTATTTTCTGGCGCCGTTGCCGGGAAGCATAGCTCTATTGTTTGAGTCACTTGGGATTTATATCTGCTGGTCACTATGAAGAACTTGGAAGACGCGAAAACAAAAATTTATCCCTCAACTACGAGGGAAGGTAAGGAACTGCCATCTAGCTCTGCACTTGATTCACCTTCTATTTTGACTATGCTTGCGACACCTAAACCTGCTTATGCTATTAATTCTGATATGTCGCATGTTATTGACGATGCCACTTCTGCTATGCATGATACTTATGATGAAACTACTTCTATGCTTGATACTACTGTGCCACTTGGTGAATTTCTTGATGAACAACTTGCTAGGGCTAGAGAGAATGAAATTATTGAAACTGATAATATTGATGAAAGTGATGATGAAGATTCTCCCCCTAGATATGAATTGCCTGTTGTGCCTGAGGGCTATGTTATGGATTTAGAAACTGCTTGAGACTTTCTTGCTTGCAATGATAGAAGTGATCTTAAGAAATTATTTGCTAAGCTGAAACAAAAAAATCTGAATGCTAGAATGAAATATGATCCTGCTTTGCTACTTCACGTATCTTTGTTACCGATAAGGATTATGAATTCTCTGTCGACCCTGATATAATTACTTTGGTTGAATCTGATCCTTTTTATGGCTATGAATCTGAAACTGTTGTGGCACATCTTACTAAATTAAATGATATAGCCACCCTATTCACTAATGATGAGAAAACTCGCTACTATTATATCCTTAAAATATTTCCGTTCTCACTAAAGGGTGATGCTAAGATATGGTTTAATTCTCTTGATCCTGGGTGTGTGCGTAGTCCCCATGATATGATTTATTACTTCTCTGCTAAATATTTCCCTGCTCATAAGAAACAAGCTGCTTTAAGGGAAATATATAATTTTGTGCAAATGGAAGAAGAGAGTCTCCCACAAGCTTGGGGAAGGCTTCTCCAATTACTTAACGCTTTGCCTGATCATCCTCTCAAGAAGAATGAAATACTTGATATATTTTATAATGGACTAACTGATGCTTCCAGAGACCACCTGGATAGTTGTGCTGGTTGTGTTTTCAGGGAAAGAACACCTGATGAAGCTGAAATTTTATTGAATAATATGTTGACCAATGAAAATAACTGGACACTTCCTGAACCAACTCCTAAGCCAACTCCGAAGAAAAGGGGTGTTCTCTTCCTCAGTCCTGAAGATATGCAAGAGGCAAAGAAATCTATGAAAGAAAAGGGTATAAAAGCTGAAGATGTTAAGAATTTACCTCCTGTTGAAGAAATACATGGTCTTAATTTACCGCCTGTTGAAGAAATACATGGTCTTGATAACCCAACACAGGTAGTAAAGGTAAATTCTCTCTATAGATATGGAAAAGCTGAAATCCAGATTGAACACTTGAGTGATTATATGTCTAGAGTTAAAGGTGAACTTAAACTCATTAGTAAACATGCTTCTATGGTTACCACTCTAGTAGAACAAGTACTTAAAGCTCAGAATGATTTGCTCAATGAATTGAATAGTAAGAATAATGACTATGCTGTTAGAGTGGCTACTAGAACTGGTAAAATGACTCAGGAACCTTTGTATCCTGAAGTCCATCCTAAGAGAATTGAGCAAGATTCTCAGAGAAGAAGAAGAAAAAGAAAAATGATAGGACTTTGCATGCTTCTAGTGAACCTATTGTAGACACACCTGAGAATCCCAATGATATTTCTATTTCTGATGCTGAAACACAATCTGGTGATGAACATGAACCTAGTGATAATGCTAATGATAATGTTCATGTCGATGCTCAACCTAGCAATGATAATCATGTAGAAATTGAACCTGCTGTTGATCTTGATAACCCACAATCAAAGAATCAACGTTATGATAAGAGAGACTTTGTTGCTAGGAAGCACGGTAAAGAAAGGGAGTCATGGGTTCAGAAACCCATGCCTTTTCCTCCAAAACCATCCAAGAAAAAGGATGATGAGGATTTTGAGCGCTTTGCTGAAATGATTAGACCTATCTTTTTGCGTATGCGTTTGACTGATATGCTCAAAATGAATCCTTATGCTAAGTATATGAAAGAAATTGTTACTAATAAAAGAAAGATACCGGAAGCTGAAATTTCCACCATGCTTGCTAATTACACTTTCAATGGTGGAATACCTAAGAAACTAGGAGATCCAGGAGTACCAACTATACCATGCTCCATTAAAAGAAATTATGTTAGAACTCCTTATGTGATCTTGGAGCCGATGTTAGTGTTATGCCTCTCTCTTTATATCATAGACTTGATTTGAATAAGTTGACACCTACTAAAATATCTTAGCAAATGGTTGATAAATCAACTGCTATACCTGTCGATATTTGTGAGGATGTGCCTGTTGTGGTTGCAAATGTTACTATTTTAACAGACTTTGTCATTCTTGATATTCCCGAGGATGATAGTATGTCTATTATTCTTGGAAGACCTTTTTTGAATACTGCAGGGGCTGTTATTGATTGCAACAAATACAATGTCACTTTTCATGTTAATGGCAATGAGCATACGGTACACTTTCCAAGGAAACAACCTCAAGTTCATTGTATAAATTCTATTGGAAAAATTCCATTGATTATTTTTGGAGGTTTTGAATTTCCTCTACCTACTGTCAAGAAGAAATATGATATTCTTATTATTGGGGACGTGCATATCCCCATTGAGGTAACCTAGTGCTATTTCAAAAATTCTCCAGTTTCATGCAATTCGGAATGAGTTTGTTAACAAGACCTGATCAACCTTGTTAGTGGATTCCTTTTGATGAGCATGAGATGGATGAAGTTAGAAAGCACAACCTTCTGAATCCTCCTTTTACTTTCTATTATTTAGAATAAATAAAGCAAAAATAGTATTTCCTGTCTGTTTTCTGATTTATCCGTGCAATAAAATAATACCCCGAAAATAGAAGTTCTCCAAATGCCCCGAAAATGAAATATGATTTTTTCTAGAATATTTGAGAATATCTGGCACTGAGAACACATCAGGGAGAGCAAGCACCTGGCCATGAGGGTCCAGGGCGCGCCCACCCCCTGGGCGCCCCCTACCTCGTGAACCCATGGTGGCTCCCCTCCACTCATTCCTGCACCCACACACTCCTTCTTCCTCCCCAAAAAATCACCAACTAGCTCAAGCACGAGTTCTAGCTCATTTTGCTGTGATTTTCGATCTCCTTGCTCAAAACACCTCTCACAAAACTGCTTTGGGGGATTGTTCCTTGGTATGTGACTCCTCCAATGGACCAATTAGTTTTTGTTCTAGTGCTTTATTCATTGCAAATTTGTGCTGCCTAGGTGACCATGTTCTTGAGCTTGCATGTCAAATTTATATGGTTCCAAGTAGTTCTAATGCATGATATAGTCTCTAGGCACTTGTGGGAGTACTTGCTATCAATTTTGTTGAGCTTGGCTCACTTTTATTCGAAGTTACTAAAATTTTCAGAAATTTTTCAGAGGAAGAAATATGTTTAAGAAAATATACCAAGGTGGCCCTTCAAGGAATCAAGGACCCAGGCTCGCAATGCGCAATGCCGACAATGAACCACCAAGGGACGCTCAAGTGCGGGCTTGTGAATGGCCTTCAGAGGACTTCATGGATCGAGCAGGAATCAAGGAAGAATTTAACGCATATGTGCGTAACGCTGATCTTGTGAGCTTCGAGGCAGATAAGTGCCGAGAAGGGGAGATATTTCATAACCAGGGAGGAGGCGAACGAGTATGAGAGGAGGGCTGAGATAGTTCGCCTCCAAGCTGCAGCCCACGATGCAATAACTGATGCATCTCAGTACGACCCCAACTATAACTTTGGGTATCCGCCAGGCCAGCCGTGGCATTAGACCAACTTAGGCCAAAAGCCTAAGCTTGGGGGAGTACGTATTTCTCACCGACACTACGTTCATGTTCACTCACTCATTGCTAGTTGTCGGTGCTCATACTTTTTCACTGTACTATCCATGCTAGTTTATTTTCCTTTTTTCTTGTGTGTTTGAAAAACCTTAAGAAAACAAAAAAAATTAGTAGTAGCTTTTAGCTAGTTTACTTTCTTGCTGTAGTAGTAATAATTAAAAGAAAACCCAAAAAGATTTAATGTTCTTCTTTTGCTTGTTGGGAGTTTTCCCGTGTATATAGTTTTATTTCTTTTCTTTCTTTGGGGGTCGATAGAGAAGACCATAATGAAATTGTTGAAGTGGCTCTTATGTGCTTTATTGTTGATTTAACCAAGATCCCATATTGCCTTGTCTTCTCCTATTTATTGAATGCCTGCAGATTCCAGCTTAGTCCAATGCACGTTCACTATTATTATTATTCACATCGTTCGGTCGTGAAAGTGAAAGGCAATTATGACGATATATGATGGACTGATTGAGATGAGAGAAGCTGGTATGAACTCGACCTCTCTTGTTTTTTGTAAATATGATTAGTTCATCATTCCTGATTCAGCCTATTGTGAATAAACATGTTTGCAATGACAATTAGAGATTATAGTTACTTATGCCATTGCTTAATTAGCTAGGAGTTTATAATGGTTTACCTTGCGTGCCAACATGCTATTAAAATGGTTGTGATGTGGTATGATAGGGTGGTATCCTCCTTTGAATGATTCAAGTGACTTGACTTGTCACATGTTCACACATGTAGTTGAAACAAAATCAACATAGCCTTCATGATATTTATGTTCATGGTGGATTATATCCTACTCATGCTTGCACTCAATGTTCATTAATTTTAATGCATGTTCATGACTGTTGTCGCTCTCTAGTTGGTCGCTTCCCAGTCTTTTGCTAGCCTTCACTTGTACTAAGCGAGAATACTGCTTGTGCATCCAATCCCTTAAACCCTAAAGTTATTCCATATGAGTCCACTATACCTTCCTATATGCGGTATCTACCTACCGTTCCAAGTAAATTTGTATGTGCCAAACTCCAAACCTTCAAATGAAATTCTGTTTTGTATGCTCGAATAGCTCATTTATCAACTAGGGCTGTCCATATCTTCCATGTTAGGCGGGTTATTCTTGTTGTGGAACGTAGTAATTTCAAAAAATTTCCTACGCACACGCAAGATCATGGTGATGCATAGCAACGAGAGGGGAGAGTGTCTGTCCACGTACCCTCGTAGACCGAAAGCGGAAGCGTTATAACAACGCGGTTGATGTAGTCGTACGTCTTCACGATCCGACCGATCCAAGCACCGAACGTACGGCACCTCCGAGTTCTGCACACGTTCAGCTCGATGACGATCCCCGGACTATGATTCAGCAAAGTGTCGGGGATGAGTTCCGTCAGCATGACGGCGTGGTGACGATGATGATGCTCCACCGACGCAGGGCTTCGCCTAAGCTCCGCGACGATATGACTTCTCCGGCGCAGGGCTTCGCCTAAGCTCCGCGATGATATGACCGAAGTGGAATATGGTGGAGGGGCACCGCTGCGGCTAAGGAACGATCCGTAGATCAACTTGTGTGTTCTGGGGTGCCCCCCTGCCCCGTATATAAAGGAGGGAGGGAGGAGGAGGCCGGCCCTAGTAGGGGCGCGCCATGGGGAGTCCTACTCCCACCGGGAGTAGGATTCCCCCTTTCCTAGTCCAACTAGGAGTCCTTCCATGTATTGGGAGTAGGAGACAAGTAAGGGGAAGAGAGAAGGGAGGGAAGGAAGGGTGCGGCCTCCCTAGTCCAATTCGGAGTAGGCCATGGGGGGGCGCGCGGCCTGCCCTAGGCAGCCCCTCTCTCTTTCCCGCAGGGCCCAATAAGGCCCAATACTTCTCCCCGGCGAATTCCCGTAACTCTCCGGTACTCGGAAAAATACCCGAATCATTCGGAACCTTTCCGAACTCCGAATATAGTCGTCCAATATATCGATCTTTACGTCTCGACCATTTCGACTCCTCGTCATGTCCCCGATCTCATCCGGGACTCCGAACTCCTTCGGTACATCAAAACTCATAAACTCATAATATAACATGCATCGAAACCTTAAGCGTGCGGACCCTACGGGTTCGAGAACTATGTAGACATGACCTAGAACTATTCTTGGTCAATAACCAATAGCGGGACCTGGATGCCCATATTGGCTCCTACATATTCTACTGAAGATCTTTATCGGTCAAACCGCATAACAACATACTTTGTTCCTTTGTCATCGGTATGTTACTTGCCCGAGATTCGATCGTCGGTATCCAATACCTAGTTCAATCTCGTTACGCAAGTCTCTTTACTCGTTCCGTAATACATCATCTCACAGCTAACTCATTAGTTGTAATGCTTGCAAGGCTTAGTGATGTGCATTACCGAGAGGGCCCAGAGATACCTCTCCGACAATCGGAGTGACAAATCCTAATCTCAAATCGCCAACCCAACATCTGCCTTTGGAGACACCTGTAGTACTCCTTTATAATCACCCGATTACGTTGTGACGTTTGGTAGTACCAAAGTGTTCCTCCGTAAACGGAGTTGCATAATCTCATAGTTATAGGAACATGTATAAGTCATGGATAAAAGCAATAGCAACATACTAAGCGATCGGTGCTAAGCTAATGGAATGGGTCATGTCAATCAGATCATTCAACCAATGATGTGACCTTGTTAATCAAATGACAACTCCTTTGTCTATGGTTAGGAAACTTAACCATCTTTGATTAACAAGCTAGTCTAGTAGAGGCATACTAGTGACACTCTGTTTGTCTATGTATTCACACATGTATTATGTTTCCGGTTAATACAATTCTAGCATGAATAATAAACATTTATCATGATATAAGGAAATAAATAATAACTTTATTATTGCCTCTAGGGCATATTTCCTTCAGTCTCCCACTTGCACTAGAGTCAATAATCTAGTTCACATCGCCATGTGATTTAACATCAATAGTTCACATCTATATGTGGTTAACACCCATAATTCACATCGACATGTGACCAACGCCCAAAGGGTTTACTAGAGTCAGTAATCTAGTTCACATCGCTATGTGATTAACACCCAAAGAGTACTAAGGTGTGATCGTGTTTTGCTTGTGAGATAATTTTAGTCAACGGGTCTGTCACATTCAGAGCCGTAAGTATTTTGCAAATTTCTATGTCTACAATGCTCTGCACGAGCTACTCTAGCTAATTGCTCCCACTTTCAATATGTATCCAGATTGAGACTTAGAGTCATCTGGATCGGTGTGAAAGCTTGCACCGATGTAACTCTTTACGACGGGCTCTTTTATCACCTCCATAATCGAGAAATATTTACTTAGTCCTCACTAAGGATGTTCTTGACCAATGTCCATGATCTACTCCTAGATCACTATTGTACTCCTTCCCAAATTCAGAGTAGGGTATACAATAGATCTGGTACACAGCATGGCATACTTTATAGAACCTATGGCCAAGGCATAGGGAATGACTTTCATTCTCTTTCTATCTTCTGCCGTGGTCGGGTTTTGAGCCTGACTCAATTTCACACCTTGTAACACAGGCAAGAACTCTTTCTTTGACTGTTCCATTTTGAACTACTTCAAAATCTTGTCAAGGTATGTATTCATTGAAAAACTTATCAAGCGTCTTGATCTATCTCTATAGATCTTGATGCTCAATATATAAGCAGCTTCACCGAGGTCTTTCTTTGAAAAACTCCTTTTAAAACCTCCTTTATGCTTTGCGAATAATTCTACATTATTTCCGATCTACAATATGTCATTCACATATACTTATCGAAATGATGTAGTGCTCCCACTCACTTTCTTGTAAATACAGGCTTCACCGCAAGTCAGTATAAAACTATATGCTTTGATCACACTATCAAAGCGTTTATTCCATCTCCGAGATGCTTGCACCAGTCCATAGATGGATCATTGGAGCTTGCACATTTTGTTAGCTCCTTTAGGATTGACAAAACCTTCGGTTGCATCATATACAACTCTTCTTTAATAAATCCATTAAAGAATGTAGTTTTGACATCCATTTGCCAGATTTCATAAAATGTGGCGATTGCTAACATGATTCGGACAGACATAAGCATTGCTACAGATTGAGTAAATCTCATTGTAATCAACACCTTGAACTTGTCGAAAACCTTTCTGCGACAAGTCGAGCTTTGTATATAGTAATACTACTATCAAGATCTGTCTTCCTCTTGAAGATCCATTTATATAATATGGCTTGCCGATCATCGGGCAACTCCATCAAAGTCCACACTTTGTTCTCATATATGGATCCCATCTCAGATTTCATGGTCTCAAACCATTTCGCGGAATCTGGGCTCATCATCGCTTCCTCATAGTTCGTAGGTTCATCATGGTCTAGTAACATGACTTCTAGAATAGGATTACCGTACCACACTGGTGCGGATCTTACTCTGGAAGACCTACGAGGTTTGGTAGCAACTTGATCTGAAGTTTCATGATCATCATCATTAACTTCCTCACTAATTGGTGTAGGAATCACTCGAACTGATTCCTGTGATGAACTACTTTCCAATAAGGGAGAAGGTACAATTACCTCATCAAGTTCTACTTTCCTCCCACTCACTTCTTTCGAGAGAAACTTCTTCTCTAGAAAGGATCCATCTTAGCAACAAATATCTTGCTTTCGGATCTGTGATAGAAGGTGTACCCAATAGTTACCTTTGGGTATTCTATGAAGACGCATTTCCGATTTGGGTTCGAGCTTATCGGTGAAAACTTTTCACATAAGCATCACAACTCAAACTTTAAGAAATGACAGCTTAGGTTTATTTGCTAAACCATAGTTCATACGGTGTCATCTCAGCGGTTTAGATGGTGCCCTATTAAGCGTGAATGCAGTGTCTCTAATGCATAACCCCAAAGCGATAGTGGTAAATCGGTAAGATACATCATAGATCACACCATATCAAAATAAAATGCGGTTCTGACGTTCGGACACACCATAACGTTGTGGTGTTCCGGTGGCGTGAGCTGTGAAACTATTCCACATTGTTTTCATTGAAGACCAAACTCGTAACTCAAATATTCATCTCTCGATCAGATCGCGAAACTTTATTTTCTTGTTGCGATGATTTTCCACTTCACTCTGAAATTCTTTGAACCTTTCAACTATTTCAGACTTATGTTTCATCAAGTAGATATACCCATATCTACTCAAATCATCTTGTGAAGGTCGAAAAATAACGATACTTGCCACGAGCATCAACACTCATTGGATCGCATATATCGGTATATATGTGTTATTTCCAACAAGTCGGTAGCTTGTTCCATTGTTCCGAGAACGGAGTTTTAGTCATCTTGCCCAAAAGGCACGGTTCGCAAGCATCAAATGATTCATAACCAAGTGATTCCAAAAATCCATCCTTATGGAGTTTCTTCATGCGCTTTATACCGATATGACCCAAGCGGCGATTGCCACAAATAAGTTGCACTATCATTATTAACTTTGCATCTTTTGGCATCAATATTATGAATATGCGTATCACTACGATCGAGATCCAATAAACTATTTTCATTGGGTGTATGACCATCGAAGGTTTTATTCATTTAAACAGAACAACAATTATTCTTTGACTTTAAATGAATAACCGTTTTGAAATAAACATGATCAAATCATATTCATGCTCAACACAAACACCAAATAACATTTATTTAGGTTCAACACTAATCCCGAAAGTATAGGGAGTGTGCGATGATGATCATATCAATCTTGAAACTACTTTCAACACACATCGTCACTTCACCCTTAACTAGTTTCTGTTTATTCTGCAACTCCCGTTTCGAGCTACTACTCTTAGCAACTGAACCAGTACCAAGTACCGAGGGGTTGCTATAAACACTAGTAAAGTACACATCAATAACATGTATATCAAATATACTTATGTTCACTTTGCCATCCTTCTTATCCGCCAATCACTTGGGGTAGTTCCGCTTCCAGTGACCAATCCCTTTGCAGTAGAAGCACTTAGTCTCAGGCTTAGGACCAGACTTGGGCTTCTTCACTTGAGCAGCAACTCGCTTGCCGTTCTTCTTGAAGTTCCCCTTCTTCCCTTTGCCCTTTTCTTGAAACTAGTGATCTTGTCAACCATCAACACTTGATGCTCTTTCTTGATTTCTACCTTCGTCGATTTCAACATCACGAAGAGCTCGGGAATCATTTTCGTCATCCCTTGCATACTATAGTTCATCACGAAGTTCTACTAACTTGGTGATGGTGACTAGAGAATTCTGTCAATCACTATCTTATCTGGAAGATTAACTCCCACTTGATTCAAGCGATTGTAGTACACAGACAATCTGAGCACATGCTCACTAGTTGAGCGATTCTCCTCCATCTTTTAGCTATAGAACTTGTTTGAGACTTCATATCTCTCAACTCGGGTATTTGCTTGAAATATTAACTTCAATTCCTGGAACATCTCATATGGTCCACGACGTTCAAAACGTCTTTGAAGTCCCGATTCTAAGCCTTTAAGCATGGTGCACTAAACTATCAAGTAGTCATCATATTGAGCTAGCCAAACGTTCATAACGCCCGCATCTGCTCTGTAATAGGTTTGTCACCTAGCGGTGCATTAAGGACATAATTCTTACAGGCAGCAATGAGGATAAACCTCAGATCACGGATCCAATCCGCATCATTGCTACTTACATTTTTCAATACAATTTTCTCTAGGAACACATATAAAAACATAGGGAAGCAACAACGCGAGCTATTGATCTACAACAAAATTTGCAAAATACTACCAGGACTAAGTTCATGATAAATTAAAGTTCAATTAATCATATTACTAAAGAACTCCCACTTAGACAGACATCTCTCTAGTCATCTAAGTGATCACGTGATCCAAATCAACTAAACCATAACCGATCATCACGTGAGATGGAGTAGTTTTCAATGGTGAACATCACTATGTTGATCATATCTACTATATGATTCACGCTCGACCTTTCGGTCTCCGTGTTCGAGGCCATATCTGCATATGCTAGGCTCGTCAAGTTTAACTTTGTATTCGCGTGTGCAAAACTGGCTTGCACCCGTTGTAGATGGACATAGAGCTTATCACACCCGATCATCACGTGGTGTCCGGGCACGACGAACTTTGGCAGCGGTGCATACTCGGGAGAACACTTCTTGATAATTTTAGTGAGAGATCATCTTATAATGCTACCGTCAATCAAAGCAAGATAAGATGCATAAAGGATAAACATCACATGCAATCAATATAAGTGATATGATATGGCCATCATCATCTTGTGCTTGTGATCTCCATCTCCAAGCACCGTCGTGATCACCATCGTCACCGGTAGCGACACCTTGATCTCCATCGTAGCATCGTTGTCGTTTCGCCATCTATTGCTTCTCGACTATCGCTACCGCTTAGTGATAAAGTAAAGCAATTACAGAGCGTTTGCATTTCATACAATAAGCGACAACCATATGGCTCCAGCCGATTGCCGATAACCGGTTACAAAACATGATCATCTCATACAATAAAATATAGCATCACATCTTGACCATATCACATCACAACATGCCCTGCAAAAACAAGTTAGGCGTCCTCTACTTTGTTGTTGCAAGTTTTACGTGGCTGCTACGGGCTGAGCAAGAACCGTTCTTACCTACGCATCAAAACCACAGCGATAGTTTGTCAAGTTGGTGCTGTTTTAACCTTCGCAAGGACCGGGCGTAGCCACACTCGGTTCAACTAAAGTGAGAGAGCAGACACCGCCACCACCTTTAAGCAACTAGTGCTCGCAGCGGTGAAACCAGTCTCGCGTAAGCGTCTGGCGTAATGTCGGTCCGGGCGCTTCATCTCACAATACCGCCGAACCAAAGTATGACATGCTGGTAAGCAGTATGACTTATATCGCCCACAACTCACTTGTGTTCTACTCGTGCATATGACATCAACGCATAAAACCAGGCTCGGATGCCACTATTGGGGAACGTAGTAATTTCAAAAAAATTCCTACGCACACGCAAGATCATGGTGATGCATAGCAACGAGAGGGGAGAGTGTCTGTCCACGTACCCTCGTAGTCCGAAAGCGGAAGCGTTATAACAACGCGGTTGATGTAGTCGTACGTCTTCACGATCCGACCGATCCAAGCACCGAGCGTCGGCACCTCCGAGTTCTGCACACGTTCATCTCGATGGCGATCCCGGACTCGATCCAGCAAAGTGTCGGGATGAGTTCCGTCGACGCATGACGGCGTGGTAGCGATGATGATGCTCCACCGGCGCAGGGCTTCGCCTAAGCTCCGCGACGATATGACTTCTCCGCGCAGGCTTCGCCTAAGCTCCGCGATGATATGACCGAAGTGGAATATGGTGGAGGGGCACCGCACACGGCTAAGAAACGATCCGTAGATCAACTTGTGTGTCTGGTGCCCCCGCCCCGTATATAAAGGAGGGAGGAGGAGGAGGCCGGCCCTAGTAGGGCGCGCCATGGGGAGTCCTACTCCCACCGGAGTAGGATTCCCCTTTCCTAGTCCAACTAGGAGTCCTTCCATGTATTGGGAGTAGGAGACAAGTAAGGGAAGAGAGAAGGGAGGGAAGGAAGGGTGCGGCCCTCCCCTAGTCCAATTCGGACTAGGCCATGGGGCGCGCGGCCTGCCCTAGGCAGCCCTCTCTTTCCCGCAGGGCCCAATAAGGCCCAATACTTCTCCCGGCGAATTCCGTAACTCTCCGGTACTCAAAATACCGAATCATTGGAACCTTTCCGAACTCCGAATATAGTCGTCCAATATATCGATCTTTACGTCTCGACCATTTCGAGACTCCTCGTCATGTCCCCGATCTCATCCGGGACTCCGAACTCCTTCGGTACATCAAAACTCATAAACTCATAATATAAGCATCATCGAAACCTTAGCGTGCGGACCCTACGGGTTCGAGAACTATGTAGACATGACCTAGAACTATTCTTGGTCAATAACCAATAGCGGACCTGGATGCCCATATTGGCTCCTACATATTCTACGAAGATCTTTATCGGTCAAACCGCATAACAACATACGTTTGTTCCCTTTGTCATCGGTATGTTACTTGCCCGAGATTCGATCGTCGGTATCCAATACCTAGTTCAATCTCGTTACTGGCAAGTCTCTTTACTCGTTCCGTAATACATCATCTCATAGCTAACTCATTAGTTGTAATGCTTGCAAGGCTTAGTGATGTGCATTACCGAGAGGGCCCAGAGATACCTCTCCGACAATCGGAGTGACAAATCCTAATCTCAAATCGCCAACCCAACACCTGCCTTTGGAGACACCTGTAGTACTCCTTTATAATCACCCGATTCGTTGTGACGTTTGGTAGTACCAAAGTGTTCCTCCGTAAACGGGAGTTGCATAATCTCATAGTTATAGGAACATGTATAAGTCATGGATAAAAGCAATAGCAACATACTAAACGATCGGGTGCTAAGCTAATGGAATGGGTCATGTCAATCAGATCATTCAACCAATGATGTGACCTTGTTAATCAAATGACAACTCCTTTGTCTATGGTTAGGAAACTTAACCATCTTTGATTAACAAGCTAGTCTAGTAGAGGCATACTAGTGACACTCTGTTTGTCTATGTATTCACACATGTATTATGTTTCCGGTTAATACAATTCTAGCATGAATAATAAACATTTATCATGATATAAGGAAATAAATAATAACTTTATTATTGCCTCTAGGGCATATTTCCTTCAATTCTCAAGAGGAGTGGACTCCGCTCCTCACTCACGAGAAAATGGCTGGTCACCGG
Source organism: Aegilops longissima (assembly GCA_021605205.1). Taxonomy (NCBI): domain Eukaryota; kingdom Viridiplantae; phylum Streptophyta; class Magnoliopsida; order Poales; family Poaceae; genus Aegilops; species Aegilops longissima. The sequence continues at coordinate 544,875,659 of CM038678.1, read as the reverse complement.
GTTGCCTAGTCCCATGCTTTATGCAAATCAAATTAAAATAATTACAAACAAAACTCACCCGGGACTGTTGTTAGTTGGAGGCACTCGTTGTTTCGAGCAAGCCATGGGTTGATGCTTGTTGGTGGAGGGGGAGTAAAAACTTTACCATTCTGTTTGGGAACCGCCTATAATGTGTGTAGCATGGAAGATATCACCATCTCTTGGTTGTTATGTTGACAATGAAAGTATACCGTTCAAAATATTATTTACCTCTGTTTTAAAACCGAGCTCTGGCACCTCTACAAATCCCTGCTTCCCTCTGCGAAGGGCCCATCTATTTACTTTTATGTTGAGTCGTCACCCTCTTATTAAAAAGCACTAGCTGGAGAGCACTGCTGTCATTTTCATCCATTACTATTAATTTATATTGGGTATGACTATGGTTGGATCTCTTTTACCATGAATTACAATGTCTAGGCAGTCCTTGATATTTGAAGGTGCTCTGCATTTATGTTTTGCGGTCTCAGAAAGGGCTAGCGAGATACCATCTTGTTATATCATATCATGATTGTCTTGAGAAAGTGTTGTCATCCGAGATTTATTATTATTGCCCGCTAGTTGATTATGCCATTGATATGAGTAAACATGAGACCTAAATGTTATTGTGAATATGGTTAGTCATAATCTTTGCTGAAAACTTGAATGCTGGCTTTACATATTTACAACAACAAGAGCAAACAGAGTTTGTAAATTTTTTTCTATATCACTTTTATTTTATCAACTGAATTGCTTGAGGACAAGCAAAGGTTTAAGCTTGGGGGAGTTGATACGTCTCCGTCGTATCTACTTTTCCAAACAATTTTGCTCTTGTTTTGGACTCTAACTTGCATGATTTGAATGGAACTAACCCGGACTAACGGGTTTTCAGTAGAATTGACATGGTGTTATCTTTGTGCAGAAACAAAAGTTCTCGAAATGACCTGAAACTTCACGGAGATTATTTTTGGGAATAATAAAAAAATACTGGCGAAAGAATCAAGGCCAGGGGCCCACACCCTTTCCACGAGGGTGGGGGGCGCGCCCGCTCCCCCTGGGCGCGCCCCCTACCTTGTGGGCCCCCTAGAGCTCCACCGACCTCAACCCCAACTCCATATATTCGTGTTCGGGGAGAAAAATACCAGAGAGAAAGATTCATCGCGTTTTACGATACGGAGCCGCTGCCAAGCCCTAAACTCTCTTGGGAGGGCTGATCTGGAGTCCGTTCGGGGCTCCGGAGAGGGGAATCCGTCACCGTCATCATCATCAACCATCCTCCACCACCAATTTCATGATGCTCACCGCCGTGCGTGAGTAATTCCATCGTAGGCTTGCTGGACGGTGATGGGCTGGATGAGATTTATCATGTAATCGAGTTAGTTTTGTTAGGGTTTGATCCTAGTATCCACTATGTTACGAGATTGATGTTCTTTGTGACTTTGCTATGCTTAATGCTTGTCACTAGGGCCCGAGTGCCACGATTTCAGATCTGAACCTATTATGTTTTCATGAATATATGTGAGTTCTTGATCCAATCTTGCAAGTCTATAGTCACCTACTATGTGTTATGATCCGGCAACCCCGAAGTGACAATAATCGGGACCACTCCCGGTGATGACCGTAGTTTGAGGAGTTCATGTATACACTATGTGTTAATGCTTTGTTCCGGTACTCTATTAAAAGGAGGCCTTAATATCCCTTAGTTTCCATTAGGACCCCGCTGCCACGGGAGGGTAGGACAAAAGATATTATGCAAGTTCTTTTCCATAAGCACGTATAACTATATTCGGAATACATGCCTACATTACATTGATGAATTGGAGCTAGTTCTGTGTCACCCTATGTTATGACTGTTACATGATGAACCACATCCGACATAATTCTCCATCACCGATCAAATGCCTACGAGCTTTTCACATATTGCTCTTTGCTTATTTACTTTTCCGTTGCTACTGTTACAATCACTACAAAACCCAAAAATATTACTTTTGCTACCGTTATCACTACTATCATATTACTTTGCTACTAAATACTTTGCTGCAGATACTAAGTTATCCAGGTGTGGTTGAATTGACCACTCAACTGCTAATACTTGAGAATATTCTTTGGCTCCCCTTGTGTCGAATCAATAAATTTGGGTTGAATACTCTACCCTCGAAAACTGTTGCAATCCCCTATACTTGTGGGTCATCACAACCCACCATCTATTTGCTACTCCACAATGCATTCCCTTAGGCCCAAATATGGTGAAGTTTCATGTAGTCGATGTTCACATGACACCACTAAGGGAATCACAACATACATACTATCAAAATATCAAACACATATCAAATTCACATGATTACTTGCAACATGATTTATCCCGTGACCTCAAGAACGAAAGTAACTACTCACAAATAATAAACATGCTCATGAGTATTAATATGCATAATGGATCTAAACATATAATCGTCCACCAAATAAACCATATAGTAATCAACTACAAGATGTAATCAGCACTACTAGTCACCCCCTAGCAACAATCTATAGTTCCTGTAACAAGATTGAATACAAGAGATGAACTAGGGTTTGAGATGAGATGGTGCTGGTGAAGATGTTGATGGATATTGCCCTCCCCAAGATGGGAGAGTTGTTGGTGATGATGATGACGATGATTTCCCCCTCCAGGAGGGAAGTTCCCCACGCAGAATCGCTCCACCGGAGGGCAAAAGTGCTCCTGCCCAAGTTTCGCCTCGAGATGGTGGCGCTTCATCCCGAAAGCCTTCCCCTTATTTTTTCTGGGTCAAAAATGACTTATATAACAGAAGATGGGCACCGGAGGTGGGCCAAGGAGGCCACAACCCACCAGGGGGCGCCTGGGGGGCCTGGCGCGCCCAGGTGGGTTGTGCCCACCTAGTGGCCCCCCTCTGGTGTTTATTGGCTCCAATATTCCTCAAATAATTCATAAAAATTCTCCGTAAAGTTTTAGCTCATTTGGAGTTGTGCAGAATAGATGGCCTGACATAGCTTTTCTAGGTCCAGATTTCCAGCTGCCAGAATTCTCCCTCTGGGTGTGTTCCTTGTAAATTATGAGAGAAAAGGCATTAGAATTACTCCAAAAAGCATTATTATGGATAAAAACATTATAAATAATAGTAAGGAAACATGATGCAAAATGGACGTATTACGTGCTAACAAGGTGCATGGGTGTGGCCGCAATCTGCGACCGGGCGGCCATGGCAGCCCAAACGGTCGCTGTTGCTTCTCAGGTGGTGGCAACAACATCTCGCTCGGGGATAACAACTAGCGAGAGCGGCACAACAACTGTCGTTCCGCTGCGGCGGCCTTAGCCCTGATGGAGGCCGCCCACGACCATGTCGAGGCCGCCCACGCCCAGCTCCTGGCGGTCACCGCACAAATCAAACAAAGATTCTCCAACAACGGTCGGCAACCCAAGGCCGAAGAGCTTTCAATCGCCGAGAGCGTTCGAGCAGCCATCCATTCCTCCGCTGCATACCTTGCAATGACGGAGCCCGTCCAAGCCCAGATCGCGTCCGCCCACACCCAGCTCGTGGCAGCCTTTTCCAAAGAGATGGCGGACTCGGATGGCGAGATGCTTGCCGAGTATGGTGTGATGGATGCCATGGAGCCCCTTCCCAGGAGACCGTCGGGCGCGAGCTGGACATGGAGGCGGCGGCGGAGATCGATGAGCACTAGTCGTAGTAGTACTCTTTGTTTTGTTTAATTAACAGCGCTAGTCTTTAATTTGTTAGTGTAATGTTTAGGTCAGCTAGCTCTGTTTAATTGCTGAACTTGCTCGATTAAGAAGTGTGGGTGTGTTGTTGTCTCCTTTGTGTACCCAAATTATGCAATGACGTGGATGACCACTGTAACCGGGGAAATTCGAACCAAAATTTTTGACGTTCAAACTCAACACACACGGGTTAAGCTATCTGAATCATTTGTAATGTTCACATATCATACACAGTTTTGAATAAGTGACCGTGTCTGATGACACTTTGCGCGCCAGTTTTTCGCTGAAGCGATTCCAAATTTTCGGCTTCCGTGGAAATATCTACCTCCCCGCCCCCTCCGCTTACCAGAAGCCACATTTCCCCTGTTTCGGCTTCCATGGAAATATCTACCTCCCCGCCCCCTCCCCTTACCAAAAGCCACATTTCCCCTGTTTCCGCCTTCCTTTCCAAGTTAAAACCTTCACTCCTTGCTTGCAGCGCCGCCTCCTCCTCATCGGCGACCCTCCTTCACCCTGCTTGGCCTCGTCTATCCAGGCAGGTAATCCACACCCGACCCCCATCCTCCTCCTCCTTCCACATCCCACATGCCCCGACAGCCGGTGCGAGCACGACACCTTCCACCCAAATCACCGACCCCTCCACCAAATAAGTGTCGCCCTAAGCCATGGTGCACGCAGTATAGCCAGGATCTCAAGGAGCATTTGGCAGCGGAGAAGAAAATTGCGGCCGCACGCGCGGATGAGGTCACGATGGCTGCCATTCGTGCCGACCCCCAGATCTTGGAGGAGCACCTTGCCATTTGCTAGCTACGCCGGTTAAGCATGCTTGGTTTACCCATTGCGTGTGTTGCTCCTACCTTTCCTTCACAAATTCTAGTGAATTGTGCTATCTAATTTTACCATGCAATCTGTTTCTCTAGTGTATATGTTCTATATGTCGTGCAGTGTGGTGCTCACTTATTAACTTTTTTGTTAAGTAGTTGTCATCTTCAGTTAACTGTTTTTGGTTCAATTTTGCAAATGTGATGTTCAATTCTTCATGCTAAAATTTCTTATTGTCTTCCATGTGAGAAATAAATCGAATTTATCTTTACAAAATACATGAGAAACGAATACAATTACTATATTTCCAAGTTGTCAAGCATGCTTGATTTGGTTATACATTGTGCAATGTGGTGCTCAGTTAACGTTTGGTTCATTTGTGTTGTGGTGTTTAGTTAACTGTTTGGTTCAATTCCGCAATGCGATGTTCAATAGTTGTGGGTGCATTCTGTTATTGTATACCATGTGAGGAATGAATTTGGATGTAGTAAATACATGAGAAACAAATACAATTGCTACAATTGGCTGTAGTTAACTGTTTGGTTAACTGTCTGATCTTCTATTAGGAGTATGTTATATTGTGCAATGTGGTGCTCAGTTATCGTTTGGTTCATTTGTTGTGGTGTTCAGTTAACTGCTTGATTCAATTCTGCAATGCGATGTCCAATTGTCGTGGGTAGAATTTTGTATTGTTGCGCATGTAAGGAATAAATCGAATTTGGCTGCACTTAATACATGAGAAACATATACAAGTGCTATATTTCCTTGTTCTTAATCATGCTTGGTTTGGATAAATGGGTTTTCCATGTGGCTTGAATTAATCTGATGAATTTGCAATGTGCTTATTTTTCGTCAACATATTTTACTGATAGCATGCGAACCCTTACTTAACCTGATGACTAACTACCGTATATGTGTTGCAGGGAAACAATGGGAAGCACTGAGGTTTAAAATCGAGGTTAGCACGTGCATGGTCCATTGTCTAATAGCACATCATTGTGCAATTGCAGGAACCATTCTAATATTTTGGTTTTTAACAATTTGGTCTTGCACATGTAGGTCCTGCTGTCAGAGGTTTTGACCCACTGTTCGACCCTTTTTGCATATGGGGAAATGAGTTGTCCATGAATATCAATCAAATCAAGAAACTCAGAAAGATTGTTAGGATAAAGAAATTAGCGACAGAAAACAACAAGATCTTTGTCTGCACAATGAAGAAGATATCAGTTCACTACAAGATGGTACTAACTATTATACCTTGCCTTTCTTTTATTCCTTTGCCCCATTTCCAATATAGAGAAGATATTTATGCACATCCTTGTTTTCAGGCCTTTCCAAAGCAGTTCACTAATGATTACCTCTCAAACCACTTCTATGGTCAGGAGGCGAGGAAGGTTTTCATACAACACCCACGGTTCAATATTGAAGTGTTCCTGAAGAGGACGATGGGCGGACGGTCAATCATCCACATGCACTGGCCTAAAGTTGCAAAGACCTTCAACATGAATGAAGGCTCAATATTCGCCTTCCGCTTCAGGAGTTTTCCAGATGAGATGCATCTGTCTATATACCATCTATGATGCTAATTTCGAAAGGTTCTACATGTTGCATGTGAAACTTGGTGCTGGTGCAATTGTGTAATGGGGTAGCAGAGTGTTGAAGCTATATCATGTTGTACTCTGATGTATTTCAATTATGAAATTCCGCTTCCTTAATATGGAAATGAAATATATTGTGTGCTTAATATGAATGTCAATTAGATTAATAAATGTATTATTAATAACAGGGAAATTAGCCAGCTAATTACGAATTAGCCTGCTAATTGGCTTTTGCTATTGCAAACGGTTATTGAAAAAATACCGTGGGCGATGACCTCGGGCAACACACACAGTTTCTAGGAATAAACCGTGTTGGATCAATGAACAATCACACACGACTTTCTCTTGAAAACTGTTTGCGTTAGGCCAGCTTGCGCAAACGTTTACCACATAAAAACTGTGTGTGATGGACAACCTTTGCCACATAGTTTCTTCTATGGACCATGTGTGATACATTCAATAACGCAAGCGATTTAACGGTAAAAATTGTGTGTGATGTATCTATGAACGGAAACTTTTTCCTTGGGGCGACTGCGTGGGATGTACATACGAACGGAAACGTTTAGCGGGGACTGACAGTGTGGGATGTACTTGCGACCGGAAACAATTTTGCTTGTATAATTGTATTTTTTAGCTCTAGTGTATGTATTTCCGTATTTGAGCGCTCGTCGGTCGCACACGACCTCATTTTGCCGAGTGTGTGTGCCAGGAGGGCATATCCCCAACGGTTTCTGGGTCATGTGGGAAGGACCCCCCTATCGCCCACACTCACTAGGCGACGGTTCCAAATTCCATCACGGAAAGGGGTTAAAAACCATTTGTATAGGACCGACGCATGCCAGTGGGTGGTAAATTCTTAACATTCTCAGCTTTAATGCCTTTTTCCTTCATGCTTTTCTTTTCCTCTTGCAGAGATATAAGATACACCGCTTCTTTGGAGTGGGTTTAGGCGGTAGTTCAGGAAGAGTCCAATCATCAGAATTCTTCAATATATTATTCAATAATTCCTCAGCTTGTTCAATAGTCTGTTCTCTAAAAACACAACCAGCACAACTATATAGGAAGTACCTAGATGCATCGGTTAGTCCATTATAGAATATATCAAGTATTTTATTTTCTTAAGTGGATGATCAGGCAAAGCATTAAGCAATTGGAGAATCCTTCCCCAATCTTGTGGGAGACTCTCTTCTTCAATTTGTGCAAAGTTCAATATTTCCTATAAGGCAGCTTGTTTCTTATGAGCAGGAAAATATTTTTTAGAGAAGTAGTAAATCATATCCTGGGGACTACGCACACAACCAAGAGCAAGAGTGTTGTACTATATCTTAGCATCACCCTTTAATGAGAACGGGAATAATTTGAGAATATAGTAGTAGCGAATTTTCTCATCATGAGCAAAAGGGTGGCTATGGCATTTAATTTAGTAAGATGTGCCACTATAGTTTCGGTTTCATAACCATGAAAAGGATCAGATTCAACCAAAGTAATTAACTCTGGGGTGACAGAGAATTCATAATCCTTACCGGTAACAAAGATAGGTGAAGTAGCAAACTTAGGATCACATTTCATTCTAGCATTCAAAAAAATTTCTTTCAGTTTGCATAGTAATTTCTTGAGATCATCTCTATCATTGCAAGCAAGAAAGTCTCTAGCTATCTCCTCATCCATAACATAACCTTTAGGTATCTTAGGCAATTTAAATCTAGGAGATCTAGGTCTAATAGGTGTTTCATAATTCTCAGTTTCAAAGACTTCATCAGTTTCAGTAATTTCATCAGTCTTAGCATGCTCAATATCTTTAGCTCTAGCAATTTGTTCATCAAGAAATTCATCTAGTGGCACACCATCATCAAGCAAGGTACTAGCATCATCATAAGTAACATTCATAGCGGAAGTAGCATCAATAATAACTTGCGACATATCAGGATTAATAGCATGTGGTGGAGTTGCAAGTTTACTCAAAATAGAAGGTGAATCAAGTGGAGAGCTAGATGGCAGTTCCTTACCTCCCCTCGTCTTAGAGGGAAAAATCTTGGTTTTGGTATCCTTCAGATTCTTTATAGTGATAAATAGATATAAATCCCAAGTGGCTCAACAAATATAGCTATGCTCCCACATAACAGCGCCAGAAAAAGGTCTTGATAACACACAAGTGTAGGGGATCACAATAGTTTTTGAGGGTAGAGTATTCAACCCAAATTTATAGATTCGACACAAGGGGAGCCAAAGAATATTTGTAAGTATTAGCAGTTGAGTTGTCAATTCAACCACACCTGGAGATTAAATATGTGCAACAAGATAATCAATAGCACAATAATATGATAGTTTTGACAGTAGTGGTAACAGTAACGGTAACAGTAACAGTGGTAGCAATAATTTTGTAACAGTTGTAACAGCAGCAACAACAAAAGTAACTTAGCAAGAATCAATATGTGGAAAACTCGTAGGCATTGGATCGCTGAATTCTTTGGATTATATTCATCATATAATAGTCATAACCTAGGGCGATACAAAACTTGCTCGAGTTCATAAATATAATGTAGGCATGTATTCTGTAAATAGTCATACATTCTTAATGAAAAGAACTTGCATGACATCTTTTGTCCTACCCTCCCATGGCACCGGGGTCCATAAGGAAACTAAGGGATATTAACGCCTCCTTTTAATAGAGAACCGGAACAAAGCATTAACACATAGTGAATACATGAACTCCTCAAATTACGGTCATCACCGGAAAGTATCCCAGTTATTGTCACCCCGGGATTTACGGATCATAACACATAGCAGGTGCATATGACTAGCAAGATCGGATCAACAACATAGATATAATGGTGATAACATAAACGATTCAGATCTAAAATCATCGCACTTGGGCCCTAGTGACAAGCATTAAGCATGGCTGTCAGCGTGGAAGCACGATCACCTATTGGGCAGGGGTGCCCATTTGTGGTTTGGCATGGGCAGACGACCGCGTTGCACAAAGAGCAGAAGCGGTGGGGGATAGCATGGCGATGGATGATACGTCTCCAATGTATCTATAAATTTTTATTGTTCCATGCTATTATATTATCCATCTAAGATGTTCTATATGCATTTATATGCTATTTTATATGATTTTTGGGACTAACCTATTAACCTAGAGCCCAGTGCCAGCTTCTGTTTTTTTCCTTGTTTTTGAGTTTTACAGAAAAGGAATACAAAACGGAGTCCAATTGACCTACCAATTTTTGTGGATTTTTTATGGACCAAAAGAAGCCCCCGGAGTAAAAGAGTTGGGCCAGAAGAATTCCGACCCGTCCACAAGGGTGGAGGGCGCGCCCTACCCCCCTAGGCATGTCCCCCTATCTCGTGGACGACTCGGAAACCCCCCCTGACGTGAGGCCGACGCCGAAAATTCCTATAAATACAGAAACCCCCAGAAATAAACCTATATCGGGAGTTCCGCCGCCGCAAGCCTCTGTAGCCACCGAAAACCAATTGGGACCCTGTTCCGGCACCCTGCCGGAAGGGGGATCCGTCACCGGTGGCCATCTTCATCATCCCGGGGCTCTCCATGACGAGGCGGGAGTAGTTCACCCTCGGGGCTGAGGGTATGTACCAGTAGCTATGTGTTTGATCTCTCTCTCTCTCTGTCTCGTGTTATTGATTTGGGACGATCTTGATGTACCACGAGCTTTGCTATTATAGTTGGATCTTATGATGTTTCTCCCCCTCTACTCTCTTGTAATGGATTGAGTTTTCCTTCTGAAGTTATCTTATTGGATTGAGTCTTTAAGGATTTGAGAACACTTTATGTATGTCTTGCATGTGCTTATCTGTGGTGACAATGGGATATTCACGTGATCTACTTGACGTATGTTTTGGTGATCAACTTGCGGGTTCAGTGACCTTGTGAACCTATGCCTAGGGGTTGGCACACGTTTCGTCTTGACTCTCCGGTAGAAACTTTGGGGCACTCTTTGAAGTTCTTTGTGTTGGTTGAATAGATGAATCTGAGATTGTGTGATGCATATCGTATAATCATACCCACGGATAGTTGAGGTGACATTGGAGTATCTAAGTGACATTAGGGTTTTGGTTGATTTGTGTCTTAAGGTGTTATTCTAGTACGAACTCTAGGATAGATCGAACGGAAAGAATAGCTTCGTGTTATTTTACAACAGACTCTTGAATAGATCGATCAGAAAGTATAACTTTGAGGTGGTTTCGTACCCTACAATAATCTCTTCGTTTCTTCTCCGCTATTAGTGACTTTGGAGTGACTCTTTGTTGCACGATGAGGGATTTTTATATGATCCAATTATGTTATTATTGTTGAGAGAACTTGCACTAGTGAAAGTATGAACCCTAGGCCTCGTTTCGAAGCATTGCAATACCGTTTGTGCTCACTTTTATCATTAGTTACCTTGCTGTTTTTATATTTTCAGATTACAAAAACCTATATCTACCATCCATATTGCACTTGTATCACCATCTCTTCGCCGAACTAGTGCACCTATACAATTTACCATTGTATTGGGTGTGTTGGGGACACAAGAGACTCTTTGTTATTTGGTTGCAGGGTTGTTTGAGAGGGACCATCTTCATCCTACGCCTCCCACGGATTGATAAACCTTAGGTCATCCACTTGAGGGAAATTTGCTACTGTCCTACAAACCTCTGCACTTGGAGGCCCAACCACGTCTACAAGAAGAAGGTTGTGTAGTAGACATCAAGCTCTTTTCTGGCGACGTTGCCGGGGAGGCTAGGTAAGCGGCACTAACACCCCGTTAACTAAGCTCTTTTCTGGCGCCGTTGTTGGGGAGGTGAGTGCTTGAAGGTATATCTTTAGATCTTGCAATCGAGTCTTTTAGTTTCTTGTTTTATCACTAGTTTAGTTTATAAAATAAAACTACAAAAAAATGGAATTAAGGGTGCCTCATATGCTTCATGTTTTTAATATCTTTCGTGAAAATGATGGAAAGGAAAATTGTGCTCAAGTGTTAGAAGAAGAATGCATTAAAATGTTTGGCACTAAATATTTGAATGATGAGCATGATTGCAATGTTGTTAGTATGAATTCTACGAATATACATGATGCCAATGATATGCAAATCCACAAGCTTGGGGATGCTATGTTTGATGAAGATGATATTTTTTGTTCCCCAAGTTTTGATAAGCAAATTTACTATGATGAAAGCATGCCTACTATCTATGATGATTATTGTGATGACATGTATGCTATAAAGAATAATGATAACCATGAAACTTGTCATCTTGATCTTAATTCTCAATCACATGATAATTATTTTGTTGAGTTTGCTCCCACCACTATTCATGAGAATAAATTTGCTTATGTGGAGAGTAATAAAAATTCTATGCTTGTAGATCATGAAAAGAATGCTTTATGTGATGGTTATATTGTTGAATTAATTCATGATGCTACTGAAAATTATTATGAGGGAGGAATATATGCTTGTAGGAATTGCAATAATATCAAGTTTCCTCTCTATGTGCTTAAAATCTTGAAGTTATGCTTGTTTTGCTTTCCTATGCTAGTTGATTCTTGTTCCCATAAATTGTTTGCTCACAAAATCCCTATGGATAGGAAGTGGGTTAGACTTAAATGTGCTAGTCATATTCTTCATGATGATCTCTTTATGTTTCAGTTCTTATCTTTTATGTGACCATCATTGAAATCATCATGCCTAGCTAGGGGCGTCAAACGTTAGCGCTTGTTGGGAGGCAACCCAATTTTATTTTTGTTCTTTGCCTTTTGCTCCTGTTTAGTAATAAAAAATCTATCTAGCCTCTGGTTAGATTTGGTTTTATGTTTTAATTAGTGTTTGTGCCAAGTAGAACCAATAGGATCTTCTTGGGTGATAGTTGTTTGATCTTGCTGAAAAAGACAGAAACTTTATGCTCACGAAAATAATTGTTAAAATTAACCAGGACGTGATAAAATGCTAATTCTTTTTGTGGAAGATCAATATACAAATTATCCAGGTTGTCCTAGTTTTTCAGAATTTTTGGAGTTCCAGAAGTATTCGAACAAATCAGATTGCTACAGACTGTTCTGTTTTTGACAGATTCTGTTTTCTATGTGTTGTCTGCTTATTTTGATGAATCTATGAGTAGTATCGGAGGGTATGAACCATAGAGAAGTTCGAATAAAGTAGATATTACACCAATATGAATTTAGAATGAGTTCACAACAGTACCAAAAGTGGTGATTTATTTTCTTATACTAACGGAGCTTACGAGTTTTCTGTTGAGTTTTGTGTTGTGAAGTTTTCAAGTTTTGGGTAAAGATTCGATGGACTATGGAATAAGGAGTTGCAAGATCCTAAGCTTGGGGATGCTCAAGGCACCCAAGGTAATATTAAAGGATAACGAACATCCTAATTTTGGGGATGCCCCAGAAGGCATCCCCTCTTTTGTCTTCATTCGTCGGTAACCTTACTTGGTGCTATATTTTTATTCACCACATGATATGTGTTTTGCTTGGAGCGTCATTTTATTTTATTTTATTTTGCTTGCTGTTTGAATAATATCCCAAGATCTGAAATTCTTAAATGTTAGAGTGTCTTCACATAGTTACATAATTATTCAACTACTTATTGATCTTCACTTATATCTTTCGGAGTAGTTTGTCGTTTGCTCTAGTGCTTCACTTATATCTTTTAGAGCACGATGGTAGTTTTATTTTGAAGAAATAGATGAACTTTCATGCTTCACTTATATTATTTTGAGAGTCTTTAGAACAACATGGTAATTTGCTTTGGTTATGAATTTAGTCCTAATATGATAGGCATCCAAGAGGGATATAATAAAAACTTTCATAATAAGTGCATTGAATACTAAGAGAAGTTTGATGCTTGATGATTGTTTTGAGACATGAAGATGGTGATATTAGAGTCATTCTAGTAGATTAATTGTGAATTTGAGAAATACTTGTGTTGAGGTTTGCAAGTCCCGTAGCATGCACGTATGGTAACAGTTGTGTAACAAATTTGAAGCATGAGGTGTTTCTTTGATTGTCTTCCTTATGAGTGGCGGTCGGGGATGAGCGATGGTCTTTTCCTACCAATCTATCCCCCTAGGAGCATGCATGTAGTGCTTGGTTTTGATGACTTGTAGATTTTTGCAATAAGTATGTGAGTTCTTTATGACTAATGTTGAGTCCATGGATTATACGCACTCTCACCCTTCCACCATTGCTAGCCTCTCTAGTACCGTGCAACTTTCGCCGGTACCATAAACCCACCTTATATCTTCCTCAAAACAGCCACCACATACATACCTATTATGGCATTTCCATAGCCATTCCGAGATACATTGCCATGCAACTTTCCACCGTTCCGTATATTATGACACGCTTCATCATTGTCATATTGCCTTGCATGATCATGTAGTGGACATAGTATTTGTGGCAAAGCCACCATTCGTAATTTTTCATACATGTCACTCTTGATTCACTTCATATCGCGGTACACCGCTGGAGGTATTCATATAAAGTCATATTTTGTTCTAAGTATAGAGTTGTAATTCTTGAGTTGTAAGTAAATAAAAGTGTGATGATCTTCACTATTAGAGCATTGTCCCATGTGAGGAAAAAAAGAGAGAAATGCCAAATAAAGGAGAAGGCCAAAAAATCAGAGAAAAAGAAGAAGGGGCAATGCTACTATCCTTTTACCACACTTCTGCTTCAAAGTAGCACCATGATCTTCATGATAGAGAGTCTCCTATTTTGTCACTTTCATATACTAGTGGGAACTTTCGTTATAGAACTTGGCTTGTATATTCCAATAATGGGCTTCCTCAAAATTTCCTAGGTCTTCGTGAGCAAGAAAGTTGGATGCACATCCACTTAGTTTCTTTTGTTGAGCTTTCATATATTTATAGATCTAGTGCATCCGTTGCATGGCAATCCCTACTCACTCACATTGATATCTATTGATGGGCATCTCCATAGCCCATTAATACGCCTAGTTGATGTGAGACCATCTTCCTCTTTTTTGTCTTCTCCACAACCACCATTCTATTCCACCTATAGTGCTATGTCCATGGCTCACGCTCATGTATTGCGTGAAAGTTGAAAAAGTTTGAAAATACTAAAGTATGAAACAATTGCTTGGCTTGTCATCAGGGTTGTGCATGATTTGAAAATTTTGTGTGACGAGGATGGAGCATAGCCAAACTATATGATTTTGTAGGGATGAACTTTCTTCGGCCATGTTACTTTGAGAAGACATGATTACTTTGTTAGTATGCTTGAAGTATTATTATTTTTATGTCAATATTGACCTTTTGTCTTGAATCTTTCGGATCTGAATATTCTTGCCACAATAAAGAAAATTACATTGATAATTATGTTAGGTAGCATTTCACATCAAAATTCTATTTTTATCATTTACCTACTCGAGGACGAGCAGGAATTAAGCTTGGGGATGCTTGATACGTCTCCAATTTATCTATAACTTGTGATTGTTCCATGCTATTATATCATCCATCTAGGATGTTTTATATGCATTTATATGCTATTTTACATGATTTTCGGGACTAACCTATTAACCTAGAGCCCAGTGCCAGTTTCTGTTTTTTCTTGTTTTTGAGTTTTACAGAAAAGGAATACCAAACGGAGTCCAATTGACCTGCCATTTTTTGTGGATTTTTTATGGACCAAAAGAAGCCCCCGAAGTAAAAGAGTAGGGCCAGAAGAGTACCGAGCCGTCCACGAGGGTGGAGTGTGCGCCCTACCCCCTGGGCGTTTCCCCCTATCTCGTGGATGACTTGGAGACCCCCCTGACGTGAGACCGAAGCCAAAAATTCCTATAAATACAGAAACCCCCAGAAATAAACCTAGATCAGGAGTTCCGCTGCCGCAAGCCCCTGTAGCCACCAAAACCCAATCGGGACCCTGTTCCGGCACCCTGCCGGAGGGGGATCCATCACCGGTGGCCATCTTCACTATCCCGGTGCTCTCCATGACGAGGAGGGAGTAGTTCACCCTCGGGGCTGAGGGTATGTACCAGTAGCTATGTGTTTGATCTCTCTCTCTCTCTCTCTCTCTCTCTCTCTCTCGTTCTTGATTTGGCACGATCTTGATGTACCGCGAGCTTTGCTATTTTAGTTGGATCTTACGATGTTTCTCCTCCTCTACTCTCTTGTAATGGATTGAGTTTTCCCTTTGAAGTTATCTTATCGGATTGAGTCTTTAAGGATTTGAGAACACTTGATGTATGTATTGCATGTGCTTATCTGTGGTGACAATGGGATATTCACGTGATCTACTTGACGCGTATGTTTTGGTGATCAACTTGCGGGTTCCGTGACCTCATGAACTTATGCATAGGGGTTGGCACACGTTTTCGTCTTGACTCTTCGGTAGAAACTTTGGGGCACTCTTTGAAGTTCTTTGTGTTGGTTGAATAGATGAATATGAGATTGCGTGATGCATATCGTATAATCATACCCACGGATACTTGAGGTGACATTGGATTATCTAGGTGACATTAGGGTTTTGGTTGATTTGTGTCTTAAGGTGTTATTCTAGTATGAACTCTAGGATAGATCGAACGGAAAGAATAGCTTAGTGTTATTTTACTATGGACTCTTGAATAGATCGATCAGAAAGGATAACTTTGAGGTGGTTTCGTACCCTACAATAATCTCTTCATTTGTTCTCCTCTATTAGTGACTTTGGAGTGACTCTTTGTTGCACGTTGAGGGATTGTTATATGATCCAATTATGTTATTATTGTTGAGAGAACATGCACTAGTAAAGTATGAACCCTAGGCCTAGTTTAGAAGCATTGCTATACCGTTTGTGCTCACTTTTATCATTAGTTACCTTGCTGTTTTTATATTTTCAGATTACAAAAACCTATATCTACCATCCATATTGCACTCGTATCACCATCTCTTCGCCGAACTAGTGCACTAGAGACTCTTTGTTATTTGGTTGCGGGGTTGTTTGAGAGAGAGAGAATCTTCATGCTACGCCTCCCACGAATTGATAAACCTTAGGTCATCCACTTGAGGGAAATTTGCTACTGTCCTACAAACCTCTGCACTTGGAGACCCAACAACGTCTACAAGAAGAAGCTTGTGTAGTAGACATCAATGGATGATACGTCTCCAATGTATCTATAATTTTTTATTGTTCCATGCTGTTATATTATAATTCTTGGATGTTTTATAATCATTTTATAGTCATTTTATATCATTTTTTGGTACTAACCCATTGACATAGTGCCAAGTGTCAGTTGCTGTTTTTTGCATGTTTTTTACATCGCAGGAAATCAATACCAAACGGAGTCCAAATGCAGCGAAACTTTTTGTGGATTTTTTATGGACCGGAAGACATCCAGTGGGCCGGAGAAGCGCCTGGGGGTGCACCGAGGGGAGCACAACCCACCAGGGCGCGCCTGGAGGCCCAAGCGCGCCCTGGTTGGTTGTGCCCACCTCAGGTGCCTCCCTAACCGCCTCTTTACTCTATAAATACCCCAATATTCCAGAAACCCTAGGGGATTTGACGAAAATCAATTCCAGCCGCCGCAAGTTCCAGAACCACCAGATCCAATCTAGACACCATCACGAAGGGGTTCATCATGTCCATTGGTGCCTCTCCGATGATGCGTGAGTAATTCCTTGTAGACCTACGGGTCCATAGTTAGTAGCTAGATGTCTTCCTCTCTCTCTTTTGATTCTCAATACAATGGACTCTTGGAGATCCATATGATGTAACTCTTTTTGCGGTGTGTTTATTGGGATCCGATGAACTTTGAGTTTATGATCAGATCTATTTTTTTATCCATGAAAGTTATTTGAGTCTTCTTTGATCTCTTGTATGCATGATTGCTTATATCCTTGTATTTCTTCTCCGATATTTGGGTTTTTTTGGCCAACTTGATCTATTTATCTTGCAATGGGAGGAGGTGCTTTGTAATGGGTTTGATCTTACGGTGCTTGATCCCAGTGATAGAAAGGGAACCAACACGTATGTGTCGTTGCTATTAAGGATAACAAGATGGGGTCTATTTCTACATAAATAGATCTTGTCTACATCATCTCATCGTTCTTATTGCATTACTCCGTTTCTCCATGAACTTAATACACTAGATGCATGCTGGATAGCGGTCGACGTGTGGAGTAATAGTAGTAGATGCAGGCAGGATTCGGTCTACTAATGTTGGACGTGATGCCTATATAATGATCATTGCTTGGATATCGTCATGATTATTTGAAGTTCTATCAATTTCCCAGCAGTAATTTGTTCACCCATCGTTTGCTATCTTTCTCGAGAGACGCCACTAGTGAAATCTACGGCCCCCGGGTCTCTTTCTTATTATATTTGCCTTTGCGATATATTTTCCTTTACTTTTATTTTCAGATCTATTAAACCAAAAATACAAAAATACCTTGATGCACTTTATTTTATTCTCGATCTATTTATCCAATATATTACAACTTAACCCCGTCCGTTTGCCAATTTCTGGCACCGTTAGCCGAAAGGGATTGACAACCCCTTTAACACATCTGGTTGCGTGTATTTGTTATTTGTGTGCAGGTGCTGTTTACGTAGTGTTGCTTGGTTCTCCTACTGGTTCGATAACCTTGGTCTCATCACTGAGGGAAATACCTACCTTTGATGTGCTGCATCATCCCTTCCTCTTTGGGGAAATACTGACGTAGTTCTAGCAAACACCAAAAGGAATTTCTGGCGCCGTTGCCAGGGAGACATCATCAACATCTACCAGGTTCCTAATCACAAATATCATCTCCTTGCAATTTACATTATTTTCCATTTGCCTCTCGTTTTCCTCTTCACCACTTCACAAAAATTTGCCGTTTTATTTGCCCTCCTTTTCGTTCGCCATTTTCTTGTCGGATCTGTTTTTGCGTGCAATCCTGTTTGCTACTTTTGTCGTTATGGATAGTTCTTCCTCTATTGCGTGCACTCCCGAGAATGAGGTTCTCAACTTTAAAAAAGGGGAGGATAAAATTTAAGAGATGCTTGGTATAGGATTTGCAATGCTCGTATTAGATCTATCCGTAAGCAATCTACCGTTCTTCTTCTTTGATGTTTTTATGTGGGCAGCACCACTTGGTATAGATTCGTCCTTGATACGATTACCGGTGGAAATTTCTTGATGTGTTCCTATCTTGATGCTTTTAATGCTATGGGAATTTAGTAGGCTCACCTCTTATGATTAATGAAACAACTTTGACTCTTGAGCATGTCATGTAAAGATTAGATGCTATTGAAAAGAAAATGCTTACTGAAGAGCACATTGAAAACTTGGATAGAAAGATGCATAATTTTGCTACTAAGATTGGGTCAAAAGCGGGAGAAGTTTTTAAGTTGTTAAAAGAAAGGGGAAACCGTAATCCATGAAAGAATTGAAGAAAGCCCATCTCGGATTGGTAAACTGGAAGAAATCTTTAGTAATCTAAGCATGGCTTTTGCTTCCACTAAAACTATTGGAAAAACTCCCATAAAGATTGGCAAGACTACTCAAGTTACTAAGAACAAGGCTGCAACTTCTAGTAATAACCGTAAAGAGGATCTTAAGATGATTAGTATTCACCCGGATTTTGTTGAAGTTATAAGAGATCCCTTGGGCAAGAATGAATTCTTTAAATTTGTTCCTAGAAGTATTGTCTTGACAATCTTTATGCTAAATCCTTGGAGAATTCTAAGTGTTTTATTGAAGAGTTAGACAAAGATGACAATACTTAGTTCCTTGCTTTATGCCTAGCTAGGGGCGTAAAATGATAGCGCTTGTTGGGAGGCAACCCAATGAATAAAATTTATTTTTGTCTTTTGCTTTCTGTTCTTGAGTGTTTGCACACTTATGGTACTGTTTTGATTGTGTTTTTTGTGTTTTAATTAGTGTTTGTGCCAAGTTTCCTTTAGGATCTTCTTGGGTGATAGTTGATTTGATCTTGCTGAAAAACAGAAAATTTTGTGCTCATGAAAATAATTCTCATTTTTAACAGAAGCGTGATAAAATACCAATTTTTTTGCAGAAGATTAATATACAAATTGCTCAGGTTGTCCTAATTTTTCAAAATTTGGGAGTTACAGAAGTATTCGAAATATACAGATTGCTACAGACTACTCTTATTTTGACAGATTCTGTTTTCTTTGCGTTGTGTGCGTGTTTTGATGATTCTATGGTTTTCTTTGAAGATTTTTTGCCATATAAAAGTTGGAATACAATAGATATAATGCAAGAATAAAATATGAATGGGTTGCAACAGTAATTGTAGTAGTGATTTGCTTTCTTATACTAACAGATCTCATGAAGGTTTTGTTGAGTTTTGTGTGACTGAAGTTTTCAAGTTTTGGGTGATGTTATGATGGATGAAGGAATAAGGAGTAAGAAGAGCCTAAGCTTGGGGATGCCCATGGCATCCCAAGCTATTATCCGAAGAGAAGCAAGAAACTAAGCTCGGGGATGCCTCGGGTGGCATCCCCTCTTTCTTCTAACGACCATCGGTATTTTACTCGATGCTATATTTTTATTCGTCACATACTATGAGTTTTGCTTTGAGCGTCTTGTATGATATGAGTCTTTGCTTGTTTTTCTTTTCGTTTTGAGTCATGAATCCTTGCTTGACACACCTATTTGAGAGAGCCAAAATTATGCCATGACTTGTTAGAATTACTCTCTATGCTTCACTTAAATCTTTATGAGCTATGGAATTGCTCTAGTGCTTCACTTATATCTTTTTGAGCACGGTGTGCTTTTTTATTTTTGAAGAAATTCTCTCTTGCTTCACTTAGATTTATTTGAGAGTTAGTAATTTTTTTAAGAAATTCTCTCTTGCTTCACTTAAATTAATTTGAGAGAAGAAATATTATGCTCATGATCTTCACTTATATTTGTTTGAGCTTATCAAAAGCAATACATGAAAATTAGTTCCAAAGTGATAGATACCCAAGAAGGATATAATAAATACTTTCATGAAGATCATTGGACAAAATAAACTTGATTCCTTGTAATAGTTTTGAGATATGATGATGTGATATGTGAGTCATGTTGATGAGTAATTATGCTTTAGTAAGAATATTGGTGTTAAGGTTTGTGATTCCCTATGCAAGCACAAAAGTCAATAGTTGTGCAATGAACTTATATCCTACTTGTGGTGCATTATTCGGTGTTAATTATGCTCAATGGTCGCTCATGAGATTATTCGATTCTTGGTTTGTCGCTTCTCAATCTTTTGCTAGCCTTCATTTTGCACTAAGTATGATCACTACTTGTGCATCCAAAATCCTCTAAACCAGTTTTGCCACATGAGTCCACCATATCTACCTATATGCGGCATTCTTTTGCCTTTCTAAGCAAATTTGTATGTGCCATCTCTAATTTTCAAAATAAATTTCTCTTTTGTGTGCCCGTACCGCTCGTGAGGCAGTGAGGGGTGCTCGATATTTTCCATGCTAGTTGTGTTATTCTCACGATGAGTACTTATTCACTTTTCATTGCACGAGAGTAAGGCAATGGTATTAGGGATGCCCAATCCCGAAATGAAAAATGAATTTACTTTATGTTGTCAAATAATAAATTCCTTGGAAAGTGTTGGTATGGAAGGCACCCGTGGATACGGTTAGCCATGGAAAGTGAAAGTATGGAAAATGGAATAAACTTTATTTTCTGTTTGGGAACCGCCTATGATATATCTAGCATGGAAAGTGTGGGGAAGTCGTTTTCGTTGGTGGGAAAAGCATGCCTCCCAAAATGTTTTATCTCTATGTTTTTCGCTTTGAGCTCTGGCACCTCTACAAATCCCTAGTTCCCTCCGCGAAGGGCCTTTCTTTTACTTTATGCATTTTTATTTTTAATTTGAGTCTCCATCTTCTCTTATAAAGCACCAACTAGGGGGCACTATGATTGTACTTGAGCATTGGGTGTAGCTAATATGCGAGTGTGTTTCACAAATGGATCAATGATTGAGCATGATGGGCTAGGGATAACTTATTTTAGCGTTGATATTTTGAAAGACATGGTTGCTTGTTGATATGCTTGAGTATTTAAGTTATCATGTCAAAACTAGACTATTGCTTTGAACCATATAAAATCCCAAATGTCCATGCTACAAAGAAAAGAATATGAGATGACATGTTAGGCAGCATTCCACATCAAAAATTATGTTTTAATCATTCACCTACTCGAGGACGAGCAGGAATTAAGCTTGGGGATGCTGATACGTCTCCAACGTATCTATAATTTTTGAATGTTCCATGCTGTTATATTATCATTCTTGGATGTTTTATAATCATTTTATAGTCATTTTATATAATTTTTGGTACTAACCTATTGACATAGTGCCAAGTGCCAGTTGCTGTTTTTTGCATGTTCATTACATCGCTGGAAATCAATACTAAACGGAGTCCAAATGCATCAAAACTTTATGTGGATTTTCTATGGACCAGAAGACATCCAGTGGGCCGTAGAAGCGCTGGGGGGCTCGAGGGTGCACAACCCACCAGGGCGCCCTGGAGGCCCAAGTGTGCCCTGGTGGGTTGTGCCCACGTCGGGTGCCTCCCGAACCGCCTCTTTGCTCTATAAATACCCCAATATTCCAGAAACCCTAGGGGAGTTGACCAAAATCAATTCCAGCCGCTGCAAGTTCCAGAACCACTAGATCCAATCTAGAGACCATCACGGAGGGGTTCATCATGTCCATTGGTGCCTCTCCGATGATGCGTGAGTAGTTCTTTGTAGACCTACGGGTCCGTAGTTAGTAGCTAGATGTCTCCCTCTCTCTCTTTTGATTCTCAATACAATGGTCTCTTGGAGATCCATATGATGTAACTCTTTTTGCGGTGTGTTTGTTGGGATCCGATGAACTTTGAGTTTATGATCAGATCTATTTTTTATCCATGAAAGTTATTTGAGTCTTCTTTGATCTCTTATATGCATGATTGCTTATAGCCTCGTATTTCTTCTCCGATATTTGGGTTTTGTTTGGCCAACTTGATCTATTTATCTTGCAATGGGCGGAGGTGCTTTGTAATGGGTTCGATCTTACGATGCTTGATCCCAGTGACAGAAAGGGAACCAACACGTATGTATTATTGCTATGAAGGATAACAAGATGGGGGTATATTTCTACATAAATAGATCTTGTCTACATCATGTCATCATTCTTATTGCATTACTCTGTTTCTCCATGAACTTAATACACTAGATGCATGCTGGATAGCGGTCGATGCATGGAGTAATAGTAGTAGATGCAGGCAGGAGTCGATCTACTAATCTTGGACATGATGCCTATATAATGATCATTGCCTGGATATCATCATGATTATTTGAAGTTCTATCAATTGCCCAACAGTATTTTGTTCACCCACCGTTTGCTATTTTTCTCGAGAGAAGCCACTAGGGAAATCTACGGCCCCCGGGTCTCTTTCTTATTATATTTGCCTTTGCGATATATTTTCCTTTGATTTTATTTTCAGATCTATTAAACCAAAAATACAAAAATACCTTGTTGCACTTTACTTTATTTGCGATCTATTTATCCAATATATTACAACTTTACCCCGTCCGTTTGCCAATTTCTAGCACCGTTACCCGAAAGGGATTGACAACCCCTTTAACACGTCGGGTTGCGAGTATTTGTTATTTGTGTGCAGGTGCTGTTCACGTAGTGTTGCTTGGTTCTCCTACTGGTTTGATAACCATGGTCTGATCATTGAGGGAAATACCTACCGTTGTTGTGCTGCATCATCCCTTCCTCTTTGGGGAAATACCGATGTAGTTCTAGCAAACATCAATGGATAACTCGTTTTTACCCAGGTCCGGGCCGCTTTGTAACGTAAAACCCTACTCCTTCTTGGGTGGATTGATCTTGTGGGAGAACAAGGCGCAAAATGCACTAGCCCAGTAAGGGTGCCTTGGAAGTGCAGTCACGCGCGTACAAGTGTTGGGGGTCGAAGTGTTCGAACCTCTTGCTAGGTTGCCTCGGGCCTCGTTTTATAGGTTAAGGGCGACCACAGTGGCAAAAAAAATCATTTAGGTATGATTAGATAGGTGAAAGTGCTATCATACCTAACTCTGGAAGTTAGGAAAAAGTGCATTAAATGCACTCGTAAGTGTCAAGCTGGGGTTGCAGCCCGGCAAGCCTGCCGTGCCGCTTATTTGCCTCTTCCCATTAGTGTGAGATGTCTCCTAGATGGGTGTCAACAAATCTAATCCCTTCTCCTTGGTGCTGCCATCACTAAAAAAAATACACTTCCGTGATGATACGTGTTTGTCGCAACAGGCCACGTTTTTTATCATGCATGTACATCCATGACGATTTTATGACAGAATCAAGATAGTCATACCTGTGCTGTCGTAGAAGTGTTCCATGACATTACTAAAATTATCAATGGAAGTGTCCACTTCCATGATGATAAATTGCGCGACATAGAAGTGCTTTCGTCAAGGGTGACCGACACGTGGCATCCACCATAATGGGTCGCCGTTAAGCTATCGGGTTCCGGTATGGATCCGATAACCTGTTAACAGCCCTGACCAATGGGGATTTCCCACGTGTAAAATTCTCATTCGCCGGATAATGCACGTGCGAACTCATCGTTGGGACAGATGTCATCCCTACAATGGACGGAAGACGCCTATGATATGTCGACACGTGGCATAGCCCAACATTGGCCCATTTAAGGTAAAAAGGCCAGCCCAACTAAAGGCCCACCATATTTTTTCAGACACTAGTGAGCTGGCTCGTTAACAACCTGCCATGTTTTGGGTCAAATTGAGGCCCATATCAGATCAAGCCGTTCACAACCTGCCGTGTTTTGGGCCAAATTACGACCCATATTGGATCAGGCCCGTTAACAGGCCACTGTTCTTTTGTGCCCGTTCTAAGCCAGGTTTGTATTTCAGCCTATTAAATGCCCGTTTACCAGTTCAGCCCGATAATAGTTTCGGCCTGTTAGTGGCCCGTGGTGCATCTGGGACGTTGTCGGCCTGGTTTAACTTTAGGCCATTTAACGGCCCAGAAATTTGGCTATTTCTTATTCGAAGTAACTTTAGGCCTCTTAACAGCCCGTAGTCTTCGTGGATAAATTTCAGGCCAACTGGCCTATCGGCCTGTTAATGGGTCGTGTAACAGTTGGGCCTAATTACAACCCGCGTTGAATCCGGCTTCTTAGAGCCCATCTGATAATGGCCTGTGACACTTTTGGGCCTATGGCCCGCGTGGATACCGGCCTGCTTAAAGCCCATAATTTTATTGGGCCAAATAGGCCCGAGATATATTTTGGCCTATTAACGGCTTGTCCTATTTGGGCCAAACATGGGCCTTAGGCAGTTTCGGCCTGTATTGGCCCATGAATTTTTCGGCTCAACGCTAGCACAATCTAGGTTTTAGCCTGTTAAAAGCCCATGGTATTCTCTGGCCCAGCTGGCTAGAACTTTACTAGGCCTTTTAAAGGTGGAAAACTACTATACGTTTAGACCTGCTAATGGCCCAAGATGATTATAGGCCCACGTTTTGGCCCATATGAGTAACGGGCCAGCCTGAAGACCGACAACAGTAAGATCCACTGAACCTTCCGGCCTAAATTACAGCATACCGACCAAGAATAAACCTAGACTATACAATAAAGAAATTACGGCATATTACATCCACTAGGAATCAAAGTTCGCTACCGGTGATAATAAAGAGGAACATGACCGTGAATTAAATACACTAGGCATCAAAGGTCGCCACCAGTGCATATAAACACACTGACAAAAGAATATACAGAACTGAGAGCACTTCAGAAGGCATTAGGCCTGGCCAGGACAGGCTCCACAAGCAGCCGAACAAGCTGATGAGACCTCAGTTATGTCAACATTAGATGCTCCATCCCTAGCTTTATAGCACCATAGTGCACAAGGCAGTCCTCTAAGATCTTCATTGCATCACTGACTTCAAGTCGGAGCTTAGCCGAAGCAAGCTTTTCCGCTTTAAGTTGAGACTGAAGAAGTCGAACGGATTGAGGCAGCAACTGCATAGAGGTTGTCTCACAACTGCTGGTGAGTAGCTTCAACTCACTGTCTTCATGAAGACATGACCTTGGGGTCATCTCGCTCTCTTCAAGATGATTTGGCTCACTATCTTCCCAAAAGTTCTACCTGGCATAAGAGATACGACTCTGGAAGAGAAACAAGGAGACACGTAACATGTTTCACAATTATATAAGCAAATAAATGGATCTGTTCTCCATAAGGAACATGTTTTTACAACTACAATTTAAAACTGGTACTTGTTGCAAACATCCAATCAGATGTAAACAGCAGTGGAGGAAATGATGCCTATCCAAATCTATACTAGAACAAAGTTCGAAGGCTTGAGAAGGATGAACTTACATTACATGTTAACACGGGCAGGACAAAGCCCTTCTCCATGTCGATGGAAGGATAATTCAATAAATTCCCCAAAGAAACTTCTTTATAAGAGTTGCCATTATTCTACATTTTGCAAAGAGTAAATATAGATCAAATAATATTGGAAGAAACAGAGGATAATGAAGCTCCGATGCACACTGATGATACATAATCAAATAGCAATTAATTAAGTACAGTGTTACAAGGCAAAAGGTACTGACAAGAGGAATGCAGACATCAACGTGTGCAGTGGCATTGGCTTTATTCAACATTTTGGTAAGAGTAAATGTAGATATGATAATTTGGAGAAAGTGGAGGGCAGGGCAGATAAGATGCAGAGTAATGCTAGACAATCAACTATCTCGCGATGCAAGTACAGTAGTACCACCACCGTCCGTTACTACTTGTCGCTTAAATGGATGTATCTAGCACTATTAAGTTATAAATACATCCAATTGATGAATGATTAATTTGATACAGAGGGAATACATGAAAACAGGTACTTACATGAGCAATCCAAAACTTCATAAAATTCTACATTTATCCAATAGTAAATATAGAACTTATAATTTCGAGCAAAGGGAGCTAAAAGAAGCAAACATTTACAATGATGCTACATAATCAAACAACAATGAGTGTAAGTATGCTGACAAAGGGCAAGAGGTACTAACAAGAGCAATGAAGTGCCCAGTATTGTTGTGAGATCCTATGATCCTTTGTGCAAGGAGATTCATCTGAAATTAGTTTTCATACAAGAGAGAAGGTAAGGCACATGCAGAAATTTAGGAGTTCAAATTTTGAATTGATATCATAGATAGTACATGACACTGGGCTCTCAGCAGTTCAAATAGGGGTTTGGCCAATGGAGTAGGGGCAAAGTGTGGTACAATTGGGCCTGTGTTTTCTGTGGCTGCTGATCTATCTGATTTAACAGGTATCACTACCTTTTCCAAATACCTAGTTTGTACTTGTAATATCCCAAATTTCCTATTTGGAGTGTTTTACAATTATAGCTAAGCATCTATGCATTTTGTTTGAATTTGAGTGGCATTTGAAGTTTCAGAAGTTTTGGAGTTGTTGGAATTTGAATTCAAAGTTTGGCAGTTGAAATTTATTTCAAACCAATACCTGACAATACTTGAGACAAAGTATGAGAGGAGTAAACATGACACTCCAAAAATGTCAGAAGAAAACATTGCCAAAAAGTTTGAATTCAAATTTGAGTTTTATTTGGAATTTTAGAAAAATGATTTTTTATAAAGTTTGAGTTTTGCCTCTGGAAAAATGTTCAAATTATAGAGAATATTCCCCTGATCATTTTGATATATATATGTCCTATATAAAATATTTATATTTATATATTTATCTCCCTTTCTAAAAATTCAAAAAAAAATAGAAAAGAGAAAGGACCCAGGCGCCAGCCAGGCCAAGCGGCCCAGCCAGCGCCGAGGCCCACCCACAGGCGGTCGGCCCAGCCAGCCCGCCAGACCGACCGAGCCAGCCAGCCCAGCCTGAGGCGGCCCAGCGCCGAGCCGAACCCCTAGCCATCGGTCGCCCGCCTCCCTCTCTCTCTCTCGCCGACACCGGGACCCACCCGTCGTCTTCCCTCGCCCAAGCAACGCCCACGCCGCCACGCGGATCCAAGATCCGGATTCTCCCGATCTCCTCGCCTGGTCTACCCCTCGCCCAAGTCGTGCCCCCTATATATACCTCCCCTCGACCCGTTTCTCCCTCGCCCCCCTCGCCTCGACCCTCTCCCTCGCCGATCGTCATTGAGCCCGAGTCGCCGCCGCGCCATTGTCTCTGCACCGCCATCTCGAACCCTCGAGCTCGCCTCGAGTCCACCAACCGAACCCTCGCCACGCCGCACTCACCGGAGGTCCCCGCCGACGTCCCCGAGCACCGGAGCCCCCGCACCAACGTCGCCCGAGCCGCCGTCGGCCGTCGCCGGTGTCAACCCCGTCGGTAAGTCACCTGACTCCCCGCCGCCGTTAGATCTAGGTCCTACGCTCTAGATTAGACCCCGAAGGGGTACGGTTTTAGTTAGGTTTAGTTTTATAAAACCGGTTTTTGTTCCGGTTTAGTTCCGGTTTTGTTTAGGTTAGTTGGACCGGCCCGACGCGGTTATTTTCTGTTAAACCATGGGCGTGTTTTAGTTATATTACGCCCGAAGCGTTAGATAGGCCCATTAGCCCAGTTTTTCTTTTAGTTAATATTTTTCGTTTCTGTTTTTGACAGAATAGTTTCTGTTTTGTAAAATTCATATCTTTTAATCTACTTAATATTTTTAGTTGATTCTTTTTTTGTTAGTTTGCAAATTTCTTGTAGTTTCTGTAGAAAATATAATTAGTCATGTTAAAATTATTTAAAATTGTTTTATTTTCAATTTAGACAGAATAGTAATTCTGCTATAAAATGAGTTAGGAATATTATTTTTAGTGATTCTTTTTGTCACAACTTTGTTTTGACCTTACCTAACCGTAGGTATTTATTTGGGCATTTTATATTTAATAAAAATAGTTTTAATCAGAATCATGTTATTCCTATTTATTTAACTAGCTACTGTTTTCCTATTGTTTCATATAGCAAATAAATTTATTCTTCCTATGTGATAGTTTATTCTAGGTTAGTTTCTGTAAATTTAGACCCTTAAATTTTATTTACAATAAATAGAATTTTTATTTTATTTTTTCCTTGCTAGGATTGTTTTAGGCCTAATAGGAGTTTTATAATAGATTTTAATGTGATTCTTTTTGCTCCTAGTTGCATGATGAATTCTTTTCTGTTAAGTTAACAAAAACCCATGCTTAGGTTCTGTTAAGAAAATTTTTGTTATGCAAAACTATTTCTTTGGTTGTGTTTGATGTGGTGAAAACATTGAATTGGATTTCTTCGAGTTTCTTTGGGTTTGATTCAATGGTTTCATGTGTTATGTTAGCATGCTATTATGTTAAGTGATCATAAGTTGTATGCTTATTATGATTGTTGTTTGCCTCGGTAGAATTTCCGGAGTGCGAAGCTTGCTACCACGAGTCCCTAGCTTTCGAAGATCGTCAGCAAGGCAAGTCATTGATCATATTTCTTTTACTATACCTATGATTTTATTTGCATTAGAATTATACCTCCCCACCATGCATGCAGTAGGAGAAATTTGAAGTTATGTTCTTGAGTAGTATCATGAGGTAGGATGAACCCAATTCCCCTTGTTACATTGCCCGGGACGAAGTAGTTTATTTTGCTATGCTCGTAGACGGGGTTGGTTGAGTGAATTCATAAGGGAGATGTGAGAGTCAAGATGAAGACAACCCCATGAACTTCAAGCTCAAGATGGACTTCAAAATTCACTCACTGGGTGGAGGATTTGTTGACGGGCACCTGGAGAACCCAGTGGTTGGCGGGATGCATGGAGAAGCGCCACGACATCTTGCGGAAAGCTTCACCCAGCCACGAAGAGACGGATGTATACCCATTGACCGAAGCTTACATGCAGCCGCAAGCCATTATGGGCTCGCTTGGTCAACCCTAGTTGTGACTCGGCGGACGGTGCTACGAGATGTAGAAGAACGGTAGGATTGGATGGGTACGGCAAGTGGCGGAGGAACTCTTCGAAGACCCTGTTTGTTCGTCCGTCTTCAAACACCATGAAGTGCGAAGACTTAAAAGGAGGAACGATTCTTGCGGGTAAAGTGCAAACCTCTGCAGAGTGAAGATCTAATCGGTTAGCCGTGTCCCCGGTTACGGACAATTTGAGCCTCTGGAACTTGGAAGTATTTCGGAAATCTCAACACTAAAATTAATAAATTAATTGAGGGGTTATTACTTAATAATTTGGGAATGAGACATTGGTTGGCGGAACCTCTCAATAACTACCAACAATTTCATAGTAATTGCAAACAAGTCCTTATTGTAGGGAAAAACTGGCTTTTCGCAAAACAATGAAACTTAGAGCCCCACAGCCAAATTGCATATAGTGTTAGTAATTTTTATTGTTATTCTCTCTTCATGACTTGCCGACATATTCAAAATGCTGACCTACACGGCTGCAACGCCTTATGTTGCGGAGGAGTATTCGATCAGGAGTGAGGCTACGATCCACGCTTGGCGATTGCCCTTGAGTCGGATGGACTCGCTATTCTTCTACGCCCGCAGCTTTACTTAGTTTTATTTCTCATGAGTTGGCCTTCGCCGAATTTATTCTATTGTAATAAAGACTCGATATGAGAATCGTAATAAATTCAGGTGTGATTGAACTTTGATTATTTCATCAATGTACTTGTGAGTGCCAAAGATGATCTTGGGATGGTATGCATACGTAGACTTGACCGATTTTGGGTCGGGTCGCTACAGATGGTATCGAGCACACGCCGACCGTAGGACGAACCCCTAGGATCGGAAAGCCATAGGAAGAGACTATTTATTTTATGTCCTTATCATTCCGTAATTCTCCCTGTTCATTTCGACTTCTCTCCGATTTTCAACATTCTAGATGGCGCGAGTTCACCCCAGCTTTGCTACGGAGTTTTGCAGCCAGATGAGACGATGCCTTTCGGCAAGAAGCTGGTCCAGATCGTGAAGAAGCTGAAGATTGCTCTGCCCTCGATCACCGGGAAGCCTACCAATGCACTTCCGACGGATACCCGCTACAGGATTGAGGTGCACATTCCAGGGAGGACCTTCGGAGGACATTCAGAGCCTATTGACTTTGAGTTTACCGATTTCAACTGGATCCTCGGAAGAGACATGGCGATTTATCATGCACTTGGACATCTCCGAGAAGAGTACAGGGCCGAGCTCGACCCATCAGATCTCGCCATGATTTCTCGCAGAGCTAGGAATGGAGATATCATCCGTACCGTAGAGGACGACTCCATTCTCTCATATGTCCAAGACTTGGAGTGTCTCCTCAGGAAACGGGAGATCCAGACTCGCCGTAACTCGAAGGTACACAGGAGGCTGTTGTAATTCTTCCGAGATATGCCATGCATGCTGTAATTTGGTGTGTGCATTAATATAATGTGGTTACTACTCAAAATATGAGAGCTCCAGAAGTGATGATACTTCGCAGATGACAGCTTCAACATATAGTAAAGAAGAACAAGTCGACCTGACCTAACAGATTCAAAATATGCTAAGGGAGAACAACTCGACCTGACCAGTCGACCGCAAATGTCTTTGCTACTCTTCCCAACAAGGAACATACTTATTAAAGAAGAGAAGAGGATCATGTTAAAGAAGAGTAGAAGAGCAAGCATATTGAAGATATTACAAGTCTTTCTATACAATGTATGTTGCCCACCCATGATGAACCAGAATGCACAGAGAAATACTATTCCTTCTGGTCTCTCCATATGTGGCTCACATGCATTTCGAAACTAAAGTAGGAACATTTAGCTGACCAGTTAAACATGTCTCGATTTTACTAATATCATCATAATATCATATTTTAATTTGTACAACTAAGCTTGTTTAGCTCGATGGGTGCAGCAGTGCTATTACGACACGAACCACGTAGGCTGATCGTGGTCATCATAAAATGGGGAAACCGTAAGCATGATGAGTATAGTGTTGACCATGGCAGGTCTGAAGCTGCAAACCGCGCAAAGGGTAGTTAGCAACCAATGTTTGCTTTGAAATAACAACTAAATTTGGTATGGACAAGAAAGTACAGTCAACAAGTGACAAAGAAATGCAATTCTGCTGTCTCTCTATATGTCACGACATGCATTTGGAAACTCAAGTGGGACCTTTAGCTAACCAATTAAATGTGTCTATTAACTAATATCAATATCATATCACAATCATATTTGAACAACTAAGCTTTGGAATTATGAGTGATGTGTTGTTTAGCTTGAAGGGTGGAGTACTGCTAGTACGACAGAAAGCACTTACACAGATCATAGTAGAGTAGATAAAAGGGGAAAACCCTAAGCATCAAGAGTAAAATCAGGAAAGTGGAACTAGCTGGACCAGTGGGTGGTGCACATTCTTTTTGAAACGAATATAGGAACATTAGGTGACCAATTAAACATTCTCTGTTTTAGTAATATGAGCATCATATTAGATTCATATTTCAACAACTAAGCTTTGGAATTATGAGTGGCATGTTGTTTCGCTTGATGGGTTGAGGTCTTGAGGAGCAGTGCTAGCACGACACGAAGCACCTATGATGATGGTAGTGAATATAAAGGGGGAAACCATAAGCTTTACGAGTATAGTGACCGTGCCATGGCGGATCTGAAGGTGCAAACCGGACAAAGCTACTTCGCAACCAATGTTTGGTTTCAACTAGCCACTACGATTTGGTACGAGCAAGAAAAGTACAGTAAATAATTTACAATCTATTTTTTGGGTGAGATCAATAAATTAAGCAGATATGAAAGAGTACCACCTCTCTTGGACACCGTGTAGGCCCTGCTGATACATTGAGGGTGCTGCGGGTGCGATGGCTGTCGGCGGCGTGGAAGAAGACTTTAGATGGCAGACGGCCGGGTCGAGGGATAAGTCATGTTGCCGTGGACAAGGCGGTCGTAAGAGCGGCAACAACAAGGTGGACGACGGTGCTGAGGAAGCGAGACAGCGAGGTAGGGGTAGCGGCTCCGGCGAGGTGGAGGATGGGGTGGCGGATGGAGGACGCTGGCCGCAGTCGGGAGGTTGTTGTGGCGTTGACGGTGTATGAATGGGGAAATGGAGGGAGAGGGGGATCTCAAACTTAACGTGCTTGTCTGAAATGTGGGAAACTTACGAACTTACCCCCATTTAAAATTTCGGGCATCACGTCGGTTGGGGATAGGACGGTAATCTCGCATCTCCCCAATATTTGCCGATAGCGATTTCGGGCGAGGAGAGGGTGTTTTTTCGCCCATGGTTGGCGCCCACGGTGTATGAACAGGGCTGACAGGTAGGACGGTTGTGTCACGTCTAAGGGAAGTTACACATCTGCCCCTATTTAAAATATTAGCCTACATTGATTTCGGATGAGGAGAGTTTGTTTTGCCGCCCACTGTGTATGAATGGGGAGATGGAGGGAGAGACACATGTATTTCAGATGAGCTTGAATCAAATGTGTTTTGCCACCCACGTTTGGCGTCCACCATGTATGAATGGGCTCATAGGCAGTCGTGTCACGTCTGATTGAAGTTACTAGTCTACCCCTATCAACTGTAGTGTAAATCCGGTCGATTAGAATGTCAAGTGTCAGGGGTAGACAGTAATTTCCATCTCGCAAACACTTGCTTCGGGCAGCCCACAAATGATAGTGGGTGTTTAGCCGCTTCGTTCAAAACTTGGGAGAATTAGCATTCACGTTTACCCTGGGTCCTGGCAACTAAATTCAAATCCAATTTGTATTCGATTGCGAATATCCATAGATAATTCTACGTTTTGTTATTTATTTCTTCAAAACCACGACATAGATTTATTCCACCTTTATATATGATTATGATTTACAAATGCCGTGATCTTCGAATTCAGTAGGTTGGATACACTTTGAGTCAAACAGTTATTTCATCCAATACAACATGCTCACACGAAAAACAGTTCACCTTATGTCAATCATACAAGTACTGAGGATTACCTCGCCTAAAAAATTCGGATCATTACAACACATGGACAACATAGGGGGTCTTACAACATAATCCATTCAGAGACATGACACAACATGCAAGTATAATAAATCTAATGAAAATTTCAACTGGTATCTAAAGAAGAACTGGGATTACCCTAGGCTTCATATAGTAGAAGCAGTAGGACCTCCTCCGTCTTCAAATGCAACATTCTTACTTCCTCCAATTCTTGGGTTGCTTGCATAATGCGTGCAGCTAATTGCATAATTTCTAGCCTCAAGATCAAGATTACCTCATTCATGGCAACCACACCATCTCTTTCTGCCGCTAGTAGAGCCTCAAGAACTATAATATCTGTGCTCAGACTGCTCTCCGGCGGTGTTGCCTCTGAACTGCTACTATCTGGTAACATGGATGGCGCACTTGAAAGGATCGAGAAAAGGTGTCTAGAGGGGGGGGGGGTGAATAGAATTTAATCAAAAAAAGTTACAGTTTTTAATATCTCGAGTTGAAGTGGAGTATTAGAACAAGTTTAAACATTCACGATACATGTCAAGCAAACATGCAAGCATACAAAAAGTATATGAGTAGCGGAAAGTAAGACATGCAAGTTGCGAGAATGTAAAGAGATGGGATTGGAGTGTGCAAACGCAATTTGGAGACACGGAGATTTTTTATCTGTGGTTCCGATAGGTGGTGCTATCGTACATCCACGTTGATGGAGACTTCAACCCACGAATTGTAACGGTTGCGCGAGTCCACGGAGGGCTCCACCCACGAAGGGTCCACGAAGAAGCAACCTTGTCTATCCCACCATGGCCGTTGCCCACGAAGGACTTGCCTCACTAGGGTAGATCTTCACGAAGTAGGGGATCTCCTTGCCCTTACAAACTCCTTGGTTCAACTCCACAATCTTGTCGGAGGTTCCCAAGTGACACCTAGCCAATCTAGGAGACACCACTCTCCAAGAAGTAAAAAATGGTGTGTTGATGATGAACTCCTTGCTCTTGTGCTTCAAATGATAGTCTCCCCAACACTCAACTCTCTCTCATAGGATTGGATTTGGTAGAAAGAAGATTTGAGTGGAAAGCAACTTGGGGAAGGCTAGAGATCAAGATTTATGTGGTTGGAATGGAATATCTTGACCTCAACACAAGTGTAGGTGGTTCTCTCTCAGAAAATATGTATTGGAAGTGTAGGCATGTTCTGATGGCTCTCTCCACGAATGAAGAGTGGGGGTGGATGGGTATATATAGCCTCCACACAAAATCTAACCGTTACACACAAATCACCAAACTCGGTGGGGCCGACTCAGAGAACTCGGTCGGACTGATTTAGTTCAAAATGTGAACGTTAGGATTCTCGGTGGGACCGACATGATCAACTCGGTGGGACCGATGTGCTAGGGTTAGGGTAAATCCAAAACTCGGTTTGACCGATTACTCAAACTCGGTAGGACCGATTTGGGTAATAATTGAAACAGAATGTTGGCCAAGCAAACTCGGTGAGTCCGGTTGCAAATCTCGGTGAGACCGAAACTATTGCAACAGACAACAGAGAGTTTGCAAGCCCATCTCGGTGAGACCGAGATCCCATCGGTGAGATCGAATTGATTAGGGTTTCTGGCAGTGGCTATGTCAACTGAACTCGGTGGCTCCGGATGAACAGAATCGGTGGGGCCGAGTTGTACTTTTTGGTTTAGGACATATGTGGAAGTGAGAAAGTGGTTGAGGGCTTTGGAGCATATCACTAAGCACTTTGAGAAAGCAAGCCATTAAGAAACACCTCATCCCTTCATAATAGTATTGGCTTTCCTATGGACTCAATGTGATCTAGGATCACTAAATAGAAAATGTAGAGTCCCGAGCTTTGAACTTGAGCCAATCCTTTGTCCTTAACATCTTGAAGGGGTTCCACATCCTCTTGTCCATGCCACTCCATTGTTGAACTTATCTGAAACATACTAGGTAGAAACATTAGTTCAACAAGAGATATGTTGACATTAATTACCAAAATCACCCAGGGAGCACTTGTGCTTTCAATCTCCCCCTTTTTGGTAATTGATGACAACATACATCAAGGCTTTAGATAAAGATATAGAGAGCAACAAGTAAAGCTTTGTAAAGACATGTAACATGCATAGGCTCCCCCTACATGTATGCAATCATATAAATATGAAACATAGGAGCATGTGAATGCATAAGCATGACAGAGTAATCCATGTGTTTCATGTATCTTAGCTATATGCATCAGAGCAAATGATGTGAATATAGGAAATTTACCTTCATGCCCATGAGTCCTTCTTGCAAACAGTATGTACATCAGCAAGAAATCCTCATACATATGACTGTGATGCATATACTTACCTTGTGGTCTTGAGTTGGCTTAGGAAGGAATGAACCTGAGTAAACAAGGTTTGACAACACAGATACACCTACTGGCCAGAGCAAACAGAAGAAACCACAAGAGAAACAAGACTGGGATGACATGTAGAGAGTGAGTACTGAGTACCCCATTGGGTATAGACATGTCCCCAAAGGTAAAGATATGCAATAAAATCAGAGATTTCCTTCCCTTAGATGTCTTGCTCCCCCTGAATTCTTGCATGGGGTATTGGGAGAAGATAGGGAACAGAAAATTAGAGCAAAAGAAAGGAAACAACAGAGCTTGAGGTAATGCAAGCAATCAAATATGATCAAATATGAGCATGTCTTTCCGCTCTTAAAGACATGTAACTTCTCTCCTCTTGAACACCAAGCATCCGGGGTTTCTTACACACTCCCCCTGAGTATCCTCTCCCCTATAGAAATAATATTAAGCATAGAGCTTTGATGTGATCTCTCTCTCCCCCTTTGACATCAATTTCCAAGAAGGGCTCTTCTGGATTTTTGTGGAATTGCAGAAGGATTTGGTCCTTGAGTCACAAAGCAAGTTGAATGTGATGCTGGTAGAGGACAAGAGTCATTGAGTGGAGCTGGAGCAAAAAGACTGCAGAAACAAGTGGCAAGTTGTCTTTTCTGTAGTGAAATCGGTAGCACCGAGTTGTGTGCTTCGGTGGCACCGAGAGAATTCGGTTCAGCCGAAAAAACAGACCGGTGTGATCGAGTTCATCACAAGAAAACACTTGTCACATCAGCTCACTAGGCACTTTAAGATCTCACAAGGATTTGCAAGGAATTAGCTGAAATATTTGCAATGAATTGGATGCAAAAAATGCAGAACAAAAAGGAAAAAGACAAGAAAAGATCTAGATGAAGTTTTTTTTGAAAGGGAAACACATATGCAAATGCAAGAGCATGGAGAAATGCACGAGAACTTCATCTAGAATTGGTCGGCGACAAAGTCACCTATGTTTGAGTATATTGACTTAGGAGTCAAGTGAGATCACTTGATCATAGGTCATACTCATCGTTTAAGCTCAAAATGGGATTACCATTTTTCGTTAAAGCATCTTGATGTATTCACATCTTGTTGAGTTGCTTTATCCCATGACTTGGAGTAAAGCTTCTCTAAGATGGAATAGCATACCTTGGGTGGTGGTGTTGGTCTTGATCATGTAGTCAAACTTGTGTGGGTTGCTCAAAGTTGATGTAGCTCATCAAGAGTTGGGAGCACCACTTGGAGTTTGAGTTCATCTTCCTACATGGGTTAGCTTTGCAAGGAAGAGCACTTGTGTATCCAAAATGACAATCATAAAATTTATCATAGAATGAGTCAAAGGATATATTTGAGGGGTTTTGTGCTTCCTTGACTTCAACCACCATTGTATAGAGACTTGGTGATGTAGAGATTGCTCAATATGTGAGTGAGTTGCAATCTGATGGATTTAGATTCATCCAAGTACCTACAAGGGTTAGATAGCATGCAAGGGTGCAAAAGTATCCAAGACATATAGATAGCCTCATGAAAGAAATATCAAGGATTAGTCAAATACTCATGCTTTGCATGTATCCAAATGGAGTTCCTACTCCAAGTTTGAAGCATCAATGATGTTCAATTCACCTCTCAAACGGCAAAAGACTTTCTCATCAAGCGGTTTGGTAAATATATCCGCTAATTACTTATCGGTGCGAACATGCTTAAGATTAATGTCCCCTTTGGCAACATGGTCTCGAATGAAATGATGACGAACTTCAATATGTTTAGTTCGAGAATGTTGCACGGGATTGTGAGCAATCTTAATAGCACTTTCATTGTGACACAAAAATGGAACATGTTTCACATATATCCCATAATCTTTTAGAGTTTGGGTCATCCAAAGTAATTGAGCGCAACATGAACCAGCGGCAATGTATTCCGCTTCGGCGATGGATAAGGATACCGAGTTTTGTTTCTTGGAGGACCAAGACACAAGAGATCTACCAAGAAATTGACAAGTAACCAAGTGGACTTTCTATCAACCTTGTCTCCGGCATAGTCCGAATCAGAGTAGCCAACAAGGTCAAAGTAAGACCTCTTAGGATACCAAATGCCAAATTTGGTGTATGTATTAAGTATCTCACTATCCTTTTCACAGCCTTAAGATGACATTCTTTAGGTGCAGCTTGATATCGTGCACACATGCACACACTTAGCATAATATCGGGACGAGAGGCACATATATATAACAGTGAACCAATCATAGAGCGGTAAACTTTTTGATCAACCGGTTCACCATATTTGGTCAAATCAAGATGTCCACTAGTAGGCATGGGTGTAGTCATACCTTTGCATTCTTGCATATTGAACTTCTTGAATAAGTCCTTGGTGTACTTTGTTTGAGAGACAAAGGTACCTTCCTTAGTTTGCTTGATTTGCAAACCGAGAAAGAATTTGAGTTCACTCATCATAGACATCTCAAACTTCTCCGACATTAGCTTTCCAAACTTGTCGGGGAAGCTGATCGGACCCACGAACACCTATGGGACCGGCGGACCGAGCCCCTTTCGGTTCGGTGGGGGGCGGAGGTTGCACGAAGAGCAGATCGAGGCGAAGCACACGAGTAGTTTACCCAGCTTCGGAGCTCTCCGGAGAGATAACACTCCTACTGCTGCTTGTTTGATTATATTGTGTTCTTGCTAGGGAGCGCTGAGAGCTACAAGACCTAGCGTCAGTATCTCTGGTCTCGAATGAGTCGAACCCCTTCTAGGTTGCGCATGGGCCTCCTTTTATATGCTAAAGGGGTCACCGACAGGTGGCAACGTAGACAAGGGAAAAAAGGGAAAATGAGTTGCGGTTGGTACAGCTACTTGTACAGTGTATCCTACCTAACCCTGACGGCAGGGGACAAAAGCATTAAATGCCCGTCTAAGTCGACTAAACAGTGCAGAAAGGGACCGTCAGGGGCGCCACCGTTCGCCATGATGGCTATCTTGTCAGCACCGCTTGCCACCGCGCCCCGCTGGCTGCACAGCCTCTTGCCACGCGCGCCTGGAAAGGTCCCATGGTGACACATTGGTGGATGAGCTGGAGCGGAGGAACGGAGTGGTAATCTGTCGCGGCAAGCACCTTGCCGCGGTTGTTGCCTTGTCGCGTCCGGAAGCTTGTCGCTCACCGGGCCTTCCCGGCAAGCTCCTCTTGCCGGGGTCTTGTCTTCTAAATGCCTTGGTTGGCCTTCCCGACAAGCTCCTCTTGCCGGGGCCTTGTCTCCTTGGCTTGAATACTTTGTTCTTGAATGGCTCTAATGGAGCCGCGGAGGACCTCGGCGATCACCAAGCAAGCCTTGCCGCTGGTGCTACGACTGCCGTGCACGAAGTTCGGGATACTAGGGTACCCCTACTCTAGTACACCGACAGAGCCCCGGCCTGGGCCACACACGTGCCGAGCGCTGTTGGGCCAGGCCCAAAAAAGGCACGGGCACGCTGCGCCTAGGTCACGACGTAACTTGCTCCGGACCCAGACGCCCCCACGAACAAAGACGCGCCGAATGCGGCGTCGTGGGAGAGATCGGGGGGGGATTTCTTTATTCGAAAAGCGAACGTCCGCCCCTCTCCTCCCTATAAACAGGGAAACAGGCAGTCCGCCCACCTCGCCATTTTGCTGTCCAATCTCAAAACCACCGCTGCTCCCCTTCTTCTCAAGTCTGAAGAGAGCAGCGCCCGCCCCCATCGCCACCAGTACCACCAACGCCGCCGGTCTCCCCACCGCCTCGCCATGGCTCCGAAGACGACAAGGGAAGGGCGTGAAGTCGGCCGGGCGCAGCGCTCGCGGCGCCAAGGAAGGAGCGGTTATCTTCCCCCAGCTCGCCGCAAGGGAGCTGAGGGAGAACTACTACCTCTTCGTCGACGGAGACGCGAGCGCATCCACAAGACGAAGGTACTCCCAGCCGCTGCTTCGGAACTAGCCCCAACTGGGTATCCTTTCTTCGCATTATTCTTCTATTGCGGGCTCTGCCCGCCCTTCTCTGAATTCTTCTGCGATATCATGAACACCTACGGGTTCCGCCTCCTTGATTTCACCCCCAATGCTGTCCTGACCATGGCAGTTTTCGCACACCTCTGCGAAAACTTTGTCGGAGTCCATCCCAACGTAGCCCTCTTCCGCCATTTCTTCATGCCTCGAGTAGAGAGAGGAGAGCCTCTTGCCGGAGGGATCGCTTGGATCTCAAGGATCGGCAAGAAGGAAACCTATCTGGAAGGAGAGCTCCGCAGTAAGTGGGAGGAGTGGAGGGAAGATTGGTGCTGGATTGTAGAGGAGAACCCGCAGCCCTTCACTGCTCAGCGTCAAACCCCAATAGTGCGCGGCAATGATTGGAGCAACTTGGCGCCGGAAGATGCTAGATTGAAGATTGCAGTCACCCGGATCCTGCGCCTCAGGCTTGCCGGACTCATCAGAGGCGCCGTTGGCGAGATTTCCTCGCGCCAGACGCTTCTTTGCAGGAGAGGAGAAGACCTGCTTGGGAGTTCCAAAATGCGGCGGATATCATGATGCTGCGCCCGGGCCTCAACTTCAACTTCACCGTCTTGGAGTTGGATGCGATGCTCTTGGAGCTGTTCAAGCACGACGCGGATCATCCCGAATGGTTCAGGTTGCCGAAGGGAGTCGTTCCATTGTGCAACAATTCCTCGCTCGACCGCATCCGTGCAATGATGCCGCTGTGCGACTCGCATGGAATTGTTCCAACCTGGCAAGAGCCTGCAGATGACGTCGTGCGGGTGTTCTTCGATAGCTTGGAAGAAGTGCCGGTCCGCCCCGACGAGAAGAGGCCTCACCCGCGACACTACTGACGACGAGATGCAGCGCATCGCCACCAGGCTGGAGGAGGCGGCAGCAGCTGCTGCCGCTGGCGAATTCGGGTTCACCGTGGAGCAGGCAGAGGCAGCAGAGGCGGCAAGCCTTGTCGAGCGAAAGGAGTTTGCCGGCGAGGAGGAGCTTGCCGAACCTGAAGCCGAATCAAGCGAGCCCGCCGAGGGCGCTTCCTCCCCACCATCTAGTAGCTTGCCGCAAGCGGAACCCCTGCCCACTAAGAAGGCGCTCCGCAAGGCCGGAGACGAAACGGGCGGCAGACGGACCAACAGCCGCCACAGGCCACAAGACGCGCTTCCACCGCGGCAAGCATCAAGTGCTGCCGCTGAGCACCCCACGCCGCCGCAGCAACTGGAGCGGAACCTTCCCAGGCCACCGCTGCTACTCCCGCCAAGCGATCAAGGGAACCTACTCCTCCGCCTCGTCGCACCGGGGGCGAGCCAAAATTTAATCTCTCCACGCTCAGCTCCGACGAGGAAGAAGAAGAGTAAGCTTCTGTGTTGTACTTGTATTTCTTCAATTTTGTTGCTTTGTCTTGTATCTGATTTGCTTCATTCTGAGCTCTTTCCTTTTCAGGACGCTGGCCCAAAGAGCGTCGAAGAGAGCCAAGACTCCGGTGGTTGTCATCGAGGAAGATCCCCCCGTGGCAGCAGGAGGCGCGCCCGAGACCACCTTGCCGGACGCGGCAACTCTTCCTTAAAGCAGCCCCCAGCACAGCCCCCAGCGTAAGTATATAGTTTACTCTTTACTGTTGGGCGTGCATGGGTGCTTTTTCCTGACTGATATCTGACTGTTGGTTTGTGTAGGAGCAGAGCAGCCTCACCAAGAGTGCCCGGAAGCCACTCCTGGCGTGCCATCTGCTTCGACTACACCGCCAAGGGAGGATTCCCCGGCAAGGGAGTGTTCTCCGGCAAGGGAGGCTTCTCCGGCAAGGGACAGTTCTCCGGCAAGGGATAGCGCCAACGACCCTCCGGTGATTGAGACCGCGGCCGTAGATCCCATCGCAGGTAATCCTCTTGACTGAAAACTCCCCTTGTGTTCTTCTTCTTCTGATTTTCCTTTTTGAATATTTGCTTGACTGTTCTTTCTTTGTCTGGTCGTCAGATCCATCCGCCGCAGAGCCGATGGAGACTGAGGTCGCTGGCGAGGAAAAAGACGTGCGCGGCAATGCTGACGCCGCCGCCTTCATGGAGGAAGGGGCTGGCGCCGATGAGTCCGCCGGCGAAGAGGCCGCCAAGACTGCTGCCGCAGAGGCTGGCGAGGGTCCGCGATCGACCGACGCCCCGAGGCCGCAGGAGCGCCAGGCGCTACGCCGACCGCCGATCCCTCCGCCACCGCTGCAGCGTCAGGCTCCGAAGATCCCCAGCCCGGCGCCTATCTGAAGGCCGGCGATGGCGTCTTCATCAAGCTCCCCTGGGCGTCGATCTCCAGGGCGCCGGTCAAAGGAGAGACCTTCGACGAGGAGCTGCTCGCCTCCGCTGGGTTGACGCTGGTTGACGCGCCAAGCAACAGCAGCGGCGAGTCTGAGGAGGAGCAGCTGCTGAAGAAGCTGCTATCGCTCTACCGCGCCCGACAAGCCAAGTTGGAATCCCGGGAAGCGCTTGTCGCGAAGGCGGGAGCAGACATCGAGAAGCGTGCGGAGGAGCTCCGGGGCACCAATCAAGAAGCTCTCCGGTCCTTGGCAGAGGAGCGGGGGCGACTCGCCGAGGAGCGCACAGCCTTCATCCTCGAGAAGGCTGAGGTTGAGGAGCGGCAGCGGTTTGCTGCCGAGAAGCTGTCTGCGCAGGAGGGCGAGCTGGCGCAGCGGAAGATCAATCTTGACAGCCATGAGGAGGAGCTTGTCGCGCGCGAGGAAACACTTGGTGGGGCTCTTAAGGAAGCAAAGGATGCTGCTGCAGCTGCCGAGGCCGCCAAGAAGGAGTTGGAGACGAAGGTGACGCAGCTGGAGGCCAATCTCCAGAAGAGCGGCGAGGAGCTTGCTGCACTCAAGCACGAGCGCGAGAAGGACGCCTACACCCTTGGCGAGCTGCAGGGCCGTCTTGCCGAGAGGAGCAAGGAGCTCAGCGCCGTCAATGACTCCAAAGCAGATCTTGAGCTGAAGCTGACCACCTTGATGCAGACGCTGGACGGCGCCAAGGAGCGGGAGGTAGCCTTGTTGGAGAAGATCAAAGCCGACGAGGCGCTGCTGGCGAGCGCTACTGCCGCCCAGAGCACCTTCAGGGAAAACATGGAGCACTGGACCGAGGGTCTCGTGAATGTTGCCGCCGCCATCGACAAGGAGCTGACGGAGCTGGGGATGGTGGATCTCGGGTACTCCTCCGACGAGCACCTCCAACCCAGCGCCAAGCTCAGGTTGTTCTTCAAGTGCATGGTGACGGCTCTCCAGCGACTCCGGGAAGAGATCCCAAAGCAGCTGGCCGAGGAATCGCGCCAGATCTGTGCGGGAGCTCTCCAGAAGGTGCTGATGAAGGTGGCCTTCCGCAATCCAGGCCTCAATCTCGCCGGCGTCCTCAAGTCCTTGCCGCCGGATGCTGATGTGGAGGCACTCAAGGCCCTTGTCGCACCCATTGTGGACAAGGTGGGCAAGATCGAGAGGCTTGATGGAGACCGCGTAGATTAGGCCGCCAATTTTATCTTTTCCTTGTCGCTGCTGGTCATGTTAGGAGAACAATCCATTAGAGCTGCGACAAGCTATTTTTGTAATATAACTCTATCTTGGGCAATGATTGCAATGTTATTTCCTCTACTTGATTCTTTCCTTTGTATGTTTTTGCCCTACGCTTTTTAGGGAACTTGTCGGCGTGGGCACCTTTGCCGCGAACGCTGAGTGCGGAACATCAGCAGCCTGCTGGCGGTGCCGCTTCCGACAAGCAACCTTGTCGCAACTAGTTGCAGCTCACTTAAGTTGTTGAGCGGACTCGAAACAAAGTAAGGGCGCAACTAGCTACGAGTTGGTTCCTTTGCGCACAAGTTTTCCATACA
Organism: Aegilops longissima; assembly: GCA_021605205.1. Classification (NCBI taxonomy): domain Eukaryota; kingdom Viridiplantae; phylum Streptophyta; class Magnoliopsida; order Poales; family Poaceae; genus Aegilops; species Aegilops longissima. The sequence continues at coordinate 544,832,350 of CM038678.1, read as the reverse complement.
AAGTATGGTCGTTCGAGGAAGATAACTTAAAAATTAAAAACTGATTGCTCAAACTTTGGCAACTTAGCTTTTCTGTCGTTTGCTTCCTGGTAAGGCGAAATTTCCTCGAGCGACGCTTGGTCCAGACCATTATCTTCTCCTTCCCCCCCGGCTAACTTGTGTGCGAGGGAACCTTCCTTTCTTTTAGGAAAGAGAAAGAAGAGAAAATAAAGTCATGGAGCCTTGTGGCTCGTTATTGCTTACCGGGTGTAGGTGTTGCACAAAGTGTCAGATAAAACATGCAATAAAATGATGAAAGCATGAAATTGACGAATTGTGCAAAACACATGAGTTTTACTTATGCACGGGATCTGTGCCCGGCTTTGTACAAAGGATTACATGCAACATCGGCAAGACTTGTACAAAAGGTGGTTGCCGGAACAGGTTCCGACAACCGCGCCCTACGGGTAAAACTTACGAAGATGCTCAATATTCCAGGAGTTGCTCACCGGAATGCCATCTTCGGTCTCAAGGCGGACAGCGCCAGGCCTAGTGACTTGTTTCACCTAATAAGGGCCTTCCCACTTTGGCGTCAACTTGTTGGCATTCTTGGCGGACTTGATTCGCCGAAGAACAAGGTCGCCTTCCTCGAGACTTCTGGCATTAACTTTGCGGCTATGGTAGCGGCGCAAAGCTTGCTGATAACGAGCAGCTCGTACAGCGGCCTGAAGACGGTCCTCCTCAAGGAGCAGCGCACCATCTTGTCGCAGCTGCTCTTGCTCAAGCTCATCATAAGCGAGCACTGGAGGTGATCCGAATACGAGTTCCGTGGGGAGAACTGCCTCTACTCCATAGACTAGAGCGAAAGGTGTCTGGCCAGTGGCTCGATTTGGCGTCGTCCTAATCGACCAAAGAACCACCGGCAGCTCCTCAATCCAGTTTCTTCCGCACTTGTGTAGCCTGTCGAAAGTCCTGGTCTTGAGCCCGCGCAGCACTTCAGCATTTGCCCTCTCCGCTTGACCGCTGCTTCTCGGATGAGCAATGTATAAAGCAGACCTTGGCCCCAAGATCTTGGACGATTGCATGAAGGTGCGGCTCGTGAATTGTGTACCGTTGTCGGTGATGATCCTGTTAGGAACTCAAATGGCAAACAATCGACCAAGAACTTGATCGCGACCGTGCCGCCACCTTCCTCATCGCTTCCACTTCCGCCACTTTGTGAACTTGTCGATTGCAACGCATAAGTACTCAAAGCCCCGAAAGCTCGGGAAAGGGCCGAGGATGTCGAGCCCCAGCATCAAAAATGGCCAGGATAAAGGGATCGCCCGAGAGCTTGAGCTGGCTGGTGTATCTGCTTGGAATGGAACTGCACGCTTCACACTTGGTTACTTGTGCAGTTGCATCCGGAGGGCTGTCGGCCAAAAGAAACCTTGCCGGAAAGCTTTGCGGCAAGTGCTTTTGCGCCAATGTGGTGACCACATATGCCTCCGTATCTCCGCAACAGCTTCGCCCATCTTCCCGTGAATACACTTCAATTTCACACCGTTGAGTCTTCTTCTGCATAAAGCAGTGTCTGTCGACAAACTGGTACATACTTGACTACCGGGCTACTCTTTCCGCTTCTTCTTGTTCTTCGTGAAGTTCTCCGTCTCAAGGAAACGGACAATCTGTTGTGCCCATCTTTGGAGCTCGCGGCTCGACAACAAGGACTAAAGGCACATCTGCTGCTGCGGGAACATCAGCTTCTACGGCGAGAACCTGCGGCTCGGCCGGAGCTTGACGTTCCTCGGCAAGCTTGCCGGAGCAAAACTTGTCGGGAGCGTCTGCTTCAATGAAACAAACCCTTGGGTTTGTCGGAGCAGATCGCTCCTCAGCGAGATCGGTGTCGATCCCGGGACCTTCTTGGCGGCGGCTTCGGAAGCTCTGCGGAAAATAGTCACCGAAATCAACTTCCTCTTCTTGTTCTGTTCAGTTGATGGCGTTATAGTCGGTTGAGTCAGCTTGAGCACAAAAATCCTGGTTCCATTGTAACTTGAGGCGGCGCACTTTGATGAACCGTCGGCAATATCATTACGAGCTCTTGGAACATGTTCCATCTGCGCAGCCGTCAAAGTGCTCTTCTAGATTTCTCACTTCATCAACGTAGGCTTCCATCAACGGACTCGTAATCCTTGTTCACTTGGCGGACGACAAGTCGTGAGTCTCCCCGATGATGAGCTTCTTGATCCCAAGGTCTCTCATGATCTCGAGACCGGCAAGCAAACCTTCATACTCTCTGATAGATTGTTTGTTGCTTGCTCCTTGGGAAAGTGCATTTGGACTATGTACTTGAGGTGCTCTCCGTGGGTGCTACAAGCAAGCACGCCAAAGACCGGCGCTTTGCAGCGAGAAAGCACCATCAAAGTACATTATCCACTTTTGCCCGCCTCCTTGACGGGATGCTCGCTTCGGAATTTCTTTGTCTTGTGTTGGCGCCCATTCCGCTATGAACTCGCCAAGGCTCTGCTTTGGATAGTTGAAGTGCTTTAACTTGAGGCCAAAGCTTGACAGTTCCAAAGGCCCACTCGACAATCCTGCCTGTTGCTTGTGGATTTTGCAATATTCTCTTCAGCGGAAAGCGAGTGACGACTGTTATCTCATGTGCTTGGAAGTAATGGCGCAGCTTTCTCGAGGCCATGAGAAGGCCGAAAAGCAGCTTCTGCACCCCAGAGTACCTTGACCTAGCTCCCTGCAGAAGGGAACTGACAAAGTAAACCGGACGCTGCACCATCCTTTTCTGTATCTCCTCACATGTCTGCACAGATCCATCCTTGTCGGGACCAGAGCTTGTCGGTGAAGTGCCTTGCTTGTCGCTGGATGCATCTGCCTTGGTTGTTAGCTCATCATCCGCCTCCCTCTCCGCTACTAACGCAACACTAACCACTTGATTGGTTGCCGCTATATATAGCAGCAACTTCTCTTGTGGCCTAGGTGCGACAAGTATTGGAGTGGAGGACAGGTATCTCTTTAAGTCCTGCAGCGCAGCCTCCGCTTCGAGTCCATTTCATTGACCTGCCTTTTTCAATATTTTGAAAATGGCGGCGCGCCTTCAGCAGACCTAGAGATAAACCTCGCCGAGAGCAGCCACGCAACCGGCAAGTCTTCGTACATCCTTGACGCGCTTTGGTGCTTCAATCTACTCAATGGCCTTGATCTTGTCGGGATTGGCTTCAATTCCCCGCTGAGACATGAAGAACCCGAGAAGCTTGCCGGAAGGAACTCCAAACACACACTTCTCGGGGTTGAGCTTGAGGTTGATCTTGCGCAGATTTGCAAAGGTCTCATCTAAATCTTGAACCAGAGTTGCCCTGTCCTTGCTTTTGACCACTATATCATCCATGTAGGCTTCTACATTTCTGTGCATTTGCGGCTCAAAAGCATCATGGACTACTCTTGCAAATGTTGAACCAGCATTCTTTAAACCGAAAGGCATCCGTATGAAACAGTATGTGCCACATGGGGTGATGAATGCGGTTTTCTCATCCTCTTCTTCGCCATGAAGATCTGATGATATCTCGAGTACGCCAAGAAATGAAAGCAAATCACATCCGCCGTGGAGTCAATAATCTGATCGATGCGAGGCAAGGGAAATGGGTCTTTGGGACAAGCTTTATTAACATCGGTAAAGTCGATACAAAGCCTCCATTTTCCGCTTGCCTTCTACGCACGCTACAGGATTGGCCAACCACGCACGGTGGAGCACTCCTCGACAAGGCCTGCTGCTTCCAATTTCTTGATCTCTTCTGCGATGAACTCTTGGCGCCCACGCTTGCTTTCGACTTTACGCTTGACGGGCGCGCGTGAGGACAGACGGCAAGATGGTGCTCAATTACTTTCACAGAACACCGGGATGTCGACGGTTGCCATGCAAACACGCCGACATTCGCCCGCAGAAAGCAACGAGCGCCGCTTTCCTATTTAGGGTCGAGAGTGGCACCGATGGTGAAGGTACCACCGGTGCCGCCCTCCTTGGCGGCACCCTCTTGGTCTTTGGTGGAGCTGCCATCGCCTTCTTACACTTGCTGGTGGAGCTCGATGGTGCGCCCTGATGGTAGCGCAGCACTCCGAAGAGGTGCGCTTGCCGGAGTGGGCATCAGAGCTCTTGCCGGACTTGGTCTTCTTCTTCCCCCCGGGAGCTTCAGCGGCAAGTGTCTTGCTATCTGTTGCAGCTGCTGCTTCCCGGTAGATCTTGTCGGCGCAGATAAGAGCATCCTTCTTGTCGCCGTGGACAGAAATGACACTTATCGGGCCTGGCATCTTGAGCAAGTTGTATGCATAATGAGAGGCTGCCATAAACTTGGCGAGTGCTGGACGACCAAGTATTCCATTGTAAGGCAACGGAAAATCAGCAACATCAAAAGTGACCCTTTCAGTCCTGAAGTTTAACTCGCTGCCAAACGTTACCGGCAACGTGATCTTTCCCTTCGGCTTGCTCCTTCCCGGATTGATTCCTTGAAATGTGCTGATCTCTTCGAGCTCGCTGTCAGGGATTTGGTGCTCTGGAGTACCGCGGAGGAGATCAGGTTCAAACCGGCCCCGCCGTCAACTAGCATCTTGGTGACCTTGAGGTTGCGGATAGTTGGTGAAACCAACATCGGCAAGCACCCGACCGCGGTTATGCGATGAGGGTGGTCCTCAATATCAAAGATGATAGGCGTGCTGGACCATTTCAGAGGCTTGCGTGACTCGATGGATGGTTCTCGCCGCATTGACTTCCCGCATCCACCGCTTGAGTTGGCGGTGTGAAGTATGCGAGAAGCACCACCGCCAACGCACGTAACCTCTCGTGGCTTTCTCGAACTCCTGCTCGTCGGCCTCATCGCCTTCCATGTCTTCATCGCCGCCGCCATCTTCATCCTTGTCGCGCCACGGGAGGTCTTCTCTCCTTGCCGCTGCTTGGCCTTGCCACAAGGTCCTCCCGGCCGGGCGTTTCTTGCTGGCTCCTCCAAACCTTCTTGAGCCTTCTCCTTGTCGCGCCGCCAGATTCAGCCTTCGCTGCTCAACAAGCTGCTCGACCTTCTTGCAGCTCTGGAGGTCATGGCCCTTGGTGCGGTGGATCTTGCAATACTGTTTGTTGGAGCCGTCCTGCTTGTCGGCGACCGCCACAGCCTGGCAGTTGGTGTCCGCGGCAACCTCCTTGCCGGAGCTACCAACTTTGGCTTTCTTGGCGCCACCTCCGTTGCCGGACTGCTCGACAACTAGCACATCTCTGCCTTTCTTCTTTCTGTTGCTCCGCCGCCGGCTTTTCTTTGCCGGAGCGGACCCCTCACTGTCAGATCCTGCTGCTTCCATATTCTCTCCGGGGAGTCTCCTCCTTCTTCAAAGACGCTGCGACACTTGTCGGCCAGAGCATATAGCTCACTGACGTCTTTGATCTTGTACATCGCCATCTCCTCCCGCATCCTGCGGTTCCTCACGTTCTGATGAAACGCGCTGATTACCGCGGCAGGGTGGACATTTGGGATGTTGTGCTGTACACGGCTGAATCTCTGAATGAACTTGCGCAGGGGCTCTCCTTCCTTCTGGGCGAGCAGATGAAGGTCGCTCTCTTGGCCATGAGGCTTGTGGCCGCCTGTGAAGGCGCCGACAAACTGATGGCATAGATCCGCCCAAGAGGATATGGAGTTGTCCGGCAAGTGCATGAGCCAAGATCTGACATTGGGCTTGAGTACCAACGGAAGTAGTTGGCGAAATCTTGTCGTCTCGCCCCAAAGAGCTTGCACCGCAATGGTGTAGATGCTGAGGAACTCCGACGGATGCGTCTTGCCGTCGTACTTCTCTGGTACATCTGGCTTGAAATTCTTCTTGCCTGGCCACTGGACTTGCCGCAGCTCACGAGTGAACGCAGGGCAACCTACCGCGTACGGCAAGTCGCCTGGTTCCCCTGGCGCATGCATATCGACAGAGGGCCTAGCGCGCTGGTCGGATTGACGTCGCGCTTCTCTTCGGCGCTCGATGCGGGTTCGAGCGTCTTCTTGCTGCCGTTCGTGAAGAACTTGGCGTTGATCGCGACGAGCTCGCGGATCTGATGACGCGGTGGAGTCGCTGTCGAGGTGGAGAGTGCATGGTGGTTGCACCCTCACAGGTTTCGTCGCCACCGGCTCGTGCCTTGTCGCCTTGCCGCGGCTGCGATGTAGTCGGTTGCCGCGGAGTGTCGCCGTTGGCAAAGCCGATGAGACTCTGGATGGTGGCCCTCCATTCATCGACCTTGTCGGCTGTTGGAGGGTAATCTAGGAGCAGTTGTGTGACGCCCCAGACCGGAGCTTCAGTTGCCTTCCAGGGTTTCCGAGTTTTGTCGTGCGATTTGTTTGGTGTGTGCTTTCATCATGTCATCTCTTGCATTGCATCATGTCATCATGCCATCATATCATTAATTTTTTTGCAACTCTTCTAAATAAATTGTATGGATTTTTCAATGCATTTAAATCGAGGGAAGGTTGACTTCTCTTTATAACATATCCTCCCGATATTAGGGAGCTATATTAATAATTATTCCGTTAATTGGAATTCACCATAACACACTTGCAAATCCCAATGCCTTTCATTATTTCTACTCTTGGCCTCTAACTTTGTCACTTGTCCTTTCATCATTTTTCCGGAGCTCTACCAAAACTCTCAACATTTTTGGAAACTCCTAGAACCTACCCTAGTTCAAACCTTTTGAATTAAATTCAAAGAAATTTGAATTTATTCTTTCAATCTTGGTCTTTCCTAATTTTCTCGGACCTAACATTTGTTTTGAGTCCGGGAAATTTATTCGCGAGTCCAATTTTGCTCCCTAACCCCCCCGCGCGGCCCAAGGCCCACCAGCCGCCGAACCCTAGCGAACCCTGCCTGATCCCCATCTCTTCCCCTCGTCCTCCTCCATGCGCCGCTCCCTGCCCGATCCTTGCCCGATCCCTTTTCCCCATCGCTCGTCTCCCTCCTCGCGTCGCACAGGAGAGGGATCCCGACCCTCTCGCCGACGCGTCCCCATGCCCCCTCGTCGGCCCCCTCGAGCGCCGCGCGCCCGACCTCCTCCTCGCGTCGCCCTCCGTCCCGCGCCTCTCTTCTCCTCCCCCGCGTCCCCGTTCGCCGCGCCTCTATCCTCCTCGCCGCGGGCATCGAGCACCTGCACCCGATCCCCGCCGCTCCTCCGCGCCCTTCCTCCTTCAGCCGCGCCCGGCCTCCATGCGACTACGCCGGCGACCTTCGCCTCCGTCCGCGTCGTCGACTCCCCATGGCACCGCGCCCGGAGGCTTCTCCTGCCGCGTCCTGCGCGCGCACCTCACCTGCGGCCTCCTCCTCGCCGTCAGGCCCGCGTCGCCTTCCAAGACCCCGAGCCGCTCCTTCCGTCGCCAGGGGAGGAGCCCCTCGACCAGATCAGGATGGTCTCCGCCGCCCTTGCCGTTCACCGTCGTCGCAGGACCCGTGTCGTCCTCTGCTTCCACCACGGTGACCAGGAGCCACCCCGCGCGAAGACGCCAAGTCCGCACGGAAGCCCGAATGATTACTTCCACGGGGATTCGCCGAGTACAACTACTCATGGGACCCGTCAAGTTCATCTACGTGCATGTACAACTACACGGTGATGCACCAAGTACCCCCTCGGATCGTCAAGTTCGACTACGCGGGAACGACTACATCCGAGGTGGATAACGTCAAGTACCCCTACGCGCGAAGACGCCAAGTCCGTTTCGGGATTCTTCAAGTACCGCTACCGTCGAACCGAACATCTTCGAAAACGAACGTGAACCACTACCGTCGACCCTCGAAGACCCCGTGGACCCCGAACATCCACGGGACTTGAACAACTACTTCCGATGACGAGATGTACCACTACCATCGAACGTGAACAACGACTTCCTCTCCGAACGTGTACCACTACTTCCCTCGACGATCATCGCGAGAACGTCTACTTCCATCTACTTCCCTCGACAACTCGACCCGTCCCGATTGCTCGTTCCGGAGGTATAACCCGTGATGACCGACCGTGTCCGATTTGTCCTCGCTTGTTCCCCTTCTTTTGCCATGCCACCGTTCCGTGGGAACCCGGTATCCGGGATCACCCCACCATCTTGCATGACTCGCTTCCGTCCACGCTTTCCTTTGCACCGATATCTCGATTGAGTTATCGGGACCGATATGTTGCCGTGGCACCATTTTCGGATTCGTTGCCGTGGCACCCCTTTCTTCCACCACGGTGACATAATGCTTCATATCATGCTCATGATAACATTTTCATAAATTGCATAAAACTGGCACATGTCATCCGCATCATGATAACAACATTTAAATGTTTAAAATTGTTGTTTGCATTAATTTGCTTAATTGCCATGCTAAAATGATTTATTTCATAACTTAATAACCGTAGCTCCATTTTAAATAAATTATATATGTAAATGGGGTAGAAAAATGCCTAGTTTAACATGGTAGCATTACTCTGCATGTTTAACAACTCTAAAATATGCTTTAGGTCAGATCTGTTCCGAATCCATAATTTGCATATGGGGATTTTCCGGAATTGTTGTTCGTTGTTTCCGGCCTCATTTAAACTTGCCTAAATAGGTAGTTTCATTATGCTTCACCTCTTGCCATGTTTAACAACATTTAATATTGTTGGTAACCTAACCAAGAGAGAACTAAATAATTGATGTGGTGTTCCGTCAATATGCAACTCGTTGCATATTGGGCTCCATTTAACTTGTAGTTTTGTTTGTGCTTATTACCATGCCATGCTATTTAAACCGGACATGCATCATACTTGTTTGCGCATCATGCCATGTTTATGTGATGGTTGTTTTACTATGTTGTTTGCTTCTTTCCGGTTTGCTTCTCTCGTTAGCTTCGGTTTCGTTCCGGAGTTGTGTGGATTCGTTCTTCTTCCTTGCGGGATTTCAGGCAAGATGACCATACCCTTGAAATCACTTCTATCTTTGCTTGCTAGATGCTCGCTCTTTTGCTATGCCTATGCTACGATGCCTACCACTTGCTATATCATGCCTCCCATATTGCCATGTCAAACCTCTAACCATCCTTTCCTAGCAAACCGTTGTTTGGCTATGTTACCGCTTTGCTCAGCCCTCTTATAGCGTTGTTAGTTGCGGTGAAGCTGAAGTTTGTTCCTTGTTGAACATGGAGATGTTGTTCCTTGTTGGAACATGTTTACTTGTTGGGATATCACAATATATCTTATTTAATTAATGCATCTATATATTTGGTAAAGGGTGGAAGGCTCGGCCTTATGCCCGTGTTTTGTTCCACTCTTGCCGCCCTAGTTTCCGTCATATCGGTGTTATGTTCCCGGATTTTTGCGTCCCTAACGCGGTCGGGTGATTTATGGGACCCCTTGACAGTTCGCTTTGAATAAGACTTTTCCAAAGAAGGCCCAACATTGGTTTTACCATTTGACTCACCTATGCCCTTTTTCCCTTGGGTTTCGGAGCCCGAGGGTCATCTTTATTTTAGCCCCGGACCAGGTGCTTCGAGTGCTGGCCCGAACTAGAGCCCTGTGCAGCGCCCCCTCAAGGCAACTTGAGGTTTGGTTTTAGTTGTACGGACTGCTCATCCGAGTGTGCCCTGAGACCGAGATATGTGCAGCTCCTATCAGGATTTGTCGGCACATCCGGGCGGCTTTGCTGGTCTTGTTTTATTGCTGTGAAATGTCTTGTAGCCGGGATTCCGAGACTGATCGGGTCTTCCCGGGGAGAAGGAATATCCTTCGTTGATCGCGAGAGCTTATCATGGGCTAAGTTGGGACACCCCTGCAGGGTTTGATCTTTCAAAGCCGTGCCCGCGTTATGTGGCAGATGGGAATTTGTTAATGTCCGGTTGTAGAAAACCCGGTTGATCTTAATTAAAATACACCAACGCGTGTGTAACCGTGATGGTCTCTTCTCGGAGTCCGAGAGGTGAACACGGTTTCTGGGTTATGCCTGACGTAAGTAGGAGTTCAGGATCACTTCTTGATCATAGTTGTTCGACCGTGCTTTGCTTCTCTTCTCGCTCTCTTTTGCGTATGTTAGCCACCATATATGCTAGTCGCTTGCTGCAGCTCCACCTCACAACCCTGTCCTACCTTTAAGCTTAAATAGTCTTGATCTCGCGGGTGTGAGATTGCTGAGTCCCCGTGACTCACAGATACTTCCCTAAACCAGTTTGCAGGTGCCGATGAAACCGTGCAGGTGACGCATCCAAGCTCAAGGAGGAGCTCGATGAAGATCTTGTTCATTGTGTTGTTTCGCTTCATCGATCAAGAGTGGAGCCAGTTGGGACGATCGGGGATCTGTGTAGCATTTGGGGTAGTCTTCTTTTATTTTGGTTCCGTGAGTCGGACCTTGATTGTATCTGTATGATGTAATGTTTTACTCATGTATTGTGTGAAGTGGCGATTGTAAGCCAACTATGTATCTCTTTCCTTATGTATTACATGGGTTGTGTGAAGATTACCTCACTTGCGACATTGCTTTCAATGCGGTTATGCCTCTAAGTCGTGCTTCGACACGTGGGAGATATAGCCGCATCGAGGGCGCGTTCAAGTTGGTATCGAGCCTTCCCGACTTAGGAGCCCCTACTTGATTGTTTGTTTGGCGTTGTTGAGTCTAGAATGGAAAATGTTTTGAGTCTTAGGATTATATATATCGGAGAGTAGGATTCTTTTTACTCCTCACCCTTCTTCAGCTCTGGTGAGGTATCCCGACGAGAGTTTGACTCTTCTCTCCTCAAATTTCACTAAAATTTTTTTAGGATCACGCTGGTATCTTGGAATCGTTCCGATGGTTTTGTGACGAGAACATTGTTCTTGGTGCCTCCCGACATTTAGGGGTTGTGGCGGTGTCCCGGGAGTTGAGCTCCGAGGTGTTGTCGTCACAATTTTATCGTTGCAGTTCGAATACCTGAATTTTGCCGACATCGAAATCTCTTTTGTGCGCTTGTTGGTGAGATAACCTCGATAGCCCAATCTTGTGGCGAGTCTGGAGTATTGCCATGACTTGTATAACGGATGTTTTTCGAAGGTCAAGGTACACGATTTCCGAGGATTTCTTGGTTATGTGTTGACGGATGGATACAGCTGGATCTAGGTATTGTTAGTTTGAGTGATATATTTTGTGTCCCCTGTATCCCCAACACCAGATTGCATAACCAGAAAGTTTCGGGAGTTTATAGGTGGGAATTCAAGTAGCTCCTAGAATATCTTTCCTACAGATGCATGATATGGGATTGGGTATATCTCTATCATATGTGTTTGTTTCCGGCTTATTCTGCAAGCCAAATCCTTTGTTTTTGTTCCGTTTTGTGGTATTCAAGTTGCTTCAATGCCAAGTGTTGATTCCATACCTCATTCTAAATGGTGTTCTCATATTGCTATGTGAATACTAATCCTTCTTGATCACTGAGTTTGTCATGTCAATTCTTTTCTCAACCGGCGTGCTTCTCTTCAAGTGGATTCGATCATTTCAACATTTGCGAGATCAATTCTAAGTTTTTCTCAACGGTGTTCGTTTCATCCGACCCAAGTTGCCTTTGTTTCCCCGCCCTCCCCCCCTTTTTCTTCAAGGCTCAGATTTCTCATTGTATTGAGTGAAGTTTCTTCATTCTTTTCTTTCAATGTTTTATCCGGTGATTTCTCATGAAGACGCTAAGGAAGCTTTAACCTTATCATTGTTCCATTCTAATTTTCTTCTCCATCCCTTTATCCCAACAATCTAGATTCTATTCTTTCGTTTCGAAGGCATTGTGATGTTGCTCTCTTCACCCATCACCTCGTTTTGCAAAGATCATGTTCTTTTTCTTGCTTATCCTTTTAACCGGAGGTTGTGTCATCTCTTCAAGTTCTTTTCATCTTATCAAGTTTCCTTCTTCTTTCAATCGGAGAGCTGCCCAAATTTTATCATTCTTCCTCCTTCTCGATCTAGTTTTAACCGGAGTGGTTTCAATATCTATCTTATCACTAAACCTCTTGGTTCTCATCGTATCCCATGTTCCTCTTTTCGAACAGAGTGTTTTCAACTTTCTTCATCTTCGTTGTTTTCTTTCTTTCAAGTTTTAAACCTCTCAAGGTTCTTTGGTTTCATTCGTTTGTCAAGGAAGCAACTTTGTTTTACCTCTTTCTTCTTCCGTTTTCTCTCCGGTGCCATCCTAGATCTCGGGACGAGATCCTCTCGTAGTGGTGGAGTGTTGTGACGCCCCAGACCGGAGCTTCAGTTGCCTTCCAGGGTTTCCGAGTTTTGTCGTGCGATTTGTTTGGTGTGTGCTTTCATCATGTCATCTCTTGCATTGCATCATGTCATCATGCCATCATATCATTAATTTTTTTGCAACTCTTCTAAATAAATTGTATGGATTTTTCAATCCATTTAAATCGAGGGAAGGTTGACTTCTCTTTATAACATATCCTCCCGATATTAGGGAGCTATATTAATAATTATTCCGTTAATTGGAATTCACCATAACACACTTGCAAATCCCAATGCCTTTCATTATTTCTACTCTTGGCCTCTAACTTTGTCACTTGTCCTTTCATCATTTTTCCGGAGCTCTACCAAAACTCTCAACATTTTGGAAACTCCTAGAACCTACCCTAGTTCAAACCTTTTGAATTAAATTCAAAGAAATTTGAATTTATTCTTTCAATCTTGGTCTTTCCTAATTTTCTCGGACCTAACATTTGTTTTGAGTCCGGGAAATTTATTCGCGAGTCCAATTTTGCTCCCTAACCCCCCCGCGCGGCCCAAGGCCCACCAGCCGCCGAACCCTAGCGAACCCTGCCTGATCCCCATCTCTTCCCCTCGTCCTCCTCCATGCGCCGCTCCCTGCCCGATCCTTGCCCGATCCCTTTTCCCCATCGCTCGTCTCCCTCCTCGCGTCGCACAGGAGAGGGATCCCGACCCTCTCGCCGACGCGTCCCCATGCCCCCTCGTCGGCCCCCTCGAGCGCCGCGCGCCCGACCTCCTCCTCGCGTCGCCCTCCGTCCCGCGCCTCTCTTCTCCTCCCCCGCGTCCCCGTTCGCCGCGCCTCTACCCTCCTCGCCGCGGGCATCGAGCACCTGCACCCGATCCCCGCCGCTCCTCCGCGCCCTTCCTCCTTCAGCCGCGCCCGGCCTCCATGCGACTCGCCATGACCTTCGCCTCCGTCCGCTGCCGACTCCCCATGGCACCGCGCCGGAGGCTTCTCCTGCCGCGTCCTGCGCGCGCACCTCACCTGCGGCCTCCTCCTCGCCCGTCAGGCCAGCGCCGCCTTCAAGACCCGAGCCGCTCCTTCCGTCGCCAGGAGGAGCCCTCGACCAGATCAGGATGGTCTCCGCCGCCCTTGCCGTTCACCGTCGTCGCAGGACCCGTGTCGTCCCTTCGCTTCCACCACGGTGACCAGGAGCCACCCAGCGAAGACGCCAAGTCCGCACGGAAGCCCAATGATTACTTCCACGGGATTCGCCGAGTACAACTACTCATGGGACCCGCTGTTCATCTACGTGCATGTACAACTACACGGTGATGCACCAAGTACCCCCTCGGATCGTCAAGTTCGACTACGCGGGAACGACTACATCCGAGGTGGATAACGTCAAGTACCCCTACGCGCGAAGACGCCAAGTCCGTTTCGGGATTCTTCAAGTACCGCTACCGTCCGAACCGAACATCTTCAAAACGAACGTGAACCACTACCGTCGACCAAGACCCCGTGGACCCCGAACATCCACGGGACTTGAACAACTACTTCCGATGACGAGATGTACCACTACCATCGAACGTGAACAACGACTTCCTCTCCGAACGTGTACCACTACTTCCCTCGACGATCATCGCGAGAACGTCTACTTCCATCTACTTCCCTCGACAACTCGACCCGTCCCGATTGCTCGTTCCGGAGGTATAACCCGTGATGACCGACCGTGTCCGATTTGTCCTCGCTTGTTCCCCTTCTTTTGCCATGCCACCGTTCCGTGGGAACCCGGTATCCGGGATCACCCCACCATCTTGCATGACTCGCTTCCGTCCACGCTTTCCTTTGCACCGATATCTCGATTGAGTTATCGGGACCGATATGTTGCCGTGGCACCATTTTCGGATTCGTTGCCGTGGCACCCCTTTCTTCCACCACGGTGACATAATGCTTCATATCATGCTCATGATAACATTTTCATAAATTGCATAAAACTGGCACATGTCATCCGCATCATGATAACAACATTTAAATGTTTAAAATTGTTGTTTGCATTAATTTGCTTAATTGCCATGCTAAAATGATTTATTTCATAACTTAATAACCGTAGCTCCATTTTAAATAAATTATATATGTAAATGGGGTAGAAAAATGCCTAGTTTAACATGGTAGCATTACTCTGCATGTTTAACAACTCTAAAATATGCTTTAGGTCAGATCTGTTCCGAATCCATAATTTGCATATGGGGATTTTCCGGAATTGTTGTTCGTTGTTTCCGCCTCATTTAAACTTGCCTAAATAGGTAGTTTCATTATGCTTCACCTCTTGCCATGTTTAACAACATTTAATATTGTTGGTAACCTAACCAAGAGAGAACTAAATAATTGATGTGGTGTTCCGTCAATATGCAACTCGTTGCATATTGGGCTCCATTTAACTTGTAGTTTTGTTTGTGCTTATTACCATGCCATGCTATTTAAACCGGACATGCATCATACTTGTTTATGCATCATGCCATGTTTATGTGATGGTTGTTTTACTATGTTGTTTGCTTCTTTCCGGTTTGCTTCTCTCGTTAGCTTCGGTTTCGTTCCGGAGTTGTGTGGATTCGTTCTTCTTCCTTGCGGGATTTCAGGCAAGATGACCATACCCTTGAAATCACTTCTATCTTTGCTTGCTAGATGCTCGCTCTTTTGCTATGCCTATGCTACGATGCCTACCACTTGCTATATCATGCCTCCCATATTGCCATGTCAAACCTCTAACCATCCTTTCCTAGCAAACCGTTGTTTGGCTATGTTACCGCTTTGCTCAGCCCCTCTTATAGCGTTGTTAGTTGCAGGTGAAGCTGAAGTTTGTTCCTTGTTGGAACATGGAGATGTTGTTCCTTGTTGGAACATGTTTACTTGTTGGGATATCACAATATATCTTATTTAATTAATGCATCTATATATTTGGTAAAGGGTGGAAGGCTCGGCCTTATGCCTGGTGTTTTGTTCCACTCTTGCCGCCCTAGTTTCCGTCATATCGGTGTTATGTTCCCGGATTTTTGCGTCCCTAACGCGGTCGGGTGATTTATGGGACCCCCTTGACAGTTCGCTTTGAATAAGACTTTTCCAGCAAGGCCCAACATTGGTTTTACCATTTGACTCACCTATGCCCTTTTTCCCTTGGGTTTCCGGAGCCCGAGGGTCATCTTTATTTTAGCCCCCCCGGACCAGTGCTCCTTCGAGTGCTGGCCCGAACTAGAGCCCTGTGCAGCGCCCCCTCAAGGCAACTTGAGGTTTGGTTTTAGTTGTACGGACTGCTCATCCGAGTGTGCCCTGAGACCGAGATATGTGCAGCTCCTATCAGGATTTGTCGGCACATCCGGGCGGCTTTGCTGGTCTTGTTTTATTGCTGTGAAATGTCTTGTAGCCGGGATTCCGAGACTGATCGGGTCTTCCCGGGGAGAAGGAATATCCTTCGTTGATCGCGAGAGCTTATCATGGGCTAAGTTGGGACACCCCTGCAGGGTTTGATCTTTCGAAAGCCGTGCCCGCGGTTATGTGGCAGATGGGAATTTGTTAATGTCCGGTTGTAGAAAACCCGAAGTTGATCTTAATTAAAATACACCAACCGCGTGTGTAACCGTGATGGTCTCTTCTCGGCGGAGTCCGAGAGGTGAACACGGTTTCTGGGTTATGCCTGACGTAAGTAGGAGTTCAGGATCACTTCTTGATCATAGTTGTTCGACCGTGCTTTGCTTCTCTTCTCGCTCTCTTTTGCGTATGTTAGCCACCATATATGCTAGTCGCTTGCTGCAGCTCCACCTCACAACCCTGTCCTACCTTTAAGCTTAAATAGTCTTGATCTCGCGGGTGTGAGATTGCTGAGTCCCCGTGACTCACAGATACTTCCCTAAACCAGTTTGCAGGTGCCGATGAAACCGTGCAGGTGGCGCATCCAAGCTCAAGGAGGAGCTCGATGAAGATCTTGTTCATTGTGTTGTTTCGTTTGATCGATCAAGAGTGGAGCCAGTTGGGACGATCGGGGATCTGTAGCATTTGGGGTAGTCTTCTTTTATTTTGGTTCCGTAGTCGGACCTTGATTGTATCTGTATGATGTAATGTTTTACTCATGTATTGTGTGAAGTGGCGATTGTAAGCCAACTATGTATCTCTTTCCCTTATGTATTACATGGGTTGTGTGAAGATTACCTCACTTGCGACATTGCTTTCAATGCGGTTATGCCTCTAAGTCGTGCTTCGACACGTGGGAGATATAGCCGCATCGAGGGCGTTTCAAGTTGAGCTCTCGCCAAAGCTTCTGCTGGAGTGGTGGGTGGCAGTGGCGAACGGCGCGAGGAGTGGGATATGCTCGGACTTCTAACTATGTTAGAAGGAGCAGTATCTCGTCCAGGCGACCGTGCCTCGCTCGTGCCAGCATGTTGGCGTGCAAGCTGGTCTTGAGGGCCTCGGGATCCACCAGCTCGATCTTGATCCAACGAGCGTATGGTACTATGAATACCATGACACTGTCGGTCCCGCGCCTCCTCAGATGGGCGCGGTGCGTGTACGGACGCCGAGGTCTGCGCGGCCTTGTCCTTGGACTTGGCAGCATCATGGGCTCCCTCGCCGACACGCGTTCTTCCACCGGTTTCTACCCCACCACCCATTTTCTCCGGTGGTGGTGGGATCGACGTGGACGGCTCCGCTGCCGCCGAAGCCTTCTTCTTCGGGGGCATGTTGATGAAGATGATGAAGATGTTGCTCGTGTGAACGCCGGATCATGTTCACACAGCCTCGACGCCCCCTACCTGGCGCGCCAAAGATGTCGAGGGAGCTGATCGGACCAACGAACACCTATGGGACCGGCGGACCGAGCCCCTTTCGGTTCGGTGGGTGGCGGAGGTTGCACGAAGAGCAGATCGAGGCGAAGCACACGAGCAGTTTACCCAGCTTCGGAGCTCTCCGGAGAGATAACACTCCTACTGCTGCTTGTCTGATTATATTGTGTTCTTGCTAGGGAGCGCTGAGAGCTACAAGACCTAGCGTCAGTATCTCTGGTCTCGAATGAGTCGAACCCCTTCTACGTTGCACATGGGCCTCCTTTTATATGCTAAAGGGGTCACCGACAGGTGGCAACGTAGACAAGGGCAAAAAGGGAAAATGAGTTGCGGTTGGTACAGCTAATTGTACAGTGTATCCTACCTAACCCTGACGGCAGGGGACAAAAGCATTAAATGCCCGTCTAAGTCGACTAAACAGTGCAGAAAGGGACCGTCAGGGGCGCCACCGTTCGCCATGATGGCCATCTTGTCAGCACCGCTTGCCACCGCGCCCCGCTGGCTGCACAGCCTCTTGCCACGCGCGTCTGGAAAGGTCCCATGGCGACACGTTGGTGGATGAGCTGGAGCGGAGGAACGGAGTGGTAATCTGTCGCGGCAAGCACCTTACCGCGGTTGTTGCCTTGTCGCGTCCGGAAGCTTGTCGCTCACCGGGCCTTCTCGGCAAGCTCCTCTTGCCGGGGTCTTTTCTTCTAAAGGCCTTAGTTGGCCTTCCCGACAAGCTCCTCTTGCCGGGGCCTTGTCTCCTTGGCTTGAATACTTTGTTCTTGAATGGCTCTAATGGAGCCGCGGAGGACCTTGGCAATCACCAAGCAAGCCTTGCTGCGGGGTGCTGCGACTGCCCGTGCACGAGTTCGGGATACTAGGGTACCCCTACTCTAGTACACCGACAAAACTTCTCACTAAAATGAGGGTTAGTCGAACCAAATATAATATCATCAACATAAATTTGGCACACAAATAGCTCTCCATTGACCCTTTTAGTAAAAAGGGTAGAATCAATTTTACCAATTTCAAAGCCTTTTTCAATAAGGAACTTGGTTAAGCATCTGTACCACGCTCTAGGAGCTTGTTTAAGACAATAAAGAGCTTTGTGAAGTTTGTAGACATGATTAGGTTTCTTAGGATTGACAAAGCCGGGAGGTTGCTTAACATAAAATTCCTCCTCAATTTCACCATTTAGAAAATCACCTTTAATGTCCATTTGGTACAAGGTGATATCATGGTGATTAGCATAAGCAAGTAAGATGCGAATGGACTCAAGTCTAGCAACGTGAGCATATGTCTCACCATAGTCCATACCTTCGACTTGAGTGTAGCCTTGGGAAACTAGGCGTGCTTTGTTGCGGACGACTTGACCATCTTCATCTTGCTTGTTGCGAAACACCCATTTGGTACCAATGATGTTGTGGTTGTTGTCGGGCTTCTCGACCAATGTCCATACTTGATTTCTCTCAAAGTTGTGTAGCTCTTCATGCATAGCGTTAATCCAATCCGGATCTTCCAATGCTTCTTCAACCTTCATAGGTTCAATGCTAGAGATGAATGAGTAATGTTCACAAAAGTTAGCTAAACGAGTTTTAGAGCGAGTGATTCTCCCGGTTTGGATATCATTGTAGATTTGCTCGACGGGATGATCTTTGGCGATTCTTGCTCGAACTCGTGGGATCTTTGGCTTGGCTCGGGGTGGAACATCTTCTTCATATTGTTCTTCTTCTTGGCCTTCTTCATTGTTGACGTTGTCATTCTCTTGTCGTGGTGGAGAAGAAGGTTGTTGATGTTCATCTTGGTGTGCTTCCTCGTTTTCTTCGTCTTGGTGTGTCCCACTTGTGGATGCTTCCATATCAATTCTTGGTTCACCTTGTCGTGAGGTAGAAGCTTACACTTGGACGGATGAGGTACTCTCCTTCACCTCAGTTGGACGAATCTTGCCAATAGAAAAGTCTTGGATTGCTTCTGAAGGGTGTTTTTCTCCTACGTCAATTGGCAATTGCTCTACTTGCGAGCCGTTATATTCATCAAACTTCACATCTACCGTCTCTTCAACCTTTCGGGTGAAATTGTTGTAGGCACGGTAAGTGTGAGAGTTTGAGCCATAACCAAGTAGGAAACCTTCATGAGATTTAGGAGCAAATTTAGAACGATGATGCTTATAAAGGATGTAGCATTTTGAGCCCAATACTCGAAAGTATCCAACTTGGGGTTTGTTACCGGTGAGGAGCTCGTATGTTGTCTTTCCGAGTATCTTGTGAAGATACAAGCGATTTGTTGCATGACAAGCTGTCTCAACCGCTTCCGCCCAAAAATGTTTTGGAGTCTTGTACTCATCAAGCATCGTTCTTGCCATCTCAATAAGAGTCCGGTTCTTCCTCTCAAGGACTCCATTTTGTTGAGGTGTGTACGTAGCCGAGAACTCATGTGAAATCCCCTCTTCGTCAAGAAAGGTATCCACATTTGCGTTCTTGAACTCCGTTCCGTTGTCGCTCCGAACCTTCTTGATCTTTACGTCAAATTGATTTTTGGGCCTTATTGGCGAAGCTTTTGAAGATCTTTTGGACCTACAATTTGTCATCAAGAAAGAACACCCACGTAAATCTTGAAAAATCATCAACTATGACTAGTCCAAACGAGTTACCACCGAGACTCTTGTAGGCATTTGGACCAAATAGATCCATGTGAAGTAGCTCGAGTGGTCTTCTCGTGGTCATGATGTTCTTCGCGCGATGAATTCCTCCAACTTGTTTCCCTGCCTGACAAGCACTGCAAAGTCTATCCTTGTCAAATATGACATCTTTTACTCCAAGGATATGATCACCTTTTATAAGCTTATCAAGATTTCGCATACCCACATGACCTAGCCTTCTATGCCATAGCCAACCCTTAGAAGATTTAGCAATTAAGCAAGTTCTAGGTTGAGCCTTTTTAGTGAAATCAACAATGTAAAGATCACCTCTACGTGTACCGGTAAAGACCATTTTATGATTGTCTCTATGAAACACTTGGCAATCTACTTCAGTGAATAGAACATTGAAACCGAAATTAGCAAGTCTAGAAACTGAAAGTAAATTGTACCCAAGAGATTCAACGAGTATGACATTTTGTATGGAGCTATCATGTGAGATGGCCACCTTACCGAGGCTAACCACCTTACCCTTTGAATTATCACCAAAAGTGACATATTTTCGAGGGCCGTCGTTTTCAGCTAGCTCACGGAACATATCTTTATCTCCAGTCATATGATCAGTACATCCACTATCAAGGACCCATTCCTTTCCTCCAGCCATGTAGCCGTGAAGATTTGCCATAAGACAAAAGTGTCTCATTGCATCATCAAGATCATAGTCACTATCATCATCCTCATCATAGTATCCATGTTCAACATCATCTTGTGATTGATCAATTCCTAGAGAGGGTAATTCATTAGACAAATGATCATTTTTATGATTGTCTTTGTGAATTCTAATAGCTTCGGAAATAATATTACTAATGATCCCAACATCTCCTATGGCACACATGATATTGGTAAGCTCAAATAGACAATCACCAAAGCTAGGATCATTAGAATTCATCTTACTCAAGGCAATAGACTTATGGAGAATTTCGTCTAAATTTTTCAAGGAATATTCTGGAACTCGTTCCTCAAGAAATCTCCATATAGTATAGGCACAATCAAGAGTAGGCAAACTTGCAATCAAATTTTTGGGCAATCCTCTTATGATAAGATTGATAGTTCTAAGATTGCGAATCATGTCAAGATCCTCTTCGGGTGTGGGATGCAAGGAATCAATATGAGGTGCACAAGGGCTAGTAATGTACTTGTTCAAATGATATTCATTGGAAATCTCAAGCATTTCATTTTTCCACTCATGAAAATATTCTCCATCAAGGATAGGCACTCTACGTCTAAGACTCGCCAAAGTAGACACATCCATCTTCCTCCAAAGGTGTTTAAACCAAGGGAATGGAGACCAATGCTCTGATACCAATTGAAAGGATCGAGAAGAGGTGTCTAGAGGGGGGGGGGGTGGGTGAATAGACTTTAATCAAGAAAAGTTGCAGTTTTTAATCTCTTGAGTTGAAGTGGAGTATGAGCACAAGTTTAAACATTCATGATACATGTCAAGCAAACATGCAAGCATACAAAGAGTATATGAGCAGCGGAAAGTAAGACATGCAAGTTGCAAGAATGTAAAGAGATGGGATTGGAGTGTGCAAACGCAATTTGGAGACACGGAGATTTTTTATCCGTGGTTCCGATAGGTGGTGCTATCGTACATCCACGTTGATGGAGACTTCAAACCACGAAGGATAACGGTTGCGCGAGTCCACGGAGGGCTCCACCCACGAAGGGTCCACGAAGAAGCAACCTTGTCTATCCCACCATGGCCGTCGCCCACGAAGGACTTGCCTCACTAGGGTAGATCTTCATGAAGTAGGCGATCTCCTTGCCCTTGCAAACTCCTTGCTTCAACTCCACAATCTTGTCGGAGGCTCCCAAGCGACACCTAACCAATCTAGGAGACACCACTCTCCAAGAAGTAACAAATGATGTGTTGATGATGAACTCCTTGCTCTTGTGCTTCAAATGATAGTCTCCCCAACACTCAACTCTCTCTCATAGGATTGGATTTGGTAGAAAGAATATTTGAGTGGAAAGCAACTTGGGGAAGGCTAGAGATCAAGATTTATGTGGTTGGAATGGAATATCTTGACCTCAACACAAGTGTAGGTGGTTCTCTCTCAGAAAGTATATATTGGAAGTGTAGGCATGTTCTGATGGCTCTCTCCACGAATGAAGAGTGGGTGGAGGGGTATATATAGCCTCCACACAAAATCTAACCTTTATACACAAATCACCAAACTCGGTGGGACCGATTCAGAGAACTCGGTCGGACCGATTTAGTTCAAAATGTGAACGTTAGGATTCTCGGTGGGACCGACATGATCAACTCGGTGGGACCGATGTGCTAGGGTTAGGGTAAATCCAAAACCCGGTTTGACCGATTACTCAAACTCGGTAGGACCGATTTGGGGAATAAGTGAAACAGAATGTTGGCCAAGCAAACTCGGTGAGGCCGGTTGCAAATCTCGGTGAGATCAAAACTATTGCAAGAGACAACAGGGATTTTGCAAGCCCATCTTGGTGAGACCGAGATCCCATCGGTGAGATCGAATTGATTAGGGTTTCTGGCAGTGGCTATGTCAACTGAACTCGGTGGCTCCGGATGAACAGAATCGGTGGGGACGAGTTGGACTTTTTGGTTTAGGACATATGTGGAAGTGAGAAAGTGGTTGAGGGCTTTGGAGCATATCACTAAGCACTTTGAGCAAGCAAGCCATTAAGCAACACCTCATCCCTTCTTAATAGTATTGGCTTTCCTATGGACTCAATGTGATCTAGGATCACTAAATAGAAAATGTAGAGTCCTGAGCTTTGAGCTTGAGCCAATCCTTTGTCCTTAGCATCTTGAAGGGGTTCCACATCCTCTTGTCCATGCCACTCCATTGTTGAACTTATCTGTAACATACTAGGTAGAAACATTAGTCCAACAAGAGATATGTTGACATTAATTACCAAAATCACCCAGGGAGCACTTGTGCTTTCAACACTGCTTCTACAAATAGATTCTGGGGTTGTACATTGTGTCCTAGTGTGAACGGCATCCTGAAAGGTTTCCGCTGGACATAAGTAAGAGATAGTTATCCCATGATCCAGGCAGTAAGCTTACATGGTAAACAACATATGAATTATTGCCGAGTATGGCTAGCTATATTTAAATGGTTCGAAGCAGCATCAGCCGAAAAGAAATTAAAATGGTAAGATGAAACTAGGGATGTAAGTGGCAAATAAACGACATCCGCCAGTCCCATCTAGTTAGTTTTTGCTAGCTCCCTAGTTCATTTTCCTCAAAAAACAAAAAATCTTTTGAACTATCATACCACTAGTGGACTTTAAACGGGATTAAACGGGACCCAGTTGACATCCCTAGTTGAAAGGGAGTGTACCACCGGTATATTTAAGTTGCCAAGGCATCTAAGCAGTTGAAATAATCTGAGAAAGCACTTAATAGTGTGGCCTCATATAAACTACGAAGACAGTGTTGTGATGAAGTTCATAGGAAAAGTTAAGGTCTCAAATGAACTAGGCATGCATTTCTTTACAATAGTACAACAGGCACTGCTGACATATTGGCCAACTCAGGTATACCCTAACAAGTAACAAACAAGCATTCGAATCAAGCAATACAGCAAAGAAGACAACTGGACTATTTGTAGTTATATAGGATTATAGGTTGAGGGCACAAGACAAGAAAGCAGCCCACACGCATTACATTTCACATTTACTAAAACACACTGGCTTACCATATGTTGCTGTGAAGCCTCGCTACTGTTGCAATATTCTTTGAAGATATTGTCACCATCCCGTGGTTGCAAATCTATTTGTTGTAGTTTATTCTGCACCCTCTATTTAGGTAAAATTAATATTAATCGCATGCACTGGTTCGAATTGATAACCAATGGTTCATCTAAACTAATGAAAGAAGGATGTGTGCTTACACGACACTATACGTGCTTCACTCTATTTTATGCTTGTTCGGGGTGCCAGCCCCAAAAGAACAAATATTTTGCTTGATGGGGTTGGCAGCTCCATAATTAATAGAAGCATCAAATTAGTCATGCAACTTGGGAAGATCAAGAACGCACAAAAAAGTAATGAATAGAGGCTCGGAGCAGTGATGTAATAGCTAGCATCAGAAAATGTAGGTTAAAACAAACAAAAAGCAGCAGAACCACATGCTAGTTTGCTGATGTGTAATCAAGCATAGAGAACATGAAGCAGTCTGATGGAACCAACATGTGGCATCAAAACAACACCATTATCATAAATATAGCATGCAAGAAGTAAAATAGTAGGCAGTGATATCTAGGAAGTACAGTAATACTTAGGACAAAACTAAAGCATTGTAACTATATGTGCACTGGTTTGTAATTTAGCACATGTAACATATTCATTGCCAGAAGTATGGCCCTACAGGTGCAAGCAGAATAACACGTGCCATGAAAAATTAAGCGATGCCCTAAAGAAATTCAAAGGTGCGGTGCTTATGCTAATAAAGTGAACGTAGGCGCGGGCCATTGGATAATAGTACCTGATTCTCGGTGGCGTATGGGTATCACTGTAATACTTGATAGCGAAGGATCATCGATGGTGCTCGTGTTGCGGTTGAGTTTGGGCCGGCTGTCGCCATTGCTGAAGCGGCTCCGGTGCTTCAGTTGCGGCGCCTGTCGACATACAAGAAAGCTCATCTGTGGTAAGTGAATAGTTTCATGATAAAGAAGAGAAAAAATGAAGGAGTATAAATCGAAATAACCTGATGAGGCTGCAGTGTCAGTAAAGTAGGGCCGGTGGAGTTGAATATGGTGTCCGTGGAGCGGGTCCGGTGCAGTGGACGAAGGCATCGGCAAAGCACATCCGGTGCGGTGTACAGTGCTTTCAGTGAGGCTGATCTGTTGCGGCGGAAGAAGGCTTGTATGAAGGGCCAGCGATAGGGCGGACGAGGGAGTCAGTGAAGGGCCTACACTATGGTGGACGAGGGCGCCGGTTAAGCAGATCCGGTGTGGTGGACCATGATGGTGGTCAAGGAGATCTGGAGCGGTGGACAAGCCAGTCGCTGAAGCGGCTCCAGTGAAGTGATGAGTTGGCAGTTGGGGGTTCCAAGGTGCGGAAGGTAGATCCGACGGGGTGTGAGGCCCACCGCTGCGGTGGAGGACTAGATTCAGCGGCTTGGCGTGGTTGGGGGGTCGGGGAGGGGCTCTGGGGAAGAGTGTTGGGGGAAAAGAGGGGAAAACAATGGAGTTACCAAAGCAGCCCTTTTCTGTTCATGTGGCAGGGGTAAAACAGGAATATCGCAGGGCTAAACTTTCGGGCGCGAGATATTCCGATGTGAGCAGGAAGTTTGAAAGCTTTTGGCGCCTGAAATTAAGTGTTCTGCTCTTGTACGGCCGACTATGATATCATGGCCGAGAAATTGTTTGTTTTGCACGCAAAAAAAGTGCAAGTTTTGAAAATCAATGTCTCCAACTCGAAACTTAGATTGTCCATTCAATACAAATATGGATCATTGAGCTAGTACAAGAAAATACCATCATACGGTCCAATTCAAATGAAATTCCAAATGTGTTTATCCTAAATATGATGACAAAAGCAAAAATGTGTATGTGTATGAATAAAGTGGATGACTATAAAGTTTGAACATGCCCATATGTGTATATCTCTAGGTTTGATATATGAATTTGAAATCACGAAATCCCGGCTTAAAAAATGTACCTCCGTTTAAATGAACTACAAAAGCTAATGATAGAGTCGAATTCCAAAATTCCAATTTTAGGTTTGTAATACTGGTACTTCAAGGTATATCACGCATGTTCAAAAATATCGTCATCTCATAGTCCAAACTATGAAACAAATTGATCAACCATGAGTGCACATACTATTGACCATATATATCTCAATTACGCTAAAGTCCCTCAAATATAGACACCTCACTCTTTATCTGAAGCCACACCCCCCTCGCCCCCCACACACAAGTCGTTCTCTCCCCCGGACATGAACACACGAGCACATTAACACGCCCTCTCTTCTGAAGTCCGGACCCCAATATAGGTCTCTATCACTTTGTCCCTCGGGCATGCACACATCTCTTCCCCCACTCTCTAGGTCTCCCGGCATCTCTCTTTCCCAAGCACACACACTATATAGAGTGTATCTTTCCCATACACACAAAACGTCGCCCCCAAATGTCTATCTCCCTAGTTATGTGGTTCTCGCACACTCACCTCACACACCACTGTCGGTGTCAAAACCGGCGGTTCTCGGGTAGGGAGTCCCGAACTGTGCGTCTAAGGTCGATGGTAATAGGAAACAGGGGACACGATGTTTACCCAGGTTCGGGCCCTCTCTATGGAGGTAATACCCTACTTCCTGCTTGATTGATCTTGATGAATATGAGTATTACAAGAGTTGATCTACCACGAGATCGTAATGGCTAAACCCTAGAAGTCTAGCCTGTATGACTATGGTAATGAGTCTCTCTCTTTCCGGACTAAGCCCTCCGGTTTATATAGACACCGGGAGGGTCTAGGGTTACACAAGGTCGGTTACAAAGAAAGGAAGCTACGTATTTGGTCGCCAAGCTTGCCTTCCACGCCAAGGAGAGTCCCATCCGGACACGGGTGTAGTCTTTGGTCTTCGCATCTTCACGGCCCATCAGTCTGGCCCATGGCTAACATGCCGGATACCCGAGGACCCCTTAGTCCAGGACTCCCTCAGTAGCCCCCGAGCCAGGCTTCA
Organism: Aegilops longissima; assembly: GCA_021605205.1. Classification (NCBI taxonomy): domain Eukaryota; kingdom Viridiplantae; phylum Streptophyta; class Magnoliopsida; order Poales; family Poaceae; genus Aegilops; species Aegilops longissima. The sequence continues at coordinate 544,806,013 of CM038678.1, read as the reverse complement.
ATGACGAGGTGTCCGGCGTGCATATTGTCTTCGGCATTACAAGGCGGGTTCCTCCTCCGATGACTTCAACGAGATGTATTCGGTGTTCCATTTAATGTTGTACTCTTCGGCTTCTGTGCTTCAATGACTTCAGCTTCCACGTGTTGGGCAAATGCGGATGGTTAGGGTATTTTTTGCAAATAACACACTGGACATGCAAGGAAGAGCGCCTATTTAAAGGGATTAGGTCTCAGATCCATTCGGCACCACATGAAGAAAATCCTCATAGGTTGCTAGGAAAGACCATTCCAACATGGCTAGCATTCCCAGCTCCTCCTCCCATTCCGACCCAGAGAAAGGTGAGTGGGAGAGGTGCTCTATGTCCCACAGTCAATTGATGAAGTTGCAAACGTAGGGATTTCTCCCCCCTGCGGATCTGGTCCCCATTCGAGCAGGGTTGGCCTCCTTCAACGGCAAAACCTAGGCGGTAGATTTGCCCAATCCATCTGCGGGAGAACGGGTGTGCTCCGTCCCCTATCTGCTAAGGGGCGTGGGATTTCCAATTCACCCATTCCTGCGAGGGCTTCTGGAGTATTATGGCCTCCAGCTGCACAATTTCACCCCAGCCTCCATCCTGCACATTGCGGGTTATGTCGCTTTATGCGAACTAGTCCTGGGTTGTGAGGCCCATTTTGATCTGTGGAGAAGGTTATTTTGTCTTGTCCCGCGCAACCACGAGGGATCGATATTTGAAGTGGGAGGGGCCAAAATATGGCGCATTGCTGATACCGGATACCTGTCCGGCACCCCGAAGAAAGCTTCTGAAGAGTGCACCTCTGAATGGTTCTACATTGAGGACATCGTACTTCCAGATCAAGTCCATAGGGGCCTCCCCAAGTTTACAAGTGTTCCTCTGAAGAAACGCCACAACTGGCGCCCTCGGAGCCTAGAGGAAGACGATAGTGCGGAAGTTCGCTAGCTCATGGGCAAGATAAAGACGCTTGCCCAGTCCGGATTATCAATAGCCGAGGTAATGGCGACCTCAATAGTGCGGGGCGTTCAGCCACTCCAATATCGAGGGCTTCCCATGTGGAACTATAATGGGGAAGACGATGCCTCCCGCTGTGGCAGGAAGGGTCCGGATAACCCCACCGCTCTGGCCAAAATATTGGCCGAACTGTACAAGGAGGAGGAGGAGGAATTCCTTCACAACAAGCGCAGAGATGGATATTCCATGTACAATCCACGTAGCTGGGTAGGTTTCAAACCCCTCTGCTCTACTTGCTCCCCTCCTCAAGCCATCTTTGATGAATTTGCAATCCGCCTATTTATTATAGCACCGGCGAAAGGTTTCCGAGGGGCTTTACAGCCCCGCCCCGCAGCCCGAGGGCCATAATCGGGAGCTTGAACCTGGATTCGAAGAGGATCCAGACATATTTGTGGTGCTCGAGGGCGCGGTGTTTTACCAGGCGAGCTACGACGGTACAGAAGTGGCCATCATCGTTGATTACCCCGGCCTCCTGCCTGCTTCACACGTAAGTAATCAAGAGATATTCCGTCCAAAAGAGTTTTGTCATTCCACCTCACCCACTGCACCATCCTGTGCTCTTAAAGGGGAGGCGTATGGTGCACCATGCCGCACCAAGGGCGTCTCCAAAGAGAGCGGTCCCCACACCAGGCGAGCCTTCGAAGAGGAAGGCAGACAAAAATATGGCCGGGCCTTCATCCAAAAGGTACGGACTTGCAAATATGTGTGTCGGTGTCAAAACTAGCGGATCTCGGGTAGGGGGTCCCGAACTGTGCGTCTAAGCGGATGGTAACAGGAGACAAGGGACACGATGTTTTTACCCAGGTTCGGGCCCTCTCGATGGAGGTAAAACCCTACTCCTGCTTGATTAATATTGATGATATGGGTAGTACAAGAGTGGATCTACCACGAGATCAAGGAGGCTAAACCCTAGAAGCTAGCCTATGGTATTATTGTTGTTCGTCCTATGGACTAAACCCTCCGGTTTATATAGACACCGGATAGGGTTAGGGTTACACAGAGTCGGTTACAATGGTAGGAGATCTACATATCCGTATCGCCAAGATTGCCTTCCACGCCATGGAAAGTCCCATCCGGACACGGGACGAAGTCTTCAATCTTGTATCTTCATAGTCCAGGAGTCCGGCCAACGGTGATAGTTCGGCTATCCGGACACCCCCTAATCCAGGACTCCCTCAGTAGCCCCTGAACCAGGCTTCAATGATGACGAGTCCGGCGCGCATATTGTCTTCGGCATTACAAGGCGGGTTCCTCCTCCGAATACTTCATAGAAGATTTTGAACACAAGGATAGTGTCTGGCTCTGCAAAACAAGTTCCACATACCACCGTAGAGAGAATAATCTTTGCATAGATCTGCTGACGTACTCCGTGGTGTGACATCACACCACGGCCAGGCCTTTATACGAATCGTTTTTACTGTTCCACCTCAGCGCATTTAGCGAGGCGGTTTCCTTGGCACGTCTTATCAAAGCGGAGATCGTGCCCCCTTATTCCGGGATCCTCATCAATACGGACGTGGGTAACCCAACCGTGCCCGTTGGCACGCCTCCTCCATTGAAGGCGAGTCCCGAACGGTCACGGGGAGGGCTCTTGGTATTCAACCTCTTTATAATGAGACCAAGGCCCGCCCTTCTTTTTCAATCTCAATCGAATCCGCCCCTCGCCTCGAGTTCCAACACCCAAAGCTCCAGATTTAGGCGCTTCGGACCTTCAACGATGTCCGGCTCCGACCTGCACGGCCGGTGGATGTCTTCCTCCGTCACGGAAGAAGATGTGCTAAAGCTGAGAGACGCCAGGTATCTTACCGGCGAAATTTCTCATAGGCTGCCTGCCCAAGGGCAGGTTATTCCCACTCCCAAGCCTGGTGAGAGCATGCTATTCGTGTCTCACTTCCTCTGGGGTTTAGGCTTCCCGACGGACCCTTTCGTGAGGGGGCTCATGTTTTATTATGGGCTGGAATTCCATGACTTGGATCCGGAGTCCATCCTCCACATCTCGTCATTCATTGTTGTATGTGAAGCCTTCCTCCGCATTACCCCTCACTTCGGATTGTGGCTCAAGACCTTCAAAGTGGAGCCGAAGATGATCAAGGGGCATCAGGCAGAGTGCGGAGGGGCTGTTATAAGCAGGAATGCTGACGCTCCATGGCCCAAGGGCTCTTTTCAAGAGGAGCTTAATTTATGGCAGCAGGAGTGGTTTTATATCACCGCTCCCAGGGGCTCCAAATGGGCGGCGCCACCTGCCTTCCGCTCGGGTCCTCCACTGCGGCTGGCGTCATGGGTTAGTAAAGGGCTCGACTGGGGACCGTCCAAGGACGTACCTCTGTTGCAGGGTCGTATTCGAGACCTCCTAGAGAGAGAGATCAATCTGGTCGTAGTAGCGCAGGTCATGTTGATTCGTCGCACCTTGCCCTGCAAACGTCGCCCCCTTCGCCTGTGGGAGTTTAATCCGGAGGGACCACGAGCTCTCCAACATTTTATGGGCGTAACGCCCGTGGAGATGTACCAACTGTTCTTCGGATCACAATCAATGTTTCCGGACTTGACCGAGGATGCAGGTCTGAGCTGCAATCGCCCGGATACTCAAGTAAGTAGTCCTGCACCCGGACATGCTATCCGCATATTTATCATAAACTTGCCCTTAAAAGGGCTATCCTTTAAGCAGGAGTGGATAGCGAAAGCAAAACTGATCAGGTGTCCGGCCCCCCTCCCTGAGACCACGCCGGATCCTGTATTAACCAGGATGCTAGAGGCCGTGCCTTTTGAAGAAGGCGAAGGGGGGAACAAGGGAACTACTACCTCCGTGAGGGAGGCTATCAAGAAAGGGGGGATCGAGGATCCCTCCCTCCAAGGGGAGAAGAGGACCGCTTCTGAAGATCCGGAGGCCAAAGCCTCGAAGTGGGGGAAGAAATCTTCACCAGAGGGTCCTGCGGCGGGAGATGCCCCGTCCGCACTATTTCCCCAAGGAGATCAGCCCTCCAGCAAGCCGTAAGTAAAGGGGGGCGTTTATTTTCTAAAAGAGAGACATCCCGTTTTATTTCCGAACATAACCGAAATTTACCTTGTAGTTCGGATCTCAGCCCTTCATAGCAGAGCTCGTCTTCAGGGGATCTTGATCCGGAGATGACGTAGAGCGAAACACCTCCGCCTGCCGTACCGTTATGTGAGGTGGACGACCCTGAGGTGTCATCGCGGAGGGTTTCTCCGAATCCGGCGGGGCCAGAAAGGAGCCGTATGTCCCCTCGAAGCCCTCCGACTCCGGCCTTCGAAAAAGGCCACCGGACGAGTCCGGCACCAACGGGTGTACGGTCGGAGGAGCTGAAGGATCTGCTTGGGTGAGCGTCTATCTCGGAAGATCACCGTACGTTAATGGGTACGGTGATTGAAAGGATTTCATCCGCTGAGAGCGGATTGCATGAAGCCGTCGCAAGTTTGCTGACGGGTTTTGAGGTACGCAAAATGATGTACCTTTCCGGCGAGTTCGCATATAAAATGCGCTGTATAGATAGTAGCCCACGAGACTTGGTGCGGTGTCAAAAATGACGGCGCGCCGAGTATCATAACCCCAGGTATAATATGTGCTCTTCCTATGTAGGTGGCGAAGCGTCCGGTGGCTAGCCGGGATGATGAATTTGCTGAACTGAAGCGGCAACTTGACGTGGCGGATGCGGACATCATGCTTGTTAATAAGCGTCTTGACGAGTCACGAGGTATGCGACTTCTCTGTGGACACCTGGTAAGGGAGCTTGATGTCCATGCCTTACAACATGTATGCTTAATGCAGATGGTGCCGCTGCTATGGAGAGCCTTCGGGCGGAGCTCGCCCGGGCCAAGGAGCAAGCCAGAAAGAGTGATGCGGCTGCCTTAAAGGCGGCCGCAGAGCTAAAAGCTGAACAGGCTGCTCACTGCTGAAGCAAGAAAGAAATGGACGAGATGGCCGTGAAATTGAAGAATGCTACTGATCGTTGCGAGCTTCTTGAAAAAGAAGATCGAGTGAAACAAGAGGACCTGAAAAAGGCCACCACCGAGGCCAAGGATACTCGCTCTGCGATGAGAGCTATGAAGGAGGAGCTACGTCAGGCCGAAGATATTGCTGCTGGAAAGCCCTTTCTGATGCGGAGGAAATTCAAGGATCCTAAGTACGCTCAATTGGACCGACTGTGGGGTGCAGAGGATGCTTATCTGGACTTGGCGGCAAGTGCCGCAGACGCGGCCGAACACTTCCGAGGTCAAAAGGATCACGGAATGGAAGAGCTTTTTTGGTCACAGCTCCATAGTCCGGAGCGTCCACTTTCGTTAACCGATCGTTTGGCCGAATGGGCTGAGCTGAATAGGTTGTCCGGACTTGCCACGAAGGCTGTCGTGACTCATTTGTGGGCGAAAAGCCCTAACCCGAAGAGTTATTTTTGCTTGGTGCAACAGTTCCTTGGTGCGGTGCCGCATATTGATGCAATGAAGCGGTCAACATGCATAGAGGGTGCGCGGATGGCTCTTGCCCGTGTCAAGACATACTTGGCGGAGATGAAGGCCACCGACGTTGCATCCCACGATTCGGACAGAAGCCGAGTACCTGCCGAGCACTATTTTGAGGAAGTCCTGCAGGGCGCTCATTTAATAGAGACGCAGTGCTCGAAGGATATTATGTTTAAATGACATGTATGATTTGTGAAAACGATGTTTCAATATAATATAAGAGCTTTTTATACTTGTGCGTTCAAGTATTAAAACACCTCCTGTCCGGCCGTTGATGTATATGTGTATATAACACGAAAGATGGCAGTCTTGACTTCAGCCCCCGCACATAGTGCGGGGTGTTTGCAAAAGCGCATTTTCACACTTAATCCAACGTCTTGATCCTGTACAGGAGGTGATAGCGTAGCAAACTAGGCAACCGGACTATAATGCTTTATCACTTTCACTTAGCCATAGGAGTTCGATGGTGGGGCTACTATATAGCCCCTAGGGGCACCGCGCTCTCCCGAATTCGGGGTGCCTATGTGCTGACCGAAACGACCCTTCGTCAATGCGGGGAATTCTAAACATTCCATTGGGTCATCGAGTGGTTGACCAGTCTCGCTATATCATGACAATCAGTTTTAGCTTTCTCCGAGGTGCTCAACCCAGCTCAACCGGGCACAATCGCAGTGGTTCTCCCAGCGCTACCTTAGCCGATATAACGGAACGTAAGGTACCAAAATATGGGAGCCGGGCAAAACCAACATTTGACCAAAGACATGATTCAGAGATGATGCATATAAGGCCTAACTCGAGACGCCGAACACTCCCTAAGGTATTCGGTCTTTATGAAAATGGGCAGAATAATGCCCTAAGCCCCTGGTGTCCAGGTACGCGCAAAAATTCTGGTGCGGCCGATGCCAAAACGCCAGCCTCCTCCTCGGTTATAGCAAGAAACCGGGGATGTGTATCAACAAGAGACAGTAAAAAAGGTTTACGCAGGGTCTTAATCTGAAAAGAATCCTTGCGGCGGGTCCCTGCTGCATGTGTGCGCCTGTGTCTCCGTTGTGCCGTATCCTGGACGGGTGTAGCACGGTGTTCATCTGGAAAAGAGAAGAACTTAGTTGAAAAGAAAAAATATCGTGCGAAAAATGTACTTTATATTAAATAAACAGAGTACGGTTTGAAAAGTGAATAAAATTGAGCTTTATTGTCTCTTGTTGTACGTGTGTGCAGCCCCTTGTACGGGGGTATGCCGCTAGTAGGCGCCGGACTCGTCTAGCCATGTACGGGGTTCGAATGACCTATTCAGGTGCTTTGATTAGCAGAGCCAGATTGGTGTGGGGCTGTCAAGGCAGTCTCATGTTCTTCCGTGCTCGAGTAACACTTAATACTCCCTTTTAATGAGATGATGCCGCGTGGACCGGGCATTTTAAGTGTAAGAGATGCATAATGCGGTATTGCGTTAAAGCGGGCGAAAGCTTCATGCCCCAGTAGTGCTTGATAGCTACTTTCAAATGGGGCGATGTGGAAGGTTAACTTTTCGCGGCGGAAGTTGCCGGATGAGCCGAACACAACTTCTAGCAGTAGGGAGCCCGTACAATGGGCATATAGGCCTGGCATTGCCCCTTTGAAGGAGGTGTTGCTATGGCGAATTTTGGTTGGGTCTATCTCCATTTTGCGGATTGTGTCCTGATATAGCAGGTTTAGATCGCTGCCTCCGTCCATTAGGACTTGTGTAAATTGGAGTCCGTCGATTATAGGATCTAATATCAAGGCAGGCCATCCTGCGTTCCGGATACTTCCGGAATAGTCCTGATGATCGAAGGTGATTGATTTTGACAACCATCGTTCGGACTCCTCTGGGATAGACCGTGCGGCACGTGTTTCTATGGGCGCCGCTCTATTTTTCCCTTTTGTCACTTGAAGTGAGTTCACTGTTTTGACTTTTTGTGGGAAATTCTTTTGTTTTCCGGTGCTCTGCTTGTGGGGTTCATCGTCATCCTCGCTTGGTGTGTCGAGCCCCTTGTGTTCGGCATTGAGTTTGCCGGACTGCTTGAAGACCCAACAATCTCTGTGGGTATGGTTTGCAGGCTTCCCGGGAGTACTGTGGATTTGGCATATTTTTTCCAAGATTTTGTTTAGGTTGGATAGCTCGTCGCTGTCGTCCTTGAGGGGCAGTTTTTTATGGTTCTGCCGGGAGCTTCTGAATCTGGCGTTGATTGCCGTGCTCTTCGGGCTGTTTCCCTTTGTCCAGCGCTAATCCTTGCTGCGTCGTGGTTTTCCATTTCCATCCCTGACTTCGGATGTACTTGGGTCGCTGGTACTGCATCTTGCCAGCCAACTGTCCTCTCCCGCGCAAAAGCGGGTCATGAGGCTTGTTAATGCAGCCATGGTTCTCGGCTTCTCCTGGCCGAGGTGTCTGGCGAGCCATTCGTCTCGGACGTTGTGTTTGAAAGCTGCTAAGGCTTCGGCGTCCGGACAGTCGACTATTTGGTTCTTTTTGGTAAGGAACCTGTTCCAGAATTTGCGGGCTGACTCTCCGGGTTGTTGAGTTATGTGACTTAAATCGTCTGCATCCGGAGGACGGACATAAGTCCCTTGAAAATTTGCTCGAAAAGCATCCTCGAGCTCTTCCCAACTTCCAATTGTATTTTTCGGGAGGCTTTTGAGCCAATGCCGGGCTGGCCCTTTGAGCTTGAGGGGTGGCGTGGAGATCATCTCCTCTGGCCATGTGTATGTGGAGGATGTAATCCTCAATCCAGACTCCAGGGTCTGTTGTTCCGTCGTATGCCTCTATGTTTACGGGTTTGAATCCCGCTGGGAATTCGTGATCCAGCACCTCGTCGGTGAAACACAGGGGGTGTGCGGCACCCCTATATTTGGGTGTGCCGTGATGTTCGGATATTTGGCGTGTTGCATTGCGTGAAAGAGCTTGCTTTCTTGGCCCATAGATGGACCTAACTGGGCCATCCTTTTGATGCGAATCCTTATGCGGATCGCGTGCCGAATTATGTGCGGCGCCGCTTGCCGCTCCATGTTTGCCATGTGGTCGTCTATCCGACCAGGCGGCCTTTTTGTTCTTTGATTGCGGAGGCTCTACGGACTCCTCATCGAATTCAGGCAGTAATTTGCGCTTCGGGTAGCTCTTTGTTTGGTGACTGTCGCCGTACTTCTCTGCGGTGTTGAGTAATTTGGTCCATCTGATTCTGAGTGCATCTTCCGCTGTTTTGAGCTTCCTCTTCTGCTTTTTCAGGCTACGCGCAGTGGCGACGAGCCTTTTGTGGAGGTTCTTCTGCTCCAACAATTTGTCCGGCATGAGATCATCCGGACTGTTATCTTCGCCGGGGACGGGTTGTTTATCCAAGTTGTCCTGTTCGGACGGTTGCTCGATAGCATGTTGGTCGTCCACCGGTTCGCCCTGCTCTATGGCTGGGTCTTTGTCGAGGCGAGACTTGGTGCGGCGTTTACGTTGCCGTTTTGACTGTTTTTTGAGGGATTTATCCATCGTAGTGTCCCGTTGTTCCTCGTCGTCACTTCCTTTATGTGTATCCACCATGTATACATCGTGAGATGAGGTGGTTGTCCAGTATCCTATAGGTGCTGGTTTATGGTTGTCTCCTACATCGTCGTCCATACCGTCGATGTCTTCGGAGTCGAAATCGAGCACGTCGTTTAAGCTTTCGACAGTGGCTACAAAGTGGGCGGTGGGTGGGCGTTGAATTTCTTCGTCGTCCGCATTCCAACCTTCCTGACCATAGTCCGACCAGGGCTCTCCTGATAAAGAGAGAGACTTTAGTGAATTCAGGATGTCGCCAAAGGGTGAGTGCTGAAAGATGTCCGCGGCAGTGAACTCCATAACCGGCGCCCAATGGGATTTGATTGGCAGGGGCGCGGAGGGTTCGGAGTCCGGAGAGGAGTCTGGCACCTAGGAGTCACGGTCTTCGCAAAGGACAGGGATGGAGTTCGCATCAATCGCCGTAGAGATCGTAGCCCCCGAGGCGGTGTCCTACCACTCGTCCTCGATCGGCGGAGTCGGCTCCGAGCTAAGGGTCGGAGCGACGCCGCTGCGTCTTGACCTCCAGAGCATCGCTCGGCGGCAGAGCTAGATCGTGCCCATCGAGACAGTGCGGCGTGCTTGGCGGTGGCTCGAATCTGTCGAAGATCAAGTATCCGCGGATGTCGGCCGTGTAGTTCAAACTTCCAAATCTGACCTGAAGGCCAGTGGCGTAGCTTTCGATCTGCTCTAGATGGCCAAGGGAATTGGCCCGCAGTGCAAAGCCGCCGAATACGAAGATCTGTCCGGGGAGAAAAGTCTCACCCTGGACCGCGTCGTTGTTGATGATCGAAGGAGCCATCGGGCCTAAGGATGACGACACAGAGGAACTCTCAATGAAAGCACCAATGTCGGTGTCAAAACCGGCGGATCTCGGGTAGGGGTCCCGAACTATGCGTCTAGGCGGATGGTAACAGGAGACAAGGGACACGATGTTTTTACGCAGGTTCGGGCCCTCTCGATGGAGGTAAAACCCTACTCCTGCTTGATTAATATTGATGATATGGGTAGTACAAGAGTGGATCTACCACGAGATCAAGGAGGCTAAACCCTAGAAGCTAGCCTATGGTATGATTGTTGTTCGTCCTACGGACTAAACCCTCCAGTTTATATAGACATCGGATAGGGTTAGGGTTACACAGAGTCGGTTACAATGGTAGGAGATCTACATATCCGTATCGCCAAGCTTGCCTTCCACGCCAAGGAAAGTCCCATCCGGACACGGGACGAAGTCTTCAATCTTGTATCTTCATAGTCCAGGAGTCCGGCCAACGGTGATAGTTCGGCTATCCGGACACCCCCTAATCCAGGACTCCCTCAATGTGCTTCAGCAGTTGCATCCAATTATGCTTTATACGTTTGTCCTGTATTAGGAAAAAGTGAGTCAGACTATATCTGGGGGTTCGGCCGGTCATACTTCCCACAGCCGGGGTCCAAGTCCTGTCGTAAAGACGGGGGCTGGTGCGGGGGTGACGCCGGATTGTCCTCCGACCGAGGATTCTGACAATATGTCCGTCACCAACTCGGAAGTGGAGAGCGCCATGAATCATCGGCGCCGGAGGCCCGTTCTTTGTGACTCCGACTTTTCAACGGAAGCATTCAATGCCTTCAACTCGGCCGATGCATACATCCGGACTGCCCGAGACGGGCTTGCCAGAGCCACAAGCCTATATTTGAAAGATGTGCAGGTGAGTTTATTTTGTCCAAATGCAATAGTTGTATACCAGTAGCCCCCGAGACTTGAAGCGGTTGGCACAACTGATTTAAGGATCGTTGTATACCCAGGTGTTAACAGAGAAGAACAACCTGTTGTCTCAAGAGCTAGAAAAGTGTCGGACACAGCTAAATGCTGTTACCGCCGAACTGGAGAAATCCAAGAAGGCGTCACCTGGTAATGTTCCCCTCCAATGAGAAAATATAAGTATATGCCAGTAATGCTAACAATGTGGCTTGTATCATGGCATGATCGTCAGATGAACTGACGGAAGCACTGGAAGTCGCGCAAGCGAATGAAAGATAGGCCAAAAGGCTATGTGCTGCGGGCGAACGTGTGCTGAAACAGGGTGTTGATGAGAAAAACAAACTCCAGGATTCCAAGACCCTACTGGGCGAAGAGCTGAAGGATGTGCGGGCCCAGCTAGCCGACTTCGTGAAGAAGAATAAGAGACTGCGAGGCGGCATATTTAGTATGTGTTCGTACTTACCACAGTGTAATTCGGCGAGGAAAGGAACTAACAGAGTTATATCTGTAGGTATGCTGACTGGCCGTCCCGAGGAGGAGGTATCCGGATCGTCGAGCGATCTACTGTAGGGGCTGACCTAGATGCACGAGCAGGCGCGGCAGGCAATGCGGAGTGTTGCCAAGGCTTTATGGCCGTCCGCCTCCCCTCCAGGAAGTATGAAGGAGCTTGTGGAGCTATATAAGGGAGCGCGGCGGCGCATCGGATTATGGAAGATATCGGCCTGCCGAGAGGGTGCGCGAGAGGCCTGGGCCATGGTGAAAACACAGTATACCAAGCTTGATCCAAATCATATGGCTCGGGTCGGGCCTGTTGGGTCAGATGAGAAGGAAATTCCCGTTAGTTTGGTATATAACCAAGTAGAGGTAGCCGCCAAGTATTCCCAACAGGATTGCAAATTAGATAGCCTGCTAGACAGCGTAGAACAGGAAGTTTTTGAGTCTTAAATGACTATGTACTTTCCTTTGCATATGTAACTCTACCTGAATTGTAAAACGCTTGTCATGGCGGACCTTTTCACTTCGACCTCTGGGCCCAAGGGCGCGGAGTGTTTCCGAATACCCGCGTGGCCGAGTAGACCGGGGTATGCTTGGAAACCAGGCATAGGGGTCATAGTTGCTTGAACAGACAAGTATCCGGCTAGTTATGTTATATTACACTGAAAGTGTAAGAAACACCTTCCAGAGAGAATAGTTCCGTTAAGGGTTCCTTTCCCTGGGTGTGCATGCGTAAGAATGCATGTCCGAACTGTGATTGGGACAATCGCAGTATAAGTAACATCTGGGGTTCCTAATGGAATTAATATAAAAACCATATTTAATCCACCGACCGAATATTCCCTTCAGAACGCTAGCTTTCGGCTTCACCCAGTCTGAGGTACACATCTGGATGACCCGGCAGTAACAATCATAGAGGTGCTCCCTTAATGCCTATTCAAACTAATGGTTACGTAGGGCATAAGCACAGGAGGCAAGAAACCTCGCTTGGCCAAAACTTAAGTCATATCGATGCATATAATGGTGTAGAAAAGGTTCATATGGAAAAACGCACATATGTGGTGGGCTTAATGCTCGAAAAGTAACATTAATAAGCTTCTGTAAAAGAAGCCCCCAGTTATGGTGGATGTACACATTTGAGTATGTATACGTCACAAGTGCGCGGTTGAACCGCACGAAAGCTTGAAGGCTAAAAAAGAAGAAAAAGCAAAAAAGAGAGGAAAACAATGGAAACAAGAGGGAGAAGGAGATGGCTAAAGAGTACGGCGCTAGGCGTAGAATCTTCGGAGTCTGGCCGCGTTCGATGGGTTCGGCTCTAAGCGATTGTCTGAGGCATCGCGCAGGCGGTACGCTCCTCCGGTGAGAACTTCGTCAATGATGAAGGGACCCTCCCACTTGGGCTTGAGTTTGTCCTTTTTCTTCTTCGGCAAGCCCAGAACTAGTTTGCCAATATTATAAGTCTTGGACCGTACTTCTCTGCTTTGATATCTTCGGGCCTGTTGTTGATAAAATGCGGAACGGGCCTTTGCAACGTCGCGTTACTCCTCCAAGTTATCTAAGCTATCCTGCTGATCTAGATCGACCTCTCTCTCTCTTCATACATGCGTACTCGAGGTGAGTCATGATTAATGTCGCAGGGTAGCACACCCTCTGCACCGTACACCATGAAAAAAGGTGTGTATCCATTCGTGCGATTGGGCGTGGTCCGCAGCCCCCAGAGCACAGAGTCGAGCTCCTCCACCCAGTGCTTGTATGACTCTTTCAAATACCGCACTAGTCTGGTTTAATGCCGCTCATAATAAGACCATTGGCTCGTTCGACTTGACCATTTGTTTGTGGGTGATAGACGGAGGCATAATCAAGCTTAATGCCCAGATTGGCGCACCAATTTTTCACTTCGTCGGCTGTAAAGTTGGAGCTGTTATCGGTGATGATGCTGTGTGGAACACCATAATGGTGTACAATGCCGGATATAAAGTCTATCACTGGTCCGGCCTCGGTCGTTTTGACCGGTTTGGCCTCTATCCACTTAGTAAATTTATCTACCATGACGAGCAGGTATTTCTTCTTATGGCTTCCACCTTTAAGGGGTCCAACCATATCCAATCCCCAGACCACAAAAGGCCAGGTGATGGGGATTGTTTGGAGGGCAGTGGGGGGAATATGGCTTTGGTTGGCGAAGAGTTGGCATCCGGCGCAACGTTGGACGAGGTCCTCTGCGTCTGCTCGAGCCGTGGGCCAATAGAAGCCTGTACGAAAAGCCTTGCTTACAAGGGCCCGGGCCACGGCATGGTGGCCGCCGACGCCAGCGTGAATTTCTGCCAAGAGCTGCCGCCCTTCCTCCTCGGAGATACATCTTTGAAGTACTCCGGTTGCGCTCTTCTTGTAGAGTTCTCCTTCGTGAACCTTGTAGGCTTTAGAGCGCCGGACAATGCGGCGAGCCTCATTCTGGTCCTCGGGGAGCTCCCGCCTGTTAAGGTAGGCCAAGAAGGGTTCTGTCCATGCGGCAATGACTGCCTTTATAAGATGGGCCGACGATGTTATTTCGGTGGATGAGCCTCCGATGACGTCAGTGTGTTCGGGGTCTGGGGATGTGGTCGGATCCGGACTGGTGTTGCCGCTCTCCCCTTGCCACACCACGGAAGGCTTAAAAAGCCTTTCCAAAAAGATATTAGGTGGGACGGGGTCGTGCTTGGCGCCGATGCGAGCGAGGATATCCGCCACTTGATTGCCTTCTCGAGCGACGTGATGGAACTCGAGTGTAACGCCCACGATGCGGCTATATCTCCCACGTGTCGAGGCACGACTTGGAGGCATAACCGCATGGTGGTTTTGTCGCAAGAAGGGTCATCTTCACACAATCCCATGTAATGGACAAGAATGGGATAAAGAGTTGGCTTACAATCGCCACTTCACACAAATAACAAGTTAAATATACATCATCCAGGATACAATCAAGGTCCGACTATGGAACCAAAATAAAAGAAGACACCCCAATTGCTAGATCCCCGATCATCCCAACTGGGCTCCACTACTAATCAACAGGAAAAGAAACGACCCAACAAACACGATCTTCATCGAGCTCCCACTTGAGCTCGGTTGCGTCATCTGCACTAGGATCATCGGCACCTTTAACTGTTTGGAAGTATCTGTGAGTCACGAGGACTCAGCAATCTCACACCCACGATATCAAGACTATTTAAGCTTATGGGTAGGAAACGGGAAGTGAGGTGGAGCTGCAGCAAGCACTAAGCATATATGGTGGCTAACATACGCAAATGAGAGCGGGAAGAGAAGCAACGCAACGGTCGAGAAGCTAGAAGTGATCCTGAAACTACTTACGTTCAAACATAACACAAGAACCGTGTTCACTTCCTGGACTCCGCCGAAAAGAGACCATCACGGCTACACACGCGGTTGATGCATTTTATTTAAGTTAAATGTCAAGTTCTCTACAACCGGATATTAAAAAATTCCCATCTGCCACATAACCACGGGCACGGCTCTCGAAATTTTATACCCTGCAGGGGTGTCCCAACTTAGCCCATCACAAGCTCTCACGGTCAACGAAGGATATTCCTTCTCCCAGGAAGACCCGATCAGACTCGGAATCCCGGTTACAAGACATTTCGACAATGGTAAAACAAGACCAGCAAGACCGCCCGATGCGCCGACATCCCGATAGGAGCTGCACATATCTCGTTCTCAGGGAAACACCGGATGAGAACTTTGTACAACTAAAACCAGCCCTCAAGTTTCCCCGAGGTGGCGCTGCAAAGGACTCTAGTTCGGACCAATGCTTAGAGAAGCACTGGCCTTGGGGGAGGGGGGGTTAAAATAAAGATGACCCTCGAGAGCGCGACTCCCAAGGGAAAAGTATAGGTGGTGGTGAGGCAAATGGTAAAACCAAGGTTGGGCCTTGCTGGAGGAGTTTTATTCAAAGCGAACTGTCAAGGGGTTCCCATAACACCCAATCGCGTAAGGAACGCAAAATCAAGGAACATAACACCGGTATGACGAAAACTAGGGCAGCAAGAGTGGAACAAAACACCAGGCATAAGGCCGAGCCTTCCACCCTTTACCAAGTATATAGATGCATTAATTAAAACAAGAGATATTGTGATATCCCAACATATCCATGTTCCAACATGGAACAAACTTCAGCTTCACCTGCAACTAACAACGCTATAAGAGGGGCTGAGCAAAAGCGGTAACATAGCCAAACAACAGTTTGCTAGGAAAGGTGGGTTAGAGGCTTGTCATGGAAATATGGGAGGCATGATATAGTAAGTGGTAGGTAGCGCAACATAACGATAGAGTGAAACAACTAGCAAGCAAAGATAGAAGTGATTTCGAGGGTATGGTCATCTTGTCTGCAAAGTACTCAGAGTTGTCGAAATCTTGATCCTCGAAAGCGTACTCAATAGGTTCCTCGGTCACGTACTCGTCTCCCGGCTCTACCCAAGGCAAGAACACAAGGAATGAGAACAACAATCAATCATGGTGCAATGCACAAACAACATGATACAATACATGGCATGATATGCAAGGTATGATATGCAATGCATATGCATGCTCCGGAAGGGAAAGAATGATCAAGGCATAAACTTGGCAAACCAAGTATGCCGCTGGAAAGACAAGATGATTTCAGCTGAAATCAATATAAAGATCACCGGAAACGGAGGCACGGTTTGCAAATGGCAAGCAAAACAAGGATGACGAGAAACTGCGATTAACAGCATGATGCCACTTAGCATGCAACAAGAAACTAAGCTACTCCACTCCAACATAGCAACAAAGCATATGGCAGTGATGTACACAAGATGCTTGACAAAACATGAACACTGAGATACGGCTAAATCACACAAGAGAAGGTCCAAAAAAGCATGGCAAAAGTGCAAAAGATATCAGCATCACAGACTTGGTGAAAATACTAACATGGCATAAACAGCATCAGGAAACAATGTTTAGAGCAAGAAAACGACATGCTACAGGAACATATCGTAGAAAATCAAGGCACGACATGATTCTACTAAATGCATAGAACAAAAGACCCTTACTGATCATGAGCAAAAAAGGCACAAAAGATATGATGGCACCCATGTAAACATAACAAGTTTTATTAACAGTTTCAGACTTAGCAGAAAACAGAGCATGGCATAAACAGAATTATGAAGGCAACTTTGCGAGCTGATGCCACTCACCACAAAGCATTGCATGACAATGTAAGCATACCAATAGCAAGATGACATGTTCATGAAGCTAACTATGGCAAGATCAAGTTTATAGGATGCATGGATCACTAGCAACAACCATGTCAATATTGATTAACATGTTAACATTCTGCCAGGAACATTTTATAGAAGTTCTTGATTTTGATCTAGAAGAAATTTTTATGTATTGTGCGGTGAATTGCATTGAAAACCCTTATATTGCCAGTTACATAAAGAAAAGAAAAAAATAGAAGATGAAGAGAATACTAATGAAAGGGAAGAGACTTCCCAATATCCTCCTACTATTTCTTATGATGAATCAGGTAACGAGGAGGAGCTTTCTATTCAACCAATCTCATTAATAAGGAGCTCAAAAAAGAGGGTTATACCCACACATGATGTGAAGAAGAAAAATAAAAGACGGAGAAGCAAAGGTAGAAAGGTATCTCTCCCAAATGATGTTGCTCCTATTACTCATTGTGATGATGATAATTGCTATACTATTGGTGCTATCCATACTATTAATGATGAGAGTGATTATGCTTATGATATGAAAAGGCCCAAGCTTGGGGATGCTATGTTTGATGAAGATGATGTTTTTGAGAATATATTTGCTGCAATTAATGTTTTTCCCAAGCTTGGGGATTCTACGTTTAATGAAGATGATATTTTTAGTCTCCCAAGTTTTGATATGCAAATTTATTATGATGATAGGATACCTCCTACTTATGATGATTATATTGATGAAAGTGGGTTTGGAAGAGTGTCAATATAATCATCTTCAACATACCTCCTAGATGCTGGATGAGGACGACTCCCTCAAGCTCGTCGCCGCCCGTCGAATCGTCTTCAAGCTAGCTCAGTCTCCTCCCAGTTTCACGCGCTGGTGAGTCCTACCCCAGCGTGAGAGTGCAGCTGCTGAGCCCGAGCCCGAGGCAGGAGACGGCACACTTTTCTCATGTGTATGCCGCCATTTCTCTCCCCCACCCCCCCCCCCACACACACAAAGTACTCATCTCAGTTCGCCTACAAGGTGTTCACTGAAAGTTCAACAAGGCTGTAGGGAAATATTACTCTTTTAAATTTTTAAGCTATGATGTCTACTTACCAACTACAAGAAGAGCTGAATGTTGTAGCTGTCAAACCATGAGAACTAGGCTACAAACTTTAGAATCTGACATCATGGTGTTTAATTCATGTTTATCCATGATTGAATCCAATAGTCGAAAGAGAGATATAGAATTAATTTCCTCACTACAAAAAAATACACTTCCGTGATGATACGTGTTTGTCATAGTAGGTCGCGTTTTTTGTCATGCATGTACATCCCATGACAAATTTATGACAGAATCAAGATAGTCATACCTGTGCAGTCGTAGAAGTGTTCCATGACATTACCAAAATTATCATCACGGAAGTGTCCATTTCCATGACGATAAATCGCGCGTCACAGAAGTGCTTTCGTCAAGGGTGACCGACACGTGGCATCCACCGTAACGGAACGCCGTTAAGCTATCGGGTCGGATTTTGGATCCGATAACCTGTTAACAGCCCTGACCAATGGGAAATTTCCACGTGTAAAATTCTGATTGGCCGAAGGGAACACCTGTCAGCTCGTCAGTGGGCCAGATGTCGCCCGTCCATTGGAGGAGACATGCCTATGATACGTCAACACGTGGCTGGGCCCAACAAATGCCCATATAGGTTTAAAGGCCGGCCCAGTCAAAGGCCCGTAGAACTTAATCAGGTACTAGTGGGCCAACGAATAACGGCCTACTTAATAAAGGCCCATTTACGGCTCGAAGCCAGATCTGGCCCGTTAATTGTTCGCCTAATATTTGTGCCCATTTACGGCCCGAAGCCAGATCTGGCCCGTTAATTGTTTGCCCAATATTTGGGCCCATTTGCAGCCCGAAGCCAGATCTGGCCCGTTAATTGTTCGTCGAATATTTGGGCCCAACTACAACCCAGTGACTTTCGGCCTGTTAGAGGCCTGATGTAGACATGGGCCCATTTCAGCCCGGTGTGACTTTCGGCCTAGGAATGGCCCGTGCTGCCCATGGGCCATATATGGTCCGACGGGACATCGGGCCCACTAACGGCCCATGCTAAAGGTGGCAACAGTTAAGCCCAACGTGACTTTGGGCCTGTTAAAAGCCTGTCGCATAATTCGGCCCGTTGATGCCTGTACTAAGCTTTCGGCCTCTTAAAGGCCCATGAGATCAGTGGGCTAACTAAGGCCCGAGATATGTTTCGGCCTGGTAATGGCCCGTGAGCTAACTAGGCCCAAAACGGCCCGGTCTACATTTCGGCCTGCTGAAGGCCCGTCGACGACTAGTGAAAATTGAGGCCCAACATGCATTTTGGCCTGCTAAAGGCCCGTGGTTTCATCTCGGCCGTAACAGGCCAGTACAATATTCAGCCTGTTAATGGCCCAAAGCTACCTGGGCCAAACTAAGCACTGGGTCGACAAAAGGCCCAACTAAAATATAGGCCGGTGTAAGTTTGGGCCTGGCGCAATGTGTGAAGGCCCAATCATTCGGGCCCAAGAAAGATGCAGGCCGGCCCAATTGTGGCCCGCTAAAAACCTGGCCCGTTACAGTCAAATGTTTCGGTCCGGTCGATTACATCTATTTTTTTCAGATAGCGAATGATGGCAGTAACTAGTAGGAATTAAGAACAAACCTACTCTATACAATAAAGAAATTATGACATAGTAACTAATAATAAACCTACACTATACAATAAAGGGTTTAAGGTACATTACATCCATTGGGCATCGAAGTTCGCCACCAGTGATCATAAAGCTCAACGAAGAAGCAGATTACAAAAACAGGGTACCATTGCAGCGTAACAAAAGAATACTGAACCGAGACCACTTCAAAGATAGTTCAAGAAAGGTTAGCCTTGCGTGGGAACAACTGCGCAAGCTGCTGAGCAAGGCTGTGAGACCGGCCTAGCATGTCGGTCATAGCTTCCGGTTGTAGCTGTTTAGCGATGAGGTTCTCATTGGTGTTCTCCGCAATCTTTCTTAGAGATAGGACTTCAAGTCGAAGTTGAGTTGCAGAATGCCTTTCTGCTAGAACTTGGGACTGAAGAATTGAACTGATTCGACAACAAATTACGTGAGCTTGTCATTGTTAGTCTCAAGTAACTTGAACACTGCATCAAGACAAGACTTTGGGGTTGTCTCGCTATCTTCAAGATGTTTTGCCTTCTTTGCTGCAATATATGTTGGGTTTGTCTCACAGCCTTCAAGCAGACTTGTGCGTGCCATCGGGCATATCACCTGAAACAAAGCGAGAGAGATGACAGGTTTTGCGTGTATAAACAAAGATGATAATTGTTACATCAATTCTATCCAATTTCAAATTAGAAAGTAAAGAGTAAGTTCAAAATATCAATAGCATAATTTGGCATTGTTCATAATGCGGGGAGCTTCACCACACTACTGGATTACCATGTCAACATAACAAGCATATATGAAAGGCAAAGAAAATCATTGGATCTATTTTGGATAATGTGCATGGCATGTTGTTCATATCATCAGCCACATCAGTAAGATAAAACAGGAGATGACAAGGTGCAAACGTGGGCTGCTTCACCACACACTGGATTATAGATCCACAAAAAACAAGCATACATATAGGGAGTATTAAGTAATGTGCATAAGGAATTTCTTCTAGATCAAAATCAAGCATAAAAATTTCTTCTAGATCAAAATCAAGAACTTCTAGATAAGGAATTTGGTTTTACAAGTAAAACTTAGAACTTACGGTTCTTACGAACATGCATTTTGGTAGAAACAGCAAACTAAACAGCAGTAAATGATAGGGAGTATGAGCAAATTAAAAAGCAGTTGAGGATAAAGGCTTTAGAAGGACTGACTTACATTAACAGTTAACACCGGCTTTATAATGCCCTTCTCCATGTCAAGGAAGGATAACTCAAGAATTTCAGCACATAATCTTCTTCATAAGCATTGCCTGTACTCTACATTTTGTAGAGAGTAATTATAGATATGATAATACTGGAAGGGATAGAGGATAATGAAGATAAGATGCAGATTGATGCTACATAATCAACTACCAATCCCTGGAAGTAGCTGTTAATGTAAGTACAGTGATAGACCACGTTCAGTCCTTACAAGAGGACTGCAGAGCTAAACCTCTTCAAAAGCATTGGGTTGATTCTAAATTTATGTAAGAGTCCATACGGTCTTATAATGTCCACCAAATGGACGATTACGAGGCTAACATGTGCAGTGATGCTACATAATCAAACAACTATGAAAGTAAGTATGGTCATACAGGGCTAGAGGTACTCACAAGGGCAATGTAGTGTGCAGTATAGTTGCGAGATTCTGTGGTCCCTTGAGAACGGATGTTCTTCTGCTAATAGTTTTGAGACATTAAGGCAAATGTAGAAATGTAGTTCAAATTGTGATGTGATATCATAGACAGTACCTTACGCTGCAGCCGAGACCAATGTGTAACAAGATTATTCCTGTCACCGTCGGATAAATGTAGCACCGGAGACTTTACACAAATTTCGTTCAGAGGCTTGCCATCGAAGTGCGCTTGCGTCAGGTAGGAACGATACTTCATCAATGAGTGCTTGAAAAGCACAACCAACCCTTGCTCGTCATCACAATCCAGTTTGCTCCTCGCCTATTTAAAAGAATGAAATCTTGTGTCTTCGTCGGTGAAAACATATGCAGAATGACCATGAATAACATTAGTACATTACTTACAGCGTAAGTTGCGGAGGAAGACTGAAATTGTTACGTATACGTGGTATAATCTTTCCATGAAGGAAATATCGCACAAAGTTCCCGACAACAACATAAGCCGTCTTCTAAACTGGGAAAAATGGAACATGGGTCCTATTTGCTGCAATTGGGGCTCTCTCTGGTTCGAAAAAGGATTTGGCAACTGGATTTGGTGTACTCTTTCTTTGGAATGGGTGTTTTGCGTCGTCAATTGGTGCTATGTCAAGCGGCATAATCATCTTGTTTGCTGCGCTTGGGGTCTGCTGAGTTGGGGCATCGAAATGACCAGTGTAGTAGCGCTAGAGTCTGCTAGAGTTGGGGTATTTTGTGGGTCAGGTGATATTGCAACTACACCTAATGGGCTATTTGATTTATCAGGTGCCACTACCTTTTCCAAATACTTTGCTTGTGCTCCTCCACGATTAGCAATCGCCCTCTTCCTTTTGAACGTCTGATACACAAGAACAACATTTGAATGGATGAATATGGTATGATGATAGATGGAATATGTACTGAAAATGGATAGGAAGGGCGTATTTGAGGGAGTCCTGGATTAGGGGGTATCCGGACAGCTGGACTGTGTACAACGTCCGGACTATTGAAGCGTGAAGATACAAGACTCAAGACTTCAGATGGGACTTTCCTTGGCGTGGAAGGCAAGCTTGGCAATCCGGATATTATGTTTCCTTCCTTGTAACCGACTCCATGTAAACCCTAGCCCTCTCCGGTGCCTATATAAACCGGAGAGGTTGGTCCTTAGAAGGCCGATCACAATTACAATCATACCATCATAGGCTAGCTCTTAGGGTTTAGCCTCTACGATCTCGTGGTAGATCTACTCTTGTACTACCCATATCATCAATATTAATCAAGCAGGAAGTAGAGTTTTAGCTCCATCGAGAGGGCCCGAACCTGGGTAAACATCTGTGTCCCTTGCTTCCTATTACCATCAGCCTTGATGCATAGATCGGGACCCCTACCCGAGATCCGCCGGTTTTGACACTGACATTGGTGCTTTCATTGAGAGTTCCTCTGTGCCATCGCTACGGGGCTCGATGGCTCCTTCAACCATCGTCAATAACATGGTCCCGGGTGAGACCTTTCTCCCCCAACAGATCTTCGTGTTCGGCGGCTTTGTCCTGTGGGCCAATTCGCTTGGCCATCTGGAGTAGATTGATAGCTACGCCCCTGGCCACCAGATTGGAATCGGAAACCTGAATTACACGGCAAATATCCGTGGAGACCGGATCGCCGACGAATTCGTGCCTATGCCAGGAGCACCGGAAAGTCACGACGAGCACGGCTTAGGCCTGCCGTCGGACAAAGCTCGGGCTATCACCCCCGCAGTAGCCTCGGACCTAAATCCGGAGCAGGCCGCGTTGCATGTGGACGAAGGGCTGGACCCTGCCCCGCAGGTCGCACACTTATCGACGGTGGAGCCGAACACGGGCCTTACCTCTGTGGTGGCCTATGACTCCGGACCCCCGGATTCATATCCGGATGTTGAGTCCGGTCCGCGCACTCCCGAGCCGGTCGAGCCAGGTTGGGCTCCGGTAATGGAGTTCACCGCCGCTGACATCTTTCAGCACTCGCCCTTTGGCGTCATGCTGAACTCGTTGAAAACTCTCTCTTTGATAGAAATTTCTGGGCCAAACTATGTCCGGTTCGAGTGGGAAGCAGGCGACGAAGAAATTTGTTGCCCACCCACCACCCACTTCATAGCCACGGTCGATGATTTAACAGAGGCGTGCGACTTGACTCAAGACATCGGCGATGCAGACGGCGATGCAGGAGAAGATTCGGAATCTATGGGCGCCGGACTTCCCCTCGTCACGACATATACATGGTGGATATGCCCAAAGAGGACAAAGCGACAATCGGGCGATAAAACCCACGGACAAAAGCCAAAGCGACGGCGAAGACGCCGTTCTAAGTCCAACAACAGTAAAAATAGTGACAAGAGCGCCCGAGGATCGATACTACAATCAACTCCGAAGGCAACAACGACCATACGGACCCAGCGATGGAGCAGGGCGAACCAGGTCACCCCGAACACAGTTCGGAGCAGACGCCCGAGGACAATGATCCCGACGGACGAGGTCATCAAAATGAACCAACACAGGAAAACAGTCCGGATAATGATGAAATCCCGGAAAAACACGTGGAACGAGATAACATCCACAGAAAGCTTATGGCCATCGTAAGAAGTCTAAAGAAGCAGAAGCAACGGCTCAAAGCCGCACAGGAAACGCTCAACCGCAGATGGAATAAAGTGCTGAACCTTTGAAGAAAGATACGGCGATGATCGCCATACAAAGAGCTATCCAAAACGCAAGCTACTGCCAGAATTTGTCGACGAAGCTGTACCACTTCATAACCGCAACAAAGTGGCTACCGACGCCGCGCACGATCCACATGAACACCTGAATAAGAAAGCCGACGCCGTCAGGTCCATTTATGAATCCAGAGGGCGCACCCCGACGAGGGACTATGGTCACCAAAATGATTACCAATCGAATACCAATCCGGAATAAACACCGGACACACAACAGTCGACGGCATGCCACAGCACGTCCAGATACAGAGGGGCTGCTCACCCCCTGTGCTTTACCGATGAAGTACTGGACCATGAATTCCACATGGCTTTAAACCTGTGAACATAGAGGCATACGACGGAACGACAGACCCAGGGGTCTGGATCAAGGACTTTATCCTGCACATACATATGGCTCGTGGGGATGACCTTCACGCCATCAAATACCTCCCCCTCAAACTGAAGGGACCAGCTCGGCACTGGTTGAAAAGCCTCCCCGAAAATTCAATTGGGAGCTGGGAGGAACTCGAGGACGCTTTCAGGGCCAATTTTCAAGGGACCTATGTCCGGCCTCCGGATGCTGACGACTTAAGTCACATAGTCCAATAGCCCGGAGAATCCGCCCGCAAGCTTTGGAACAGATTCCTCACTAAGAAGAATCACATTGTTGACTGTCCGGATGCCGAAGCCTTAGCGGCATTCAAACACAGCATCCGTGACGAGTGGCTCGCCAGACACCTCGGCCAAGAAAAGCCAAGGACAATGGCAGCCCTAACAAGCCTTATGACCCGCTTTTGCGAGGGAGAAGATAGCTAGCTAGCCCATAAAAGCACCAACGACCCCAGCACATCCGAAATAAGGGATGGCAACGGGAAGCCACGGCATCATAAAAACAGACGCCAAAACAAGGAAGAGAGCCCGGATAACACGATGGTTGATGTCGGATAAAGGGGCTCTCGACCTAATCAACAAAATAAGCCATCTAAAGGCAGCAAAGAGGGACCGTCCGGTCTGAATAGAGTACTAGACAGACTATGCCAAATTCATGGCACCCCTGACAAACCCGCAAACCACACACACAGAGAGTGCTGGGTCTTCAAGCAGGCCAGCAAATTAAATGCCGAACATAAGGGAAGGGAAACACCAAGTGAAGACGAGGATGAACCTCGCTAGCCAAACACTGAAGGACAGAAAAAATTCCCGCCAGAGGTTAAAACAGTGAACATGATCCACACGACTCACACATCCATGAGGAGGCACGAACGCGCGCATAGTGACGCACTCGATATAGAGCCCATCATACTCACACCTAACCACTGGATGCCTTATCCGATAACTTTCGATAACTTGGACGACCGAACTAGTATTTGGCGCGGAGAATCAAAGGCCTTGGTGCTTGACCCGATAATCGATGGATACCGTCTCACCCGCGTCCTTCTGGATGGCGGCAGCAGTCTCAATTTAATATATGAGGACCCTGTCTGCGGGATGGGGATAGACCCATCCAGAATTAACCAAAGTAACACCACCTTTGAAGGGGTGATACCAGGCATTGAAGCCCACAGCAGAGGCTCCGTCGCACTGGAGGTAACATTCGGCTCTCCAGGCAACTCCAGAAGCGAAGAACTACTCTTCATCATCGCACCCTTCTAAAGCGACTATCACGCGGTGCTCGAAAGAACGGCCTTCGCCCACTTCAATGCATTGCCGCACTATGGCTACCTTACACTTAAGATGCTCGGACCACGTGGCGTCATCACCGTTAGAGGAATAACAGAGCGCTCGTCACGCGCAGAGGAACACGCGACGGCCCTTGCGGCCGAACTATGAGTGACCTCAAACATCAAAAAATATGACCAGTCGTTAAGACCAGGGACACGGTTAGACGAGTCCGGTAGCCCAGATCGAACCAGGGCACCGTATATGTAATCCTATAGTGGACACCAGGGGCTATAAATACTTAATACGTCCCCACACTTGGCTCAACCTTATAGGCAGGCCAACATCCTACACTTTTATCGTCCATCGCATACTTATGTTGTACTCTCCTATGAGTTTTCCTTTTTCCACAGACAATGTTCGCGCGATACCCTTCCAGGATACGGCACAACGGAGGCAAAGGCGCAGACGTGCAGCACGTCCCCGTTCAACAGGTTTCTTTTTAGATTAAGCCCCTGTGTAAACCTTTTCTATTGCCTCTTGTTGTTTAACCATCCCACGGGTTCCATACCCACAGAGGATACTGCCGTTTTTGGCATCTCGCCATGACAGATTAATGCCCGTACCTGGAAACACAGGGTTTATAATGAATGGGCATTCTTGAGCCCGTCGGCTATTATAAAGTCCAAATACCTTCGGGAGTGTTCGGCGTCACGAGTTTGGCCTTATATGCAGCAGCTCCGAATCATGTCTTTGGTCAAATTTTGGGTTTGCCCGGCTCCTGGGTTTGCCGCCTTACGTTCTGTTATTATCGGCTAAGGTGGCCAAAGGAGAACTACTACAATTGTGCCCTGGTTATTCCGGATGAGCACCTCAGTAGAGAAAGCCGAAAACTGACTGTCATGATACAACGAGAGACTGTTCAACCACTCGAAGACTTATCGGAATCTTTAGGATCCCTCCGCATTAACGAAGGACCATTTCCCGGTCACGTACACACGCGCCCGTATTCAGATGCACGCGAAGGTACAAGGGCCTACATAGTAGCCCCAACATTAGACTCCCATGGCTAAGCGAAAGTGTTACAGCTATATAGTCCGGTTGCCTAGTTCGACATGCGATCACCTCCTTCATGGACCAAGACGTTGGATCAAGTGTGATTAAGCATATTTTTTGCGAACATCCCCGCATTGCCTGCGTGGAGGATGAAGCCAACGACTGCTATCTTTCGGATTAAACATTCATATATATATATAAACGGCCGCACAGGGGACACAACAATACTTTCAGGCAAAAAGTATAAATATAGCCTTATAACCAAACTAACATTGTTTTTACAATGATTCGATTCATCACTCGAACAAGACATTCTTCGAGCACTGCGCCTCTATTAGGCGGGCATCTTCTGTGACCTGCGCCAAGTAGTGTCGGCGGATATTGGCCCCGCGGATCTGGCTCGCTATAATGGTGGCCTCCATATCTGTCCAATAGGCTTTAACGCAGGCAAGAGCCATCCGTGCACCCTCTATGCACGCCGTCCTCCTCATGGCATTGATTTGAGGCACGGCCCCAAGGAATTGCTGCACCAAGCCAAAATAATTGTCCGGCTTAGGCCCCTTCGGCCAAAGATGGTCTATCACAGCCCGCATTGCAAGCCCGGACAGCCTGTGAAGCTCCGCTACAGCAGCCATTTTGTCACTTAACGGCAGCGGGCGAGTGGGAGCATTGAATTGCGACCAAAAAAGATTCTCCACTTCCTTATCACCCTGATCCTCGAAGAACTTGGCAGCGTCAGCCGTTCTCTTCGCCAAATCCGCATACGCGTCCGCAGGACTCCAGCTTCCATCCAGGGGAGCGTACTTCGGATCGAAATACTTCTTCCACAGCAAGTTGGAGCCTCCAGCCGCAATTTTACCGGCCTGTTGAAGTTCCTCCCATGCACCCCTGAGCGTAGTTCGTATTTCCTTGGTGGCATTACGTGCTTTGTGCAGCTCGGCCAAACTATCCTTATGCTCCTTTTTAAGGAGCTCATACCAGTTAGCGGCATTTCTCAACTCCACAGCCATTTCGGCTACCTTTTCCTCGCTCGGTGATGAGCAGCCTGTTCGGCTCTCAATTCTTCGGCCGCCTTTCGGGAAGCCGCATTGCTAACCCGAGCTTGTTCCTTAGCTTGAGCAAGCTCCGCCCTCAGGGCCTCTACGGCACTAGCACCATCTGCAGTCCAAGCATACTACATCAAGATCATTCCATCTTCATATTTTCTCTATACAAGGGAAGGCATGACACATACCTTGTGATTTGTCCAGCCGCTCATTCACCAGTGTGATATCAGCATCAATCGATCCAATTTGCCTCGTTAATTCGGCAACTTCAATAGACTGGCCGGCGTCCGGACTCACAGGTACCTGCACACGTTTACAGCACTATCATTGGTTTATGATCCCCCGTTTGCCGCCTAGGGCGGGCAACCAGAGTCTCAGGGGCTGCTATCTATATGGAGCACACCTAGCGCGTGCCTTACAACCAAAGAAATAGTGAATTCTCCATTACATACCTCTAAGCCTCTGAGCAGGCTTGTGAATGCTTCATTCAAACCGCTGGTAGCGGATGAAATCTTCTTGAGCACCGCGCTCATTAATGAGTGGTGCTCCTCTGATAGCGCAGCTCGCTCCAGTAGGCCCGTCAATACGTCCGGCCCGACATCGAACTGTGCCGGACCCTTCCCATCGCCCCTCGTGGGAGCCAAATTCTCTGGGCTCAGGGGGGCTGACGCATTGGCTTCCGGCTTCGGCAGATCTGGACTCCTCCGTGACGACCTCGGTGTCGCCCGCTTCATGAGCCGGAGCGGTGGGTGGGGTCTCGCTCTCCATCATCTCCGGAGGCAGATCCCCTGAAGACGAACTCTATTGAGAAGGGCTGCTAGCCGGACTGTGAAAGACGAATCCTGGTTATTGATCTAGGAGAAACGCAGTACCTTCAAATCAAAAATTGACTTACAGCTCGGTGGAGGGCTGGCCCGTTGGTGGGCACGATGCGGTGAGGGTGCCCGTCGGGGCAGAGCTCCCTGGTGATATCTTTTTCACTGGTTTGGGCATCTTCGTCTCCGAGTCTTCGGAGGCAGACCTCTTCTTCCCGCGCGGGGAGGAGGCCTTAGCCCCCCTTCCCGACTATCCTCCTTAGGGGAGGTAACAATTCCCCCGGTTCAGATGCGTAGTGTGTGGAGTTCGGTTTCTTCGTTATTCCCCTTGTCTTTCCCTGAGGGCATTCTGCTGAGTACCCGGTCAAGCATCTTGGCCATGGTGGGACCAGGCGAGCCTTCGGGAAGTGGCGCCAGACACCTGATTATCTCCGCCTTGTTGAGCCATTCCTGGCCACGGGTGATTTTCAGGATAAACAATTATGACAAATACAAAATACGGTGTCCGGTATCAAATTTACTTACTTGGGTATCTAGGCGATTGCAGCTTAGGCCCGCATCCTCGGTGGTGTCCGGACACTTTACTTTCGGTCCGAAGAATAATCTGCACATCCCTTCGAGCTTTAGGCCGAAGAAGTGCTTAACAGTCCGCGGACCCTCTGGATTGAACTCCCACGTCCGGAGAGGCCGGCACTGGCACGGCAACATCCGTCGGATTAACATCACTTGCATTATGCTGACAAGGTTAATGTCCCTCTCAAGAAGCTCTCGGATGCGGCTCTGCAGGACTCGTACATCACCAGCGGTCCCCCAATTTTGTCCTACGTCGGTCCAAGATGCTAGCTGTGACGGAGGGCCCGAGCGGAACTCAGGAGCAGCCACCCACTTTGTGCCTAGGGGAGCCGTGACATAAAACCACCTCCGTTGCCATACATCGGATACTTCTGGGAAAGAACCCTCTGGCCATGGCGCGTCAGCATTCCTGCTTATTACAGCACCTCTACACTCCGCGTGCCGCCCCTCGATCATCTTCGGCTTCACATTGAAGGTCTTGAGCCATAAGCCGAAGTGTGGGGTGACGTGGAGGAAGGCGTCGCACACTATAATGAACAACGAGATGTGGTGGATAGCATCGGGAGCCAGATCGTGAAAATCCAACCCATAATAGAACATGAGCCCCCTCATGAAGGGATCGAGGGTGAAGCCCAAGCCGCGGAGAAAGTGCGGGACAAACGACGCACTCATTGGGCTCCGGTGTGGGGATGACCTGCCCTGGGGCAGGAAGCGGTGTTGGATGTCGTGGTCGGGTATCCGACCTCCCTAAACTTCGCAATTTCGTCCTCTTGAATTGAGGAGGCCACCCACCTGGCCTTGAGGGCGGATCGACATGTTGGAGGATCAGGGTGTTGAAGCTTGGGTTTGGTGTTAGAACTTCGAGATGCGAGGAGGCGCGAGGAAGGTGGAAAAGAGGTATAGGCCTCGACCCTTTTTATAAAGGGGATGAATATTAGGAGTCCTTGGTGTGGCCGTTTGAGGCTTATCTAAAAACACGCGGGGTAATACCAACGACCGTCATGGGGTCGCACGCGCTCGTAATAATGGAAAGTCCTGTAATAAGAGGAACACGATCTCTGCCTCGACGGGACGTGCCAATAAAACCGCCTCGTAACACGAGTCGTTGTGGGGTAGGAAACGCCGGTCCGCGTTGGACCAGGCCACGATGCAAGGGCACGATGCCCGAAGATTGCCAGCGGATCGGGTTTATGCTATGTGAAGATCATCTTGCAGACCCGGACACGGTCTACGTGTTCGATAATTACCTTGGAGTATTCGGAGGAGGAACCCGCCCTGCAATGCCGAAGACAAGACTGCGCGCCCGACTCATCGTCATTGAAGCTTGGTTCAGGGGCTACTGAGGGAGTCCTGGATTAGGGGGTATCTGGACAGCCGGACTGTGTACAACGTCCGGACTATTGAAGCGTGAAGATACAAGACTCAAGACTTCGGCCCGTGTCCAGATGGGACTTTCCTTGGTGTGGAAGGCAAGCTTGGCAATCCGGATATTATGTTTCCTTCCTTGTAACCGACTCCGTGTAAACCCTAGCCCTCTCCGGTGCCTATATAAACCGGAGAGGTTGGTCCTTAGAAGGCCGATCACAATTACAATCATACCATCATAGGCTAGCTCTTAGGGTTTAGCCTCTACGATCTCGTGGTAGATCTACTCTTGTACTACCCATATCATCAATATTAATCAAGCAGGAAGTATGGTTTTACCTCCATCGAGAGGGCCCAACCTGGTAAACATCTGTGTCCCTTGCTTCCTGTTACCATCAACCTTGACGCATGCATCGAGACCCCTACCGAGATCCGCCGGTTTTGACACCGACAGTATTCACATACACAATGTGTAAACTAAGCTAATGGCAGTCCAACAAAGTAGAAGCCATGCAAAAGCATCAGTTGCAAGATATGTGCGAGCAATGTAACCTTGGAAAGTTAGAGCAAGTACCTTGATGGGTGAATAAGATATGGCATCTTCCTCTGACTCCTCCACTAGGGAGCTACATTGACTTAGGTATCCCTCTAGCCCAGAATCACTGTTAGGATCATATTCTGAGCATGAATCTGTAGGTGGAGAGCGTTTGCATTGCATTGCATCCAGACTTGATTTCGGTACCTTAGTGCCAAGTTTGACAGCCATGGCATTGTTCTGCTTTATTCTTTTCATGCACGCAAGCTCATAATCATGATGATGCTGTTCAGAATCTGAGATTCATGAAAACATAAAAAGTAGTCAGATTATCTATGGAATGCATTGCGGATTCAACTCGGAGAGTGTCTCCCTATAAAACCCTGCATATGCAAAGTTCACCTCCCCAACCGTCTTGACGGACCACACACGAAATATAAACCCTTATGTCTCTATAATGAGACATGCACACATTTCAAAACTGAAGTAGGAACATTAGAATCATATGAAATTCGTATTTGAACAAATAAACTAAGAAATTATGAGTGGCGTAATGTTTAGCTTCAAGGGTGGAGTGCTGGTAGTGCAACACAAAGCAAGTAGGCAGATTGTATTCCATGTAAAAGATCGAAACCTATGTAAAAGCTGGAAATGACACTTTCTTTCTATACAATGCAAAGTGTTAGTTACCCACACATGATGGAAGAGATCACATAGAGAAATACTATTCACTCATGTCTCACGGTTCCAAGATTTAGAAACAGGGTGGTCCACCCTAAAAGAATATTGACAACAAATATGACAAGGCAAGCATAGATGTAGTGAATCAATCATTTACTTGTGAGCTTATTAGGACAAGTATGCAGAATTGTAACTCGATGAAGAGACCGTCCAAAATCTGAATGAAGAAGTTTGTCTAGCACTTATTGTTTGCAACTAATCGGCGTGAATAATTGGATATTATATCGAATGAGTAAGAAAGACAAGTAAAATTGTCAACAAACCTGGCTTATAGTAGTAATCTGGGTCAATGTCACTCGACCAACAATCCAAAATGACTAGTTTACATTCCGAGGGCGAATTTTGAAAACCCTGTGAACTTTAGAGGTACTAAAGATTGCGAAATACATCTGAACCATTAAGTGTAGGTAGCACCGAGCACACAACAAACCCTAATGACAGTCCTGCCTAATGAGTAATGAATCAATTAGAAAATGGGTGATGAGGAATGGCTCTTTGAGTGTTGAGGACATATCTCGGGATAAATCGGGTTGGCTTGGTGGGTGCTGCATGCTGAGCCCTGAGCAATTTGGGAAGGTAGGCACGACAGCGCGCCTGGGCAGCGGTGACGCTGTTGGGCGAGCGGCTCCTGGCCTCCTGTTAGTTCGGCGTCTCCTCCTAGAGTCATGCCGTCCGGGGATGGCAAGTCACGATGAGGCAAAGCTGGGTGCAAGTAGAGATCGAGCGCTTGAGCAGAACAGAGGGTAATCGGGGCCTGGGACGACCCAAAATCCCAGGGTGGGCCGGCCCACCATGGGCACCCTGAAGAGATACACACCCGAGTGGCGAACATGCATTTTCGAAACTAATTTAGGAACATTTAGCTGACCAATTAAACAACTCTATTTTAATAATATCATATTCGTATTTGAACAACTAAGCTTGTTTAGCTTGATGGGTGGAGCAGTGTTATTATGACACGAAGCACGTATTCTGATCGTATAGTGATCATAAAAGGGGGAAACTCTAAGCATATTTTTTTAGCAAAAGAGGGTTTCCCCTCCGATTTCTATTAAAGAAACCACCACGGAACCAACATGATCAATTAAACCGTATTATGGCTGTGCCATGGCAGATTTGAAGCTGCAAACTGGAGAAATGATATTTAGCATCCATTGTTTGCTTCAAACTAAGAACTAAATTCTAAGAGCTGAAAAGAAAGTAGAGTAACCAAGTTAATATATATTTTCTCGTTGAGATCAAAAAGTTGAGGAGATATGAAGTACCACCTCTCTTGCGGCACCGTGTAGGCATCGGGGGTGCGATGGCTGTCGGTGGCGTTGAAGCAGATCTGCGACGGTAGACGGGTGCATCGGGGGATAAATCCCGTTGCGGTGGAAAAGAAGGTCGTGTGACGGCCCCGGCAAAGAGGACGACATCGCCGATGAAGCGAGAGGACGCGATGCAAGGCTATTGGTCCGTCGCCGTGGATGAGAAACGACCATCTCTAGCAGTGGACAACGCGGTCTTGGTAGGCGCTCCGGCATGGTGGAGGACGGTGGCGATGGGTGTGGCGGAGGATGGCGGCGATGGATGGGGTGGCGGACGGAGGCTGGTGTGGGGATGGTGTGTTCTAGCGGGACGGTGTATGAATGGGAAAATGGAGGGAGAGATACGGGGAACCATGTTTTTGGGACGCTACTGCGAAATATGGGAAAGTTCTGAACTTAGCCCCGTTTAAAATTTGGACGTCTCGTCGGTTGGGGATAGGACGGTAATCTCGCATCTCGCCAATATTTGCCCAGCGATTTGAGGCGAGGAGAGGGTGGTTGGCGCCCATGGTTGGCGCCACGGTGTATGAACGGGCTGACAGTAGGGCGGTTGTGTCACGTCCGAGTGAAGTTACAAACCTGCCCCTATTGAAAATATTGGCCTACATCGATTTCGGCCGAGTCGAGTTTGTTTTGCCGCCCACCGTGTATGAATGGGGAATGGAGGGAGAAACAGAGGTCTTTCGGATGAGCTTGAATCAAATGTGTTTTGCCGCCCATGTTTGATGCCCACCGTGTCGGAATGGGCTCAAAGGCGGTCGTGTCACGTCTAATTGAAGTTACTAACCTACCCCTATTTAGAGCAGTGGAAATCGGGCCGATGGATTGTCCGTGTAATGGGTAGACAGTAATTTCCATCTCCCAAACACTTGGCTTCGCAACCGACGTGGAGTGGACATTTTGCTGCTTCTTCCAATTTTGGGACAATAAGCATCCACGTTTACCACAGCAACTAAATTCGAATCCATTTTGTATTCCTATATGAATCTTTATAAATCATTCTATGTGTTTTATATATCTTCAAAAGGACGACAAAGATGTATTCCACATCATATATGAATATGGTTTACAAATGCCGATACTCAAATTCAGAAACTAGAATCCAATTTAAGGTGAATTGAATATTTGGAACACTTCATGTCCAACTCAAATGTCACACGCAGCATAATGTGTACTCCCATTTAGATACGTACACAAGCGATGTATCAAGATTCAAATACCGAGTCAATCAACCAAGAATGTACAGAACTAACGGACATATAAACACTTATAGAGTATATGGATCAATAATATCAACTAACATACATAAGCCAGGCATTGTACTTTTTTTTGGCTACAACAACATCCTTTTTTTAGCCAGCATCTTGGCCCTTTCCGATGCATGCCTCTTATGGTCCATCTATACTACTACTATTGCTGAATGCACATTCAGCCCGATTAGCATATTTGTAGGTGCTGCACAACAATCCAAATGAAATGTCTCCGAGTCTTATCAATTAATACAGACTTGTGCTCAAATAAAATTACAAACAAAAAAAAACAATTATTACATGATCTCTAAAACAAAATTTTTGATTGATTACATGAACAGACAACACAAAGTTTATTCAACTATGGAAAGAACATTTCACCTATGATTTACCAAGTAGGAATTTAATTTCCTTTTTCCTTGAGACCTTAACAATCTGGTCAGTCTCAGCTTGCTTCGTTTTGAAATCCACCAAATATTTAATGGTTGTCTTGAGTACTGCTTGTGATTGTGTTGTTTGCTTCCTCAACATGTCAACTTCATCTCTAAGTGCGTAAGCGAATCTCTTTCTACCACTAGTTTAGCCTCTAGAGCATCAGCAGTTGGCAATTCATAATGCACGATTGGGCCGGTGCCACTGCTGTGGGATGATGCAACGTCCATGGGGACCTCGCTCTTTGATCTTGGGCTAACCTGTTTTGCCATTAAAGTTCCGATTGGATTCAGAAAAGTTGAAGTTAGCAAAACATCTCAACTGGGAGTTATAACAGCAAACCAGTTAAACAAACAAGGAATTAAAGAGTTTCAATTGGATGCTGAAAAGTAGTTATTAACATCATTGTAACCCGCTGTTGTAGCAGCAATGCAGTTAAACAAACAAGTAGATATTTAAGTTAAGGCAAACAGGTAATTCTTAACAGTAAGTATCAAACACATAGATAGGCGCAGTCTACAATATGATTAACAGGCTGTGCCATTATGTAATCAGTAGAAAACTAAATTAAGCCAAGCAACGTAATTGAACAATTTTGCAATAAGTGGCTAACTAAAATTCGAGAAGCGGTAACTGAACTTACGCTAGTTCTTTATGCAGCACACTGCAACTTCTTTTTAAACACAAGGTTGTACGAAGGAGTCCATGGCATCAATTGCTTGGATACGCAGTCCCAATACTTCTTTCTTCCCACACTGCATGGGTAAGTCGAATGGTTAATCTGGTAAGATGGTGCATCCTTGATATGTTATATGAGGACGTGTAATCAGACTAGTTGTAGCCAAACACATCACACTGGCTTTTACTCTATATTTCATGCGATTATTTTTGGCATATCGAGATCTAAGCAATCTACAATAGGATGAAAAGACTGGCATCCTTCACATTATTGGCAAACTCAGTTCATAGAAACAAGAAATTCAACCATTTTGTGGGTAAAACAAAAGCGCCATTGGAATATTTTTCACTATCCAATCATACACGCAAAAAGGGGCGACGCCACCATAGGGGCTGGTATGGGCGGCCGCCTCAGGTGGCTGGAAAGTGTGCACCTAGTTTGAGTCGTCCAGGTTGGCCCATGCTAAGTTTGTTCGTCCCAACGCATACGAGCAGGCAATGTAAAAAATGAAGAAAAATGTTTCAATTTGGATGGGCCAATAACATAAGTGCAAGGCAGGCCTTATAGCAGGCTCATGGCCCAAACGAGCGCCTCCCATATCGATCGACAGCAGGAAAAATCCCAATTCATTCGCTCCACCTCCATCTGGTTCGCTCCTAACCTAGTCGCTACCTGGACAGACCGACACAGCACTTCCTCGTGGCCTCGTTGGAGGCGGTCGCGGGCTTCAAGCAAGCGGAAGGACAAGAAGATGAAGATCCAACCACAGGTGTAGCCTGTGGGAGGCAGCGGCGGCAAGCACGGGCATGGCATCGAGCTTGCGCAAACGGACAGTCGCAGCTTGCAAGAGTAGCATGCGCAACGAGTAGGTACATCACATCCCTGATTATATCTAATTCAACTCTTCAATTTTTGGCCAATAGTTAAACCTGACGGTGTTGTAAAACTGCTTGTATGTAGGGAATCTATGAGAAAATGAAACCAATTTCTACTTATTTTATAACTCCCCAATCAATACTGAATCGATGAATCTGATGTATCTAATCAAGTTTCCGTGCAAACATACAAGCTCATGTTGTTCTTGAGCTCAAGTGTCTAATGAACAGATCGCTAATGAAGGATTTGATGCAAACATTTTACATGCTCCTGGTGATGAACATATAGTGTCAAATGAGGGATCTAATGCAAGCATTTTGCAAGCTCATTGAAGGATTTAGTGTCTAATGATGATCTACTATGTTGAGAGAGACAGATATTTGAAGGCATTGATGACAAGCAAATTATAGTGCATTTTCATAGCCTGAGGAAACGTCGAGGCTATCTACCAGAAAGTCCCTGTATCATGACAACATAGCATAAATACTTTTCTAATCTGTTGTTTGAAACTATTGGCATACTTGTGCAGGATAGATATATTGATATGCAGTTTGCGCACTGGTTATACGTGCAATTACATTTCGATATTTTCAGCCAGAGAACGAATAATTCAAGCAAGTACAAACCATGTTTGTAGTCCTTGTACACCATGTTGCATTTTGTGTTTTTTGGTGCTTGCATCATTTAGTGTTTATAAGCTGAACTACTTTGGATCATTAGCTGGTTTTCAAAGTGCATGTAGCTTCACATTTCTCAAGTTATGTTGATTTCCGGAGTGCAAGTGCCTTCGTATTTTTAAGCTAAATATTCGCCCTGGTAACTTGAATTCGTGGATCAGCCACTGCACACAAATCATACACGAATGCCAGTACGAATTAAATGAAATGCAGGGACTTACGCTAGCTCGTTGTGCTGTGCTCATCGCAGCTCTGCTTGCGCTTGGGATGTTCCATGTACAAGTCCATGTTACCACTTGCTTGGATGTGCAGGCCTTGTGCTCCTTGCACCCCCTCTGCATTTTTGACACGGCGAATGGTTGATCAAATAAGAGGAATCGACCTTGATGTTGTACCGAGGACAGTACTTACAAGGTTATCTGGTGTGCGGGATGTGTACCAGATCCCGTAGTGCCGTCATGCTTCGCTAAAAAAAGGATTTGCTTGTTTCAGATGATATCTCCAGAAGAAATAAGAGTTAAAGTCAGAGTTGCATAGGCGTGTAAGCTAAGAGAGCAGTGAAAGGATATCCAAACATCGTCCGAACAGTGCACAAGGGAGTGATGTGTCGATACCTAGTTCGGGCCGGCGTTTGGGCATGCTCGCCTAGCTAGAGTGCAGGTCACTTCAGAGCCGTTGAGGGTGATGCGCTGGCATTGGCTGGCCTGTGCACGGATGCAGACCTTGAGTGGCAGCGGAGTGCTACGATGTTGTGGACGAGACCGTTGGTGAAGCCCCAACGGCCTCGGGGGCGGAGGTTCGACGATGTGCTCGGTGAAGTAGCCCCGGTGAGCTGGGAGATGGCATCGGTGAAGCGCACCTGATGCAGTGGAACTCGGTGTTTGTGAGGCACGTCG
This sequence comes from Aegilops longissima, assembly GCA_021605205.1. Classification (NCBI taxonomy): domain Eukaryota; kingdom Viridiplantae; phylum Streptophyta; class Magnoliopsida; order Poales; family Poaceae; genus Aegilops; species Aegilops longissima. The sequence continues at coordinate 544,768,531 of CM038678.1, read as the reverse complement.
GTTGTGGTGGCCGACATTGTCGGTGGACTACCCCGTGCGGTGGACGAGGGCGTAGATGAGGTATCTCCGGTGCGGTGGTGAAGCGCGACCGTCGTCTTCATCGTCGTCGTCCGGCACAGAGGTGGGGAACAGTGGGGAAAGAGACAAGCGAGGGGCGATTCGAGGGTTGGCGGCAAATTAGGGATTTGAGCAATCTGGGCGCGGAAGGGGACGGTGGAGAAAAGAGATTTTGCAGGGCTGGAATTGGGGCGCGGATATTTCAATCAAAGCGTGGAAGCGAACTTATATTGTCGTCATCCTTTTTTGGGGGAGGTGGGTGGCTGGGTGCTACGCGTCCGTCCGACACACGCGACCACCCCGACAGGACTATGCTTCGGTGCCTTAAGGCACCTGCCTTTGTGTCCATGACATGTGGGCCCAACAGGTTGCTGGCCCACATGTCAGTCACCCAAAGGCATTTGCCTTTAAGGCACCGAAGCAGCGTCCACCACGACACGACCCTGGTTTGCCCGGTGCGCCTACATTTGAGAATGCAAACGAATCTTCTTTCATTTACAAACGATTCTGTATGTATTACCATGGCCGTGTTTTCCTTGCAATAATTAGTCATTCGAAACGAGATACTCCGTCCGTTCACTTTTGTAAGTCATTTCAGACTACTTAAAATGAACTATTTTGCACATTGTCTGAAATGTCTTCAAGGTCTTATAAAAGTGAACATAGGGAGTACTATAAATTAATTAATGAGGAGTTATTTGAAAAAAAATCGAAACGGTACCCACGCTAACGTGGATTAGAGTGTGTGTCACATAATTAGTTATTTGAATTAGAGTGTGTGTCACGTAGTTAGATTTTTGAATTAGGGTGTGTGTCACGTAGCGATCTCAAATTCTAACATGGATTTCGCATTTCACTGTATCCACGCTACTTTTTTAATACAAATTCATATGTATATGATGAACACCATGGTAGTGAGAAATTTTTTGGATGGATCCAAACATATGACCTACAAAATAGCACAACAAATTGAGTCAATGTAAACTTTTTGAAACTTAGTATGGCACGAATTCGAAATAATTACCCATATGCTTGGTCCTCGGTTCAAATCTTACAATGTACACCGAATTGAAACATCGATATTATGTCTCGTACTATGTACATTCAAATGTTGTTTTAGCCCCCCTGCGAAGCGCTACATACTTCCTGTATCGGTCAATCTTCCTCTCCTAACCACCTTAGGAAGCTATCGGTTTCCAACACACGTTCATTCTTTCTCTCCATGTTTCGATCTCTAAGTCTCTCAACTACACAACCCCTTTTTCCACTCTGTTACCAAATGTATTTACCTCACACACCCGCCATTGCACCCCATGCCGAGCTCTCTCTCTCTCCCCCTCCCTCTCACCCTCTCGCGCTAAATACATGCATTGCCTATCTAGCCCCCCCCAACCTCTCGTGCGCACGCAAGCACGTTGTATATCTAGGTCACTCCCTCGAGACTGTCTCACTCTTTCTTCCACACAGTGGGCCACACTCGCTCAATCTCGCTCTCTTTATCTGAGTCTCGTTTAACCTCGTTTTCTTTCACACACAAATGATATATCTCCCTCTTCGGGCCTCGATCAACACACTCTATACTCTCTTACGCAGATTGTTTATCTAGGTCAGTCCATCCAAGCCGCCGCCACTCTTTCGACCTCATGGTGGGCCACACTCACTCAATCTCTCTCTCTCTCTCTCTCTCTCTCTCTCTCCGTATGTCTCGATTGACCTCGCTCTTTCTCGGACAAAAACGATATATCACCATGTTTGAGCCCAATTCGACCTATTCACATTGTATACTATCTCACGCACATCGTCTATCTAGGTCACTCTCTCTAACCCATCTCACTCTTTCGATCGCACGACGACCCTATGTGATCGGTTGACCTTGCTTCCTCCCACGCACAAAATAAATCTACAGGTCTATGACTGGATCATCTCTCAAGATCTATCTTACAGCCCTCACCCTTGCCAAAAGCTCAATCGGACAATATCTCTCCAGAGCATATATATTTGTTCAATGAATGTCGGACCACACTCACTTTGTCTCTCTATCTATATGTCTCTCGATTGACCTCGCTTTCTCACACCGTATCTTCCACGCGTTGAAGCTACTACCTCTTCATCCCTCGCAAAGTCGGAGCTATTTACATTGCGAGGGGCACTCCAACCTTGGATTAATTTGTGTAGGCATTTATTCTGGTCGGTTTAGATTATATTTTCGTAGCATTCGGCCCACAACTACTCCAAACACCATTGCAACCCACGCAACTCCCCTAGTTGATTTCCCTCTGGCTCGGTCATCGCTCTCTCGCACGTCCTTTCTCGCCTTCAACGTTGCACCATGGTATTATTGAAAAAACTATGTTGTTCTCTTTAATTATTATAAATAACCTACAAAACTACACACCGATAGTCCACTTGGAATGGAACAAATTTCGACCCACAAATTAAAGTGCTACAAACTACACACCGAGGGGCCCACATGTCATGAAACAAATTTGGACCCATATACAAATTAAAAAATAAAGGATGAGGATCGAACATGCGACCGGGCCTTCAAGCCGCACGTCAATAGGCAACATACGTAGAATAGCAATGTTTGTTGTACCCCCTTTGTTCACATAATGTTTTTATATTACCACAACCTAATTAATGGATAACATGTAATATTATTTTTAGTACTATTTGCCTTCACTTACTGGTGGGTTCCATGTGTGCTCTCTCTCTCTCCTCCCCTTTTGCGTTTAGACGCATGGGCAAACACGAAGAACTCGCGGGCGATGTTGCCGTTGACCATATCTGGACGCGTTCACAAGTCACGGCACCAGTTTCACGTACTAGCAACACTAGTCAGTGTGTACGTGCAATGCACGTTAATTTGGAAGTATATGAAGTGCATGCGGATATTAACTAATAGGATATTATTTGCGTTTTGTCATGTGATTAGCACTATTTTTGGCATGAAATTAACTGCACGCTAAACGTGTTGAGTGCTCGACATTGAAGCAGTCTTGGTCGTGGATGACAAGGAATACATGTGGCTTGATGACGTTTTATATTTAATTATATACGGCTCTAGCAGAACATTCAATCGATCAAACCATATATTTCATTCAGTCTGACTCCGACTTTAAATTATACGACGAACGATATAAAATAAACGGAAATGATAAACGTTCGGATTTTAAGCATGGCAATCCAAACGTTTTTCATGGCAAATTTAGATTACACGGCGGCGGGGCGTCTCGCGGTGGGAAGCGGCTCCTCTGCCATGCTCTGTGTGTCGTCGGGCCACTGACCGACGGCGATGGCGGCGTCTTGCGCCGTTGTTGGCGTACTCCTGGACGTTGGCCTAGTTTCAAGGAAGGCCAAAATTTTCTGGACTTCGGAGCGAGTCAACTGGCGGGAGGAGGCGACTGGCGTTGGTGTAAGGAAGCGGCGATCGCGCCATCCATGCCGCTGAGGGCACCGCACCCGCTGGGACAGGCGCTGTTAACGGCGCGGGCGGAGACATTCGTGTGCACGGCACCGCACGGGCGCGCACGCTCAGACGCGCAGCGCGCGCCGGCAGGTGCATCGGCACGACGGCACGGCGGCGCGCGATGCTGCACGCGCAGGCGCATGCGCTGGCAGGTGCACGCGTGAAAGTCGGCGGGGACCTCGTGGAACCCCGTGGCATCAAGCTCGGCGACAATGTGCGGCTCCCAGCCCATCAATGCCACAGGGATGGGCGCTGGCACAGTCGGGGCGACGGGAGCTGGAACGGGAGCAGGGACAGGTGCGGCGTCTTCCCGCAAGGCCAGTTCAAGCTCGTCCCAAAGCGCCTTATGTTCTTGAGACTCTGGCTAGGTGTCTTCCTTAGGAAACTAGAACACTAAGGGCAGACCATCGTGATGCGGCATGGCGTACGTTAATGTCAGGCTAGTTGGAGGTAGAAGATAGGAGAATCGGAGAGGAAGAGAGAGGATTGTAGCGATACCGGGTAGTGCGGGGTTGATTTTAAACTGCGGCACCGGCGACATTAAAAGTGGGAGCAGTTGGGACGACGGTGGGCGGCGAAGCCTGGTAAAAGGGCTCGCCTCCCGGTGAGTCTGCACAGTGGTCTGCTCACACACCTCCCTGACAGCCGGCGCAGCGGTTTGCTCGCACGCCTTCCGTCGATTCACACGCTTGCTGGGACGGCACCTGCCGATGAGAAGCGGGGACTAGTGGCGGCACGTAAACGCCCACGGTTTCAATAGTGAAAGCGTTCGCCTTAACGTGGCAGGTCTTTGTTCCAAAATACCTTGGCTCTTCATTTGTGCAACTTGTCATAAGCAGCTTGTCTCGAATTGAAGAAAAAACTTACGAAGTAATATTTGTGCCATATCACGTGACCATGCTCAGTTTCAAGAATTTATGCTCACTTTTGGATTTTCTGAAATTTAAGATCCAGGATTCGAAACAATATCATAACTTGCATCATGCAATAAATTTTCAAGTCGTACATCTGTCCTGTTGTATTTCTTAAGAAAGGATTTGGTCAAACATTTTGCTTAGTTAGACTTCAGACAAGTTATATATGCAGAGTAAAAGGATAATCCCTCCATACCAGTGCATTGCCTGATATATTAACTCAAGTATTAGGCACGAACAAACGGGCTCAATTATGTGCTCATCCTGGTGTAGTAGTAGTAGTACTAGGCAATGCAGTTGACGGGTGACCTTGACGAGCGGCGACCGAGGGAATTGAACCGTGCTCGGCACGGTAGGTAACGTTGTCTAGTTAGTAAAGCATCCCTCCGTTGTTCATCGGTAGTCATTATGGACTGGGCACATGAGGGGAATTTCCTAGGGCTGGAATTCTGGCCGCCAGATATTTCGACTTGAAACGTCGAGGCTCGACTGGTTGGGGTTGCCTAATGTGCGTACCACGCACGCCACCGAAGGACACGAGCCCGGTTTTTTTAGGATCAACACGAGCCAAGGTCTGGCTGGTACGCCGTTGGGTCCTACCATTCGAGAATACGAAAGGAACCTTTTAAATTGCCGAACGAATCTATGTGTATTACAATACCCGTATTTTCCTTGCAAATACTAATCTCAACATGGTAATTGATTTATGACGAGTTGTTGAATTAGAGTGAGTTTGTGATATAGTGATCTCAACGTGGATTTCACATTTCATGGTATCCCTAGTAAGTTTTCCAATGCAGATTCAAATTTAAAAGATGAACAATACGGAGGTGAGAAAACTTTGTATGTATCAAGCATATGACCACACACACACACACGTAGACACACACGCATCTAACACAACAACAATCCAATAAGTATAGTGCATCTATTTTTCCAAACCATGCATGTATGACACGAATTCAAAAATACTCCTTCTATTCCTAAATACTAGTCTTTTAGAGAGTTCAACAAGTGACTACATACGGAGCAAAATGTGTGAATCTAGACTCTAAAATATGTCTATATACATCCGTATGTGCCATTCCATTTGAAGCCTCTAGAAAGACTAATATTTAGGAACGAAGGGAGTAAAATGTAAGACATCCATGGTCCTCAGTTCAATATTTAAAATGAACATGAAACTGAAACATGAATATTAAGTCTAGTACTACAAGACATGCAAATGTTGTGTTTAGGCGGAGCTATGATTGTTGGGGGTCAACCCCTCGACCTTAGATAAAATTGTGGAGCTCTGTTTAGGGTTGTTTAGATTATATTTGTCCCCACCCTCCGAACCACCGATTGGTTGTGCACCCCCACCCCTCCTCCCCGGGAGAATATCATGTGCCCCCATACCTTAGATGCTATATGCCGATACGAGTTGCTTGGAGCTTGTAGATCTGAGATATAGCAGCTCACATGATGTGTCTTAATATTTTTGCAGGAAACCTTGATGCGTTTGAGAATTGCACAAAATTTGTACAAAAACTACTTAGACACCCTTTGATCCCATATCCGACGACCTCGAAGCTCGTATCACCGTAGCATCAAAGATGAAGGAGGACATCATATTCTCCTGTATGTAAGAATATCATGTGCTACCACACCTTAGATGCTTTGGTGATAAGCTCTTCGGAGGCGTTGGATTTCTGACCCAACACCTCCTCGGTTGTTCGAATGGTTTTTTGCAGAAAAGCCCCAAAAGAGTTCGGCCACTGCTTACAAGCACAAAGACTGCTCAAATGCCATTGGATCTCAGATCAAACGACCTCCAAGCTCGTATCACCGTAGCATCCAAGCTGCGATAGCACCTTATGTTTTCTCGCACGGAAGGGTATGAGGTGCTCCCGCACCGTAGATTCCATGGTGATACGAGTTCACTGAGATATAACAGCCCACCGTAGGAGGTTTGAATGTTTTTGCAATATACGGCTAATAGAGTTTGGGAAATGCGCAGAAAGTACAAGTACTACGCATGTGCCATCTGATCACTGATCATACGACCTAGATGCTCATATCGCAGTAGCGGGTAATTAAGCTACGGGGAGCACCTAATATGAGCACCGGGTAGCCGTTGGATCGAAGATGCAGCGGCACACACGAGGCCTGAATGTTTTATTTGCAAAAAAACCTTTGGAGAGTTTGGAAATTGTGCATAATTACAAAGACTACTCCCAAGCCATTGATCTCACTTCCAATGGTGTAAAACTCGATCACCATAGTATCTAAGCTGCGGGTGGATGTGATATTCTATGTCATTGTCATTTTTGTTCGTAAACTTGCAAAATACGATAACTCGTGTCGTTACTTGTCTAACCGCCGCAAAGTGTTTGTTCAAAAAACCATCCTACACTGAAATATCGAACAACACACGGGGTCCCACTTGTCATTAATCAAATTTGGACCTAAAACTAACAAATCTGAAAGACGAGATTCGAATCGCAACCCGGACTACAAAGCGTAAGTCGATAGCCCTAAAAACGAACGGTTGTTGGCTTTGTCCCATAACTTGATTTTATACAGACTTGCGCTTGAGTAGAGTAGAGGGAGTGCCTCGTCAACATGTGCATGACCGTTGTCTCACTTATCGGTGGGTCCTGTGTCTGCGATCTCAATCTCTCTTCTCTCCATTGTCTAACCTTTGCACGGGCACACACGAAGAGCGGCGCTAGCTTGCCGTGGTGTTATTACAACTAAAAAAAGCTTGGAAAATAGAAGAATCGCCTAGAACAAGAGACATTGTGGCTGGTTGAGACGGAGCTAACCACATCTATCCTCCGTGCCACGTTTGCATGATGAAGCTGTGTGGCTAGTGGGGTGTTTTCGACCGACTGTCCGGGTCCCGAGGTCGAACCATAGGTACTACGTCTGATACAGTATATTTTTACACGCACATTTTTCCTCCGTGCCGAGACGTGGCACACCCTACCGCGCGGTTTCGGGGTCCTCCCAGGTTGTGCACACATATATTCTTCCTGACGTGGGACGCCCTACCGCATGTTTTCTGGGTCCTCCTCGGTCGTAGCGCCGAAGCAAGTAAATGAGTCGTCAAATCACGAAAGACCACCTTTCCCGCCGAGTACATCAGTGAAGCATGGTGGCTAGCTAGTTGGGCTAGTTCGACCGATTAGCTAGGCCGCCGCCACATTTGTTTTTTCACCCCTTTTTTTATCTACTTGTCGGCATGTAAATTTAAATATCCACCACAGCATTTCTCTGGTGTTTGGGTGCGGCAGGATTTTTAATTTTTTTGATTGACGGGAGCAGGCGCGGCAGGATTTTAAATTTTTTGATTGACGGAGCAGCGCGCAGCAATTAGTCATGATGACTCCGCTGTAAAACCCACTGCTCCCTCGATGTGAGAAGTCGCCGACCGTGTGTTTTACCATGGTGAAAACCAAAAGATTCACCGCCCCTCCGCCTTCCGTGGATTGCATTGCCTTTCAGCCGCTTTTGCCCCTTTGCTTCCTCTCCCCATTGCTTCTACCGGTGCCATGGCGGCGCAGCAGATCATGGAGTCCGAGGTGAGGCGCCGACACAGAGCTCCATGCCAAGGATGCGGAGCTCGGGGCCAAGGACGGAGCTCCGTGAGCTCAAGGAGGAGAGGAGTGCCATGCTCCTCCGTTATGTGCGGGAGTTCACGGAGCTTCAAAAGCGGCAGGCGTCCACCACAATGATGCTCGAGGTGTCGGAGGCGTTGCGGCAGAAAGCGGGAGATATGATAGGCCGTCAGGGGAGCCGGCTGGAGCGCGAGTGGGCCGATCGTGACGAGGTCCAGGATCGCTCAGCCACTTGGTGAACCAAGTTGCCATGCACGTGTTGCGGCTGCGCGATGCCTACCGTCGTGCCAGCGTGACGATGTCGGCCGTCGGGCTAAACCCATTCGACCACCCGGTCGACTTCAACGAGCTGCGGCTTCCTGACCTGGTCTCCTTCTTCACCTATATCTCCGAGGAGCTGAGCCGTCTCCGCGCGATGGTGGGGGCTAAGCTGGACAAGGAGGGGTTGCGGGCTGCCGTCGCCGTTGCCGGGCTAATCCTTTCAAGGCTCCGCCACCGAATCCATTCGTGCCATTGACGCCGCTTTGATGAGCTGGCTCCCGCGACCGGAGCGGGCTCATGGGCGGTTGCACCCTACATCACCAATGTCGTGCGCCTCGAGAAGCATAGGGACTTCGGTGGTGTTTAGGCGCCCTCTGCATGGGCATGTCCATGTCTCGGCGCAACATGACCTTTGGATCAAACTCAGACGGTGCAGATCAGTCATCAGAGCACAAAGCGTGTGGGTGTGTTTGGTTGCATTCTCATCTCAATATAGTTGTTTCCTCTTCGTGTATTTTTGTCAACCTACTAGTGTGGACTCCTGCACCCTTCATGCACTCCGCCAAACACCCAAAAGTGGGTCGAGAAGGGAACTTTTGCTCCCATCCCGTGCACCCTTCATACACCCTGCCTAACACTATTCGTGCTTCATATGGTTCATGTTTCGTGGAGTACTGTAGCACCATACTCTCCGTGTGCTGTGGACCTAGTTCTGTTAACATTGATCTCATCGTTCATTCTCGACCGGACAGTCGAAAAAGCGGTACTATGTTACATATAGGAGTAGTTGACATGCGCACAACATCCTTTGTTATCGTCATATCTTACTACACTAGCAACAAGATTGTGTAGTACTGACGTATGAACCACTGCACATGCCTAGTAGTAGGAGCATTGTGTATGTTCAAGTGGCTGCTGTGTTTCGCACTCCTCCGTTATAAGAGTGGAAACGCTTGTTGTAATCATTTTTTTCAGAATGAAAAACAGTGGACACGCTCTACCATGCGGATCCTCCTCCAGCCATGCACTAAATTACTCACTTTCGCCGATGTGTGGGACAGCCAGCACCTGGGTCCACCAGCCATGCAATAAATTACTCCGTAGTAAAGTGACGGTAGACTACCCCGATCGAACCGCCGCAGTAATGCCCAATGAGTCGTCAAATCACAAAACCCCCTCCTTTCCAGCAGTAAGTTGGACGGACAAAGCAACCATCATTTCACTCTTCTCTCTCAGCTTCCTCTCTTGAAGAAAACCCCCACTCGCTTTGCTTCTCCATCATCTCGTTCCTCCTTTCACTCTTCTCTCTCAGCTTCCTCTCTTGGATGGATGCCGGAGCACCGGCCGACGTGATGTCTATGGCTCTGGCCAAAACCGTCGAGGCTCATGGTACGAAGAAGCGCAAGCACCCCGCCGAGACTACCTGAGACAAGCTCAAAGCCATTGCCTGTCCAAGCCCCCTCTCCGGATCCCTCATTAAGCAAGTCCGTAATGTCTCTTGTTGACGATCTTTTCTCGATCTTGATTGTGTTTTTCATCTAACACGCAGTACTAGTACTGGTAGTACAACTTTCGGGTGATCTTGCATGTGATTTTAGTGTGCCAAATGATGGTTCTAAATTCTCTTTTGACCAAAACATGCGAGAGGTTGACACTGATTTCTTATAGATTACTTTCAACTATTTCCTCTCGTCCCAAATTTCTTGTCTTAGATTTGTCTAGATACGGATGTATCTAATACTAAATGTGACTTGATACATCCGTATCTAGACAAACCTAAGACAAGAATTTTGGGACGGAGGGAGTACTTTATGAACATCAATGCTACCTTTTAAGAGGGTATATTTGCCTCAAGAACTTGTGTTATGGATATTGCATGTAATCCTCCGCTCTCATGCCTTTGAAGACATGTTCTAGTGTCTTTGTTCACTCATTTATGTGCGATATGTAGTCATATATGGAGTATAATATCAAAAATCATCTTATATTTCTGAACGGAGGTAGTAATAAAATATGGTTTCTGTTTGAAGTAGAACCAGGTCCGCGGTGGAGATAAAGTTCTCAAAGTCATGTCGTGTGAACTGGAAGACCTGATGATGAGTTCTACTGCTGAACTATCCAGCTGCTGTGTCCTTGTCGCCACGTGCCCTGAACTAGTGTTTTCCTGTAGCATTGTTGTCGCGTGTTCTCGAGGCTGTACTTGACCACAACAATTTCTGGTTGTGCCTTCGACACTGAAGGGTGTGGTTCTTGTAAAGCTTCCCAACAAATCTGATGCGGCCTGTCTTCATCATCATGTTTATGAGTGGAAAGACCACTCTGTTAGGTTCTCCAAGGTTGACAAGATGGTGATGGTGCATGTAGACATCTCACACGAAGTCCATGGCCTAGTCAGTTATGCGGGTTTCATCCCGTAGATCGGTGGCAAGAAATAGTCTGCAGAGTTTAGTTAGTGCAACTTTGCTTGTCTGTAGTAAGTACTATTGTTCAGTACTTGATTTGTGTTTGTGAACCCTGTATTGTTTATTAGTACTGCCGCTTTTGGTGTGTGGTCAGTCCTGAGAACGGTCTATGTTAATGTCTGTCCACTCAATTCAGTCTGTATATTTTGAAGTATCCAGATCATATTTTTTGTGAGGACGGTTTATCCATTATGGTTACACTCCAATATATGTATGCATTGCAGGGTTTATCGCACCCACCAGGATTTCCAGTCCCATGGATGTTCGGTCCATACGATTTGTCACGACCTTTGGACTGTCCTGCTTGTGGGAGTAGGGGGGGGCCCTGCATGCACCATCAAGTAAATCAATCTTCTGTTTAGTACTTCAACATAGTGATTTACTGGTAAGGATTCACTTGTGTCACATCAAGTAAATCTTATTGATTTACTGTCTAAATCTTGTTGATTTAATGTCATGTTTTCTTTCTTTTCCTGCAATTTTACGATGCAGGTTTTGCCATGTGACATTCATCACAGAATAGACCGTTTGGTTTGCTCTACGATGGCTATTTTTGCAGGTTTTACTTCTTATGTCGTGTCAGTAACAAAGGCACTGTCCATCACTTATATTATCGGAAAAATTGGATCACCGTTGTCCGAGTACAAGCTGAATCCCTATGATGAACTGCAGTTTGGTTTCACAAAAACGCCACAATTAGTCCTTCTTGCGTTTAAAAGAATGAAGAAAAAAACTGGATCATGGCCACGGATCCTAGTCAAGTTAGAAAGCTGATCATAGGAGACCAGACACGATCGCCGTTGCCTCACACAGATCGATCACCGGCAGTTGCTCTAGCACTGACAGCGATAATGCAGCAGCTCGGTCCGATCCAAATGAGGATTGGGCACCGACCGCGTCGGATCACCGATCTACCGAGGATCGGGCATCGACACGCACCTGCTCCGACACCGCACCAGCTCTACAAGGAGTACCATCTCCGCAGCAGAGCGGCTTCGCACCTGCACCAACACTTGCACTTGCATCTGCTTCCAGAACGCAGCGGTTGCACCGCAACAGATCGGGCTGCAGTTCGCACTTCATATACCAAAGTCCTTACAAAACCGACATGTCCACCTTCTTGGTAAGCATTGGCCGCCCAAGTGCTTCGTTCTTTTTTCTTTCCATGTTGTTTCACATGATTCACTGTGTTGATCTAACTGTTTGGATATGTCTTCTTGTTTGCAAACAGAGAATTCCTAGAGCAACGATGGAGTCGTTCAACAATCCGGGCGACCGCGGCCAAGTTTCTCTTACCATGCGCAACCATGGTGTGAATGAACCTGCTCAATATACCGTAAGTACAAAGGATGGTCGCATGATGATTGATGCTAAAGGATGGTCAAGGTTCAAATCTAAATCATATCTTGCGGTAGGGGATGATGTCAAAATCAAACTTTCTCGGCAAGGAGAGCTGGTCCAAATCAACTTTGAAATTCTTCAGTAGCAGCACGCAACTGCCGAACTGATCTATCCTCCGAGAGATTTTGATGCAATAATCTGGCATGGTGAAACAAGTGTCCTGTGTATAAGTAGTACGACAAGATTATTTATCACATGGTATATCGTTGATAGAATTGCAACTCTGATTGTTGGTTAGAACCGCTGCTCGATTTCATTCCAACAGTTGCCGTGCTTTATTCAATTTTGTGTATTCGCCTTGCGACAACATCTAAAACTAGCGCTGCATCGATCGCTTGCAATATGAAAAGCGCCGAGGTAGAACACATGGGCCCCAAACATGCAGGGTCGGCTCATGCCCAAAGTCCGAACCGTGAGCCTATCTCGAGTATTATATTCTCAGCTGAACCCCCATAAAAAGTTGAACCCCATAATGCCCGTATGCTGCGGAGGGAGTATATTTCTTGGCAAGGTGAGCCTGTGATATAAAAGATTTGTATATTTCTTTACAGAGGGAGTATCTCTCTGTCAAAAAATATATTTATGTGTAACCAGTTACTCCTGTCTTTCTACTTCCTTTCGCTGATATGTGGGGCAACCGGCAACGGGGTCCACGAGCCATATGCACAAATTAGAGTGCACAACTTCATGGTAGACACACCCCGGTCGTAGCGCCGCAGTAATGCCCAATGAGCCATCAAATCACAACCCTCCCTTTCCAGCTTAAGTTGTAAGCTAGACAGATGAAGCGGCAATATTTCATTGGGCCTGAATCCCCTTCTCCCTCGTCTGCTTGTTCAGAGAAAACCCCCTCTCGGCGATTGCATAGGGTTTTCACATGGAGAACCAGGTACGAATTCTTCATCCATCCCTAATAAATCCAAGTCCCTTGGTCGCAGGTAATCCTAGGATGGCAGCCGCCGCCGTTGATGCATTTTTCTTCCTACTGAATCTAGTGTGTTTCATTTGCAGTGCCCAAAGTGCGAGTACCCTACAAGTTTCTGCGCCCTCGGCGAGACGCCACACTTGTTCCTTCTCATCCTAACACAACATTTTGAAACGCGCACAGTATGTTCCTATAATCCCCTTTTCTATCTGGGAGGGTGGGGTTTTTTTGAACATCTTGTGTTCTCATATTATTTTTCCTGCAGTGTATTATTTGCTCTGCCAGAACACATGTACTCAAGATGCTCGGCCTTGCCATAATTGAATACACTAATTTAATGGTCACAGTGAAGACAAGCCATGGATATAAGTTCCGATTTGGGTTCATGAACCAAGAAGATCGCTGCTTTTTTATGGCGAACTTGGATAAACTTTCTCAAGTGTTACAGATGAAAATTGGCGCATTTAATGTTGATGGAAATAGCAGAACCTGGTCTCATCTTCACTGCGATCTTCCACCCGCGCTGCTCCAATTGTTCATCCATGTTAGTTTTGTATCTGGTTCTTTCTTGTTGCCTCGATTACTTCTTAATCCACCTATTCTGTCTAACTAATCACAATTTAACTTTAGAAGTAGCAACAAATCTCTCACGAAGATGCTACTTCTAACTAATATTTTCTTATAATTGGTGGCACGTGTAGGTTTTTTTCCAAAGTTAAGCAGTCTGCTCGTTTGTTACTCTGTAATAACTCGGCTGTTACTAATGGCACTGAAGTTGACTGGATCGACATCCACAAGTTCCTACACTTTATTGATCGTCTTGAGGTCCTTGTGGGGCGTTTAAATGGTGGAAGGCCACGTGGGATATGTGTGCCACTGCTGCACTCGTTGAACAGGTCCAACTGTGTTGAGAAACTTATGGTACGAGCTTTTTTCTGTTATATATGTTGTTCATAAACTATTGCTTATACACAGTTTTACAGCTGTGATCTTCTTGAAACAGGAACTGCCGAGTTCTATTGTTCCTATACAGATGCCTGACCATGGTCGGGTCAGACTTGTGCTTGGTCACAACATGATGTTTATGTCGACCTACTCAATTCCCCTTGGAGTTGAAAAGATACTTATTCATGGGTAGTGTCAAATAATGAAGGCCCGTCCATCTTGGAGAATAGGACAGAAGATTATGTTCATGCTTTTCCATGGCTCTAAAGCGAATATCCTGTTTATTGACCACATTGCGAGATGAAGCCGCTTTCAGAAGGTTGTGGATGCACGGGGTGGCGCCTGGGCCTTGTCCTGGGGCTTGGCGGCCTCACCCTTGGTTAACTATAGGCAAAGTAGCACTATTTGAGGCGTGCTTTGTACGGTTGAACCTGTATAAGTACTCATACTGCTTTCAGCTTTGGTTGTTAAGTGCCCCTGCTGGTTTCAGTTAAGGTTGTAAAGTACTCCTGCTGCTTTTACAGTCTGTCGTGTTTCTTCACCATGTCTTCCTCCACCGCCAAAACCAAACCAGTGCCGGGGCCACCTGCTTCCGCCTCCCACGGTCGGGCTGCGCCAACAAGACGATCACCGCCCACCGCCTCCTAAATCGTTAACGCCGACGTCCTCCACGCGCATTGAGTGCGCTGCCCATGGCGCCGCCCTCTCGCGTTGTCAACATGGTCAACAAATAACAGGAATCGGCTGTAAGTACATGGAGAGGATGACAAGAGGGGCCCACCAGTCAGCAGATGGAAAAATAAAATGCTTCCTCCTAGTGTTTTCCTCGACATCCGGGACCCACGACATTGTGAGCGATATAGTCAATAGACAAGAGAACAACACAAGATCGGCCGACACCGGGACGAGCTACTCGAGCAATATTTTTTTGTTTGGTATTGTTGAGACGGAGCAGGTTTGAACTGGTTGTGGCCCATCTAGCCTGTGCTTATATTTTATGTTCACCATGTGACCAGCCCAGCCATTTTTTCTTTGTGAAAATAAGCCCAGTTTATTTTTTCTCAAGAATACCCAATCCAGGCCTACTTATTTTCTATGCCCCGATGGCTGCAACTCTTTCAAGACGCACGCAAATCTTGAAAGTAATATGAAATGGGTTGTAAATATAAAACAGATGACAAATTGGCAATTACTTTATAATTTCTGATTTTTTCACATTTTCAGATTCCTATTTCACTGGGCATTAACCTAATTTAAATATATCTTCAAAGTGCTTTAAATCTGGCTCAACATTTCGGTATTAAAATAGTTTGGAACCCACAGAATATGCGAAATTGGCCCCGCCAACTAAAAACGATCGCAATAAATTGCATAAGAAGTTGCCATGAGCTATATATAAATTATTAAAAAAGAGGGAGTGGTCTGACTTGTGGGCTTGTTTAGTTGACGCGTATGCAAGATTTTTTAGTTATTATATACGCCAACAAACGATTCTAGCGAGACGAACTGTTGGATGTCAATCCAACGGCCGTCGTGTTTCTTCAATCTCGATCTTCTTGCTCCACCCGCCAAAGCAGCGCCGGGGGACCGCCGCCTCCGCATCCTGTGGCGGGTCTTTGCCGCCAAGCAGCCTCGGCGCCCCTACTACTCCCACCGCTTGCTGGGCATCCTCTACTCACCCACACCCCTGTTATTCTACGGCGACAAAGAGACTCACACCGCAGCTTGAACCGGTGAACCTCAGATTCTCTCTCGCTGGCTTCCACCGCGTCTTCCCCGATTCCGCATCGTCCCCTTCCTAGGCCTCTCCGTCGTCCACCGCCGTGGTGCTCTCGGCGCGGCGTGGTCAATGTGGTCAACGACCGACTTCCATCGGAAGAGTAATGTACGTGGAGAGGCTGACAGCTGGGTCCACGGCAGCCGCAAGGAAGTGCCTCCTTATTACGTGGAAAATAATTATTCCTCCACCTGACAGCAGGGACCCACTGGACGGGCCACCAGTGTTTCGCGAAAAAAACGTTTGCCCCTGACTGCTGGGACCCACAGGACGGGCCACCGTATTTCGCGAAAAAAATGTTCACACCGCTGTCAGCTCGGACCCACCAGAAGTGCCTCCTTATTACGCACAAAAAAATAAATACACCCTGCTAGCTGGGACCCACCATGGTGGGAGGATGACTTGTGGGGCTACTAAGTTGACTGGGATGGATGCCTTTGTAAACTTTAGTCAATATATGAACGATTCTAGCTCCAGTGACCGTACGATGTCCATCCAACGGCCGTAGTGCTTATTCAACCTCTGGTCTTCTTGCTCCACCGCCCAAAGTAGCGCCGGTCGTGCCACTGCTCCTGCCGCCCGGTCGGCCAGTGATGCCATGGAGGCCTCACCGCCTCTACTACTCCCACCGCTGGCCGTGCCATCCCTCTACGCACCCACACCCCTGTTATTCTCATGGCGATGGCAGCCTCACACCGCAGCCGAACGAGTGAACCTCATACTCCTCACGCTGGGCATCCATCGCCGCGTCTTCCCGGCTCCGCCGTCCCTTCCTAGGCCTCTCCATCGCCCACCGCCTCGGTGCTCTCGGCGCGGCGTGGTCAACGTGGTCAAGGAATGGCTTCCATCGGACGTGGATCAGACGTGGAGAGGCCGATACCGGGTCCAGGCCGCAGCAAGGAAGTGCCTCCTTATTACGCGAAAAATAATGATTCCTCCACCTAACAGCTAGGACCCACCGGACGGGCCACTGTATTTCGCGGAAAAAACGTTTCCCCCTGACTGCTGGGACCCACCAGCTTCATCTTCGCACGCAAGGAAGTCCATCCGGGCAAAAAAACGATTCGCCCCCCTGACTGCTGGGACCCACCAGCTACACCTTCGCACGCAAGGAAGTTCGTCTGGGTAAAAAATACCATTCACCCCCTGACTGCTGGGACCCATCGGCTACATCTTCGCACGCAAGGAAGTGTGTCCGGGCAAAAAAAATGATTCGCCCCCTGACTGCTGGGACCCACCAGCTACATCTTCGCACGCAAGGAAGTGCCTGACAGTCGAGACCCACCTGGTCGAAGCGTACGTAGCGTTGTCATTCTGGTCGCGAACGTGTACGTACATACTGGTCGTTGTAGAGGCGCGCACATGTCGTAGTAGAGGCGCGCATGTAGCATGTACACGCACGTCAGCGCCAGGTGCAAGAAAGAAAATACGCCACGTATGTGTACATACGGGCGGGTCTCGAACGCCTACTCGTGCATACGTACGGCCAGGGCTCGTGTACATGGTTGGGTCGGAACGGAGAAACAGCGTCGTCGTCGTGTTCATGGGGAGGCAACGGAGTGCGTCGTGTCCATGGGGAGGCAACGAAATGCGTCGTGTTCATCGGGAGGCAACAGAACGCGTGGGAGCCAACCGGCTGGGTCGGAACGGAATGCGTGGTCGTGTTCATCGGGAGGGCTTGGACTGAACAGGCGATGGAAACGAGGCCTGGCGTACCGCACAACGGAGGAAACGGACCTCCTATGTTCAGAACGGGGTCCTGTTGATCGGGAGGGGTGTGGCGTACCGCAAAACGGAGGAAACGGACCTCCTACGGTCAAATCGGGGGTGGACGGGTGTGGCGTACCACAAAACGGACGAAACGGACTTATGTTGGAGCGCTACGGTCGAAACGGGGGTCCTGTTCATCGGGAGGGGTGTGGCGTACCGCAAAACGGACTCCACGGGATATCGTTCATCTCCACCGTCGACCTCCTCCAGCCTCCACGGGCTATCGCCGACCTCCTCCACCTCCACGGGCCTGCTCATCCAGCCTCCATCGCGCGCTTCTCCACCGCCACCGTTCAACCACCCTCCACCGCTCACTGCTCATCCAGCCCTCCACACCACGGGTCCTGTTCAACCACCCTCCACGGGCACCCTCCACCATCTATCGCTCATCCAGCCCTCCACACCACGGGTCCCGTTCATCCAGAGGTAAACGCCACCGCCATCGCTCATCCAAACCCCCCGCAACGCCACTGCTCATCCTGTAGCAACATCGATCGGCTTTAGTTAGCAGCATGGGAAGAATCGCCGATCGGGTTCGCTTAACAGCCATCGATCGATCGCCGGGTTTAGTAACACGTAGCTCGCAGGCAATCGCCGGGTTCGATTAGCCCAACGCCTCACTCGGTTCGCTTAGAGCCAGCGCGCCTCGCACGCTGCAGACGTGTACGAGAAACGCGACGCTCGTCCCCGACCTCCGACCGTAACTGAACTCCCAAATTTTCCTCCCCTCGCTTCTACCATGGTTTTTTCGTCATGGACGGCCCAAAGAATGTCATGCAGCTGCGCTCTCCGCCCGCCAGACTTAAAAGCCCATTTTCTGTCATGATTTTTTGTCATAGAAGTAGGAGCCCACCACATCTATGATGATACCGGGTTTTGTCACAATTATCGTCATAGAAGTGTCATATGTATGACAGAATTTTTTTTTCGTTCGGCCCAAAATGTCACGGATGTGTTTTTTTTTGTAGTGCCTAGTTGTGTTTCGCATGGTTCCATCCAATAGATGCATACTAGTGGAATCAGCTCCATTTGTTTACCAGGAGTCCAGACTGGTCAATTTATGAGTCGCGTTTCATGTTTAATGCATATTTCTGGTTCAAGGAATGGGATCGTACTTAGGAGAACAGGACTGGGGCCTAAGACTCCCACAGAAGCTATTAGAACATTTTTCGAATTGACCATCAACAACAAAGTATGGCTTATCGCCCTAGGACCTGGTCTTTGATCAGGTCAGCCATCCTTACGGAAACAAATCATTTCCTTAATCTGATACCTTGTAAATTTAAACCCATTCTTGCAAGTAGAAGGGAAATAACTTCTGAATTTTACATTGAACAGTCCAACTGTATCAACATGACCACCAACTATGTAGTTTCCGCATACTATGTCGACCACGTGTATGTGTCAGCTATAGTCTCATGTTAAATTGCAAGTTTATACTTTTATCATTACGGAGGTGTTGTTGCTGATTTGTTTTATCTCTTGAACGATTGAACAACTATTTACTTCTTTACAGTCACACATATCCAACTGGAGTGCTATGGCAGTATTATTAGCCAGGCATGAGGCCTTTTGTCTTCTTAAAAAATATTTGTTTGGAATGATCGACATGTCGCGCCACAGCTGCACTAAGACCCCCTCAACGGCGATCAATCCCGTGTTTTCCCGTATTGATTGTCAGATTCCTGCTCCTAGAGGATGTGAATGACAGTGACATCCCGATGCAGGCAGTAGTAGCGACGACGGCCAGTGAGCAGCAACCTAAGGTGCCGGCGTTAAGCGCGGATGGCCAGATCTGTGCGCGGAGGGCATGGCCGATGCTGGGAGGGAGGTCTTGCCGCCGCCCTCCAAGCAGTCGGTAGGCGCAAAAAGCTCCTGGATGGATCAAAAGGTATGTCGATTTGCAGTGTTACATGCTCTGAAAATTGTGACTGAAAACTGGACCTATTAGTGTAGGCATAAACATTGCAGACACTGATAAGAAAAGATATGTTAAACAAGTACTGCACCTTGAGATCTAGATGATTCTGCATTTAGTTTTATGATTTACAATTATAGCTGATACTACTAAATGGCTCAGATGTACTTGCATCTTTAAAAATCAGTGATTTAATTAACATTCTGCCAATTGACACATGAAGCAGAGTATAAAAAGTTATAGCCTGTTACAGATAAACCAAAGGAATTCACATGTATGCATGTGTTCCTGATTATGTAGGGTACATTCAGTTGAGATATGTGGTCAAAGATCAGGACACTAATATCCATGTAGGTTACATTTATAGTTGCTTAATTCATGGTGTGCTCGTCTCGTCATTTTCATTCTGTGCGTGCAGGGTGAGGATTGGGGTGGAAGCCCCTGTTAGGACACCTTCTCCCAGTCAAGCACGAGCCGGTGGCGGTGACGCTGCATATGTTATCCAAGATCCTGCTCAGGGGTTGTACCATTGGTGACGAGATCCAGAAGATGGCCACGGCCGCAGTGGTGGCGGCGGTTGCCCTGGGTGGTGATGTAGAGGGGAGGAACCAGTAGCAGGTGAGGATACTATGCAATTTCGCTAGGAATCATTGTTGATTATTTGTCTTACTTCTTGTGTTCTGAAGATTTGATTCCACTCGTCTTGATACCCAAAAAGAGTTTGTTTCATGAATGATACTGAAATTAAAGGTTCGGCTTATATTTGGGGAGCAGACTCTTTTTGAAAATCGACATCTGAATGTAAATAAATGCCCTTGGTATGTTCTAATTCCTATCATCCACTGTTGCAAATTTCTACTAACTCAACACATCAGTTTGTTATCTTTTTTCTGGTTCACCTTCACTCATCCTGACATCCATCACGACAAAATATTTTACATACAATTGCCTTTACATTGTTAGCCTGCTTTTTTGTTTGTTTAACAAGCTTGAAATATATTCTACAATGCTGATAGTGATGGAGGGGTCTGGTTGAGGTGTACTGATGTAGAACCCCCCCAAGTTTTCAAGTATTTTAGTTTCCTGTTTTTTGCAATGTAGAATGTCTCGTGATACATTTTCTTCTGCAATCTTATTTAGGTGAGCACAGAGATCTCTGAAAGTTTTTCTTCGGAATATAATAAGCAGGTTGCGTTTGTTTCGTGCGCATACATAAATGGATGGCTCTTCTTCTTGGAGCCCCAGGTTGTGGCAAAACCCCCTATTGCTAGCACTTGCAGGAAAGCTCAACCAAAACCAAGAGGTATTTTTCTTTTTCTTCACTTCAACCAAGTCAGTCATGTACAATGAGCAGCACTCAAACCACAAAATGATATGCATCTCATTCATTTTTCCAAATGTTCAATTTATGACCTGACATTCTAAATAAAACATAGCCCATAGCCAACCATGCATAATTTCTCCTGACAGATGTACATATGTATGCCCACAAGGCCACAAGACACAACTGTGTGTTGTAAGGTAACATCAGAAATTGAGTAGAATGGGATCAAGATGGAGTGGTTCGTTTCCGAAAGATACCACTCCTTTAATTTTCTGCTGGACAAACGGATAACATGCTCCAGTCCAATTCGCGATTGGCCTTGATGCATCTCTAAAGAATCTAATCGTTCTGTTCTTGCTAGCTTGTGCCATGCATGTCAATGAGTTCTGATGTTTTTTGTACTCTAGCATGTCATGTTTTTTCAAAAAAGGGGGAGCTCCCCGGCCTCTGCATCAAGAGTGATGCATACGGCCATCTTATTAACCAAGAAACAAATTGTGCCAACAAAGTTCCAAAGTCTCAAACTTAAAGAAGGAAAAAGCAGCCCACACAGAGCGCAAAAGGCTAGATACACAAACTAGCCAGAAAAGATGCCACAACCGGCTGGCTAAACAAGGTAGGTAAACTAATTGCCTATCCTATTACATGACCGCCATCCAAACCGGTTGAAGATATCCCGAGCTACCATCTCCCAACGGATAGACCCAGAACCAAATGCTCCTCGCCTCCATCGGAGTGAGTAGCACTATGAACGGATCATCGCCGTAGCTCGGAAAATAACCTGCAAAAATGAATCTGTGATGTTCTGTTAAAACCAAATCATTTCGCAAAGCCGATGGTCCACAAAGAAAGCGTAGACTCCAACCCGAATATGTCTTGCTAAGGTAGACTCAATCCCATTAAGCCAAGTCCCAAATAAAGCATTAACAGTAGTCGGTGGAGTAATATTGAAAGCAATGTGGACCATCTGCCAAAGGACCTTGGCCAACGGGCAATCAAAAAAGAGATGCTTAATCGTCTCATCCCGATCACAGAAACTACCTAGTAGGTCCTGTCCAATTACACTTTATTAAGTTGTCCTTTGTTAGAATAACTTGTTTATGGACAAACCACACAAATACTTTTATTTTCAAAGGAGCTTTGACATCCCAGACATTCTTGGAAGTTGGAATGGAGTTCGAATTGATAACATCAATATACATTGACCTAACTGTAAATATTCCAGACCTAGTCAACCTCCAGCGTAATTCATCAGGTTGGTCAGAAAGTTGAACCTCCATTAGTCTCCTAACCAAATGGAGCCAAACTTCCCAACGATTGCCCGCTAGCGACCGTCTAAACTGAATATTAAGGGGATAGAATGAAATACTGTTGCCACGAACACCTCACGTCGTTGAGCAATACGATATAAAGACGGATATTGAATGGCCAAGGGTGAGTCGCCACAAAGTATCCTCCCGTAAACGTAGTAGCCCCATTTCCAATAACAACTCTTGTCCCATCGAACAGTAGTTGTTTGACTTTCATGAGTCCTTTCCGTAAAGGCGAGTCACGGCCTAACTGCTACTCGGACAGCATTCTAGTCTGGAGGTACTTGCTGCGAAGGATCTGCGCCCACATGGCTTCAAATCCCCTGAAGCGAGCTTCCACAACCACTTACTAAGAAGGCATTTGTTCTTAACCTCAAGATTCTCAATACCAAGCCCTCCTTGGTCTTTGGGTCGACAGATGATATCCCACTTAGCAAGCCGGTATTTTCTTTTAAGTTCATCACCCTGCCAAAAGAAGCGTGATCGATAGAAGGCCAGTCTTTTCCTAACACCAACTGGGACTTCAAAGAACGATAAGAGAAACATAGGCATACTCGTGAGCACCGAATTTATCAAGATTAACCGCCTCCGCATTTACATGAGCTTACCCTTCCAAAGAACTCAGTTTCTTCTCAAATCGGTCCTCGATACACTTCCACTCTCTGTTTGTTAGCCTACGATGGTGTATCGGAATACCACGGTAAGAGAAGGGAAAACTCCCCAACTCGCACCCAAACAATTGCCTATAAGATTCCTGTTCGTCTTTGGCTCTACCAAAGCAGAAGAACTCGCTCTTATGAAAGTTAATCTTTAACCCGGACAATTGTTCAAAGAGGCATAACAACAGCTTCATATTTCTCGCCTTGGCCAAGTCATGCTCCATAAAGATGATTGTATCATCAGCGTATTGAAGGATGGATACACCTCCATCAACCAGATGAGGTACCAAGCCACCCACTTGACCACTCTCCTTAGCCCTTCCTATCAAAATTGCTAACATATCCACCACAATGTTAAACAGGATAGGAGACATCAGATCTCCTTGTCTGAGGCCTTTATGAGTCTGGAAATAATGACCTATATCGTCATTCACTTTAATTCCCACACTCCCCTTTTGCGTAAATGATTTGACCTGCCGGCGCCAGGCATCATCAAAACCTTTCATACGCAATGCCTGTTGGAGGAATGGCCACTTGACCTTATCGTACGCTTTTTCGAAATCCACCTTAAAAATTACCCCATCTAATTTTTTGGAGTGAATTTCATGGAGCGATTCATGAAGGACAACCACCCCTTCAAGGATGTTTCTGTCCGGCATGAAAGCAGTTTGGGCTTGTTGCACCACAGAATGCGCAACCTGTGAGAGCCTATTAGTCCCGACCTTGGTGAAGATTTTGAAACTAACATTGAGGAGGCAAATCGGCCCGAACTGCTAAATTTTCACAGCCTCCGATTTCTTAGGGAGCAATGTGATAGTTCCAAAATTCAAGTGAAATAATTGAAGCTGTCGAGAGAAAAGATCCTGAAACATAGGTAACAAATCCCCCTTAATAATGTGCCAGCACTTTTTATAGAACTCGGCCGGGAACCCATCCGGTCCGGGAGCCTTATTGTTTTTCATTTGTGCAATAGCATCAAACACCTCCTTCTCCGAAAACGGGGCGAGCAAGATATCATTATCGGCAGCCGACAATTGAGGTACATCCTCAGTCATAAACTCATCGAGGGTCACAAAATTAACCTCCGGAGGTCCAAATAACTGCTTATAATACTTGGTAATATAAGTTTTGAGATTATCCTGCCCAACAATAGTACCTCATCTTGTTCAAGTTGGAAGATACGCTTTTCGGTGCTTGCCATTGGCAATCAGTGAAAGAATTGAGTATTGGCGCCCCTTGGACCACTTTGCTAACCTTAGCTCGCAACGCCCACTTCAACTCTTCTTCATGGAGAAGTTCTTTCAACCTCTTCTCAGCCTCGTTTTAACTCGAGCTCAAGAGCAAATGTAATCATGGATTCAGCTTTTATGTCCAGGGCCTGTATAAGAGAAAGGAGCCTATCCTTCTCAATCTTATACACCCCACTGAGGTGCTTAGCCCAACCCCGCAAGAAACTTCTCAAATGCCTAATTTTATTGTGCCAACGCTCGACTGCCGTCCTACCTCCTACACCCTTAACCCATTCCCTGACAACGAGGTCTAAGAACCCCTCACGTTCGAACCAGGCCATCTCGAATGAGAAGGTGTTTTTGTTTCCCACATGGTTCGGCTCCCCGGAGTCCATGAACAGTGGTGTGTGATCAGATATTCCCCGCGAGAGAGCTTGTACCGTAACAAGAGGGAACTTCTGTTCCCACTCCACGCTCGCGAGAACTCGATCAAGCTTTTCATACGCCGGGTTTGGCAAAGCATTAGCCCAGGTAAACTTTCTACCAGAAAGCTCTATCTCCCTCAGATCCAAGCTCTCAATAATGGTATTGAACATAAACGACCATCTGCCGTCAAAGTTATCATTATTCTTCTCCTCTCTCCTCCGAATGATATTGAAATCACCCCAACCAACATCGGGAGCTGTTCGGACCCACAAATTCGAACAAGGTCCGCCAGAAACTCTGCTTTAAGCTCCGGCTGTGCGGCACCGTAAACCGCCACCAAAGCCCAGTTGAAACCATCAACTTTTGACCTAACCCGAAACTTAACCGCAAAATCGCCCATCACTACACTCCGGACCTCAAGGGAATCACATCTTACTCCCAGCAAGATACCTCCCGATCGTCCTCTCAGAGGTAGGCAATGCCAGTCGAAATCAACACCACCTGCAAGAGAGGAAATAAACTGAGGAGCAAAATTATCTCTACCAGTTTCAGAGAGAGCAATGAAATCTAATCGATGCTCCAGAGATGCCTCAGCGAGAAACCTTCTTTTAGCCAAGTCCTTGAGACCTCTGCTATTCCAAAAGATTCCTTTCATAAGTCATCATGAAATTTTTTCGCTGTACGAATACTAGCACTCCTACGTACCGCGGATGCGGGATACACCTTCCGCTTCCACTTACGCTTGGGTTTATCATTGTCCACCATCCGGTCCTCATAACCGGACTCTGATGGTTGATTCACTACAACTTCTACACTAACCTCCTCCTCGTCAGACTCATTAGTGGATGCTGCAAGGTCTGCACACAAATTATCAAGCACTCTCACCCCCAACGCATCAATCTCAGCATCATTCATAGGTCTCACTGCCGCTAGGTTTCAATGGTTTCTAAAGCGCCCGCCTGCATCAAGGAGATCATTAACCGAGTTGGAAATTTCAGAATTGGAATTCCCTAGCGAAACCCCTACTTGACATTATGAATAATCTCATCAGTAGAAAAATGCAAAATAGAATTGGATAAGTTGACTGACATACCGGTAGTGACCTCAATGTCACGAAGCTTGGCCGCCCTCATAGCGCACCTCTGCTGCATGTCATCAACCTTCGGGTGGTCCTGGAGACGAGAACTCATCCGTCTCCCCTCAGAGACCGGGTCGGGGATCCCGCCGAAAGCAATAACCTCCTCCCGAGTAACGCCACTCGCAGGAGGCAGCGTAAAGGCTCCCACGGCGAACGGACAGGAGGCCGGGTGAGGTAGGTGCCGGGCGCCCGCCTGCCCGAGCACCCTCCGCCCCAACCTCAAGCTCGAGGGCGCCACCATCCCGACAACCGGGCGAGGATGGACCGGGGCCACCTGCCCCAGATTCCCGCCGAGCACCACAGGAGAAGCCGCAACAGCCGGTGCCGAAATGGAAGGGTCTGAGGCCACCTGCCCCAGACGGCCTACCTCATGGCCGGCCAGCGACGTCAAAGCTGGCGACGCCGGAGCCACCTGCCCCTGACAATCACCAATCAGCACAGGAGAGGCTACCACAGCCGGCCCCCCTCCCGAAGAAATCTCCTCCCTCCCGGTAGGCCCGACCGGAGTAAGAGGAGAAGGGGGCGCCAAGGCCACCTGCCTCGAACCCCCCGCCAAGCTCGGAACCATCACCTGCAGCTCAGCCGTCACAACAATATCCGAGGGAGGTGGGAACACTATCTCCCGATCCCCCTCCGCGCCAGAACCCTCCATGCCCGGGCCCTCAAAGTCCAGCGTAGGTAAAGAGTGCTCAAAAACCTCCAAAGACTCCATCCGCTCGCTCCATAGTCTCGGAGGTGCAGTAGCAGGCTCAATGGATCCAAATCTCATAGTGGTCGACGGCACAGAAGAGGGAGGCGCCGTCCCCCCTCCGGTCGTCTGAGCCACTGACCCCGGTCCCTCGGCCATCTCTCAACCAGGATCAACGGCCGGAGTCTCCTTGCCTCCCGTGCCATCATCACCCTCGTGCATATCAACATCCGCGGTAGCAGGTGCCTCAGCAAACAGGTTGTCATCCTCAAACTCAATCTGAAGGTTATAGACCTGGCCGCGATAAGCCCACTTAACCATATCCGGCACAAACTCAATGTCCAAAATACTGACCAGAAGGCGAGCAACCCCCTGAGCTCTAGTGAAGGCCATATCCACTCGTTCGGGCTTTCCCACCAAGATACCCAAACTAGCAACGACCCTGGCATCTTGCATAGACCTGGAAGGAGCTCCCGAAAAACGCAACCAGGCCTGGGTAAGAGGCTTACCCTGAGGCTCAACCAATTTCCACTCGTGGAACTCAAGAATGCCTTCAGTACCTGACACCTTACACATCCCAAAGCTCAGTAACCTCTGTAAATCCTCCACCGTGGGAAACTCAACCCTGAACAAGTTTGGCTCGAGACTGACTAGCTCCCAGAGGAAGTCTCCTGGGGCCAGCTCCCGGAGCCGCTGCACAATCTGGGTCTCAGAGACTTCATCTTTAGTCACTTTGACAATCCCAGTCGTCATACTACGCACCTCATCAGGAACCTCCCCCTCGGTCGGAGACTCAAAAAACGTGAGCTCAGAACAATACACACCATACATAATAAGATTCGGTAACTGCTCTCTCAAAAGCGGACAAGCCCCTGACTCATGGGCCGGCTTACCACACGTATCGCATAAAATTGCCGCACACTCAGCAATGAAGTGGCCCTTATTGCCACAGCGGTAGCATAACATTTTTTTCCTTCTTGCACGCATACTTGGCCGCCCTGTCCAGCTCAGCCCTGTCAGAACCCTCCACCGACATTACCTCGACCTCACCATTACCCGGAACAACCACGTCCGCCAAAGGCTGCCACCACCTCCATAGCTCGACAAGACAACCCAGATCCTCGTAGCCTCGCCAACCGCCGTCTCGTCAACGATTTACGGGATGCTGCCTTGGACGATAGCAGCCACCTCGCCACCCGGACACCGCGGTTACCACGGAAACCACCGCGTTACGATTAGCTGGTCCAGACGCCTTCGACGAAGCCTCCTGTTGGCCCTGTGAAAGGCCTCTCGGTCGAGCCATCACTCGCCAGCATACCCCGCCCACCACCGTGGACGAGGATCCCGGTGTTGTCCATCTCCATAGGCGTTAAGGCCATCGTCACCCCATCGAGCACGAGGCACCAAGAGTCTCCCCCCCTAGCCGGAACCTGCTGCAACTGTGCCTGCTCCAACACCGGTGCCCGTCGAACTCTGCGTCTGCCGGGCCATGAAATGCGGCGGTCTGGCCCCGGTCTGCATCGCCATGGGCCGGAGCTGGCCACCTGAGGCCGGAGGAGGCGGCCTAGGAGCCGGGAAGCCGCGGCCCGCGACGGCCACAGGGATCGGCACCGGTGGCCGAGGGCCACCCCGTCCCACAGCCGGCGTTGGTGGTCTGGCGCCCGCAGGCAGCGACCGGCGACCAGCCACGCCGGACCCGGGTGCACCACCATGCAGCGGCGGCCTAGGGCCGCCGCCACCGAGGCGCTCGGCCGGACCCAGACCCGATGCTCGAGTAGCGCCAATGCGCCAGCGGGATCGGCAGCCAGCCAGCGCCACGCCCCGCGCTTCGCGGCACCATAACGCCGCCACGCCCGCCTCTCCGCGGCGAACCTGCCCACCACGCCCCGCCGCCGGGCGCCAGATCGGGCGCCGGACTTGGCAGGGGCGGACTCGACCCGCCATGCCGTGGAGAGGAGGAATCCGCCGCACGCCCGCACCACGGTTCGAGAAGCTCGATCGCACGCAGCTCGATGAACCCTAGATCGCTTTTGATCGAAAACCCTCTCAAGAACCGCCGATCGTGCATGGGGGTGTAGACAACGATCCCGACGACGCACTGGTTGTACTTGGGCCTCATACCCGCTAACACCGCCCGCCCACGACCGGGCCCGACTCACTCGAGCCGCCCAATACCGGACACACTGCACGCGCCCAGAGTGCGTTCAAACGCCTCTCCGCATCTGCGTGATCCCGATCGGCCGCCCGCCGGCGATAACGCCATGGCCGCCGCCAGCCGCCGGACTCACTACCGTAACGGATTGGTTTCTTCTTCCTCTGAACTTTAGTCCAAGAATCCGGCCGGATCAAATCGAAAAGGGTGAGGTTTGGAAGACTAACCTTCGGAAGGGGTCCCTTCCATGGCCTGACCACCGTCGCCGCCGTTCTCCGGTGCACAACGCGCCGCACCTTCTCCTTCCTCTCGCCCGCGTGAAGCCCAACCCTCGTCGGATCGTCCACCGGCAAAATCCTATCCACCGTTGAAGCCACCTCATCCTCATTATAACCCTCATGGAAAAACTCACAGAAAAGATCTGAAGGAGTCGGTGTTGGCGGAGAAGCCGCCGGATCGTCGCCGTCTCCGCCCGCCTTGTCCTCATCGGATCCGGCTAGCGCCCAAAATCGGCCGCCAAACCAAGGACGCACCACCGCCCCCGAGCGCACAGGCCCGGCGATCGCTGGATGCCCCCGCGTCGCCTTTGTCGCCCCCATGCCGCCCATGTTGCGTCTCCCTTGATATGCTGACTCAGAAACGGGGAGTTCTACCACTCTAGCATGTCATGTGCGTGTTGGTCTGGACTGCTATGAGATGGGCCAGTGGCAGGGTAACTAGAATGGGAGTTTTTGCCAGTACAGTTTTTTATAGGATTATCCTTACTATAGGTTTGAGTAAAACAACTCAATTTCATGTTTATACTCGGTAGAAATTAAATATGAGATGTGCTTTCGAATCTGCAATGTTTTAAAAACCTGTAGAGTTTTCCGAGCTTATCCAGACTGTATGTTTGAATAAAGCAGTTGAGGTCTATATTTAGAAGTGCTCAGGTTCATGTCTATGTCTAATGCTAGAACAAACGTTATAGCTTATTTTTCTTAATTTTTATGAGTTTTTTTAGATCATGGACGTTGTGGTGGCAGCGGCTACTCCTAGTGCGTACTGGTCAGGGCACAGCCCAACATGGACGTTTAAAACACATGCAATCAGATTATCTCCAGGTAACTCATTAGGATGTTTGTGATCTCTTTTCAACTACAACAAATGCAATGGTGTACTGTGTAAGATGATTCACGATGATGCACAGTGGTTGATATATACTAGGATATTGTAAAGAAGACAATTATGTGAAAGGCCCGAGCTTGAGATTGATTGTAATAGATTGTACCTTCTTATGGGAAATACTTCTTATATTCAAAAAATTAATTTTCAGCATTTGCTTGATTGTCTAAATCCAGAGCCTCTATTGCCTCTTCTGCAATCTACTGGGAACATATCTATATTTATCTATTTACATCAAGTTAAAGTTTCGGTTTCTATTCGTGCATAGTACTTGATAAGAAGATGCATGTGTACTTCGTACTGTGCTTTCTTTTTGGTTCTATAGGGCTTTGGAATGGGCATTTTTAACAAGTAGATAACCCACTGCTGCTCCCCTAGGTTTAATCTACTTTTAACTCTATAAATGGATTTGGCTTGCCTTGTTGTCATTCATTCAAAAAATTCTAAGTAGTACATCTATATGTGCTATTAGTTAACCTGACACCTGTATTCTAATGAAGTTTGGCATAGACTCTTTGAGATAACAACAACTGGGATATTACAAACTATTAATAGTATTATTAGTTGCTACTGATTGTGGGTAAGCTCATCCATTTTATTGAAGGCTAGCCATGTGTCAAACAAAATGCAAAAAGGAAATTGAAATGGGCGCCACCAACCTGGCACCGCAGAGCTTCCGCTCAGGTGGCGCACCAAGGGTGAGCCTGCATCCCCGTCGTCGACCTTGCGCACAGGGAAGGTCGCCGCTACTGGCCGAGGTCGCCCAGGTCGAGAGCACGCCCACCGCCCTGAAGCTCATCCAGGAGCCCTGAACTCAAGGTTAGCGGCAGAGATGGGCGTCCCTACCAGTGGCTCTTCAAGAGAGAGGAGTGAGAACATGATGGCGGTGGGGTGTTCGATCTGTGGTCCACTTCGATGCGGGACGTGGAGGCGCGATCCGACAAAGCCTCCTTACGCTCTGACCACCGCTTCCCATCAACGCCAAGGAGCAGCAGCCGCCGCAGGTCAGTGGTGCCACCCCCTGGTTTTTCCCATACCCAGATCTCGCTTGTATGCCTGCACACGTAGTCTGCTGCTCTCCATTATCTCTCTCTCTCTCTCTCTCTCTCTCTCTCTCTCTTGCTGATGAGAAGGGTTAGAACTTATGATATTGCTAAATTGTTGTGATTGTTTGATAAATGCGTCTACATATTCAAAGGTTTTGCATTTCTCTGTTTTATTTTTAATTGTATAATTAGTTGAAAGAAGTGAGGAATTAAAAATTAACATATATTTTCTCTGAATCGGGCTTGATTTTTGGTACAAATTCTATGATGATTGATGCAAAGTCCATGCTGTGCTCCTATAATCGAGGTTGGATATGCTTGATGTCCAAAAATTTTTAGTGATGCTTGTTTGAGCGAAATGCCTTACAATCATTGAGTGAATTGCAAAAAACATCGACACTTCAGGCAAGGTTTGCAGGAACCACACATTCACGGAATTGTGCCAAAAAGCACTAAATTTTTTTCATAATTTTTTGCAAAAAACATTGATTGCTCATTTGGATCGTTTTAAGTACGTTTATGACATGGGGGTCCCGCTTTTGCTGACGTGGCGTAACGGTTCGCAGGCGACGCTGTTAAATCGGGGATTTTACACCGACGCCCTTCTTCAAAAACTTAAAAAGCAATCAGCCCCCTCCTCCTCGCGTCTTCTCTCCGGCCAAGTGCCATGGCCTGCCCTTAGCGCTGCCCCCTTCCCCACCAGAGCAGCAGCTGCTGCGGGCGCCGGAGCACCGGCAGCAGCCGCTTTTGAGGGCTAGCAGCAGCAGCTTTTGCGGGGGCTAAGCTGCTGGGGGAGCGGGACACCGGAGCAGCAGCTACTTTCGCCGGCGCCGGTGCCGGGCGGGGGTGGCGGAGGGCACGACATGGGGCGGCGGCGGAGCTCTACAGTGCGCCTCCTCGTCGACCCGCCATATGCTGCACGGGCGTGAGCATTAGTCGCGGTGGCCGCGCACGGGTCCTCTGTGGTCTCCGTCTCCCATCGGTCCGGTGGTGGACGCCGGTGGCCACTCCCTCCCCGCGTGTGGCCGGCGCGGCTGTTGCTTGCTCCGGCGGCTGAGCGCAGGGGAGGTCCGGCGGTGGGTCGGCTGGCGACGGCGGCGTGGCCTCCACCCCTCCCTCCACTCCTTCCCCGTGCGTGGCTGGTGATGTTTGTTGGGACGACGGGGCAATGGAGCGCAAGGCACCTGTAGCTGCTCGCGCCGCCCGCGGTGGACGAACGAACGACCGCGACCACTCGATCCAGAGGGAGGGAGGGGTGGAGGCCACAGCGACGGGCTGGCTGGCGACGGCAGCGGCCAGATGCAGCCGGATTCGGAGGGGGGGGTGGAGGCCACGACGGCGGGATAGCTGGCGAAGGCGGCCGGATCTGGAGGGTAGGGAGGAGCGGTGGCCCGAGGAAGGAGGGGTGGCTTCCGGCGAAGGTGGCGGTGGCTCGGCTTCTGGCGGCGTGGTCTGCAACGGAGTGGTTTGACTACGGGTGTTTTTTTCATTTTTGAAGAAGTGAGGGAGTTTTTGGTAAACAAGTATCTCTAACGACCTCTAACATCATCAGTTACGCCACGTCATCATTTCCGGGACCCACCTGTCATAATCGTCATCAAAACAATCAAAACCGTCAACTAGTGTTTTTTGCAAAAAATTAGACAAAAAATTAGTGGTTTTTGGCACAATTTCATAAACTTGTGATTCCTGCAAACCTTACCTGAAGTGTCGATGTTTTTTGCAATTCACTCTACAATCATACTAAAATATTACTTTTCTCCCAATGTGATACAGATATAGAAGACGCTGCAGAAAATTGAATACATCATTCTCTGTTGCGTCGAGGATCGATTTCAGTGCAACCTTTCACTGAAATCATATGAACATGATACTGTAGACTGCATCCATGAATTAATTTTCCTTCATGATATCTACATGACCTTTTGAGCGTTTGGATATAATTTACGGTACTTTTGCTCCTTTGCTTGATGCCCCCCCCCCCCAATCAATTATAGAATCTTCAGGATGGGCCTTCCTATCCATTCTTAAAAGGTAAATTAAATATATCTCGTGGAAATCTAGGTATGAGATGTATTTTTTACATCTGGTATTCTTTACATATTAGTGTGTTGTAGCAGATTTAGTGACAAAACATATGTCATCCTGGAGCATTGATATAATTACATTTGCTCATTTTTTGTTATCTGTTTTGTTTAGAGGAATTGCTCCTGTACTTGACAGATTAGGACCTGGTCTTGGGTTCCACTGGATCAATTTTTAGCTCTTGTTTCTTAAGGTCTGCAGAGGTTAGAGGTAATTAGTCTTCTATGTTTCTCTAATGAGTGTGTGTCTGGATGCATACATATAGTAGAGGAGCAATTACCATCTGGATGTGCATAAAGTGTTCTTCATTTTTTGGCGAGTACATGTGGGTGTGCATAAAATGTTCTATTTTTTTAACGAGTATATGTGATCCATAGAAAATGTATATGGTGATTTCAATTCTGGATTATTTGATTAGTATATGGAGCTTATTTAATTTTCCACTATTATGGCATTATCTGTACTGCTTGACATATCATGCCCCCTTACTTCCTTCGTGACCTCCCACTACTTCATCTACATAAATGATTAGGCAGATTTTGTTTTTTCTAGCATTAAACCTGCAAAGAAAAGAAATCTTCTCCGGAGCAATTAGTATTCTCTGTTTTTCTAACGAATGTATGTGAACCCATTCAGACATTAGAGGAACAGTTACCATTATCTTTGTGTTTTAGTAAGTATATGTGGATTTACATCAAGTGTTCTCTGTTTTTTAATGGGTTATATGTTGATGCATAGAAAATGTATATGAGGATTTCCATTCCGGTATACATGGGTAGTACATGGAGCCTATTTAGTTTGTCCGAACAGTAATACTTATTCACAGATTTTGTTAGCTTGCTTCAAAATTTATTAATCCGGTTATGGTGTGGTTGCCTATTACTCAAGATGATTTCATATTAGCTTCAGAGGACATGTATGTTGCTGCGTATCCTTTGCCTACTGAGCACACACAAAGAAATGTTTCTATCGATATCATTAACTGAAACATATTCCATTTTTGATCAATCGGTGGATCTGACTAATATAGATATATTGTAAGAGATATTATTCACATGCCATTTTCTTATTTCGAGTAAGCTTGAAACTGATAGTCTCAGTTGGTTTGTGTATTGACTTTCTTCAGAACCTGAATCTAGAGAAACTGAGTAGAGGATCGCCTTTTGTGTAGGAATTTGCAGCAGGTCTGATCCCTTGCGCGTGCTCCTCCGCTTCTCCTCACCCTCTCGACCCTCCCCTTGGTCATCGCCATCCATTTTATTCAGAGTGTAGATGGAGGGCAAAACACCTAAGCTCCAGGTGAGCTCCTACTCCACCCTGTAGGTGTCGTAAATTGTATGATGTTTCCGTTATTAAGTTTTGCAATCTAATGCTTTGCTCTACTGTTTTTATTTTTAATCTCAACGTTTTGAATTTTATCGGTCAGAGGTTACTTGAATGATTCATGGGAATTGGAATGTGGGGGGTCTCAAAGAATTTTTATATAGAAAAATCCAAATATCAACATTTTCTAATCTCACTCGATGGTTGAGGTCTTATAGAGAACATCATCGGTATAATGATGTTGAGAGCAACCTGCCAACATCATTGTCTCCAGAAGATTGAGAACCGATAGAATTCTATTTGTATTTACACTGACATTCTCTCTCCTTGACTAACTGAACATTGAATTACTGTGGTGCATGCATCCTACTTCATATGAGCAGTGCTCATGTTTCCAAAAAATAAATAGTGTGAGTTTAGTATAAAAGTAGGTGCCTTGTTTTTCCAGGAATGAGCTTGAAAAACACATGAGCTACTATGACTAGGTGGCCACTTGATTAGGTGTATGTGTTAGTTTTATGTTCTGTAACATGTTAGGCATAGGCAGTATTTTTGGACTGAGACTTGCTCTTGTTTGTTTCAGATATTCAGTCTAAGATCTAAATTTCACCAACCTGTCTTTTGTTTACGTTTCCTGATGTGTTTTAGATGAACCGAATCACTTGTGTTTATATGGATACTAGATACTTTTACTTCAGCACATAAAGAACAAAATCTGTATGAGTATTTTTTTAAAGCATTTCTACATAAGCAAAACATATCAAGTGGCAGTAGGCTGGAATAAAATCATATATCCGGTTCATGTTTACCCTTGTCTTTACACATATGATTGGGACTAGCAAATTCAGATATACAAATTTGTTTCCTAGAGCAAGGATGAAAAGCACTCCATACACATCCACAAGGATGATGATCCATCTTTTTCTAGGATGGTGGGACTTGAGGTCAAACGGCACGTTTACATTCAACTTCGCTTGTTGATATTTCTAGCATATACTTGATGGAATATACATAAATATGTGTTCTTTCGTATAGGTATGCACCAGAATCAAGGATCAGCTACTTGATGAAATATACAGGAGACTCTCCTACTCAACATTACGTTAATAAAAAGAATCAAGGATCAGTTCAATGGGAATTGGAATGATGAAAACACTTGTTTGAGCACATGTGATCCTCATAATAGCATATTTGTAATAAATCACTGTAGACAAGTCACTTTTTTTTTGATAATTCTATAGTCAAATCACTTACTGTTGTGTATAAATGCCATTAAGGATCTACCTAGACCCGCGGAGGTGCATAAGCTAGATAAGTGCGCACATGAACGCTCAGGAGGCGTGCCAATGGCACGCCCCAGCCACTAGTTGAAATCATCATGCCTAGCTACGGGCGTTAAACGATAGCACTTGTTGGGAGGCAACCCAATTTTATTTTAGTTTTTTGCTTTTTGCTTCTGTTTAGGAATAAATAAATCATCTAGCCTCTGGTTAGATGTGGTTTTATGTTTTAATTAGTGTTTGTGCCAAGTTAAATCTATAGGATCTTCTTGGATGATAGTTATTTGATCTTGCTAAAAATTCCAGAAACTTTCTGTTCACGAAAACAATTGTTAAAAATCACCAGAACATGATAAAATACTGATTCCAATTGCATTAGATCAATAAAAAAATTGTCTAGGTCGTCATATTTTGGTAGAAATTTTTGAGTTCCAGAAGTTTGCGTTAGTTACAGATTACTACAGACTGTTCTGTTTTTGACAGATTCTGTTTTTCGTGTGTTGTTTGCTTATTTTGATGAATCTATGGCTAGTAAAATAGTTTATAAACCATAGAGAATTTTGAATACAGTAGCTTTAACACCAATATAAATAAATAATGAGTTCAATACATTACCTTGAAGTGGTGTTTTGTTTTCTTTCGCTAACGGAGCTCACGAGATCTTCTGTTAAGTTTTGTGTTGTGAAGTTTCCATGTTTTGGGTAAAGATTCGATGGACTATGGAATAAGGAGTGGCAAGAGCCTAATATTGGGGATTCCCAAGGCACCACAAGGTAATATTCAAGGACAACCAAGAGCCTAAGCTTGGGGATGCCCCGGATGGCATCCCCTCTTTCGTCTTCGTTCATCGCTAACT
The DNA here is from genome assembly GCA_021605205.1 of Aegilops longissima. Classification (NCBI taxonomy): domain Eukaryota; kingdom Viridiplantae; phylum Streptophyta; class Magnoliopsida; order Poales; family Poaceae; genus Aegilops; species Aegilops longissima. Next base: position 544,732,350 of record CM038678.1, on the reverse strand, counting down.
TTACTTGGAGCTATATTTTTATTCACCACATGATATGTGTTTTGCTTGGAGCATCATTTTATTTTCTTTAGCTTTGATTTCTGTTTGAATAAAATACCAAGATCTGAAATTCTTAAATGAGAGAGAGTCTTCACAAAGCTGCATAATTATTTAACTACTCATTGATCTTCATTTATATCTTTTTGAAGTAGTTTGTCATTTACTCATGTGCTTCACTTATATCCTATGAGTAAATAGTTGAATGATTTGAATGTCATAAATCTGAAATTATATATGTTTCATATGCCTTTCTCATGGGGAGTAATGACTTCACATATAATAAGTAGAGGTGGTAAATTTTTTGAAGGTTAGCAAACATTGTATTGGTCACTTGAACAATTCATGAAAGAATATTGAAGGAAGAGAGATTTCACATATAAATATACTATATTGGACATCTTCTATGATTGTGAGCCCCATTAATTATTTTCAGCCTGAGCAAATTAGTTGAAGTTGGACAAGGAAGACAACATAATGAGTTATGCTTGGGTATATTTGTATAGAAGTTATATTGTTACGGATCATCTAACATGTGGTGCTTGCTATTTAGAATCCTTTGCTAGCCAAAATATCTGTACTAAGCGGGAATACTGCTTGTGCATCCAAATTCCTTGAACCAAGTTTCTTCCATGAGTGTCCACCATATATCTACCTATATGCGGTATTTACCTGCCGTTCCAAGTAAATTTGCACGTGCCAAACTCTAAACCTTCAAATAATAATCTATTTTGTATGCCCGAATCGCTCATGTAGCGACTAGGGGTTGTCAGTATCTTCCATGCTAGGTGGGTTATTCTCACGATGAGTGGACTCCGCTCATCATTCACGAGAAAATGGTTGGTAACTGGGATGCCCAGTCCTATGATCAAAAGATCAAAAACAAAATCGCAAATAATTTAAAAAAACTCCTCCATGAATGTTGATAGTTGGACGGCACCTGTTGTTTCGGACAAGCCGTGGAGTTTGAATGTTGGTGGAGGGGGAGTAAAAACGTTACCTTTCTGCGTGGGAACCACCTATAATGTATCTAGTATGGAAGATATTGGGAACTCTTGGTTGTTATGCTGACAATGAAAGCATACCTCTCAAAATTATTTTCATCTCTGTTTTTGCTTCGAGCTCTGGCACCTCTGCAAATCCCTGCTTCCCTCTGCGAAGGGCCTATCTTTTACTTTTATGCAAGAGTCAGTAGTATTCCTTCTCATCCCAACCTACTCTTTAGTTGGCAAGCATCATGTGATGGAAAGATCTAAGCATATATGGCCATTCAAATATATTTGAGCATGAATTATTACTATTGACATTACCCTTGAGGTAAAAGGTTGGGAGGCGAAACATTAAGCCCCTATCTTTCTTTGTGTTCGATGAATACTATTTGTTCTAAAAATATGCTTTGAGTGGTAGCAATCATGGAACATTAAATGATAGTTGAGTATATGAAGTTTGCTGAATCAAAGCTCTGACATAGACTCTTCCTGAAAATAAGATGAATTGCAATTGTTTGATGACTGAGAACATAGTTTGTTAGTTTTGAAGAAAGTTTATGATCTATATTTTAATATGTGAATAGCTTGTTACTTGGTCATGAAAAGTTCTATGAGTTGAGCTACTGTTATGACATATAATGATGCTTGAAAAGGTGATTGAAATTATCATTGATCAAACTTGTGCACCTGCTAGCATTCACACTTCATAAATTATTTCTTTTATCATTTATCTACTCGAGGACGAGCAGGAATTAAGCTTGGGGATGCTGATATGTCTCCAACGTATCTATAATTTATGAACTATTCATGCTATTATATTATCCATCTTGGATGTTTAATGGGCTTTACTATGCACTTTTATATTATTTTTGGGACTAACCTATTAACCCAGAGCCCAGTGCCAGTTTTTGTTCCTTGTTTCAGTGTTTCGCTGAAAAGGAATATCAAATGGAGTCCAAACGGAAGGAAACCTTCGGGAGCGTGATTTTTGGAACGAACGTGATCCAGGAGACTTGGAGTTGAAGTCAGGGAAGCTTCGAGGTGGCCACGAGGCAGGGAGGCGCGCCTGCCCCCTGGGTGCGCCCCCACCCTCGTGGGCCCCTCGCGGCTCCCCTGATCGACTTTTTTCGCCTATATATATCCATATACCCTAAAAACATTGAGGGACAGAATAGATCGGGAGTTCCGCCGCCGCAAGCCTCTGTAGCCACCAAAACCCAATCGGGACACTATTCCGGCACGCTGCCGGAGGGGGGATCCATCACCGGTGGCCATCTTCATCATCCCGGCGCTCTCCATGACGAGGAGGGAGTAGTTCACCCTCGGGGCTGAGGGTATGTACCAGTAGCTATGTGTTTGATCTCTCTCTCTCTCTCTCTCTCTCTCTCTCTCTCTCGTGTTCTTGATTTGGCACGATCTTGATGTATCGCGAGCTTTGTTATTATAGTTGGATCTTATGATGTTTCTCCCCCTCTACTCTCTTGTAAGGGATTGAGTTTCCCCTTTGAAGTTATCTTATCGGATTGAGTCTTTAAGGATTTGAGAACACTTGGAGTATGTCTTGCATGTGCTTATCTGTGGTGACAATGGGATATCACGTGATCTACTTGATGTATGTTTTGGTGATCAACTTGCGGGTTCAGTGACCTTGCGAACTTATGCATAGGGGTTGGCACACGTTTCGTTTGACTCTCGGTAGAAACTTTGGGGCACTCTTTGAAGTACTTTGTGTTGGTTGAATAGATGAATCTGAGATTGTGTGATGCATATCGTATAATCATACCCACGGATACTTGAGGTGACATTGGAGTATCTAGGTGACATTAGGGTTTTGGTTGATTTGTGTCTTAAGGTGTTATTCTAGTACGAACTCTATGATATATCAAACAGAAAGAATAGCTTCGTGTTATTTTACTACGAACTCCTGAATAGATTGATCAGAAAGGATAACTTTGAGGTGGTTTCGTACCCTACAATAATCTCTTCGTTTGTTCTCCGCTATTAGTGACTTAGGAGTGACTCTTTTTTGCATGTTGAGGGATAGTTATATGATCCAGTTATGTTATTATTGTTGAGAGAACTTGCACTAGTGAAAGTATGAACCTTAGGCCTTGTTTCGAAGCATTGCAAATACCGTTTGTGCTCACTTTTATCATTAGTTACCTTGCTGTTTTTATATTTTCAGATTACAAAAACCTATATCTACCATCCACATTGCACTTGTATCACCATCTCTTCGCCGAACTAGTGCACCTATACAATTTACCATTGTATTGGGTGTGTTGGGGACACAGACTCTTTGTTATTTGGTTGCAGGGTTGTTTGAGAGAGATCATCTTCATCCTACACCTCCCATGGATTGATAAACCTTAGGTCATCCACTTGAGGGAAATTTGCTACTGTCCTACAAACCTCTGCACTTGGAGGCCCAACAACGTCTACAAGAAGAAGGTTGCGTAGTAGACATCAAATATGTGCCGTACTCTTTAGGGAGTTCGGCCTTTGTCCATTCGGCGACGAAGTTAGCCAGTACTCGAGATTTAATGGCTCGACATGGTTTGTATGTTATGTCAAATGGAAGGAGCTCAATGGCCCATTTGGTAATCCGGCCCGTAGCATCACGGTTGTTTATTATGTCGTTGAGTGGTAATTCGGAAGCCACCATGATCGAACACTCCTGAAAGTAGCGTCGTAGCTTCCGGGACGCCATGAAGACCACGTATGCTATCTTTTGGTAATGAGGGTACTGGAATTTGCATGGTGTGAGGACAGTGGACACGTAGTATACGGCTTCTGAAGCGGGTATTTGTGTCCGTCCTGTTCTCGCTCGACAACGAGCACGACGCTCACCACATGGTGTGTTGCCGATATATACAATAACATTGGTTCGCTGGTATTCGGCGCGGCCAGGATTGGGTTACTTGCCAAAAGGGCCTTTATTTCCTCCAGTCCGGCCGTTGCCGCGTCCGTCCACTCGAAGTGGTCGGTGCGTCGGAGAAGGCGGTATAGTGGCAAGGCTTTTTCTCCTAATCTGGAGATAAAGCGGCTTAAAGCTGCCACACATCCCGCAAGCTTTTGGACCTGTTTAAGGTCTGTTGGTGTAGCCAGTCGTGACAAAGCTTGGATTTTGGCTGGATTTGCCTCAATTCCTCTATTGGAAACAATGAAGCCCAACAGTTTTCCGGCGGGAACGCCGAAAACACATTTTTCCGGATTCAGCTTAATGTCATATGTACGTAGGTTGTTGAATGTAAGACATAAATCGTCAATCAACGACTCGACGTGCTTGGTATTTATGATGACATCATCCACATATGCTTCAACTGTTTTGCCGATCTGTTTCTCGAGGCATGTTTGGATCATACGCTGGTAAGTGGCGCCGGCGTTCTTGAGCCCGAAAGGCATGTGTTGAAGCAAAATGGCCCGTATGGTGTAATGAATGCTGTTGCGGCTTGATCGTACTCCTTCATTTTGATTTGATGGTATCTGGAATATGCATCAAGGAAGCACAACGAGTCGTGTCCTGCAGTAGCGTCAATGATTTGATCAATGCGAGGAAGGGGGAAGGGATCCTTAGGGCAAGCCTTGTTAAGGTCTTTGAAATCGACGCATAGGCGCCAGGATTTATCCTTCTTTGGTACCATTACCAAGTTTGCCAGCCAGTCCGGATGTTTAATATCTCTGATGAATCCGGCCTCAATGAGTTTGGCTAGCTCTTCTCCCATAGCTTGTCGTTTGGGTTCAGAAAAGTGCCGCTGTGTTTGTTTGACCGACTTATATCCCTTCAGTATGTTGAGGCCGTGTTCAGCCAACTCGCGCGGGATTCCTTGCATGTCTGAGGGGTGCCAGGTGAATATATCCCAGTTTTCGTGCAAGAAGTCTCGTAGTGCGGCGTCGACTGTGGGGCTGAGTTGCGCTCCGATAGATGCTGTCTTCTTCGGGTCTGTTGGATGGACCTGAAATTTGACTATTTCTTCTTCTGGCTTGAAGGAAGTGGATTTGGGTCGTTTGTCCAGGATCACATCGTCCCTATCCACAGTGGAGCGTAGTGCGGTTAATTCTTCGGCTGCAAGGGCATCTGATAATGCCTCGAGGGCCAGGGATGCGGTTTTGTTCTCGGCGTGGAGTGCTATATCCGGATTGCTGAAGAGGGTGATTATTCCATTAGGCCCGGGCATTTTTAGCTTCATATACCCATAATGAGGTACAACTTGAAAGCGCATGAAGGCCTCTCGCGCTAACAGGGCGTGATATCCACTATTGAAAGGGGCCACCTGGAAAGTTATTTCTTCGGACCGATAATTCTTCCGGTTACCGAATACCACATCAAGTGTAATTTTTCCCGCACACTGCGCTTCGTGACTGGGATTGATACCTCGAAAGGTTATGCTGCTTTTCTCGATGCGGCTCTTGTCTATTTCCATCTTATGGAGCGTGTCCTCGTAAATGAGGTTTAGTCCGCTACCGCCGTCCATGAGGACTTTTGTAAGTCGAAAACACGATGGGACTGAGGACTAATGCAGCTAGCGCTCGGACTGTTCTGTATGTAGGTTCGTCACTGGCGTTAAAGGTTATGGCCGTGTCATTCCAGGGGTTAATTGCGGCGACCTGGAAGACTTCGGCGAGATTGCGCAGTGCCCTTTTATGCTTATTGTTTGAAGTGAATGTCTCGAAGTCCGTCAATACTCTTGTGTCGTTGTTTTCTTGAGGGTGCAGTTCTGAGGTGTCCTTGATAAGGATGTCCTCGCCGCTCTTGGCTACCTGCCGAAGTATCCAACATGCTCTAAGGCTGTGGGTTGCCATGGTGTCCGGCGTTGTATGTATTTTGCATGGGCCATTGAGCCATCCCTCCAGAACGGTGGCGTGCAGCGTGGGTTTATGTTTTTTGACTGTTGGGCTGGTCATGCCACGGGGGTGCGTCCTCTTCGCCTTTATGAGGAGCTGAGTTGGGATCGACGGTTCCCAGCAAGCTGCCCGAGTTTTCCAGGCGCTTTCCATCACGCTGTACTTGTGTACGATAGTTGCTAAGTCAGCAAACTTTAGTATGCGGCGGCGATTGATGGTGTTGAGGATACCTTTGTCCGTGCAGTTGTTGCAAAATGCTGCAATCGTGTCTTCGTCGCGACAATCCTTTACCATGTCTTTGACAAGGAGGAATCTGGCCCAGAAGTGGTGGACCGTTTCCTGAGACTGTTGTTTGATTCTCATGGGAGCGTCTATGTCCGGGTGGGTGGGTGGAATTAAATCCGAACCCTGACCCGACCTCGGATCCAGAGTTTGAAGATCAACCAGACCTAACAGCTCGGGTTCCGGGATATTGGCTGATTTTTTAGGCTCATCGTCCGACTCTATGTTCGGAGGACGGGACACGCCTTTCTGCCGGAGAGTATCCGGCCTTTCAAGATCGGAGATCTGAATATAGTTTGTCTTCGATATAGCAGAAGAGTTGTTCCGCTCCTCGACTACCGCTATCTGGTGGGTGATTGGCGGAGTTTTAATTTCCCTCTGGTCGGGTTTAAGCCCAACCCGATCGTAGTCTGTTGCGACCCCCAAGGCGGTCATGCAATCCAGAAATTTGCTCAATGATGATAACTCCGTCGGATCCATCCGAGCGGAGTATTCGGGATCAACACAGATGCGATTTTCGATGACTTGAGAGGTCATCGTCGGCTTAAGGGCCGAACTGGCGGTCATGACGAAGCCGCCCAGCCGGAGGGTTTGGCCTGGGGCAAGGGCTCCTCCGGATATGACATTATCCTTGACGACAAGGCGAGCCATCAAACCTTTTGGCGATGGCACAGTGGAACTCTGAATGAAAGCACCAATGTCGGTGTCAAAACCGGCGGATTTCGGTAAGGGGGTCCCGAACTGTGCGTCTAGGGTCGATGGTAACAGTAGACGGGGGACACGATGTTTACCCAGGTTTGGGCCCTCTCTATGGAGGTAATATGCTACTTCCTGCTTGATTGATCATGATGAATATGAGTATTACAAGAGTTGATCTACCACGAGATCGTAATGGCCAAGCCCTAGAAGTCCAGCGTGTATGACTATGGTAATGTGTATGTCCCTATCCGGACTACTCTCTCTGGTTTATATAGACACCGGAGAGATCTAGGGTTACATGGAGTCAGTTACATTAGAGGGAATCTACATAGTCGGTTGCCAAGCTTGCCTTCCACGCCAAGTAGAGTCCAACCCGGACATGGGTACAGTCTTCGGTCTTCATGTCTTCACAGCCCACCAGTCCGGCCCAAAGGATAACAGGCCGGACGCCTGAGGACACCTTAGTCCAGGACTCCCTCAGTAGCCCTCGAACCAGGCTTCAACGACGAGGTGTTCGGCGCGCAGGCTGTCTTCGGCAAATTACGTTTGACGAATTTCTAATCCGCTTATAACAGTATTGGCGAAAAATCACCAAGGGGTTTTACAGCCCCACCCCACAGCCCGAGAACGACAACAGGGAGCTGGATCCTGGGTTTGAAGAAGACCCGGATATATTTTTGGTACTCGCGGAAGGGGTGTTTTACCAGGCGAGCTATGATGGCACGGAAGTGGCCATTATCGCTGATTACCCTGGTCTTCTTCCTGCTTCCCACTTAAGTTATCAAGAAAAAGTCTCGCTCGAAAGAGCTTCCTCGCACTGCCTCACCGATCACGCTGCATCATGCTCCACAGGGGAGGCGTTCGGCGCATCACGCTACTCCGGGTGGCCCCTAAGAAGGCGGCTCCATCGCCGAGCAAGGCCTCTAAAAGGAAGGTCGGTGAAGACACGACCGGTCCCTCGTCAAAGAGGTAAGGATTTGAAGGTATACTTTAGTAGTCACATCCAACTACAACTTATACGTTTGTCTGGTACCAAGAAAAAGGTTCACCGGACTATGTCCGATGGTCCGGCCGGCCATACTCCCGGCGCCCGGGATTTAAACCCCATCGGAGAGACGGGAGCAGATGTGGGAACAATGCCGGACTGTGTTCGGCCAACTCTCGCAGGATTCCTGGCATATCAGAGGGGTGCCAGGCGAATATATCCCAGTTTTCGCACAGGAACTCTCGGAGCGCGGCCTCGACCGTTGGGTCTAGTTGTGCGCCGATGATGCTGTCTTCCTGGGGTCCGTTGGATGGACTTGGAATTTGACTATTTCTTCTGCCGGTTTGAAGGAGGTGGATGCCGGTGTCAAAACCGGCGGATCTAGGGTAGGGGGTCCTGAACTGTGCGTCTAGGGTCGATGGTAACAGAAGACGGGGGACACGATGTTTACCCAGGTTCGGGCCCTCTCTATGGAGGTAATACCCTACTTCCTGCTTGATTGTTCTTGATGAATATGAGTGTCGGATGTTGGGTTCTGGCAGACCCTTAAGGTTCAAACTCTGGGGTGCGCACGAAGATCTCTCCCCTACTGATCTACGTCCGATCGTCTCGCGAGAATCTAGCTAAACGATGAACAACACGAGGGACACAAGATTTATACTGGTTCGGGCCACCGTTGTGGTGTAATACCCTACTCCAGTGTGTCGTGTGGTGGATTGCCTTAGGGGCTGATGATGAATAGTACAAGGGATGAACAGCCTCGCGAGAGGTGTTCTTGAGCTGGTGCGATGAACTGCTTGGGTGAGTTCGATCGCCTCTCTATCTGATGAGCTCTCGACCGGGGGTCCTCTGCTCTACTGTGGTGGCTAGTCCTATTTATAGAGGCCCTGGGCCTCTTCCCAAATATTGAGTGGGAAGGGCGCCAACAACGGGCATTTTGAAGGGGAACATCTAGTACATGTTATCCTGACTAAAGTTGGTCTTCGGCTGCCAAAGGTGCTGGCGATGATGCCGTCTTGGGCTCCACGGTGACCTCCGTGCTGCCGCTCTGCTGGTCTTGATCTCATTGCACTGAAATGGCAACCTTTGCCTGATGCCTCGGTACTCCACGCCTGCATTTGCCCCCTTTGCACCAAAGAGGAAACAAGGACACTGCACAGGCTGGCGCCCGCTTGGAGCCCGCCTGGTCTCGATCATCATGGCTTGCGTCACAAGCACCTCGCGAGGTACCCCGCCTTGATCTCTCCGCCTCCTCGTGAGCCTGCCTGGCGAGGCCGTTCCTGAGGAAGTCTTGCACCGTCCGCCCCGCGAGGCTTGGCCCCTCGCGAGGGTCTTGAGTCTTGCGCTGATGAAGATGGGCCGTACTGGGCCACCACTTGAGCCACGCCGCAAGCCGCGGCAGGCAAGTTTGGGACCCCTGTTCCCGAACGCATGTGATAGCCCGGGCCCAAGGCGCGCTCGGACTTGGCTTAGTGGAGAAGCGAAGGGGCAAGTGCGGAGCACCGCGGGCCCCATCAGCCTGCGGCCTTGGGTGCCGCGTGGCGGTTGATTGGACGTGGGCATCTCTGCTTCCCCACGCTCCCTCATTATGCACCTGGCTAGACGGCCACGAGGCTTGTACACAGTTGTCCTCCATTTGTTGCTTGCGCGCCTCTTGTTCCCTTTTCCTCCTCGAGCCTCTGCTTCTGCTTCCAATCCATCTTGAGTTCTTCCCCCCTTCCATTGCCATGGTGCCAATGAAAAAGGATAAGGGGAAGAAACCCGCGCCTTCGACCAACGCGCCTCTGGCGGCTGCTCCCGCCGTCGACAAGTCGCTCATACTCAATCTGGAAGACCTGGAGAAGGTCTGTTCCGCACTTGCCTCCAGCTTCAACGGGTGGGGGAGGACGACGGTCTGGCCCGCGTCCAATGCCTCCTTCGACAGGATTGTCACCGAGGTCCGATTCTTTGCCGACGCCTTGTGGGCGGGCCTGGTTCCCCCCTTTTCCAATTTCTTCAATGCGGTGTTGTCCCATTACTAGATCCACATGATGCACCTTGGCCCCCAATCTATTACCCTGCTTGCTGTCTTCTCCTTCGTCTGCGAGGCCATGGTGGGGATTCCTCCTTCTGTTGCCCTTCTGCGCCACTTCTTTTCTCTGCGCCTGTCTGATCCTTCCCAGTGTTCGGGATGCGTGAGCTTTCAGGCCGTGCCAGAGACGGCCGCCTCGGGGGTCGACTTTGGCCTCCCACCTTCTGCGAGCGGGTTCCGGGAGCGGTGGCTGTATGTGGACGTTGGGGTGCCCAGCCCCTTGCTCGCGCACCCGATGCTGCCCGCTATTCCCAATCCTGGTTGGGGTCATGAGGAACTTACGAGCCCCCAGCTTGCTTTCACCTGACATCGCTTCGAGAGGCCGAGGAAGCTCTGAGTGACGGCGCCCAAGGAGGTGAAGGAGTTCCTTCGGCGCCACATCGCCCCTCTCCAGCGCCATTCCCGCCCAATGTGGGCTTACTCCGGTCGTCAGGACCGCATGAGGCTCCAGGAAGGGGATCTCGCGCCCGAGACGCTGAAGAAGGTGCTGCAGGTCCTGACTGGCGACCCCTCTCCTGGCAGCGTTGGTCATGGAGGCGCCTTGATGTATCTTTGCACGAACAGGGCCGAGTTCATGAGGAAGATGCCCTGCTTCGACGAATGGGGGCTGTGCCCGGCTGGCCTCGCGGGGCCGCGTGAGAACCCAGTTGCTGCGGTCCTTCCGCCAGCCGCCCGCGCCAGCCTTGCCTCGGGAGTCGTTGCAGGGAGGCAAGCATTGGCAGGAGCTGGGGGGCCTGATGTCGAGGTGCTGATGTCACGCGGGGCTCCCGAGGCATCATCCCCCGGAGCTTACGGAGCCCCTCTCAGCATGGTGGCTGATGAGAGGGCGCGACCTGCGGCTCCCGAGGCCGAAGACCCCGAGGCCTCGGCAGGCCACCAAGAGGTGGCCCCTGATTGCTCCTCGCAGGCTGGTGCCCCCGATGTAGGCTGTCCTGATGCTTCGGCCCTGATGCCGCGCGCCGGCCCTCATGTCGCGAGCTTGGGCCAGTTCCGCATAGATTTCGATGCCCTCCGCAAGAGGAAGGAGGCTTCTGGTGGTGATGATCGCCCGTACCGCCCATTGAAGCACAGGAAGTACTTCGCCATGGACGAGTAAGTCCCTCCTTCTTATAGTTCCTTGCTTGCCGCTCCCTTTGCTAACCGTGGCCTTTCAGGATCCCCTCTAACGAGCCCGCGGAGCCAGCTGAGGACTCGCTTCCTCAGGCTTCTCCTCCATCACCGACCTTGATTGTCCCGAGTCTGCGCGCCACCCTTGGTGCAGGCTCGATTGGATAGGTAGGCCAGCCTGCAGCGTGCCTTTGCCTGTCGGCGCGCCGCTCTTCCTCCGTGAGCTCTCCTTGGGCACAACCAGCTTGCCCCGAGCTCCTCCACTGATCATAGGCGGCGAGTGGCTGAGGTCGATCTTTGGGTCCTCAGCGGGAGGTGGATTGACGCCTGGCGGGGTCCCTTGCGGGGCCCGCCCAGCGATCGCAGGGGCGCGAGCCCCCAGGCCCCTGCCGAGAGGGGGCGAATCACACCAGGGCCCTTCTCCAGTGTCGATGGCGGAGGATGATGTTGACGACGTGCTCGGGCATGCGCGGGAGCGCAACACTGTCCGCCAAGAGTTCCTCCAGAGGGCGGTCTATGCAGTGAGCCAGCTCGGCGCGGAGCTGGTGGGCGAAGACGCGCGTCTCGAAGCTGAAGGCTTGAGGCTGGTCGAGGAACGGCGCAAGCTGAAGGCGGCTGTTAGTCTTGCGCGCCACTAGCGTGACCTCGAAAACGCCAAGGCCGAGGCTGGCGGCCTCTCGGGAGGCCTGCTCCCGGGCCCTTGAGGAGGCTCAGGAGGCAGATAGGCGACGCCAAGCTGCGGAGGAGCGCGCGTGGGAGCTTCAATACTGGTGCAACTCCCTGGAGCAATAGGTGGAGCCGCCGAGCCGCCCTTGCGCTGCTGAATGGGGGGCCCGCTGAAGAGGAGGAGCTCCGGAGGTGCGAGGAAGCGCTGGCACTGGAGACTGCCGAGCGCAACCTCGATCTGGAGCGGTTGGAAACGAGGGAGCGCCAGGTCACCCAGGCGGAGGACGACGTCGGCACGTGGGAGGCCCGGATCCAGGAGGAGATTGACCGTCGCGTGGCGGAGGCTCGCGCCGGCCTTGAGCGTGAGTATGGAGAGCGGCTGGAGTTGATCAAGGCTGAAGCCACAGGCAGGACCGCTGCTGAGGGAGTCCCGGATTAGGGGGTGTCCGGATAGCCGAACTATCATCACGGCCGGACTCCAAGACTATGAAGATACAAGATTGAAGACTTCGTCCCGTGTCCGGATGGGACTTTCCTTGGCGTGGAAGGCAAGCTTAGCTATACGGATATGTAGATCTACCACTGTAACCGACTCTGTGTAACCCTAACCTATCCGGTGTCTATATAAACCGGAGGGTTTTAGTCCGTAGGACAACAACAATCATACCATAGGCTAGCTTCTAGGGTTTAGCCTCCTTGATCTCGTGGTAGATCTACTCTTGTACTACCCATATCATCAATATTAATCAAGCGGGAGTAGGGTATTACCTCCATCGAGAGGGCCCGAACTCGGGTAAAAACATCGTGTCCCTTGTCTCCTGTTACCATCCGCCTAGACGCACAGATTCGGGACCCCCTACCCGAGATCCGCCGGTTTTGACACCGACATTGGTGCTTTCATTGAGAGTTCCTCGTGTCGCCACCGATAGGCCCGATGGCTCTTCGATCATCAACAACGACGCAGTCCAGGTGATGCCTTTCTCCCGGACAGATCTTCATATTCGGCGGCTTTGCAATGCGTGCCAATTCGCTGGCCATCTGGAGCAGATCGAAGCTAAGCCCCGCCATCGGTCAAATTTGAAGTTTGAACTATACGGCCGATATCCGCGGAGACTTGATCTTCGACGGATTCGAGCCGCAGCCAAGCGTGCGCCTTTGTCTCGATGGGCATGATCTAGCTCTGCAGCCGAGCAAAGCCACGAGGCGCACCAAAGATCCGCTCCAACCCTTAATTCGGAGCCGGATTCCCCGATCGAGGACGAGTGGTTGGACACCGCCTCGGGGGCTACAATCTCTACGGCGATTGAGCCGAACTCTATCCCTGTCCTTTGCGAAGACCTCGACTCCAGGGTGCCGGACTCCTCTCCGGACTCCAAACCCCCCGCGCCCCTGCCAATCGAATCCGATTAGGCGCCGTTCATGGAGTTCATTGCCGCGGACATCTTTCAGCACTCGCCCTTTGGCGACATCCTGAATTCACTAAAGTCTCTCTCTTTATCCGGAGAGCCCTGGCCGGACTACGGTCAGGACGGTTGGGATGCGGACGACGAAGAAATTCAATGCCCACCCACCACCCACTTCGTAGCCACCGTCGAAAGCTTACACGACGTGCTCGATTTCAACTCCGAAGACATCGACGGTTTGGACGACGATGTAGGAGACAACCTTGAACCAGCACCTATAGGATGCTGCACAACCACCTCATCCCATGATGTATACATGGTGGATACACCTAAAGGAAATGAAGACGAGGAACAACGGGACGCTACGAAGGATAAATCCCTCGAAAAGCAGTCATGACGGCAACGTAAATGCCGGACCAAGTCCCGCCTCAACAGAGACCCAGCCATAGAGCAGGGCAAACCGGTGGACGGCGAACATGCTATCGAGCAATCGTCCGAACAAGACAATTTGGATAAACAACCCCTCCCCGGGGAAGATAACAGTCCGGACGATCTCACACCGGACAAATCGTTGGAGAAAGATAACCTCCAGAAAAGGCTCGTCGCCACGGCGCGTAGCCTGAAAAAGCAGAAGTGGAACCTCAAAACAGCGGAAGATGCACTCAGGATCAGATGGAGCAAAGTATTCAGCATCATGAGACAAATTCAAGGCGATCGCCCGAACAAAGAGCTACCCAAAAAGAAAGCTACTTCCCGAATTTGACGAGGAGGCCTTAGAGCCCCCACAATCAAAGAATAAGAAGGCCACCTGGTCGGATGGACGACCCCACGGCAAAAAGAGAGCGGCAAGTGGCGCCGCACACAAGCTGGTATGCGATCCGCATATGGATTCATAGCAAAAGGATGGCCCAATTAGGTCCATCTATGGGCCAAGAAAGCAAGCTCTTCAAAGCAATGCAACAGGCCAAAATTCTGAACATCACAGCACACCCAAATATAGGGGCGCCGCACATCCCCTATGTTTCACCGATGAGGTGCTGGATCATGAATTTCCAGCGGGATTCAAACCCGTAAACATAGAGGCATACGACGGAACAACAGACCCTTGAGTCTGTATTGAGGATTATATCCTCCACATACACATGGCTAGAGGAGATGATCTCCATGCCATAAAATACTTACCCCTCAAACTCAAAGGGCCAGCTCGACATTGGCTTAAAAGCCTCCCCGAAAATACCATTGGAAGCTGGGAAGAGCTCGAGGACGCGTTTCGGGCAAATTTTTAGGGGACCTATGTCTGCCCTCCAGATGCAGACGATTTAAGTCTCATAACTCAACAACCCGGAGAGTCAGCCCGGAAATTCTGGAACAGGTTCCTTACTAAAAAGAACCAAATAGTCGACTGTCCGGACGCCGAAGCCTTAGCAGCTTTCAAACACAACGTCCGAGACGAATGGCTCGCCAGACACCTCGGCCAAGAGAAGCCGAGAACCATGGCCGCATTAACAAGCCTCATGACCCGCTTTTGCACGGGAGAGGATAGCTGGCTAGCAAGATGCTACACTAGCGACCCAAGTACATCCGAAGTCAGGGATGGAAACGGGAAACCACGGCGCAACAAGGACCAGCGCCGGATTAAAAGGAACTGTCCAAAGAGCGAGGCAGTCAACGCCGAATTCAAAAGCTCACGGCAGAACAACAAAAAACTGCCCCTTAAGGACAATAGCGATGAGCTATCCAACTTCTACAAAATCTTGGACAAGATATGTCAAATCCACAGTACTCCTGGGAGGCCTGCAAACCATACCCACAGAAATTGTTGGGTCTTCAAACAGTCCGGCAGACTCAACGCCGAACACAAGGGGCTCGACACACCAAGCGAAGATGATGACGAGCACCACAAGCAGAGCCCCGAAAAACAAAAGAATTTCCCACATGAGGTTAAAACAGTAAACTCACTTCATGTGATCAAAGGGAAAAACAGAGCGGCGCCCACTAAAATGCGCGCCGCACACTGGTTGTCAAAACCAATCACCTTCGACCATCAGGACTATTCCGAAAGTATCCGGAAGCAGGATGGACTGCCCTATATTGGATCCTATAATCAACGGATTCCAATTTACGCAAGTCCTCATGGATGGCGGTAGTGACATAAACCTGATATATCAGGACACAATCGGCAGGATGGGGATAAACCCAACCAAAATTCTCCGTAGCAACACCTCTTTTAAAAGAGTAATGCCAGCCCCATATGCCCATTGTACGGGCTCCATACTGCTAGAAGTTGTGTTCGGTTCATCCGACAACTTCCGTCGCGAAAGGTTAATCTTCCATGTCGCCCCGTTTAAAAGTAGCCATCAAGCACTATTGCGACGCGAAGCTTTCGCCCGCTTTAACGCAATTCCGCATTATGCATCTCTAACACTTAAAATGCCCGGTCCACGCGGCATCATCTCATTAAAAGGGAGTATCAAGTGTTACTTGAGCATGGAGGAACGTGAGACTGCCTTGACAGCCCCACACCTATCCGGCTCCGCTAGTCAAAGAACCTGAATTAGTCATTTAAACCCCGGACACGGCTAGGCGAGTCCGGCGCCTACTAGCGGCATACCCCCATACAAGGGGTTGCATGCATGTATCACAAGAGACAATAAAGCTCAATCTTATCCACTTCTTCGACTCGTACTATGTTTATTTAATATAATGTACATCTTTTGCACGATCTTTTTTTTAAACTAAGTTCCTCTCTTCTACAGATGAACAACGTGCTACACCCGTCCAGGATACGGCACAACAGAGACACAGGCGCAGACGTGCAGTAGGGACCCGTTGCAAGGATTCTTTTCAGATTAAGACCCTGCGTAAACATTTTTTACTGTCTCTTGTTGATATACATCCCCCGGTTTCTTGCTATAACCGAGGAGGAGGCTGGCCTTTTGGCATTGGCCGCACCAGAATTTTTGCACGTACCTGGACACCAGGGGCTTAGGGCATTATTCTGCCCGTTTTTATAAAGACCGAATACCTTAGGGAGTGTTCGCGCCTCGAGTTAGGCCTTATATGCATCAGCTCGAATCATGTCTTTGGTCAAATGTTGGGTTTGCCCGGCTTCGTGTTTTGCTGCCTTAGGTTCCGCTTTTATCGGCTAACGCGGCACCGGAGAACTATGCGATTGTGCCCGGTTCGCCGGGCGAGCACCTCAAGAGAGAAAGCCAAAACTGATCGTCATGATATAGCGAGAGACTGGTCAACCACTGATGACTCACAGGAATGTTTAGGATTCCTCCGCATTAACGAAGGACCGGTTTTCGGTCGCACATACGCACTTCCGAATTTGGGAGAGTGCGGTGTCCCGAGGGCTATATAGTAGCCCCACCTCGAACTCCTATGGCTAAGTGAAAGTGATAAAGCATTATAGTCCGGTTGCTCGGTTCGCTACGCTATCACCTCCTTAACAGGACCAAGACGTTGGATTAAGTGTGAAAAGCGCTTTCTTTGCAAACACCCCGCACTATAAAAGCGTGGGGGCTGAAACCAAGGACTGCCATCTTTCAGGTTATATTTACATATACATAAACGGCCGCAGACAGGGAGTAGTTTACTACTTGAACGCACAAGTATAAAAAAGCAATTATATTACATTGAAACATTGTTTTCACAAATCATACATGTCATTTAAACATAATATCCTTCGAGCACTGCGTCTCTATTAAACGAGCGCCCGCAGAACTTCTTCAAAGTAGTGCTCGGCGGTACTCGGCTTCGTCTTCAATCTTGGGATGCAACGTCGGTGGCCTTCATCTCGCCAAGATGTCTTGACACGGGCGAGCCATTCGCGCCCCTCAATACACGCCGATCGCTTCATTGCGTCGACACGCTGTACCGCACCAAGGAACTGCTGCACTAAACCAAAATAGCTCTTGGCTGGGGTCCGCCCGCCACAAGTGAGTCAAGACATGCTTCATGGCAAATCCGGACAATCGATTCAGCTCGGCCCATTCGCCAACTGATCGGTCACGCGAGGGGCGCTCCGGACTATAGAATTGCGACCAATATAGCTCTTCCTTCGGTGCCCTTTCGCCCCGGAAGTGCTAATCAACAGCGTCCGTAGCGCCACCGCCAAGTCCAGATAAGCATCCTCCGAACTCCACAACTTATCCAACTGAGCATACTTTGGATCCGTATATTTCCTTCGCAGCGAAAACGGTTTTCCAAATTCGCAATTGCCCCAGCCGACTCAGCTCCTCCTTGGCAGCTCTCAAAGCCGATCGGGCATTCTTGGATTCGGGCGGCCTTTTTTAGGCCCTCTTGTTCCGCTTGACGTTCTTTTTCAAGAACCTCGCAGCGATCGGTAGTATTCCTCAACTTTTTGGCCATATCTGCCATCTCCTCTTTGCTTCGGCAGTGAGCAGCCCGTTCAGCTTCTAGCTCTTCGGCCGCCTTTAAAGCGGCCGCATTACTAATTCTGGCTTGCTCTTTCGCTCGGGCGAGTTCTGCCCGCAGCTCTTCCACGGCAGCGGCACCATCTGCATTAAGCATATGATTAGTAAGACATGGGCGTCATGCTCCCTTACTAGGTGTCCGCATAAAAGTCGCATACCTTGTGACTCGTCAAACCGTTTATTGACCAGCGCGATGTCCGCATCTGCCTCCTCAAGTTGCTGCTTTAGTTCGGCATATTCATCAGTCCGGCTGGCCTCCGGATGCCCCGCCACCTGTTCAGGAGCGGTGATATTTTATAATTGAGAATTTGATCCTCGGCACATTGTAAATTTTGACAACATACCGAGTCTCAGGGGCTACTATCTATACAGGGCGCATTTTATATGCATATCTGTCAGAAGGTACATCATTTTTGCGTACCTCAAACCCCGTCAGTAAGCTTCTGATGGCTTCATGCAATCCGCTCTCCGTGGATGCAATTCTTTCAATCACCGTACCCAGTAGAACACGGTGATCTTTTGAGATAGCCGCTCGCCCGAGCAGATCCTTCAGCTCCTCCGATCAAGACGCCACTTGGCGCCGGACCTTCCGGCCCGCCGGACTTGGGGAACCTCCGCGACGACACCTCGGGGTCGTCCGCCTCGCATGAGGGTGCGACAGGTGGAGGCGTTTCGCTCTCCATCATCTCCGGAAGAAGATCCCCCGAAGACGAGCTCTGCTGAGAAGGACTGAGATCCGAACTACAAGGTACACTTTCGGTTATCTCCAGAAATAAATACAGGGATGTTCCTTATTTACAAGACCCCTTCTTTTTACTTACAGCTGGCTGGAGGGCTGATCCCCTTGGGGAAATAATGCGGCTGGGTTACTTCCCAGCGCCGGACTCTCTGCCGAAGATTCCTTCCCCCTCTTTGAGGCCTTGACCTCCGGATCTTCCGAAGCCGTCCTCTTCTCTCCTCGGAAGGTGGGACTCTTAATCCCTCCTTCCTTGATATCCTCCTTCGCAGAGGCGGTTGCTTCCCCGCTCCCCCCTTCGCCTTCTTCAAAAGGTGCGACCTTCAACATCTTGGTCAACATGGGATCCGGCATGGTCTCAGGGAGGGGAGCCGGACACCTTATTAACTTTGCCTTGGCTATCCACTCCTGTTCAAGAAACGGCTCCTTTAAAGGGCATATATATATGAAATAAATGAATGAACAGCTTGTCCGGTTACAGGACCACTTACTTGAGTATCTGGGCGATTGCAACTTAGTCCTGCGTCCTCGGTCAAGTCCGGACACTTCTCTTGTGATCCGAAGAATAGTTTATACATCTCCACGGGCGTCGTGCCCATAAAATTTTGGAGAGCTCGTGGTCCCTCCGGATTGAATTCCCTCAGGTGGAGGGGGCGACGTTTGCAGGGCTGGAGGTGCCGGATCACCATAACCTGCACCACTGCAACCAGATTGATCCCTCTTTCCTGGAGATCTCGAATACGGCCCTGTAGCAGGGGAACGTCCTTGGACAGCCCCCAGTCGAGCCCCTTGTTGACCCATGATGCCAGCCGCTGTGGTGGACCTGAGCGGAAGGCAGGGAGCGCCGCCCATTTGGTGCCCCTGGGAGCGGTAATATAAAACCACTCCCGTTGCCACAAACCAAGCTCCTCTTGAAAAGAGCCCTCGGGCCACGGAGCATCAGCACACTTGCTTATGACCGCCCCACCGCACTCTGCTTGTTGCCCCTCGATCATCTTCCGCTCCACCTTGAAGGTCTTGAGCCACAATCCAAAGTGAGGGGTGATATGGAGGAAGTCCTCACATACGACAATGAATGTCGAGATATGGAGGATGGACTCCAGATTCAAGTCATGGAAATCAAGCCTATAACAAAACATGAGCCCCCGCACAAAGGGGTCCGTCGGGAAGCCTAAACCCCGAAGGAAGTGGGAGACGAACACCACGTTCTCGCCGGGCTCAGGAGTGGGAATGACCTGCCCTGGAGTAGGCAGCCTATGCGAGATCTCGCCGGTTAGATACCTGGCGTCTCGCAGCTTTAGCACATCTTCTTCTGTGACGGAGGAAGACATCCATCGGCCATGCTGGTCGGAGCTGGACATCGTCAACAGTCTGAAGCGCCTGAATCTGAAGCTTTGGGTGTTGGAACTCGAAGCGCGAGGCGAACTAGATGGAGGGTTTAAAGAAGAAGAGGGCCTTGGTCTCATCATAAAGAGCTTGAATACCAAGAGCCCACCCCGTGGTCGATTAGGACTCGCCTTCGATAGAGAAGGCAGGCCAACGGGCATGGTTGGGTTACCCACGTCCATATTGATGAGAATCCCGGAATAAGGGAGGCACGATCTATGCTTTGATAAGACGTGCCAAGGAAACCGCCTCGCTAAACACGCTGAGGTGGGACAATAAAAAACGATTCATGTAAAGGCCTGGCCGTGGTGTGATGTCACGCCCGCGAATACGCCGAGAGATCTGTGCAAAAATTATTCTCTCTCGGTGTTATGTGGAACTTGTTTTGCGAGCGGACACTATCCTGGTGTTCAAAATCTTCTATGAGGAATTGAGGAGGAACCCGCCTTCCAATGCCGAAGACAATATCTGCGCGGACTCATCGTCATTGAAGCCTGGTTCAGGGGCTCTTGAGGAGTTCGGACTAGGGGTGTCGGATAGCGGACTATCATCATCGGCGGACTCCAAGACTATGAAGATACAAGATTGAAGACTTCGTCCGTGTCCGGATGGGACTTTCCTTGGCGTGGAAGGCAAGCTTGGCGATCTGATATGTAGATTTCCTACCATTGTAACCGACTTTGTGTAACCCTAACCTATCCGGTGTCTATATAAACCGGAGGGTTTTAGTCCGTAGGACGAACAACAATTATACCATAGGCTAGCTTCTAGGGTTTAGCCTCTTTGATCTCGTGGTAGATCCACTCTTGTAACACACATCATCAATATTAATCAAGCAGGACGTAGGGTTTTACCTCCATCAAGAGGGCCCGAACCTGGGTAAAACATCGTGTCCCTTGTCTCCTGTTACCATCCGCCTAGACGCACAGTTCTGGACCCCCTACCTGAGATCCGCCGGTTTTGACACCGACAATGAGCCCCCGCACAAAGGGATCCGTCGGGAAGCCTAAACCCCAAAGGAAGTGGGACACGAATACCACATTCTCGCCGGGCTCAGGAGTGGGAATGACCTGCCCTGGAGCAGGCAGCCTATGTGAGATCTCGCCGGTTAGATACCTGACGTCTCACAGCTATAGCACATCTTCCTCTGTGACGGAGGAAGGCATCCACCGGCCGCGCTGGTCGGAACCGGATATCATCGAAGGTCCGAAGCGCCGGAATTTGAAGCTTTGGGTGTTGGAACTCGAAGCGCGAGGCGAACTCGATGGAGGGTGTCGGTGTCAAAACCGGCGGATCTCGGGTAGGGGGTCCCGAACTGTGCGTCTAGGCGGATGGTAACAGGAGACAAGGGACACGATGTTTTTACCCAGGTTCGGGCCCTCTCGATGGAGGTAATACCCTACTCCTGCTTGATTAATATTGATGATATGGGTAGTACAAGAGTAGATCTACCACGAGATCAAGGAGGCTAAACCCTAGAAGCTAGCCTATGGTATGATTGTTGTTCGTCCTATGGACTAAAACCCTCCGGTTTATATAGACACCGGATAGGTTAGGGTTACACAGAGTCGGTTACAATGTTAGGAGATCTACATATCCAGATCGCCAAGCTTGCCTTCCACGCCAAGGAAAGTCCCATCCGACACGGACGAAGTCTTCAATCTTGTATCTTCATAGTCCAGAGTCCGCCGTGATGATAGTCCGCTATCCGACACCCCTAATCCGGACTCCTCAAGAGTCTCTTAACCAGGCTTCAATGACGATGAGTCCGACGCGTTGATTGCCTTCGGCATTGCGAGGCGGGTTCTTCTCCAAATTCCATATACCTGTCGAATAGTGTCCGGCTTTTGATAAATGCTGCGCTCCTTGGCTTCTACGCCCAATAATGGCCATCTTCCACGCGTTTGAATGAATGCGAAAGGCCAGGGTATTTTTAAATTACCCCCCTAGCTGCGCAAATGAGCTGCCTATAAAAGGGGCGAGGATCTAGATCTGAGTCACCATCCCTCCTTCGCGAGCTTTCATCAGAGCGCCCCTGACCAAAGCCCATTCCATCATGGACAGTCGACGCAGCTCTTCCTCTCGCGCTCCCAGCCCTCAGCCTGGAAATTGGGAGAGATGCTCAGTCCCTTATAGCGAGCTAGTTATACTCCAAACCAAGGGATTTCTTCCCCCGGCCTTCATGGTTCCGGTTCGATCCGGACTCGCCACCTACAAGGGCGGAAAGCAAGCGGAGAGTGTCCCCGATCCTTCTAAAGGAGAGCGGGCGTGCTTCATCTCTTATCTAGTAAGAGGACTCGGATTTCAATCCATCCGCTTTCTCGGGGCTTTGGAGTTCTACGGCCTCCGCCAGCACCACCTTACGCCCGCCTCCATTTTGCACATTATGGGCTTCGTGGCCCTCTGCGAGCTGTTCTTGGGCGTCGAGGCTCATTTCGGGCTGTGGAAGAGATTATTCTGCCTAGTACCCTGTTCTCATGAGGGGTCAATATATCAAGTGGGTGGAGCCGAGCTATGGCGCATCGCCGGGACCGGATACCTATCCGGAACCCCAAAGAAGGCGTCCGAAGACTGGCCTTCGGAATTGTTTTATATGGAGGACGTCCCGCTGCCGGATCCTGTTCGGATCGGCCTTCCGGAGTTCAGCAATGCTCCTCTGAAGAAGCGCCTAAGCTGGCGCCCTCCCTTGAGGGAAGATGACAAGGACGTCCTTTATTTGATGAGCCGAATAAGGTTACTGGCTCATGCCGGATTAACCATGATTGGAGTCATGGCAATCTGCATTATGAGGGGGGTGCAGCCGCTCCAATATAGGGGCCACCCCATGTGGGATTTCAACGGGGAGGACGATGCCACCCGCCATGGCCGCAAAGGGCCGGGATCGGTCACCGAACTGGTGAAGATCTTGTCTGCCATGTACAGAGGAGAGGAGGAGGACTTCCTCCGCGTCAATCCACTGAAGGAGTTTTCTTCGAATAATCCTCGAAGTTGGGTAAGCAAACATCTTTGTGACCTGTCCGATCCATGTTCCCGTGGTTAAATATCTCATTTCATGGTTTTTGTGCAGGAACTGCGCCGGACTGTGGAGAAGATACACAGCCCGCCCCGACAACCCGAGGATCCGGAATGGTCCCTCGATCCGACCTCCGAAGAGGATCCGGATATAAAGGTGGAGTTGATCGACGGGGTGTTCTACCAACTTAGCATCGACAATGCTTTGGTTGCCATTGCGGCCGATTACCCCGGGATACTTCCAGCCTCACAGGTAACTGAGACCGAGGTCCCAAAACCCTGATAATGACCCACACATGCATATTTTTGATCACCAGATACCAATGGTGTTTCGCAGGGGTACCTTCGAGGCAGAAGCCGAGCTCAGCGGCTGGCCAACAAAGGGCAGTGCGCGGCCCAAGAGGCTAAAAAGAAGTGCGGTCCGGATCGAAACTCCGCCAAGAACGGTATGGCGTGTCACCATACTCCCGTGATTGATTCCTGGAAAGCATACTAACGCTGGTGCTCTTTTCAGGAAAAAGAGCGCTCGCCGGACTGAGTCCGGAGAGGTTGCCAATCGAACCTTCACCGGCCAGGCTTCAAAGCCGGGTCCGGAGGCTGAGGCGAGCACGAGACGTGCGTCGGATGCTCCTCCGACAGAGGATGCCGACAAGTTGTCCGCCACCAACTCCGAGGTGGAGAGCGCCTTGAATCACAGGCGCCGCCGGACAGTTCTTCGTGACGCGTGTTTCTCCCAAGAGGCCTTGAATGCCTTCGATTCGGGAGATGCGCACCTCCGTGCAGCTCAAGATGGTCTAGCCAGAGCCACGGAGCAGTATGTAAAGGACATACGGGTAAGGAAATTTTACAGTTATATATATGCCAGTAGCCCTCGAGACTTAAAATAGTTAGAATAACTGATTTAAGGATCATTTGTTTATGCAGGATCTTACAGAAAAGAATACCCGACTGTCCCAGGAGCTTGAAGAGTGCAAGGCCCAACTTGAGGACGCACTAGCCGCTACGGGAGGAGCCATAGAGACCCCCTCTGGTAATATACGCTTCAGAAGATAAATAGTTTATGAAGTGCGGCGTGTGTGTAAATCTGACAAAAATATTGCAGATGGCGCCGGACTAGATCCGGACAAGCAGCAGCTCTTGCGCCAGCTAAGGGCTGGCAAGAGCATGCTTACGAGGGTGCGGCAGGAGAAAAATAACCTCCAAGACGCCCACACCAAGCTGGGTGAGGAACTAAAGGATGTTCGTGCCCAGTTGTCTGACACCGTAAAGGAGAATCGGCGGCTTCGTCGCGGCATTTTCAGTAAGTGCTTGAACGAACTTTGAAAGAGTTCGGCGAGGAAGGCGGCTAACATAAACATGTATGTAGGTTTGCTCACAGGTCATCCTGAGGAGGAGATGCCCAGTTCTTCGGGTGATCTTCTTCCCGAACTGTGTCAGCTGCACGAACGAGTCCGGCAGGTGATGAAAGGCATCGGCCAGGTCTTGTGGCCATCTATCTCCCTGCCCGAAGGCATTGGGGAGCTGGCAGAGCGGCTTCAAGGAGCACGGCGGCGCTTCCGTTATGGAAGATATCGGCCTGCCGTCAAGGCGCCAGGAGGCTCGGCCATGGTAAAGACGCTGCACACAAAGGCTGACCCAAACCACATGGCGAGGTCGGACCTATGGGGCCTGATGGGATAGAGATCCTCAAGAAGTTAGTGTACGCCAAGTAGAATTGGCCGCCAAGTATTCCAAAGAAGATTGTAAATTAGATAGCCTATTAGATGGCATTGAGGAGGAATACAATGAGTCGAGTTGACTATGTAAAAATATGACATGAAAAAATGTCTTCTAGCCGGATTGTAGATCGTTTGTCATAGCGGACCTTTTCGCTTCAACCTCCGGACCCGATAATCCGGAGTGTGTCTGAATACCTTTGTGGTTATATAAGAACCGGGGTATGCATGGAGACAAGGCGTAGGGGTCATTGTTGCTGTATCAGACAAGTGCCCAACTAGTTATGTTATATTACATGGGTAGTAAGAAACATCTTCCAGGGAGAATAGTTCCGTTAAGGGTTCCTTTCGCTGGGATGCATGCCCTAAAGTGCATGTAAAAGCTGCTATGAAAGCAGAAAATCATCTGGGGGCAGATGGGTAAATAAGTAAAAATCATATTTTAGTTCACCGACCGAATATTCCCTTAAGAACGCTAGCCTTAGGCTTCACCCAGTCTGAGGTACACATCCGGCTGACCCGGCAGTAACAATCGCAGAGGTGCTCCCTTTACCACGTAGCCGAACAATCGGGAACGTAGGGGTAAGCACATGAGCCAGGCAACCCAGCTTGGCCAAAACTTAAGTCATATTGATGCATATAATGGTGAATAAAAGGTACATGCAGAAGTTTAACGCATGTGTTGGGCATAAAGCCCAGATAAATAAGCTTCATTAAAGAAGCCCCGAGTATAATGAGCGGACAGCGCATCAAATATGTGCGAACAAAGCGCAAAACGAGCCTCTAGAGGCTGCAAAAAAGAAGGAGGAGGAAGGAGAGAAATAAAAGATAGCAAAAATAAAAAATGTGGATGGAGGAAGGAGACGAACTTGGAGTCCGGCACTTTAGGCGTAGAATCTTTGTAGACGGGCTGCGTTCCATGGGTTCGGCTCGAGTAGGTTATCCGATGCGTTTCGCAGACGGTATGCTCCGCCGGTCAGGACCTGGTCGATGATGAAGGGACCTTCCCATTTGGGCTTGAGTTTGTCCTTTTTCTTGTCCGGCAGGCGTAGAACTAGTTCACGAACGTTATAAGCTTTGGCCCTTACTTCCCTGCTTTGATATCTTCGAGCCTGCTGTTGATAGAATGCGGAGCGAGCTTTTGCCACGCCGCTCCTCCTCCAATGCGTCCAACTGTCCTGCCGATCAAGCTCGGCTTCTCTTTCTTCATACATGCGCACGCGAGGTGAGTCATGTATTATGTCGCAGGCAAGACTGCCTCTGCGCCATACACCATAAAAATGGTGTGAATCCGTAGTACGATTCGGCGTGGTCCGCAGCCCCAGAGTACGGAGTCGAGCTCCTCAACCCAAAGGCGTGTTAGATTCCTTGAGGGACCGCACTAGTCTGGGTTTAATGCCGCCATGATTAGACCATTTGCTCGCTCGACTTGGCCGTTTGTTTGAGGGTGATAGACTGAGGCGTGTCGAGCTTGATGCCCATGTTTTGCACCATAATTTGACCTCATCGGCCGTGAAGTTGGTGCCGTTATCGATGATAATACTGTGGGGACACCGTAACGTGTACTACCCTGATATGAAGTCTATCACTGGTCCGGATTCGCCGCTTTAACAGGCTTGGCCTCTATCCATTTGGTGAATTTATCCACCATGACCAATAGAAATTTTTGCTTGTGGGTTCCTCCTTAAGGGTCCAACCATGTCAAGCCCCTGCACATGAACGGCCAGGTGATGGATATAGTTTTGAGGGCGGTGGGTGGCATGTGGCTTTGGTTAGCAAAAAGCTGGGAACCGACGATCGTTGGACTAAATCCATGATCTGCCCGAGCCGTCGGCCAATAAAATCCTGTACGGAAGGCCTTGCCTACGAGGGCCCGGGCTGCGGCGTGGTGCCCACCCAGTCCGGCATGAATTTCAGCCAGGAGGTTGCGCCCTTCCTCTTCGGAGATACACCTTTGAAGGACTCCGGTAGTGCTTTTCTTATAAAGCTCTCCCTCGTGGACTTTATAGGCTTTTGATCGCCGCACTATGCTGCGAGCCTCATTTTGGTCTTCGGGGAGTTCCTGCCAGCTAGGAATGGTTCCGTCCACGGGGCGATAACCGCCATTATTTCGTGAGCGGAGGGTGTTATCTCGGGGGCAGAGCCTCCGATTGTGTCAGAGTGTTCGACGTTAGGCAGTGCGGTTGGGTCCGGATTGTTATTGCCGGACTCCCCTTCCCATAGTACGGATGGCTTGAACAACCGTTCTAGAAAGATATTGGGTGGGACAGCATCGCGTTTTGCACCGATGCGTGCCAATATATCCGCCACCTGGTTGTTATCCCGGGCTATATGATGAAATTCGAGCCCTTCAAACCGTGCTGACATTTTTAGGACCGCATTGCGGTATGCTGCCATTTTCGGACCTTTGGCATCAAAGTCTCCGTTTATTTGAGATATTGCGAGGTTCAAATCCCCGCGCACCTCTAGGCGTTGAATGCCCATGGAGACTGCCATCCGGAGGCTGTGCAGAAGGGCCTCATATTCGGCTGCGTTGTTGGAGTCCGTATACATTATCTGAAGGATGTATTGGACTGTGTCCCCGGTTGGGGACGTGAGGACGACGCCAGCCCCCAGGCCGGCCAACATTTTTGGGCCGTCAAAGTGCATGATCCAATTGGAGTATGCGCCGTACTCTTTAGGGAGTTCGGCTTCGGTCCATTCGGCCACGAAGTCGGCTAAAACCTGCGACTTGATAGCTCGTCGTGGCTTGTAGGTTATGTCAAATGGAAGGAGCTCTATGGCCCATTTAGCAATCCGGCCCGTAGCATCGCGGTTGTTTATAATGTCATTAAGAGGTACTTTGGAGGCTACCGTTATCGAACACTCTTGAAAGTAGTGTCGTAGCTTCCGGGATGCCATGAACACTGCGTATGCTATCTTTTGATAGTGTGGGTACCGGGACTAGCATGGAGTTAGAACAGTGGACACATAGTAAACTGGTTTTTGAAGAGGGAACCGTGTCCGCTCGCTTTCGCTCGACAACGAGCACCGCTACCGACAACTTGATGTGTTGCGGCGATATATAATAGCATTGGTTCGCCCACGTTGGGCGCGGCCAGGACCGGATTTGTTGCCAAAATGGCCTTTATTTCTTCGAGTCCGGCCGTGGCGGCCCTCGTCCACTCGAAGTGTTCGGTGCGCCGGAGGAGGTGGTAAAGAGGTAACGCCTTTTCTCCCAAACGGGAAATAAAGCGGCTTAGAGCCGCTACGTATCCCGTCAATTTTTGTATTTGTTTGAGGTCTTTTGGAATATCCAATTGTGACAGAGCTCGGATCTTGGCTGGATTTGCTTCAATTCCTCTACCGGACACAATGAAGCCCAAGAGCTTTCCGGCTGGAACGCCGAAGACACATTTTTCCGGATTGAGCTTGATGTCATATTTTTGAAGATTGTCGAATGTGAGCCTCAGTTCATCTACTAAAGTTTCGACGTGCTTGGTTTTGACGACCACGTCATCTACATATGCCTCCACTGTTTTGCCGATCTGGTTTGCCAGACATGTCTGAATCATGCGCTGATATGTTGCGCCAGCGTTTTTGAGCCCAAAGGGCATTGTGTTGAAGCAGAACATGCCGTATGGAGTGATGAATGTTGTTGCAGCTTGGTGCTGCTCCGCCATCTTGATTTGGTGGTAGCGAGTACAGCGTCGAGGAAGCACAATGAGTCGTGCCTCGCTGTAGCGCCAATAATTTGATCAATTCGGGAGGGGGAAGGGATCCTTTGGGCAAGCCTTATTAAGGTCTTTAAAATCAACACATAGGCGCCAGGATTTATCCTTCTTTGGTACCATCACCAGGTTTGCTAGCCAGTCCGGATGTTTTATATCTCTAATGAATCCGGCTTCCAAAAGTTTGGCTAGCTCCTCTCCCATGGCATGTCTCTTGGGTTCGGAAAAGCGCCGAAGAGCCTGTTTGACTGGCTTGAATCCTTTGAGGATATTTAGGCTATGCTCGGCCAGCCGACGTGGGATTCCTGGCATGTCTGAAGGGTGCCAGGCAAAGATGTCCCAGTTTTCTTGAAGAAATTCTCGTAGTGCGGCATCTACATCAGGGTTTAATTGTGCCCCAATGGAGGCCGTCTTTGCAGGGTCCGTTGGGTGGACTTGGAATTTGACTATTTAATCCACTGGTTTAAAAGAAGTGGACTTGGATCTTTTATCAAGTATCACATCGTCCCTGTTCACCGTGGAGCGCATCGCGGTGAGTTCCTCGGCCGCTAGGGCTTCGGATAGTGCCTCGAGGGCTAGTGCGGCTGTCTTGTTTTCCGTGCGGAGTGCTATGTTCGGATCACTAGCCAGAGTGATGATTCCGTTAGGTCCGGGCATTTTAAGCTTCATGTACCCATAATGGGGTATAGCTTGAAAAATTGTGAATGCCTCTCGTCCTAATAAAGCATGATATCCGCTGTTGAACAGGGCCACTTGAAATGTGACCTCCTCGGACATGTAATTGTCCGGCGAGCCGAACACTACGTCCAGTGTGATTTTTCCTGTGCAGCATGCTTCCCGGCTAGGGATTATTCCTATAAAGGTTGTGCTGCTTCGCTCAATGCGGTTCTAGTCTATTTCCATTTTTCGGAGGGTTTCCTCATAGATGAGGTTTAGTCCGCTGCCGCCATCCATGAGTACCTTAGTAAGGCGAAAGCCGTCCACTATCGGACATAGAACCAATGTGGCTGGTGCTCGGGCTGTTCGGAATTTAGGTTCGTCACTGGCATTAAAGGTAATAGCCGTGTCACTCCATGGATTTATTGTTGCTACTTGGTAGACTTCGGCAATGTTGCGGAGTGTTCGTTTTTGCATGTTATTTGATGCGAAAGTCTCGAAGACTGTTAACACCGTACTGGTGTTGCTGGGCTGGGATTCTGAAGCTAGAAGCTCTTCGCCACTTTTGGCCACCTGCCGTAGTATCGAACATGCTCGAAGGCTATGAGTTGGAGTGGCGCCCTCTGTGCTATGAATTTTGCAGGGTCTGTTTAGCCAACCCTCCAGTACGGTTCCATACCCTTTAGGGGGTTTTGGTTTTTTGGTATTTGACCCAGGTGCTTGATAATGATGCACCCTTTTGTTTCGGACTAGGGATGTATTCGGGGCCGGATTATCCCAAAATTTACTTTCGGTTTTCCAGGCGCTCTCCATCGCACAGTACTTTTGTACTATGGTCACCAAGTCAGCAAAGCGTGTAATTTCGCGACGACTTATGGCGTTTAGGATTCCCTTGTCCGTGCAATTATTGCAGAAAATTGGGATTGCGTCCTCCTCTCGACAGTCCTTTATCCTGTTCAAAACCAGGAGGAATCTGGCCCAAGAATGATGTCTTTGTTTCAGCGGGCTGTTGCCGAATTCGAGAGAGATCGCTAATGTTTGGGTGGGTGGGTGGAACTAGATCCGGAGCCCCGTCCAATTTAGGACTCGGGGGCCGAGAAGTTTCCGAACTCGGAAGTTTGGATTTTTGAGTGTTATCCATTGAGTCCAACCCGCGCCGACTTTAAGTTCGTGGCTTGATCGACATCCATCCTCTGCGGGAATCCGCATGGAGGATCGGGAATCGGACGTAGCTAGTCCTTAAGATAGAAGAAGAATTGCCGCATTACTCCTCTATCACGGCAACATGATGGGTAGCCTGGGGAGAGTTGATCTCTCTCAGATCGGTTTTAGGCCCGATCCGGTCGTAGTCCGTGGCGACTCCCAGGGCGGCGATGCGATCCAAGAGCTCGTTTATGGAGGAGAGCTCGATCGGATCTAACTGTTCGGCAAGTTCCGCACTAACATGGAGATTGGTTTCGATGACTCGAGAGGTCATTGTCGGCGCGGTGGCCGAACTAGCGGTCATGAGAAAACCGCCTAGCCGAAGAGTCTGACCAGTGGCCAAGGCTTCTTTGGCGATGGTATCGTCTTTAAAGACGAGATGAGGCATCCTACCTGATGGCGACGACACAGAGGAACTCTGAATGAAAGCACCAATGTCGGTGTCAAAACCGGCGGATCTCGGGTAGGGGTCCCGAGCTGTGCGTCTAGGCGGATGGTAACGAGGAGACAAGGGACACGATGTTTTTACCCAGGTTTGGGCCCTCTCGATGGAGGTAATACCCTACTTCGCTTGATTAATATTGATGATATGGGTAGTACAAGAGTAGATCTACCACGAGATCAAGGAGGCTAAACCTAGAAGCTAGCCTATGGTATGATTGTTGTTGTCCTATGGACTAAAACCCTCCGGTTTATATAGGCGCCGGATAGGTTAGGGTTACAGTCGGTTACAATGGTAGGAGATCTACATATCTCAGACGCCAAGCTTGCCTTCCACGCCAAGACTATGAAGATACAAGATTGAAGACTTCATCCGTGTCCGGATGGGACTTTCCTTGGCGTGGAAGGAAAGCTTGGCGATACGGATATGTAGATCTCCTACCATTGTAACCGACTGGTAACCCTAACCCTATTCGTGTCTATATAAACCGAAGGGTTTTAGTCCGTAGGATGTAACAACAATCATACCATAGGCTAGCTTCTAGGTTTAGCCTCTCGATCTCGTGGTAGATCTACTTGTACTACCCATATCATCAATATTAATCAAGCAGGAGTAGGGTATTACCTCCATCAAGAGGGCCCGAACCTGGGTAAAAACATAGTGTCCCTTGTCTCCTATTACCATCCGCCTAGACGCACAGTTCGGGACCCCCTACCCGAGATCCGCCGGTTTTGACACCGACATTGGTGCTTTCATTGAGAGTTCCTCTGTGTCGTCACCGATAGGCCCGATGGCTCCTTCGATCATCAACAATGACGCAGTCCAGGGTGAGACTTTTCTCCCCGGACAGATCTTCGTATTCGGCGGCTTTGCACTGCGGGCCAATTCGCTTGGCCATCTGGAGCAGATCGAAAGCTACGCCCCTGGCCATCAGGTCAGATTTGGAAGTTTGAACTATACGGCCGATGTCCGCGGAGACTTGATCTTCGACGGATTCGAGCCACAGCCGAGCGTGCCGCACTGTCTCGATGGGTACGATCTAGCTCTGCCGCCCGAACGAGTGCCACGGAAGCCGCACGATGCCGCTCCGACCCTTAATCCGGAGCCGGTTCCCCCGATCGAGGACGAGTGGTTGGACACCGCCTCGGGGGCTATGATCTCAACAGCGATTGAGCCGAACTCCATCCCTGTCCCTTGCGAAGACCGTGACTCCAAGGTGCCGGACTCCTCTCCGGACTCCGAACCCTCCGTGCCCCTGCCAATCGAATCCGATTTGGCGCCGGTCATGGAGTTCACTGCCGCGGACATCTTTCAGCACTCGCCCTTTGGCGACATCCCGAATTCATTAAAGTCTCTCTCTTTATTCGGAGAGCCCTGGTCGGACTACGGTCAGGAAGGTTGGGATACGGACGATGAAGAAATTCAATGCCCACCCACCACCCACTTTGTAGCCACTTTCGATGATTTAACCGACATGCTCGACTTCTACTCCGAAGACATCGACGGTATGGACGATGATGCTGGAGACAACCAAGAACCAGCGCCTACAGGGCACTGGAAGGCCACCTCGTCATATGACATATACATGGTAGACATCCCAAAAGATGGGAACGACGATGGAACAGCGGAGGATGACCCCTCCAAGAAACAACCCAAGCGCCGACGTCAGCGGCGCCGCTCTAAATCTCGCCACGGCATAAACAATGATTCCGGCACGGGAGACAATAACACCCCGGACAGTGCCGAAGATGACCCCCTCCAGCAGGACTCAGCGCAGGAGGAGGGAGAAGCAAGTTCGCCGACAAAGTCGGCGTAAAGAGAGGTAGAGGACGATAATTATGCGCCTCCCTCCGAAGACAAGGCAAGCCTCGACGACGACGAATTTGTCGTGCCTGAGGATCCCGCCGAACAGGAGCGTTTCAAACGCAGGCTTATGGCCACGGCAAGCAGCCTCAAGAAAAAGCAGCAACAGCTTAGAGCTTACCAAGACCTGCTAGCTGACAGATGGACTGAAGTCCTTGCAGCCGAAGAGTATGAACTCGAACGCCCCTCCAAAAGCAACCCCAAACGCAGGCAGTTGCCCCGATTAGAGGAGGAAGCACCCAAGTCACCAGCGCACGACATGGCAGACCGGCCACCCCGTGGCGGCGACAGAGAAGCCTCTCGGCCCTCCGCTCAGGCCACGCCCCGACGCCGCTCAAAAAGTTCCAAGGCACGGGAAAACGCGCCGGACTTGTGAGATATATTGGAGGATAAGGCAAAACATACAAGATCAATCTACGGATTGCGTGGGCGCCCCACGACACGGGATGATTACCGTCACGCCGGATACAGCAAATCCGGCCGGGCCGAACACAATAGACAAAGCTCAAATGAGCTACGTCATGATATAGCCCAATCTGGGCGCCAAGACACCCACTATGCTTCACGATGAAGTAATGGATCATCAAATCCCGAGGGCTTCAAACTTGTAAACATCGAATCATACGATGGCACCACAGATCCTGCGGTCTGGATCGAGGACTTCTCCTCCATATCCACATGGCCCGCGGTGATGATCTACATGCCATCAAATACCTCTCACTCAAGCTTAAAGGACCAGCTCGGCATTGGCTTAACAGCTTGCCAGCAGAGTCAATCAGTTGTTGGGAGGACCTGGAAGCCGCATTCCTTGATAACTTCCAGGGCACATATGTGCGACCACCAAACGCCGATGACCTTAGCCATATAATTCAGCAGCCAGAAGAATCGGCCAGACAATTCTGGACGCGGTTCCTAACAAAGAAAAATTAGATCGTCGACTGTCCAGATGCAGAGGCGCTAGCAGCCTTCAAACACAACATCCGTGACGAGTGGCTAGCCCGACACCTAGGACAGGAAAAGCCAAAATCCATGGCAGCCCTTACCACACTCATGACCCGCTTTTGCGCGGGAGAGGACAGCTGGCTAGCTCGAAGCAACAACTTGGACAAACACCCTGGTAGTTCCGATACCAAGGACAACAATGGCAGGTCGCATCGCTACAAGCATAAACACCGCATTAAAGGTGATAATGCTGAAGATACGACAGTAAATGCCGGATTCAGAGGCTCTAAACCCGGTCAGCGGAAGAAGCCATTCAAAAGAAATACCCAGGGCCCGTCCAACTTGGACCGAATACTCGATCGCTTGTGCTAGATACATGGCACCCCCGAAAAACAAGCCAACCACACCAACAGGGATTGTTGGGTGTTCAAGCAAGAAGGCAAGCTAATCTCTGAAAACAACGACAAGGGGCTGCATAGCGATGACGAGGAAGAGCCCGGGCCGCCGAACAATAGAGGACAAAAGGGCTTTCCCACACAAGTGCGGACGGTGATACTGATATACGCAACCCACATACCCAAAAGGGAGCAGAAGCGTGCGCTAAAGGGCGATATCTGTGATGGAGCCAGTCCCCAGTTCAACCCATGGTCTGCTGCCCGATCACCTTGAGCGAAGGACCACCCCACTAGCATCCGTCACGGCGGTTTCGCGCATTGGTTCTTGACCCAATTATTGACGATTTCACCTCACCGAGTCCCGATGGGCGGCGGTAGAAGCCTGAACCTGCTTTATCGGGATACGGTCGCAAAATGGGCATAGACCCTCAAGGATTAAACCCACAAAACGACCTTTAAAGGCGTCATACCAGTGTAGAGGCCAATTGTACAGGCTCCGTTACTGGAAGTGGTCTTCGGATCCCGGATAACTTCCGAAGCGAAGAGTTAATCTTCGACATAGTCCCGTTCCGTAGCGGCTATCACGCACTACTCGGACGAACAACATTCGAAAAATTCAATGCGGTGCCGCTTTCGCATACCTCAAGCTAAAGATGCCAGGCCCTCGAGGCGTAATCACGGTCAATGGAAACACCGAACGCTCTCTCCGAACAGAGGAGCATACGGCCGCCCTTGCGGCAGAAGTGCAGAACAGCCTCTTAAGGCAATTCTCCAGTACGGCCAATAAACAACTGGATACTGCCAAGCGCGCCCAGAGTAACCTACAACAAGACCGCCCGGCATGATCCGAGCACGCGTAGCAATCCGGCCCCAACCCCAGCCCTCGCGAAATTGCGAAGCCATAACTAGCCGTACATAACTACGCTCTGGAGATACCATGGGCATAAGGGGAGGGGCACGACCACGGCACGCCCAAGAATGCGGCTCAACCGCACCAGGGGCTCCCGATTGTGTCATTCTTTTACTTTTTTTTTCTTTTTTCTTTTCTTACTTTCAGGACTCTGTTCTCCAGAAGCCCTGTCCGGCGTTCGCGCCGAACTCATGATGCAACAGCCAGGGAAGCAGAAAACTGCGTCGAGTGTCCAGGTGGTCTCTACTTCGAGCATTATACCTGATTTACATACCATCCCACAGCTTACCCCTGGAGGTGGACATGTTAAATAGTCCCATCCCTTGCTTATCGCACTATTTGTATCATTCTGCTTTCATTGCAGTCCCTTTTTGAATAAACAATACATATCTTTTGCCTATTATTGCACTCGTTTCTTTATTTATATATATGTTCATTTCATGACATGTTGCACCCGTACACTTTGGTACGGCCAATACACCAGGGGCTTAAGTTCCCCAGAATATGGTGTGAGAAGTCCGAACACTTTCACAAGTGTGGCACCCCGAACTTATAGCATTATATGCATCGGCTCCGAATCATGTCTTGGGTCAATAGTTGGGTTTGCCCGGCTCCCATGTTTTGGTACCTTACGTTTACGTTATACCGGCTAAGGTAGGCTGGGAGAACCACTCGCGATTGTGCCCAGCTTGAGCTGGGTTGAGCACCTCGATGGAGAAAGCTAAAACTGACCGTCATGATAGGGCGAGAGCCGGTCGCTGTTCGAGAGGTTTTTCGGGTCCCTAAAGACTTATGTCGCTTAGAGCGAGGAGTCGGCATTGTGCGGCCAAAGGCGTGGATAGCGCCCCGAACTCGGTCTTCCGAATACTAGGGGCTTCACCGAAATTTAAAATTATAGAATTCTATGGCTAAGTGAGAGTGTTCAAGCATTATAAGTCCGGTTGCCTTGTTCGTTGCGTTGAGCGCCTCCCTCGATGGACCCAAGAATGGGAACAAGAGTGCTCAAGTTTATCCCGAACACCCCAGCACTCGTGGCATGGGGGCTGAAGCCAATGACTTGCCATCTCTCAATTTTGATAAACGGCCGCACAGAAGGTAATATTTTAAATTAACAAGCGTTGCTTAGCGCATAATGAATAAGTTTTCAGCGCACAGGATAACAAATGCGAGTCTATTAAAAAAATTACATCTTTGGAGCACTCATCCGCTATACGGCGAGCACCCTTCAGGACGCCCTCATAATACATTTCGGGCGTGCGATGCTCCTTGCCCTTCGGTGGCCCGTCCGTCACAAGCTTCTCCCCATCCAGCTTGCCCCAATGCACTTTAGCACGGGCAAGGGCCCGACGGGCACCTTCAATGCAGACGGAGCGCTTGATGACTTCAATCCATGGACAGGCGTCCACCAGCCGCCGCACTAGCCCAAAGTAGCTCCCAGGCATGGCCTCTAATGGCCACAGCCGAACTATAAGGCCCTTCATGGCCTGTTTGGCGACCTTGTGGAGCTCAACCAGCTGCTTCAGCTGGTCGCTTAGGGGTACCGGATGTCCGGCCTCAGCATACTGAGACCAGAATACCTTCTCCGTCGAGCTCCCTCCAGGCGCGGTAGAACGGCAGCATCGGGCGCACTACTGAGGCAGATCTGCGAATGCTCCTGGAGAGCTCCGAATCCGGGTAAGTAATAGGTAATTGACTTTTACATTCTTGCTTTGCATAAAGAATGCCTTACCCGCCGCTATCTTCTTTAACGATTCAATTTCTTGGAGGGCTTTTTGGGCTTCGGCCTTAGCAGCTTTGGCACTCTCAAGAGCCGAGGCGAGCTCGGACTCTCGAGTCTTTGAGTCACGCTCCAAACTCTCGTGTTTTTCCACGAGAGCCTGGAGCTCTTGCCGCACCTCCGCCACCCGCTCCTCCTACTTTTCTCGCTCGGTGCGCTCCGTGACCGCTTTGCTTTCGGCCGCAGACACCGCTTCCTTCAGGGTCGCCACCTCGTTCGTGGCCCCTACAATACCCACGTTATTCCTGTCATTTTTTGCAACCGAATCCTTTCTATAAGGTATTTTCTTTACTAAGGTATTACTTACCTTCTTTGTCCTCGAGCTGCTTCTTGGCTTGGCCGAGCTTGTTCTCGGACCGCTCGAGGCTCTCCTTCAATGCATTGACCTCCGCTGTCAGTGCGGCAGAGGTCAGCAGGGCAGCCTGCATTCCCATATTGACATAATTATGTTAGACTCCTGCGTATATCTTTTTAGATCCTCAGTCCGGCTTTTCTTTCCGAACACCGAACTAAGCATCAGGGGCTACTATCTATGTGGTAATATTTTTACATATTCTAAACTTAGCTCAAAGCCTGTTAGAAGGCTGGTACAGGCTTCGGTCAGCCCGCTCTTGGCGGACTGAACTCTCTGGATCAACACACTCATAACAGTGCGGTGCTCCTCCTCGGCTGTTAAGCGCCTCCAGCAAGCTATCCGGTGCCTCCGGTTGGACGGAGGACACCGGTGTCTTACCCTTCCTACGAAGGGGCTGCTTGCCGGACTTCGGAACCGATGAAGGTTCCGTTATGGAGTCCGGACAAGGGTCGGGCTTATAGCCCCTGGGGGTCTCGCTCCCCCCGCGCCTGGAGTCCGGGAGGCTGCCTTGCGGCGCCTCCTACGCCACCTCCTCTCGACCAGGCCCCCCTTGGGGCCCCACCACGGTGTCGTCCGCGGCGTGAGGTGAGGAGGCGGCCAGAAGGGAGGTACTCTCCATTTCCGACGAACTCAGGGACCCGCTCGACGAAGCGGAGAACTCGTCCTTGGGCGGGCTGCATGATTGTTCGGCATTAGAGAACACCATGCAATGATAAAAAAGCCATGGGTATCCGGACACTTACGATCTCGCCAGGGGCTTGGCCCTTGTTGGCCACTCCTCCTCGTCGTTGTCGACGTTGGCTGAGAAGTCCGGAGGAAGGGTCCTCCCCTTCTTGGACCCTCCGGCCACCCCAGTTGGGGCGGCTTTCCTCTTCTTCTCTTCCCCCGCTGGGGAGAGGCTTATTTTTCTTCCTCCTCTTCCTCAGAGGAGGATTCCGCCTCAGGGTCGTCAGGCGATGAGTCCGACAGCCCCTGGCGCCGGGAGCTCCTTCGAGTTCCCGTGGCCTCCTTCTTGGCCTTCTTCTCCGTCACCACGTGAGGTGCCGGAGCCAGCAGCCCCGTCAATTGGGCGCCCGCTGGGTCTTCTGGCAAAGGGGCCGGACAGTTAATCTGTCTGGACTTCTTTAGCCAGTCCTGTCAAAGGTTAGGGAGTTTTAGATACCGCATAGA
The DNA here is from genome assembly GCA_021605205.1 of Aegilops longissima. Classification (NCBI taxonomy): domain Eukaryota; kingdom Viridiplantae; phylum Streptophyta; class Magnoliopsida; order Poales; family Poaceae; genus Aegilops; species Aegilops longissima. Next base: position 544,694,552 of record CM038678.1, on the reverse strand, counting down.
GTCAAACTATGAAAAAAGAGTCCCATGAAGGATAGAATAACTTGCTTCGCTGGCTTGACGCAGCGAGCTGAACCAGCGATCTTTGTTAGCGGATGCGGGGGCTTCGGTGGCCTTGAACAACACCTTCCAGGCATCTTCGTACGTAGTGTCGAAGAGCCGGCTCAAGGTCCGGTGCTGTGCCGGATCAAACTCCCACAAATTAAAGGCCCGTTGCTGGCATGGGAGAATCCGGCGGATGAGCATAACCTGGACTACGTGGACGAGCTTGAGCTTCTTGTCCACCAGGTTTCGGACACAGGTTTGGAGTCCGGTCAGCTCTTCCGAATCACCCCACGTCAGGCCCGTCTCTTTCCATGATGTGAGCCGTGTGGGGGAGCCAGATCTGAATTCGGGGGCCGCCGCCCATTTGGAGTCGCGCGGCTCGGTGATGTAGAACCACCCCGATTGCCACCCCTTTATTGTCTCCACGAAGGAGCCCTCGAGCCAAAGGACATTGGGCATCCTGCCCGCCATAGCGCCTCCGCACTCCGCTTGTCGGCCGCCCACTATCTTCGGCTTGACGCTAAAGGTCTTCAACCATAAACCGAAGTGGGGTTGGATGCAGAGGAAGGCCTCACACACGACGATAAACGTCGAGATATTGAGGATGAAGTTTGGGTCCAGATCGTGGAAATCGAGGCCATAGTAGAACATGAGCCCCCGGACAAACGGGTGAAGTGGAAAACCTAGTCCGCGGAGGAAGTGGGTGAGAAACACCACCCTCTCATGGGGCCTGGGAGTGGGGATGAGCTGCCCCTTGTTGGGGAGCCGACATGCGATGTCGCCGGACAAGTATCCAGCCTCCCGCAGCTTCGTGATGTGCCCCTCCGTGACGGAGGAGGCCATCCACCTGCCTCCCGCTCCGGACATAGTTGGAGAAGGTTGAGGCGGAATGTGCGGACTTGGGCGCTGGAGCTCGAGTGCGCGGAAATGGATGAGCAAAGGAGGAAGGAGGCGTAGGTGAAAAGGTGGATCCTTATCCCCTTATATGGACGGACGAAGCTATGCATCCCCCACCAGCCTGATAAAACTCGCTTATCTCCCAAGCGCCGCAATCAATGGCGCGGTTGGGTTACCCACGTCCGTATTGATGAGAATCCCGGAATAAGGGGGCACGATCTACGCTTTGATAAGACGTGCCAAGGAAACCGCCTCGCTGAACGAGCTGAGGTGGAACAGTAAAAACGATTCGTATAAAGGCATGGCCGTGGTGTGATGTCATGCCGTGAAATACGTCAGCAAATCTGTGCAAAAAGTTATTCTCTCTACGGTGGTATGTGGAACTTGTTTTGCAGAGCCGGACACTATCCTTGTGTTCAAAACCTTCTATGAAGTATTCAGAGGAGGAACCCGCCTTGCAACGCCGAAGACAATTTGTGTGCCGGACTCGTTGTCATTGAAGCCTGGTTCAGGGGAGCTCTTGAGGAGTCTGGACTAGGGGTGTCCGAATAGCGAACTATCATCTTGGTCGGACTCCTAGACTATGAAGATACAAGATTGAAGACTTCGTCCCGTGTCCGGATGGGACTTTCCTTGGCGTGGAAGGCAAGCTTGGCGTCTGGATATGTAGATCTCCTACCATTGTAACCGACTCTGTGTAACCCTAACCCTATTCGGTGTCTATATAAACCGAAGGGTTTTAGTCCGTAGGACAGAACAACAATCATACCATAGGCTAGCTTCTAGGGTTTATCCTCTCTGATCTCGTGGTAGATCTACTCTTGTACTACCCATATCATCAATATTAATCAAGCAGGAGTAGGGTATTACCTCCATCGAGAGGGCCCGAACCTGGGTAAAAACATCGTGTCCCTTGTCTCATGTTACCATCCTCCTAGATGCATAGTTCGGGACCCCCTACCCGAGATCCGCCGGTTTTGACACCGACACCAGTGATGGCAATCGCAGACATCACCGGATGGAGGAGCTCTGGCAGGAGGGCGGCGAAGTCTGAACCAGAGCCGGGGGCTCCGGCTTCGGATTTTCTTGGAGTAGCAACGATGGTTGTGGTACGAGATGACATGCGGGATCGGGAGAAGAAGGGCGCCGATGAGGGGTTCAAGTGTTCGACGGTGGTCAGGTGCTCTATGCAATCTGTTAGTGCTCTCATCGTTAAGCTATCTAGGCAGGGTGCATATGCAAAGCTCTAGATGTCCATGCTCTAGATGCCCTGGGAGCCTTTTTCTGTAGAGCTAAGTACGAACTTACAATTTTTCTTACTGCAGAAAGGAAATTGTTTCTTCTACAAATTAATTGGCGAGTATTGAGCGTCAAGCGTCATTCAGTCTCAAAGTCTGATAGCCTGTGAACAATCTAGCAGCTTCCTTGGGCATCAGCGTTATGCTTACATGGCAAAGGAGTTGATGCTTGATTTTTAGATTTGACTACTACTTTATGCAATTAGGCAAAACAAGAATGGAAGTTTTTGTATTTATCCCACTATTACTCAATTAGGCAAAACATGATTAAAGTTACTTTATTTATCCCACTATTACTTAAGTTATGATTAGATTTAAATGGATTATAAGTTGGGAGATCTAAAGGATACGAACATCCATGAAAATTATCTCCTAGATTTTGCTCCTTAGCCCTCGAAAAAACGTTTGAACACCCTGGTCATGGATTAGAGGTCCATATTCGCAAAAAAATACATGTGTAGACTAGTTTTTCTTCCATCGTTTGATTATGTTCTGAATATTTGTATTTCTTTTTGAAAGGGTTGCATATACCTGTCATTAAACGAGTGTATCATTAGGACCAAAGATAAATTACTCAAGGACTCAAGATAAATTAATGTCCATCCACTTTGGAAATTTCTAGGTTCTGTAAGGAACCATGTTTGATTATGCTTGATGTGTATGTACTAATAAATAACATCGCTTTGATGGATGTTTTGATATAATGTACATGCGCTCGACTATAACTTAAGTCCACCTTTTTTTGATTCCGTAGCGTAGCACGGGCATCTTACTAGTCTCCAATAACCTCATTGTTGAGCAATTAAAAAAGGAAGCCTTTGGAACAAACTGGCATGGTGGTCACTGCCGGCGTCGTCCATCCCCATGCCTCCGCTCAGTCCGACCACCAATCACCACCACGCCCCACTCCTCCTCACCTGATCTCTCCTCTTTCTCGAGATATCATTAGTTTTTACACATGGGATTACTTCCGCATGGGTCAATCACAACAGGTGTTTTATAAAAAAAATGCATCTTGATGTTTCGTGCAATGCACGGACATCTTGCTAGTACTCCTATAGAAGACTTAGTTGGTGATGATGGTTGATACGTCCATTTTGCATCATGCTTTTATATCGACATTTATTGCATTATGGGTTGTTATTACACATTATTTCACAATACTTATGCCTTTTCTCTCTTATTTTACAAGGTTTACATGAAGAGGGAGAATGTCGGCAACTGGAATTCTGGGCTGGAAAAGGAGCAAATATTAGAGACCTATTCTGCACAACTCCAAAATTCCTGAAACTCCAGGAAAGTCAGTTTTGGAATGTAAAAAATATTCGGCGAAGAAAGCACCAGAGGGGGGCCACCCACCGTCCACGAGGATGGAGGACGCGCCCTACCCCCTGGGCGCGCTCCCTGCCTCGTGGGCCACCTGGAAGCCCCCTGATGCCCATCTTCTGGTATAAGGTGTCTTTTGTACTAGAAAAAATAAGAAGGAAGCTTTCGAGATGAAGCACAACTGTCTCGAGGTGGAACCTGGCGTAACCAATCTAGGGCTCCAGCGGAGCTGCTCTGCTGGGGAAAACATCCCTCCGGGAGGGGGAGATCGTCACCATCGTCATCAACATCGATCCTCTCATCGGGAGGGGGTCAATCTCCATCAACATCTTCACTAGCACCATCTCCTCTCAAACCCTAGTACATCTCTTGTATTCGATCTTTGTCTCAAAACCTCAGATTGGTACCTGTGGGTTGCTAGTAGTGTTTATTACTCCTTGTAGTTGATGCTAGTTGGTTTATTCGGTGGAAGATTATATGTTCAGATCCTTTATGCATATTAATACCCCTCTGGTTATGAACATGAATATGATTTGTGAGTAGTTACGTTTGTTCCTGAGGACATGGGAGAAGTCTTGTTACAAGTAGTCATGTGAATTTGGCATTCGTTCGATATTTTGATGAGATGTATGTTGTCTTTCCTCTAGTGGTGTTATGTGAACGTCGACTACATGACACTTCACCATTGTTTGGGCCTAGGGGAAGGCATTGGGAAGTAATAAGTAGATGATGGGTTGCTAGAGTGACCGAAGCTTAAACCCTAGTTTATGCGTTGCTTCGTAAGGGGCTGATTTGGATCCATATGTTTCATGCTATGGTTAGGTTTACCTTAATTCTTCTTTCTTAGTTGAGGATGCTTGCAAGAGGGGTTAATCATAAGTGGGATGCTTGTCCAAGGAAGGGCAGTACCCAAGCACCAATCCACCCACATATCAAATTATCAAAGTAACGAACGCGAATCATATGAGCATGATGAAAACTAGCTTGACGATAATTCCCATGTGTCCTCAGGAGCGTTTTCCTTTATATAAGAGTTTGTACAGGCTTGTCCTTTGCTACAAAAAGGATTGGGCCACCTTGCTGCACCTTGTTTACTTTTGCTACTTGTTACCCGTTACGAATTACCTTATCACAAAACTATCTATTACCGATAATTTCAGTGCTTGCAGAGAATACCTTACTGAAAACTGCTTATCATTTCCTTCTGCTCCTCGTTGGGTTCGACACTCTTACTTATCGAAAGGACTACGGTAGATCCCCTATACTTGTGGGTCATCAAGACTCTTTTCTGGCGCCGTTGTCGGGGAGTGAAGCGCCTTTGGTAGGTGGAATTTGGTAATGAAAAATTTATATAGTGTGCTGAAATTTACTATCACTTGTTACTATGCAAAATAATCCTTTGAGGGGCTTGTTCAGGGTATCTTCACCCCGATCGGTAGAGCAAAGAGTTGCTCCTCAACCTACTGAACTTACTGAAAATGTTTACTTTGAAATTCCTTCGGGTATGACAGAGAAACTGCTAGCTAATCCTTTTACAGGAGATGGAACATTACATCCTGATATGCACCTAATCTATGTGGATGAAGTTTGTGGATTATTTAAGCTTGCAGGTATGCCCGAGGATGTTATGAAGAAGAAGGTCTTCCCTTTATCTTTGAAGGGAAAGGCATTGACATGGATTAGGCTATGTGATGATATTGGATCATGGAACTACAACCGATTGAAATTGGAATTTCATCATAAGTTTTATCCTATGCATCTGGTTCATCGTTATCGTAATTATATATATAATTTTTAGCCTTGCGAAGGAGAAAGTATCGCTCAAGCTTGGGGGAGGCTTAAGTCAATGTTATATTTATGCCCCAATCATGAGATCTCAAGAGAAATTATTATTCAAAATTTTTATGCTCGACTTTCTCTCAATAATCGCTCCATGCTCGATACTTCTTGTACTGGTTCTTTTATGATGAAGACTATTGAATTCAAATGGATTTATTGGAAAGAATTAAACGCAACTCTGAAGATTGGGAACTCAACGAAGGTAAGGAGTCAGGTATAACACGTAAGTTTGATTGTGTTAAATCTTTTATGGATACCGATGCTTTTCGTGAATTTAGCACTAAATATGGACTTGACTCTGAGATAGTAGCATATTTTTGTGAATCATTTGCTACTCATGTTGATCTCCCTAAGGATAAGTGGTTTAAATATTATCCTCCCATTAAAGTAAAAGTAGTTGAACCTATTAAAGTTGAAGAAAAGACTATCACTTATAATGTTGATCCTATAGTTCCTACCGCTTATATTGAGAAACCACCTTTCCCTGTTAGAATAAAGGATCATGCTAAAGCTTCAACTGTGGTTTGTAAGAGTAATACTAAAACACCTACACCCCCTCAGCAAATTAAAGTTGAAGCTAGTATTTCTATGGTTAAAGATCTCTTGGTCGATAATATCGATGGGCATGTTATTTACTTCTGTAATGAAGCTGCTAGAATTGCTAGACCCGATAATAAAAATAAACATAGACCTGTTGTAGGCATGCCTGTTGTTTCTGTTAAAATAGGAGATCATTGCTATCATGGCTTATGTGATATGGGTGCTAGTGCGAGTGCAATACCTCATTACTTATACAAAGAAATTATGCATGATATCGCACCTGCTGAGATAGAAGGTATAGATGTTACAATTAAGCTTGCCAATAGAGAGACTATTTCACCAGTTGGGATTGTTAGAGACGTTGAAGTCTTGTGTGGGAAAGTTAAATATCCTACTGATTTTCTTGTTCTTGGTTCCCCATAAGATGACTTTTGTCCTATTATATTTGGTAGACCCTTCTTGAATACTGTTAATGCTAGGATAGACTGCGAAAAGGATATTGTTACTGTTGGTTTAGGGGATATGTCTCATGATTTTAATTTTGCTAAATTTCGTAGACAACTCCATGATAAAGAATTGCCTAGTAAATATGAAATTATTGGTCTTGCTTCTATTGCCGTGCCTCCTAATGATCCTTTAGGACAATATTTGCTGGACCATGAAAATGATATGTTTATGAATGAAAGAAGGGAAATAGATGAAGTATTCTTTAAATAGGGACCTGTTTTGAAACACAACTTGCCTGTTGAAATTCTAGGGGATCCTCCTCCACCCAAGGGTGATCCCGTGTTTGAGCTTAAACCATTACCTGATACTCTTAAATATGCTTATCTTGATGAAAAGGTGATATATCCTGTTATTATTAGTGCTAACCTTTTAGAGTAGGAAGAAGAGAAATTATTGAAAACTCTGAAGAAGCATCGTGCTGCTATTGGATATACTCTTGATGATCTTAAGGGCATGTAGCGACCCGACCTCAAACGGTCAAGCCTCTATGTATTTGTGCCATCCCTGGATCGGTATGCTGGCATGCACAGTACATCGATGTATATATCAAAGTGCAATCACATGTATAAATAACGTAAAACTGATATATACCTCATAAGTCTCAGCGGAAATAATCGAACGGGTGTGGAGTCCCATGAACGCCAACGACAAGTTGAGTGTAGACCGTAACCCTACAACGTAACTCTTACTCGTCGTAGAAATCCCTGCAACATAAGACGTTGCTGCCCTGTAGGTCAGTACATTGAATGTACTGGCAAGTCCCATCATAAGAATAATGAACCTATTTGTATATGCAATTTGGCTGGTGGAAAGCTCTAAGTTTAGTTTTTGCATAAAGCTAGTTTTTCACTAGAATAAAAGATATTATTCTATCACTACAGTATAGCATAGGATGAGTTGGCAAACCCAACTCAATCCAATCCCAAGTTTCATTTAAAACCCAACTTCTTAATTAAAGGTGAGGAGATCTCCTGGCATTTTCACTACTAGATGCTCAAGTTGTCCGTAACCGGGGACATGGCTAATCGATTAGGTTTTAACACTCTACGGAGGTTGGCGCACTTTTCCCCACAAGACTCGATCGCCTCCCTTGAAGTTCTCGCACTGCCTGGCGTTTGAGAACAGGATGAACGAGACATAGTCTTTCAAAAATATTCCCCCTTAACCCACGGATAGGCCGGTACACCTACTCTTTCTACATCTGCTAGCCTATCCTGGAAGAGGTCACACTATCTACTAAACTAAGCCAGAGCCCATATTGGCTTATGGCTGCACACGTAAGCTTCTAGACATGAGAATACGATTGATCTCTTTGAGCCTGAGCGGACGGACCACTAGTGGTGCACCACCATGGATTTGCCATGCGTGCAACACTGTACTTCACCACCATTCAAACCAAATACCGCCCAGGTAGTTCATTTACAAGTCTTGGTCCTGCTTACTACTTTGTCACTCATGTCTCACCATATTCGCTTCCCAAACCACGTCTACATTTAGCGAGGCAAAAATAAACTTACACGGTGGTGACAAGGATGTATAGATCAGACCTGCCTCAAATGAACTACTAGGTAACGGCATAGCCATCTGGCAACAATAAATCCTACCATGCAATCCTACCACAAAAGGACTAAGTGCATAATATAAACATAGGTAATTGGAAGAATGGTCAAATGTGAACTTGCCTGATAATAGTTGATGAAGATTATATCGCTCTCAGAAATTTACTTAATAGAACTATTCGTCACTCTCCGATGAAAAATCTATAAAGTCAAACATTGCATTCACATAAGCAATCATTTCAGAGAACCAAATAACATGCAACATGAAAAGACTTGGAAAAACCAAATGAAAATCCTACACACTCAACCATCACAAAAGTATTCTAAGTGCAAAACAACATATGACATAGGGTGCAAAGATGTGATGTGAACTAAAGTGCATACACATCATAATAGTAAAACTATCATGGTAAAATCCTAGTGTGTGAAAAAATTATTTTGAGATTGGTCCAAGTGGTAGGGTTTGGCTACTGTGACTAAACACAAAAAGAATCAACTTAACTGGAGCTGCGGTTTAGGAGATATGGCCATTTGAAGTTTGAATTCAAATCTGAATAAAGTATAAATTTGAATCTGACAAAAGTTTACAAATATGATATCACTGGATAGAGCTAACCATGACGAAGAATTTGCCGCTGGTTTCATCGAGTTTGGGTCTACAGTTAAAAAGTTGCGGCCAATCTATGTTTAGGGGCTAAAGTGAAAACTCAAGGACTTGACTGTGAAAGTTTTATTCGCGACCAGGTCCCTGGACACGTGGTGGATTTCTAATAGCCGAAGAGTGTTCACTGCAGCAGCTATACGACGAATGGCCACTAAGTAAAAAACAAACCACTACCGCGGCTAAATAAGAAGAAAACCGGAGACCGGTTTTCACTAAACCGCACGGTTTAATAAAACCACAGTTAACCAATCTAATACTAAAATAATTTTAAAAAAATGAACGAGAGGGGGCTCGTCTTACAGCAGCGATGGTGGCCTTGGGAGATGGCGGCGCTGGCGTCTGGCGGTGACGGGGCGGTGGCTGCGGTGGTCCTCAGCGGCGGGGAAGAAGGCGAACGGGACCGACGTGTCGAGGGCTATCCGGTGGTGGAGGTGGCACTCGTCGGGGACATCTGGACGGGCGAGGCGACGGGCTCCGGAGCACCGGTGAGCTGCGCGAACTCCGGTGTCTTGGGGTCGTTGGTTTGGCTGCTCCGGCGCGACCTAGGGAAAACCAACACGTCAAAACAAAGCGCACTGGCTCGGGGAGTAGGTTGACAAAGAAAAGAAGGGCTCAGGTGCACCACAGGCGACGGAATCGACGGCGAGGCGGCTCGGCTCCAGCGAGATTCGAATGGGCGGGACGGCGGCTACGTGCGACATGGGGAGTAGAGGAGGGGAGGGATCGGATGAGGGCGTCATGAGGCTTTTTATAGGCCCGGAGAGGGGGCTCGGTAGCGAGGGATAAGCTCTATCCCTAGAGCTTTGGCCGGCGGGTTCGGATGTGCGCGTGCGCTACTCATCCAGCGGGGTCTGCGGGAGGTTAGGGACGACCTGGGGAGTGGGCCCCACGGGTCAGCGACAGGGGAGAGATGAGCGAGGGAGAGAGACGAGTGGGCAGGGGAGGCGAGCGCTCGGGCGCGGGGGCTTGCTCCTGGGCCGAAGGCCATGGGCCGGCTGGCAGGCGCGAGTGCGTGCGTGTGTGTGTTTTTTTACAAAGAACTTTCCGAGGCCAAAACGAAACCAAACAAAATCCTAAAAATACCACGATAATTTCTAAAATTACCTTGGAATATCTAAATCACAATGAACATTTATTCAAGCATAGAAGAATTTGAAAATATTTTCTTAAGGCATTTAATGCACTTTTTGCAAATCGAATAAATACCAAATAAGTTCTAAAGGCTCCAACTAATATTCAAATGAAATTTCCATCTCTTTTATATTTTAAGGAAGTCATCTTATCCCATCTCCTTTATTTTTCTTGAGTGGAAAATAATATTTGAATATTCGAGAAAACTCCAAAATGCAAAAAATCATAGGATGCAAATGATTTCAAATATTATTTTAAAATAACGTCTATTGTTTCATAATCCATTTCCATTTTATTTTTGATAATTGAAGGAGTCATATTTCCTTCTCTCTTTATTTTATTTGAATGAATGGAAATGTTTATGAAACTCAAAACGGAAAACTTTCCAAAAGTGAACCAAATGAAATTCAAAAGTGCTGCTCATCACTTCCCACTCTATTTCATATATTTTGAAGAAGTCCTATTATCTTCTCTCATGAAAATCCTTGAGTGGCATAAAGTTTCTGAGTTGGACTATTGTTCAAGTGGAATTCAAATCTACTTCAAAACCCCTTTTCATTTCTTTAAATGAAAGAAGTCATATTATGTTCACTCTAGGGTTTTGTGATGAAATGAATTTGAATTCATGGAGATCAAAATACAAGATGAAAGTTTTGGGAAAGTCCTTTTATTCTCTCCCATTCAACTTTCAAAAAGTTTCAATTTCCACTCAATTTCACACAGTCAATCACCCAACAAACAAACAATAAATCATAATTAATTATTAATATAACATTCCAAAATTTAGAATTTTGGGATGTTACACGGCATTAGTCCCACTCTATGCCAGCACAAAATAAAATTGGAGAAAGACGCTAAACCGGTTGTTGATCACCAACGACGGTTAAATCCTAAGATGAAAAAAGTGGTAAGAAATGAAACACTAAAGCTTCTGGAGGCAGGAATAATTTATCCCGTTGCTGATAGTCAGTGGGTAAGTCCTATCCATTGTGTCCCTAAGAAGGGAGGTATTACTGTTGTTCCTAATGATAAAGATGAATTGATCCCACAAAGAATTGTTACATGCTATAGAATGGTAATTGACTTCCGCAAATTAAATAAAGCTACTAGAAAGGATCATTACCCTTTACCTTTTATTGATTAAATGCTAGAAAGATTATCCAAGCATACACATTTTTGCTTTCTAGACGGTTATTCTGGTTTCTCTCAAATACCTATGTCAAAAGAGGATCAGGAAAAGACCACTTTTACTTGCCCTTTCGGTACCTTTGCTTATAGACGTATGCCTTTTGGTTTATGTAATGCACCTGCTACCTTTCAAAGATGTATGACTGCTATATTCTCTGACTTTTGTGAAAAGATTGTTGAGGTTTTCATGGATGGTTTCTCCGTGTATGGAATTCATTTGATGAGTGCTTAAGCAACATTGATCGAGTTTTGCAGAGATGTGAAGAAACTAATCTTGTCTTGAATTGGGAGAAGTGCCACTTTATGGTTAATGAAGGTATTGTCTAGGGGCATAAAATTTCTGAAAGAGGTATTGAAGTTGATAAAGCTAAAGTTGATGCGATTGAAAAGATGTTGTGTCCTAAGGACATTAAAGGTATAAGAAGTTTCCTTGGTCATGCCAGTTTTTATAGGAGGTTCATTAAAGACTTCTCAAAAATTTCTAGGCCTCTAACTAATCTCTTACAAAAAGATGTTCCTTTTGTCTTTGATGATGATTGTGTAGAAGCATTTGAAATACTTAAGAAAGCCTTGATTTCTACACCTTTTGTTCAGCCACCTAATTGTAATTTACCCTTTGAAATTATGTATGATGCTAGTGATTATGCTGTAGGTGTTGTTCTAGGACAAAGAGTTGATAAGAAATTAAATGTTATCCAATATGCTAGTAAAACTCTAGACAGTGCCCAGAGAAATTATGCTACTACTGAAAAAGAATTTTTAGCAGTTGTATTTGCTTGTGATAAGTTCAGACCTTATATTGTTGATTCTAAAGTAACTGTTCACACTCATCATGCTGCTATTAAATATCTTATGGAAAAGAAAGATGCTAAACCTAGACTTATTAGATGGGTTCTCTTGCTACAAGAATTTGATTTGCATATTATTGATAGAAAGGGAGCTGAGAACCCCGTTGCAGACAACTTGTCTAGGTTAGAAAATGTTCTTGATGACCCACTCCCTATTGATGATAGTTTTCCTGATGAACAATTAGCTGTCATAAATGCTTCTCGTACTGCTCCATGGTATGCTGATTATGCTAATTACATTATTGCTAAATTTATACCACCTAGTTTCACATACCAGCAAAAGAAAAAGGTTTTCTATGATTTAAGACATTACTTCTGGGATGACCCACACCTTTATAAAGAAGGAGTAGACAGTGTTATTAGACGTTGTGTACCTGAGCATGAACAGGAACAGATCCTACGCAAGTGTCACTCTGAGGCTTATGGAGGACACCACGCTGGAGATAGAACTGCACATAAGGTATTGCAATCCGGTTTTTATTGGCCTACCCTTTTCAAAGATGCCCGTAAGTTTGTCTTGTCTTGTGATGAATGTCAAAGAATTGGTAATATTAGTAGACGTCAAGAAATGCCTAAGAACTATTCACTTGTTATTGAACCATTTGATGTTTGGGGCTTTGATTATATGGGAAATTTTCCTTCCTCTAATGGGTATACACATATTTTAGTTGCTGTTGATTACGTTACTAAGTGGGTAGAAGCTATTCCAACTAGTAGTGCTGACCATAACACCTCCATTAAGATGCTTAAAGAAGTTATTTTTCCGAGGTTTGGAGTCCCTATATACTTAATGACTGATGGTGGTTCACATTTTATTCATGGTGCTTTTTGTAAAATGCTTGCTAAGTATGTTGTTAATCATAGAATTGCATCTCCATACCACCCACAGTCTAGTGGTCAAGTAGAACTGAGTAATAGAGAGATTAAATTAATTTTACAAAATACTGTTAATAGATCTAGAAAATTTTGGTCTAAGAAACTTGATGATGCATTATGGGCCTATAGAACTGCATATAAAAATCCTATGGGTATGTCTCCGTATAAAATGGTTTATGGAAAAGCATGTCACTTGCCTCTCGAACTAGAACATAAGGCATATTGGGCCATTAAAGAGCTCAATTATGATTTCAAACTTGCCGGTGAGAAGAGACTATTTGACATTAGCTCACTTGATGAGTGGAGAACCCAGGCCTATGAGAATGCCAAACTGTTTAAAGAAAAAGTTAAAAGATGGCATGGCAAAAGGATACAAAAGCGTGAGTTTAATGTAGTTGATTATGTATTGTTATACAACTCTCGTTTAAGATTTTTTGCAGGAAAACTCCTCTCTAAATGGGAAGGTCCTTACGTTATCAAGGAGGTCTATCGTTCCGGCACCATAAAAATCAACAACTCTGAAGGCACAAATCGGAAGGTGGTGAACGATCAAAGAATCAAACATTATATCTCAAGTAATCCCATAAAAGTTGAAAGCAATGTTATTGACACCGTAACCCCGAAGGAGTACATAAGGGACACTTTCCAGAACGTTTCAGACTCTGAAAAGGAATAGGTATGTGGTACGGTAGGTAAACCGACTCCAAAACAGTTCTAATAGCAATTTTCTCCGTTTTGGAATATTTAAGAAAATAGGAAAATAAGAAGTAGTCCGAAAGGGACACGAGGCATCCATGAGGGTGGAGGGCGCGCCCACTGCCTTGTGGGCACCTCGTGTGCCCTTCGGACTCTGTTTTCTTGCACAATACTTCTTTTGGTCGGTAAGAATTCATTATGTAATATCCCGAAGGTTTTGACCACCGTACCACGACACAATCCTCTGCTTTTGTTTCGAGCTGTTTTTCTGACAGATCTAGATCAGCATGACGTCTTAAAGCGCCCCCAAGGACAAATTTTTCGAGAAGGTCATCAACCCCTACCTCGCGGAGGTGCTGCAACACCCTCAAACCATTGAGATGCGTGAGGGGGTGCTGCACATCCACGATGTTGAGGGACCAAGGAGGACCGGAAGCGTGGAGACAAGACTCGAAGCAATGGAGCAACAAGTTTTCAAGTGCCAGGGGATGGTGGAACACGGAGTTCACCAACAACCACAAGATGGATGCCAAGAACATTGGGAAAACTATCTTGAAGCTTCACAAGAAAATCGAGCACCTCCAAGCCCAGATCTATGACCTGCAAAATCAAAACTGTGAGTATGAATATAGATTCAAGATGATGAGTTTGGCTGCAGATTTGAGGATCCTGGAGACTCGATCATCCTTCTATGATGGTGAGCCTATGCCTTGGAAGATGGACGAGAAGTCAACTTCATCAACAACTCCATCATCACCACCTCTGAAGAAAGAGACATAAATACATGGGTATGGGCACTCCCCTTGGCAACTTCCAAGCTTGGGGGAGGTGCCCCGGTATCGTATCACCATCACACTTCTATCTCTACCGTTTTTCTTAGTTTGATCCTTTTGGTTATATCTTGATCTAGTAGAATAAAGTTTAGTATAATCTAGCTTTGATTTTTTGTGTTGATCCTTATCTATATAATCGAGTCTGTGAGCTCTATATAATAAAGATTAGTCTTGAGTCGAGGGCTTGGTTATCTTGCTATGATCTTGAGGGAATAAAAGAAAAAGGAAGAATAAAAAGAAATAAAGAGATCATATTGATCTTATGGAGAATAATGACTTCACATATAAATAGTATGATGAATAAAAGTTGTTGAGAGTTGACAAACATAGTTTTTGTCATCGTTGCAATTAATAGTAAGTAATAAAGAAAGAGATGTTTTCACATATAAATATACTATCTTGGACATCTTTTATGATTGTGAGCACTCATTAAAATATGACATGCTAAAAAGTTGATGTTGGACAAGGAAGATAATGTAACGGGTTATGTTTTCTTATATCCAAAATAAATTATACTGTCATGGATCATCCAACATGCTGAGCTTGCCTTTCCCCCTCATGCTAGCCAAATTCTTTGCACCAAGTAGAGATACTACTTGTGCTTCCAAATATCCTTAAACCCAGTTTTGCCATGAGAGTCCACCATATCTACCTATGGATTGAGTAAGATCCTTCAAGTAAGTTGTCATTGCTGCAAGCAATAAAAAATGCTCTATAAATATGTATGATCTATTAGTGTGGAGAAAATAAGCTTTATACGAGCTTGTGATATGGAAGAAATAAAAGCGACATACTTCATAATAAAGGTCCATATCACAAGTGGAAATATAAAGTGACGTTCTTTTGCATTAAGATTTTGTGCATCCAACCATAAAAGCATATGACAACCTCTGCTTCCCTCTGCGAAGGGCCTGGCTTTTATTTCTGTCTTATACCTTATAGAAGAGTCATGGTGATTTTCACCTTTCTTTACACTTTATCCATTGGCAAGCACTATGTGTTGGAAAGATCCTGATATATATATCCAATTGGATGTGGGTTTTCATAAAGCATTATTATGGACATTACCCTTGAGGTAAAAGGTTGGGAGGCAAAACTATAAGCCCCTATCTTTCTCTGTGTCCGATTAAAACTTCATACCCATAAGTATTGCGTGAGTGTTAGCAATTGTGAAAGACTAAATGATAGTTGAGTATGTCGACTTGCTGAAAAGCTCTTATATTCACTCTTTCTGGTGTTATGA
Organism: Aegilops longissima; assembly: GCA_021605205.1. Classification (NCBI taxonomy): domain Eukaryota; kingdom Viridiplantae; phylum Streptophyta; class Magnoliopsida; order Poales; family Poaceae; genus Aegilops; species Aegilops longissima. The sequence continues at coordinate 544,679,065 of CM038678.1, read as the reverse complement.
TAAATTGCAATTGCTTCAATGACTGAGATTATAGTTTGTTAGTTTTCAATGAAGTTTCTGATTCATACTTGACATTGTGAACAGATTGTTACTTTAGCATAAGAAATCATATGACAATATATATGTGTTGCTATTATAAGAATGATCATGATGCCCTCATGTCCGTATTTTATTTTATCGGCACCTCTATCTCTAAACATGTGGACATATTTTTCGATATCGGCTTCCGCTTGAGGACAAGCGAGGTCTAAGCTTGGGGGAGTTGATACGTCCATTTTGCATCATGATTTTATATCGATATTTATTGCATTATGGGCTTTTATTACACATTATGTCACAACATTTATGCCTTTTCTATCTTATTTTACAAGGTTTACATGAAGAGGGAGAATGCCGGCAGCTGGAATTCTGGGCTGGAAAAGGAGAAAATATTAGAGAACTATTCTGCACAACTCCAAAAGTCCTGAAACTCCACGAAAGTCAGTTTTGGAATATATTAAAAATATTGGGCGAAGAAAGCACTAGAGGGGGGCCACCCACCGTCCATGACGGTGGAGGGCGCGCCCCTTGCCTCGTGGGCCACCTGGAAGCCCCCCAATGCCCATCTTCTGGTATAAGGTGTCTTTTGCCCTGGACAAAATAAGAAGGAAGCTTTCGGGACGAAGCACCGCCATCTTGAAGCGGAACGTGGCGAAACCAATCTAGGGCTCCGGCGGAGCTGTTCTGCCGGGGAAACATCCCTCCGGGAGGGGGAAATCGTCACCATCGTCATCACCATCAATCCTCTCATCGGGAGGGGGTCAATCTCCATCAACATCTTCATCAGCACCATCTCCTCTCAAACCCTAGTTCATCTCTTGTATCCGATCTTTGTCTCAAAACCTCAGATTGGTACATGTGGGTTGCTAGTAGTGTTGATTACTCCTTGTAGTTGATGCTAGTAGGTTTATTCGGTGGAAGATTATATGTTCAGATCCTTTATGCATATTAATACCCCTCTGATTATGAACATGAATATGATTTGTGAGTAGTTACGTTTGTTCCTGAGGACATGTGAGAAGTCTTGTTATAAGTAGTCATGTGAATTTGGCATTCGTTCGATATTTTGATGAGATGTATGTTGTCTTTCCTCTATTGGTGTTATGTGAACGTCGACTACATGACACTTCACCATTGTTTGGGCCTAGGGGAAGGCATTGGGAAGTAATAAGTAGATGATGGGTTGCTAGAGTGACAGAAGCTTAAACCCTAGTTTATGCGTTGCTTCGTAAGGGGCTGATTTGGATCGATATGTTTCATGCTATGGTTAGGTTTACCTTAATTCTTATTTCGTAGTTGCGGATGCTTGCGAGAGGGGTTAATCATAAGTGGGATGCTTGTCCAAGGAAGGTCAGTACCCAAGCACCGGTCCACCCACATATCAAATTATCAAAGTAACGAACGCGAATCATATGAGCATGATGAAAACTAGCTTGACGATAATTCCCATGTGTCCTCGGGAGCGTTTTCCTTTATATAAGAGTTTGTCCAGGATTGTCCTTTGCTACAAAAAGGATTGGGCCACCTTACTGCACCTTGTTTACTTTTTTTACTTTTTACCCGTTACGAATTACCTTATCACAAAACTATCTGTTACCGATAATTTTAGTGCTTGCAGAGAATGCCTTACTGAAAACTGCTTATCATTTCCTTCTGCTCCTTGCTGGGTTCGACACTCTTACTTATCGAAAGGACTACGATAGATCCCCTATACTTGTGGGTCATCAATGGTGTGTCTGCCATCCATCATTTCTGACCATTAGATCTACATCTGAGGACTGTGAGGTAAGTTGTTGCCTTTTCTCACCAACATCCCACTTCTCTACCAATTTGCAGAAAAACCATAATTACTATCTTAAAACCAACCACATCCCTCCCTTGCCTCACCAAAACAGCCGAAGGAATATATTCTGATTGAAACATAATATATCTCTAGTGATATACATATATCAAAATTAGAGTGTTTTCCATCAAGTTTGTGTATAAATACTAATTATGATCCGTTGCAACGCACGTGAACATTGCTAGTATTTCCAACCATGCAAAAAATGCTAGTATTTCCATAGTTTCGAGTTTTCCATCAAGATATTAGTCACTCATGGTTGATATTTAGTTTCAATTACGTACACATAGGCACTATGTAACTAGCCGTGCTTATTAGCTTCCAAAGCTCAACTTTCACTCCTACTTACAGTATGCAGAGTATTTAACAAAAAAACTACCACTTTCAACCAGCCCTAGGAAGAAACTATTGTACAAAAAATAGCAAAAACATACCCAAAATTTCTTAATCCGCGCCAAAAAACTACTACTTAGTACCGATTAGGCTCGTTTAAACCCGTTTAAGACAGGGTTGGCCCACACGTCCGTGCTGACGAGGCAGCTTAAACCAACACATTTTGTATTCCAACGAGTACTACTAGTGGTCGCGGGAGTGTATAGCTCGTTTTGTGGGTTCGATCCCGGCTGAATGCAAGCGACCTTTTTCTTAAATAGTAACTTTGCTGCGAGCTAATATTGTACATTGGTAGTTTGACTTTTGAAGTCGAACAGACGTGTCGCACCACAATCTGGGTGCACTGGATAGCCCAGCCATGTGAACGGTTTTCCCTCCCATCATCTCGTGGCTCGCGTACTAGAGTAGTACTCCTATATATTAATTCACACCATGCAAAGTTTCTCGCCTGCGTGCTCACCCTAGCCGCACCTAGCTTGCAGCTTCCTCATCAGCTAGCATATTTAAACTAGCGCCTCCCAATTAAGCTCAAGGAGCTGAAAAAGCCTGGTGTGACATTGGGAACTGTGCAATATGGCTCTGTACGTAAAGTTCTAGTACTCTACTACTCTGTAGCTTGTGGCGTTGCACGCATGGACTTCACTCCATTATCGGCCCTATAAAAGAAATTCCTCTTGACGTGATTTTTTTGTTTTGAAACGGAGGCAAAAGCTTTGCCTCATCTCATTCATAAAGGAAGAACTACTAACAAAGTTTGACGAGATCCATTACACCTCCACAAATGGAAGCGAAAAGCCTAGTCTTGGTGTATCAAATAACACAAATGTTCTGCCCCCATAGTAACCATCGCTGATAAGCAGGCTGCTAGTGTGTGCGTGAGAGGAGCGGCTTAGTAGGCTAGCTACACGCTTGAATAGAGCACAGAGAGTACCCACTACACAGTTGTACTTTCCCTACATTAATAGTACAGGGTTGGTTCTAGAGAATAGTAGTACCCTCCACTTCCAACTGTAGCTCCTTGGCCCTGAGATTCAAGAGTTCAAAACTAGTGCACTATACAAGTACTCCAGTACATCGCACTACTAGTTGAGAAAGTAGTACTAGTACTGCTATAGTATGAGTACATAGTAAATAATAGCCTCACCATTGCGGGGCACGAGGCACTACCACTATGCGTGCCCGCATAATTTTGTCACATCCCTAGCTTCTGGCATTGCACTAGGCTAACTTCATGTGTGCATCATGTTTAAATTCATCAGAAACTTGAAATGGGGATGACAGAACCCCCAGCACCCCCTGAAACCGACTAGGGTTTACTAAAAATATTTTCAATGAACCTGAAATGCCCTTCTAAAATGTTCATCACCTCTCCCTTGGTCTTAAACCACTGTCAAAAGTGATGCACAAATTTCTAGGTCACTCTAAGGTCACTGGATTAAATCTTTAGTTATTTGAGTTTGGACATTTAAATTATATAAAATATTTCAAATGCTCAAATAACCCCAAACTAAAATGTTCCATGCTGGATATATTCCAAATAGTGGCCATGTGCAGTTTGGTGATTTTTGGAGTTTCCTAAGTATTTTTAGAAATGCAACAAACCTACAAAAATAATAATAAAACAAAAACAAATGAAAAACCCTCTTACCTGGCCAAACCCGTGCCCCGGCCCACCTGGTGGCGCAACACTGTGCTGGCCCGTGCCAGCCAGCTGCTTCGTCCCCGCCACACAGGCAGGGAGGTGACGCCGACGAGCGCGAGCTCGCCACGGCGCCACCTGCTTGCCGCTTCACCGCTGGACGACCTCCACGTCGCGCCCCCGACCCCCTGGACACATCCACTCCCCCTGCCTCTCTCCCTCGCTCCCCTCCGCCATGGCCAAAGCAACCGCCGTCGTCCCGCCGCCGTAGCCGTAGGCATTGTCGTCCACGCGCCGCCCGACCGTGTCCACGAGCTCCACCATCATCCTCCCCGTCGAGCAGGTCGAGCCCTGAGCGCTCGCATGCTCTGAAGCCACTGCATCGACCTCGCCCGACTCCGCCACCGCCGGAGATCCCCTTTGCAGTCACCGTCGCAGCAGGCCGTCCCCGACCTCGCCGTCAACTCCGTCGCAACCGCCGTGAGCCTAGCTACCTCTCTATTCTCTCCGTTCTCTCTCTCGAGCCCCGTAGCGACTGCACGTAGCTCATCCGCATGCGCCACCATGGAGCTCGTCGCCGACGAGGCTCTGGCCATGCCACGGCCGCGCCACCTTGTCCACTAGCCCTACTGCACCCCCAGGAGCTCAACGCACCACTCCACGCGCCTCGCCGTGCTCCCTACCGACGAGTCCGAGCTCGTCCGAGCTCCGGCCGCCGCCAAACTCGTCGCCGGCGTTGTTTCCGGCGACTCAAAGCCCAACCACCACCACCACCAATGGATGCGGCTCGCCTCCAACATCACGTAGATGTGCTCCGCCGCCCTTTTAGTCGCCGGAGTACGAAACCCGCACCGCACCGCCGCGTCTGGCCTCGCCGGCGGCTAAACGCCGATTAGTTTGACCCCCACTGTCCCTGTTTGACCACGGGTGGGCCCAGTTTGACCCCCCCTGGGTCAATGACAGGTGGGACCTAGTCGGCTAATTAATCTAGGGTTAGTATTAATTAAATTTAGTTAAACTAATTACACCGACACGTGGGACCCACTGGTCACGTTTGACCTGGACCCGGTCAGTTGACCTGCTGACGTCACACTGATGTCAGGCTGACGCAGTAAGTCATTTCCTGGATTAAATTTAATTCAGGAAATTCCATAAATTAGTATAACTTCTAAAAATCATAGAAATTCAACCGTAGCTCAAAATGAAATAAATTATATATGAAAAATTATCAGAAAAATCCATTCTATCCATCTGTACTGGTTTCATGCATGTTTAAACAAGTTAACTTGCTGTTTAGTGCAAAACATGATAAAGCACTATTTAAGATCACAAATGAGTTTGAACTTTGAATCTTTGGTTCAAAATAGCTCAAACCCATCTGATTGTAGTTGCATTATCCCAACACACACATTTTACCATGTCATGATCACGCATAATATTGTGCATTGCATTGATTGTGTTTCTTTCTCTATTGCCAGTATTTGTTTCCTCTCGATAGACGTGATTCGACGATGAGTTCGATGACACCGATGAAGAACTATAATATCTTCATAAGTGCCAGGCAAGCAAAACTCCCTTGTTCATTCCGATATAATCCCACTCTCTCGCTCCTGCTCTCTTTTATTGCATTAGGACAACAACGACTCATCGGGTACTTGCTGCGGTAGTTGAACCCCTTTATCCTCTGCATGAGCTGTCATTGCCACAGTAAATAGATGAAACCCACTAGCATGAGTAGGAGTTGTTTGAGCCCTGTTGTGCCGACTCATTCATGCTTGTTTGTCATGCCTGCTACTTCTTAGAGTTGAGTCAGGTCTGATTCATCGGGGATGAATTGGAATGTGGTGAACATGTCCTACCGTGTGTGAGCTAAGTGTGTGAATACGATTTGGTAAAGGTAGCGGTGAGAGGCCATGTAGGAGTACATGGCGGGTTGTCTCATTGAAGCCGTCCTCAGGAACTGAGTTCTGTGTTTGTGATCCATGAAACAGTTACTACCACACATTGGGCCCGAAACCAATGGACCCTCTCGGCTTCTTAATCACCCTTGTCCTCTGTCCTTGAGTTGCAAGTAGTTTCTGGTGTTTGTAGTATGTTGGAGGCCGTGCGCAGCACTGACCCGAGGGGCGGGCTGTGATGCGGTAGGCACATGGCACGGTGTACCGAGCGCCCGTTTGGTGTCTCGGGAACCCTGCACACATCGTTCGGGGACGTATGTGGAAACCTCGGCCAGACTCCCTGCGGATGGAACCTGAATAGGCGATAAACCTGGACTAGAGACTTGAGTGTTTAGGTAGGTCGTGGCCGACACCCTCGTTGGGCTTCCGCTTGAAGGTTGCCGAGTACATGTCGTGTAAACGGCGATAAGTGGTGAGAGTGTGCGTGAAGAAGTACACCACTGCAGGGTTAACATCATCTATTTGAATAGCCATGTCCGCGGTAAAGGACTTCTGGGTTGCCTGTACAGTTCATAGACAAGTGAAAGTGGATACTCTAAAACTCGCAAGATAAGCGTGAGTGCTATGGATGGCCTTCTCGTAGGGAGACAGGAGCGGATCCATAGTGGTGTATTGATATGGTGAATATGTGGACTCGTGTGCGCCACCTCAAAAGAGTTACTTGCAGTAGTAGTTCAGGATAGCCACCGAGTCAAAGCTGGCTGGCTGCAGTCAAAACTCCACCACCCCCCTTTGTTGATACCGATGCATATGTAGATAGTTCTGATGTAAGTCTTGCTGGGTACTTTTGTACTCACGTTTGCCTATTTTATGTTTTGCAGAGAGACGTTAGTCTCGCTAGTAGTTCCGCTTGGACTTCGACGTTTAGCTTGTTACCTCAGCTACGATCTTGTGCCCTCGGCATGATCTGGTAGTTAGTCAGGCTTCTCAGCCTTTTTCATTTTTAGTTGTCTGTACTCAGACATGTTAAGCTTCCGCATGTGCTTCGACTTGTATGCTCTGAATGTTGGGTCATGAGACCCATGTTTGTAATATCTCGCTCCTCGGAGCCTAATGTATAATACTTTTAGTCGTAGAGTTTTGTTGTGATGCCATGTTGTATTTACACATATCGGGCATATTGTGTGTGTGATTGAAATGCTTGGTATGTGTGGGATCCGACAACCTAGTTGTTTATCCTTGGTAGCCTCTCTTATGGGGAAATGTAGTCTTGTGCTTCCATGAGCCATAGTAGTCCGCTTCTGACCGGTTCACGAGTCCTCCTAGCCCACACTACTGCTCGGAACACTTGGTGGCGGCATGTGATTCACTTCGTTCTGTGTACATCCCTTCGGGAAATTTCACGCGGTGACATCCAGTACTTCCTAGCTGCTACAGCCGGGTTCCGAGTCTTGTTAGCCAGTGCTACAGCCGGATTCGCCGCTCTTGACCGACATGCTCGATGTTGGTTCATGTATGCTTGTCCCTATAAGTTAGTGCCACTTTGGGTTCACGACTAGTCATGTCGGCCCGGGTTCTCTGTCATATGGATGCTAGCGGCACTATCATATACATGAGCCAAAAGCGCAAAGCGGTCCCGAGCCATGGTAAGCGACACCGTAGAATACCGTGCGTGAGGCCGCAAAGTGATATGAGGTGTTACCAGCTAGATCAATGTGACTTGGAATCGAGGTCTGACAGCTTTGGTATCGAGCTTTGATTGCTGTGGGATTACCAAGCCAAACTGGTCGAAGTTGTGTCTAGAAATGCTTTAGTTATGTAAGGAAATTGATTGTGGAAGGGAACGTAAGGCTCTTTTTACTCCTTTATCTTATGCCCTTTTGATCCGAGTCATCCTCTTCTCTTCTACAGGGTTTAAGAACTAGGCTTCTCATCTATCTATCAGGATGACGTGTTACTAACCATAGACTTTTAAGATTGTTGGTTTTAAGCCCCAGTTCAGTTCCTACTACTTCCGTGTGTTCATAGTTGGTCTCGGAACCTTGACTTTGTGCTTCTGAGTGGTTATGCCACCATTTTTGCAGGATGTCTCAAATCATCTTGAGCATTTACAGCCGTTATGCTGTCCGAGTCATCCCAGGTCTCTAAATAGTCTGATGCATTTGCAAATCCTTTCTTTCCGTTCCCGATGTCCTTTTTGGTCAGAATAAGCACACTAACCGGTGCATTGAGGTACTCTATTGCCTCGGTATATATGTTGCAGCTACTATTATGACCCTAGGTGTCTTAGAGAACCACCTAGTAATCTAGCCATGTTTTGTGTTCCCGGTGTGATAATTCTGGCCACCATTCTCGAAAGCATCCCATGATGCCATTTAGTAGTAGGTATTTTATTCCTGGGTTCTTGAACCCGAGATTCACCCTACTTACCTAATGTTGATAGTGTTGCTAGTTCCTTTAGGATATTAGTAACCTTTGCGATAGTCCTCGAGGTTCGTGGTACATCCTTCTTCCAATTACCATGAACCATTCTTGGCAGGAGTTCTTTTAAACCAAAAGGTCGCGACCAGAGTGCTCTTGATGAGTTCTCCATTCTATATTGTGAATCTGCCAGTTCTACCCCTTTCTGCATGGGTTATCTGGAAGAAATGTTGAGCTTCGCTCGACATACTAATCTATGCATCCACAACTCAGAAAAACATATGTTCCTTTGAGTTGTCCCTCTTTACTTGTATCCTGATCTCCGTCTATCAATTTGTAGTCGGGGAGTAGTGGTACTTTTCGTGTTATCGATGCCTATTACTCTTGTGGTTCGTCAAGCCATTCTATTCCAGAATGACTAGGAGAAACAAACTCCAGTACCTCATCCATATCTAGAATTGGGTCAAAGCAGTTGTATTCCGTAGATCAAATGCCAATCCAGCTTTTGATTCTGTTCTACCCTGAAGTATTTCCCTCTTGATGCCAGGAATGTCATGATAATTGCACCAACTCTTATGACTTCTTGATGCGGTGATACTTCTCGCCATCATCATTCGCTCCTTGGTTCCGTGTTGTTGCAACCGGAATACCGACAAGTGAACCGTGATGTGTGAAATCAATACTCGTAGCAACTAGTTGCTTGGTAGTAAATGGACAATATCATCATTCTTAGTGTGTTGGTTATTGACTCATCATTCTAAGATAGATTGTGCTACCTAGTCCTTATTTCCGGTGCACTCTTCGATCAATGAGTTAGGATTATTCAATCCCTTGCTTATTTGTTCATATCGTCTTGCCCTGAAAAGCAAGATTGTTCCCAAGCTTAGTAACATATCGATGGTTCGTGATTTTCTGAATATCTTCTCGGAAGTATCACCAGGTCGTCACCTGACCGCTAAGTTGAGTTCGTGATCAAGTTGGTTTCCTTGTAAACCACCCCTTCGCAAAGAATCTGTGTTGGATACCCCTGAGCTAGTTGGTTAAGCCAAACAACAACTTGGGGAGTTGGAAGATAAAAGCTTGTCCGACTTAGTTTATCTTAAGGGATATCCTTTTGAGTGTGTGTTGAAGAAAGATGATATCTTCATTGATTGGTCCTGGGGATCAATTGTTGGATCTATTGCCTTGTCAAAACTTTGACTTGAGTATGGGCTATCGTCAAGTCAAATCAGAACCAACGATGTTCGTAATGTTGTCTTACTCGTGGTTGATCCCTCGAGCATACACCATTACATCTTTTGGTCTGACCAATGCTATCATCGTGTTCACATGATGGTGGAAGTCCAGTGATATGGAAATTCCGATGAGTTGCTGTTGAGCCCATCAGCAGCATTTTGTCTCGTCCATGATTCGTGTTGAACATCTAAGCTAGTGTTGGAAACTTTATAAGCATTGCTTTCATGTTCCGCTCATGAGGTATACGTTTGGATGAAAGGAGTGACTTCCTCTAATTCACGTGCATTTGATGCAAGTTGCCGCCGTGAATTCGAGAAAGTTTGTTTTTACTTCCTCTGGAATCATCCCAAGTTAGTCATGCACGTGCGAAGTGCCCTATGGTTGATAGGTTGGCCGCCTCCACTCCATATGTGTTCCTAGCACACCAAGCCACTGATTGACTTGTTCAAGGAGAAGAAGTTCCTTCATAAGAGCTAATCATATGACTTATGCAAGGGCTTCACTCTCCGCAATGATGGTTCCCAACCAGAACTCGGCAGTGTTTTGTTGTAAGACTACTATGTGCTCATGCTTGTCTGGGACAGCGTGTTTACATGTATGTAGCAGAACCAGCTCATGTTTTGGATCTTGCTATCGTAGTTCACTCCCCGAGAATCTCGCAACGTCATCTCGTCGATTTGTGTTGCAAACCTTCATTTTTCTTTCTAGACTTGATGAGTCTGGAATATCCTGACACCAACCAGATCTGAATCTCAGGCAGTTATGATGGTTGGAACATTCCCAACATTAGCACTTGTTCCTAGCTTGCACCGCCATTGTGCCATCCAACCATGGACTACCCTTCTCGGTAATTTCTGGTCACGATCGCCTTCAACAGTGGTCCTACCATGGGTCCCATCCATTTCCGATGATAAGCAAAATCATCCATCGCGTTGTCTTCAACAAGGTAGTCCACATCATCCATTCGAATCTAGATATGCCATTCCTTTGAACTCCGCCAAATGATTGATTGTGATTGCCTTAGGCTGGTATAAAGAGTTTCAATGATCTCTGAATCAAAAGTAATTCTTTTTGCCACTTAAGGTAATATTTCTGCGAGTCACCTTCCTTAAGATGACTCGTTATGGTATCATGGCAACTCAACTCCTCGCTACGTTGACAACCGTTTACCACCTTCTTAAGTGTGGAATTGTGTCTACGTACTGAACCTTCGTCATCTGTTACACTTCATCCCTCTGGATGTATGTTTCATGTCTCAGCTCGAGAAATGTTCAACGTCTCATTCCGTGAGTTGATCGTCAGTTGTCCGATCTTCGAGAAGATCGATCCTTCTAGAGTTTTCCCTTTCCTTTCGTTGTCATGATAGCTGGAGTTCTCAGAGCAAGACGTCAAGACAAAGATGGTGATCGAATCAACGTTCTTATGAGATGCAACCTGGATGGTGAAGATTGTGTTAGTTTGCGTTCCCCCTTCATCTTACCCTATGCTTGAATCTCGGGACGAGATTCTTGTTTCGTGGGGGTGAGTTGTCACATCCCTAGCTTCTAGCATTGCACTAGGCTAACTTCATGTGTGCATCATGTTCAAATTCATCAGAAACTTGGAATGGGGATGACAGAACCCCCAGCACCCCCTAAAACCAACCAGGGTTTAATAAAAATATTTTCAATGAACCTGAAATGCCCTTCTAAAATGTTCATCACCTCTGCCTTGGTCTTAAACCACTGTCAAAAGGGATGCACAAATTTCTAGGTCACTCTAAGGTCACCGGATTAAATCTTTAGTTATTTGAGTTTGGGCATTTAAATTATATAAAATATTTCAAATGCTCAAATAACCCCAAACTAAAATGTTCCATGCTGGATATATTCCAAATAGTGGCCATGTGCAGTTTGGTGATTTTTGGAGTTGCCTAAGTATTTTTAGAAACGCAATAAACCTACAGAAATAATAATAAAACAAAAATAAATGAAAAACCCACTTACCTGGCCAAACACATGCCCCGGCCCACCTGGCGGCCCAACACTGTGCTGGCCCGTGCCCGACCAACTGCTTGTCCCCTTGACAGGCGCGGAGAGGTGACGCCGACGAGCGCGAGCTCGCTACGGCGCCACCTGCTTGCCGCTTCATTGCTGGACGGGCTGGACGACCTCCACGTCGCACCCCCGACCCCCTGGACACGTCCACACCCCCTGCCTCTCTCCCTCGCTCCCCTCCGCCAATGACGAAGCAACCGCCGCCGTCCCGCCGCCGTAGCCGTAGCCACTGTCGTCCACGCGCCGCCCGGACGTGTCCACGAGCTCCGCCACCGTCCTCTCCGTCGAGTAGGCCAAGCCCCGAGCGCTCGCATGCTCCGAAGCCAGTGCATCGACCTCGCCCGACTCTGCCACCGTCGGAGATCCCCTTCGCAGTCACCGTCGCAGCAGGCCGTCCCCGACCTCGCCGTCAACTCCGTAGCAACCGCCGTGAGCCTAGCTACCTCTCTATTCTCTCCGTTCTCTCTCTCGAACCCCGTAGCGACTGCACGTAGCTCACCCGCACGCGCCACCGTGGAGCTCGTCGCCGACGAGGCTCCGGCCATGCCACGGCCGCGCCACCTTGTCCACTAGCCCTATTGCACCCCCAGGAGCTCAACGCACCACTCCACGCGCCTCGCCGTGCTCCCTACCGATGAGTCCGAGCTCGTCCGAGCTCCGGCCGCCGCCAAACTCGTCGCCGGCGTTGTTTCCGGTGACTCCAAGCCCAACCACCACCACCACTGGATGCGGCTCGCCTCCAGCATCACGTAGATGTGCTCCGCCGCCCTTTTGGTCGCCGGAGTACGAAACCCGCACCGCACCGCCGCGTCTGGCCTCGCCGGCGGCTAAACGCCAGCGAGTTTGACCCCGCTGACCCTGTTTGACCACGGGTGGGCCCAGTTTGACCCCCTGGGTCAATGACAGGTGGGACCCAGCCGGCTAATTAATCTAGGGTTAGTATTAATTAAATTTAGTTAAACTAATTACACCGACACGTGGGACCCACCGTCGGTTTGACTGGACCGGTCGGTTGACCTCTTGACGTCCTGCGGCGTCGGTGACGCGATAAGTCATTTCCTGGATTAAATTTAATTCAGGAAATTCCAGAAATTAGTATAACTTCTAAAAATCATAGAAATTCAACCGTAGCTCAGAATGAAATAAATTATATATGAAAAACTATCAAAAAAATCCAGTCTATCCATATGTACTTGTTTCATGCATGTTTAAACAAGTTAACTTGCTGTTTAGTGCAAAACATTATAAAGCACTATTTAAGATCACAAATGAGTTTGAACTTTGAATCTTTGGTTCAAAATAGCTCAAACCCATCTGATTGTAGTTGCATTAGCCCAACACACTCATTTTACCATGTCATGATCATGCATCATATTGTGCATTGCATTGATTGTGTTTCTTTCTCTGTTGCCGATTTTGTTACCTCTCGATAGACGTGATTCGACGATGAGTTCGATGACACCGATGAAGAACTATAATATCTTCAGAAGTGTCAGGCAAGCAAAACTCCCTTGTTCATTCCAATATAATCCCACTCTCTCGTTCCTGCTCTCTTTTATTGCATTAGGACAACAACGATTCATCCGTTACTTGTTGCGGTAGTTGAACCCCTTTATCCTCTGCATGACCTGTCATTGCCACAGTAAATAGATGAAACCCACTAGCATGAGTAGGAGTTGTTTGAGCCCTATTGTGCCTACTCATTCATGCTTGTTTGTCATGCCTGCAACTGCTTAGAGTTGAGTTAGGTCTGATTCATCGGGGATGAATTGGAATGTGGTGAACATGTCCTACCGTGTGTGAGCTAAGTGTGTGAACACGATTTGGTAAAGGTAGCGGTGAGAGGCCATGTAGGAGTACATGGTGGGTTGCCTCATTGAAGCCGTCCTCAGGAACTGAGTTCTGTGTTTGTGATCCATGAAACAGTTAGTACCACGCATTGGGCCGAAACCAATGGACCCTCTCGGCTTCTTAATCACCCTTGTCCTCTGTCCAGGAGTTGCAAGTAGGTTCTAGTGTTTGTAGTATCTTTGGAGGCCATGCATGCAGCCTGACCCGAGGGTGGGCTGTGATCACGGTAGGCACGTGTACGGTGTCTGGGCGCCCGTTTAGTGTCTCGGGAACCCTGCACACATCGTTAAGGGCCGTATATGGAAACCTCGGCGGACTCCTGCGGATGGAACCTGAATAGGCGATAAACCTGGACTAGAGACTTGAGTGTTTAGGTAGGTCGTGGCCGACACCCTCGTTGGGCTTCCGCTTGAAGGTTGCAGTACATGTCGTGTATGGCGGCGGTAAGTGGTGAGGCGTGTGTTAAGAAGTACACCCTGCAGGGTTAACATCATCTATCACGAATAGCCGTGTCATGATAGCGACTTACGGGTTGATTTATGCAGTTCATAGACAGGTGAAAGTGGATACTCTAAAACTTCGCAAGATAAGCGTGAGTGCTATGGATGGCCTTCTCGTAGGGAGGCGGGGCGGATCCATAGTGGTGTATTGATATGGTGAATATGTGGACTCGTGTGCCCACCTCAAAAGAGTTACTTGCAGTAGTAGTTCAGGATAGCCACCGAGTCAAAGCTGGCTTGCTGCAGTCAAAACTCCACCACCCCCCTTTGTTGATACCGATGCATATGTAGATAGTTCTGATGTAAGTCTTGCTGGGTACTTTTGTACTCACGTTTGCCTATTTTATGTTTTGTAGAGAGACGTTAGTCTTGCTAGTAGTTCCGCTTGGACTTCGACGTTTAGCTTGTTACCTCAGCTACGATCTTGTGCCCTCGGCAGGATCTGGTAGTTAGTCAGGCTTGTCAGCCTTTTTCATTTTTAGTTGTCTGTACTCAGACATGTTAAGCTTCCGCATGTGCTTCGACTTGTATGCTCTGAATGTTGGGTCATGAGACCCATGTTTGTAATATCTCGCTCCTCGGAGCCTAATGAATAATACTTTGAGTCGTAGAGTTTTGTTGTGATGCCATGTTGTATTTACACATATCGGGCATATTGTGTGTGTGATTGAAATGCTTGGTATGTGTGGGATCCGACAACCTAGTTGTTTATCCTTGGTAGCCTCTCTTATGGGGAAATGTAGTCTTGTGCTTCCATGAGCAATAGTATTCCGCTACAGCCGGTTCACGGAGTCACTGCTAGCCCAGCACTCTGCTCCGGAACACTTGGCTGGCGACATGTGATTCACTTCGTTCTGTATACATCCCTTGGGAAGCGTCCGCGGTGACATCTGAGTCCTTCTAGCTTGCTACAGCCGGGTTCCCGAGTCCTATTAGCCCATGCTACAGCCGGATTCATGCAGCTGGCGACCAACATGCTCGATGTTGGTTCATGTATGCCTGTCCCTATAAGTTAGTGCCACTTGGGGTTCACGACTAGTCATGTCGGCTCGGGTTCTCTGTCATATGGATGCTAGCGACACTATCATATACGTGAGCCAAATGGCGCAAACGGTCCCGGGCCATGGTAAGGCGACACCCGTGGGAATACCGTGCATGAGGCCGCAAAGTGATATGAGGTGTTACCAGCTAGATCAATGTGACTTGGAATCGGGGTCGTGTCAAATTTCCTTAGCGAAGGGACGAGGCCCTGCGGTTACTACGCTCTTATCTCCTCCTCGCCAGTTCCCCTCCCCCCGAAGAGAAGGCAGTTCTTCGCTGCTCCCATGGATTCGCCAGGCAGTTCTCCTCCTCGTCGGGGCTGGGAGACCATGGACGATGATCCTCTAGGAGAAATCATACGCCGCTCTGACGTCCTCACCACCGCAAGACTCGGTGCTTCCTGCACCAACTTTTTTAAGATGGTGCTTAAACAGGCTTGGGAAAAGGCCATGCTTGTTGGTCTTCCATGCGTCCTTGAGGAGAAGGTTCTTCTATGGGAAAAATCCTTCGAACAGTCCACCGCTCCCTGGCCATGGTTGCACGGTGACTCCGCTAGAGTTGTCGATGCTGAGAGGTAGTCAGATTTTGTCCAATGAGCAGGTCAGTCATGGAGTTTGATCATGTAGTACTTAGTTATTCCATCTCGTAATTTCTTCGCTGCCCACAGTCTTATATATAGGTCTGGGTTTGTGCCAACGAAGATTGGCTTACGTACCTTCGGCCGGATACCACCATCATTTTGCACAACGTCCACAATAGTGTGGACGTTCCAATAGACCCCTTCTCCACCATTGGGATCGGCCTTCCAGACTGGCTGGGCTTGAATACGTATGATGATGCCTACATGAAATTGAAGAAGATAGCAATTGCGGACCCGCCGACAAAGCGACGCGGCTACGATGATAACATAAGGATTGCCACACTCTTGTATTGACACGCCAGGTCAGTACATTGAATGTACTTGCAAGCTCACAACCAGCATAATCATAATGACAAACAATATCATGATATTAACCAAATTATCATCAATGTAAAATCATACTAGGGATGCAGTGAACATGAGTCCGTGCCTCAAGTCCCTCGGACTTGCTTACCAAACGGGTTACCTCCTAACGAAATGGTGATCTTTCTTGGATCACAAACGGACTAACACTTTGGTCTCTCCAAACAGGTTACCTCGTAACCAAACGGTGATCTTTCTCGATCACAAACGGACCAACACTTTGGTCTCTCAAAATGGGTTACCTCGTAACCAAACGGTGATCTTTCTCGGATCACAAACGGACCATCACTTTGGTCTCCATCATCAACATAGTTTCTCAAGCATCATCTTTCCAACAGTGCCATGTTATTAACATTAGTGTGCATGATTATTTAAACGTTGACCCCATGGTGTGACCTACTTCCGAGTTGTGTCCGTAACCGAGGACGCAGCTATCGATAGACTAAATACACTCTGCAGAGGTAGCGCACTGTACCTGCACCACGGAATCCATGGCCTCGCACTCCCATTCGGGTGGACCAACGGCATTCCGACGGAACCCCTCCATTGCCATGACACTCTCTCGGACACTCCGACTTACTCCCCACTGGGCTAAGTCCTGGGTGTCCCCGTGCCTACCAAAGGCACCAATGGCCACCGTCATGGAAAAACAGCCACCATCGTGGCAAAACATAAACAGTCCCAAACGGGGACAAGGTACCATAACAACTACAGGCACACGAGGTTATGTCTGCTTACCGGGCCAGGGTAATGCACGCCCATAACCTTCCCTCATTGGTGGCACCGACCAGAGGTATGACAACGGGCCGAATAAAGGCCTTCCCATAAATGCAAATTTGGTTGCACTGGGAAAAACTCGATTCAGTGGCACCATGACCCGATCAACGATATGTTCAAGTTGAGTTATTATGAGATTTAATTCAAAGTAAAAATAACCGGTGTCATGATATGCCATGAAAATGCAACCTTACAATATGCATCACATATCATTGGAAATAAATGGGTCAACCACATCAAGTACTAACCATAATCATCAACAACTCATACCATTTCTCTGGTTATTATTATTCAACAAACTTAACCATGATATTAACTTAATATAATTCATTTTCTCACTTAAGAAAATATTAACCAAACTAATTTTTTCCATAGTCATTTTATTCCTACATAAAAAAATATTACTTCTACTGAATTTAGCTAACTTAGTTAGTTTCAAAATACTGTAAACTAAACATACCTAGCAAATCAAGCATTCAACAGAATTAAATATTTAATTCAGTGGTTTAAATGCATGAACTAAATCATTATTCAAGTTGGAAAAATCACAAATATTGAAATGGCACCATGAAAATGTTGTTGTGGCTTGCCTTAGTGCAGATGAGGTTCACACTCCTCCTAGTGATCCTCAAGACAAGCTTCACCTTCTGAAAATAATTAACAAAAGAAAGAAAATATCAAGAAAAACTCCGAAAATCACCAGAAAATCTAGACATCAGAGAAAAAAAATCTCATTTTTGGTGAGCTGCTAGATCTTTTCATTAAGAACACAATGCAAAAAGAATCACTTCATTTGGACTTATGGTTAAAGAGTTGTGGCTGTTTGAAGTTCTCTGGATAATTTGAATTGAATTTAAATAAAAACAGAAACTGAGGAGGGGGGTGACGTCGTGGACGTAAACCCGCGGGGCGCCACCACTCATACCTCTTCAGGCGGGGCCTGAGTGGCTGACAGTGGGCCCAGTGGTCAGGTCAGAGGGGAGAGAGAGAAACATAGACGGGGCAGCGACGCGCCGGTGTTTCTCCGGTGATGAGAGGTCGGCGGCCAGATCCAAAAGGATAGGAAGCAAGAGGAGGTCGAGGCGCGCCTGCCCGTACCCGTAGCATGGCTAGGGGTGGCTGGACAGGGTCGGAGCGAGGCTCTCCAGCGGCGGCAACGGGCGGGGCTCGTCGGAGATGGCGATTCCGGCGAGGCAGGGCTGGTCCAGTAGCTCCAACGGCACCACCACACACCAGTGGACCACCACGGACATACCGAAGAGGTTAGTGGAGCACGAGCGGTTCTGGAGAGGGAGGGGGTAGTGGACGGGATCACCGACGAGCTCGGGGCGGGGGCAGTGGCCAGAGGCCTGCCCGGCCGGGCTGTGGCTTCCTACAGTGGTGTGGAGGTGTGATGAGTGTGTGAGTGGAGAGAAATGAGCTCGGGAGGGCTCTATTTATAGGAGAGGCTGAGGCGGGGATCCAGAGCTTGCCGGAGCTCTCTGGAGTGGCACCCAGCGACGAATGGCATCCGTGAGAGGGGAAAAGGCACCAGGGATCACGCGGGAACTTTGGGCGGGCAGTGACGAGCATAGGAGCATGGTACGCGACGAGCACAGGGGCACTGGCGCACTGTTGGCTTGGCCACGCCGTGCCCGTGTTCTCTGTGGCAAGCTTCGGCGTCGGCAAGCGCCAAGGCGGAGTTAAGGAGGTGGAGACGAGGATGGGGGCGCGGTTTGGCAAGGTGCGGCAGCCAGGTAAGCGAGCGCACGCTGAACAGAGCTTGCGGCGGCAGCCAGAGCGCGTTGACTAGCACGTTGGCATCGTGGACACGCGTGGCCACCACGCGAACTCTGGCATAGAGCCACGGCTTGCCATAAATTCATGTCTGGCATTTTGTTCTTGATGAGCTGAGTCACTCCATGGGTTCGAGTTGATCACAGGTGCACTGTGGGAGTCGGTTTCTTCCTGTTAAGTTTTTGGTCAGAAACTTGTGGAGTTGACTGTGATCCAACCAGAGAGTGTTTGGGGCTGATTTTTGGTGGTTAGCAGTTTCTTAGGAGGGTAATGATGCTCAAGAAAAATCAGCCTCATTGGATAAAGGAAAATGGTACTTTCTGTAGCAACTGGCTTTTCTGACCAGAACAAAAAAGATTTTCTATAGCAAAAATATTCCAAAAAGTGATGCAATATTTTTGCTCAGGGAGGTGCCCTAGGGTTCCAAGGATATTTGGGAATTTTATCAGATTTTTGTGGGCAAGAAAAATGGGGGTTGCTTTGGAGGACATGTTGCTGATTAGGTTTTTAAGGAGGAAATGAATATTTTTCATTTAAGAAAAACATTCCTAAGATTATTTTGGGATTAACCAGAGAAGAAATGGTGGCTTGGGGAGAGGTGAGCCGGATTGGTGAAAATCAAGGTTATGCCCAAGTGTTTAAGTCCAACTGAAATGGTCCAAAAACCCAAATTCAAATAAAAGACAAATCAAAATGAGAAAAAGAAGACGGGGCAAAAACCAGGCTGTCACAAACCTCCCCCACTTAGGATGAATCTCGTCCTCGAGATTCGGTTGCTCGGGAAAACAATTCTGGATAGGTTGCCTTTAGAAATTCCTCTCGTTCCCAAGTTGCCTCTTCCTCTGTATGATGCTTCCACTGAACCTTATAAAACTTTCTCGTTTTTCTACGGGTGATCCTTTCCATCTCATCCAAGATTCTGAACGGTTTCTCCGCATATGCTAAATCCTTAGCCAACTCTAATTCTGACATATCAGCGTTTTTCTCTGGAGGCAACATACATCGTCTTAGCTGTGAGACATGGAACACATTGTGCACTTCTGACAATTCCGGGGGCAATTCCAACTGATATGCAACAGTACCAACTCTAGACATAACTGGGAACAAACCAATATACCTGGGTGCCAATTTTTCGCAAGTCTGAAATCTTTTGACTCCTTTCATAGAGTGACTCGGAGGTACACATGCTCTACGGGTTCAAAACTGATCTTTCGGTGCTTTGCATCATAATAACTCTTCTGTCGGGATTTAGCCAATTGCAATCTATCTCGGATTTCCTTGACTTGCTTTTCAGCTTCCATCATGAGATCAGTTCTGAAAATACGGCTGTCTCCGGTTTGAGACCAATTTAACGGAGTGCGGCACTTATGGCCATACAAAGCTTCATAAGGTGACATCTTTAGGCTGGTCTGGAAGCTGTTGTTGTAGGAGAACTTGGCATAAGGCAGACAATCTTCCCATTTAGGTCCTTGGGCCAAGGCACATGCTCAAAGCATATCTTCGAGTATTTGGTTTACACGCCCAGTCTGCCCGTTTGTCTGAGGATGATAAGTTATGTTGTACTTTAGGGCGGTCCCTAAAGCTTGATGGAGACGTGACCAGAAAGCGGAGGTAAAAAGTGACCCTCTGTCGGAAGTGATTGTTCTTGGTACCCCATGCAGACTGACTATTCTGGACACGTATAACTGTGCGAGCTGATCGGCTCGGTAAGTGGTTCTGATGGGAATAAAATGAGCTACCTTGGTTAATGTGTCCCCTATGACCCATACTGCGTCATTGCCTCGATGAGTCTTTGGTAGGCCCATGGTAAAATCCATACAGACATCATCCCACTTCCATTGTGGAACAGGCAAAGGTTGGAGGACTTCAGCGGGTTTCTGGTGTTCTGCCTTGTTGCATATGTCGCAACAAGCCACAAAATAGGAGATGTCTTTCTTCATCCCATCCCATCAGAATATCTGCCGAAGGTCTTTGTACATTTTAGTACCTCCGGGGTGAATGGAATACGAATATCCGTGTGCTTCTGCCAGTACTTACTTTCTTAAGTCTTCTTGATTCGATACACAAATCCTTCCATGGAACCTTAGCGTACCTTGCTGATCCCTAGAGAAATCTTGTGTGTGGCCTTCTAACATACGCTTAGCATGTTTTTGTAGCACTGGGTCATCTGAATGGGCCTTGCAGATCTTATCCTCGAGGGTAGGAGTAACTTCCATCACATTAGCAAGACCAGAATCAATAATGACCAGATTAAGCTGAGTAATCTCTTCCTGAAGTTTGGGAGGCAAGGACTCCATCATGGCATGCAGACTGGCAAGCTTCCGGCTGAGTGCATCGGCGACCACGTTGGCCTTACCCGGGAGATAATTAATTCCAAGATCATAATCCTTGACTAACTCAAGCCATCTCCGTTGGCGGAGGTTTAAGTCTGGCTGAGTAAATATCTACTTGAGACTCTTGTGGTCGGTAAATATTTGACACCTTTTTCCAATGAGGTAGTGTCTCCAAATTTTTAGAGCATGAACAACCGCGGCCAATTCCAGATCATTAGTAGGATAGTTCCATTCATGGGGTCGTAGCTGTCGAGATGCATATGCTACCACCTTGCCACCTGGCATAAGTACGCATCCAAGGCCTTGTCTGGAAGTGTCACAGTACACATCAAAGCTGCGGTAGATGTCCGGAAGAGTCAACACAGGTGCTGTTGTCAGTCTGATTTTTAGCTCATTGAAAATTTTCTCATAATCCTCAGTCCATTCAAATTTCTTATCTTTCTTGAGAAGCTCTGTCATTGGCTTGGCAATCTTAGAGAAACCTTCAATGAAACAACGGTAGTACCCGGCTAATCCAAGGAAACTCTGGATTTGGTATACTGCCGTGGGTGCCATCCAATCAAGCACGTCCTTCACCTTACTTGGATCCATGGCTATACCTTCTGCTAAGAGCACATGTCCGAGGAATCCAACTTGCTTGAGCCAAAACTCGCATTTACTAAATTTGGCGTAGAGCTGATGGTCATGGAGTCTTTGTAAGACAGCTCTAAGATGTCCCTCGTGCTCTTCTTCACTTTTCGAGTATATAAGGAAATCATCGATGAAGACCACCACAAATTTATCCAAGAAATCCATGAATACTTTGTTCATCATGTGCATGAAGAAAGCAGGGGCATTGGTGAGGCTGAAGGACATAACGGTATATTCGTAAAGACCGTATCGGGTAGTGAACGCGATCTTAGGAATATCTTCCTTTTTGATCTTGAGTTGATGGTATCCAGTCCTTACATCAATTTTGGAGAATACTTTTGCCCCACTGAGTTGATCAAATAAATCATCAATCTTGAGCACTGGATTTTTTTGATGGTGACATCATTCAGCTGACGGTAATCCACACACATACGGAGACTACCATCTTTCTTGTCCACGAATATTGCGGGTGATCCCCATGGGGAAGAGCTTGGACGGATATAACCTTTCTGGAGCATCTCATCAAGTTGTTTCTTTAACTCCACTAATTCTGACGAAGGCATCCGATAATACTTCTTGTATAGCGGTGTGGTCCCCAGCACAAGATCAATTGCAAACTCAAGCTCTCGGTCCGGCGGCATTCTTGGCAATTCTTATGGGAATACGTCGGGAAACTCACTGACCACAGGAATTAATCCCAATTCTTCACCCACAGCGGTGAAGACCATTTCTTTCTTGGGTATGCTTCTGCGGGCATAGAATTGTGTAGTTTGCCCTTCCAGACTTATCAAGGTGACCTGTCGGGTCGCACATTTAATGCATACTTGGTATTGGGTTAACCAATTCATCCCTAAAGTAATGTCCAACTTGGCAGATTCGATGACTATCAAGGAAGTTGGAAAACGGACTCCATTGATACCAGTTTCCAAATTACAGCAGACCAGATTGCTTCTGAGCAAAGATCCCGGGGATTGTACCAGCATATTCTTTCTCAAAATCGAACAAGGAAATTTGTTTTGGGCAGCAAAACTCCGCGAAATAAAAGAGTGGGAAGCCCCAAAGTCAAATAAAATTATTGCAGGTATGCTATTAACAGGAAACATACCAATGACGACTTCGGGGTTCTCTTGGGCTTCATCTGCGGAGAGGTGATGACTTGCCCTATGATGGTTTGCTGGACAGGGTATGGCCCCATATGGTTGACTTGTGGCCTGAATGGAGCATTTTCCTTGCCGTTCTTGGGACACTGTCTGGCATAATGTCCGGTTTGCCACAACTGAAACATGAATTGTTGCGCTGGCATTCTTCTCGCACCGGGTTGGTTACGACATTCTTGACTTGGGTAGTGGTTTTGTTAACATTCTGCTGCCAATTGGGCTTGTACTCTACTTGAGTGTGCTGCCAAGTACGAGCCTTTTGCACTGGCTAACCATCCTTCCTAGGCTCAAACTTGCGCTTGTGATCATTATTGGTAGACTTGTTGTCATGTATAAGCTTGTGCTCTCTTTCAGCAATGAGGGCCTTGTTTACCAGAGTTTGGAAGTCTGGGAAATCAAACATACTGAGTGTGCACCGGAGGTGCTAGTTTAATCCTCCAAAAAATCTGTCAATCTTTCTTTCTTCTGTGGCCACATCATAGAGGGAATAGGGGGCCAAATGATTGAACTTATGCAGATACTCACTATCAGACTGGCTTCCCTGGATGAGCGCGAGGCATTCACGCTGCTTAACCTTCATAATACCAGCAGGAATACGGTATTTGCGGAAATGATCCTTGAATTTTGTCCAAGTGATTTCTTCATCAGCTGGCCACATGGCTTTCGCATTATCCCACCATATAGCGGCAGCTCCTTCGAGATAATGAGTAGCAAACGGAACCTTGTCATCCTCTTTAGTACGAGCAATCTCAAGCTTTTTCTCAATAGTTCGTAACCAATTGTCTGCTTCCAAGGGATCAATTACTTGAATGAAACTGGGAGGCTTGGTTCTCTGAAAATATGACAGTTTGGAGTGGTGACCATTCTGATTTCCATTCTGACCGACCATAGCTTGTACAATTCTTAATAACTCTACCAGATCATTATTCCTTCTTTCCTCAAACATGCGTAAATTTGCTCGGTGGAGTGCGGACTTGGCGGTGGAGGCGGTGGTCGATCGTACGGCTCGGGGGAGTGTCCTTCCTGTCATGCTGAACGGCGATCAGGGAAATCCTCACAAGCGTTACTGCTGCTGCCTCCCCGTGTCATCCTATTATTTGTTTTTCCCAAGATAACGCAACCGCGATGAGAAACATCCAAAAATAGGGGGGGGGGGGGAAAGCCAGCGACAAAACCCGAAAAGAAAACAAAACGAAATACCGAAGAAAAACACGACGAACAATAAAAAGTTCCAACATAATTATACATTGACTCATACATGAAAGATGAACAATATGATAAGTTCGACTACTCTCATACATGAAACGGATCATCATGACTCGTACGACTACATCCGTACATCAACATGACAAATGTGGATAGTCAGACGCTCTAGGACTTTGCCGGCGGTGCCGGATCCTCTCCTGAGTCAGACCGAGATCCTGAACCGACGCCGCCGATCGAGACCTCTGGGTTAAAGGTAACACAACAATGCTGCCTCGAGGGCTCTCCCTTAGGGGTAGTCGTGGGATGAGAGGGATCATGGGAGCTGTGGGGGTAGCAAGAAGAGACGCCCACTCAGTAGGAGAACTGTGTGGGTTCACAGGCAAGGTGCCCGAGCTACTCGGGGGAGTAACTGGGGAAATAGGCGAGCTAGAACTGGGCACAATATAAGGAGTAAATCCCATAGAAGGTGGAGTAGGGTAGGATCTAGCGATGGCCAAAGCAGAACGAGCACGATTCAGCTCTCGAGCCAACTCGTGAATCAGAAGATGACTACCAGTGATATATCAAGAAAGGAGGCTAGTGTCACTATCAGACGCCGGATCAACGGAATGAAAGCGAACACGACCATCATCGTGCAAAGATGGGTAGAAGCGAAAAACTGGGTGGTTCTGCATCCCGGCCTCTGTATAGCGTAACTCAACAAGAATCTCGAATGCGGCATACTGGACGACCTAAGCGCCGGTGGATGCATAACCGCTCCGAGAGGTATGAGTGTAAGAGCCTGCGGACGAACTGGTGCATAGAGTAACCACGGCGTGATACTCATACACGGAGTCGGCTAGACGCTCCCGGTACACCCGATATGCTGGTCGTCACCGTGAGGGTACAGTCGATGCCACACGCTACGAAGAAGATGCGGCGATGTATATGTCATCAGCTGCAACTGACATGGATACGGCACCGGAGCCATCTACACTCACAACCATTAGTAGGTTAGAAATAAAAATAAAACGAGTGCATGCAATGCAACAATCAGCTACAAACACTACCGACGCTCAACTTTTACTCTAACTAACGTCGAGTTAACACATCGGTAGTCTAACGTGTCCTATAGTCAGCGTAGCTCTGATACCAAGCGTTGTGGCACCCTGACTCAGAGCATGTAACATCCCAAATTTTGGAATGTTAATATAATTAATTGAATTGTTTGTTTGTTTGCTTGAGTGAATTAAACTTGAGTGAAATTTGAACCTTTTCAAAAACTTTTGAAAGAGAGGGAATAAAATGACTTTCCCCTTCTCCGGTAAATTCAAATTCATCCTATTAAAATCAATGAGAGAAGATGACATGACTTCTTCAACTATGAAGAATTTGAACGGAGTTTTGCAATTTAATTCTTTCAAATATTTGCACTTGTTTCTCTATTTTTCTTCCCGAGAAATACCCGAAAAATAAATTCTTGCAAGCAAGAAAAAGCGGAGGAAAATGACCCTCCAAAATCAGGGTCATTTTGAAAATATTGAGCCAAGAAAAACCAAAGTTTTATTTAAAATTATTTGCAAAAAGAAATAAAGCCTTTAGGGATTTTCTGAAAAACATTTTTTTAAGTTTTATTTTGGCCGTGGAATAATGCTCATCATCTACATTTTATTTTTTGATAATTTTAGTATATAAAAACTCTTTATTCGAATTGATTTGATTTCCTTTTTATTGTTTTAGTTTCCTAATTTTAAAAATAGGAATGGAATCGTTTTATTAGGAAAAACCTGCTGGCCCATTAAGCACTTTCCTATTCTAGCCCAACAAGAGATCATCTCCTTCCTCTGTTTCCTCTCACGTTCTGAAGCTTTCCATATCCATGGAGGCAGGAAACTCCACCTTCGATCTCCCTCGTCTTTCCATCCCAGCGCCTCCCGAGACCGCCTATAAAACCCCTCCCTCTTCTCGTTCCATTTTTCCCATCACCACGCCCCTCCTGCCCGTAGCCTTCTCGCCACCATCCTCCTTTTCCTGCCTAGAAACGCTCACCAGGAGCTCTCCTGGAACCTCCCCATCGCCCAGCCCACCTCCCCAGCGCCGACCCCTCCTCCGCCACCCCCACCCTCGCCGGCGACCTCGCCCCCTCGCCGGAGCAGCCCTCCACATCGCCGTCACCTTCCTGCCATCTCTACCTCACGTACAAGTAACTCCGTTTTCGTTTTCAGATTTATTCCCGTAACAGATTTAGTTCCGTTCTTGTTTAGCTTATAACTTTTGATCTAGAAGTCCAATGATGCTGATTCTTTTTGCGTTAGATCACAATTTTCTTGTAGTTTACAAAAATATATAATTTGTCTATGTTTGGATTTACAAAAATTGAGTTAGATCAGATTTGAATTAAAGCTTGTTTTGCTTATTCCGGGAGTTTCATAATAGATTTTTATTTAATTCTTTTTGCTCCTAGTTGCTTAATGAAATATTTTCTGTTTAGTTAACATAAAACCATGATTAGGTGATGTTAAGAAATTTTTGTTATATAAAACTATTTTTTGTTGTTATTTGAAGTAGGAAAACTTTGAGTTGTTTTTTTCTTTAAGTTTTCCCTTTGGGTTTTGCTTTGTTGGTTTTGATGTGTTACTTTGTTATGTTATGTTATGATATGTGCTTATTATAGTTATTGTTTGCCTCGCTAGAATTTCCGGAGTGCGAAGATTGCTACTACGAAACCCTAGTTTTTCGAAGATCGTCAACAAGGCAAGTTCACATTGACCATGCTTTCTTACCTATGTTTTATTGCATTTAGTGGCACCTTTTCAACCACCCCTCAGTAGTGTTATTGAAATTCTTGTAGTTGAGTAGTATGCATGAGGTAGGAACCCATCACCCTGTTACCAAGCCCGGGACGTTATTTTATTCTAGTGCTACGCTGTAGTAGACGGGGTTTGGTATGAGTGTTCGAGAGTGGTGTGAAGAAGGAGGACTCTACGTCAATGACGACAACTCCATGATGGAATCTGCAAGGACTGCATCTTCAAGGCCTCAAGACTTCAAGACTCGAGACAAGAATTCAATACGCTCTTTGGGTGAAGGGCGGTTGACGGGCACCTGGAGAAACCAGTGGTTGGCCGGGATGCATGGAGAAGCGCCATGACATCTTGCGAGCTTCACCCAGACTCAAAGAGACGGAAGAATACTTCACGCCGGAAGCTTACCTGTGCAACCGCAAGTCATTATGGGCTCTGGCTTGGTTGACCCTAGTTGTGACTCTGGCTGGGGCGGTACTAGCAGATGTAGAACTACGGTAGGATGGGTTGAGTACGGACGGTGGCGGAGGAACTCTTGGAAGACCATGTTTGGTCATCTTGTTCTCAAACACCACGAAGTGCGAGAGCGTAAAGAGGATCGAATCTTGCGGGTAAAGTGTACAAACCTCTGCGGAGGGTTTAAACCTAATCGATTAGCCGTGTCCCGGTTACGGACAATTTGAGCATCTGGACTTGGATCTATTTCAGAACTCTCAACACCGGATTGATAACTTAATTGTGGGCAACTTATGATGATTTTTGGGCTATGAGATATCGGTTGGCGGAACCATGTCATGATAGAAAATTCCATAGTGCAGACTTCATTTATGCCTTTGATGTAGGGAAAATAAAACCAGCTTTTATGCAAAACAAAACTCAGACACAGAGCCATAAAGCCATCTGCATATAGTATAGTTTATCATCTGTTTTCTTTTATTGTGATCTTGCGGTACATTCAATGTACTGATCTACACGGCTGCAACGTATCATGTTGCGATATTTGCTCGACGAGTAAGAGTTACGATCTGAGGTTACGGTCTACACTCAACCTGCCGATGGCGTTGATGGGACTCCACACCCGTTTGATTGTTTCCGCTGATTATTATGAGGTATATATCATTTTACGTTATTTATACATGTGATTGCACTTTGATATATACATTAATGTCTTGTGTGTGCAAAGATATCTGATCCGAGGATGGCACGAGAACACGAGGCTTGACCGTCTGAGGTTGGGTCGCTACAGAGCAACTGGTTGACCTTGCATTGCCAGCCAGGGATCATGTCTTCTGGCAACACACAACATCTTGGTATAGAAAAAACTGCTTTATTGATACTAGTGGAACATAGTTCACATTACGCTAACTTGCGAGGCCAAGCGGCACACACGGTGCGGCTGAACAATATGTACATTATTTAATGAACATAAAGTGGCCTTGATCACAACAACTACGTGGCAGCGGAATGACGACGAAGCGGGACTCCATAGCACAGGGACACCCATGTGGACACGATCTAGACTCGGACATCACTTCGATCCAACGAGACTTTCCTGAAATCCGGCATGACACGCCAGGTCAGTACATTGAATGTACTTGCAAGCTCAAACCAGCATAATCATAATGACAAACAATATCATGACATTAACCAAATTATCATCAATGCAAAATCAAACTAGGGATGCAGTGAACATGAGCTCGTGCCTCAAGTCCCTCGGACTTGCTTACCAAACGGGTTACCTCGTAACTAAACAGTGATCTTTCTCGGATCACAAACAAATAAAAACTTTGGTCTCTCCAAACGGGTTACCTCGTAACCAAACGGTGATCTTTCTCGGATCACAAACAGACCAACACTTTAGTCTCTCCAAACGGGTTACCTCGTAACCAAACGGTGATCTTTCTCGGATCACAAATGGACCATCACTTTGGTCTCCATCATCAACATAGTTTCTCAACCATCATCTTTCCAATAGTGCCATGTTATTAACATTAGTGTGCATGATTATTTAAACATTGACCCATGGTGTGACCTACTTCCGAGTTGTGTCTGTAACTGAGGACGCGGCTATCGATAAATTAAATACACTCTGGAGAGGTAGCGCACTGTACCCACACCACGGAATCCATGGCCTCGCACTCCCATTCGGGTGGACCAACGGCATTCCGACAGAACCCCTCCATTGCCATGACACTCTCCCAGCCACTCCGACTTACTCCCCACTCGGCTAAGTCCTAGGTGGCCCCGTGCCTACCAAAGGCACCAACGGCCACCGTAGTGTCAAAACACCCACCATCATGGCAAAACATAAACGGTCCCAAACAGGGACAAGGTACCATAACAACTGCGGGCACACAAGGTTATGTCTGCTTACCGGGCCAGGGTAACGCATGCCCATAACATTCCCTCGTTGGAGGCACCGACCAGAGGCATGACAACAGACCGAGAAAGGCCTTCCCAGAAAGGCAAATGTGGTTGCACCGGGAAAAACTCGATTCAGTGGCACCATGACCCGATCAACGATATGTTCAAGTTGAGTTATTATCAGGTTGAACTCAAAGTAAAAATAACCGGTGTCATGATATGCCATGAAAATGCAACCTTACAATATGCATCACATATCATCGGAAATAAATGGGTCAAACTCATCAAGTACTAACCATAATCATCAACAACTCATACCACTTCTCTGGTTATTATTATTCAGCAAACTTAACCATGATATTACTTAATATAATTCATTTTCTCACTTAAGAAAATATTAACCAAACTAACTTTTCCGTAGTCATTTTATTTCTACATAAACAAATATTAATTCTACTGACATTAACTAACTTAGTTAGTTTCAAACTACCGTAAACTAAACATACCCAGCAAATCAAGAATTCAACAGAATTAAATATTTAATTGAGTGATTTAAATGCATGGACTAAATCATTATCCAAGTTAGAAATATCACAAATATTGAAATGGCACCATGAAAATGTTGCTGTGGTTTGCCTTAGTGCAGATGAGGTTCACACTCCTCCTAGTGATCCTCAAGACCAGCTTCACCTTCTGAAAATAATTAACAACAGAGAAAGAAAGTATCAAGAAACACTCTAAAAATCACCAGAAAATTTAGACAACAGAGAAAAATCTCATTTTTGGTGTGCTGCTAAATCTTTTCATTAAGAACACAATGCAAAAAGAATCACTTCATTTGGACTTATGGTTAAAGAGTTATGGCTGTTTGGAGTTCTCTGGATAATTTAAATTAAATTTAAATAAAAACAGAAACTGGGAGGGGGTGACGTCGAAGATGTAAACCCGCGGGGCGCCACCACTCATACCTCTTTGGGTGCGGAGGATGACAGCGGGTGACAGTGGGGAGAGAGAGGAGAGAGAGAGAGAGAGAGAGAGAGAGAGAGAGAGAGAGAGAGAGAGAGAGAGAGACGGGGCGGCGACACGCCGGCGTTTCTCCGGCGAGGAGAGGTCGGCGGCCAGATCCAGAAGGATAGGAAGCAAGAGGAGGTCGAGGCGCACTTGCCCGTACCCGTAGCGTGGCTAGGGGTGGTCGGACGGGGTCAGAGCGAGGTTCTCCAGTGGCGACAACAGGTGGGGCTCATCGGAGATGGCGATTCCAGCGAGGCAGGGCCGATCCAGTAGCTCCAACGGCACCAGCACGCACCAGTGAACCACCACGGACACGCCGGAGAGGTCAGTGGAGCATGAGCGGCTCCGGAGAGGGAGGGGGCAATGGACGGGGATCACTGGCGAGCTCGTGGCGGGGGCAGCGGCCAGAGGCCTGCCCGGCCGGGCTGCGGATTCCTACGGTGGTGTGGAGGTGTGATGATTTTGTGAGTGGAGAGAAATGATCTCGAGAGGGCTCTATTTATAGGCGAGGTTGAGGCTGGGATCGAGAGCTCGCCGGATTTCTCTGGAGTGGCGCCCGATGACGAATGGCGTTAGTGAGAGGGGGATAAGGCGCCGGGGATCACGCGTGAACTGTGGGCGGCAGCGACGAGCACAGGAGTGCGGTACGCGACGAGCACAGGGGCACATGCGCACTGTTGGCTTGGCCGTGCCGTGGCCGTGCTTGCTGCGGGGAGCTTCGACATCGGCAAGTGCCAGGGCGGAGTTAAGGAGGTGGAGACAAGGATGGGGGCGCAGTTTGGCAAGGTGCGGCAGCCGGGGAAGCAAGCACGCGCTGAACAGAGTGCGCGGCCAAAGCGTGTCGACTAGCATGTAGGCATCGTGCACACGCGTGGTCAGCATTCGAACTCTGGCAGAGAGCCATGGCTTGCCATAAATTCATGGCTGGCGTTTTATTCTTGATGAGCTAAGTCACTCCATGGGTTTGAGTTGATCACAGGTGCACTGTGGGAATCGGTTTCTTCCTGTTAAGTTTCTGGTCAGAAACTTCTGGAGTTGACTGTGATCAACCAGAGAGTGTTTGGGGCTGATTTTTGGTGGTTAGCAGTTTCTTAGGAGGGTAATGATGCTCAAGAAAAATCAGCCTCATTGGATCAAGGAAAATGGTACTTGCTGTAGAAACTGGCTTTTCTGACTAGAACAAAAATATTTTTTGTAGCAAAATATTCCAAAAATAGATGCATTTTTTTGCTCAAGGAGGTGCCCTAGGGTTCCAAGAATATTTGGGAATTTTCTTAGATTTTTGTGGGCAAGAAAAATGGGGGTGCTTTGGAGCACATGTTGTTGATTAGGGTTTTAGAGGAGGAAATGAATATTTTTCATTTAAGAAAAATATTCCTAAGATTATTTTGGGATTAACTAGAGAAGAAATGATGGCTTGGGGAGAGGTGATCCACTTGGGTGAAAATCAAGGTTATGCGCAAGTGTTTAAGTCCAACTGAAATGATCCAAAAACCCAAATTCAAATAAAAGACAAATCAAAATCAGAAAAAGAAGAGGGGGCAAAAACCAGGCTATCACAAAGAGGCAGTAACGACAGAGGCTGGCGCATGTTGGCCGCACCAGATTTGTACCCCTACACGTTCAAAGATGCCATGCGCCATGTAGGCCGCATCTTCGCGGTGACAAGCCAGGGGACTTGTTTCATCTGATTGCTATCCTACGGTACCGGAGATTACAAACGGAATGCACAAACCATCATTTGCATCCCTAAAGTTACTCCATTATTTTGCAGGGCCAAGTCATCCCCCGATCAAAATAAGATCGCCGATCCTGAATGTGCATTTGCATCCGTGATTCGGTCTAACCTGGAACCTTGTAGCTGACTTTGGCATATTGGGATCAAGTATTTAGCAGTCGTTACCCATGGTACCACTGATGTGCAACATGGTCACACAATCTACCATGATCGGACCGTCACTATCTACCCAGGTACTCCCTCCGTCCGGTGAAGAGTGTGCGTTTGGGTCTAAAATTTGTCCACAAAAGAGTGTACTTCTGTCTTCCCAATCCACTTTAAAGTATTTTCTCTCATCACACGGTAATCAAGACCAATAGCATTCTATACATAGTCTTCTTAATTTTTACATGCACGTAGCTCATTGGGGTTTGGGTAATTAAAGAGGAGAGAGTATGTGGCTTGCAACCTCCCAATGCATTTTTTACTCCACTCCATAATTTGTCCTAAAATTTCTAGATGTACACTTATCACCGGACGGGGGGAGTATTCCATTTTCTCATTGTTGTGTGTTAGAATAGTAGAGTAGTACTTGTTAGTTATTTTCTTTTCTTGACTGGGACATTTTTACTGTACTAGTAGTACAATTTAGTATTATATATTTTTAACACTCTCGCCTTCTCTTTCATTGTTGTACCACTTACTTGCACTACTTTTTACCTTGGAGGACGCGTATAGCTGGCTCGGCCCTTGAAGATTTGAACCCACTAGCTCCCTCCATTTTTGTTTTTCCATGTCTTAGTATCTCATCCATGTAACCAAGAGTGGCTATATATATAATAAGCCGGTTATTTTACTTCCTCTATACCGGAGTAGTACTATTTGCTGCACAGTATTACTGACCGCCATATTTGAGCACAACATTATTATGCATGGACCTTGACTATGTACGTCACCATGTGTCTAGATCTAAGATGTTGCGTGTACCAGATGAACGGCGCCGAGTTCGACCCCCATGGTCCTATGTGGGTGCCGAGGAACACTCTTGCAGAGTACTCGCTTTTCATTGGGGACAGCTACCCCATTGTGAAGCGGACGCCATCTTCCATGCACGACACCGAAGGCCTACCATTCATGAAGCATGGTTGTGTATTTAGTGCGCACCGCCGGATGAACGACATGCTGGGACACGCTATCCCTGATTTATGCCGCTTCAGCTTGGATGAGTCTCCATTGTGTGGAACCGGACTAGAAAGTTGCGATAATGATTCCCGTTGCCCACTGCTATGGATCGTGCCATCCATGAAGAACACCTGGGAATGGAACCTGGAGGAGGACATGGAGCCCATCTATAACATGTAAGTGGAGTATGGTAAATTGTGAACGGTGGCGCTATAAGTATATGTAGACTAGTCGTGCACAAATTTATCACATGAAGTGGAGATGAACTTGTGTGGCATACTGGCTTTTGTCCTTTAGAATTTATTACTAGTAGATGTGTTATGTGTACGTGCAACTTGTGTGGTTGTTGCACGGGCTCCAACATGATCTTTGAAAAAAAAGGTGTCACAGCTTTGGATATAGGTGACGTGGTGGCATCATACAGTAGCATCGTTCGCTATAGTTGTAGTACTCCTACTAGGACGACAACTCCTATAAAACCTTGCGCTTGGCTCTTTCCCTTTTCGGGAGGTTCAACAGTTCGTACTCGTGTGAACCTTGCACTTGGCTCTTCACCTCTTCGGAAGTTCCAACAATGATGATACTACAGTACAATATGCTTCTGGCAATCTGACACCGATTGAACTACTGCACGTCCGCTGCGAGGGCGAGGGAGAGGGAGCGGGAGAGGGAGAGGACGATGTAGTCAAAACCCTCTCCTCATCCTACGAGCCACCGAGCGCGTGGGCAAGGGAGAGGGTGTAGTAAGCAAGCTTCTCCTCGTTCGGCGAGTTGACGGGAGACATCAAAGCTGTACTAGTCCATACTGCATCCTTTTCGGTTACTATGGCTTAATTTTAAACAAGAAAAATACACTGGCGGTCAACGTATAAAACAATACGCTCTTTACAATCACTATATAGTTTTGCGGTGATTATACGATCACTAGCTCATCATAGAGCACCGTATTGCATCCTACTGACAGGCCACATAGTCGACGTGGCACTTTGTTGACTGGTTAAATTGACACCTCGTTTCTCGGTCCCACCTTTCAGTTGGCAGAGCAAAGAAATCAGTTAAACAAAACTTTACGCAGGCGCGATAGGAGTCCAACCCTTGCGCGTGAACGACCCTGGCTGTGTATGTGAGTGCATGCACGTGTACTCCCTCGGTCTTCCAACAAAGAGTGTACATCGGCTCAAAAACAAAGAGTGTACATCTACACTTCCAATGCATTTAGCCTTTAGACTAGCCACAGTGGGAGTGACTTTAGCAGTAATATCGAGTCCAACTTAGCAAATTTGCTTATGTGGCCATGAGTTAATGTGGAGAGAGGTAGTTTGAGTAACTTAGCTAGTTACTATAACATCACATGTCCCAATGCAATATGAGTCTATAACCTAATAAATGAAGCTTTGCATGACACCACACTTATGTTACTACCCACTATGAAGGTAGTAACATAGTCTAGGGATATGTGTATGTTACTCTCCGTTGTGGCTAGTCTTAATCTAATCGATATTGATTGACTAATGCACCAACTTGTGCTCTGGCTATAGGCTACATGTCTATCCTTAATTACAGCATGCAACAACCTTCATTTAATCTTCTTCTCTCAATATGGTCGCATGCACACATAAGTCTGCTACTTTTGGGTGTTAATTATGCCATGAAGTTTCGGTTCCTCCTGGACAATGTGTAAATCTCTAAATTTACAGTCTTTCACATACGTATGGAGTAGGTTGAGCACTTGAGCATGAGCGTGTGTGTTGCGTCGTGTGCTGTGTGCCGCATGGATGCGTGAGTGTTGCGTGTGTGCATGTGTACATGTGAGTGTTGCATGTTGCATGCATGCATGCATGCATGAGGCTCTTACTCCCTCCCATTGACATGTCCATATTTCAAGCTTCATTAAAAAGTTGCATGCAAGAATTAAGAGATAACTCACCAATGCGTGTAAAAGTTCTGGTCATTTGTTCCCCACGCATGCATTTCAATTGATACATCCGTAAACACAATTTTTTGAGGAAAACGAGCCCATTATCGAGTACTTTCAGAAAAAAATTGTTCGGGCACTCATCATTTACTACTACCTTGGTTGATGATTTCCTTATTGACCTGTATATAAACCTCTGTCCTGGTTTAATGGTCCCCTTCGTACTTAGTGTAAAATTTTGACCATAAATTTAACTAACAAAGTGTCAATGATGTCATAAAAAACTATACCATTAAAAACTATGTTCAAATACGAATCAAGTGATATGTTTTTTGGTGAAATGCATTAACATTTTATTAGTTAAATAGATGGTCAAAGTTTGACACAAAGTACTGCTAGTACTCCTACATTATTGGCGCCGGGTGCCTTGGCCAATGTTTCATCTTGTTGGATAGGATGAGCGTAGAGGCATAGGGATACTATAGTTAGGAAGTCTTAGCGATCCATTATTCCCCATCTCGATCAGAGAGAACTATTCAACTAGTCTTCACACTGAAGTGACAATACACGCTGCAGCAGATGGGACACTTAATTAATAAGCTGAACCAGCGTGCTGGTGTTACTAAATCAGCCTTACCCAGTACTGCCATCATGTTTGCCAGTGGGGCATGCTTCCACAAATACGCCTACGCACCTCTCTCCTCCATTAACTGACATATGGGCCCTCTTGAGGTAGACCCACATGTCATCGGCTTAACTATTTTCACTCTGAAGGATGGTATATCCTGGTAGTAGTACTAGTAGAATTGAGATTTAATGCAATTTCTTACCCATCTTTCCCTCTTCTTCCTCCTCTATTCTTATTCCTCCTCTCTTCCCCATCGTCGGCCGCACACCTTTTCCCCCTCGCTCACTGCTCGCTCCCCCGCGCCATCTTCCTTGGTAACTCGCGGGTACCTTATCCCCTCGCTCACTGCTCGACCACACATGCCATCTTCTTCGCTCGCCCGCCCGAATCCACTTCCCCGCTCGCTCACAGGCACCGAAAACCCCAATCACTCAGCACCCTAAAAAACCCTATGGCAGAACCGACTGACACGCAGAGCCATGATTGGAATTCCCTCCCTGATGTTCTCTTAGAGCAGATCTGTAATCGTATGGACCTGCTCAGTACCGTCCGTCTAGCCGCATGCTCGGTGTCTTTGTACCGTCTACTCGTCTGCAACCAGCTGGCCCTTTTCAAGCCACCCTGCTTGCTGATGCCCGATCCTCGCAGGTGGCCCAGACACCGACTTGACGATCCTATGGAGGTCGCCGTGGTGCCCCTCAACATGCTACCACTACCCGTTCACATGTCCTTCATGCGCGGCCACTACTAGGCGGGCATGAAGGTCAACTGGATCATCCTCATCCACCAATTCAGTAGTCCGTGGCGTCTTGTGGATATCTACACCCAGCGAGAGATCACCCTTCCATCATTGGATACGGTCGCCATCGAGCCTCGCGGCCCGCCGGATACTCCTTCCTACTACGCACGAGACGCGTCGAGCTTTTGGCTCGACCTGTGTTTGCTAAAGGTTGTAATATGCGAAGTGCCCACACCATCAGAATACTACATGGATTACAAGCTCATTGCCTTGTTCAACATGGGATTAGTCTTTCTGGAATCCGGTCGCCATACATGGTTATGGCTCATCGTCAATCCTGATGAGCCCACATTTCTGTCTGATGTTATAGTGGATGATGGCATCATTTACGCGGTCGACGCACAGATTGGCTGCCTATACTGGTGGAATCTATCGTCGTGTAATTGTTCTATCTCATCTCATCTTTACCTTATGAATACGACTGCCTGTTGATTGTTACAAATTTAGAATAGATAGTATGTTCATAACCACAACATTGCTATATGTTCCTCTCATTTCCTAGATTTTATGACCACACATGTTATTGTTAGAGTTGATATGAGAACAATTGGCATCTAATGATTCTTAGAATAGATATTATGAGTATAACCTCATGATTGCTATATGTTACTCTCATTTCCAAGATTTTTATAACAACACATGTTATTGCTTAGAGTTGATATGAGAATAGTAGTAAGTGCTATATATGGTAGAATATGAGTAGGCCCTGTCATAGCTGTTTTCCTCTCATTGTTACATGATTTTTGAACCATGACATAGTGCTAGAATATGAAAGCCATTGGCTTATTTTTTAACTTGGGTATGATTATGACCACGCCATTGCAATTCTCTGTCTATGATATGGGTCACTGGTATAATAATATTAATTCCACACATACTCTGAACATGATTGTATATTTTTGTCCTTTTGGTCTCATTTGATTTGTTGCAGCAGACGCAAATGCGCTGGCCTTCATGATTCCAGGACCTAGAATCATACCAGTCAATGGGTGGTGGTTTATCGCTCGTTCAACCGACGACGATTATTCTATGCTCATTCGCACGTATCAAATTGATCAAACCATTTCATCAAACCACATGCAGTACAATGCCTGGGGCGTTCGTGACTATGATGGCCACGGCTGCTTCATGTTCGAGAAAGATCCTAGCTCCGTTGGGCCATGCGTATTCAACTGGAGGCGGGTTTACAGCCTCGGCAACCACTCCATGTTCCTCTGGTTCAATTATCCGATCATCCAACCAATCATCGATCATATCACCGGCGATGATTACCGTGCTATGCAACTTCCATTCGCTAGGGGAACTATGTTTACACATCATGCATACCATGGGTTTCATGAATCACCATATCCAGAGATTCGTCAACATAGCTTGTTGCTAGATAATCTTCAGTGCGTGAAAGGCATCAAGCTTCCATGCGATGGATGGCTTTTGCAAACCCGACATTCGGCAATGTGGTTCATGCCAACAGCAAATATGCACAACTTGATTCGTACTGATATCTAGACTGAGCCATGTATCCTGTTGCTGTAGCATGACCCTCTTTTGTTGGATATTATGTACTGTTGTTAGTTTGAAGCACTCCTCTGATTTGAAGGATAGATACCTTTCTGGGATAAAGTGCATCCTAACTCACCTACGTAGGATGTACTGATAATGATGATGGAGATGTATATATATCAATTAGGCTTCAAGTGTGTACTTGTTGGTGAAAGTGTTGTCCAATGAGAATTATATTTTGTATTACTCATGTAGCCTACAAAATCTGTCGCACAGCGTTGTAACTTCTTACTCCATTTCTAAATTTGTACTAGTCCTCTATACCATATATTGCGCTACTCGTACTACTACCTCCCTCCTGGTTTATTGGTCCCCTTCATAATTTGTGTCAAATTTTGACCATAAATTTAACTAACTAAATGTTAATGCATGTCACAAAAAATTATATCGTTTGATTCGTATTTGAACATACTTTCCAATGGTATAATTTTTGGTGACATGCATTGACATTTTGTTAGTTAAACCTATGGTTAAAACGTGACACTAAATACGACTAGTAAGTAGTACAGTAGTAGTACTAGTATACGTTGGTCAAATTATTCATCATGTCCTCACATTGAATTGACGTGACAACACGCTGCGTGTGAGGTGACACAAGAGTCCCGGCGGTGTGTTCGGGTATTGTGGAATTCCGATTTGGAGTACCACTTATCTATCGAAATATTTCATCATTCAATGAAAATAGTCGATTGATCATACATTGAGTACCATATCACTGGAATTAACCGATGCAAGTCCAAGAAGGATTGGTCGGTGCTGCCGGCTGGCGTCAAGTTCGATCCCACAGATCAGGAGCTGATCTAGCACCTTGAGGCCAAAGTGAGTGCTAACAGCGCGAGATCTCACCCTCTCATCGATTTGTTCATACCAACCATCGACAACGAGCATGGCATATGCTACACCCATACTGAGAAACTTTCAAGTGAGACACCGATTGGCCGTCTACTTGCACAAACATATTCATTTGTTTATAGCTCTATTTTTCTTTTTAGACGCAGACCTAGTGAAGCAATTACAATTTGACAGTTAACAAAAAGTGAAACAAGTGACTGCAACATGCCAAGATGTTATGAAAATGCCAACTGCGTACACTAAAACCTGTATTAGACTATACTGCAAGTATCACACTGAGTGGCCTAAGCAAGCATTTCTTCCAGCGCAACTCCAGGGCGTTCAAAAGGGGCACGTGGACACGTCGCAAGATACAGCCGGAGTGTGGCATGCACGCGATGTGTCACAAGGTCAACGGCCGCAGACGGGCAGCAAAGAGGTTCTGGTGCCGCATACCAACAAGAACTTCGACCAGCAGAGGACCAACTGGGTGATGCACCAGTACCACCTTGGGGACCTAGAGCAAGAGAAGGAGTGGGAGCTAGTCCTCTGTAAGATTTTCTACCAGACGAACACTAGGGCCAGGACTAAAAAGATTATAAGTAGAGCCCTTTTCTTCTAAAAAGATTATAAGTTAGTTTGGTATTGGTACTTGTACTACCTGGTCGTTTGCAAGTTGGTATTGTTGTTAACGATCTTTTAGTATGAACTTGGCATTTTCTTCCAACCATCATGTTTCAAAACGAATTTTTCAGGCACCAGATTTTTATTTGATGGGTAGCATAAGCACCTGCCATTCGAATTCCCAGTTCTCCAATTTTTTACATCTTCGAAGTACGCAGGGGATCCATCCGATTTCACAGGTTGATAGTTGTACGCAGCACGTTGGAACTGGGCTGTGGCATGCCAAGCCCAGCTGCAAATTGTTAAAAGAGAGCAGCGATGGATTTGGGCCTTCCAGAATAGTTAAGTGTAGCGACCTAGATCGTGAAGCGCCTCCCATGGACTAAAAAAAGTCCTAGTCTGATATTATTAGTTGAAATATGTAAAATATTCCATAATGAAAATAAATATGTAAAATGCAATGAAATTAGTCCACTTTCACTGAAAACCATCCGATTTGCATGAAATTTGTCTGTGGAACCATAAGACGATTGTCCATACAGAGCCTAATCGTACGGAACCAGCAGGTCCATGGCCGTACACAAGCAAGTGCATGCACTTAATTATTATCACGATGGAAAAATAATGCTGACGTCTGAGATGGTGAAACCCATGAAGTCTTCAACGTAGTCAATAAACAAGAGAATTCTACAAGTACAAACTGATAACTGGGATCCAGCAGGTATATTGTTTTTTCAGGTCGAGCAAATTTCAACTGGGTTGTAGACTGCCGAGGCTTCGTTTTATTTTTAACGGGCCCAGCCCATGACGACAACGGGGCACAAAGATCCAGCAGGTATCTACTGGCCTTTGGCCCGCCAGCGTTAGTTATATTTTGTTTTAGAACATCCGCAGGCAGATTTTTTACTGAATCAAACACACAACCCAGTTCTATTTTCCTCTTGAAACGCCATGTCCTACTTCTGTTTTGTAATCTCTACCTATAGTTTTACTAGTTCATATACACGTATTATTATATTGAAAATGCATAAAGTTCCCTTTTCATATTTACATCCTTATTTTGTTGTTGTTGTTGTTGTTGTTGTTGTTGTTGTTTTGTTGTTGTTGTTGTTGTTGTTGTTGTTGTTGTTTTGTTGTTTTGTTGTTGTTGTTGTTGTTGTTGTTTTCCCTCCCAGCGCTGATTTTTTTACCACTGGTTTTCCCTTAAACCAACTCAATTGTCCCACGTCTTATTTGTTTACAAAAAAAATGATTTTTTTGGCAAATCAACAAGTTCTTAAAAAATAAATGTTTATCATTTCTGGATTAAAACAATTCGGACTCCACCAAAATATGCAAAATAAGGTTGGACTTTTTGACCGTGGTCCTCGGCAGAAAATGGGTTGTAATAGATTCCTTAAGAATTAGGAAATGGGCTGCAAATTATTAAAAAAT
The DNA here is from genome assembly GCA_021605205.1 of Aegilops longissima. Taxonomy (NCBI): domain Eukaryota; kingdom Viridiplantae; phylum Streptophyta; class Magnoliopsida; order Poales; family Poaceae; genus Aegilops; species Aegilops longissima. The sequence continues at coordinate 544,638,438 of CM038678.1, read as the reverse complement.
AGCAAATGGGCTCTATGTTGTCTGCCACAGATTTGGAGGCTAACTCGTGGGCCTACTGAGTTCATGCGTACACAAGGTTTCTCAAAAAAAGAAACTTAGTCAACAATCGACTCTACTAGCGTCAGACCGTTAGATGTCAATCTAACATCAATCGTTCTTCTTTAGTCTCTGATCTTCCTACTCCATCCGCCTAAACCAGCGCTGGCGGAACCGCCTACTCCCACCTCCCATGGCCGGCTGTGCTGTCGGGCAGGCCTCACGGCCCCACCATACTCGCATCCCTACCCTGGCTATCCCTCTACTCACCCACACCTCCTGTTATTCTCCAGCGACGGCAGCCTCACTCTGCGGCCGAACAAGTAAACCCTCGTACCCACTTCGCATGGGAAACAACTACCGAATCTTCCTTGGCTCTGGGTCGTTCCCTTACTTGGCATCGCCGTCGTCCACCGCCTTGGTGCTCTCGGCACGGCATGGTCAACGAACGACATCCACTGGAAGAGGACTATACGTGGAGAGGCTGACATCTGGGTCCACGGCCGCACGCAAGGAAGTGGCTCCTTTTTTGCGTGTAGGAAGTGCCTCCTTATTACGCACAAAATAATGATTCTTCCTCTTGACAACTAGGACCCACCGGAAGGGCCTCTGTATTTCATGGAAAAAACGTTCCGCCCGCTGACAGCTCGGACCCAGTAGTTATATCTTCGCACGCAAGGAAGTGCCTCCTTATTACACACAACAAAAATGAATACTCCCCCTGCTAGCTGGGACCCACCATAGTGGGAGGCTGACTTGTGGGCCTACTAAGTTGACGCGGACGGAGGGCTTTGTCAACGTGGTCAATATGAACGATTCTAGCTCCAGTGATCATACGATGTACATCCAATGGCCATAGTGCTTCTTCATCCTTTGGTCTTCTTGCTCCAAATTACCCAAACCAGCGCCGGTCGTGCCACCTGCTCCTACCTCCTGTGGCCGGTTGCACTACCGCGGAGACCTCACCGCCCCCCACTACTCCCGCCGCTGGCCAGGCCATCCCTCTACTCACCCACACCCCCTGTTATTCTGCGGTGACGTCAGGCTCACACCGCAGCAGAAGTAGTGAACCCTCATACTCCTCTCCGCGTGGGCATCCACTGCCGCGTCTTCCCAGGCTCCGCGTCGTCCCCTTTGTAGGCCTGCAGTGCAATCGCTCGGGTCCAGTAGGCGAAAGCCTTGCCCGGGTTCAGTTAGAGCCCAATGCCTCGCACCCACGTGCGTACGTGTACGAGAGATACACGCATCGCTCGGCCCTGACCACCCACCGTAACTGGGAACTCCCCGATATTTTCCTCGCCCGCGCTTCTACCATGGTTTTTTCCGTCATGGACGGCCCAAAGAATGTCATGCAGCTACATCTCCGGCTTGCCCAGGACGAAAAGCCCATTTTCTTTCATGATTTTTTTTCATAGAAGTAGGAGCCCACCACATCTATGATGATACCTGGTTTTGTCACAATTATCATCATAGAAGTGTCATAAGCATGACAGAAATTATTTCGTTCGGCCCAAAATGTAATGGATGTGTCTTTTTTGTAGTGCATGTGCTCGATAGGATCCACTTGGTAACTTAACACCTTGACACCGCATTGATTAGTGACTTGGGTGCGGCGAGGTGGAGCGGTGGCGTCTTGGTGAAGATTTTCTTGCCAAAGGATCTTGGCGGGGTTCGATCTTGGCGGCCCCGGCAAGCCTGCTGGGGCGAGCTGGTCTTGTCCTCGGGCGTAGCCTAGACTTGGCTAGGTTCTCCTGCTCGGCAAGGGAGGCCTTCCCAAGGTGGTCTTCTGTCATCTCGCTTTCCTTAATGCTCTCCTTGATTTCACGAAAAGTGACTTCTCTGGCTTGACTTTGTGTTATATAGTGCCGTTGGATGTATGATTGTCGGCACGCCTGTGCACGAGTTCGAGCAGCAAACATAAACATTTGCTGCACTGACAGGAGCCCCCGGGCCCTATCCATATGTGCCACTGGGCAACATTGGGTAGGCCCCAAATGATGCGCATGCTTGTACCTTAACTTTGTCATGGCAGAGCTTGTGTCTTAAGGATCTTCTTTGCTTCTTCATTAATCTGAAATTGGACTATCTTCCGGGTTCCCCGCGAGACGTGTGCCTGAACATAGTAGGTTCAACCATGCATTGAGCCATAAGAATGCACGTGTTCGTGGGGGTAAGTTAAGACGTCTGCGCACAAACGGGGGTAAATGCCATCTTACTCCACCCACAACACCTGTCGTTTCCACCACGCGCGCTGCATGCATCACACGGGGTTGGTGATGGTTACGTAGGGCGCGGGAACGTGTGCCATCGACAAGAGGCACAACTCCCTGGATTGGCGCACAGGGACTACCGACGAACCTAGGCGCCATCAGGGGTGCACATAGGTCAGATTGGAGGAGTGGGGCGGCCGCCCCAAGGAAGTGGAGGATCAGCCCCCCTGCCCCTGCTTGGCTATAAAAGGGAGCACGAGGGGGAAGGGAAGCATTCATCCACATACCTTCTCCTCCCTTCTTATGGTTTTCTCTTCCAGAATGACGAGGGGATGGGGTTGCACTCAAACTTCGGTGACGGCGACGAGGGCTTCCTCCCGGTACCGTGCCTCTGCCCCTACTGTCATTGGGGCAGAGTCCAATGCATGTGTCGGCGTTCTGGGAACAGGGTTCCCCAGACTTGCCTGCGTGCGGCCTGCGGCGTGGCTCAAAGGGGGGCCCATCACGGCCCATCTTCATCAACACAAGCTCAAGACCCTCGCGAGGGGCCAAGCCTCGTGGGGCGGACGACGGGGAGCTTCTCGTGCACGGCCTCATCAGCTGGCTCGCGAGGAGGCGGAGAGATCAAGGCGGGTACCTAACGAGGTGCCCATGACGCAAGCCATGACGACCAAGGGCGCCAAGCGAGCCAGCCATGCGAGTGTCCTCCTTTCCTCTTTGGTGCAAAGGAGCAAGCGCGAGAGCATCAAGCAAAGGCATCCATTTCGTGCAACAAGACCAAGACCAGCCCAACGGCAGGAAGGAAGTCATTGTGGAGCCCAAGCCAAGGCCACCACCAGAGCCTTTGACAAAGCGAGGACCAACTTTAGTCGATAAGTGTACCAGATGTTCCCCTTCAAAATGGCCAATTGTTGGCGCCTTCCCGCTCAATATTTGGGAAGAGGCCCAGGCCTCTACCCATAAATAGGACTAGCCACCCATAGGGTAGAGGGATCCGGGATCCGAATGAGCTAGAGGTCAAGCAATCTAGAGAGAGAGAGAGAGAGAGAGAGAGAGAGAGAGAGAGAGAGAGAGCGATCGAACCTCCAAGCAGTTCATCGCCTGCTAAGAACAGACCCTCATGAGGCTGTTCTTCCTTGTATTGTTCATCACCATCAGCCCAAGAGGCAATCCACCACACCACAAACTACAAGAGGGTATTACACCACAATGGTGCCCCAAACTAGTATAAACCTTGTGTCTCTTGTGTTGTTCCTTTTGTAGTTTAGATCCTAGCGAGGCGGCAGGGTGCAGTAGGTAGAGGCGAGATCTCCGCGCCACACCAAAGTGTTCGAACCTCAAGGGTCCGCGGAACCCGAAATCGACATTTAGTGCGCCGGTAGGGGTGCACCGATCCACCTCCTGCCGCCGTGTCCCGTCCCATCGATCGCCATCATCATGTCCGGCGACCAGGCGGGCAACCCCGCCCTGGCGGCTTGGCCCGCCCACGCAGAGCCGCGCCGGGGGCGACCCATGCCCAGTAGCTCATGGTCCGCAGGGCACGCTGCGGGCATGGGCGGCGGACAGGCTTTGACAGCTCACGCCGCAGCGCGCGATCGGGCGATGAGGGCCTCCAACCACGTCGCGGCCGCGACGCCGTACACCCGCCGGGAGCAGGCGAACTCGAGGGCCGCGCTCACGATGGCCCGGGAGCTACTGCAGTGCAGGCTACTGGAAGGCGGCTGCGACATGCTGCTAGAGCGGTTGGCAGAGCTCCTGGGATTTGCCGCCTCGGCCGCGGGCTCCAAGGCTACTCCAACACCAGCGAAGCTGTCAGCACCGGGCCAGCGGCAGCGCTGCCTCCGCCCGGCCAGCGAAGAAGGACTCCCACGACCCACGGCCCCGATGGGCCGCGCTTCTACCCCCCTGTGTGGGCGCCTCAAGCAGAGCTGCATGGCAAGCGGAGCACTATGGCGCGGCCTTCGGGATGACGGCCCCAGAAGAATACGTGCCCCACATGATGGACCAAGGGCACCAGCATGAGGGCGAACAAGGCTCGCTCCTCAGCCCAAGCTAGGGGGACGAGGCGACAGAAGCTGAGCTCTTCCAGGAGCCCCGTGAAGGCCCCACCAGCCATGCTGGAAGCGACGATTATCGGGTACCGCTAATTCCTCACGAGCAGGCATACGCTAATCATGAATCACAGGAGGTGCATGTCGCCACAGCGAGCGGCTGCCCCGCTCCCGCAGTCTCCTACCCCTCAGGAGGAGGGCGTCGGGGGCTGCAGGAGAGGGGCCGAGATCCGGCATCACCACCGCGGCGTTTGGAGCAAGGCGTTCTCAAGAGGTAGGCCCTCTGCTGGGGAGGTGCCTCACGGCCTGCCCCTGGCGGAGGACCCGTGGTCGTCGGGGGAACCGCTGGCGACCACTCTACCCCATCGGCGACGTCCTGGTTTCCGGTCGTCGTTGATGGCACTAGAGTGCGGTGCAAGGCGGGGCCCTCGTCTGGCGATATGAAGCAAGGCCCAGTTCCTGTGAAGAAGGCCTAGTGCCTGTGAAGCTCGCCGCCCCGTGACACTCTCACATAATAATGCGTGTGGCTGTACACGCCCCGGAGTCTCCCTGGGGCTCCCTCCCACGCCGAGTGGCAGCACTTAGCTCCGCGCTGGTGAGAAGACGTCCAAGACTAGACTAGGTGCCGGACGCAGCCTTTTTCTGCTTTCATTGCTTTTCCCTTTGTTGTCACTTTCCCCCGCTGGATTTAAGTTGGATTCGAATTTGAGATTTGCGTGTGTTTGGGGAAGGGGGTGCTTAGTCTCGTTCGAGCAATCTCTCGCGTTCCGGTTACCGCTTTGCCTCAGCTGCCTCCCCTCGTGAGCCCCTCGCGAGCCGGGTTGGGCCTAGCTTGCGTGCAGCCCAGACTGCCGCCACCGCATCCTCTCAGGAGGTTTTTACTGCAGATCCTACGGGTTCGATCAGGAGACACTTGAGATGCCACAGCCCTCCACAGGCTATCTCAGGGCCCGCACGGGACAAAGGTAAACTAGCCAGCCACTTGGCGCAGCGTCAGGTGATATAGCATCTACTAATACACGAACACAAGGTTTACATGAGGGCTCCTCCCAAAATGCTCTCACAACAATCGAGCAAAACCTGAGCTCTATTCGCAGGGTAAGGAAACAGGAACGATGCGCGAGAAGTCGGATAAATCCCCCAATGCATCCTTAGGGGCACCTCCTGAACTGTTGTCGGCGTCATGGCCTCGCCATCGCTCTGCGATTGCCACCAGCGGCGCCGGGGCCGTTCACCACGCCGCCTTCATCAGCAGCCACGATCACGCCATCGTTATCTGAAGCGAAGGCCCTGACGAGAGCGTCCACGTTGTCCTCCACCCAGCGCGCCAGGTTGTCCCGGACGGCCTGGGGTACTGTGGCGATGGCGGCATCGAAGTCGAAGTGGGGGTCCATATTCCGGAGATGGCTGAAGACGCGAGAAAAGGCGCGCCCGAGCAGGGCGCGGCTCCTCTCCTCCACCAACCTGCCGGTTCTGACCGACCGCGCCTCCAGTTGCGTCACCACGTCGGTGAAGAATTGAAGGTTGCCGGCGTAGTTAACTACGTGCGGCTCGCCAACAGCCGCCTCGCAGATGTTACCCAAGGTTGCGTTGGCTCTCTCCGGGCGTGCAGAGCATGGGGCGTGCTCATGCTCCAGATCCGCCGCTGGCGTATCTCGTCCACATTTTGTCGCGTGACGGCCTCAGCCTCGCCCACCCGTTGGCGAAGAAGAAGCACCTCGCACGGGAGGTAGTTAACTCCTCCCGCGCCACCTCAAGGGCGGCCCGAGAAGCATCGGCCCGCCGTGCCACTTCCTCCTGCTTGGCCCTCAAGGCAGCGGTCCTACCTTCAGCCTCAGCCCGGATCAACCCTAGCCTCTCCTCAAACTCAAGCTCCAAGGTTCCAAGCGCCGCCACCCGACGTCCGACCTCCTCCAGGACACGGGCTTCCCGTGCAGCGACATCATCCTCCGCCCGCGTTACCAAGTGCTCCCTTGTTTCCAGGTGTTCATACTCGCGTGCGGGTTCGGCGGCTTCCAGCGTCAGCGCCTCCTCACGCTTCTGGAGCTCTGCTGGGTCGCCTGAGGCCACCTTCATCGACGCAAGGGCCGTCTCGCGCAGCTCCACCTGCTCCTCCAGTGAGTGGCATCGGGCCAGGAGTTCCCGCGCCCGCTCCTCCGCTGCCTCTCGTCGCCGATCAGCTTCCCGAGCCTCCTCGACGGCCCGAGAAAGGACCTCCTGAGAGGCCGCCAGTGACGCCTTGGCCTCCCCATCGTCAAGATCACGCTGATGGCGCGTAAGGGCGACAGCCGCCTTCAGCTCACGCCTCTCCGTAGCCGGGCGCAGGCCTCGGCCTCAAGCGCGCTGTCTTCATCAGCGAGCTCTTCACCAAGCAGGCTCACCGCGCCACCGCCCAAGAAACCTTTGGCGAAGAGCGCGACGCCCCGGGCGTGCTCAAGTACGTCTTCCACACCATCATCCGCCCCAAGCGAGCGCCGGGGACCATGAATCAGCACTCCTCCGGAAGGGGCTGGGGCTGGCGCCGCCACGGCCGGGCACGCCACCGTAAGCCCGCCAGAGCCAGCACATCCCTAAAAAGAGCGCAGGGAATACCTCAGCCAATCACGGTCGACGACTGCACGAGAAGCCCACGGCAGGATGGCTATGCCACGAGAAGGCTCGCAAGGAGGGTCGCGAGGCGCTGGGCCGCGATGCGCCTCAGATGGTTCTGCCTCTCCGACCGGCCTCACCACGAGGGCTCGCTGCTCGGAGTGCTCAAGACGGTGGAGAGGGCGGAGCCAAGGGGTATGGCTCCTCAGCCATCTCCGTGAGCTCAAGGGAAGGGCCTCATGAGCAAGGATCAAGAAAGCAATGTATGATCAGGAGCTAGAAAAGGGAAGGCTTACTCATCGGTGGCGGCACTTCCACGCTTCAGCAAAGCGACTAGGGTAATCGTCACCTAAGGCCTCCCTTCTCTTCCGGAGGGCCTCAAACTCCACGCGGAAGCGACCCAAGAGTTAAGCGCAGGGGTCAGCCTGCGACGAGGAAGTAGCGTCAAGGCGACCCGCGTCGGGGGCGTCTACCTGATGCACGTCACCGGTCACCTAACCAAGAAGAGTAACTAGGGCCCCAGGGGCCTCAGCCGCAGGCACTGCGGGCAGCTGCTCGCCACCCCCAGCCGCGGCAGCATGGGCCTCAGGAGCTGCTCCCTCAAGAGCGCCGCATGGCGCCGTCACCCCGGCAGAGGCCCCCTCGGCCTCCGGCGGCCCATGCCTCCCCTCTCCGCCACTTGAGGAAGAGCCGTCGTGGCCGACTGAAAGGGCGGCCACCACCACTGGGTTCTCGCGAGGCCCCCGGAGGCCAGCGGGGTGCATCCCCCATTCGTCGAAGACGGGCATCTGATTTACAAAGTCGCCCCTGTTCGGGCAGAGGTACAGCAAGGCCCCCCTTGCCGGATGCTGCCATGGGTGGGGTCCCCAGTCAAGACCAAGAGCACCTTCCTTAGCGCTTCAGGCGTCAGGTCCTCTTCCTGGAGCCTCATACGGTCTTCACGCCCACTGAAGGCCCACATCCGGCGAGAGTGACGTTGGAGAGGGGCAACACGGCATAGCAGGAACTCCTTCACCACCTTGGGCGCCGTCACGCCGAGCGCCTTCAAGAATGCAAAGCGGCGCTAGACGAAGACGAGCTGGGACCTCGTGAGCGTCTCCTGGCCCCAGCCTGAATTGGGGACAGCAGGCGAAGATGGCTCCGACAGCAGGGGGCTGGGCACCCCTACGTCCATGTACAGCCACCGCTATGGAACCCAAAGGCAGCAGGAAGGCTGAAGTCAATCCCTGAAGCCGCTGTTTCAGGTGCAGCAATGAAGCGCACACACCCCGAACATTGGGTGGGGTCAACAAGGCGCAGAGAGAAGAAGTGGCGCAGCAAGGCAACTGAGGGAAGGATGCCCATCATCGCCTCGCAAACAAAGGCGAAGAACGCAAGAAGAGTGATGGATTCGGGACCCAAATGCATCATATGGATCTGATAGTGGGAGAGCACAGCATTGAAGAAATCGGAAAAGGGGGGAACCAGCCCCACCCACAGGGTGTCGGCAAAATACCAGACCTCGGTGATTATCCTGTCGATGGAGAAGTGGGACGCGGGCCAGGCCGTCGTCCGCCCGCATTCATTGAAGATGGTGGCCAAAGCCGAGCTGACCTTGCCCAGGCCCTCTCGATTGAGTATGATCGACCGATCGACGGCGGGGGCCGCCACCGATGGCGAGCGAGGCGGAGGCATGGGCTTCTTCCCTCTTCCCTTCTTCGTCGGAGCCATGGCAACGGAAGGGGGCGGGGGAAGGTTTGAGATTGGATTGGGAGCAGAAGCTGGAGTTCGAGAGGAGGAAGAGCGGGGGACGGTCGAGCAACGAAAAGGGAGCGGCTGTGTGCGGCTACGAGTCCGCCTAGCATGGCACAAAATAAGGAGGCGTGGGGGAACAGTGCCGCCCACGTCCAATCAACCGCCACACGGCGCCCAAGGCCGCAGAGCTATTAGGGCTCAGCGGCGCCAGACTTTCCCCTTCGCCTCTGCTCGCCCAAGCCCGGCGCGCTTTGGGCCCGGGCTATTGTCATGCGTTCGGGAACGGGGTCCCAGACTTGCTCGCCTGCGCCCGCGGCGTGGCTCAAAGGGGCCCATCACGGCCCATCTTCATCAACACAAGCTCAAGACCTCGCGAGGGGCCAAGCCTCACGGGACGACGACGTGGAGCTTCTCGTGCACGGCCTCATCAGGCTGGCTCGCGAGGAGGCGGAGAGATCAAGGCGTGGTACCTCACGAGGTGCCCATGATGCAAGCCATGACGACCAAGGGCGCCAGGCGAGCGCCAGCCCGCGCAGTGTCCTCCTTTCCTCTTTGGTGCAAAGGAAGCAAGCGCAGGCGAGAGCATCAAGCAAAGGCGTCCATTTCGGTGCAACAAGACCAAGACCAGCCCAACGGCAGGAAGGAAGTCATTGTGGAGCCCAAGCCGGCGTCACCACCAGAGCCTTTGACAGGCAAGGACCAACTTTAGTCAGGATAAGTGTACCGGATGTTCCCCTTCAAAATGGCCAATTGTTGGCGCCCTTCCCGCTCAATATTTGGGAAGAGGCCCAGGGCCTCTGCCTATAAATAGGACTAGCCACCCACAGGGTAGAGGGATCCGGGATCCAGAACAGAGCTATAGGTCAAGCAATCTAGAGAGAGAGAGAGAGAGAGAGAGAGAGAGAGAGAGAGAGAGAGAGAGAGAGCGACTGAACTCCTCCAAGCAGTTCATCGCCCCGGCCAAGAACAAACCCTCGCGAGGCTGTTCTTCCTTGTATTGTTCATCACCATCAGCCCAAGACGCAATCCACCACACCACAAACTAGAGTAGGGTATTACACCACAATGGTGGCCCGAACTAGTATAAACCTTGTGTCTCTTGTGTTGTTCCTTTTGTAGTTTAGATCCTAGCGAGGCGGCGTGGTGCAGGTAGGTAGAGGGCGAGATCTCCGCGCGCACCCAAGTGTTCGAACCTCAAGGGTCTGCCGGAACCCGAAATCCGACAGCATGAGGTGGGGCTGCAGTGCGCGGACGGGGCCGAAGGAGCGCTCGGGGCAGAGGGGGACGTGGCGGTGCACCTACCATGCCTCACCCAGCCGTTCCAATTCCAATGTCAGGTCATGTCGGGGACACGACGCTGGAGTTTATTGTCAGGCTGTGCCGGCCGCCGCATAGTCGCCTGCGGCTTCCTCGCCCTTTCGCCAGGGTGATGGAGATCGACCAGCCACTCGGATTGAGTCTGCATATGACTAGTTGTTGAAATGTCTCCATGTGAGCGGATGCTGAGTATCCGTCACCTCATGTCATGCTCCTCCAGCGTGGTTGGAAGATGTTCACCCGCGCCCATGGCCTTGCGGACGGACATGTCCTCCGCTTCAAGTTGGTGGAGGACTATCTTCTCTCCATCAAGGTCTTCGGATGCTCGGTTGCTCGTTTAGGGTGCTGCATAGAAAGTTCGACTAATGATGAAAGCTCCTCCTCGAGCAATTGTGATGAGGAGCAGACCGGTGGGGACGACAACGACAGCGAGGCCCCGGTCGTCAAGCACGAAGGTGACGACCTGGACTCTAACTGAACGCCGGTTGCACTGTCAACGCTAGCCAGGCACCGACAGCACCATCATCTGCACCTGGCCCTCTCCCTGGCAGAGCGATTTGCTGGGCGTGCCAGGCGTGGATGCCTTCGCCTCCTCCAGCTGGACCCCGACGGGCTTCCTCGTGGACTTCGGCTTCGTCTTCCCTGTCGGTGTCCCTCCTACCGTGTTCCTTTGGTCCTGGCGGGGTTGAGCAGGGCATCACCTAGCAGCTCCTTTCGTCCGTCGTCTTCACCCTTCCTGCTGGGGCGTCACCCTCCCGATCTTGTCAAGCTGTGTCTCGCAGGCCCTGACGGTGTCAGGCTGGGCTTCTGCCCATGTTCTCCTTTGCCCTCTTTACCTCCCACTGTAACTCCTAGGAGGAGATGGACAAGAAAGGCATTACGGGGCACTTATCTTTTTTATATCAAAAGATGTAGGTACTTGTCAAATTTTAATAAAAATTATGTAACCCTTTGCCCATGCTTTGTACTTATCCATATATGTAAATTTTAGAAAATGAGCTCGCCGCAGGATTCTATGCATGTATTAAAACACGCGGCAGGCGAACCTTTGATTACTCCTTAGTAAACAAAAATCTTCTCGGCAAGGCATCTTTGTCGGCCTTTGGTGCGAGCAAAGGTCGACCCCTTACCGACCTCACTCCCATGTTTAACTACGACTAAACTTGTCGAGTGAACTCGAGTCAAGGATAGGAGCACGAATGGCAGAGGTGGCTAGGTTTCCTTACACATAAGTACCTTATCGAAGTACCACATGGAGACGAAAGAATATAATGAAGAGTACTTATCTCTCTTTGTTGCCCTTCTTATCGTCTTGGATAAGGGATGGTTGCTGGGGGATTAGTACATGGCTTTGTGTTCATCCCTCTTCCCGAGGTCAATTGAGGCCTTTCTGCTACTAAGACAGGGAAAAAGGGGAATATACATGGCACTGCGTTGTATGTTGATGGTTCTATTAGACAACTATTATGATAAAATGATGCTCGAATAAACATGAATGCATGCATGAAGGTTTTATGAAAGAGCGCTTTGTTTTATTTGTCTTTGCACAGGGTCTTCGCATGCCTTTGTACAAAGGGTTACAAGTCCAGGGGACTATGCTTGTACAAAATAGAATGCTGGGGCAAGGCGTGGCAACCGCGCCTTACGAGTAGATTGCGGAGATGCTCAATATTCCATGAGTTTTGCATAGGGATGCCATCTTCAGTCTCAAACGGACTGCGCCAGGTCTGGTGACACATACTACCCGGTAAGGGCCTTCCCAATTTGGTGTCAACTTGTTTGAACCCTTGGCGGACTGAACACGCCTAAGGACAAGGTCACCTTCCACAAGGCTCCGGGCACGAACCCTACGGCTGTGGTAGCAACGCAGGGCTTGCTGGTATTGTGCAACACGTACAACGTCCCAGAGACGATCTTCCTCGAGGAGCATGGCATCGTCATGCCGTAGCTGCTCTTCCTCTTCTTCATTGTAGGCAAGTACCCAAGGTGATCCGTATATGAGTTCCGCGGGGAGCATCGCTTCTGCACCATATACCAGGGAGAAGGGAGCCTGGCCAGTAGCTCGATTTGGTGTCGTCCTGACTGACCAAAGAACCACCATCAACTCATCAATCTAGCACTTGCCGCATTTTTGCAGTCTATCAAAAGTTCTTGTCTCCAGTCCACGCAGCACTTCAGCATTCATCCTTTTAGCATGCCCGTTGCTCCTTGGGTGAGCAACGGAGGCAAAAGAGATCTTGGTACCAAGCTTCTGGATGTACTGCATGAAGGCGCGACTTGTGAACTGGGTCGCATTGTCGATAATTACCTTGCTGGGAACTCCAAAAAGACACACCAGTCCCTTAAAGAACTTGATAGCTGACTACGCCATTGTCGGTGTCAAAACTAGCCGATCTCGGGTAGGGGCTCCCGAACTGTGCGTCTGAGGATCGAAGGTAATAGGAGGCAGGGGACATGATGTTTACCCAGGTTCGGTCCCTCTTGATGGAGGTAATACCCTACTTCCTGCTTGATTGACTTTGATGAGTATAGGGTTTACAAGAGTTGATCTACCTCGAGATCATAATGGCTAAACCCTAGATGTCTAGCCTGTACGATTGTGATTGCCTCTATGGACTAAACCCTCCGATTTATATAGACACTGGAGAGACCTAGGGTTATATAGAGTCGGTTTACAGAGAAAGGAATGTTCATATCCGAACGCCAAGCTTTCCATCCACGCAAAGCAGAGTCCCATCCGGACACGGGGGGAAGCCTACCATCTTGTATACTTATGGCCCACCAGTCCGGCCCATGTCACATAGCCCGTACGCCCGGGGACCTCTTATTCCAGGACTCCCGCAGTAGCCCCTGAACCAGGCTTCAAGGACGATGTGTCCGGCGTGGAGATTGTCTTCGGCATTGCAAGGCGGGTTCCTCCTCCGAATACTCCAAAGTAGTTGATCAAAAGAACTATATCCGGCTCTGTACAATAGTTACAACCCTGAACCACAAGGGCAAAATACTTAAACAAAAGTAGGCCATGTCTTCTAACAGCTTTGTCGGCGAGGCACTGTATTTCGTTTTTATTGTTATTTCGAACCGTTTTTTAGCCTCCCGCTTCGCGTTTCAAGATGCGGTTTTCATTGTCACGTCCTGTCAAAGCAGAGATCGTGTCCCCTTATTGCGGGATTCTCATCAATACGGTTTTGGGTAACCCAACTGTGCCGTTTACACAATGCCTTGGGAATAGGCGAGTCTTAAGGCTTGTGGGGGGACGCACGACATTCACTGCCTTTATAAGCAGATAAGGATCCACCTTTTTACCTCATGCCTTGTTCTTCCTCAGCCCATCCGTCCTCAAGCTCCAACGCCGAAGCTCCAAGCTTTCCCCTCACCGCCAAATACTCCAATCATGTCCGGATCCGGCTCACAAGGCAAGTGGATGGCCTCCTCCGTGCCGGAGAAGGACATCAAAGAGCTTCGAGAAGCGAGGTACTTGATAGCGGAGATCAGGCATAGACTCCCTGCAAAAGAGCAAGTTATCCCCACTCCAGAACCTGGTGAGAGGGTCGTATTCCTCCCTGACTTTCTCCGCGGACTAGGATTTCCCCTACACCCCTTTGTCCGAGGTCTCATGTTCTATTACGGGCTGGATTTTCAAGATCTGGCCCCGAATTCCTTTCTCCACATCTCGGCATTTATCGTCATGTGTGAGGCATTCCTCCGTGTCCCTCCACACTTTGGCCTATGGCTCAAAATTTTCAATGTGAAGCCAAAGGTGGTCGACGGGCAACACGCGGACTGCGGCGGTGCCATGATAAGCAAACTTCCCAAAGTTATCTGGCCCAAAGGGGCCTTTGTGGATACCATCAAGATATGGCAGCAGGAGTGGTTTTACATTACTGAACCCTGCGGCACCAAATGGGCAGCCGCCCCTGCATTCAGATCCGAAGCCCTGCTGCGGCTTGCGTCCTGGACCAACAAGGGTCTGGATTGGGGATCATCCGATGAGGTGCTGATGCTGAAGAAGCACATGAAAAATATCATAGAGAAAAACACCAGCCTCACAGATGTGATTCAGGTGATGCTCATCCGGCAATCTCTTCCCTGACAACGCCGGTCTCTCCGCATGTGGGAGTTCAATCCGGAAGGGGCACGGATCCTGATGTGATTCTTCGGCACGACACATAAAGTGATCTGGAAGCTACTTTTTAAGACTCAAAAGTCATGGCTGGAGACGTCCGAAGACATCGGTCTCGACTGCAATCATCCAGCCTCCCCAGTAAGTGCTATTTTTCCTAACATAACACAGTCAATTAATAAAAAGAGGGGACGTGCTGGGAATTCCATCATATAACACAGAGCTGGACGAACAAGGCGGAGCGGATCTGATGTCCAGCTCCATTGCCCGAAAACCCAGCAAACCCTCTTTTAATGAAGATGCTGGTCCCGGCACCCTATCAAGCGCCGAAGAAAACGGTCCGGAAGAAGAGCAAGGAAGCCAAAGATGGCCTCCCTTGCAAAGGTACTTCGTACGGGGCGTACGGAGAGAACGAAACCCATTCCTCCGAGGAGGATGAAGACGAGGAGGAGGAGGAAGAAGAGGAAGCCGACAGCACCCTTTCCCCAAAGGGGAAGAAGAAGAAGAGGGCGGCCTCGGAAGACCCGGAGGCGGAGGCGCCCAAAATGGGATAAATATCCTTTCCAGACGGCTCGGATTCAGATGCCGAGGCCATCCCCAAGTGGCGCCCCAGGCCTAAACCCCTTGCCGAACTGTGAGTATCCGAAGATGCCGTATATAAGTCCAGTTTTGATGAGTATGGTATTAACATTTTGAATGGTGCAGGCCGGCCCGCGATCTTCCCCAATAATCATCGGAGGGAAGCTCCTTGGATCCAAGGATGATGGAGAGAGAGTCACTTTCGCGTGCCTCCCCGCCTCCTGCCAAGGACGCCACCGATGTGTTGTCCCGAAGGGCCTCTCTGGGGCACGTGGCGGTACAAGAAGCCGCCAAAACGGCGCCAGAAGGTAATATTTCGGTTGCCGAAAACACGAGGGTAACAATCCCCTCGAGGGCTGGCGGCGAGGGTCTAGACCAGTCCGACCATCAGCCGGACACTACTCCAGAAACCCAAATGGCTCCGGAGCCGAACAAGCTCCTTGGGGGAGGGGGGTGTGACAACTCCCGCGGCAACCTCCGCTAGTCCAGAGGCGCCGAATACACTGATGGAGGCACTACAACAAGCTTCCATCATGGAGGAGCACCGCACCCTGATGGGTGTTGTAGTTGAGAAGCTTCAGTCTGCCAAGAACGGACTGAATGAGGCGTTTGCCAGCCTGTTAACAGGCTTCGAGGTATGCAATGTAATATTCTTGACCGATTTTCATATGAAAAGATGCCTGTGTATAGATAGTAGCCCCTGAGACTCTGATCGTCCTTGTTATTAATAAAACGGAGGCGGGCAGAGGATCAATAATTTTCGCAGGAGCTAATGTACTTCCATATGTTGAAATGTAGGCTTTTCTGTTAGCGGTGACCTCCCAGGCCGCTGAGGTATCCGAACTTAAGCGTCAGCTGGGACTGGCCGATGAGTATCTCATCCGCATTAATAAGGGTTTTGATGAGGCGCGGGGTATGTTTTTAAAATGTTTCGTTCAGGCTCGTACCTCTGGAGTTTAAAGCTCATACGCTGCTATGTGCGTGGTTGCAGGTAGCACAGCTGCGATTGAGGCCCTTAGGGTTGAACTTGCCCAGGCCAAAGAGCAGTCAAGGGTGAACAAGGCGGCCGCTAAGAAAGCGGCCGAGGACTTGAAGTACGAACAGGTTGTCCGCTGCCAGTACGAGGAGCGGGTAGCCAAAGTAGAGAAGGCGCTCAAGGATGTTGCTGACAAGTATAAGTCCCTGGAGGAGAAGAGTAAAGCCCAGGAGACCGACCTCACTGAGGCCCTTAAAGAGGTCAAGGAGGCGCGGGCCGAATCCCAAGCGGTGCTTGAGGAGATGAAGCAAGCCGGACAAGTAGCGACTGGTACGCCCCTTCTTCTACAGAGTAAATTCGGCAATCAATCGCATGTTTTACTCACGCAACTGTGGGGTGCCCTAGATGTCCTTGTGGATCTTCCGGAGAGCGTTGCTGACGCCGCGTGATTTTTACAAGCCCAGGAGGGGCATGCGACGGAGAATCAATTCTGGAGCCAGTTCGTTGCGCGGGAGCGCCCTGCACTGCTAAATGACCGGATGGCGTAGTGGTCCAAGCTGCATAGGATGTCCGGCGCAGCTATGAGGGACATCATAGTCCGGCTATGGCCGATCGAACCTGTCCCGAGCAGCTATTTTCGCCTAGTGCAGCGACTTGTTGACGCCTTGCCCCGTATTGACGCGGTTAAGCGATTGTCGTGTATACAAGGTGCACGGATAGCTTTCGCCCACGTCAAGATGCACTGGGCCAAGATGAAGGCCGCCAGCGTGGCCGTCTCCCGGAGACAGGATCCATCGTACGCCCGAGCGCTATTTTGAAGAAGTCTTGGAAGGCACCCGCTTAATAGAGGGACATTGCTCAATGGATATCTTGTTCAAATGAACTTGTCTGGATACCTGGATGTTTATATGAACCAAAGCTTTGTAATATACTTATATTTCTTGTCTTTAAAAGTGTTATTCCTCCTGTGCGGCCAATGTATACCTGACAATTTACCAGTCGTTGGCTTCAGCCCCCACGTAGGTACTACCGGGGTGTTTGGAGTAGCACATGACCGCACGTTAACCCAACGTCTTGGTCCGTAAAGGAGGTGTCAGTGCAGCGAACAAGGCAATCAGACTATGGGTGTCGGTGTACAAAAAGAGGGGTACACTTTTTGTACCCCTATAACTGTGCACGGGCAGTCTGAGCCGCGGGCACCACCGCACTGAACAAGGCAAGGGAGGTGAGCCAAGGTAAGGTCGAAGCTCGAGAGGAACAGAACAACGCCAAGACCAAGACCATAAAGAGCAAAGGGGACGAAGCGGACTCCCCCGGCAAGACCCTTGCCGGGGGGTGGTTTTAGCAAACCCAGCAAGGCCCTTGCCGGGGCAGCTCGCCCCACACCTACGGAGTGAATCACCCTTGAGTCCACTGTCCCCATGGGGCAAGGATTCGGGAGACATCCCCATGGTGGCATGCAGATCTTTGTGAAGACATTCAAGATCAGATACACACTATAGAAGACGAGGAACCTTGGCGGGATCCCAGCCAAGGAGGACCACAAGGCCCCTGGCAAGAGCCTTGCTGGGGATGACAGCAGGCGCCACGGCAAGACCCTTGCCGGGGCTACGACGAGGCCCTTGCCGAGAACACCCGTGGGGCCACCATCAGGACCATGCCAGTCAAACCTCCACCACCATTCGCATGCAGCTACCGACCCAACCAGTTAGGCTGGCACCTGCGTGGCGGCGAGCGGATCTTCGTGGAGACCCACCACTGCGCCACCTCAGCTGCCTGCCTGCCTACATGGCACCACGGGCACCGCTGGCTGCGCGCTGTGGTCGACGAAAAGGGAGCGGTGACGACGAGACAGGCTCTCCCCGCCCCCGATAAAGCAAGGACACTCTAAGCAAGACGATTAAATGCACCTTGTCATGTAATGCGAGGGATAAACTCAGATTACTATACCCTTTCCACCTCCCTGTGCCACCGTGGCAACCCCTTTCCTATAAAAGGAGGCCCAAGGCGACCAGGAGGAGGATTCGCTTTTGGAGCTCCTCACGCCCATAGCTAGCTCAAGAACACATATAAACAAACCACCAAAGCAGGAGTAGGGTTTTACGATCCTCGCGCCCGAACCTCGGATAAAGAACCTGTGCTATCTGTTTGATCCGCTTCTTCTCACGACCCGCCGCTTCAAGAATCGTAGTAGGGATTCTTGTGATCCCATAGGTGTCATCCCCGACCGACATCTTTGGCGCGCCGTAGGGGCGCGAGTTGTGAGAATCGGCTTTAGTAGTTAGTCTGACACTCCTTCATCTTCGTGACCTTGAAGAAGAAAGGAGGTCGGAAGATCGACGCCGAGCGATCGCCAATGTAGGCTAAGTTGCATCAATCTTTATTTGTGCTACCTTCTTATTTGAGGTTACTCCCCGGAGATGTCACGCCTTTGAATGAGAAACCCGCACGCCAGGGGCTCTCCCACGATCGGCAGCGCCCTTGCCCTGCTTCGAGTCTGCTCAACAGCTCAAGCGGCTGCGTCGAGAATGGCAGAGTAACCTTCCGCGACCAACAACGCCCTCGATTCTGACTCGAGTCAAGCTCGACATTTCGAGCTGCCGCATTCGGAACGGAGAGGTGGCTCGTCCGGCAGCATGCGTACCTAGCTAGCCCTACCCGATCGACAAGGGGCACACATACAAAGAGGAATTGAACGGGGAAATAACATGCATGAAAATTAAGAGTACTTCAAAGTTATATTACATCACGTCATAGCTGCGGTTCTAACTAAAGATAAAATTTGTCTTGGTCGGGAACCCGAGCGGCGAAGAGGAACGGATGCTCAATCCCGGCGCTGGCTTTCCACCCTCTTGATTTCGCTGATGCCGCTGGTGATGAGCTTGATGTGCTCCTTGAGCACCGTGGAGGTCAACACCATCCGCAAGCTCTTCATCGAGGCCGCAAGTCAAGGTCGGGATTCCAAAGGCGCCACCTTGGTGAGGACCTTGGTCACAACCTCCGCAAAGTCACTGGCCTCCTCGGCCGGGCGTGGCCGCCCTGTTGGAGTGAAGATAGGCCAAGGCCCGAGGACGCCTCAAGAACTGGGTCAGCTTGGTGTTGACGGTCCCGCTGCGCCAGGGGCGACCTCACGCTTGGCAGCCCCATGGTGGCCAATTGCAGGTAACCCTGCCGGGCGACGACCTCCAGATGGCTGATCCACCTGTTCTCACCCACCACGATTCCTGGTGGGAGGCGGCCTGCTTGCCCGCAGCTGCTTCTCCTCCTCGAGGCTCCCGGTCAAGGTCTCCTCCCGAGCCCTGCTCTTCGACAAGATCTTCACGAGACCCTCCAGCTTCAGCTTGAGGTCTCGATGGAGTTCTCGCCGGAGAGCTCCCCTGGCCCGCTGATGATCGCTCCTTGCGCCTACCAAGGCACGGTTGAGCGTGTTCTTCTCACGGACAGCTTGAGGGCCTGCTCCTTCAGCTCGTCCCCACTCCGCTTCCAGCTCCTTCGCTTTGCCGCATGGGCCGAGCCTGGGCATCGAGTGCCTCTTGTGCCTCTGCCCAGCTCAAGGGTCCGTCATGCACGACAAGGGCCTCAAGCTCCTCATCCTGTCCGCGAGCTGCTGCGCTTAAGCTTCGCTTCACACGCTGAGAGGTCCTCTTCCCGAGAGTCCAAGGCGGCTTGATGCTGGTTCCGGCGGCTTGCCAAGGGCGCCAAGTTTGCCGCCTCTTCCTGGGCCTTCTCGACATCGGCCATTCTCATGGTGGGCTCCACATCGCGCTTGGCCAATTCCTCCTGAAAGGCCCTCTGCTCCTCGCGAGTCTGATGGAACCAGGTCTGCGTCTCAGCGACGCGCGCCTTGAAATCCACCTCCGCGTTGTCCACCGCTGCCATCCTGGACTTGACCTTGTCCAGGCGGGCACGGTAGAGCACTTGGAGCTTCCGGAACTCGGCCCCCATGGCACGGAAAAGCTGCTCCTCTGGAGAACCGTCGCCGCCAACGCCCGGCTCATCAACCACCTCAAGCCCGGTGGCGGCAAGCACCTCGCCGTCAAAGGCTTCCCCTTCGGCGGGCGCTCGGCTTGACGCCCCCGGAAGATGGACGAAAAGATCATTGCCCACCTTCAGATATCTGCCAGGGCCCAAGGTTGAGGAGGAGAGGGGCTGGTCACCTGCCACCTCTTCCTTGGCGGAGGCCTTGCCGGCCTCGCCAGCAGGCCCACTGCTAGCGCCCTCGGCAGAAGCCTCGCCGGACGCCTTGGCGGCCCCCCGCAGCGGCGTCCTCTGCAGCACCCTTGGCAGCTTCACACAAGCGGCCTCACAAGATCTTTGGCGGCCTCCTCAGCCGTAATCCTGCTGGCCTCTGCCATGCCTCCTCAAAGAATGTCTCCAACAACAGTGTCCACGTCCTCCAAGCCTGTTGAAGGAGGGCCTGGGCAGTAATGGGAGCAATGAAGCCAAGAAAAGAATAAAGGGGAAACAGAGATGAAGGACAGGCAACTCACCAGTGCCAGGCTGTGAAGCAGAAGTCCCCTCTCCGCCAGCATCTGGCGCCGTGGCAGAGTCACCAGCACCCAAGTTCCCCTCTTCCTCCTTGGGTGTGGGCTCCGTGCCTGGTGCCCTTGCCGGGGACGCCCCCCGCGGCGGCGTAGTCGATGGGGGTGGTGTGTTAGGAGCGGCCCTCTGTGGCTCCTCTTGCTGCCGCTCCCCTCCTGCAACCCCGGCAAGGTCAGCATCATAGCATCGAGCGCCTACCACATGTCGAGTAAGAAGAGGGTGACGAACTTACGCTGGGGGCTGCACCGGGGGCTGTTGTCCGGGCTGCTCAGCACCACCTGTGGTGTCTCTGAAGCCCCAGCTAGGGGTTGATCGCTCGCCAAGGTCCTCACCCTCTTCGCCCTCTGGCCCAACGTCTCCGTCTCCCTACAAAAGCAAAAATGGATCAAGACAAGCGACCCGATTCGGGGAAGTGGAAATAACAGTAAGGAACGGAGTACTTACTCGTCGTCCGTCTCCTCCTCTTCCACCAGCTTCCTTTTCCTCTCCGGGCTGAGAGACCCGAGATCAAAAGGGAGCTCCACATCATCATCCGAGTTGACGCCTGCCGGAGGAGGCGAAGAAGGCGGCGGGATTTGTGCGCGGCTGGATGAGGAAGGAGCCGTCGCCTTCTTCTTCTCAGCGGCCTTCGTCAGCCCCTTCGCCGCCGTGGGCCCTCGTAGGGCGCCTGACCCTCCAGGTCAATTGAGGCCGGGTAGCCCTGCCAGGCCGGACCGGCTCGCCGGAGCCAGCCCGCCGTAGGACTCGTCCTCTTCCCCTGATTGGCGTCGAGCCCGCCACCACGTCCTCCTCCAACGACGACTCGTCGGCCGCGTCCTCGACAAGCGGAGCTCCAGTGTCGACGCTGCTGACCTCCCCGGTGGCCGCCGCCCACAGGGTGAACTGCTCCTCCTCTGCAGCGTCGCGACCTTGTCCTCCACACCCCCGGCACTGCCGGCCTCCATGGCAAGCTGTGCCTCCCTCGCCCTAGTGGCGATGTAGTCCAGCTCGCCTGGTGGTGTCCATGACAAGCCACCGCCGACGCCGCATTGACGTACACCTCGATCAAGGAGTCAAGAATTGCTGCACGTCTGCATCCGGGGGCTCCTGCCAGCTCGGGACAGAGCCGTGCGCGTTGCAGTCCGGCATCATAGCAATGATCTCGGACCGGCGTGAGTTATTGCACAACGGGACTACCACCGGTGGCAACTTGAAGAACGACCCCTTGAGGGCCTTGCCGACTTTTGCGGCAGCACTTGCGGCCTTGCCGTTCCGTTCAATCTTGCCGTCGCGACCCACATCGAGCTGGAAAATCCGCTGACAGAAGTGGGCATGCCCCATCACCGTGAAGTTGTGGTCGAGGCCAGGGCGAAGCCGCATAATGTCAGCCGGGTTCGTAAAAAGCCAGGCTGGCCTCCCCTTGTTATGTAACGGGGCGATCCGGCGGCGAATGAAGTCCGCCCCGATCATCTCCAGGGTGAGCCCAGCCCGGGTCTGCCGGAGGATCCTGGTGGTGGCGACAGTAAGCCTCCCGTCGGCAGCATCGACATCACCCCAGTCGCTGCCGCGGACCGGCGGCATTCGACGGACCTTGCAGAATTCTGGCAGGTCTTAATCTTCGATCCAGCACCACCGGCCACGCCATTCATCCCACTTCTCCTTCATGGCACCGTATGGGTACGCCCCCTTTGATCTTGAGATCCAGGCGATGCATCCGGAGATGGCGCCTCCGGGCCGGATTCGAGGGGAGAAATAATGGCGAAAGAGTGCCGTGTTGGGCTGCACTCCGGCAAAGCCTTCGCAAAGATGCGCGAAGATAGCCAAGCACGCAACCGCATTCGGAGTGAAATCCAAGAGGCGAAAGCCGAAGGTGTGCATGATGTCGCAGAATAAATCGGAAAAAGGGGGGCATAACCCGCAAGAAAGGTAATCGACAAAAAATGGATACAGGTTTGGGGCAGGATCGGCGCAGGCGGCAGGAATGATGCTTGCTGTCGGGTGCCCAATTCTCCTGCCTTCACTCCCCATAACGGCTTGAAGGAGGCCAGGAGTTCATGAACACCAATCGATTTAGGATGAAGAAGGCGGACTTCGTCCGTCCTCGACAACAAGCTTCTCCGGCGGCTCCACGGTCCCGGAGCTCTTAGCCACCCCCTTGCCCTTGGCGGATTTGGGTGCCATGGCGGCCAAGAAGTCTAGAGGAGCGAAGAAGGAGGGCGGCGGAGCAGCGACGGCGGGCGACGGCGAAAGCTTAGGAGGGAAGGAAGAGAGGAAATAGCGGCTCTGAGATTGGAAAAGGTACGAGAGAAGAGGTGAAAGTGAGTAGCGCGCCCACGGTTATTCCTTCTTTTGGGGGAAAACGTGGGCCGCCTCCTTTCGCATTAACTGCGACGGGACGCATGCGCGCAGAGCTCAGCCCCACGCATGCCGCCCATGTCACGCACGCCTCCCCATGCCGAGCCACGCGCGGGAGGCATGGGAAGCGCAGCGCCAAGAAACTTACATGTAAAACCACCCTGCCTGCCACAAGACCGCTTTTGGGCCTAGCCCAACGACGCGATTGCGCTTATGTGTGGCCCAGGCCCGGGGGCTCCTATCGGTGTACAAAAAGAGGGGTACACTTTTTGTACCCCTATAACTGTGCACGGGAAGTCTGAGCCACGGGCACCACCGCACTGAGCAAGGCAAGGGAGGTGAGCCAAGGTAAGGTCGAAGCTCGAGAGGAACAGAACAACGCCAAGACCAAGACCACAAAGAGCAAAGGGGACGAAGCGGACTCCCCCGACAAGACCCTTGCCGGGGGTGGTTTTAGCAAACCCGGCAAGGCCCTTGCCGGGGTAGCTCGCCCCACACCTACGGAGTGAATCATCCTTGAGTCCACTGTCCCCATGGGGCAAGGATTCGGGAGACATCCCCGTGGTGGCATGCAAATCTTTGTGAAGACATTCAAGATCAGATACAGACTATAGAAGACGATGACCCTTGGCGGGATCCCAGCCAAGGAGGACCACAAGGCTCCCGACAAGAGCCTTGTCAGGGATGACAGCAGGCGCTGCGTTAAGACCCTTGCTGGCGCCCCGGCAAGACCCTTGCCGGGGCAACGATGAGGCCCTTGCCGAGAACACCCGTGGGGCCACCATCAGGACCACGCCAGTCAAACCTCCACCACCATTTGCATGCAGCTGCCGACCCAACCATTTGGGCTGGCACCTGCGTGGCGGCGATCGGATCTTCGTGGAGACCCACCACTGCGCCACCTCAGCTGCCTGCCTGCCTACATGGCACCACGGGCACCGCTGGCCAGTATGCGTGTCGACGCTGAAGGGAGCGGGCGACGACGAGACAGGCTCTCCCCATCCCCGATAAAGCAAGGACACTCTAAGCAAGACGCATTAAATGCGCCTTTGTCATGTAATGCGAGGGATAAACTCAGATCATCAGAGCCCTTTCCACCTCCTGTGTGCCACTGTGGCAACCCCTTTCCCTATAAAAGGAGGCCCAAGGCGACCAGGAGGAGGATTCGGCTTTTTGGAGCTCCTCACGCCCCATAGCTAGCTCGAGAACACAGATAAACAAACCACCAAAGCAGGAGTAGGGTTTTACGCATCCTCGCGGCCCAAACGTGGATAAAGAACCCGTGTGCTATCTGTTTGACCGCTCTTCTCACGACCCCGCGCCCCGCAACCGTAGTAGGGATTCTTGTGATCCCATAGGTGTCGTCCCCGCACCGACAATGGGGCTTTACCACTCTCACTTAGCCATAGGAGTTTGACGATGGGGTTGTAAGATAGCCCCTGGTGCGTATGCGGCTTTTGTGCTTTGATGCCTTTAGACGCGTGACTGAGCAAAGTCGGACCTTCGTGTAATACGGAAGAAATTACTAGAGATTTATTAAGTCACCGAGTTGCTGACCGGCTCTCGCCGCATCACGACAGTCAGTTTTCGGCATTCTCTACTGAGGTGATTAACCTGGCTAGCCGGAAACACAATCGTAGTAGTTCTCCCTTTACCATCGTAGCCGAAAACGGAACGTAAGGTAGCAAGCATAGGAGCCGGGCAACCCAACTATTGACCAAAGACGTGATTCGGAGCCGATGCATATAGTGCATTTGTAGGATCAAAAGTATGTCTAGAGGGGGGGGGGTGATTAGACTACTTGACCAAATAAAAATCTAGCCTTTTCCCAATTTTAGTTCTTGGCAGATTTTAGCTACTTAGCACAAGTCAAGCAATAAACCTACACATGCAATTCTAAGAGTATAGCAGCGGAATGTAAAACAATTGCATATGAAGGTAAAGGGAGGAGTTTGAGGGAGCAAACGCAATGTTGACACGGAGATTTTTTATCCATGGTTCCGATAGGTGGTGCTATCGTACATCCACATTGATGGAGACTTCAACCCACGAAGGGTAATGATTGCGCGAGTCCACGGAGGGCTCCACCCATGAAGGGTCCGCGAAGAAGCAACCTTGTCTATCCCACCATGGTCGTCGCCCACAAAGGACTTGCCTCACTAGGGTAGATCTTCACGCAGTAGGCGATCTCCTTCCCCTTACAAACTCCTTAGTTCAACTCCACAATCTTGACGGAGGCTCCCAAGTGACACCTAGCCAATCTAGGAGACACCACTCACCAAGAAGTAACAAATGGTGTGTTGATGATGAACTCCTTGATCTTGTGCTTCAAATGATAGTCTCCCCAACACTCAACTCTCTCTCATAGGATTTAGATTTGGTAGAAAGAAGATTTGAGTGGAAAGTAACTTGGGAAGGCTAGAGATCAAGATTTATGTGGTTGGAATGGAATATCTTGACCTCAACACAAGTGTAGGTGGTTCTCTCTCAGAAAATATGTCTTGGAAGTGTAGGCATGTTCTGATGGCTCTCTCCACGAATGAAGAGTGGGTGGAGGGGTATATATAGCCTCCACACAAAATCTAACCGTTACACACAAATCACCAACCTCGGTAGGACCGATTCAAAGAACCCGGTCAGACCAATTTGGTTCATAATGTGACCGTTAGGTGTTTCGGTGGGATCGATGCGTCAACTCGGTGGGACCGATATCATTAGGGTTAGGGCATAAAGTAATCTCGGTGAGTCCGATTACGCAAACTCGGTGAGACCGATTTTAGTAATAGACTAACAGAGAGTTGGTCAGGCAAACTCAGTGGGACCGATTCGCTCATCTCGGTTGGACTGAAACGTTACGAAAAGGAAATAGAGTGTTTACATTGCAATATTGGTGGGACCGATCGCTCGTCTCGGTTTGACCAAAACGTTACGAAGGGAAACAGAGAGATTACAATCCCATCTCGGTGAGATCGAGATCCCTATCGGTGAGACCAAAAAGACTAGGGTTTCTGGCAATGGCTATGTCAACTGAACTCGGTGGCTCCAGATATGAAATTTCGGTGGGGCCGAGTTGGGACATATGTGGATATGAGAAAGTAGTGGAGGGTTTTGGAGCATATCATGAAGCATTTTGAGCAAGAACCTCATTAAGCAACACCTCATCCCTTCTTAATAGTATTGGCTTTTCCTATAGACTCAATGTGATCTTGGATCACTAAAATAAAAAATGTTGAGTCTTGTGCTTTGAGCTTGAGCCAATCTTTTGTCCTTAGCATTTTGAAGGGTCCACTTTCTAATCCATGCCATGCCAATCATTGAGCTTTCCTGAAATATTCATCTTGGAATAGCATTATCTCAATGAGCTATATGTTGTTAGGAATTACCAAAACCACCCAGGGATAGTTGCACTTTCAATCTCCCCCTTTTTGGTAATTGATGACAACATATAGATCAAAGCTTCGAGAAATGATAAATAAGATTGAAAAACATTGTCGCTTTGAGAAGTATGTGATAAGCAAGAGCTCCCCCTAAATTTGTGCATTATTTGAAATTTGCTTTTGAATGCAAATGCACAATTGATTAGGATCATGGGTTACTCTTCCATGTCACATACATCTTGGTGGAGCGCTCAAAATGATAGAAACTAAAACACATGCACTCATCACCAAGCAAAGTGAATGATCATAAGAGGATATAAAGATAATATCATCCAACAAGAATTAAGGGTAGCATATGATCAAACACATGATCAAACAAGTATCTCACAAGGACACAGAGTAGTATCTCACACAAGCACACAATAAAGTTTCAACCAAAGTAGCAAGAGAGAATAAAGATGGCAACACTCTCTCTCTTGAAGCCTATGATCTATACATTTTTCTCCCCCTTTGGCAACAAGTTACTAAAAATTTCAAAAATGCATAGCGCTAAAAGACTCTCAGGCATGATCTTCAGGAGGTGGTGTTGAGAGGAATCCAAGGATGAAGGCTTCAGATGAAGTAGTTGGAGCTGGTGGAGTAGCTGCTGGAGGTGGAACTGGAGCTGTTGCTGCTGGTGCTGATGCTGTAGCTCTAGTGTCTGTCATTGGCACCGCAGTAGATCTCTGTCCTCTGGGCACTCTGGCAAAAGCATCTGTGGTAGACTTGCCCTTCTTCTCCCCAGCTTCCTCCTGGAGTTGCTCAACTACAGTTTGGATCTCTGTCACCTTGACATCAAGGTCATAGAATTTTGTCTCAATGATCCTCTCCAGACTCTCCTGGTTCTTGGTCAGGGTGGCCAAGCCCTTCTCAATCCTCAGGGTGGATTGGATCAGATATCCAAGCTGGTCTTGCTTGCTCTTCAAGAATACCTGAGATGCGTCCTCTACTTTTGGCATCTTTGCAGCCTTCTCTGCCTTAGCATTCTCTCTCTTCTCATGTGCTTGAGCTGAAGATGGTTCATTCTCATTCATCACACTATGTTATCTTCAAATTCAGGGTAGATGGGCAGGTGCTCCTTATCCAAAATGTATTTGCCTTTGCCCATCTTTGAGTTGATGAGCTCCTGAATTTGTGGGGCATACCCACAGCTTCTCTTTTGGTCAGCAGCAGTCCTCTTGATTGTCTCAACAATCAAACTCATGACCTCGAACTTCTGTGGGACATCAAATATATGCAGCAAATTTATTGCATGCCCTCTGATCATCTTGTGATCACCTGACTTGGGTAGCAGTGTGTACCTTAAGATCCAGTTGATTGTTGGCAGACCAGACAACAAGTAGTGAACATATCCAAACTTATGTGTATCCAAGGCAGCATCTGGGATCTCTTTGTACATGTTGGCCATAGTGTTGTGGTCTTTCTTCTTCTCTGCATAGACATCCAAGTCATCCTCATGTTCCTCAGGAGCATTGATAAGCTTGGCCCATTCCTAAACTGTAGACTGGTAGCTAGTACCCTCAGACATCCACACTATCCTTCCATCTGGATAGAAGTGGGCAGTGGAGAGCTTCTGGGCAACAAAAGTGTCAACTCCACATGCCTTGAAGCTATCAAGCACTCCAGGGAAGTGATCCTCATTCTCCTTCATGAACACCCAGTCAACCCATCTCATGTCACACACAATGGGCTTCTTATCAAGCAGAATTGTCTCATGGAAGTCCTGCTGTTCCTTAGTGTGAAACCTATAGTCCACAGCAGTCCTTCTTCTGATAGCATATGGATCAGACTGTCTCCATAGTCTCAATCCTGCATCCTTCCTGATTTTCATGTTCTCTGCAACTGGGTGTGCATCAGTGTGGTCAGGGATCTTGGGTTTCAGCTTCCTCAATACAACAGAATCATCATCTTCTTCAGCAGCAGCTTTAGGCACTTGGGCCTTGTTCTTCTCTTCAGCAGGTATGTTCCTAGTGCTCCTCTTGGGTTTAGGCTTTGGAGCTGAAGCAGCAGCCCTGGGAGCAGATTTGGGCTTAGATGGAGCAGCCCCTGATTTGATTGCATCCCCCATAAGCTTTTGTGCTTTGGGTGCTGGTGCATCCTCCTCCCGTTCTTCTTCTTCTTCTTCTTCTTCTTCTTCTTCTTCTTCTTCTTCTTCTTCTTCTTCTTCTTCTTCAGACTCTCTCATCATTGATGGCTTGCAAATAACTATGGCAATGTTCTTCTTGACCCTTTCTTTTCTATTCTTGCCATCTCCAGTTTCCTTGGGTTCAAGAGTGAACTCCATTGTTTCTTGAGTGGAGGCTTTGGCTTTTGACATTGGAACTCTTCTTGCTGGAGCCTTTGCTTTCAGACCAGGCTTTGTTGCAGCAGTTGTGCCATACTCTTTCTTCAGCATCTTTTTCTTTGAAGTGGCTTCTTCTTCAACTGCCACATAGTCTTCATCCTCTGAATCAGAATTCCTCTTCTTCCTTGTCTTGGTGGCAGCCTTTGACAAATTGCTGGGAGTGCTCCTGCTGCCATCATCATAACTGCTGGAGGGATCTGAGCCCTCACTCATCTCCACCTGCCGTTCAGACTTGTTCTGGCTGTCACTCTGGTCAAACATCTTTGCAAACTCTCTGACAGGAGACCCTGTGAATAGATTATAGATGAGGTAGAGAAGATGAGCATCACAAAGTACAAAAGTTTTTGCAAAACAGATGACCTAAAAACTTAGTTTTAGTTCTTCACAGAAAGCATTTCGGATCTACCGATTTGTAAACTTGGTGATACCAAAGAAGCTTTTGGAACCTAAACTCGTGAACTCGGTCAGAGCGAGTCACAGTTTGGTGGCACCGAGACTGCTAGGGTTTCACAGAGAATCGAACTCGGTCACACCGATTTGCAATTTTCGGTCGAACCGAAAATGCATGTGCTCTGTCCTAAGCCAAGTCGATGAGACCGATTTCTACAACTCGGTCGGTCCGAGATGAATTCAACGGAGACCTAACCCTAAATTTTCAAATCAAAACTAATCTACGGGATATTTTCGCTGGACAGGATGATTTCAATCATGGGAAGAATCATGGCAAAGCAATGTGCTAATAATCAGAGTTAAGGATTAGCACAAAGTTCAAGTTCGTACCCTAGTTTGGCGGCGAACTTGCTAAGGCGGCAACGGCGGGGCAGATTGCCGTTGACGGCGGCGGAGACCAGCGGCTGGAGGTCGCTGGCGACGTGAGGATGATCCGTAGACCCGAAGAGGCAGAGCAGGTTATGCGCGGGCGAGGAGGTTTGGAAAAATTTCCAAAATTTGGCCCGTCGGTATATATAACCTGACCCTGTCGGTGTGACCGAGTGGAACGACTCGATGGCACCGAGATGCAAACCTGCAAGCAGTTACTGCAACTCGGTGTGACCGAAAGGTTCTAATCGGTTGCACCGAGATTGAAAACCCTAGATCAACTTAGTGATGTCGGTAAGACCGAAAAGGATGAATCGGTCAGACCGAGATGCACAAAGAGGTTTTGGAGGTTTAAGTCTATGACGAATCGGGAACTCCGAGTGCTCCTCACACAGAGTGGTTCGATTCTGACCTGATCAAACTTTGTGATGTAGCATGAATAGAGTTTGAGACAAGAAAAGCATAGATAGCTAGAGGGAGTTCTTAAGCATTCTTGTCCATCCATTAGGCAAAAGAGAAAAAGCCAAACAACCAAAGCAACAAATTGATGTCCTCGAATGAGTAAAATATGCAACCAACATGCTCACACAATAAAATGGCAAATGAAATATGTGACAAAGCATGCACAAACACTCTAGCATCTATCAAGAAATTTGGCGATGACTAGGTCATCTATATATGAGTATATTGACTTAGGAGTCAAATGAGAACATTTGATCATAGGTCATACTCATCGTTTAAGCACAAGTGGGGTTACCACTTTTACATAAAGCATTGTTGTGTTCACACCATTAGAATTGCTTTAGCTCAATTGATCAGAGTAAAGCTCCCCCTAGATGTTGTATCCCCCCTAAAAGGGATGAATTAACCTTGGGTTTTGTCGATGATGACTTCATGTAGGTATTGAAGATGTAGATGCTCAATGTTGATGTAGATCATTCGGAGCAATCCTTTGGAGTGAGTTGCACTTTCAATACCTACACGGGTTAGTCCCACAAGGAACAAACAAGGATATCCATAGACATAGAGTGATGCATACACAAGATGATGTCCATGAAAGCATTAGGTTACCTTGTCCCTTGTCTTACCAACAAGAGGGTTTGCGACTCCTTGAACTAGTGCAAGATATGGAAGTTGTTTGCACTTGTCCTCGCGAAAATGATAAGAGTGAAGTATGTTGGCGGAGTCACCCTCAAGAACTTTCTAGTTCTTCTTCTTCGGGATCCACACCATCTTGATGGGAATCCTTGGATTTGTAGTCCTACTTGATGAAGTAGAACTTGATGTAGTCTTGGGAACCCACTTGACCAAGGCCTTAGGTGCTTCTTCAAATGCATCAATTTCCTCTTGAAGCTTGTCCTTGCCTTTTTGCTTGTGGTCTTGTGGTGGAAGATCATCTTGAGCTTGTGTCCCTTTGAAACAAGTAGGATCACACCTCTCTTGTTGAGGAACAAACTTCGTCTTGGGGTATTGATCTTCTTCCCACTCAACTCCATTGGCATTGAACTTTCGTTCAAAACCAACACCTTGATTCTTCCGGTGTCTTCCTTGCTTGCATACAATTTCCTCTAATTGCTTACTTCCGGCAAGGCTCTTGTAAACACCTTTCTCTATAGTTCCCTTCAATAAGCTATTTTCTTGCTCAAGTGTATCTTGGCTAAGAGAATCATTAGTGGAATCAAGAGAACTAATGGAAGCAACAACATTAGATTTAGCATGATTGTTGTTACTACTAGATGAAGCATCTTTCTTATTCTTGTTGCTAGATTTAACTTGTGGCATGTAAGTAGAC
Source organism: Aegilops longissima (assembly GCA_021605205.1). NCBI lineage: Eukaryota > Viridiplantae > Streptophyta > Magnoliopsida > Poales > Poaceae > Aegilops > Aegilops longissima. The sequence goes on along the minus strand of CM038678.1, from coordinate 544,607,576 downwards.
AAGAGTAAACGCTTGGTAATGTAAGAAGAACTTTTCTTGCGAAGATGATCATTGATTGCCTTTAAAAACTCATGCTCTTGCTCAAGGTTGAGCTTTTCAAAGCGTAGCTTGTCATGAGTCTTCAAAAGTTCTCGATGATCTTCCAAGGTAGTTTCATGAGATAACTTAAGAGTATTTAGTTCTTTAGTTAGACGCTCAATCTCCTTCTTATCATCATCATTTGTTTTATCTTGATTAGCATGATTAATTGACGTTTCATCATAGTTTTCATCACTAGAGTTGTCAACAAGTAAATCATCATCACCTAGCAAATCATCTTCATCACTATTGAAATCAACATACTCGGGATGTCTTACCTTTGGACCTTTGGCCATGAAGCATCTTCCAATTCCTTCATTTGGTGAGTCTAATATGTCATAGGAGTTGGTTGACACAAGTGCTAGACCGGCAACACCTTCATCTTGAGTATATTCGGAGTCGGAGTGATAACTTCTTTCGGAGTGATTGTCGGAGTCGGAGCCGGATACCCATTCACCAACATGAGCTTGATGTTTTCTTTTTGTGTAGCTCCTTGATGACTTTTCCTTCCTTTCCGGGTCCTTGTTTCTCCGAGAGGGTTTTCGTTCATAGCGATCATCTCTACTCCTCCTTTCTCTTGACGGTGATTGCTCTCTTATACTTCTTCTTTTGGGAGAATCTTCTCTTCTTTTGTAGGGGGCCATACACTCATTGGAGTAGTGTCCGAGTCTCCCACAATTGTAGCAATTATGCTCACGACTAGAAGATCTTTTGTCATTGTAGGACCTTGACTTGGAACTTCATTCTTTGCTTCTACTCTTGTAGAACTTGTTGAAGTTCATCACCATTAGGCTCAATTCTTCATTGAAGGTTTGTTTCTCACTTGATGATGTGGGAGCATCACATGAGGCTTTGTAAGCACCACTTGACTTGTTGTGAAGCTCTTCCTTATCCTTGAGGGACATCTCATGAGCAACAATTCTTCGAATGACTTCCGTTGGCTTGAGATCTTTGTAATTGTGCATCATTTGGATCAATGTGCACACGGTATCATATTTTCCATCCAAGGCTCTTAGGATCTTCTTGATGATGAATTTGTCGGTCACCTCTTCACTTCCTAAGCCGACAATCTCATTTGTGATGAGAGCAAGCAGAGTACATTTCAGCGACACCTTCACCATCCTTCATTTTGAACTTGTCAAGTTGACTTTGAAGCACATCCAATTTGGATTCCTTGACGGAGTCGGTACCTTTGTGCATATCAATCAAAGTATCCCAAATTTCCTTTGCATTCTCAAGACGGCTGATTTTGTTGAATTCTTCGGGGCACATTCCGTTGAATAGAATATCACAAGCTTGAGCATTGTATTGTAGCATCTTCAATTATTCCGCGGTAGCTTCACGGTTTGGTTCTCTCCCATCAAAGAATTCACCTTGCAAGCCAATACACACAATAGCCCAAACGACGGGGTTATGTCCAAGAATATGCATTTTCATCTTATGCTTCCAACTAGCAAAATTTGTACCATCAAAGTAAGGACCTCTACGGTGGTAATTTCCCTCGCTAGACGCCATACTCTCCTAGGTTGTGAAACCAAGGCTATGACCACCAAAAGCTATGGAAATCAAAGCAAATGGAGACCAAAGCTCTAATACCACTTGTAGGATCGAAAGTATGTCTAGAGGGGGGGGGGTGATTAGACTACTTGACCAAATAAAAATCTAGCCTTTTCCCAATTTTAGTTCTTGGCAGATTTTAGCTACTTAGCACAAGTCAAGAAATCAACCTACACATGCAATTCTAAGAGTATAGCAGCAGAATGTAAAACAATTGCATACGAAGGTAAAGGGAGGAGTTTGAGGGAGCAAACGCAATGTTGACACGGAGATTTTTTATCCGTGGTTCCGATAGGTGGTGCTATCGTACATCCATGTTGATGGAGACTTCAACCCACGAAGGGTAACGATTGCGCGATTCCACGGAGGGTTCCACCCACGAAGGGTCCACTAAGAAGCAACCTTGTCTATCCCACCGTGGCCGTCGCCCACGAAGGACTTGCCTCACTAGGGTAGATCTTCACGAAGTAGGTGATCTCCTTCCCCTTACAAACTCCTTGGTTCAACTCCACAATCTTGACGGAGGCTCCCAAGTGACACCTAGCCAATCTAGGAGACACCACACTCCAAGAAGTAACAAATGGTGTATTGATGATGAACTCCTTGCTCTTGTGCTTCAAATGATAGTCTCCCCAACACTCAACTCTCTCTCATAGGATTTGGATTTGGTAGAAATAAGATTTGAGTGGAAAGAAACTTGGGAAGGCTAGAGATCAAGATTTATGTGGTTGGAATGGAATATCTTGACCTCAACACAAGTGTAGGTGGTTCTCTCTCAGAAAATATGTCTTGGAAGTGTAGGCATGTTCTGATGGCTCTCTCCACGAATGAAGAGTGGGGTGAAGAACTAACAAATCACAAAACTCAGTGGGACCGACTCAAAGAACTCGGTCAGTCCGATTTGGTTCATAATGTGACCGTTAGGTGTTTCGGTGGGAACGACACGTCAACTCGGTGGGACTGATATCATTAGGGTTAGGGCATAACGTAATCTCGGTGAGTCCGATTACGCAAACTCGGTGAGACCGATTTTGGTAATTGACTAACAGAGAGTTGGTCAGGCAAACTCGTGTTGGGGAACGTAGCAGAAATTCAAATTTTTCCTACGTGTCACCAAGATCTATCTATGGAGAAACTAGCAACGAGGGGAAAGAGAGTGCATCTACATACCCTTGTAGATCGCTAAGCGGAAGCATTCAAGAGAACGGGTTTGAAGGAGTCGTACTCGTCGTGATCCAAATCACCGGAGATCCTAGTGCCGAACGGATGGCACCTCCGCGTTCAACGCACGTACAGCCCGGTGACGTCTCCCATGCCTTGATCCAGCAAGGAGAGAGGGAGAGGTTGAGGAAGACTCCATCCAGCAGCAGCACAACGGCGTGGTGGTGGTGGAGGAGCGTGGTAATCCTGCAGGGCTTCGCCAAGCACCTGCGGGAGAGGAGGAGGTGTCACGGGAGGGAGGGAGGCGCCAAGGCTTCAGGTGTGGCTGCCCTCCCTCCCCTCCACTATATATAGTGGATAGGGAGAGGGGGGAGGCGCAGCCTTGCCCCTTCCTCCAAGGAAGGGGTGCGGCCAAGGGGGGGAGGAGTGCCTCCCAAGTCAAGTGGAGCCCCCCCCCCCCCTTAGGGTTTCCCCCTTCCCATGCGCATGGGCCTTGGGGGGGCTGGTGCCCTTGGCCCATTAAGGCTAGGGCGCCCCCCTACAGCCCATGCTACTGTATTGGACGTGGTGGAACAATTTCCGGACCTCCGGACCCTCCGAATCCTCCGAACCTTCTCGAAGCTTCCCGGTACAATACCGAAAAACCCGAACTTTTCCTAACCCAACAACAACTTTCCATATATAAATCTTTACCTCCGGACCATTCCGAACTCCTCGTGACGTCCGGGATCTCATCCGGACTCGAACAACATTCGGTAACCACATACAAACTTCCTTTATAACCCTAGCGCCATCGAACCTTATGTGTAGACCCTACGGGTTCGGGAACCATGCGATACATGACCGAGACGTTCTCCGTCAATAACCAACAACGGGATATGGATACCCATGTTGGCTCCCACATATTCCACGATGATCTCATCGGATGAACCACGATGTCAAGGACTCAATTGATCCCGTATACAATTCCCTTTGTCTAGCGGTATTGTACTTGCCCGAGATTCGATCGTCGGTATCCCGATACCTTGTTCAATCTCGCTACGGCAAGTCTCTTTACTCGCTCAGTAACACATCATCCCGTGATCAACCCCTTGGTCACATTGTGCACATTATGATGATGTCCTACCGAGTGGGCCCAGAGATACCTCTCCGTTTACACGGAGTGACAAATCCCAGTCTCGATTCGTGCCAACCCAACAGATACTTTCGGAGATACCTGTAATGCACCTTTATAGCCACCCGATTCGTTGTGACGCTTGGTACACCCAAAGCATTCCTACGGTATCCGGGAGTTGCACAATCTCATGGTCTAAGGAAAAGATACTTGACATTAGAAAAGCTTTTAGCATACGAACTACGATCTTTGTGCTAGGCTTAGTATTGGGTCTTGTCCATCACATCATCCTACTAATGATGTGATCCCGTTATCAATGACATCCAATGTCCATGGTCAGGAAACCGTAACCATCTATTGATCAACGAGCTAGTCAACTAGAGGCTTACTAGGGACATGGTGTTGTCTATGTATCCACACATGTATTGCGGTTTCCGGTCAATACAATTATAGCATGAATAATAAACGATTATCATGAACAAGGAAATATAATAATAACTAATTTATTATTGCCTCTAGGGCATATTTCCAACAGTCTCCCACTTGCACTAGAGTCAATAATCTAGTTCACATCGCCATGTGATTAACACTGATAGGTCACATCGCCATATGACTAACATCCAAAGAGTTTACTAGTGTCACTAAACTAGTTCACATCATCATGTGATTAAGACTCAATGAGTTGTGGGGTTTGATCATGTTTTGCTTGTGAGAGAGGTTTTAGTCAACGGGTCTGTAACATTCAGATCCGTATGTACTTCGCAATTCTCTATGTCATATTGTAAATGTTGCTTACACGCTCCACTTGAAGCTATTCCAAATGGTTGCTCCACTATACGTATCCGGTTTGCTACTCAGAGTGACTCGGATAGGTGTTAAAGCTTGCATCGACGTAACCCTTTACGTCGAACTCTTTATCACCTCCATGATTGAGAAACATATCCTTATTCCTCTAAGGATAATTTTGACCGCTATCTGATGATCCATTCTTGGATCATTCTTGTACCCCTTGACTGACTCATGGCAAGGCACACTTCCGGTGCGGTACACAACATAGCATACTATAGAGCCTATGTCTAAGGCATAGGGGACGACCTTCGTCCTTTCTATCTTTTCTGCCGTGGTCGATCTTTAAGTCTTAACTTCATACCTTACATCTCAGGCAAGAACTCCTTCTTTGACTGATCCATCTTGAACACCTTCAAGATCATGTCAAGGTATATGCTCATTTGAAAGTACCATTAAGCGTTATTGATCTATCCTCATAGATCTTGATGCTCAATGTTCAAGTAGCTTAATCCAGGTTTTGCATTGAAAAACACTTTTCAAATAACCCTAAATGCTTTCCAGAAATTCTACATCATTTCTGATCAACAATATGTCAACAACATATACTCATCAGAAATTCTATAGTGCTCCCACTCACTTCTTTGGAAATACAAGTTTCTCATAAACTTTGTATAAACCCAAAATCTTTGATCATCTCATCAAAGCGCACATTCCAACTCCGAGATGCTTACTCCAGTCCTTAGAAAGGATCGCTGGAGCCAGCATACCTTTTAGCATCCTTAGGATCGACAAAACTTTCTGATTATATCACATACAACCTTTCCTTACGAAAACTGGTAAGGAAACTCATTTTGACATCCATCTGCCAGATTTCATAAATGCAGCTTATGCTAACATGATTCCGACGGACTTTAAGCATCGCTACGAATGAGAAAATCTCATCGTAGTCAACTCGTTGAACTTGTGAAAAACTCTTCGCCACAAGTCGAGCTTCATAGACGGTGATATTACCATCCACGTCCGTCTTCTTCTTAAAGATCCATTTATCTCAATGGCTTGCCGATCATTAGGCAAGTCCACCAAAGTCCATTCTTTGTTCTGATATATGGATACTATCTCGGATTTAATGGCTTCTATACATTTGTCGGAATTTGGGCCCACCATTGCTTCTCCATAGCTCGTAGGTTCATTGTTGTCCAGCAACATGACCTTCAAGACAGGATTGCGTACCACTCTGAAGTAGTACGCATCCTTGTCACCCTACGAGGTACGTCAGTGACTTGATCTGAAACTTCATGATCACTATCATAAGCTTCTACTTCAATTGGTGTAGGTGCCACAGGAACAACTTCCTGTGCCCTGCTACACTAGTTGAAGTGATGGTTTAATAACCTCATCAAGTCTCCACCATCCTCCCACTCAACTTTTCGAGACGAACTTTTCCTCGAGAAAGGACCCGATTCAAGAAACAATCCCTATTGCTTCCGGATCTAAATTAGGAGGTATACCCAACTGTTTTGGGTGTCCTATGAAGATGCATTTTGTCCGCTTTGGGTTCGAGCTTATCAACCTGAAACTTTTCCACATAAGCGTCGCAGCCCCAAACTTTTAAGAAACGACAACTTAGGTTTCTCCAAACGGTGTCGTCTCAACGGAATTACGTGGTGCCCCATTAAAGTGAGTGCGGTTGTCTCTAATGCCTAACCCATGAACGATAGTGGTAATTCGATAAGAGATATCATGGTACGCACCATATCCAATAGAGTGCAACTATGATGTTCGGACACACCATCACACTATGGTGTTCCAGGCGGTATTAATTGTGAAACAATTTGTACAATGTCTTAATTGTGTGCCAAAAATCGTAACTCAGATATTCATTTCTATGATCATATCATAGATATTCTATCCTCTTGTCACGAAGATCTTAAACTTCACTCTGAAATTACTTGAACCATTCAATAATTCAGACTTGTGTTTCATCAAGTAAATATACTCAACATCTACTCGAATCATCTGTGAAGTAAGAACATAACGATATTCACTGCATGCCTTAGCACTCATTGGACTGCACATATCAAAATGTGTTACTTCCAACAAGTTGCTATCTTGTTCCATCTTCTCAAACCGAGGCTTTTCACCATCTTGCCCATGTGGTATGTTTTGCATATCTCAAGTGATTCAAAATCAAGTGAGTCCAAACGATCCATCTGCATGGAGTTTCTTCATGCGTACACACCAATAGACATGGTTTGCATGTCTCATATTTTCCAAAACGAGTGAGTCCAAAGATCCATCAACATGGAGCTTCTTCATGTGTTTTATACCAATATGACTTACATGGCAGTGCCACAAGTACGTGGTACTATCATTACTATCTTATATCTTTTGGCATGAAAATGTGTATCACTATGATCGAGATTCAATAAACCATTCCTTTTAGGTGCTAGACCATTGAAGGTTTTACTCAAATTAACAGAGTAACCATTATTCTCCTTAAATGAATAATCGTATTGTGACAGACATAATCCAATCATGTCTATGCTCAACGCAAACACCAAATGACAATTATTCAGGTTTAATTCTAATCTTGATGGTAGAGGGAGCGTGCGATGTTTGATCACATCAAACTTGGAAACACTTCCAACACATATCGTCAGCTCACCTTTAGCTAGTCTCCGTTTATTCCGTAGCTCTTTTATTTCGAGTTACTAACACTTAGCAACCGAACCGGTATCTTAATACCCTGGTGCTACTAGGAGTACTAGTAAAGTACACATTAACATAATGTATATCCAATATACTTCTATCGACCTTGCCAGCCTTCTTATCTACCAAGTATCTAGGGTAATGCTGCTCCGATGGCTGTTCCCTTATTGCGAAGCACTTAGTCTCGGTTTGGGTTCAACCTTGGGTTTCTTCACTTTGGAGCAGCAACTGATTTGTCGTTTCATGAAGTGTCCTTCTTGCCCTTGCCCTTCTTGAAACTAGTGGTTTCACCAACCATCAACAATTGATGCTCCTTCTTGATTTTTACTTTCGCGATGTCAAACAACGCGAATACCTCAAGGATCATCATCTCTATCCTTGATATGTTATAGTTCATCACGAAGCTCTAGCAGCTTGGTGGCAATGACTTTTGAGAAACATCACTATCTCATCTAGAAGATCAACTCCCACTCGATTCAAGTGATTGTTGTACTCAGACAATCTGAGCACAAGCTCAACGATTGAGATTTTCTCCCTTAGTTTGTAGGCTAAGAAAATCATCGGAGGTCTCATACCTCTTGACGTGGGCACGAGCCTGAAATCCTAATTTCAGCCCTCGAAACATCTCATATGTTCCGCGACATTTCGAATACGTCTTTCGTGCCTCAACTCTAAACCGTTTAACTGAACTATCAAAATGTGTATGTCCGATGTTCGCAACATCCACAAACGACGTTTGGGGTTCAGCACACTGAGCGGTGCATTAAGGACATAAGCTTTCTACTGTCCGCATAATCGCTACTTTAAACTTTCAACTATATTTTCTCTAGGAACATATCTAAACAAGGAACTAAAGCGCGAGCTTTTACATAATTTGCAAAAGGTCTTTTGACTATGTTCAAGATAATTAAGTTCATCTTATGAACTCCCACTCGAGATAGACATCCCTCTGGTCATCTAAGTGATTACATGATCCGAGTCAACTAGGCCGTGTCCGATCATCACGTGAGACGGACTAGTCATCATCGGTGAACATCTTCATGTTGATCGTATCTACTATACGACTCATGCTCGACCTTTCGGTCTCTGTGTTCCGAGGCCATGTCTGTACATGCTAGGCTCGTCAAGTTAACCCTAAGTGTTTCGTGTGTAAATCTGTCTTACACCCGTTGTATGTGAACGTAAGAATCCATCACACCCGATCATCACGTGGTGCTTAGAAGCGACGAACTTTAGCAACGGTGCACGCTTAGGGAGAACACTTCTTGAAATTGTTGTAAGGATCATCTTATTTACTACCATCGTTCTAAGTAAACAAGATGCATCAACATAATAAACATCACATGCAATTATATAGTAGTGACATGATATGGCCAATATCATTTTGCTCCTTTGATCTCCATCTTCGGGCTCCATGATCATCATCGTCACCGCATGACACCATGATCTCTATCATCATGATCTCCATCATCGTGTCTCCATGGAGTTGTCTCGCCAACTTATTACTTCTACTACTATGGCTACCGGTTAGCAATAAAGTAAAGTAATTACATGGCGTTGTTCAATGACACGCAGGTCATACAATAAATTAAGACAACTCCTATGGCTCCTGCCGGTTGTCATACTCATCGACATGCAAGTCGTGATTCCTATTACAAGAACATGATCAATCTCATACATCACATATCATTCATCACATTCTTCTTGGCCATATCACATCACATAGCAAACCCTGCAAAAACAAGTTAGACGTCCTCTAATTGTTGTTTGCATGTTTTACGTGGCTGCTTTGGGTTTCTAGCAAGAACGTTTCTTACCTACGCAAGACCACAACGTGATATGCCAATTGCTATTTACCCTTCATAAGGACCCTTTTCATCGAATCCGTTCCGACTAAAGTGGGAGACGGCACCGCTAGCCACCTTATGCACCAAGTGCATGTCGATCGGTGGAACCTGTCTCACGTGAGTACGTAAGGTCGGTCCGGGCCGCTTCATCCCACAATACCGTCGAAACAAGATTGGACTAGTAACGGTAAGCATATTGAACATCATCAACGCCCACAACTACTTTGTGTTCTACTCGTGCAAAGAATCTACGCAATAGACCTAGCTTATGATGCCACTTTGTGGGGAACGAGCAGAAATTCAAAATTTTCCTCGTGTCACCAAGATCTATCTATGGAGAAACTAGCAACGAGGGGAAGGAGAGTGCATCTACATACCCTTGTAGATCGCTAAGCGGAAGCGTTCAAGAGAACGGGGTTGAAGGAGTCGTACTCGTCGTGATCCAAATCACCGGAGATCCTAGTACCGAACGGACGGCACCTCCGCGTTCAACACACGTACAGCCCGGTGACGTCTCCCATGCCTTGATCCAGAAAGGAGAGAGGGAGAGGTTGAGGAAGACTCCATCCAGCAGCAGCACAACGGCGTGGCGGTGGTGGAGGAGGGTGGTAATCCTGCAGGGCTTCGCCAAGCACCTGCGGGAGAGGAGGAGGTGTCACGGGAGGGAGGGAGGCGCCAAGGCTTCAGGTGTGGCTGCCCTCCCTCCCCTCCACTATATATAGGGGCAAGGGAGAGGGGGGAGGCGCAGCCTTGCCCCTTCCTCCAAGGAAGGGGTGCGGCCAGGGGGAGGAGGCCTCCCAAGTCAAGTGGAGGCCCTCCCCTTAGGGTTTCCCCTTCCCATGCGCATGGGCCTTGGGGGCTGGTGCCCCTGGCCCATTAAGGCTAGGGCGCCCCTACAGCCCATGCTACTGTATTGGACGTGGTGGAACAATTTCCAACCTCCGGACCCCTCCGAATCCTCCGAACCTTCGAAGCTTCCGGTACAATACCGAAAAACCCGAACTTTTTCCTAACCCGAACAACAACTTTCCATATATAAATCTTTACCTCCGGACCATTCCGGAACTCCTCGTGACGTCCGGGATCTCATCCGGACTCAACAACATTTGGTAACCACATACAAACTTCCTTTATAACCCTAGCGCCATCGAACCTTATGTGTAGACCCTACGGGTTCGGGAACCATGCGATATGACCGAGATGTTCTCCGGTCAATAACCAACAGCGGATCTGGATACCCATGTTGGCTCCTACATATTCCACGATGATCTCATCGGATGAACCACGATGTCAAGGACTCAATTGATCCCGTATACAATTCCCTTTGTCTAGCGGTATTGTACTTGCCCGAGATTCGATCGTCGGTATCCCGATACCTTGTTTAATCTCGTTACCGGCAAGTCTCTTTACTCGTTCCGTAACACATCATCCCGTGATCAACCCCTTGGTCACATTGTGCACATTATGATGATGTCCTACCGAGTGGGCCCAGAGATACCTCTCCGCTTTACGGTGTGACAAATCCTAGTCTCGATTCGTACCAACCCAATGATACTTTCGAGATACCTGTAATGCACCTTTATAGCCACCCATTCTTGTGATGTTTGGTACACCCAAAGCATTCCTACGGTATCCGGGAGTTGCACAATCTCATGGTCTAAGGAAAAGATACTTGACATTAGAAAAGCTTTTAGCATATGAACTACGATCTTTGTGCTAGGCTTAGTATTGGGTCTTGTCCATCACATCATTCTACTAATGATGTGATCCCGTTATCAATGACATCCAATGTCCATGGTCAGGAAACCGTAACCATCTATTGATCAATGAGCTAGTCAACTAGAGGCTTACTAGGGACATGGTGTTGTCTATGTATCCACACATGTATTGCGGTTTCCGGTCAATACAATTATAGCATGAATAATAAACGATTATCATGAACAAGGAAATATAATAAAAACTAATTTATTATTGCCTCTAGGGCATATTTCCAACAACTCGGTGGGACCGATTCGCTCATCTCGGTTGGACCGAAACGTTACGAAAAGGAATCAGAGTGTTTGGATTGCAATCTCGATGGGACCGATCGCTCATCTCGGTTTGACCGAAACGTTACGAAGGGAAACGGAGAGATTACAATCCCATCTCAGTGAGACCGAGATCCCTATCGGTGAGACCGAAAAGACTAGGGTTTCTGGCAGTGGCTATGTCAACTGAACTCGGTGGCTCCGGATATAAAATTTTGGTGGGGCCGAGTTGGACTTTTTGGTTTGGGACATATGTGGATATGAGAAAGTAGTGGAGGGTTTTGGAGCATATCACTAAGCATTTTGAGCAAGAACCTCATTAAGCAACACCTCATCCCTTCTTAATAGTATTGGCTTTTCCTATACTCAATGTGATCTTGGATCACTAAAATAGAAAATGTAGAGTCTTGTGCTTTTAGCTTGAGCCAGTCTTTTGTCCTTAGCATTTTGAAGGGTCCACTTTCTAATCCATGCCATGCCAATCATTGAGTTTTCCTGAAATATTCATCTTGGAATAGCATTAGCTCAATGAGCTATATGTTGTTAGGAATTACCAAAACCACCCAGGGACTGTTGCACTTTCATCATTATTTGGGACGCCGAAGTGTACTCTGAAAGTGTTCGGACTTTCTATTGCTGAAGATAGATATATGGCTTGAATAGAGCCCCTGGTGATTTAAGTCGTACCAAGGCGTTTATGCCAATTAAAGTGTGAAAACAAAAAGAAAGGCCAATACCAAACAAGTCTAGGCGAAACTGTTTCCTTTATAATCTGGTTGGTACATCAAAACGTATTGTTACAGAAGATGCAATAAGCATCACGGCTATTTTACATGCCAAGAACAAGGGGAAGCTATATACAGGTGATAGAGGCGGGGTGTCCTGATCTTTCGATGAGATGATAACTATCGATTTGGTGGAGATGACTTTGACGATCCGACTAAAACGTGCACGACGTTGCGCCTTAGCAATTGCTAAACCAACTCCGAGAGGTTATTTACCACACCGGAGCACGATCAACCTGACCACGAAGGTCTAGTCGTGCAAGCAATCGAAAAACAAGCAAGAATATGATAAAGAAATATGAATATTGCGAATATATATGAAGTATTGATAAAGGTGGGGATCCGAAAGTGGTCTTGGTCTGGTTGTTGGACACAAACGAAGTACACGAAGTTGCAATGGCTAACTTTTAACTAAACAAATCCCAAGGAAAAGCTACTAGATGGGTCTACTTATATAGGAGCAAGGGGTGGCGGCCAAGGAGGTGGAAGGACGTCCCAAGGCAGCCTAAAACTAACCCTAGGTCGTACAAGGCTCATGGGCCCAAGTGGAGGTGATGCAACACCTTTGGGCTTGTTGTTTGACTCGGATTCTACTGCAGCGTTAGATTGTTTCGTCGATATCTCAATGCTCCGGACAAATTTGAAGGTGAATCCAATTGGATTGGAAAGAGCACAAAATCTACTTTCCAACAAAAAACTGGAATAAACTGTATGCGCGAACTTCGGAGGGCAAAAAGACCTATTTAAAAGCCAATTTTGAGACACCAAATATTGAACTAGCTTTTGCAACTATTCAGACGCAGCTTGTTGCTAGCTTTAATTTGAGTACTTGTGGAGCCAAAATAGACTTCGTATGAAAAAGATATGCCTGTTTAACTGAACACTATGCAAAACAGATTCCAATCCGAATTCAGGTACGAGATTGATTCTAGATAGATCCGAAATTTCTTTTTTTTCTTCTCTTTTTCTCTCTCACTTTTTTTTCTTTCTCTCCTTTTTTCTCTAACTTTTTTTTCAATTTTTTCTCTTTTTTTTCTCTCTGCCTTTTTTCTCTCCCTTTTTCCAAGACAAAATAGTTAAGATGTAGATTGGATCAAGCGAAGATGTGAACGACCTCAACTATGATTGTGACAATCAAATATGTGTAGCACGCAGTGGAAATTGATGGATGGTGTGGTGGACAGCGGAAGGGATAACGATGCAGCAGCGACGTGACTAATGTGAGCAGAACTTGAAACTCTAAACGAACTTAGACACTAAGACCAGCACCTCGACACGATGATGCAACCGATAATTCATTAATGCAAACAATGAAAAGAAAATTGCAAAGGCTCAGACTGGCTAGGACAAAGGATGAATATATCTAATTTTGTGTGTGGCTTTTTCTTGGACAATAGGTAAGAAAATAAATCTAATCTAGGGATAACCGGAAATTCTCACCGAGCAACCTCAAAAATGATACCACTTGATAGAGGCGGGGTGTCCCGATCTTCAACGTGCACAACGTTGCGCCTTAGCAATCGCTAAACCAACTCCGAGAGGTTATTGACCACACCGGAGCACGATCAACGTGACCACGAAGGTCTATTCCTGCAAGCAATCGAAAAACAAGCAAGAATATGATAAAGCAATCTTAATATTGCGAATATATATGAAGTATTGATAAAGGTGGGGATCTGAAAGCGGTCTTGGTCTGGTCGTTGGACACAAGCGAAGTACACGAAGTTGCAATGTCTAACTTTTAACTAAACAAATCCCAAGGAAAAAGCTACTAGATGGATCTCTTATATAGGAGCAAGGGATGGCAGCCAAGGAGGTGGAAGGACGTCCCAAGGCAGCCTAAAACTAACCCTAGGTCGTACAAGGCTCATGGGCCCAAGTGAAGGTGATGCAACACCTTTGGACTTGTTGTTTGACTCGGATTCTGCTGCAGCCTCAGATTGTTTCGTCGATATCTCAATGCTACGGACGAATTTGAAGGTGAATCCAATTGCGTTGGAAAGAGCACGAAATCTAATTTCCAACAAAAAAAGAATCACCCAATTCAGAGTCCGTATGAAAAAGTTGCTGGCGTTTTGAGTCTGGTATGTCTGTGCAGTCCGAATCTGAATCCAGAACGTGAGAGACTTGGATTCTATCTTCTCTAGGCCCAAAAATGACGTGAGAGGACTTTTTGAACAGAACCTAAACTTCTCATTTTCCCTTATCTTCATATGTGGATTGTACAAATGTCCCATACACCTGCAATTAGACAAAACACAAAAGTGTGTGAAGTATTTTTTTTCTGGATAACATAAATAAATTATTGAATAGTTTGCACTAGAAATCATGTGATAAATATGCATGTATGCAATATTTTTGGTTGTATCCAAGGTAGTCATGTCCTCATCAACAGGTCCTAAATTTGAAAAGATGATCCAGAAGATCCTTTGGACATTCTGCCGCACGTCTGCGCCGCCTTTCACCTTGGTGTAGGATCCTTTGAGAGGATCGACAATCGAGTAGGTATAAGGGACCTAGAAGGGGGGCCCTTGCTAGCTCCAGAAATCGATGTGAGCTGTAAGGAACCTGAAAAAAATAAAAACCATAAGAAAAAGGTGGAGCAATGTGTAGGTCCGCATAGGGTCAAGCCGTGTCGTGGACCCTATGTTTAGCATGCCTCCGTCTTTGCCCATGGAATTTTTAATGCGTAGTTATGTATGCACGGTACGTATGCCGCTATCAGGCTGGGGCATTGGCGGAGGCCGAATTGTTAATCTAGCTCTAGATGAGTCGGACCTTCATTCTGCAGGGTAGACCGGACTCGTTTGACAGTGTCCGGGGGCTTGACTGCCAGTGTGGCTTTCGGCTTACGAAGGCCACCCTGCACATTGGCTGTGAGGGCCGCGGTATGCTCCTCTATACGGAGCGAGCGCTCCATGTTTCCATTGACTGTTATAACGCCACGTGGTCCAGGAATCTTGAGCTTAAGATAAGTGTAGTGCAGGGTTGCATTGAAACGGGCTAAAGCTGTATGTCCGAGTAGTGCGTGATAGTCACTTCGGAACGAGACAATGTCGAAGGTCAGGTCTTTGTTCCGGAAGTTATCTGATGAGCCAAAGACGACCTCCAGCATTACGGATCCTGTGCAACAGGTCTCTACACGGGGTATTACCCCTTTGAAGGTGGATTTGGTGGGCTTGATTCTTCATGGATCAATGCCCATTTTACGGACGGTGTCCTGATAGAGCAGATTGAGACTGTTGCCGCCGTTCATAAGGACTCGCGTGAGGTGGAATCCGTCAATAATTGAATCAAGGACCAATGCAGCCGAAGCCCCATGACAGATACTGGTCGGATGGTCTTTTCGATCAAAGGTGATCAGACAAGCTGACCACAGATTAAATTTCGGGATGACTGGCTCTATGGCGTAGACGTCCCTTAACGCGCGTTTGCGTTCCCGCATGGGGATATGAATAACTTAGATCATGTTCACCGTCTTCACCTCGGGGGGGAATTTCTTCTGTCCCCCCTGTGTTCGGTGGGCGAGGCTCTTCATCATCGTCCTCGCTGGGCGGCCCTTTCCCCTTGTGTTCGGTGTTGATCTTGCCGGCTTGTTTAAAGACCCAACAATTTCGGTTGGTATGATTGGCAGGTTTATCGGGGGTGCCATGAATCTGGCAATGCCGATCGAGTATTCTGTCCAGACTACATGGACCATCTCTGTTTCCTTCGAATGGTTTCTTCCGCTGACTGGGTTTAGAGCCGCTGAATCCGGCGTTGACCGCCGTGTCTTCGGTATCTTGGTTGATGCTTCGGCGCTTGTGCTTATTGCGTCGTGGCTTGCCATTGCCATCCCTGGCTGCGGAAGTGCCGGGGTCGCTGGTGCGATTGCTTCTACGAGCCAGCTAGCTATCTTCTCCCATGCAAAAGCGGGTCATGAGTGCGGTAAGGGTTACCATGGACTTTGGCTTTTCTTGGCCGAGGTGTCTGGCGAGCCATTCATCTCGGACGCTGTGTTTAAAGGCTGCAAGGGCTGATTCTCCGGCGTTCGGACAATCTACAATTTGGTTCTTTTTAATCAAGAACCTAGTCCAAAGTTTCCGAGCTGATTCTCCGGGCAGCTGGACTATGTGACTAAGGTCATCGGTGTTTGGAGGCCGAACATAGGTACCTTGGAAGTTGTCTCTAAAGGCGTCCTCCAAATCTTCCCAGCTTCCAATAGAGTTCTCTGGGAGGCTGTTCCGCCAGTGCCGTGCTGGCCCCTTGAGTTTTAGGGGCATGTACTTGGTGGCGTGGAGGTCGTCACCGCGGGCCATGTGAATGTGGAGAAGAAAGTCTTCGATCCATACTGCGGGATCCGTCGTACCATCATATGATTCGATGTTCACGGGTTCAAATCCTTAGGGGAATTGGTGCTCCATAACCTCATCGGTGAAGCATAAGGGGTGTGCGGCGCCTTTGTATCGAGCGATGTCATGGCGCAATTCGGATGAAGGCCGAATGCGTAAAAAAGGTTCTCGGCTCGAGTGAGGTTGTGCCTGTCACACCAGGCCTGATGGCTGTCCTCTCGTGTCGGAGCACGCCCCCTTGACCCATAGATTGATCTTGTCTGGCTGGCTCTACTATCCAGGTCCTTGCATAGGTCATAGGTATAGCCCGAGGCCGCTACCTCCCTGCCTCGGCGGTGGGGTGGCGCGGGCTGCTGTTCGGCGTGGGTAGCTGGTATGTCCCATCCACGTGGTGGTCGATCGGGTTCGCCGACCGTTTTGTGATTTGGCGGTATTGGCACAAGGGCCTCGTCGTCAAATTGAGGTAGTAGCTTACCCTTTGGGTAACTCTTAGTTGGGCATTCGAGGTCGTATTCCTCGGCTGCCAGGACATTAGTCCATCTGTCATTGGGTATATCATGTTTAGCTTGAAGCTGCAACTGCTTCTTTTTCAGGCTTCTCGCAGTGCCGATTAGCCTGCGCTTAAAGCGCTCTTGCTTGAGGGGCTCCTCCGGCACGATAAAGTTTTTGTCGTCGAGGCTCACATCCTCTTCGGAGATCGGTAGGTAGTTACTATCCTTCGAGTCCTTGTTCCCGATTGGATCATCGGGGTTAACTTGCATGCCCTCCAAATCATCCTGTTCGGATGTTGGCTCGACAGGGGCTTGAGGGTCTTTGGTGTTATCCGGAGTGTTATTGTCTTTGGTGTCGGTATTGCTGTCTTTTCGCGACGCGATTTTGAGCGGCGCCGCTGACGTCGACGCTTTGGAGGTGCTTCGGCAGGCTTGTCCTCAACCGGATCCTCGTCATCCTCTTTGGCTGTATCCACCATGTATACATCGTATGTAGAGGTGTCCGTCCAATGTTCGGTAAACGGAGGGTTTTGGCCTTGATCGTCTCTGGCATCATCGTCCATACCGTCGATGTCTTCGGAGGCGTAGTCCAGCATGTTGGTTAGATCTTTGACAGTGGCTATGAAGTGGGTGGTGGGTGGGACGTAAAATTCCGCGCTCTCAACCCCTAGTCCGGGCTGGGCGTAATTCGGAAGCGATTCCTCTGTAATGGCGAGGGATCGCATTAAGTCCAGGGCCTCGTTTAGGAGCGAGGTTTGGACAGAGAGGCGAGAGTCTGCCGGGCCGCCCAGGGTGAGGGCCTCTTTGCCGCACCCGCCTATCACGGACCTCGAGAGTTCAGATCCAGAGTCCTAGGGAGAGTCTGGCGCTTTAGCGGCAGGGGGAGTTCGGTTCGTCTTTGAGTTTGCTAATGACGCCGTCCCCTCCGGTTCTCCGGTAGCGAGTTCCATAATTGCAGAGAGTCCGACGGGCTCTAAATTCCCAAGACCCAGTGGTCCGCTCTAGATCTAAGGTCAGAGCAGAGGTCGTGGCCGTGAATCCTTCGAAGATCAAGTCTCCTCGGATATTGACAACATAATTTAGGTTCTCGAAACTGATCTGATGAACAGGGGCGTAGCTATCGCTCTGCTCGAGGTGGCCAATCGAGTTGGCACGCAGTGTGAAGCTGCCGAATACGAAGATTTGACCGGGGAGGAAAGTCTCCCCCGAAACAACATCATTGTGGATGATCAAATGAGCCATCGAACCTTCTGTTGAGAACACAGAGGAACTCTCAATGAAAGCACCAATGCCGGTGTCAAAACCGGCCGATCTCGGGTAGGGGGTCCCGAACTGTGCGTCTGAGGATAGAAGGTAACAGGAGGTAGGGGACACGATGTTTACCAAGGTTCGGGCCCTCTTGATGGAGCTAATACCTGTGACGCCCTCGATTCAATCGTACACTAATCATACACGCAAATGTGTACGATCAAGATCAAGGACTCACGGGAAGATATCACAACACAACTCTAGAAACAAAATAAAATAATACAAGATTTATGTTACAAGCCAGGGGCCTCGAGGGCTCGAATACATAAGCTCGAAAACACAAGAGTCAGCGGAAGCAACAATATCTGAGTACAGACATGAGTTAGACAAGTTTGCCTTAAGAAGGCTAGCACCAAAAGCAGCAACGATCGAAAAGGCAAGGCCTCCTGCCTGGGAGCCTCCTAACTACTCCTGGTCATGGCGGCCTCCACGTAGTAGTAAGCATCGGTGGTGGCATCTGGCTCCTGGGCTCCGTCATCTGGTTGCATCAACTGGAAAGAAGAAGAAAGGGGGAAAAGGGGGAGCAAAGCAACCGTGAGTACTCATCCAAAGTACTCGCAAGCAAGGATCTACACTACATATGCAACATTATCAAAGGAAAGTTGTATATGTGGACTGGGCTGCAGAAATGCCAGAATAGAGAGAAGGCCTAGTCCTATCGAAGACTAGCATCTTATGGAAACCACCATCTTGCAGCAACCGGAAGGAGTAGAGTAGCATAAGGTAAAGTAGTAGTGTTATCAACCTCGGCCGGAGATCCTTTCTCGACTCCCTGCGAGAAAGATATCCCAGAGCCATACTATCCAGTTATCATCACAATTCATTACTCATCACCATCCAATTCTCATCACCAGTACCCAGTTCTAGTTGTATCGATCGGGATACAACTCCAAGTGTCCGTTACCGTAGGACAGGCTATCGATAGATGTTTTCTTCCCTGCAGGGGTGCACCAACTTACCCACCACGCCGCTTAACTCCGGCGGACACACTTTCCAGGGTCATGCCCGCCTCGGCCAAACAATACGCCGCAACCCGACCTAGGCTTAATAGAGAGGCCAGCGCGGACAAAACCTATGCCCCAGGGTCATGGGCCATCGCCCGAACTCCTCACGCTATGCGTGGGCGGTGAGCAGACCTAGCTACCTCCTTCAACAAGGCAGGCGCCACGCAGTCCAACCCGCGCAGCGCCGCTCGG
The DNA here is from genome assembly GCA_021605205.1 of Aegilops longissima. Classification (NCBI taxonomy): domain Eukaryota; kingdom Viridiplantae; phylum Streptophyta; class Magnoliopsida; order Poales; family Poaceae; genus Aegilops; species Aegilops longissima. The sequence continues at coordinate 544,588,183 of CM038678.1, read as the reverse complement.
CCGACGCCTATTAAGCTTCGCTGATGTATACGACGCAGAACGCCCATACTATGCCCACGTGATGGTTAGTGCTATCGGGCCGAGGCCCCTCGGATCAAATATCCAAATCGTAGTGGATTAGGAACACGCGGTAACAAGCGAGACTCACGAAGATGTGACCCGCTGCCCGCCTCGAGGACTTGCGGCAAGTTCTAGGAATGCCCGCCACGCCTCGTAATTATCTCGCGGGCACCCTCCAGGTCAACCCGTCTCCACATCACTCGCAATTAAGCTCGCGCGGGTACCCCTCAGGGTCGACCCGTCTTTCCAAGTAACAGTGGTAAAGTCCAAGTATCCGTGTGTCTAAACATCAAAGGGGAAAGCCCGAGGAATCACCCCCGGTGAATTCCACTCGATGTAGTCATCAAGGTGAACGTAAGAGGATTCACCCTCGAGGTCCACACTTGAGGGGTTGCACGACGGAGTCGTATCAGAAGTGGTTAAAGAGGAAATCACCCTCGATGACCACGACCGAATAACTACACTACAGGGTTAACGTCAGAAGTGCTAATGAGGTCTCATCCTCGGTACTCGATAGTAACCCAATAGTGTCTAGCAACTACGGGGAAGTGATGTGCGGTGTCGGGGCCTGGTCTTCGATCCCGTTGATCGGGTCTTCAATGATGAAGCAGGGGCAACAAGGACAAGGTGGGGGTCACTGATGGGTCACTAACCAACCTATACTAAGCAGTTTAGGATAAGCAGGTAAGGAAACAACAGCAGATAAAAAGCAGGCTATGCATCAGAATAGGAGCAATCAATAACAGTAGCAAAATCTAATGCAAGCATGAGAGAATGGAATGGGCGATATCGGGATGATCAAAGGGGGGGCTTGCCTGGTTGCTCTCGCAAGGAGGAGTCGTCGGTGACGTAGTCGATCACCGGGGCATCAGCGGCCTCGGGGTCTACCGGAGAGAAGAGGGGGAAGAAACAGTAAATACATAGCAAACAGAGGTAACACTAAGCATGACATGATGATACGTAGCGCTAGGCGTGTTCTAACGCGCACTACACGCTGCGCATTTAAGGGGGAAACATCCGAGGGTGAATTCCTGACGTTAGGTGGATTTCGGACAAGGGAAAAGAGGGGGAAAGTTCCATGTTCAGCATTCTAGGGGCATGTGACAGATGAACGGACCACGTATCCGGATTCGTTGGATTTTTCTGAGCAACTTTCATATAGAAAACATTTTCATCCGAGTTACTGTTTATTTTCTATGAATTTTCAAAGTTTAAACAATATCCTGGAATTATTAATATTAACATAAAAGGAAAAAGACGTCAGCATGACGTATGTGTGACGTCATCAGTCAACAGTCAAGTTGACTGGTCAAAATCGACATGGGGACCCACCATGTCATAGACAAGGGATAAACAGAGTTCAAACTAATCTAAATTTAGTTAGTAAAACCATGGGCCCACATGCGGGTGTCTAGTTAAGCTAACTAAATAATTTTAATTATAAAACCGGTTTAGTTAATCTAATTACGTGGTGGGGCCCGCACGTCAGTGTCATAGAGAAGCCCAGTCAGCATGTTGACTGGTCAAACCAGTCAACAGGGACCCGTGGGGCCCAGCGTCAGTGGCACAGATGGCCCACCTGCTAGGCCACGTCGGCGACGGCGCCGGAGACAGCTCCGGCGACCAAAAACGATGGCGGCGCGCTCGGGAGGTGGTCGGGTTACACGCACAGGGCGCCGTTTCTAGCGCGACCGGGCCCGTTCGAACGAGAAGACGGCGAGGAGGCGATCTGGGGTGGTGGGAGAGGCTGCGGTGGTCGGGAACGTCGACGGCGAGCGGCGAGGCGGACGCCGGACTCCGGTCGTCGTCGGGATCGGGGCTGGGGGCACGAGAGGGCGAGAGGAAGGGCTCGCCGGGCTCCTGGGAACACCAGGAGCACGACGGAGGGCTCAGATGGGGGCCATGGCAGTGGTGGACACGGCGGTGATGCAGCAGGGCGGCGGGGAGCTACGACTATGGTGGTGGGGCAAAACAGGGGCAGCGAACGAAGGGAGAACAGAGGGGAAGCGGGCGGTGCTCACCGAGGAGCACAAGGTGGCTTGTTGAGGCTAGAAGCGCAGGGGGTGGCCGGAGTCGAAGGAGATCGCCGGCGACCTGAGGAGGAAGAAGGCACGGATCCGAGCGATGGGGCTCGTCGGCTCGCGTTCGTGGTCGTAGTCGACGTAGCGGAGTGCGGCGGAGCGGCTGGTTACATCGGAGGAGCACGAGGGAGGCGGTCGCCGCGGTGATGCGAGGTGGGACGGCGGCGATGGCGCTCGGGTGAGGCGGGCGAGTGAGACAGAGAGGGGGAGGAGCGCGTGGATCTGGGAGGCGAGAGAGGGGAGTGGAGGTAGGTGAGGAGGAGGCCGAGGCGTCGAGGGGGGGCTCGACCTTATCCTCTCGTCGGCGACGTGGCAGTACGGGGCAGCGCGCCTGGTCCGGCGGGGACACGCCCCGGTCGGAGGAGCAGTGAGGACGACGACCCGGGGGGGCGTGGCCTGGGCCGGCTGGTGGCCTAGGGGGGGTGGCCAACTGGGCCAATCGGCCCAGTTGAGAGGGGGGTGCTTTTTCCTTTTTTTTCTCTTTTATGATAAAAATCAGAGGAATCTAGGGAATATTTTGGGCTACCAAAATACTTTGGAAAAAAAGGTGGGATTGGCCACTTAAATTCTTCTAGTATTTGTCACTGCCACAAAGAGTTTGGGGCCATCAGGAGTTGTCCAAGCATTTTTAGAAAATGAAAAGGACATCTTAATACTGTTGGACTAGATAATAAATTCCCAGGGGCAATTTGGGAATCCCAAAAATGTTGGCTTCAACATGACAATTATCTAGGGATTATTTGCCATAGGATGAACTTTTTAGATTTCATGTCTGACAAATATGAATTTTTTGACTTTAGATTGGATTTGAATTTGAAGTGTTATTTGGATCAAGTGAAGATTAGCAACAGTAACATGATGAAATGGCACCATTAACAGGGGATTACTGTAGCATGACACTGGGGGTGTTACAATACCCTACTTCCTGCTTGATTGACTTTGATGAGTATAGGGGTTACAGGAGTTGATCTACCTCAAGATCGTAATGGCTAAACCCTAGATGTCTAGCCTGTATGATTTTGATTGCCTCTACAGATTAAACCCTCCGGTTTAGATAGACACCGGAGAGACCTAGGGTTATACAGAGTCGGTTTACAGAGAAAGGAATCTTCATATCTGAACGCCAAGCTTTCCATCCATGCAAAGGAGAGTCCCATCCAGACACGGGGAGCCTTCCATCTTGTATACTTATGGCCCACCAGTCTGGCCCATGTCACATAGCCCATACGCCCGGGGACGCCCTAATCCAGGACTCCCTCAGCCGTCACCTTTCTCACTAGTTCCACTTCGGCCCACTTTGTAAACTTGTCGGTTGCCACGTACAAGAATTCAAAGCCCACGGTAGCATGGGGGAAGGGGACGAAGATGTCGAGCCCGAGACTGTGAGGGGCCAGGATAAAGGCATGGTCTGTAAGGCTTGGGTTGGCTAATTGATATTCTTGGTGTGGAACTGCCATGCTTCACACTTGGTGACGAGCTCAGTTGCATCCCGAAGGCCGGTGGGCCTATATAATCCTTTCCGGTAAGCTTTCCCCACAAGCGTCCTTGATCCCATATGCAAACCACACACACCTCCATATATCTCTACCAACAACATTAGTCCATCTTCTTGACTAATACACTTCAGCTTCATGTCATCGGGCCTCTTTCTGTACAGAATGTTGTCCACAAACTGATACATACTCGACTGCCGAGCCACCTTTTCAGACTCTTCTGGGTCGTCGGGAAGTTCCCCAGTTTGCAGGAATCGGACTATGTGTTGTGCCCATGTCGGAGCTTGGGGCTCGACGACAAGGACTAGAGGCATCTCTTCGGCTGTGGGAGCACTTTCTTGATTGACAGGAACTTGGGATTCTGATACGTCCATTTTGCATCATGTTTTCTTACTGTTATTTATGATGTTTTTATGCATAATTATGCTTTTTGGAGTAACTATAATGCTTTTTCTCTCATAATTTGTAAGGTACACACAAAGAGGGAGAATTCTGGCAGCTGGAAATCTGGACCTGGAAAAGCTACGTCAGGCTACCTATTCTTCACAACTCCAAACGGGTTGAAACTTCAAGGAGAATTTTTATGGAATATATGATGAATATTGGAGAAAATAAGTACCAGAGGAGGCCCATGTGGTGGGCACAACCCACCTGGGCGTGCCCTGGTGGGTTGTGCTCACCCAGGCCCACCTCCGGTGCCCATCTTTTGGTATATAGGTCCTTTTGACCTAGAAAAAATAAGGAGAGCACTTTCGGGACGGAGCACCGCCGTCTCGAGGCGGAACTTGGGTAGGAGCACTTTTGCCCTTCAGTGGAGCGATTCCGCCTAGGGAACTTCCCTCCCAAGGGGGAAATCATTGTCATCATCATCACTGACAACTCTCCCATATTGGGGAGGGCAATCTCCATCAACATCTTCAACAACACCATCTCATCTCAAACCCTAGTTCATCTCTTGTGTTCAATCTTGTTACCGGAACTATAGATTGGTGCTTGTGGGTGACTAGTAGTGTTGATTACATCTTGTAGTTGATTACTATATGGTTTATCTGGTGGAAGATTATATGTTTAGATCCAATATGCTATTTAATACCCCTCTGATATTGAGCATCATTATCATTTGTGAGTAGTTACTTTTTTTCTTGAGGTCACAGGAGAAATCATGTTGCAAGTAATCATGTGAACTTGATATGTGTTCGATATTTTGATAGTATGTATGTTGTGATTCCCTTAGTGGTGTCATGTGAACGTCGACTACATGACACTTCACCATATTTGGGCCTAAGGGAATGCTTTGTGGAGTAGCAATTAGATGGTGGGTTGCGAGAGTGACAAAAGCTTAAACCCTAGTTTATGCGCTATTCCATAAGGGACCGATTGGATCCAAAAGTTTAATGCTATGGTTAGAATTTATTCTTAATACTTTTCTCGTAGTTGCGGATGCTTGCGGGAGGGTTAATCATAAGTAGGAGGTTTGTTCAAGTAAGAACAACACCTAAGAACCAGTCCACCAACATATCAAATTATCAAAGTAGCGAGCACGAATCGAACCAACATGGTGAAAGTGACTAGATGAAATTCCCGTGTACCCTCAGGAACGCTTTGCTTATCACAAGAGACTGTTTTGGCATGTCCTTTGCCTCAAAAGGATTAGGCTACCTTGCTGCACTTTTGCTACTATCATTGTTACTTGCTCGTTACAAATTATCTTGCTATCAAACTACTCTGTTACTTGCAATTTCAACACTTGCAGACATTACCTTGCTGAAAACCACTTGTCATTTCCTTCTTCTCCTCATTGGGTTCGACACTCTGACTTATCAAAAAGATCTACAATTGATCCCACATACTTGTGGGTCATCAAGGCTATTTTCTGGCGCCGTTGCCGGGGAGTGAAGCGCCTTTGGTAAGGAAACATTTATATAGTGTGCTGAAATTTACTGCCACTTGTTACTATGGAAAACAATCCTTTGAGGGGTTCGTTCGGGGTATCTTCACCGCAACCTGAACCACAATTAGCTACCCCTCAACCTACTGCACCTACTGAAAATATTGAATATGAAATTCCTTCGGGTATGATCCTTATGCAGGAGATGGAACCGAACATCCTGATATGCACTTGATATATGTGGAACAAATTTGTGGATTGTTTAAGCTTGCAGGTTTACCCGGAGATGAATTTATGAAGAAGGGAAAAGCATTGGCATGGTATAGGCTATGCGATGATATTGGATCTTGGAATTGGAATCGATTGAAATTTGAGTTCCACCAAAAAAATATCCTATGCATCTAGTTCATCGTGATCGGAATTACATATATAATTTTTGGCCTCGTGAATGAGAAACTATCACTCTAGCTTGTGGGAGGCTTAAGTCAATGTTATATCCATGCCCCAATCATGAGCTCTCAAGAGAATTATTATCCAGAATTTTTATGCTCGGATTTCTCGTAATGATCAAACCATGCTTGATACTACTTGTGTTGGTTCTTTTATGAAGAAGACTATTGAATTCCAGTGGGATATTTTAGAAAGAATTAAACGCAACTCTGAAGATTGGGAACTCGATGATGGTAAAGAGTCAGGTATTAAGCTTAAGTATGATTGTGTTAAAACTTTTATGAATACTGATGCTTTTCAAAAGTTTAGCACTAAATATGGACTTGACTTTGGGATAGTAGCCTCCTTTTGTGAATCATTTGCTACTCATGTTGAACTCCCTAAAGAGAAGTGGTTTAAATATCACCCACCTATTAAAGAAGAGATTAAAGGACTGGTACCAGTTAAAGAGGAAACTATACTTTACAATGTTGATTCAGTTGTTCCTACTTCTTATATTGAGAAACCACCTTTCCCTGTTAGGATAAAGGAACATGCTAAAGCACAACTGTGGTCAACAACAGTTACATTAGAACACCTGAACCCGATGAAAAAAATTAAAGTAGAACCTAGTATTGCTATGGTTAATGATCTCTTGGAAGAAAATGTAGATGACCATGTTATTCACTTCTGTGAAAAAGCTGCTAGAATTGCCAAACCTGATAAAAAGAATAAACATAGACCTGTTGTTGGCATGCCCGTTGTCTCAGTTAAAATATGAGATCACTGTAATCATGGTTTATGTGATAGGTGCTAGCATGAGTGCTATTCCTTATTCCTTATATCAAGAAATCATGAATGAGATAGCACCCTCAGAGATAGAAGACATAGATGTTACTATTAATCTGGCTAATAAAGACACTACATCACCAATTGGTATTGTTAGAGATGTTGAAGTCTTGTGTGGGAAAATAAAATACCCTACTGATTTTCTTGTTCTTGGTTCCCCACAAGACGACTTTTGTCCCATTAGCTTTGGTAGACCTTTCTTGAACACCGTTAATGCTGAAATAGACTGTGAGAAACAAACTGTTGGTGTTAGTTTTGGTGATGAGTCTCATGTGTTTAATTTTTCCAAGTTTAGTAGAAAGCTTCAGGAAAAAGAATTGCCTAGTAAGGATGAATTAATTGGTCTTGCGTCTATTTTTGTGCCTCCTACTGATCCGCTAGAACAATATTTGCTAGACCATGAAAATGATTTACATATGCATTAAAGAAATGAAATAGATAAGCTTTTCTTTGAACAACGCCCTCTGCTTAAACACAATTTGCCTATTGAAACTCTAGGAGGTCCTCCTCCACCTAAAGGTGATCCTGTGTTTGAATTAAAACAATTGCCAAACACTTTGAAATATGCTTATCTTGATGAAAAGAAGATATATCCTGTTATTATTAGTGCTAACCTTTCAGAACATGAAGAAGAAAGATTATTGAAAGTTCTAAGGAAGCACCGAGCTGCTATTGGATATACTCTTGATGATTTAAAGGGCATTAGTCCCACTCTATGTCAGCACAAAATTAATATGGAACCTGATGCTAAACTCGTTGTTGATCACCAACGTCGGTTAAATCCGAAGATGAAAGAAGTGGTAAGAATGGAAATATTAAAAATTCTGGAAGCAGATATAATCTATCCTATAGCTGATAGTAGATGGGTAAGTCCTGTTCATTGTGTCCCTAAGAAAGGAGGTATAACTCTTGTTCCTAACGATACGAATGAACTTATTCCACAATGAATTGTTACAGGCTATAGAATGGTAATTGATTTTAGAGAATTAAATAAAGCAACTAGAAAAGATCATTACCCTCTGCATTTTATTTATCAAATGCTAGAAAGATTGTCTAAGCACACACATTTTTGCTTTCTTGATGGATATTATGGTTTTTCACAAATACTTGTTTCTCAACCTGATCAAGAAAAGACCACTTTTACTTGTCCCTTTGGAACTTATGCTTATAGACGTATGCCTTTTAGTTTATGCAATGCACCTACTACCTTTCAAAGATGTATGACTGCTATATTCTCTGACTTTTGTGAAAAGATTGTTGAGGTTTTCATGGATGACTTCTCTATTTATGGGAAGTCTTTTGATGATTGTTTAAGCAATCTTGATCGAGTATTGCAGAGATGTGAACAAACAAATCTTGTCTTGAATTGGGAGAAGTGCCACTTTATGGTTAATGAAGGCATTGTCTTGGGTCATAAAATTTCTGATAGAGGTATTGAAGTGGACAAAGCTAAGGTTGATGCAATTGAGAAAATGTCATGCCCTAAAGATATCAAAGGTATTCATAGTTTCCTAGGTCATGCTGGTTTCTATAGGAGATTTATCAAAGAATTTTCTAAAATTTCTAGGCCTCTTACGAATCTTTTGCAACAAGATATTCCTTTTGTTTTTTATGACGATTGTTTAGAAGCCTTCGAAACACTCAAGAAAGCATTAATTTCTGCACCTATTGTTAAACCACCTAATTGGAACTTGCCTTTTGAAATTATGTGTGATGCTAATGATTATGCTATTGGTGATGTTCTAGGGCAAAGAGTTGATAAGAAACTGAATATTATTCATTATGATAGTAAAACTATAGACAGTACTCAATGAAATTATGCAACTACTGAAAAATAATTCTTAGCAGCGGTGTTTGCTTGTGATAAATTTAGATCTTACATTTTTGATTCAAAAGTAATTGTGCACACCGATCATGCTGCTATTAAATATCTTATGGAAAAGAAAGATGCTAAACCTAGACTTATTCGATGGGTTCTCTTGCTACAAGAATTTGATTTACATATCACTGATAGAAAAGGAGCTGAGAACCCCGTAGCTGATAACTTGTCTAGGCTTGAAAATGTGCGTGATGACCCACTACCTATTGATGATAGGTTTCCTGATGAGCAGTTAGCTGCAATAAATGTTGCTCATAACACTCCTTGGTATGCTGACTATGCTAATTACATTGTTGATAAATATTTACCACCTAGCTTTACATACCAACAAAGAAAAAATTCTTCTATGATTTAAGACATTACTTCTGGGATGACCCACATCTTTATAAACAAGGGATAGGTGGTATTGTTAGATGTTGTGTGAGCATGAACAGGGACAAATCCTACGGAAATGTCACTCCGAAGCTTATGGAGGACATCATGCTGGAGACAGAACTGCTCACAAGGTATTGCAATCTGGATTTTATTGGCCTACTCTCTTCAAGGATGCCAGTAAGTTCGTCTTATCTTGTGATGAGTGCCAAAGAATAGGCAATAACGGTAACCGTCAAGAAATGCCTATGAATTATTCACTTGCTATCGAACCATTTGATGTTTGGGGATTTGATTACATGGGACCTTTTCCTTCCTCTAATGGGTATACACATATTTTGGTTGTTGTTGATTATGTTACTAAATGGGTAGAAGCTATTCCTACCTGTAGTGTTGATCACACCACCTCTATTAGAATGCTTAAGGAAGTTATTTTCCCAAGGTTTGAAGTCCCTAGATATTTAATGACGGATGGTGGTTCACACTTTATTCATGGTGCTTTCCGTAAAATGCTTGCCAAGTATGATGTTAACAATAGAATTGCATCACCTTATCATCCTCAATATAGTAGTCAAGTTGAACTTAGCAGTAGAGAAATAAAATTAACTTTGCAAAAGACTGTCAATAGGTCCCGGAAGAATTGGTCTAAGAAATTAGATGATGCACTTTGGGCTTATAAAACAGCATATAAAAATCCTATGGGTATGTCTCCTTATAAAATGGTTTATGGAAAAGCTTGTCATTTGCCTCTTGAGTTAGAACATAAAGCATATTGGCCATCAAAGAACTCAACTATGATTTCAAACTTGCTGGTGAAAAGAGGTTATTTGATATTAGCTCTTTAGATGAATGGAGAACCTAAGGTTATGAAAATGCCAAGTTGTTTAAAGAAAAAGTGAAAAGATGGCATGATAAAGGAATCCAAAAGCGTGAGTTTAAAGTTGGAGAATATGTTCTTTTGTAAAAATCTCATTTCAAATTCTTTGCAGGAAAACTCCTCTCCAAATGGGAAGTACCCTATGTTATCGAGGAGGTTTATCGGTCTGGAGACATCAAAATAAATAATGCCGAAGGTACTAACCTGAAGGTTGTTAACGGGCAACGAATAAAACATTATATCTCAGGTACGCCCATTAATGTTGAAAGTAATATTATCCAAACTTTGACACCGGAAGAACACATAAAAGAGTCCTTCCGGAACACTCCGGAATTGTGAAAATAAGGAGGTACGTGATACGATAAGTAAACGGACTCCAAAAAATCCGCAAAAATATTTTTTGTCAGTTTTGGAATATTTAGAAAAATAGGAAAATAAGAAACTTCCAGGAAGCATACCCTGGTGGGCACAAGACAGCAGGGCGCGCCTGGCTGCCAGGCGCGCCTAGCTAGGTTGTGCTCACCTGGGGTACCTCCCGGACTCCGTTTTTCTGCAGTTTACTTGTCTCCCAAGATAAAAAATCTTTATATACCCCCCCCCCCCGAACCTATTGATCACTGTATCATGGAGAAATCTTCTGTTTTCTTTTCCTTGTTGTTTTCCGTCAGACCCCATCTACCATGGCCGCTTCAATCTCCTCCAAGGACAAGTTCTTTAAGAACATCATCAACCCATACCTGTGGAAGGTGGTGCTGCACCCTCAGGTCATCCAAATGCATGAATGGGTGCTTCACCTCGGCGATGTGCCAGGTTCCAGGGGGACGGGAACCGTGGAGGCCAGGCTTGAAGTTATGGAGCAGGAGGTTTTCCGGTGCAAGGGGATGGTGGAGCGTGGACTCAATGCCAATCACCTCATGATCATGGACCTTTCACGTGATTTTAAGGTGGATGGCAAGCCATGAAGGACATTCTCTTCACCCTCAACGAGCAAATCAACTTCCTCCAAAGCCAGATTTATGATCTTCAAAACCAAGTCTTTGAATATGAGGCGAGGTTTAAAGGTATGAGTTTGGCTACCGGTTGCAGGACCCGTGAGACTCACTCCTCCTCTTATGATGGTGGACCTCTGCCATGGAAACCCGAGGACAATATCTCTTCTTCATCACCACCACCTTCTTCTTCATCACCAAAAGAGAATTGACTATCGTGTATAAGCACTCCCCTTGGCTTCCGCCAAGCTTGGGGGAGGTGCCCCGGTATTGTATCATCCCCACTATCTTTTGCCTTCACTTATTTTAGTTCGATCTTTTGCTTTAGATGAATAAAAGTTTAGTTCGATCATTTCTTTTTGAGAGTTTTCTTAGTGATCTATCCTTGTAATCGTGTGCGAGATATATATAATAAAGTTTAGTTTGAGCTTTTTGCTTTCTTTATGTTCATGTTGCAATAAAAAGAAAGGAAACAAATGAAAAAGATCATATGCTAATCTTATGCACTACAAAAAAAGACACATCCGTGACATTTTGGGCCGAAAGAATTTTTTTTCTGTCATACTTATGACACTTCTATGACGATAATTGTGACAAATCCCGGTATCATCATAGATGTGGTGGGCTCCTACTTCTATGAAAAAAATCATGAAAAAAATGGGCTTTTCGTCCTGGGCGGGCCAGAGATGCAGCTGCATGACATTCTTTGGGCCATCCATGACGAAAAAAACCATGGTAGAAGCGAGGGCGAGGAAAATATCGGGGAGTTCCCGGTTACGGTGGGTGGTAGGGGCCGAGCGACGCGCGTTTTTCTCGTATACACACGCGCGTGGGTGCGAGGCGTTGGGCTCTAACTTAACCCGAGCGAGGCGTTGGGCTCTAACTGAACCCGAGCGATTGCACTGCTGGCTATGTGTTACTGAACCCGAGCGATCGATCGATGGCTGGTAACTGAACCCGATCGAGCAATTCCTTCGCTACTGCTGCTAACTGAAGCCGATCAATGCTACCTCTAGATGAACAGTGAGCGTTGCTGGAGGGGTTTGGATGAACAGTTCCCGGTGGGGGTGGATGAATAGGACCCCGTGGTGTTGCCTCTGGATGAATAGGACCCCGATCAATCGAGCCGGTTGGGGCTGGATGAACAGAACCCCGTGGAGGGCTGGATGAGCAGGAACACCCCATGGAGGGCTGGCTGAACAGTAGATGGTGGAGGGCTGGATGAACAGTAGCCCGTGGAGGGGTGGTTGAATAGGAGCCCGTGGAGAGGGCTGGTCGAACAGTAGCCGATGGAGTAGCTTGTGGTGGAGGATGGATGAACAGGAGCCCGTGGATGGACAGCGCAGGTCGAGGCTGGAGGAGGTTGACGGTGGATGAACAGTAGCCCGTGGAGGCTGGAGGGGGTCGATGGTGGAGATGAACAGTATCCTGTGGAGTCCCGTTTTGCGGTACGCCACACCCCTCCCGATGAACAGGACCCCCGTTTCGACCGTAGCGCTCCAACACAAGTCTGTTTCCTCTGTTTTGCGGTCCGCCACACCCCTCCCGATCAACAGGACCCCCGTTTCGACCATAGGAGGTCCGTTTCCTCCATTTTGCGGTACACCAGACCCCTCCGTTTTGAACGTGGCCCGTCGAACACAAGGCCGTTTCCTCTGTTCTGCTGTACGCCAGGCCTCGTTTCCATCGGTTGTTCCGTCCAAGCCCTCCCGATGAACACGACGACGCATTCCGTTCCGACCCAGCCGGTTGGCTCCCCATGAACACAATGACGACGTTGTTTCTCCATTCCGACCCAGCCATGTACACGAGCCCTGGCCGTACGTATGCGCGAGTAGGCGTTCGAGACCCTGCCCGTATGTACGTACATGGCCGTATTTTCTTTCTTGCACACTAGCCGCCGTACGTACGTGTACATGCTACGTGCGCGCCTCTACTACGACACGTGCACGCCTCTACATCGACCTGTATGTACGTACATGTTCGGGACCAGAATGACAACACTACGTACGCTTCGACCAGGTGGGTCCCGACTGCCAGGCACATCCTTGCCTGCGAAGATGTTGCTGGTGGGTCCCAGCAGTCAAGGGGGCGAATCATTTTTTTTGCCCGGACGCACTTCCTTGCGTGCGAAGATGTAGCTGGTGGGTCCCAGCAGTCAGGGGGAAATGTTTTTTTGTGAAATGCGGTGGCCAGTCCGGTGGGTCCCCGCTGTCAGGTGGAGGAATAATTATTTTGCACGTAATAAGGAGGCACTTCCTTGCTGCGGTCGTGGACCCAGCTGTCAGCCTCTCCATGTACAATCCACGTCCGATGGAAGCCGTTCCTTGACCACGTTGACCATGCCGTGCCGAGAGCACCAGGGTGGTGGACGATGGTGAGGCCTAGGAAGGGGACGACGCGGAGCCGGGGAAGACATGAAAGTGGATGCCCACGGGTAGAGGAGTATGAGGGTTCACTGGTTCGCTGCGTGTGAGGCTGCCATCGCTACAGAATAATAGGGGGTGTGGGTGAGTAGAGGGATGGCCTGGCCAGTGGTGGGAGTATTAGGGGGCGGTGAGGCCTCAGCCGCATCGCAGCCGGCCATGGGAGGCAGGAGCACGAGGCACGACCGTTGCTGGTTTGGGCGGCTGGAGCAAGAAGACCAGAGGTTGAACAAGCACTACCGCCGTTGGATGGAAATTGTACGGTCACTGGAGCTAGAATCGTGCATATTGACTAAGTTGACAAAGCCCTCCATCCCCGTCAACTTAGTAGGCCCACAAGTCAGCCTGCCACTATACTAGGTCCCAGCTAGCAGGGGGAGTATTCATTTTTTTGTGCGTAATAAGGAGGCACTTCCTTGCGTGCAAAGATATAGTTGGTGGGTCCAAGCTATCAGCAGCGGTAACGTTTTTCTCGTGAAATACAGAGGACCTTTCGGTGGGTCCCAGATGTCAGGTGGAGGAATCATTATTTTGCGCGTAATAAGGAGGCATTTCCTTGCGTGCGGCCGTGGACCCAGCTGTCAGCCTCTCCACGTACATCCCACTTCAGATGCATGTCAGTCATTGACCATGTTGACCAGGACGCGCCGAGAGCACCAGGGCGGTGGACGACGGCGAGGCCTAGGAAGGGAACGACATGGAGGCAGGGAAGACTCGACACTGTTTCCCACGCGGATGGGAGTACGATCGTATGAGGGTTTATCGGTTAAATGCCGTCGCGGAGAATAATAACAAAAGGGTGAGTAGAGGGATGGCTAGGCCAGCGATGGGAGTATGGTGGGCGGTGAGGCTGCAAACACAATCGGTCATGGGAAGGAGAGAGCAGCAGTCCACTTGGCGCTTGTTTGAGCGGCCGGAGTAGGAAGAGCAGAGATTGAAGAAGACGATGGCGTTGGATGGACATCCAACATCCTTTGCTTGTGTGTCAACCTTTTTTTAGGAAAGCCTCAAATCTGTGGAAAACATCATATAGCCCATCTGCCATTATTTCTAATAATTTACAGCCCATTTGCTAATTGTTAAGGTTTTTTTGGAGCCCATATTCTTTTTGTGAGCATTACAGCCCATATTGTGGCCATGGTTAAAAAATTATACGAAAATTTGCATATTTCGGTGCGGTCCGAACTGTTTTTAATCCCAAAAATTCGAGTCACATTCAAACTGATTTTAAAAATAAATGTATATCAATATAAAATCCAACAAATTGTCCACACATAAAAATCAATGCAATTTAAAATCTCGAAATGAAAAAATAAATAAATTTGAAACTAATTACCGGTTTGATGTGTTTTAAAAATGTACAACCTATTTCTCATTACGGATAGGCCATTTTCTCGGCCAGCCGAATGAAGCTCTCCTTGTCTTGAAAGATTTGCAGCCCAACAGGCCTGATAAAGCGACTTACATGGCAAATCACAAAAAAACTGGGCTGTGGCCGTGGACCCAGCTGCACCCGTGGACCCAGCTGTCAGCCTCTCCACGTACAGTACTCTTCCAATGGAAGTCGGTCATTGACCACATTGACCACGCCGTGCCGAGAGCACCAAGGCGGTGGACAACGGCGAGGCCTAGGAAGGGGATGACGCGGAGCCGGGGAAGACGCGGCAGTGGATGCCTGCGCAGAGAGGAGTACGAGGGTTCACTGGTTCGGCTGCGGTGTGATGTTGTCGTCACCGCAGAATAACAGGGGGTATGGGTGAGTAGAGGGATGCCCTGGCCAGCGATGGGCGTAGTAGGGGGCGGTGAGGCCTCCGCGGCATCACAGTCGGCCACGGGAGGCAAGAGCACGCGGCACGACCGGCACTGGTTTGGGCAGCTGGAGCAAGAAGACCAGAGGTTGAAGAAGCACTACTGCCGTTGGATGAACATCATACTGTAACTGGAGCTAGAATCGTTCATATTGACTAAGTTGACAAAGCAGTCCGTCCCCGTCAACTTGGTAGGCCCACAAGTCATCCTCCCACTATGCTGGGTTCCAGCTGGCAGAGGGAGTATTCATTTTTTGTGCGTAATAAGGAGGCACTTCCTTGCGTGCGAAGATAGCTGGTGGGTCCGACCTATCAGCGGGGGGCACGTTTTTTTCACGAAATACAGAGGCCCCTCCGGTGGGTCCCAGATGTCAGGTGGAGGAATCAAAGACTTGAGTAGGCGTACAGAACAAGCTAGTGTACCAGTAAGGAGACGTTGCAGAGTTTTAGAAAAAAGAGAGACGTTCTCCTGTAGCTGGTTCGAAACCAAACCTAGACTATGACTATATATGGTGCTATGCTACTCTGCAAGTAATGAAACTGACATATCCAACGTTCGCTTCTCCTCTTCTCTACTTACTCTGCCTAGTATCAGAAGCTCTGCCCGCAGCAACCATGTCCGCTGGCTGCTCGTCCACCTGCTCTTCAGCTGGTAACAACCAAATATGCGCCAAGTCGCCACCCGCCTGTGGGTCTCATCACATCCCCGCCGGCACGCGCACCGCAGCCGGTTTCTCATTGCAACTCGCTGCCGTTGGTGTGGTGCCACTGCTGCAAATCACGCAGAGTCATCCGTCGCGTCTCAACCACAATCCTCAACCCTGGCCGAGTCTTCTACAAATGCCCGAATCATGGGGTAATAATATGTTTAAGTGTTGTTCTGCTACTTTTAGTTGCTGATTTTTTTAATAGTTTGGTTGATGATCTTCCAATTTGATTCGTGTAGAAAAGGGAAGATTCGTGTGATTTGTATTTCTGGGTAGTTGCTAATGCGGAGGAGTGCAACTACGCTGATTATTTGGTTAGCCGAGGAATCCCAATACCAACAGGTTGGGGTGTTGGACAAGTAACTGAAGGAACGACAGAAGAGGAAGATGCAGAGCAAAAGGTTAAATATGCAGTTCCTCTGATCATGGCCAAGCCACAGCTGCTGAACGGCCTTGACAGCAATGAGGAGATGAAAGAGCTTGTGAAGATAATGAGAAAAATTGATGTGCTCTGTAGGATGATTGTCTCTTTATTTGTAGTGTATGTAGCACTCGTGATGTATTGAGTGGCTATGACATGAGCACTTTGCTGAAACTAGTAATGAATGAAACCTGTGTAGCAGGCTGGGCATAGTGTTGTGAACATCTAATGATTTCTATTAATGGAAATCAGGGGGTATCCCCTTTTGCTCATAAATTAAAAATAACAAAGGCCCTTTTGGTAATAAATAAATAAATAACAGAGGCCCTGTCGGGTCAGCTTTGTTCTCATTCGATGACGTCGAGCAAATTGCAGTCCAACAACAAACTATGTCATCAAATTCAAGTTTCACAGCCAAGTATGAGTACAACTAAACAACAATATTATCATGTTTTAGTAGTCATACAATCACCAAACACAAATCAGCATACATAACAAGTGATGTTCTCACAAGAAAATACTAAACAACATGTTCATCAGGATTCAGTTGTCATAGAAAACACAATTTCACATAGTAGATAAAAAACATCTTCTAACAGGCAGATACGACAAAAGCAATGTAATCATCATCCGCAGCAGCAGCGTCAACATCTTCGCCATGTGTATCAGTCTGAATCGTAATTCCCCACGGTGTCATCTTCTTCTTCATCCTCAACATCCTCGAACGTTGGCTTCTTCTTGATCAACTCTTGTATGTCCACAACACGACAGACAACCTTTTCGTCAGCGTCAATGACGTGATGGTTCTCAAAGATATTAGAAATATCTATGTTATCTTGTACATCAGGAGCAGTGTAAGCATCATCTTGTTGTGCAACTTCATTAAACGAATTCCTCTGCTCAAACCTTTGCAATACTCTCCAGTCATCGCTACGTGCAAATGTGTCTCCCAAGAAAAATATCTGTGTTGCTTGATTTTCCAAAATAAAAGGCTCGTAGGTATGGTACGCCGCCTTGACATTGATGGATTTGAAATAATCATCAGCTCTGGGTTTTGCGATCCTGGAAAACAGGTTATACCAACGACAGCACAACAGAACCACACACCGATGATCCTCGAAACTTGAGATATACTGCAACTGAACAATGTCCGTTATGTTATCATACATTTTAGTTGTCTCTTTGTCATACGTATCCGTGCTCATGATGGCACTGTTTTGTGTCTTCCTGCCTTCATCTTGTGCAAGGGTGTTGTAGCGCACATCTCCAACAACGCAAAATTCATAATGTCTTACCCGAGTATCAGGACCCATTGCTAGTGAGTAAAGGGCATCATCAACTGCCTGCCCATCCTCCTTCATCTTCTTAACCTATGGTTAGAAAATAGACAAGCTGATCAACTTATGTACTCAATATATTAAAAAAAACTGACAGTGCAATTCAAAAGCTTACATGGCTCTTGAACCATTTCGCAAATCCTGCCATAACCAGTTTGTCAATGTTTCTTGGATTTTGCGGCAGTAGCTCCTTTTTTTAGATGCTGCACAACATAGTGATCACGTCAAACATCTAAATATATGAGAATGTGCTGCAAGTTTAGTAGATTACGATGTATAAGCTGCAGTACTTAGTACTTACTTGATATAAGGTAGTATCTCAGGACAGTTATTCAACACATACCAAACCATTTTGTCCAAATCTTTAGGTTTGTCCTCTTGTCGACTCTTCCCTATAACTCGAACAGAATAATCGAAAACATTGAGCCCGGGATTGTCTTCAACCACCTCTTTGATAAGCTGATCAGCTGTTCATTGTATTTTGAGCAGAATGTCAACGCTTCTGTAGCAATGTAGGCCTCTGCAATGGAACCCTCGGGTCTAGCTCTGTTCCTAACATATCCCTTGAAAGTGCCTAGCCGCCTTTCAATAGGGTACATCCAGCCATCTTGCATCGACCTCTAAGTAGTGCCTCATCGTAGATGAACAACCAAATGCACCATCACATCAAAGAAGGCTGGAGGATATATCTTCTCAAGGTCGCATAGGATAGTTGGTATCTTGTCTCTAAGACGCTCCATAGCATCTATCCTGAAGAATTGTCCCAACTCTGCAACTCCTCTGTATAAGTTAGGGCGGCCCAATCCTCTAAGGATAACAGGTAAAACCCTTTGAAGTAGGATGTGGCAGTCATGAGTTTTCAACCCTTGTACCTTGTTTCCATCTGCACTGACTCTCGTTTCAGGGTTGGAAGCAAATCCATGTGGGAATCTCACATGTGACAGGACCTCGCAGAATTCTTTTCTTTTTACCTTGTCCAAGACGTACATAGCTGGTGCCATATCCCGTGGTTTACCTTCATCTTGCACATACAAATCCTGTCTGATACCCAGGTGTGTCAAATCAATCCTAGATTTTAAGGTATCTTTCATCTTGCCTTCAATATTAAGAAGTGTGCCGATAATGCTGTCACATATATTTTTCTCGATGTGTATCACATCAAGATTATGCCGTAGATCCAAATCTTTCCAATACTCCAAGTCCCACAAAGTGGACCTGCGGGTAAACAATAATCTCTCTTCTGCCCTGCCACGCTTCCTTTTCCCGCTACCATTATCAGGATGGTTTCCTGGTGTAATATACCTGACCTTCCCTAATTCCACTTGCAACTCATCGGCGCTGAGCCTCTTTGGCGCATCATGGTTTTCATGCTTTGCATTGAACACATGTCTTCGGTATTTTCTAGGATGCGGCTTGTCCTTGGCAAGGAAACGACGGTGTCCAATGTCACAGATCTTGCTAAGTATTGCGTATGACAGCGGATTCCTGTCACAGCGAACACATCCATTGTAACCATGTGTCGTTCGCCCTGATATAGTGCCCAAAGCCAGATAATCATGGATGCACCAAATTATAACAGCACACAGAAAGAAATCAGCTGGTGGGCTGCTATATAGGTCTCGAGTGAGAACACCCCTCCATAGCTGTTGAAGTTCCTCCACAAGAGGCTCCATGAACAAATCAAAATCCTTTCCAGTACTTTTTGGACCTGGGATGAGCAAGGCCATCATGTAGTTTGATTCTTTAGTGCAGACATTTGGAGGCATGTTGTAAGGGATAACAAGCACTGGCCACATGCTATATGTGGCGCTCTGTGGCCAAATGGGTTAAATCCATCCAAGATAAGCCAAGTCTAATGTTTCTCGTCAACAACAAACTTTTCGTGTTTCGATTGAAGCTTTTCCACTCACTACCATGTGATGGATGGCTCATTACATTTTGATCTCTGTACTCTGGTTCCTAGAATGCCACAAGAAATCCTCTCTTGTTTCAAATCATGAAACAACCTCTCGCAATCTTGGTGTAATTGGAAAATGTCTCAAAACATTATGAGGAATCCTCTTCACAGCATCGCCATCTTTCCATCTTGATGATTTGCATTTTGGGCATTCACTTAAGTTGGCATAATCCTTCTGGAACAGAACACAATTATTCTTACAAACATGGATCACATCATATCCAATTCCAACTGCATGAAGGAAATTCTTCATTTGATTGTAAGTGTGTGGCAGCTCAGACGCATCTGGAAAAGCTTTGCGGAAAGCAGCCAACATCGCATCGAATGATTTTTTGGTCATCCGCTCAGATGTCTTCACCTGAAGAAAGGTGACTATAGCTGAGAATAATGACAACTTATTTCCTGGGGTGACAGCCACGTTGCATTGTTCCAACATGTGGGCCCACCGTTTTTCTTCTGCAGGTGAAAGTTCACGGAATGCACAAGCATTTTGTAGCATTGTTTCAATGTTGGTCAAACTCACTGGCTCCGCCACCACCTCCTCCTCCTCCTCTTCCACCTGAGCATCAGGCAGATCAAGATGGTGATATGCTGCTTCCACATAGTCAATATCATTGACGTTCACAGCTTCACCATGATGAACCTACCTAGTATATGTGACCGACATCCCATACAAGTGTAGATGATTTTGCACAGTTGACTGGGGTCTTGTAAATGAATTCATACAACTGCTACATGGGCAGAGCACATCTAATTTCGGACCTCGTACTCAGCTCTGATAAAGTTCATGAAGTTTTCAACCCCCTCGACATATGCAGCGGAGAATCTTTGAGCAGAAGTTATCCAAGTCCTGTCCATCTGTTAGACATACAAATTAGTTCTTCTACTAGATATTACAGGAAAAACATATATGCTTTGTTATGAAGTCCGGAAGAAAATACCTAGGTCGATGTCTAAAGCTATGGCAAGATATTTGGACGAGCAGATCTAAGTAACGAAATATATGTAAAGCTAATTCAGCAAATAGATTTGAGTGGTAAATTATGGCAGGCTGTTTCAGAAGTCAATGAGGCCGAGCACACAGCCATCAAACTATCGAAGGCCATCATAGCAACAAAGATCGAGTATAAAACGATGTAGAGCTATTTCACCTAACAGATTGGCTACTAGACCATGGCAATCTACGTCACAATAAATATATGGCAGGATATTTTAGCAACTAATCGGCCTTGGCATGCCATCTCAGCTAAGCAAATTGAGTGCAGAACAGGGCAAGGAAGCTTCTTAAGCAAAGCATATTGACTGTAAACTACTTCGGCAAACAGTGAGATTAACAGCGTCTATCAGCTAACATTCAGCGCTACACCGACATGCACGGGGCCTCAATCTAGAATGCGCGTACCATGGGAGAAGCTGACCGCCGTGCGTCTCCACATGAACATCGCCAATGTGGCGGCGCCGACCGCCGTCGCCCATCCAAGAACGTCGCCAGCGTGGCGGTCCGCTAGAGGATGGCAGTCTACGAGAGCGTACTGTGGGAGCGAGAGGATTGCGGTGCGTCCCCTCGACGAACCGCGGCGCCGACGTATCGGCGTGGCGTGGAGGGCGGCTTTGGCGGAGCGAATGGAGTATAGGGGGACAGGGGGAGGGGGGTTTGGGGAATATTATTGGGTAGTTGGATGAAGGGCGGTTGAATCTAGGATTTGGGGGGGATTTTTGGGTGGGGGGGGGGGAGGATTTTCGCGCGGTGGGCGGGGGGATTTTGGCGCATGGTCGGTTTCTCCAAGTGCAGTCACACGTGTTAGTGAAGAGCCAAGCCAAAGCGCGTTCCGTTTGCATGAGCCGTGTGCAGGACCGAACTTGTGTGGGGCGCAATGCGACCGCGACTGGGGTGCTGTGAGTGTACCCCCTTTTTCCTTTTAAAACTAGGTACTTCGCCCCCTCAAAAAAAACTTGTTGCTTCGCACGATCCATCGATACTAATACTAGTAATCCGTAATCTCGACTAAAGCGGTAGCGGCCGGTCTTTTCCCGCATTTATATGCTGGGAGGTTGGCTTAGTTGGTTTTTTTAGGACGAGTAATGCTACACCTACGTAGTCCCGGTTACGTAATTAACATAACGTGAAACGTGTGAGCTGTTGATTGTAGATTAGGGGAGGGAGGGGCCCACCACCATGAAAATCAGGGGAGGAGAGAGAGAGAGGCAATTTACGTTAACCCTTTCGTAGGTTCCCGTAGATGTAGAAAGATGTGAAATGCATGAATGTGCATTTGCAGATAAGGCCTTCCCTCGTTCATCCTTTTCTCCCACAAGATCTTGATCTTCCGTGCAACGCACGGGCATCTTGCTAGTACTCCTACAATATACTATATTATTGGGAAAGTTCATATACACCGGCTGAGATTAATGCAAACACGGCAGGTTTTCATTACATTTCAAACTTTTATAGGATAGAAAAATAAAAGAAACCCGACCCTAAACCTATTCTACGGCGGCGACCGACGTCCTCCATCTACGATCTCCATGTACGGCGGCAGGGTTCAAGACCCGTGAAGTGAAGGTGCGGTCTCCGGCAAGGAAAAGTAGAACACGGGATACGGACCGGCCAGTTGGCACACCATGCCCCGCCGCCTCCCATGCCCTACTCATCCTCGGAGGAGTCCCCGACCTCAGCGGTGCCGGACATTGGATGGCGGCAAGTAGGACACGTGGCTGACGGTGCTCCCGTCGTCGGCCGCCAGCATGGCCACCGCTTGTGCGGCGACTTAAGCGAGGGCGGTGACCTCGAGCTTCATCCCCGAAGACAAGCTCTCCCGCAGAGCGTTCGCGCTTGCGGTCATGGCGGATGTGCTGCCAGGTAGGAGGACGATGCGCTATTGTGTGGAGGTTAGCTAGGCGTTGCCACTTTAAGTAGCGCATTCCGGTGAGGCCAAGCGTTCTGGTGCGTCATTAAGTCACCGGAGTTGGTTCCTCGGGCACCGAGCCTCTTAACGATAGCATACGGACGGACGGCATGAATGTGGGCAGCTGGTGCCGGCTGGGAACACACCGCGCGACGACGCGAGGGACGAGGCTTTTTGGTGTGCGAGGGTAGGCAGTTGTGGTCGTGGCAATGTTGGAGATGCCCTTTGCTCACATGCGATCGACGCATGTCATTGAAAAAGCAAGACGACCCGGCATGGTCTGAAGTCTTAAGGATGCAGTTGGCCGCGCTACACCACTCCGCGAACGCGTCCCAGCGCCCCGTGCATCCTCGACGAGCCGGGTGTTGGGGTGTGTTTGGATTGTGGCCAAAGTGCACCTTACCAAAATTTTGGTCATGACCCAAAGATTGGTATTTATTTGGATGGTTGCCATTTTTTTGGCATGCCAATGAACTCTAGCCAACTCTAGTCATTTTTCTTGTGGATGTCGGCCAAATCATGGGCAACCAAAACCTCAACCAAAATTTTGGCTACCCAATGCTTTGATGGGGAAACCTTGGGCACAAACCAAACATACTGTTGGTCGTTCCACAGCACTAACACCACCTTCTGCACACTGAAACCGACCGTGTCTAGTGATTATGAGCGTGTCGCTTAACGCGGTTGTCGTGTCCAGAGGCGGTGCTGGAGCTGCGCCATGTTGTTGGCCCCCACGACCCACATGAACGGTTGCCGGTGGCGAGGAGGTCGTGGGCCAGCTCCTCCATTGGACCAGCTCCTACATCGTCTCGACAGGTGTGCCCCACATGTCGGTTTCCCTGTTTTCCCGGCCATATTCGAGCCTCAGTGCTCCACGTTGCGCATTACACTAACAAAAAAAAAGACACATCCGTGACATTTTGGGCCGAACGAATTTTTTTTCTGTCATACATATGACACTTCTATGACGATAATTGTGAAAAACCCGGTATCATCATAGATGTGGTGGGCTCCTACTTATGACAAAAATCATGACGAAAATGGGCTTTTCGTCGGCAGGCCGGAGACGCAGCTGCATGACATTCTTTGGGCCGTCCATGACGGAAAAACCGTGGTAGAAGCGAGGGAAGGAAAATTTCGGGAGTTGCGATTACGGTGGGAGGTCGGGGCGGAGCGATGCGCTTTCTCTCGTCGACGTCTGCTGCGTGTGTGCGGCGTTGGCTCTAATCAAGCCGAGTGAGGCGTTGGGCTCTAATCAACCCGAGTGATTGCACCGCAGTTACGCGTTCTCAACCCGAGCGCTCGATCGATGGCTGTTAATTGAAACCGTTGAGGGATTCTTCGCCATCGCTGCTAATCAAGCCGATCGATGCTACCTCTAGGATGAACAAAGGCGTTGCTATGGGAGGTAGGGGGGTATGGATGAACACTGAGCGGTGGCGTTGCCTCTGGATGAACAGGAACCCGTGGTGTGGAGGGCTGGATGAACAGTAGACCGTGGAGGGGTGGCCGTGGAGGGGTGGTTGAACAGGACCCTGTGGTGTGGAGGGCTGGATGAACAGTAGACGGTGGAGGGGTGCCCGTGTGGAGGGTGGTTGAACAAGAGCGGTGGAGTAAGCGCCATGGTGGAGGCTGGATGAACAGGAGCCCGTGGAGGCTGGAGGAGGTCGACGGTAACCCGTGGAGGCTGGAGGAGGTCGACGGTGGAGATGAACAGATCCGTGGAGTCCTGCTTTGCGACGCCACACCCTCCCCTCGCTTCGACCGTAGCACTCCAACACAAGTCCGCTTGCCGCTTTGCGGCACGCCACACCCTCCCGATCAACAGACCGCCCGTTTCAACCGTAGGAGGTCCGCTTCTCCGCTTTTGCGGTCGCCACACCCTCCCGATCAACAGACCCCGCTTGACCGTAGGAGGTCCGCTTCTCCGCTTTGCGATACACCAGCCCCTCCCGATCAACAGACCCGCTTGAACGTGGCGGCCGAACACAAGGCCGCTTCTCCGTTGCGGTACGCCAGCCTCGCTTCCATCGCTGTTCCGCCCAAGCCCTCCCGATGAACACGACCACGCATTCCGCTCGACCCAGCCGGTTGGCTCCCCATGAACACGACGACGACGATGTTTCTCTGTTCCGACCCAGCCATGTAATGATGCGCGATAGGCGTTAGAGACCCTGCCCGTATGTACGTGCGTGGCAGATTTTATTTCTTGTACCGCCACTAGACGCGTGCGTGTACATGCTACGTGCGCACCTCTACATCTACGACACGCGCGCGCTCTACATCGACCAAGATGTAAGTACACGTCACACCAGAATGACAACGCCACGTGCGCTTGACCAGGTGGGTCCCGATCGTCAGCGCGTTCCTTGCGTGCGAAAATGTAGTTGGTGGGTCCCAGCAGTCAGAGGGGCGAATCATTTTTTTTTTGCCCGGACGCACTTCCTTTGCGTGCAAAGATGAAGCTAGTGGGTCCTAGCAGTCAGGGGGCGAATCGTTTTTTTGCCCGGACGCACTTCCTTGCGTGCGAAGATGTAGCTGGTGGGTCCCAGCAGTCCGGGGGGCGAATCATTTTTTTTGCCCAGACGCACTTCCTTGCGTGCGAAGATGTAGCTGGTGGGTCCCAGCAGTCAGGGGGAAACTTTTTTTCACGAAATACGGTGGCCCGTCCGGTGGGTCCCCGCTGTCAGGTGGAGGAATCATTATTTTCCGCGTAATAAGGAGGCACTTCCTGGCTGCGGCAGGACCCACTGTCGGCCTCTCCACGTCATATCCACGTCCGATGGAAGTCGCCCTAGACCACGTTAACCACGCCACGCCGAGAGCACCACGGCGGTGGACGACGGCGAGGCCTAGTAAGGGACGACTTCGCCGGGAAGACGCAGCAATGGATGCCCGCAAGAAGAGGAGTACGAGGGTTCACCGTTCGGCTGCGGTGTGAGGTCTTTGTCGCCAGAGATTAACAGGGGGTGTGGGTGCGTAGAGGGATGGCCTGGCCAGCGGTGGGAGTAGTAGGGGGTGGTGAAGCCTCCACGGCATCACAGCCGGCCACGGGAGGCAGGAGCACGCGGCACGACCGGCGCTGGTTTGGACGGCTGGAGCAAGAAGACCAGAGGTTGAAGAAGCACTACAACCGTTGGATGAACATCATACGGTAAGAGGAGCTAGAATCGTTCATATTGACTAAGTTGACCAAGCCCTCCGTCCCCGTCAACTTGGTAGGCCCACAAGTCAGCCTCCCAAAGATGCCGGGTTCCACCAAGGGGGGGAGTATTCATTTTTTGTGCGTAATAAGGAGGCACTTCCTTGCATTTAAGATAGCTGGTGGGTCTGACAAGTCAGCGGGGGGCATGTTTTTTCCGTGAAATACAGAGGCCCTTCCGGTGGGTCCCAGATGTCAGGTGGAGGAATCATTATTTTGCGCGTAATAAGGAGGCATTTCCTTGGGTGCGACCGTGGACCCAGCTATCAGCCTCTCCACGCACAGCCTACTTCCGATGGGGTCGTTCGTTGACCACGTTGACCACGCCGCGCCGAGCGCATCCAAGGTGGTGGACGACGGCGAGGCCCCGGACAGCAACGAGCCGGAGATGGGAAGACGCGGGAGTAGAGTCGCGGGCGGAGAGGTGTACGAGGGTTAACTGGTTCTAGTGCGGTGTGGTTCGGCAGTCGGTGGAGAAGAACAGGAGGTGTGGAGGGTTGGAGGGATGGCCTGGCCAACGGTGGAGTAGCGCTTCATAGCGAAGTGTGCTAAGCAGAGCTGCTAGCAGCAGGAGGCGGGAGGTGGTCCCGGCGGCGCTGGAGGAAGAAGACGAGAGATTGAAGATGGATGCCGGCTGTTGGATGTAAATCCAATGGCTAACATGTCAGAATCATTTGTTGACTAAATTTACAATGACTTGCGTTGGCTTCGACCTATTGGCCCACATTTCAGCCTCCAAAAATGTGGCACGTATTCAACCCATTTTTTCAGAATTTACAGTCTTTTTTGCGAGGTAGAATTTACAATCAATTTGATCTTTTTTTTGAATTAGAGCCATTAGCTGGGCTGGGTGAACAATTAATGTAGCTTTCATGCGGCCCATTTATTTTATTTCCTAAAAAATTACATGCCATTTGCACTTTATCTAGATACACAATTTTGTTGGGCTGATTCTAATTATAATGTTGGGTTGGGCCAGCAATGTTATCAAAAAATAAAAAAGGGCTGAGCATTTTATTATAAATATATTTAAATAATAAGTGATATTATTACATTAGCCCTTAAATCTTACCAAGCTTTTGTACACAATCACTAGGATTTTCGTACAAAACAATCCAGGATTTTATTTGTTAAGAAATTATTTTATAATTAATAAGATGTGGGATATTGTTTTCTTACATATGTAAGTATCTCATAAACATATGATGACAATAAAAATAATATATAATAACATATAAAATAATTTAAATATATATAATATAGTTAAAAGGAAACATAAGTTGTACCATGCTCCTATTCTTATATAGAAAAATAGAATGCACCATTGCGTTTTCTTCAAAAAAATACATAAATTGGGCTACCAAAAATAAAACCTCGGATGGGAGGTCCATAGGCGGTCGATACATGACGGCCCTAAGAAAATACAAACAGGCCCTCCCATCCGAGGTCGTGGGCTGCGCATGTTAAAAATGAAAGCCTAGACGTGGCAGCCCAAAACCACGTCCAACACTTGCCAAAACTCCGTCCCTCGTTTTCTCTGTGTTTCGCACACTCAACAGTGTGTGGGCATTTTGATTGTGCATCATATGAAGATGTGCTATGCATGAATGTTGATCAGCATGATGCTAAATCACTACTAGGAAAAGGGCTATAGATGATATGGACACTAATGGCGCACCAGACATGTGGTGCGCCACTACTATATAGCAATGGCGCACCAGATATGGGTGCGCCATTAGTGGCCATATTACTAATGGCGCACCTAGTGTGTGGTGCACCATTAGTAGTTTTGTCCTGGCCCCACACCCCTCCCCAGACTTAGTAGTGGCGCACCAGGGGGAAAGTGCGCCATTACTAGTTTTAACTAGTAATGGCGCACCAATAAGAGATGCGCCATTGCTATCTATCGTATGGCGACTCCCTACCGTGCGCCATTGCTATCACCCCTTATCCCTCCCTCTAGTCACGCTTCTCCTCCCTTCCTCCCTCCTCACACAGCCACCTGCCTCTCCTCCGCTCTCGACCCAACACCGTCGCCGATCTCCTCTTCCGCATCACCTCTCCGGCGGCCTCCTCTCCCCATCCACGCCGCGCCGGCGACCTCCCTATCCTGTCCTCTGTCTGCCTAGTCGGACCGAGACCCTAGCCCGATGCCATGGCGACCATGGCAGCAGGAGGAGCCCGGTCATGGCGGCCTCCTCTCCCTGCAGCGCTGCCAAGACTCACCTTCTCTTCTCTTCTCTCCTCTTCTCTCCCAAGAGAGGAGAGGAGGGAGGAAGGAAGGCCTTCTCCGCGAGCTTCTGTGGAGGTGAGGAGCGCCCAGATCCAGATCCACGGCGCATCATCCCGTCGTCGACCTGAGCCGCGACCATCCATGCAGGGCCGACAGAAGCCATGACGGAGATGCCAGAAACCCTAGCCTGGCCTAGCCATGAAGGTACGACGCCTCAACCTCCGGCGATAGACGACGGCTGCAGGCCATCTCCGGCGACGGATCTCCGACCCCCGACCATGGTGCGTGCGGCTGCAGACCATCTTCTTCATCTCCCCTCCCGTCCCCTCATTGGTTCGTTTTATGTGAAGGGCAGGCTGCTCCGGACGAGCTGCTGCTGCTGCTGCAGGTGCACGATGCATGGCTGCTCCCTCCTCCTCTGCCTACTGCAGGTGGACATGGTGAGCACATCTTATCTAGCTTGCCAATTTGATTGATTGCAATTCTTATTTCTGGTGGTGTTGATTGACATTGTGCAGTTCAGTTCAGTTTCAATCTGAATTCACCTCTCTTTCTCTTCCTCCTCTCTTGTGCTTTTGCATCTCCATGCCCAGATTCGGGCTTAATTAATTCCATTGCCTGTTGTTTATGGACGGATTGTTAGGTTAGATTGCTCACTATATCCATCTCATCATGTCTCCTAAATGAATAAATGAATTAATGAATGAGCACTTTAATTGATGCTTGCTGGTTGGATGGATGGATGTCGTACATGCCATGCTTGTGGGTTAATTTGTCCGTCAAATTGATCCATTGGCCCGCTTGGTTCAATTTATCTGATGCCACAAGTGGCGTCATTTTTATTCTGTATGGACTGCCATTATAATGTACGTACATGCCACTAAACATTCAGTCTTTACTTGTGTGTAAGACCAGACTTTCTTCCGTTGTCAACACAACTTGACGCAAGACCAGTGCCTTGGTCGCTTGCTCTGGTGTGGTGCAGCCGAGCTGGGCCAACGACCATGCCGTTTACGAGGGCAAACTCCCCTCCGACAAGACGGCTCCTAGCTCGGGTAAGCAGCAACACCCCCATGGTCGTTTTAGTTTTCAGAGAGCCCTTTTTTGTGTGTCAGCTGATGATGCCTTCATTCTCTGGTCCATTGAGGATCCTCAACAGGCAAGAAGAAGTTCCACCGCCGGTCTGAAACTCGTCCCAACTGGGCAAGGGATTCTCTTACTACCTTCTAATTAAGTGAGTAGTCAACATCTTCAGGGCCCTTTACTCTGCTGTCTTTCTACTTCAAGCAAGGAGATGATTTATATGCATCTAAACAAGTAGTTGTCGTTGCACTGCTATAACAATCAATTTACATGCATAGCTCTAAGATCTAGCCTAGTGCGCTACACTGCCTCTGTTTGTCAACATGCTGAATATATGAACCCAGAAAATTTTAGAACTTCTCTGTAAAAATTGGTTGCTAGCTCTGTATCTCAGCCCCTTCTCATTTGTTTGTTTGATTTGGATGGAGTAGGAGTCATCCATGGACGACATCGAGGATGAGGTCTTGGTCTTGTATGATGCGTGTGTGGACAATGTTGGTCTATTCATACGCTAGGGTGTGGCCTGATGAGGTCTTGGTCTAGTATGATGCGTGTGTGGACAGTGTTGGTCACTTATCAGCTATGGTTCTTTTACTGCTGGACATTGTTATTTCAATTTGTACCCCATCTAAGCCGCTCACTGTTTTCGTTACCTAATTGCTACTGGATGCAGAAAAATGTGTAAGCTTTATATCCCAAAAGGTTATTCATTTACTCATGAAGCATTTCTTGCAAATGGAAGATTTTGGTGTCCATGATTAGTGAGGATCCTCAAGTAGGATGAATCTTTAGTTTTGATGTGTCTCAGATTTACTTTTGTTAAGTTGTGATGATATAGTGCTTAATCTGAGCATGTTCCACGTAATGCAATGGACTGTTCCAAGGGCTGGGCGCTGCTGCAAGGCCCATCTTTATCTTTGCTCTTGCGCATGATGGATGGTCAAGGACTAGTTAAGTAGGTCATTTTGTGACCAAATGAATGGTCTTCCAGTTTGGTATCTCTAAATGATGATTACATATTAGCACGTTCTTCAGTTTGGGATATACATTTATGTGTAATAGTGAATTATGTCTTGGAAGGCATGTTACTTATTTCCTGTTGATTCATTGGACATCGCATGACAATCTCTAAGAAGGTTGTCCATTTACCGATCAATCATTTCTTGCACGATTTTGTTGTCGATGATTAGTGTTGAACCTCATACGCCCTCCGCAATTCATTTCCATTATAATCTTACTCATACAATATTCACACCATGTAATTCTGGAAAAGACAGATTGACATGTTATAAAAAATGACAGTATTGACATGTTATAAATAGTTTGTTTGTATTTCGCTTATTTTGTTACATTTTGCAAGGATAAAGTGAAGAAAAGAAGAAAAGATTACTAGAAGGTTAGTTTTAGGATTTTCTTTTATTTCCTTGCAATTTTCCTTTTATTGGATACTTGTAAAGACTTTGTAATATTCTTACTATAACAAAAAATATGATTTATTTCATTTTTTGTTTTTATATTATTTTCCTTATAGGTTGTTTTCTGTAAAATTGGATTTTTTTGTTTTCCAAATACATTACTAGTGGCGCATTTAAGCCCTTATTAGTGGCGCACCTTCCTTTATTACTAGTGACGCACCTATAAGGTTATTAGTGGCGCACCTGGAGGGAATACCAGTGGAGCACCGAATGGTATACTAATGGCACACCTGTGGTGCGCCATTAGTATATAATACTAGTGGCATGGTACTAGTGGCGCACAAGTAGTGCGCCATTAGTAGGCAAAACTGGTGTGCCACTAGTAGGCCTTTTCCTAGTAGTGACTGGCTGGTAGTTCCATTTTCGACCACGAATAAAACTTCCAACATGATGTTAACCCTGTTTGAAAAGTCTGTGTTAATATAAATGCTCGCCTCTCGAAAGTTGCAGCTTATTATCTGGCCCGAACTTGCGCTTATCTAAAACTGAAACTTGCAGTTTCTTCTCATCTGCACTTTTATACTCCTATGAAACTACATTTTTTAAGTGCAAAAAATAGATCCCTAGAATTCATAAAATTCTTCATATGCTCAATACTGCAAATCTGAAATTCAAAAGACATTCATATCTGAAAGTACTCTCAAAATACACAACACAAAACACAATTCACAACCTGCAAATACTGACAACCCTAAACTCCTCCTGACAATTCACAACCTGCCCGATTATTGGGCTGGGGGGCAGTCCCCTCCTATTCCTTGGCGGCAGACAGCCGCCCCGTGAGACGATGTGAACGGCGAGGGAGACGATGGCGGGGAAGCGTCGTCGGGACAAATGCTTTTCTCCTCTTGCAGTTGGGTTCGGTCGACGAATACTCCAACGGCTCGCTCTGGCAGGACACCCTCTCAAACGGCACCCTGTAGATGCTCGATCCTTCAATCTCTGGTGGATGCTCCATCTGGGATCGATACTTCCACCACCGCTCCCTCATGATCGGATTCGGCGAATCTGTTTGCTCCATGCCCAGAGGATCAGCTCTATGTACTCCGGCGCGACTCCCTCCGGGAGTATCGCCGCCTTTTCGCTCTGTTGCAGATATTTGGCCATGGATGTCGCCGTCGCCGCTAGTTGGTCCTTGTTGTCAAACCAAGACTGTATCTCCAACATCCTAGCTAGCTTCACAGGGTCGCCGTCTGCGATCCTCACGTATTGGTTGTACTCCTCATCGATCTACTTCTCCACAGCACCTTCAGTCACCGGCGGTGGTTTTTGAATGGAAGAGGAGAGGAGCGGCGCTGGTTTTGGATTAGAACGGGAGAGGAGCGATGCTGGTTTTGGACTGGAACAGGAGAGGAGGGGCGGTGGTTTTGAAATGGAAGAGGAGAGGGGCGGCGCTGGATTTAGATTGGAACAGGAGAGGAGCGGCGGTGGATTTAGATCGGAACATGAGAAGATCGGAAGAGCGGCGCTGGTCTTGGAAGTATTTTTTTATTGTTTTGCGTATTTTGGGTCAAAGTTTGACCATGTACTGTATGTGAAAAGAAAAATGTGAATGCATGTCACCAAAAATTGTATCGTTTGGTTCGTATCTGAATGTACTTTCAAATTATATTATTTTTGCAACGTATAACATATATTTTATGTGCGGAAATCATGGTCAATTATGACCTAGAATAAAATGGAGACTAGTTAATGTGGGGTCGCTTTCTTAATTGAATGGTAAATTGATTTCGATTTTGATCCAGTCACAGTGCGCCGGCCCTCTCGCCCAATCCTAAATCGTTGTCGCACGCTCCTCTCCCTCTTCTCCATTGCAAAACCACCTCCTCTCCTCTCCATCATCTCCATTCCAAAACCATCGTCTCGCCTCTCCCTCTTCTGATCTTCTCCATTGCAAAACCACCTCCTATTCTCTCCATCATCTCCATTCCAAAACCACCGTCTCGCCTCTCCCTCTCCTGATCTTCTCCATTGCAATACCACCTCCTCTCCTCTCCATCTTCTCCATTCCAAAACCACCTCCTCTCCTCTCCATAATCTCCATTCCAAAACCACCGTCTCGCCTCTCCCTCTTCTGATCTTCTCTCCATTGCAAAACCACCTCCTCTCCTCTCCATCATCTCCATTCCAAAACCACCTCCTCTCCTCTCCCTCTTCTCTATTGCAAGACCACCGTCTCTCCTCCCATCTTCCAAAGCTAGCACCAGACCACTCAGAATGACATCTATGGAGAGGATGCAGCAGCGAATCAGGCAGATCGCCGGCGGCGACCAGGCAAAGTTAGCCAGGTTGAAGGAGATCCTTAGTTGATTTGACAATGAGTGGGAGATTTCGAGGAGGGTGCGGGCCATGTGGCAATGTATGCGAAAGAGCGAGACGGCGGCGATGAGGGCGGCGATGTACATGTACTCCTCGGCGGCATTCATGCCGCAGTCCTCCGAGTTCATCGAGTATCTCCTATGGGCGATGGAGCAGACAGATTCGCCCGAGGCGATAGTCAGGCGGAGGTGGTGGGCGTACAGGTCGAAGATCGAGCACCCAGAGGATAACGAATCGATCGAGTATGGTGTGCCGTTCGTGAGGGTGCAGAGCCAGCCAGAGCCACATGAGTATTCGTTCTCCCACCGCAAGAGGAGGCCGGATGGCGCGACGTTGCTTCCCCGATGTTCTCCACGGTTCCCTCGATGCTCACCTCGTTTCAACGGCGCCGGTAGGGTTTAAGGTAAGCTTCGCACTAACCTAATCTTCCACCTGCTCATGCTTACAATCAGTGTGACAGCTAATGAAAATCATGCTTACAATCAGTCTCCGAGTACTACGCCAATCACCCTAAAATAGCTCTGGACCTTTGGGTCAAAGTTGTGACACAGTCTACAAATAAACAAAAATTGATTGGTGCTTCTTTCAGAAAAGAGTACTCCCTAGAAAACTGACAATATAAGCTACTAGTATTTGGTTAGAGGATTTGCTGCCGAGAAAGATTTGTCCACAGAGAGCGCCACACATCCCACTGGTTGTGGTGGACGCCAATGCGTGCATGCAGCATGGTTGGTGTCGGTAATTTTTACTTGGCACACCTCGCACTCTGCATATATGCCGGTTCCCTACGTACATTTGTGCAGTTCCACCAAAATGCAGCTGAATAACCCTGTTTGCACAGATAATGAAAAAGTGTGATTACATTATAGTGGCACTAGTTGATGAAACACACAAAATAAATAGAAGAAAATATTGTGATAGTATCATAGTATGCCATGTCATGAGGGCGAGATGGGCCCTGTGGTGCCTCATACGGTACGCCTCATATCGACATCGCCCCAAGTCTCCCAGATACACCTTCGCGCGGTGATGAACATCGGTGTACAGCAGTAGTACAAGGAGGCGCCTTTGAGACATTCAAATCTACATTTTGTACATATCAACTAAAATTAAGCACCCGGTTTGCGTAACGCTTAAGCATTAACAATGGGACTAGTTGATGAAACATACTTTAACAAAGAGAAGCACTTTCTTTATCTACATTGGAAATGAAATGATAGAGATGACACTCGCTCTATTTTAACTGTATTATTACTTCATTTTATCAAGGACACTAGGGTCGAGCAGGTGGCAAACGAGGTGTATCGTAAGTCCGCAAGGATGGAGGCCGGGGTGCTTAGATCGATGTCAAGCTGGCTCTTTCAATCACCAACATGGATGATTCAATTCATGGGACCTTTTGGTGCAGTTCACCTAAAATGAAGCAATGTCCCGTGAGCTAGCAGCTTCTTCTTCAAATTTTTTAAGAAAAGGGCTCCAGCCCCGGTTCCATTTCCATCAGAAAACGAAACCCACAGAGCTTCTTCTTCACTATTTGCAATAAAATTGAGCAACATCAAGGTTGGTTGTGAAGCTCCTGGAATGCTCAACTATAATTTGGATATCATTTGTGCAGGTCAACTAAGATCAAGCATGAAATGTATATCTCTGTTTGCACAAAAAAGGTGGAAACGAGGGTGACTAACAAGTAACAAGTGATGAAACATGCATCAAATGAAAAGAAGCATGTTCCTTATCTGAATGGCAATCCTACAAGGACAGTAGAAATTTCTAAAGCAGTGGCATTGCTAGATATTAGTGTGGGCGTTAGGATTAACTATGACAACCGTTAAATACGACATTACTTTGGGCACGAGAGAGTAGGCGGACCAGGACAGTTGCATTTCTAACGAAAAGAAACAACTTATCTTAATGGGAAATTTTAGCAAGACATGTAAAGAAGTGCCATTGATTCATATTACTGGAGGCATTACATTGAAAACAACATTGGTTTAACGTGTCCTTACTTTTAACAAAGGCGATCGCTATATTTTACCAAAGGGCATGACATAAGAGTGGCTCGGGAAACAAACATCGTAACAGGATATCCGGTTGGTCCCATTTTGTTCGGTACAGCCACCTTATACTTGTGTGAGGCCAGCAAATCTAGTGTTGGACTTACTCGCTGACTTGTCCCCAGTCCCCACATTCTTTCCTTTTTCAACCAATAGATCGGGTTTATATTGAGTTTGTACTGCTTCCTTTATTTCCTATTAGACCTAGAGACCAGCTTGGATAGCCACCTCTGCTACTTTTCGCCCCCATCATTTCCTCTTTCGACCAAGTCCTAGATTCAGGTAACAAATCCTCCCCCACCCCCTTAACCCATTTCTTCCTTGTTTGAACCAAGTAGTACTAGATTCGAGTGCATGAACTAGTTTTACCTCTTAAACGTAAAAAAATTAGGTGGTTTTCGAACAGCCGATCGATCCTATCTACGAGGGGGCCTGAGAAATAGTAAAAGTTACAAATGCAGCAACGTTAGGAGCTCAGGAAGTAGAGCAAGGCCGGTTTCGAAGGAAGTTATACCTGATGGTCGCCGGGATGTCGCTAGGTGGGCCGCGGGAGGCCGGATCTGCCCACACTACGGCAGTGAGGAAGAAGAGGTCGGAGGCCCTCCCTCGCCAGCGGTGCTTGGGAGAGAACGGCAAGGCAGGCTGATCGGGACGCGCCCAGCAGTGGGTAAGAGCCGTCGCCGAGGACGACCGCATGAACGTTGCACCTTCTAACCTTCCCCGGCGGAGAGGATCCGGCTGAATCTGTGACCAGCGGTGAGCAGAAAGAGAGAGAGAGAGAGAGAGAGAGAGAGAGAGAGAGTGTGGCCACCGCTATCGTGTTTAGATCTGGAGAGGCCGAGACGCTGTGAAGAGAGCAACACTAGCAAGCAAGCGCGGAGGCTCCTGCCTATATAGTGGAGTAGTACTTAGTTTTCTTTTGTCTACCGGAGCCGGCTTGACCTCGTCAATGATTGTCGAGAAGTCTTCATGCACGTGGCCCGGAGGCGCAGTTGTGGTCATTTTGATCTGAACCGCCGGATTATAACATATAACACGAAAAAATGCCACATGACAAGAAATCATAACCTCACTGCCCAAAGGAGATAACATGAATCCCGACGGACAAACTAGACGAGGAACAAAGCTCAAATTAAGGATAAACTCGTAGAAAAGGGGTCCGTCGATAGATGTCCTAATTAACATAGCCGGCTTGACC
Source organism: Aegilops longissima (assembly GCA_021605205.1). NCBI lineage: Eukaryota > Viridiplantae > Streptophyta > Magnoliopsida > Poales > Poaceae > Aegilops > Aegilops longissima. The sequence continues at coordinate 544,552,140 of CM038678.1, read as the reverse complement.
TAGATGGCAGCCGAGTAGTCACTGTTCGTGCATGTGCCCCCAATGACTAGCCCAACTCAGTTGTCGCTATTTAACCTCGCAGGATCCGAAGCACATGACACATAATTTTGCGAGACGACAAGAAACCTTTTTTAGATTTCTCACCACAACTACAGCCATGTACAACACAGCCGCACGATATGTAGACGATAGCCAATCCAGGCGTGTCTGCTGGAATCTGGTCACATGCATGGACGAACTGATCTTCCGTGTCTTGCAGGGATCGTCCAGGCACCAACGTAGTACAACATTTCTCTAGCACTATCGCTCGTCTCCCTCTTCTATTAAGTCACCCGAATTGCGGGACCGGGGAGTGTGCCTATGGTCGGTTCTCAATTGCCGTCCCACATGTGTGTGCGAACACAATATGACGTGCGTTCCATTCGGAGAGCAGCGTGCCAGACCGACCGACCGTCTGGGGTGCGATGCGAACGCGACGTGCGTGCTGTATACTCCGTACATGTGTACCGCCGTTTTCTAGACGCTTTGCTCCATGGCGCGGGCGCAATCCATGGATACAAAATTAGTATATTGTATACTATTTAAAAGTCGAGGGCGGGGCTTTTCCTGCCCGGTAGGCGGCGGGACAGTTCCGCCTAGTCGGTTCGACAGAGACGCGAGAAGACGAGGGAGTAGGCTGCTGCAAACGTAGGGCTATGTGATTTGACAGGGAGTTACTGCTGGACAGGTGGGGCCCCATGATTTGACTTGCCATTATCATTTTAATCGCGGCGCTATGACCGGCGTGAGTCTCCCGATTCCTGACCACCTCCATACAGGTGCCTCTCCCAATGCTCCACCATGTAGTAGTAGTAGAGGCTGGCTCTTGCATGAGAGCCCACTTCTCCACTTTTTCCTTGCCTCTCTTTCCTCCACATATGCAAAATGCCATGTAAAGCGCACTATTGTACTTACTTGTTCCTACATAAAGTTAAGCTTGCCACATAAGCATAAAGTCCGATGTGGCAAGTTAATCAAGAAGAGAGAGACTAGTTTTGTGACCCAAGGAAGAAACGGTGCTAAGCGCGTGTACCTAGGTGAAAAGACAATTTTGAGGCTAGTTGTAATGGTAGTATCATAGCTAGTATCATGCATGTCAACTAGGCAATTTTGATGAGGTGTCATAAAATTAAATGAAGAAAAGAGGGTTGAGTATCATATCATGATACTATATCATAATAAATGCTATACTACTATGTGTCATGCATGGTAATAAATAAAGTACTACATGATACTAGTATATGATACTATGCATTAGGGAGGTAGTACACTAGTATCATATGTATGATATTAGTATATGATACTTCCCATTACAACCAGCCCGAGTCTATAGTTAATTATATCATACTACCTCCCAAATGCATAGTATCATATACTGGTATCATATGTATATGCATTAGGAGGTAGTACTTGATGAGGTGTCATACACTAGTATCATATGCATGATATTAGTATATGATACTTCCCATTACAACCAGCCCGAGTCTATAGCTAATTAAATGAAGCAAACTTAGCAACACCATTTCATTGGAAGAGGTCACCCTTGGCAAATGCAATAATACTAGTATTCCTGTGTCCCATAATATAAGAACGTTTTGGCACTACACTAGTGTCAAAAATGTTCTTATATGATGGGACGGAGGAGTACTGAAGAAAGAGATAGAGAGGAGTGAAAAATACACTTATAGCCAACCTTATAGCCAACCTTGTTGTAGTATGAGTGACTAAGTGATGACTATGTATGACATGCCAACATCGATAGCCTAACGCACCGTGTGAAATCTCCATAGGCGCGACCGCGAAAGCGACGCGACGGTCGTGGTAAGTAGGCGCGACTATGATACGGCTGCTGGCAGCCCTTGGATCTGAGATCAAATGGTCGCATGCTAAGTTGCTGAAAATTTGCGTAATAACCTCCGTGATAGGATATTCACCCATTGGTCTAGAATCACGCCATGCAACCGCTCGATCTCCAATCCAAGGGCTCTCGGAAGCTCTGTATCATGGGAGAATGGAAAGCCACTACCCTGCCGTTCGCACGCTGGCAGTTCGCTCCTACTCGTCCCCTCGCACATCCTTTAATACTACGGCGTTCGCTCCTAGTCATCCGTCCCATTCACATTATGGCAGTTCCACTAATCCTAACCTCCTCCCAAATCCATGGCGTCCCAAATCTCCCCGATCGGCGGTGAGTACAAGGTTAGAACCATCACCGGCGATGAGTTCGACGTCATCTACACCCGTTCTTCCGCGACGATGAAAGGATGCCTTTCTCGTTCAGACGCATGTTCGAAGACTCACATGATGAGTGGGTCGCCGGGCTAGATGTTGAGTACACCACAGTCGTGGGACGAGAGAAGGATCTAAAGGACGAAGAGAGGAAGAAGCCCGCCGTGATCCAGGTTTGCGTGCATGACTTATGCTTGGTCTACCACATATGCCGTGCCGACGTTGAGTGCCAGGATTTTAAGGACTTCCTCGAGAGCAACCTAGTCAAATTCGTTACTATAGACTTTGGTAACGACAAAAAAGTCCTGCGTCGGATAGGCCTCGTTGTAGGCAACACCTTCGATCTCCAAAAGAATCGGCTGGTGTCCTCTCGTCAGACTTCAATGCTGACCCTGGCAGGAGCCATAGTTCATCCTTCGTACGGTAAACTGGAGAAACCTCCATACACGTTTCATCGTCATGCATGGCAGCCTTTGTTTCAATATCTACAAGGGTTGGATGAAGAGCAACAGCCAAGTTGGCGGTTCAAGCAAAGAAGTATCAGCCAAGAGGAAGAGGGACAAGGACGAAGTGGTGGACGTGGACGAGGACTCCGAGTAAGGTGGCAGTGTCGTTGCTCATGGTGGTTCTAATGCAGTGTCTACCGGAATAGTTGCAAAGTTTAATTTCAGGTGTGCTTAATTTGATTTGAGGGGTGTGTTGTGCTGAGCCCCCAGCAGAACTATGTTATGTTTCTTCTTGTTACTTTAACTCTTTAGTAAGTACATACTAGTATTTCTTACATTTCATCTTTTAGTTGGTATAGTACTACCACTCATTTATTCACATTATATACGCATAATATATATGGCCAACATCATATAGCCGTAAGTTTAGTTGTCAAAGAATTTCAGGGTGCTTAGTTTTGTCAAAGAATTCCAGGGTGCTTAGTTTTATTTGAGGGGTGGGTTGTGTTGGACACCATTATTGTGACTATCCTTTTTAATAGTACTATATGCATAATTTGGCGACGAGCGCTCTCTATATGTACCACCTTTTTTTAAATTTCAAGTTTTGCTCCATGGCGCAATCCATTGATACTACTGATGTACAAAAGTATACATTTTTAAAAGGCTAGAGGGCGGGGCAGTCTAGCTTGCTCGGTTTCACGAGAGGCGAGGGCCTTTGTGATTTGACGGCTCATTACTGCTGGAAGGCGGGGCCTTGTGATTTGACTGCTCATATAAATGCGCCGACAACCTGATCGAGGAGGAGCAAAGAACCGTGCGGTATACTCAAGTTTTCCACTGGAGTAGTACTGCGATGGAGGAGCACGAAACACGGCAGCCCAGTGCCATATGGCGATAAAAATGATCTAATTTGCTAGTCATCTCATTGTTAGCATTGTTCTACTCATTCCCTCAAAAAACAAAAACCATTGTTCTATTCATGCCTCGCAGAGAACGTGACACGTGCGGCGAAACACCCGAAGCAAAAGATGAAACACAACAGCAAAAGAAGAAGGAAGATTATCACCCCAAATGATCTAATTCGCCATGAGTCGTGAATCGCTTCTTCATCGCCTCCACGACCTCCATCTCCTTGCGCTGCTCCTCCGCCATCTTCTTCATTATGTACATGACGAGGATTTCGACGCGAGCCTTCATCATCTGTTCCACGGCCGCATTACGCACCTTGACAAGAGCCGGTGCTCGGCGCGGAGCTTCGCCAACTCCTCCTTCGCTCCATGATGAGGGCCTGGAACATCTTCATCGAGGAACTACTATTCTCATGCAGCTTCTTCCAGCCGGCGTTCTTCTCCTTCAATAGGTCGATCTCGTGGCAGAGCTTCACCTTGTCCTCCTGAAGTCGCGGGATTTCGCCGGTCGCCTTGTTCTCTGAGGCAATGCTCTTCTTCAGCAGCATCACCAAGTCGGCGGTCAACTCCTCCTGCTGATTGAGCTCAGCGGGCATGTCGTCGAGGCTCTCCTTCAGCAACTCCGTCAAGCCTTGGATGAACTCCTTCTGCTTATTGAGGTGCTTATTGAGCTGATCGGGCATGCCGTCGAGGGATAACGACTCCAGCTCCGCTGGCTCGGCATGTTCACCTACGCGGCTAGGGCGCTCCTGGGAGCCATCGCCTGCCCGTGAGAGATCTTTCGAGCTCTCTGTCGTGGTTCTAAGTCTGATAGTAGAATGGGGGGGTAGGTATGGAGAGGCAAGATCCTAGCTATGGAGTAGTTGTATACGCAAGAGATTTACGAGTTCAGGCCCTTCTCGGAGGAAGTAACAGCCCTACGTCTCGGAGCCCTGAGGCGGTCGACTGGATTATTTGCGTATGTGTTACAGGGTGCGAACCCTTCTACCGTGGAGGGGGTGGCTTATATAGAGTGCGCCAGACCCCAGCCAGCCCATGAAAGCGTAGGGTTTAAGGTATGCGTTAAGGCTAGACGTTATCGTAACGCCTACATAAAGTGTCATTAAGGTCATAAAGACTATTTAACTACAGAACCGCTTGGACACCGAGTGGCTCTTGGACTCTTGGTGGTCGAGTGGGTCTTCATAGTCGAGTGTCTTTGAATCTGCCGAGTGGAAGTCTACCAAGTCGATCGGAAGGCTGCTTCTCTTGTGAGTGTCCTTGTGGAAGGTACCTTTGGGCAGGTCTATGACCCTACCCCTGTACATGACTTCATCATTAGCCCCGAATGGATCGAGGTTTGAGTGAGGAAGGAGTTGATAATCTTTTCGACCTGTTCTTCGTGTTGTGAGTGCGCCTTACTCGATCAACGACCTTTTGGTGATGGCATCAACCTTTCTTTCAGTCGCCTTGATCCATTCTTCACGTTTGTCGAGTGAACTTTGTGAACCTGAAGATTTCCGAGCGACGGATCTGAGGAAATCTGTTATCTGACGAGTCGCTCTGCGGTTAGCGGATTTCACGGGATCCGAATTTTGGGAAGCGCGCGAAGCGGAGAAAACCGCGGCACTCGGATGGGATAAGACGATGACGCCTCGATCCTCGCGCCGCCTTTTTCGCCACGTATCGCGTGCGCGCCTGTTGCGGGATCGTGACAGGATTGCTCGCCTACCGTCAGCCACTGGAAGCGAATTCCATATAAGGCGTTGGACCGGCATTTTGAACATCGCCCTCAAATTTCTCCTCTCCGCCTCCAAAACTTTCTCGCCACGCTCTTCGTCCGCCCAGCGCCGCAGCTCGGTTCCTTTTTCGCCGGCGACCATGGTGAAGGACAAGACTGCCGCCCTGGAACGGGTGAAGAAGACGGCGGCGAAGGACAAGGGGAGAGCGCCTAGTCGAGGCGGCTCCTCTTCAGGGTCCAAGCTGCCGCAGGCTGGGTCCAAGGAGATCGGATCCGTCGACCATCACCGAAAAAGACCTCACCGATCCGGCCAATGAAGGACTGATCCCCACGAAGTCGGCGAGGCTTCCGGCACGGAGTGGCAACCGCAGCCGAAGAGGGTGAGTCGTCCTCTTGGCCACCCACGTAGATAGGGGTTTTCCGCCGCCAAATCCTTTTTTCGGGGTTTCGAACTTTTTGAGCGCAACGCCACCATTTCACCCCAACTCCATTGTGTATCCGGTTGCTTTCATTTCGCTCTGAGAATTTCCTGGGTTGTCGATCGCATTGGGGTCTTTTCAAGCATATATTCACCGTCGCTCTCAGACGGTGAAGAAAACGAGCCCAATGACGAAAAAGACCCAAGTAATCCAAATGTGTGGGGACTCGAGTCCAGATGAGGGGAAGGGCGCCTTTCCAGCTATGACTCTCCCGACTCGGTTAGAGGGTGGCAATCGACCTGGTTTTATCGCCAAGACCAGCCGACACCGGGTAGTCGACTGGCTCCTCCTTTCTCCATGAGTCGAGTGAACAAGCCGCCTTCCCCAAGGTGTTGCGGAGGAAAAGGCCCAAGTGAAGCTTCCGATGGAGCGTAGTCCAGCTTATTCGCGAAGGGGTGACCAGCATGGATCTCCGGAGGTTTTTCTCCGACGGCGATCCAGCCACTCCAATACCGAGGTCATCCGATGTGGATGTACTCGATGACGGATGATTCCACTCGGGTCCATCCGGAGGAGGTTGAGGACGCCATCTTGGAAGTGGATGACTGCCATCACAGAAATAAAGACAACCTCGCGGAGCTAGGAGGATTCCACCACTCGACCAGAGTTACCAACCGCATAAGGTATCATTATTTATCTTCGACTGTGATTCTGCTGCATTCATTCTGTTTTGATGTCAATTTCGTCGACTGACTGTCACCTTGTTTTGTTGTCTTCTAGGTCACCACCGAGATGTACTCGATGCCCAACGGGGCGCAGGAAGCAGCCGAAGAATAAGAAGGAAGTGGAGGTGAGAGTCCGGAGGAATGGGAGTCCAACGGCAAAGAGGATGAGGAGGATGACGACTATGCTGATGAGGAGGAGGAGGAAGAAGAGGAGGAAGACGTCGACCCTCCTCGCTCAGAAGGAAGGTCCAAGTCGACGACGACCCGTGGCGGGGCGCGGTAAAGCTGTTGTGCCCACCGTCACCGATGAAGCGACCTAGGACAACTTCTCCCGCCGACCGAGAAGCCGCCAAGCAACCTCGAGCGACGTCGTCGAAGCCGGCGAAGGCCCTACCAAGATGCGAATGGTCATCCCCACCATCTCCGGGTAACCAATGTAACCTTGTATTTCCTTTTTCAACATGAGTGAATTTTTAGTCGACTCGATGATCGATCAGCCGACTAATGAAATCTACAAATGCCGCTACCTCCGAGACTTCAGCCAAGCACGATGACCAGAAATGGAGGATGCGCCACTTCCAATCTTGGTAAGATCTCTGAGATTTCACTTTTAGCCGACTGGAGCTTTTTAGTCGATTGGGCTTCCATGTTTACTTTTGGACCTCTCTTGCAGTTCTGCCTCACGTCATTGATCTTCCTGATGATGACGAGGAAGCGCCATTGAGGAAGAGGAGGAACAAGAAAGTGCCTGCTGGCAAGGCTGCTCAAGTCGCGCGACTCGAGACGTTGATTTCGAGGAGGCAATCCCACTCGGACTTCAGATCTTTTGTCTGTACCAGCGACGAAAGTGCCCGACCCACTTCGTCGACTGCTGATCCACCATTTCTCTTTGCCACACACCACGTCCCGGAAGACCAAGTAAGTGCTGCTAAGGAGGCCATACGCCAGGCAGGGATCATGATGGAGCAGGTGAAAGCGGCGCGAGAGACAAGTCAGGCGGCCTATGACGCCAGTTCAGCTCTCCAGAGCAATGTCCAAGTAAGTCAGCCGTCGCTTGCTTTGTTAGGATATACTATCTGAAACTGCTTTCTTCCGAGACTTTATATCTCAGACACCCACCGGGTGTGTGTGTCGTTGAACTTTTGTGGGGCACGCTGAGTGCACCCACCGGTGTAGTCCCCGAGACCATGGTCGACTGCGTGCAGTCGGCTATGGTCTTTATGCTGTGATCTTCTTCACCGACTTGGACGGACCAAGTTGAATGGAACTAGAAACCGGTGGGGGCACGCTAAGTGCACCCACTGGGTGTAGTCCCCGAGACTATGGTCGATTGCGTGCAGTTGACTATAGTCTAAAGAACTGTTTTTTATCATGCTGACGATCACGACGACTAGCCATGTTTTTAGAATCATAGCCTTTTTGTCTCCTTTGGTCGACTGATCGAACCAAATTGGTAAACCAGTGGGGGCACGCTGAGTGCACCCGCTGGGTGTAGTCCCCGAGACTACTGTCAAATGTTTTATTCGACCGTAGTCTTAGAAATGTTAGTATTTTTCCTTAGTCACTCGGAAGTGATCTGTTTTTGATGTCTTTTGTTGGTTGACTCTTCAGAGAAATCTAGCGAGCTTGTGGCTCGCTACACCGAAGTTAGAGAAAAGCAGATTCAGCTCAACCTCGATTTGAAGCTTGCTCAGAGAATTTGCGTATGCACAGGATGAAGCAAAAGGTATGGCTGGTGAGAATTTTGATGATCGCCTCTGTTTTTCTGCTCATTCTCAACTCTGTTCTCATTGTTGCTTTGCGATAAACCGAAGAAACTTTGAAGAAGAAGGACCTTGACCTTGCAGAGGCACGTAGGCGGCTTTGGAGAAAACAAAGCTCATCAAGAGAAGCTTGCCTCAATCGACAAACTTGAAGATGAAAGTGCCAAGCTGAAAGCCTCTCTTGACGCTGCTAACAAGGAAGTCACGATCAAGAACGACAAGAATATTCTGTCGACAAGGTTGGCCACCATGGGTGTTTAAATGACCTGGAGATTTATCTTGAGGGTTCGCCAAGAAGATGTTTCTCATGCTTGAAGGTAATCTCTTTTATCCAACTATCTTGCTCTCACCGCTCATCATATGATCTTCATTTTGAATCTGAGTTGTGTTTCCAGAATTCTGCCAAAACTTTGAAGAAGAAACCAATGAGTGGAAACCAGTTTGGACCCCATCAACTCTCCCGTGAAGGACGGTTGCTATGAATGTGCTCCGACCGAGTCTCTTGTTGCTAGCGCAGGGATTATCTTGCTCGACCGAAAGTTGCGATGGTCGCGGATCGACTCGACTCTCGCCGTAATGCACTCTCCGAATGATCTTGAATTTTGATGACTCGATTGAATGAGATTCCAAGTCGAGTGCAAGAATGGAAGAAGTCGTCTGCCAGGTGTGGGGCTGATGTTGCCTTATCTCTGGTTCGTGTCCACTGCAAAGAAGCACAAGAGGACAAGGTGGTGTCTCTCAAGGTTGCCAATACTAGGAAGCACGACTTCAGATCTTTCATGGAGACTTTCATCGCTGCTGCTACCCGTATTGCCGACGGAATCGACCTCGACCAGTTTGTTGCACCTTCCATCCTCCGCGGAGGAGTAAAAACTTCTAAGTCCCACTTTAAATTTGCCTCGAATGCCGAGTGGTTTTTGTAATCGATAAACTTTAATGTGCTTAACGCTCGAGCACCTTTGGATCCGTGGGGACGCTTATCCGAACTTGATTTTTCTTTTAACATGATTTGCTTGCCTTCGAGAGAACTTTGTTCTACATTTCGGAAGATATTCCGTTGAAATTCCAATCGACTTGGGCTTCATCTATCCTGCAGGTAGAGATGGAACACAGACTGCGACTGACCTTGCCGTCTTTTCAGATTGGAACGGACTGTACATTGTACTTGTGGCGAAGCTCCGAAGGAGGAGGTAGCAGTCGACCTGCACCTCGTCATCCTTGCGGATTGGGATGGACCGCACGTTGTACTTGTGGCGAAGCTCCGAAGGAGGAGGTAGCAATCGACCTGCACCTCGTCATCCTTGCGGATTGGGATGGACCGCATGTTGTACTTGTGGCGAAGCTAAGCCCCCGAGTGGGAGGTTTGCTCTCTACTCGGTAGGATTTTTATTACTTAGGCGAGCACTGGGCTGCAGCTAAGCCCCCGAGTGAGAGGTTTGCTCTCCACTTGGTAGGATTTCTATTACTTAGGCGAGCACTGGGCTGCAGCTAAGCCTCCGAGTGAGAGGTTTGCTATCCACTCGGTAGGATTTCTTTTACTTAGGCGAGCACTGGGCTGCAGCTAAGCCTCCGAGTGAGAGGTTTGCTCTCCACTCGGTAGGATTTCTTTTACTTAGGCGAGCACTGGGCTGCAGCTAAGCTTCCGAGTGAGAGGTTTGCTCTCCACTCGGTAGAATTTCTATTACTTAGGCGAGCACTGGGCTGCAGCTAAGCCTCCGAGCGGGAGGTTTGCTCTCTACTCGGTAGGATTTCTATTACTTAGGCGAGCACTGAGCTACAGCTAAGCCTCCGAGTGGGAGGTTTGCTCTCCACTCGGTAGGATTTCTATTACTTTGGATGCTCGAGGCGAATCTTTGGGCTGTTATAAGCCCCCGAGCGGGAGGCTGGCTCACCACTCGGCAGGGTTTGAATACTTAGGCGAGTACTTGGACTGCAGCTAAGCCTCCGAGCGGGAGGTTGGCTCGCCACTTGGTAGGATTTTGGATACTTAGGCGAGTACTTGGACTCCAGCTAAGCCTCCGAGTGGGAGGCTGGCTCGCCACTCGGTAGGATTTTGGATACTTAGGCGAGTACTTGGACTGCAGCTAAGCCTCCGAGTGGGAGGCTGGCTCGCCACTCGGTAGGATTTTGGATACTTAGGCGGGAACTTGGACTGCAGCTAAGCCTCCGAGTGGGAGGCTGGCTCGCCACTCGGTAGGATTTTGAATACTTAGGCGAAGCGGATCCGGAGCTAAGCCCCCGAGTGAGAGACTGGCTCGCACTTGGAAATGATTTATTTTTTTTACAAACTTAGGCGAATCGGAATCGCAGCTAAGCCAACCACTGGGGGAAATTCCAACAAAAAGCAATATCAATCACTGGGAAAGTTATAACATTCTTGTCTTAGATAAACAAACTACAAAAGTACTTTTATTACATCTCAACCGAATGAGTTTTAAGTGTAAAAGGCGGAGCAGCTCCGCTTCAAGCTCGAGGCTCGCCGATCCGGCGATCAACGCTGTAGAGATGATATGCTCTGTGGAGGACTCTTGTGACGATGAAGGACCTTCCCAAGTGGGAGCAAGCTTGTGTGGTTTCTGTTGATCCACTCGGAGGACCAAATCTCCTCTTGGAAGGCTCGACTCTTCACATTTCGGCATGGAATCGACGCAAGTCTTGCTGATAGATAGTCGAGCGGATCAAGGCCATCTTTCTTTCCTCTTCCAAGAGGTCGACAAGATCTTGTCGGGCTTGTTCTCGCTTCCTCTTGAGTATAGCTCGACTCGAGGCGCATTGTGAAGCAGGTCACTCGGCAGAACCGCTTTAGCTCCATAAACCAGAAGAATGGAGTTCTCCCAATCGACCGATTAGGAGTGGTCCTCAATCCCGTGAGAACTGATGGAAGTTCGTCGACCCAAGCTCCCGCTGCGTGTTTGAGATCACGATCAGCCGAGGTTTCAGCCCTTTGAGAATGAGGCCGCTTGCACGCTCGCTTGTCCATTCGACTGAGGATGAGCCACTGAAGCATAGTCGACCCGTGTGCCTTGAGAGGCGCAGAAGGCTTTGAACTTGTCATTATCGAAGTTCAACCCATTGTCAGTGATGATGCTATGCGGAACTCCATATCTGAATAACAACTCTCTGATGAAGCTGATAGCAGTGCATGCATCGAGGTTCTTGATGGGCTTGGCTTCGATCCACTTGGTGAACTTGTCGACTGCTACTAGCAAATGAGTGAAGCCGCTTCTTCCAGTCCTCAACGGTCCATTCATGTCCAATCCCCAAACAGCGAAGGGCCAAACGAGTGGAATGGTCTTCAAGGCTGAGGCTGGCTTGCGCGACATGTTGGAATAGAACTGACATCCTTCACACGTGTCGACTATTTCTTTTGCCATTTCATTTGCTTTCGGCCAGTAAAATCCCGCTCGGTATGCTTTAGCCACTATGGTCCGAGAGGACGCATGATGGCCACAGTCCCCGAGTGGATATCCTCAAGAATTATCTCGACCTTCTTCCGGCGTGATACACTTCCGGCCGACTCGATCGCGCTTTCTCTGTACAATTGTCCCTTGATTATGTAAAGGCCTTGGATCGACGAACGATCCGTCGAGCCTCTTCTTCGTTCTCTGGGAGCTCTTTCCTAAGGATATATGCGATGTACGGCATCGTCCATCGGGAGTGATGACCACAACTTCCATAATTAGGTCGACCACGGCCGGGACCTCAACTTCACCGATCATTGGCACTCTTTTGCTGCGGGGCTTCTTCTCGTGAAAGGATCCTCCTGCATCGATGGAACATGAATGTGTTCTAAAATACATCACCGGAATGGCTTCCTCTTGGACCCTATCTTCGCCAAATCATCCGCAGCTTGATTTTTCAATGGGGTATATGATGAAGCTCTAACCCTCGAACTTCATCTCCAATTTCTCACTTCATTACAATAACCTGTCATAGCTGGGCTTCGACATCCTACTCCTTTATCACTTGATTAACAACCAGATCTGAGTCGCCATAAACCATAAGGCGGCCGGACGCTGAAAGTGAAATGGCCATGCGCAACCCATACAGGAGTGCTTCATATTCTGCTTCGTTGTTGGAAGAATCAAAGTGAATCTGAGAACATACTTGAGCCTATCTCCTCGGGGAAACCAATACAACTCCTGCACTGTAACCATTCAACATCTTGGAACCATCGAAAACATAGTCCAGTGTTCCGAGTGAACTTGGGTCGGAAGTCTGCTGTTCACCCACTCGGCGAGGAAATCTGCTATTAATTGGGACTTGATGGCTTTCTTTGCCTCGAATTTGATATCAAGGGAAGGAGTTCAATCGCCCATTTTTCCACTCGACCAGCTTGCATCCCTGTTATGAAGAATTTCGACAAAGGGCGTCACGACGATCGTAATGGAATGATCGAGAAATAATGAGCAACCTTCTTCGTGGTCATATAGATCCCATAAACAAGCTTCTGATAATGAGGATATCTTTGCTTTGACGGGGTCAGTACTTCAGAAAGATAATAAACTGGGCATTGAACTTTGAAAGCTTTTCCTTGTTCTTCCCGCTCGACTGTAAGTACGGTACTGACGACTTGTCCAGTGGCTGCAATGTAAAGCAGCAAAGGCTCCTTGCTGATTGGAGCAGCAAGCACCGGCTGGGTGGAGAGCAGAGCTTTGAGCTCTGCAAATGCCGCATTAGCTTCTAGAGTCCACTCGAACTTGTCTAACTTCTTCATCAGTCGGTAAAGAGGCAATGCCTTTTCACCGAGGTGAGAGATGAATCGAATTAAAGCGGCCAAGCATCCAGTAAGTTTCTGGACATCGTGCACACGCACAGGGCGCTTCATTCGGAGTATGGTGCCAACCTTTTCTGGGTTAGCATCGATTCCTCGCTCGGAAACAAGAAAACCGAGTAACTTTCCACCAGGAACTCCAAATGTACACTTTGATGGATTAAGCTTGATATCATACCTCCTGAGATTGGCAAATGTTTCAGCAAGGTCACTCAACAGGTCGGAACCCTTTCGTGACTTGACCACTATATCATCCATGTATGCTTCCACATTCCGGACTGATTTGAGTGAGCAAACACTTCGAATCATCCTCATGAATGTGGCTCCGCATTCTTAAGACCGAATGGCATGGTGACATAATGAAGCACCCGAGCGGAGTGATGAACGCTGTTTTAATCTCATCGGGTCCATACAGAGCGGATCTGATGGTACCGGAATAGGCGTCTAAGAAAGACAACCTCTCGCATCCCGCAGCTTGAGTCGACTATTTGGTCGATGCGAGGAAGAGGGAAATGATCTTTCGGGCAGGCCCGATTGATATGCTTGAAATCGATGCACATGCGCAACGACTTGTCCTTCTTGTGGACCATGACAACGTTGGCGAGCCACTCGGAGTGGTAGATCTCTCGGATGAACTCTGCTGCTAAGAGTCGAGCCACCTCCTCGCCTATGGCCTTTCTCTTCTGGACGGCGGACTGCCGAAGATACTCTTTAACTGGTTTGAATTTTGGGTCTACTCGTAGGCGATGCTCAGCCAGCCCCCTGGGAACACCCGGCATGTCAGCAGGCTTCCATGAAAAGATGTCCCAGTTCTCACGGAGGAACTGGATGAGCGCTTCTTCCTATTTTGAGTCGAGTGTTGTTGAGATGTTGGTTGGAGCAGCGTTGGGATCAGTCGGGTGAATGTGAACCTGTTTCGTCTCGCCAGTCGACTGGAACGCTGACTCCGTAGCGTGCTTCTTAGCTCGCAACAAATCACTCGGATCTACAGTTTTCTGATACTCTTGTAGCTCTACCACTGCTAACTGAGCATCGGCGATCTTAGAGCCTTTTTGGAAGCACTCTTCTGCCTTCTTCCGATCGCCCGTGACAGTGATCACGCCCTTGGGACCAGGCATCTTCTGTTTAAGATACACGTAACATGGTCGGGCCATGAAACGCGCATAAGCTGGTCTCCCTAGAATAGCGTGATAAGCGCTCCGAAATCCACGACCTCAAAAGTCAACTTTTCTTTCCGGAAATGCTTTGAATCACCAAAACTACGTCAAGAGCAATTTGGCCGAGTGACTCAGCCTTCTTTCCGTGAATGACTCCGTGGAAGCTCATATTCTCGGTAATCGAGTCCGGACATCGAAATGCCCATCCCTTTCAACGACTCACGTATAATATATTCAAACCACTACCACCATGCATCGGGACTTTGGTCGAAAGTGCCTTCGACAAGCTGGTCGACCACCAATGCTTGCCTCCCGTGGGTGGCAATGTCGTCGGGTGATCGGGCGGGTCGAATGTGATGGCGATGCAGGACCATTTCAGATAATGGGAGTCGCGGAGCAACCAAGTTTACTTCCGATTGATAACCTTCAATCGACTTTTGCTTCGACATCGGCAAAAATCATCGTGGTGGAATTGACACGGGATATCCACCATCATCATCATCTTTATCCTCAACTTTGTCTGCCTCCTTATCCTTATCCTTGGGCTGTTTCCTTGGAACTCATCGAATCAAGAGCCGACATTTGTCGAGTGGTATGTTTCGGTAAATGAGTCTACCCTCTTCATCTTTCTTTGTATGAATATGACATGGTAAATCTAACACGCCGCTCCCATCCTGGTCTTTCACCTTCTTAGGGTTCCAAGGACCCTTGGGTTTCCCCTTGAACTTTCCCGGTTCACCGCCAAGGCCTCTCCGGAGCCGCTGGTTCGCTTTTGCGCTTCGCTTCGATTGGAATTTCCTCCGCCGCCCTCATTGGCGGCAGATTTATATTACCACTCGAAGCCGATCCTCTTCTTCACCATTTGCATATTTGGTGGCAATCTCCATCATCCGCTCGTGGTCATATCTCCGGTTTGACCAAATTTCAAACTCAGTTCTCTGTTCTTGACACCTTCCTTGAAGGCACAGACTGCCTGGTGATCAGATACATTCTCCACTGTGTGGTGCAAAGTGATCCACCTCTGGATATAATCTCTCAAGGTTTCACTCGACTTTTGCACGCACGATCGCAACTCTGCTCAAACCGCTGGTCGCTTGCAAGTTCCTTCAAATGTCTCGACAAACACTCGGGCAAGATCTTCCCAAGTGTAAATCTTCATTGGTGCTAAGCGATTCAACCACGCCTGGCTGAACCCTCCAACATAAGAGGTAAATGCTTCATGGCTACCTCATCGTTGCCACCACCGATCTGAACCGCCACTCGGTAATCTTCAAGCCAGTGTCGCTTGGATTCTCCAGTGAACTTGTCGACTCCGATCGCCAACCTGAAATTGAGGGCAATCACTGCAGCCACGATGGCTCTCTGAAACACTCTGGTCCCGAGACATGGACTCTACTCTTCGAAGGAACATCTCTATCATGGCCGTCTCGGTGAGCTCTGTTCTGTCGACCAAACCTTGAACGATAATGGATCTCGCATCAAAGCCTCGCTCCTCGGGTCGATTTGGAACTCTTCGTCCAAAGACTGCTTTTGGCGTCATCATCCTGCTGCCGAGGAGCGTATGATCCACCCCTTGGGGAGGAGTGGGCACTGACGTCGATCATTGCGATCGAATCGGTGCTCATACTGCCGCGACCCTTGTATTGATCGTCACGCCGCCTCCACGCCCTCACGCCTTGGGGCGATCTTGGACTATGGGCCGATGGAATGAATTCACAGCGACGGATCGGTTGTGAACCCTGTTCCTTGATCGACACAACTGAGTTTTGATCTCCTGCCCGGAGCAAATCCTGATTTGTCGCAAACCTCTACCTGCCTCCGATCGGGAAGGCTGAATTGATTCTGCTATCTGGGCGGCAACTGCTAAATTCTGAATCGGAGTTCGATATACCTGGGTTGGTGGTTGAAAGAGTGGCGCCGATCGGATTCTCGGAATCCTCGATCACAGACGCTCGTCGAAACTCGCTGAAGATTCTCGGTCGAGTGCGTTCAGCCAAAGTTAATGGCCGCATCCTCCAAGCCACGAGCCTCGGGGTTTCTCCAACGATAGGAGTGTGAAGTGCATCCATGTTCGATGACGAAGTTCTTCCCTCTGGAGCGAAGTGAGGGGCTCGGGCAAGTACTCTTCATGGGCTTGCGCCGGATCGCCTCCACCGCCACCATCGTTAGTCTTGGTGAATCCAGGGGGACTGCGTGGTCCATCGACCATCAGAACCTCTGCCGCCGGGTCACTGCTATCGCATTCAGACGCGGTCTCTACGGAGCCAGTCGACAGGTCGAACAGGCCGTAGAGAGATTCGTCGGGCTCGATTGCCGCGACTTGGGGATGACCGATCAAGGCGCCACCGATGCCTCACCCACCGCTGAAGCCTCGACCGACCAGTAACGCTTGCGCCAAGGGAGGCCGGGAGTGAAGGCGGCGCAGAGCCGACCCATCTTGGGTCGACGGTTTACCGCAGAGGAGGACGCCATGACACATGCGCGAAAGTGCGTCGCCCCGCGGATGGGGAGCGCGTCCACGTCGAGTGGAGCCTCCTGAAGCCAAGCGGAGTCGTCGGCGATGAACGTGAGCGCACCGAGACGGATCTCGTGGCCGTCGACCAGAACTCCACCTGAAACCATGATGCTGAGATCGAGAGAATCCCAACTTCTCCAACAATTCGCTAGAACACCTGCCCCACGGTGGGCGCCAACTGTCGTGGTTCTAAGTCTGACAGTAGAATGGGGGGTAGGTATGGAGAGGCAAGATCCTAGCTATGGAGTAGTTGTATACGCAAGAGATTTACGAGTTCAGGCCCTTCTCGGAGGAAGTAACAGCCCTACGTCTCGGAGCCCTGAGGCGGTCGACTGGATTAATTATGTATGTGTTACAGGTGCGAACCCTTCTACCGTGGAGGGGGTGGCTTATATAGAGTGCGCCAGACCCCAGCCAGCCCACGTAAGAGAGGGTTTAAGGTACATTAAGGCTAGACATTACTGTAACGCCTCTGAAAAGTATCATTAAGGTCATAAAGACTATTTAACTACAGACCGTTTGGACACCGAGTGGCTCTTGGACTCTTGGTGGTCGAGTGGGTCTTCATAGTCGAGTGTCTTTGAATCTGTCGAGTGGAAGTCTACCAAGTCGACTAGAAGGCTGCTTCTCTTGTGAGTGTCCTTGTGGAAGGTACCTTTGGGCAGGTCTATGACCCTACCCCAGGTACATGACTTCATCAGTCTCTGCGTGGCGGCGAGCCCTCTCTTTTTTTCTGCAGCCTTGGTTGCCGCTCCCTTGTTACGAGTAGTTCTTGACCTAGAACTCTGCTAACCGGCCATGGCAACGACGGACGAAGAAGAAGCACTTATGAGGAGGAAAGGTAGAGTAATTTTCGGTTAGGTAGTTCCCCTTTTTATAACCTAAGTACTAGCACTAGTAGTACTAATACCTGCATAGTGGGAACACGTTCAGGTTTGGTACGTAGTACTAGTAGGTGTGAGCAGGCTTTCGAATGTGATGGAAACAAGGTAAAGATTAATTGATGGTTTTGGTTTCGAGGCCCGAAACGGCTCCCGATGAGTTTAGTGGAACATAAATTTCAAGTAGACTACACTGCTCAAATGCGTAAATATTATGTTACTGTCAAAAATTGGCACAAAATACTGAAGGAGACCAATGGAAGTACTACTAGCAACCCACGATTTAACTACTCGCATGCGCGCAGTGGAGTAATAATGTCTTTCTTCCGCCCTCACGTCCACTCAATTTGCATGCGTTGTATTAATTAACCATCAATGAGGTGGATCTTGGTACAAAATTGCGTCCGCCCGTGTACCCGCGTGTGCGTGCGAGGGAATGAGTGCGTGCGTGGCGTGCGTGCACATCTTAAACCGTGCATGTACCGCCAAGATGGCTCGGGGAGGACGAGTACATTCTTCCGAACCAGCAACACGTCATCGTGATCAATCCACGCAAGGAGGTCGCGACAACGCCTCCAGATGTGCCACGTGGCTTCATGAACTGTAAGAGAGACACTATGTAGCGTGCCATTGATATTCTAATTTACGTGTTTTGCACATACTCGAAGTACTAGTAATTTACACGTGCATTGCACGCATCAGATTTTGCAACCAAATTATGAATAAATACCACACTATAGCATGTAAGCTCTTAGTCATATATGTGTGATGTAGCCCTTCGTTTAATTCTTATAGTTCATCTCATTCAAAATCAAATTAGTTTTTATAAAAAAGCTAAGAACACGTGAATAGGAAAAACATGGGATTATAGTGGAATGTCGTCTTGAATCCTAAAGGATTATACGAGTGTTTGATTGTGCATAGAAAAACGCAGAATTCTTTCAAAGAGGTTTGAGTGGATGGGATGTTTCCTATGAAATCTAGTGCAAATGAATCATATGGAAAAATTCCTATGGTTTACAATCCTCTGAATCAAACAACCAAGATAGGAAAAATTCCTAATGATTAGAATCCTCCAAAATTCCTTTGAGAATCCTTTGAATCAAAGATGCCCTTAATCTATTTTATGATTCATGGAATTGTGCGTTGTAAAGCATAAAGTAAAAACAAATAATGGCAATTCAACTAGAAAAAAGTTTGGGCAGTTATGATACAGAAGATTCTAGAACAAAAGAGAACCACTGTTGTTTTGAGGTTTGTGCATTATGCTTAAGTTCAACCATGGAGTCTGCTAGATTGTACATGTGGCAAAATCTGGTGGGGGCTAGAAGATGGTGCGAGGGGCGAGTGGAGGAGACTATGAAGGAATGCACAAGTGCGAGATCGATATTTAGAGAGAGGGGCGAACACGTGCGCTTGTTGCCTGCGATGGCGAGCCATGAAAAATAAATGAGCTAGGGGGCCAAGCATTGCTAATCCTTTACGAGGAGGGTCAATTCATGAAATTAAACCTTTTTTAGCAGCAATTGTCTAATGATCACATTCATATTAGCCTCGATATATAGTGATGTTAGGGGGCAGGTCGCCTCTTACGCCTTTGTCTTCACCATTGTGCATGCATCCCGAGAGATGAAGCGGAAGGCATGGATGATGAGAGGGGGACGTTGGATATATAATTAATGTGGGTGTATTAGCTATTTATGTTAATCCTATATAGAGAGGTATAGATTGATCGATGTGGACGTGGGAGAGGTATAGATTGATCGATGTGGACGTGGGAAAGAGGGTGAGACCTCACTGGATATATCGATTGATCGGTTTGTGTGGAAAACTATGAAAGACCTAGCTATATACACACATACATAGAGGAACATCGATCGTTGCGCATGCAGCGTGAGAGATAAAGAATGCCCGTATGAGGGAGAGGGGGATGTGTGTGGGTGTGTGCCTTCATGGGAGACCGACCTGAAGAAAAAGATTGCATCGTATGATAGATAATGCCGACTGGTAGTGTGTGTGTATGCATGCACGAGAGAAAGTTAGTGGTACAATTATAAAGAGAAGACTACTGTGTGGGTGTAAAAGAATAGGTGAGGTCATAATCAATGTAAAGTTGAATTCAAAAATTTGAATAAGAGATCCTGGTGTTTGAAACCCATGCATGCATGAATATAATGGAGATCTGCGCGGTGTGTTTTGGAAACGAGCATGTTGTAATGTATACACATTGAACAAGGTCAGACTGATTTGAATTTGAGATACCGATGGCAGACATCATTTGCCCATGCCGCATCCGTGCATGTAATTGGAGATGATGGGCGGCTTTCGCATCACATATCTATATCTATACCCCTATATATATTATATTATATATTTTTTATATTGTGAGCGGGTAACTTTAACTTTGAAAGATGGTCGTTGGATGAGGCGAATCCGAAGGTCCAAAGATGGCAAATTTGAGCACTATTGGCCATTGGATATCATCTAGATTCCACCAGATTTCGCCACATGTATAATCTAGAAGACTCCATGGTTGAACTTAAGCATAATGCACAAACATCAAAACACAAGCACTTCTTATTTGTTCTAGAATCTTCCGTATCATAATTGCCCAAATGTTTTTCTACATGATTTGCCATTATTTGTTTTTACTTTATGTCTTACAACGCACAATTCCATGAATCTTAAAATAGATTAGCTTTCTTATAAAAACTAGATGATTTTGAATGAAATGAACTATAAAATTAAACGAACATCTACATCATGCATATATGACTCAAAGCTTGCATGCTATAATGTGGTATTTATTCATAATTTGGTTGCCAAATCTCATGCGTGCAATGCACGTGTACCTTACTCTAGTCTAAATGGTGTTTGTGTGTGTGTTGTGCGTGTTGAGGTGCAAATTGTCTTTTTTTGGTACACGTTAAGCTTGTTCTTCCGAAATTTCAAGCCGCGCCTTGTTATGCGAAAATTGAAGCTAGCGTCTCGTCTATCGTCTTCTGAAACTCCGCCTCTTCAACCCGCGCTTGTTAGCCCGAAATATTTAAGATATATCTTTGTCTCATTGTGCTCGACAACTCCCTCCATCTCAACCCGCGCCTTGCTATTCCGAAATTACAACGCAGCTCCCACCTCTTGTGAAATCCCGACACGCGAAATGCCCGTGGTACCCCTGAACCGAAAGAACCGCCTCAAATCGGTGGGGGTACTTTCGTAACTTACCCCACATTTCGGACAAGCGCGTCTCTAAGCCATGGTTCCCCACTGCCATCCCATCTGCCCACCCATTCGTACACCGAGGCCGCGAAAACCCGCGATTTAAACCCCACCCTGCTCCGTCCGCCACCCAGCCGGAGCTTCTTCCCCGACGACGTCGTCCACAGCAACATCTCGACGTCCCTCATCCACCGTACCGGATGAGGACCCGTCGTCAATCTCATCGTCCCGCAGGTTCAGCCACCCCGTCCTCCACCTCCAAGGAGCTGCCCCGACGTTCCCCTCGTCTTTCGCGCCACCTCCAGTCCCACACCGCCGTCTTCACCTGCACCACCGGAAGAGCATCATCATCACCGTTTCCTCGGATGAAGCTGCGGCCTAATTGGCGCCACCAAAGAGGTTGTACACTAATCGCCACATTTTCTTCTTGATTCGATCTCACGGTGCTGCCGGCGCTTGGTCCCGAGCCGACACGGCACGTCTCCATCCACGGCGGCGTCGCGACCACTTCCTCCACGGCGTCGCTCCCTTCGCGGCGACGTCCACATCAGTAGGAGCTGCTGCTACTTTAGCTGTCGCTCGCGCTGCTGCTTGCTCTTGCTCTCGGTCCCCTGCCTGGTCTGCTCTTGCTATTGCTCTTGCTCGCGCTGCTGCTCTCGCTCTTGCTCTTGCTTGCGATTCTGCTCCGATTTGGCTACGCTTCAGTCGACTGAATCGACTTTTGGGTCAGTCGATTTCCAATGGGTGGGCTCGCCGGGGTGAAGGAAGAACCAGCCGCAGCGGGGAGGGGGGCTCGCCGGGGTGAAGGAAGAACCAGCCGCAGCGGGGAGGGGGGCTCGCGGAGAGGTACCCACTATCTATCTTAGGGTTGAGGATGGGGCGGTGGTCGCCGGCGGTGGCGGGCGTTAGCGGGCGGTGATGTGGGGATCGCGGAGAAAAAGCTCGGCACGGGGGGGCCTAGAGGATGGCAGGCGGCGGCGGACGGCGGTGGGGGTGTTTTGGCGGGCGGGCGCGACCGCCATGGCCAGGCAGCGGGGCTGCTGTTTGGCGGTGGTGGTGGCGGCTCGAGGGGTGGAGGTTGAAGATGAACCGCAGGCCCTTGATTTCGTATCCAACGGCTGCAAAATCGACTGACCAGCGATGAAAAAGTCAGTCGACCGACGTGTAGCCTCACCTTGCTAGTGCGTTCAGTTTCGACAGCAAAATTCAGTTTGGACAGTTAAGTTCAGAGATGAGCGGCTGATGTATTTTACATCTAGCACTTTGTGGTTATGTATTTTACGTCATGTATTGGAGATGCTATTAGAATTCCACTCAGGTTAACGTTGTTCGTTGTCTCTCTTGTCCTGCTTCAGCCTCGGCGTCGTACAACTCACCGGAGCTGCTCCAACGACGAAACCCTCCATCACAGCGAGCAGTACCTCGGGCTCCATCTCCGGACGCCTAAGATCTTCTTCCCCTCCTCCGACAGCAAAGTCAGCCGGAGCATCCTCACCGGCCAACCCAATCATGCTGAGATCGACATGGCTTCGCCAAAGAGGTTGTACACTTGTTGCATCTCTTTTTTACTCTACATGTTATATATATTGTCCACTGAGCACTCGTAGTAACGGGAAATACGATTATTTTATCCTACTATATGACAAGCAGTGAGGTACCAGGCAACTTAGCTATCCGTGATGGACTCTCTTGAACGCCATCATTATTTATCTCTGCGCGTTTGAGCTGTGCATTTGTCGATGGGCCTGGGAGTTGAGCTAGTATGGCGTGGCTCGGGTCCAAAGTAATAGAAGTAGCACAAAACATTTTTTAGTGTAGGATTTTCCTTGCTCAAGCCTGCCTACTAGAATCGCCAGTGCTTGAAAGGAAAAGTGAATGAAAAACATAGGAATTGGAAAGTTTCCTATGGTACTACTTTTCATGAATTTGGTGCAAAGGAATGGAGCAAAGGAAAACTGTAGGATTTGTTCCTTTAGTGTCTCCTTGAAAGAAAAACCGTAGAATTCTAATTTCCACTTCTCCTCCTTTTCATATTCCTATTCATCAAGCACAAGACTAAGAGATAGTAGCATAATAGCATTATAACCGTACATTTTCTTGTGGTTTGACTTAATCTCACCATGCTTTTTTGCATCCTGTGATCTTCCAATTGTTGTGAATCAAACACCCAGTTGGCGTAAATCCTGTGTTTTAAATTCTCTGTTTTGCACGTGCATTCCTATCCTATTCCTGTCTATTTCCTATCCCTGCATTGTTAGAATCCTCAAATTCAAACAAGCCCTTACTCAATTACTTCTGTTACAGATATGTGTCAAAGAAAACCTTGTGTGGTTTGTCCTGCTCCTGCGGCGCTGTGTTCCACCCCAGCTCAGCTGCTCCAACGACGGAAGGGTTCACCACAGCAGGGATCCGCTCTCCAGACTATCTTTCGCCGCCTCAGATCTTCTTCCCTTGCGCAGCCACGACAACTGCATTACCATCATCAACTGAGCAGATGACCTTGAGGACTACACGGGTCCGCAAGAGAGGTCGCACTCTTCCGTGTCTGCTTATGTTATGCGTCGCTTAATATGATGACATGCTACATTATCGTCGTGTTCACCTATTAGACTCCGAGTCAGGTCCAAACTAATGCTGAAACTTGAGTTTTTAAATGGTTGTGGGGTACATATTGGGGAAGCAATCAGTACTATCTGTCTACTATCTGGTTAATCTCCGGTGTCTACTATGAGTTTCATGTTGGGTGCAAACAAACATTAAAGGAGCCATTATCTGTATTTTTAACTAAAGCTATTATCTGCCTGCTATCATTGGTTTTGGGTCTATCCACAGTTTGCTACCATCACTCTGGATTTGTGCATGCACTCCTTACATAATCTCACTATGTTTTATTCCTATGCATGCCAGTTATTGTACACAATGGAACTGATCATGTAGAGCAAAAGAGACGAGCCTTGCGTGGCAATAAAATTTCATGCAGACGTCGTTCCATGGTGGGCACAAAGGCAGCCCCCTCCACCCATTTCGGATCGTAATCAAGAGGAAGATAACTGTTCTGAGGGGGATTCAGAAGGAGAAGACCACTCCTATTTACCCCATGAGGTCTTCGCTCTAACTTGGCATGCTGATGTTGGTAATATCATGCATATGGTGCCTTGCATTGCTTACTGTATACATTAAAGATGTCATCTACTTAGTTTAGACATGCTTTGTGTCAATGCCATCTGTTTTGTTTCTTTATCGTATATGTGAATCATGCAATGCCATCTTGTCTAGCCAGGCATCATATATGTGAATTTTGCAATGCCACCCTGGTTAGCCAGTCATCTTATATGTGAATTATATCATGCCATCATTTTTTATTATGTGTTAAATTTGTCAACAATTTTAGTACATTCAATTACTCTTCTGTGCATCAGCCATTCGCACGGTCATGGAAAAATCTGGAGTGGAAACAAGGTCTTGAGCGGACAATGCTATCGTGACGAAGCGCATGTCTTGTTGGTTACCGATAGCTCCTCGGAGGAGGATTCGAGAGAGATGACCAGTCATATTTCCCCACGAGGTGCATGCCCTAACTTGCGGCAGGTTATGTTACTCATATCGTGCGTATGGTATCTTGCATTGCTATGTCATTTGCTTAGTTTAGACATGCTTTGTGTGAATGCCACCTGTTTAGTGTCTAATTACCATATATGTGAATTATGAAATGCCATCTTGTTGCAAGACATTATATATGTGAATTATGCAATGTTATCTTGTTGCAAGGCATTATGTATGTGAATTATGCAATGCCATGCTGTTTAGGCAAGCGTCATATATGTGAATTATATCATGTCGTCCTTTTTTTATTTCTCATTGCTTTTGTCGACAATG
Source organism: Aegilops longissima (assembly GCA_021605205.1). Taxonomy (NCBI): domain Eukaryota; kingdom Viridiplantae; phylum Streptophyta; class Magnoliopsida; order Poales; family Poaceae; genus Aegilops; species Aegilops longissima. The sequence goes on along the minus strand of CM038678.1, from coordinate 544,527,466 downwards.
TTTGTATATTCAACTGCTCTTCCTGTGCATCAGCCATTTGAATTGGTGATGGAGAAATCTGGAGTGAAAACAAGGTCTTGAGAGCAGACAATGCTACTGCTGAAGCAGATATCTTGCTGGTTACTGATAGCTCTTGAGAGGAGGATTCAGAGGCGATGACCAGTCCTATTATCCCCGAGGTGTATGCTCAAACTTGGCAGGGTTATATTACTCATATAATGCATATGTTGTATTGCAATGCTTATTTTTACATCATATACACAATATTGAATGCCATCTCCTTAGTTGACACATCATATATGCAATTGCCCTCTGCTCACTTCCTTAGTATATAAATCATATATTTGAATTATTTCATGCCATGATGTTTACATAGAAAGCATGTATCTGAATTATGGCATGCCAACCCATTTTATAAAGACATAATATAGTTATATCATCTCATCCTGTTTACATAGTCATCATATTTTAAATTATGTCATTCTATCCGTGAATTATATCATGCCATCATGTTTCCATCGACGGCATGTTTGTGATTTATGGCATGCCAACCACTTTAATAGACACATCATATAGTTATATCATGTCATCCTGTTTACATAGTCATCATATTTTGAAGTATGTCATTCTATCCTGTTTAGTTAGCCATCATACATGTGAAATTGTGTCATGCTATCCTGTTTAATTAGCCATCATATATGTGAAATTATGTCCTGCTATTCTGTTTGCTTAGACAACATAAATGTGAATTATTTCATGCCCTGTTTTCTTCCCTACTATCCATTGCACATGTCTATCTTACAATGTCTGTACATTCAATTACTTTTCTTGTTTATCAGCCATTTCAATTGGAGGGAGTGATGGCAATATCTGTGGGAGTAAAACACGGTCTTGAGAAAAGATCGTGCTACACTGTCGATGAGATAGAACCACGGTTGTACTTGCCCAAGAATCAGCCCCACCACACATAACCCACACTCATGCAGATTGTACCCTACCCAGTTGGACAGAGAACCAGCTACACCCCTTCTAACCCCAACCCCAGCAGATAGACACCCGGTTCCGTTGACACAAAGACCGTCTCCACCACAGAGCACCCAAACACGAGCAGTTAGTAAGGCAACTGCAGTGCCCAAATCACGAGGACCACCACTCGAACCCAAGTCAACGCTTAAGCGTAAGAAGAATTGTTCTCGTGTCAGGTTCCGTAGCTATGGTTCATACTACTTTGCTCTTGCATCACTTGTATTCTTGATACCAACCAATTTCAAATTTGAAGGATGCAATTGAAACTCCAATGGCATAGCAGGTATGTTTTAAACCTGTTTCTTCAACGTGTTTGGCTGTTTGCTGTTGTAACTTGCTCTATGTTGATTTCAGTTTCAATTGAATAAACAGTTATGTTCTCATGCCATGCACATTACAAGTGTTGTTATTGCTGTGTAGTTTCCCACACTTATATTCTATCTATGCTGCTTTGTCTTAAATAGATATGATTCGAACTGTATCTATCTTGATTTGGCAACATAAACTAGAATGATATAGACCATACAGTGACCATACTACATAGATATATGTTTGTTTCATGTTGTTATCCTGTCCACCTTACTACTAAACTGGTTTACCAAAATGAGTTTCATATACTACATTGTAAACCTGAGATGTGTTTGTTTGTTTCCCTTTTAGAACGCGGATAAAATATTGGAGAAGAGTACCCTGTTATGCAATGGTAAAGGAAGTAATGCAGATAAGGTTCAAGATAGTGAGACATCCCTGTTGGTCTCCAAGAAAGCTGATAAAAACTATATTGAGGACACTGAGACAACCCCAAAGTCCTGTCTTGATGTAGTGTTCGAGTTACTGGCTACCACTGCTGGCACCATCTCTTCGAACTCGTTGCATGAATCAGTTCGGCTTCTTGAGTCTCAACATCAAGTTGAAAGACATCGATCGATGTTATCGACGAAGTCAAGGACCGAGAAGTCCTGAAATTCAGATGCATACTTTACGGTGCAACAATGAAGCCTGGAGGACTTAAGCGCCAAACAAGAGAAAGTTAATAAGCTTGCTAAGCATCTTGCCAGCATTATGGGTACCGGGATATTGTTTCTTGAGCTCTTACGAAGTGGTTTCAGTTCTGGACTTGTTTTGCTGCGCGTTTATATGTCTTGTGTTCCCTATATTTGCACTTTGGTGGCGAACTTTGATGCCAAAGGATGTAATATGTGTAATAGCCGTGATAGCCTAGTGTAAGTTGCTTGCTTATTTATTTCCTTGTTGTCTTGTTTATTTGTTTGCTTGTAGTCAGTGCAGTTCTTTTTCTGCGGTTTGCTAGTGGCTGCAACCACAAACGGGCCGACTGTAACCACGGGCTGAATTTGGCCCATAAGCAGAAAATGACAGTAACGGGCCGTAAGTAAACGAATGCTGGAAATGAGCCCAAGAATAAATGGGCTCTGAGAAGGCCAAAAGATAACATGGGCTGGAAACGGCCCAACGGAATAACGGGCCCTTAATGGGTATAAAGTGATACACTATTCATTACGGGCCAGTTTCACCACGGGCCGTTAATGGGTGTAAAGTAATACACTGCTCATTACGGGCCAGTTTCACCACGGGCCGTTAATGGGTGTAAAGTAATACACTGTTCATTAGGGCCAGTTTCACCACGGGCCGTTAATAGGCCAAGAGTTACATAGGGCCTCATATGGGCTGAAAGACGTCATGGGCCATACATGGGCCAGAAGTGAAAACGGGCTGGAATCATATTGGGTGGCCTAGATGACGCTACTGGGCCTAATTCAGATAGGGCGTAACGGGCCTTGGGTTAGCGGGCTGTAAATGGGCTATATGCGAACAGGCCGTTAGCAGGCTTTACATGGGCCGGCCCGCCACCTTTTGACCAAGTCAAATGGGCCGGACTTTTCACAGGAATGGGCCTCTGTTGGGCCATGCCACGTGTCGACGTATCATAGGCGCCTTCTGTCCAATGAGTGGATGACATCTGTCCCAACGGTGAGCCGACACGTGTTTCCTCCAGCCAATGATGATTTTACACGGAAAATCCCCATTGGTCGGGGCTGTTAACGGGTTATCGGATCCAAAACCCGACCCGATAGCTTAACGGCGTTCCGTTACGATGGATGCCACGTGTCGGTCACCCTTGACGAAAGCACTTCGTGACGCGATTTATCGTCATGGAAGTGGACACTTCGTGATGATAATTTTGGTAATGTCATGGAACACTTCTACGACAGCACAGTATGACTATCTTGATTCTGTCATAAATTTGTCATGGATGTACATGCATGACGAAAAACACGACCTACTGTGACAAACACGTATCATCACAGAAGTTTTTTTTGTAGTGTTAGGCCTTTCACTATGTTTGCCAAGCGAGACAACTTATTGTTTATTTGAGACGTTCAAGTATAATCATGTGGCGTTTGCTTATTTCTCATTCCTCTCCAACACTCTTCTCCATCGATCATGTCGCCCTGCGGTCGAGTCCATCCTCCCGCATGACTCATTTGAACATTCCACCGAGTATCATTCGCATGTGGGCCTAGACCATGCTTGTATTTCCAATGTTTATTTGTAATTTGTCCGACATGCATACGAACAAACGGTTCATTTAAAGTTTCACTTTGCCTCCACTACATGTCGCTTCGCATCTTAGTTTTGACATCCCATTCGGTCATGCCCCGACACATGTTGACGAGATCGATTGATGTTCAGAGATCAATTGCGTGCCGTGCAAGGAGATAAAGGTTTGGTCTGTTTCTATGATAGAAATGACCCAGCAGAGGGGTCTGTGGATCAGAGGGAGTATATTGTACGTTCATAAACGAAATGAACGTATTGTACCCACCCTAGTCCTCTTTCAATCGATCTCCGGACCCCGAGATGAAATCGAGAGAGAACGAGTGGGGGCATGTGTGATACCTAAGGCGGATTCAAAATTTTGAACCGGTGATTATAGCATCCGCAAATCATATATAAAGGGTATTCAATGTTCGTTTCATTTTTGAACGTACAATATACTCCCTCCTATCCTTTCTAGTTTACATATAAATTCTATGTGTAGTCAAAGTATCTCTACTTTGATAAAAAAAAGTATCAACATTCAATAACGCCCAATCAATATTGTTAGATTCGTACATACTCCTAGATTTGTACTCGAGATGGTTTCCAATTTGTTTTCAACCACGTGAATGTGCTTGTTCTCGCGCATGCTCTTCCTACTAGGATTTCGCCACGTATAGCCAGTCCAATAGTAACTTTTTTTAAGCTCCCTGTCCAATAGTGCTAGTGGAGTACTGACAACATCTGTACTAGAGTATACAATGCTCATAGTTGTATTCCCTCCTTCCATTTATATAGGGCCTATGTGGAGGAGAGAGATGTGAAAAAGTAAGGGGAGTGAGCTCTCATGCAAGAGCCTAGCTATATATGCATTCCTAGTTAAATACGTACAATAATTATGAAGAAAGAGATGGAGAGGAGATGGGAAAAAGTACTAATACGATAGCCAACCTTATAAAAAAATGCGGGAAATAGCCAACCTTATAGCCCACACTACTGTATGAGTGCATATAATAGATGATGACTATAGATGACATGGCAGTTCCTTATATCCATTGACTGGCTATATTATTGACCATGCTCTAATGCGTTTTTCAAAACCGCATTTGACTATTGACAAGATTAATAGTACATGAGATGTATAATGTGAAAATTATATCATTGGAAGCTCCTTTCACATACGTATCCTTGCCTTACCCTCCCTTTCGGTCACTTAATGGCGGACCCCATGCTTGCTAGGCCCCGCATGTCAGTTACTCAATGGGTTCGGCCACGTCAGGGGATCCTCATCCGTAGTATACTCCCTCTATTTTTATTTACTCTGCATAAAATGACGCGGGCAGGGGAGGGGGAGGGACGTCGGTTTGCTCTCAATTGCGGTCCCACAAGCGAGCGAAAACGCAAGACGATGCGTGTTCATTCGGTGAGCGATGTGGAGGGTCCAGCGTGCCGGGCTGCAACGCGAACGCGACAAGAGCGATGTACAGTCAAAACCGATTGACCGGTCGTCACCGAAACCACTATTCACACCAGAACCTTCGCTGCTCGGCCTATGCCAGCCACTGCCCTAAAACCACACCTAATCTCCAGCCCCTTCCCCCACCTTTCGATCCCCTAGCCTGCATCAAGCGGCCGCTAGTTCCCCGGAAGGCCATGGTGCACCGTAAGATCACGTACTACAAGATGCTGACACCGGAGCGCCGTGCAGAAATCGCGGCGGCAGTCGGCGCCAGAGACCTCCGTTCCCAAGCTCGCTTTGCGGCGGGCCAATCCCCGAGTTCTTTGGAGCCAAGCTACGAGGAGGAGGAAGCCGATCCAATGTTCATGGTGGATGTCGCAGTACAGAAGGCCCCCGATGGGTATGAGACGATGGACGTCGACTTCATGCCGGCGTCCGAGTCCCCCATGGTGCAGGCGGACCAGCGGTTCAACCTAGTGTTACTAAAGGAGGACCGGGAGGCAGAGGATAAACTCGACATGGAGCACGCGCATGCCGCTGCCATCGAGGCTCTCGTGCAGGCGGAACCGGATGTCGTGGATGTGAACTGGGCGCCGGAGGCTCAACTTGAGGCGGAGAGCGCGGATGCCGCTGCCATCGAGGCCCTCCTACAGGCGGAACCGGACGTCCTGGACTTGAAATGGGCGGCAGAGGCTCAACACGATGCGGAGCACGCGGATGCCGTTCTCATCGAGGCCCTCCTGCAAGCGGAACCTGACATCCTGGACTTGAACTGGGCGGCGGAGGCTCGACTCGACGCGGAGCGCGCGGATGCCGCTGCCATCGCGGCCCTCCTGCAGGCGGAACTGGACGTCCTCGACTTGAACCGGGCGGTGCTCTCGTCCGTGCAGAGCACCTGCACGCTCCGCGTGAACGAGTAGCTGGAGGCCGAGGACAACCATGGTGCGGAGACACACGTCGGCAGCTACGATTGGTTCGCGCCGGCAGCCAAAGACGACGAGATCGTCTCGTTCCGCGAGTAGTGATAGTTTTCCTTTATGGTGTTGTTTTTATGGATCTTTTGCTGTGTAAAAACATATATTGTTATGCAAGTCGCCTGACTTGGGTCAGTCTACCATTTCAGGCGGTTGGATGAATATCCTACGTCTCCTAACCCTTCTTCCTCACCTCTTCTTCTTCCCCAACAGACCACCGCATGGGCCGTGCGGATACTCCCCAACATGCAGTTGGATAAACATACTCTATGAACAAAATTATGTGTCAGCGGTAGGATGGCTGACTTTGGTTTGTTCACATGCGACAACACGTGTCAGGGAGGGTGCGCTCCCTTGGTTGGGTTTGCAGCATGCAGGAGCGACTGTGTGAGGGCGCGGTTCGACCACGGCGTGCAGGAGCGACCGTGTGAGGGTGCGGTGCGACCGCGACAGTCGTGTGCAAGTGTACCTCCTTTTCATTTTGAAAACTTTAGGCAAGCTTGGCAAACATGTGTGGCGAAGTATGGCAATGCAAGGCCTAGACCCAAACAGTATAAGTACATAGTACTACGTACTAGGAGTACTAGTGTTAAAAAAGAAAGGCAGGGTTTTCTTTCGCGGGATTAATCGATACAAATCCTCGTTTCACGTGTCAAATAATGCGTGTTTTTTCTCCAAAGCCCAAAGAGCTAACCATCTCACTCCCCATCGGCGGAGGCTGACATCCTGGACTTGAACCGGGCGGCGGAGGCTCGACTCGACGCGGAGCGCGCGGATGCCGCTGCCATCGCGGCCCTCCTGCAGGCGGAACTGGACGTCCTCGACTTGAACCGGGCGGTGCTCTCGTCCGTCAGAGCACCCGCGCTCGCGTGAGCAGTAGCTGGAGGCCGAGGACAACCATGGTGCGGAGACACACGTCGGCAGCTACGATTGGTTCGCGCCGGCAGCCAAAGACGACGAGATCGTCTCGTTCCGCGAGTAGTGATAGTTTTCCTTTATGGTGTTGTTTTTATGGATCTTTTGCTGTGTAAAAACATATATTGTTATGCAAGTCGCCTGACTTGGGTCAGTCTACCATTTCAGGCGGTTGGATGAATATCCTACGTCTCCTAACCCTTCTTCCTCACCTCTTCTTCTTCCCCAACAGACCACCGCATGGGCCGTGCGGATACTCCCCAACATGCGGTTGGATAAACATACTCTATGAACAAAATTATGTGTCAGCGGTAGGATGGCTGACTTTGGTTTGTTCACATGCGACAACACGCGTGTCGTGGAGGGTGCGCTCCCTTGGTTGGGTTTGCAGCATGCGAGGAGCGATCGTGTGGTAGCGCGTTCGACCACGGCGTGCAGGAGCGACCGTGTGAGGAGCGGTGCGACCCATGACGATCGTGTGCAAGTGTACCTCCTTTTCATTTTGAAAACTTTAGGCAAGCTTGGCAAACATGTGTGGCGAAGTATGGCAATGCAAGGCCTAGGCCCAAACAGTATAAGTACATAGTACTACGTACTAGGAGTACTAGTGTTAAAAAAGAAAGGCAGGGTTTTCTTTCGCGGGATTAATCGATACAAATCCTCGTTTCACGTGTCAAATAATGCGTGTTTTTTCTCCAAAGCCCAAAGATCTAACCATCTCACTCCCCATCGCTTGATTAATGCAGCGCCATGCAAACCAACCTTCTCACTTCCGCATGCATGCAGGGGATATTAATGTCTTTGGTTGCTAGTACGAGGCAAACCCCGTCAATTTTGCCTCGATTAGTGTTAGTGGCCTTTTGTAAATTATAATTTTGATATACTGGCCTTGTGTACAAAAAAATGGAGGTAGTAACTATATTTGACTTCCTTCCCCATTGCGGTGACGTTGACGATATCTCGAACGTTGTGGTTTGGTGAAGTGCGTTCGACAGAGAACACCATTGAGGGAGACCATGGTAAGTCGTCCGCAAGTGCCGCCTGCAAGCCAAGACAACCGCCTTATTTGCATCCACTAAGTCTGTTGAACCAAAGGACGCGTAAATTTACTAGTACTACTCATACACAATAGCATCGTCCGTCCAGCTTAGTGCGGTGAGATGGTTTCTCGAAGAAGATGATGGAGAAGCGGAGTTAGCGAAGAGTGAAATGATGGTTGCTTTTTCCGTGGTTTGTGATTTGAAGCCTCACTACTTTGTGATTTGTGATAGATGGGACAGGGGAGTAGACTCTGTCCTCTATACTGTACATGCGTCCAAGCACGGGAGAAAGAGGCGAGACGTTGCATTTTTCTATTCCTTCAATCAATCAACCAGGGAGCTTCGGTTCCATCCTTTTGGGTTTGTCAACACCGTCCACAATGGTTCCCACGATGCCAAAAGCTATTTTCACATTTGGCTACACATTGTGGATGCCCTTAACCGTACCACTTGGTTTTGCTCCTGTGTGCTATCTATACAAATCTCAATTATATTGATCTAAAAATTTATAGAATCAAGATTAGTAAAAAGGAGGTGATTTTACCGCGCAGATGGCGGGGGAGGTTTCTTATTTTTAGAGGACCTTGTCCTGGCGGTTTGCTAACATGCGGTCCCACGTGTCAGTGCTTTACCAAGCCGATCCGCTTCCCACATGAGGCAGAACAACGGCAGAAGCAACACGTGGTTAACCTGAAGAAGATGAGGGAGAAGCGGATAAAACAACGAGTGAAATGATGATTGCTTCGTCCCTCCAATTTCTTTTTTTAGCATTATTACTTCATCCCTCCAACTTAACTGCGGGAAAGGTGCAGCTTTGTGATTTGACGCCTCATTGCTCATTACTACGCCGGCGCCATGATTGGGTGCTTCACCCGGCTACTCTGCTTTGTATTCGGTATGCACGTGGACCCGGTAGCTTGATATCCCACATGTCGTGAAGGGACTAGAAGATCTATGAAAGCGAAGCGCCACTCTTCTGACGGAGGAGTACATGACACTGACGCCCAACGAATCTGTCACTTGTACTATATATAGTACTATAGTTTTGCTGTTTATACGATCCATCGATACAAACCCGATTAAACAGGAAAGGGCGGATTTTTCCCATGCGGTATATGATCTTGGCCATACATTTCAAAGGCAATTTTAATGTATGCAAACTGAATAATTAAGAAACAATATGATATCTAGTAAAACTAAAACACATATGATTTATTGTGTCGAGTGTAGTAGTAGTGCTGTATTGCATAGTTGTTAGATGTAACATGTGAGAACAGCGTAGAGATGTAGTTTTGGAGGGCCTACAGAGAGAAAAGCGTATCGTTCACGAACTTCAAAATAAGCTGATTATGGTCACTATATCGTTTTGCGGTGATTATACGATCACTTGCTCACGGTTCACATCGGATTGCACTCTGTTGGTCGCCAAATAGTCTGCGTGGCACCATGTTGACTAGTTAAATTGACCACGTTCCTTGTGGGTCCTACCTATCAGTTTGCATAGGGAAAAGGTCAGATAAACACAAATTTACGCAGGCGCGACAAGACTCCACCCCGTGTGCGGGAATCACCTGGTTGTGTATGTGTCTGTAAGGGCCTGATGTGTGCGCATGCACGTGTAGGTTGAGCACTTGAGCGTGAGACTATGTGTTGGTCGTGTGGTGTACTGGTGTGTGCATGCATGCGTGCGTGTGTGCGTGTGAGTGTTGCGTGCGTGCGTGGCTGCTTGTGTACGTGTGAGTGTTGCGTGCGTGCGTGGGTGCATGTGTTCGTGTGAGTGTTGCGTGCATGCAGTTCGTGTGCATGCGTGCGTGTGTGTATAATCACCACACCAGATCCTGTGTGTTAAAACAGACGGCTCAGCATACCAATACAAGGCCACCTTGTCCACTGTGCCCGCGGTCATGACTTCGAACCACCGTCCAATATTTTTTTGTCGTTTGTTTTCATTCTTACTAGCAAGATGCCCGTGCGTTGCACATAACATCAAGATGCATTTGTATGACTAGTTTATCTTGTGAGAGAAAAGGATGAACGAGGGAAGGCCTTATTTGCAAATGTGGAGAGGTGTGTGGGTACCTTTTTGCAAAATTGTCATAGTTTCTTTCCTATCCGTCAGATATAAACCGGACGGCCTATATTGCTGGATGGCAGGCATAGGGCTGGACCAAAAGCTCGTAGCTCGCGAGCTTAATGAGCACTCGACAGTTCGGCTCGTTAAGCTCGGAGCTCGCTTCTTAATGAATAGAGCCAATCATTGATTTCAGCTCGTTAAGCTTAACGAGCTTAACAAACAAGCTCACGAGTTTCATGAGTAGCTCATTAAGCTCATTAGTAACAACATAACACATATTTTCATCTTACGTGACAAACTTTTTGTACCACCTCAGCCCATCAATTCAATCTAATCGACATATGAGGCAACAAACTAGTGCATTTTTTTGTAATCACCATATTTCATCTTGAAAACCACACCTACACATTCATCATGTATATCACGAGCTTAACGAGCTTAAAACGAGCCGAGCCGAGCAGGGTTTTCTGCTCGTTAATCTTAACGAGCTTAACGAGCCGAGCCTTAACGAGCACGAGCTTAACGAGTACGAGCTTAACGAGCCGAGCTGCTCGTTAGTCCACCCCTAGGCAGGCACACCATCATCACCAACTCTGTTTTTCATAAGAGTGTATTTTATCCATACTCTTATAAAAAGCATAGTCGGTGATGATCGTGTGTCTGCCATCCTGCAATATAGGCCTTCTGATCTATATCTGACGGATAGGAAGGAAACTATGGCAATTTTGCAAAAAGATACCCACACCCCTCTCCACACTTGCAAATAAGGCCTTCTCTTGTTCATCCTTTTCTCCCACAAGATAAACTACTCATACAAATGCATCTTGATGTTCCGTGCAACGCATGGGCATCTTGCTAGTATTTTATAAGAGTGTATATGTAGAGTAGATACAAGCCGACAAGTGGTCCCGGTGGTAGTGAGATAATGTGATGCAGCACTAGAGGTGCCACGTGGAGCGTTTAACTGTTCAACTAGTCGTGTCTTGAGCAAATACAGAGTTGTACGGTGAGCCCGTGACTGTATAATAACCACAAAATGTAAATGGCGAGCATAATGATTGGATTCTGAAGTCCAATGTACGTATCGTGCTTTCACTTCAAATACAATGATCGTCACTGTATATATCACGAGAGAAAGATGAAACATGCGTGAATGCCCTGGGGGCTTACTTTTAGAGGACATGGGGATAGTTTGTGTGCATACGTGAAAGGGGCGTAGAGTGGGGTATGCGATGGAGAGAGAGAGAGAGATGCTCTTCATTTCTGTAGGACCTTGAAGTATGTCTAGAGGGGGGTGATTAGACTACTTGAACAATTAAAAACTTAACCTTTTCCCAGTTTTAGAGTTTGGCAGATTTTAGCTATCTTAGGACAAGTCAAGCAATCATCACACAATTCAAGCAAGCATGCAAAGAGTATATTGGCAGCGGAAATTAAATCATGCAACTTGCAAGAAAGTAAGGGGCAGGGTTTGGAGGATTCAAATGCAATTGGAGACACGGATGTTTTTGGCGTGGTTCCGATAGGTGGTGCTATCGTACCTCCACGTTGATGGAGACTTCAACCCACGAAGGGTAACGGTTGCGCGAGTCCACGGAGGGCTCTACCCACAAAGGGTCCATGAAGTAGCAACCTTGTCTATCCCACCATGGCCGTCGCCCACGAAGGACTTGCCTCACTAGCGGTAGATCTTCACGAAGTAGGCGATCTCCTTGCCCTTACAAACTCCTTGGTTCAACTCCACAGTCTTGTCGGAGGCTCCCAAGTGACACCTAGCCAATCTAGGAGACACCACTCTCCAAGAAGTAACAAATGGTGTGTTGATGATGAACTCCTTGCTCTTGTGCTTCAAATGATAGTCTCCCCAACACTCAACTCTCTCTCATAGGATTTGGATCTGGTGGAAAGAAGATTTGTGTGGAAAGCAACTTGGGGAAGGCTAGAGATCAAGATTCATATGGTAGGAATGGAATATCTTGGCCTCAACACATGAGTAGGTGGTTCTCTCTCAGAAATGGTAAGTTGGAAGTGTAGGCTTGTTCTGATGGCTCTCTCCACGAATGAAGAGGAGGTGGAGGGGTATATATAGCCTCCACACAAAATCTAACCGTTACACACAATTTACCAATCTCGGTGGGACCGAATCAACAAACTCGGTCAGACCGATTTATCAAACCTAGTGACCGTTAGGATTTTCGGTGGGACTGACATGCAACTCGGTAAGACCGATGTGGTTAGGGTTAGGGCATAACATAATCTCGGTGAGACCGATTACACAAACTCGGTGAGACCGATTTTGGTAATTAGCTAACCAGAGAGTTGGTCGGGTAAACTTGGTGGGACCGATTCGCTCTTTCGGTGAGACCGAAAAGTTACGAAAGGGAAACAGAGAGTTTACATTGCAATCTCGGTGGGACGATCCGCTCTTTCGGTGAGACCGAAAAGTTAGGAAAAGGAAACAGAGAGATTACAATCCCATCTCGGTGAGACCGAGATCCCTATTGGTAGAACCGATTTGCCTAGGGTTTGTGGCAGTGGCTATGACATTGGAACTCGGTGGCGCCGGATAGAAAGAATCGGTGTGACCGATTTTGGCTTTATGTTTAGGTCATATGAGGATGTGAGAAAGTAGCTGAGGGTTTTGGAGCATATCACTAATCACATGAAGCAAGAGGCTCATTAAGCAACACCTCATCCCTCCTTGATGGTATTGGCTTTTCCTATAGACTCAATGTGATCTCTTATCACTAAAATATAAAATGAAGAGTCTTGAGCTTTTAAGCTTGAGCCAATCCTTTGTTCATTAGCATTTTGAGGGATCCACTTTCATCATCCATGCCATGCCATTCATTGAGCTTTCCTGAAATAATAGTCTTGGAATAGCATTAGCTCAATGAGCTATATGTTGTTATGAATTACCAAAACCACCTAGGGATAGTTGCACTTTCAATCTGCCCCTTTTTGGTAATTGATGACAACATATAGATCAAAGCTTCGACAAATGATAATAAGATTGAAAGAACATCGTCGCTTTGAGAAGTATGTGATAAGCCAGAGCTCCCCCTAAATTTGTGTCGGATCACGGGTTCCGGCAGACCTTTAAGGTTCGAACTTTGGGGTGCGCGCGGAGATCCAACCCTCCACCGTCTCGTACCTCGCCGAATCGCAGGGACCTAAACTACTAACAAGAACAACACAAGAGACGCAAGATTTATACTAGTTAGGGCCACCGTTGTGGTGTAATACCCTACTCTAGTTTGTGGTGTGTGGATTGCCTCTGGGGCTGATGAAGAACAGTACAGGGAAGAACAGCCTCGCGAGGGTCTGTTCTTGGTGGGTATGATGAACTGCTACGTGGTATCCCGTTGCTCTAGCCTGATGAGCGGGTTTCTCTCTCTCTCTCTCTCTGGATTCCGAATGCTCGATCCGATCGTCCTTCGTTTTTCCTCGTCTGAGTGTGGCTACTCCTATTTATAGGCGAAGGCCCTGGGCCTCTTCCCAAATACTGAGCGGGAAGGGCGCCAACAATTGGCCAATTTGAAGGGGAACAGCGGGTACACTTATCCTGACTAAAGTTGGTCCTCGCCTGCCAAAGGCTCTGGTGATGACGCCTGCTTGGGCTCCACGATGATCGCATTCCAGCCGTTGGGGCTGGTCTTGGTCTTGTTGCACCGAAACGGATGCCTTTGCTTGATGCCCTTGCCTGCGCTTGCCCCCTTTGCACCAAAGAGGAAAGGAGGACGCTGCGCGGGCTGGCGCCCGACTGGCGCCCTTGGTCGTCATGGCTTATGTCACGGGCACCTCGCGAGGTACCCCGCCTTGAGTTCTCCACCTCCTCATGAGCCAGCCTGACGAGGCCGCGCCTGAGGAAGCTCTTGGTCGCCCGCCCCGCGAGGCTTGGCCCCTCGCGAGGGTCTTGAGCTTGCGTAGATGGAGATGGGCCGTCCTGGGCCTCCTTTGAGCCACGCCGCGGGCGCAGCGAGCAAGTCAGGGACCCCGTTCCCGAACGCCGACAGAGCCCCCGGGCCACGACGCCCGGACTTGGCCGCAGCGAGAGGCGGAAGGGCAAGTCGCGAAGCATTGTGGGCCCCTAACAGCTGCGGCCTTTGGGCGCCCAGCGTGGCGGTTGATTGGGCGTGGGCGCTTACGCAGCAGCGGGTTGCTAATAGAGCGGCATCTTGCTTGCCTCCTTTACTTTCTCCGGTTGCTGCTCAGATCCCCTTTCTTGCGCCTCTCCTTTCTGCTTCCAAGACCTTCAGATCCACTCCGCCTCCGTGCCCTAGCCAGACATGGCTTCTCGTCAAACCCCGGCCGGGGCCTGGTACTCTCCTGCCTTGGACCCGCCGAACGTGTCAGCGGTGAGCCTCGCCCTGATGCGCCGGCTGGCGGAGGCGCAGGGCGTCAGCGGAACGGCGGTGTTCAAGGCCGGCTCCTCCGCCCCTGAGGGTCGGGGGAGTACCTTCTACCCGTTCTTCGCGGGCGCCGTTATTGCTGGTCTGTCGCCTCCCTTCTCTGAGTTCTTCTTCTCCGTCCATCGCCATTACAACATTCACGCTCTGCACCTCCATCCCAACTCCGTCCTTCTCCTGGCAATCTTCGCCTACTATTGTGAGGCCCATGTTGGGGTGAAGCCTTCGGTGGCCCTGCTGCGCCACTACTTCTTCCTCTGATTCTCCCGTGGTCCCATCTCCGCGTGCGCGAGCTTCGTCGCATACGGAGGAGCCATTGCCATCTCAAACACTGGGAAGCGGATTGAGGGCTTCAGGAGCAAGTGGGTCTTGGTGGATGCCGGGCGGATCCACCCTCCACTGATCCTGCCCACGGAGCCCGCCCACTAGTCCCGGGCGAAGCTTCGGGATCCTCGCGCGAAGCTGGTGCTTGAGAGGATGGACGCAGATCTAAAGCCGGACGACGCGGCGGCGGGGAGGCTGACCGGTGCGTCGTTGCTGAGGGAGTTCCTGGAGCACCAACTGGCTTCGCTTCGCCAGTACCCGCTTCCGATGTGGAGGCCTAACCCGAGCCCCGTGGCCCTGGCCGGCGAGGATCTGGTGACGGTCCTCCAGTCCTTGGTAGGGGGCGATGTGGCCAGACCGGAGGGCGCCCCTGCGCACCTGTTTCTTCACGAGGATTGGGAGCAGGTTGTGGGGTCCATGCCCGCCTTCAATGGGGACGGGCTCGTGCCCGCGGAGGCTCCGGAGGACCTGGTGGACGTGCCCTCTTCCGACTCCAGCGAAGAGGTGGAGGAAAGGGAGCCGGGAGAGGGGGTTGATTCGGGGGCGGAGTCAAGGGCTCCCTCCCTGCGGCGCAGGCCCCGCGTTCTCCGCCTCCACGAAAGTGACGACGATGAAGATGGGGAGGAGCGGGAAGGCAAGAGCCTGCCCCCGATCCCGAAGAAGGACCAGACCGGGCTGGTCCCAGCAGGTCCGCCGGCCCCGGGCGATCCGCGAGACGCGCCGCTCCTGGTCACCTTGAAGCCGATCCCTGTAGCCGGCTCTCGGGCTTCAAGTATGGCCGGAGGCTGCTCGAGTCCACCAGCGACGACCTATAAGTGCCTGCTTCCTGTCTTGATTATTGCTTTGTTGACGAGATCTGATGCCCATGCTCTTGGTCAGCCAGCTGCGCGCGAAGAAGCTGAAGGGGGCTCCTGAGGCCCCATCCGTGGTGGTGCCTTTGCTGGAAAAGGAAGACGACCCCGACGCCCAGGCATCTCCTGCCCGGGCGTCCTCGCGAGGCCTGGCTGAGCCCGCTGGGGCGAGCTCAGCCCCCTTGTCCCAAGCGACTCCCGAGGCGGCCTTGCTGGGCGCAGCCTCCACCGTCGTCGTGGCGCCGCTGGTTCCGCCTCAGGGCGCAGTGGTTACGCCGCCGCCAACTCCTCCTACTCCGCCAACTGCTGTCTCTCCGACTCCTCCCGCGGTCCTGGACCGTGCTGCTGCTGAACGGGACCGGCTGCGGCAGGATCTTCTGGGCGCCGACCCCCGCTTGGTGGCCGGGCGCCTGGAGCTGGCCTCTGCCTGGATTCGTGCCGACACTTCGATTCGGGCGGCGCTGGTCCAGGCTTCGACGGCCTGTGACGAGGAGAAGCAGGCTGTTCGCGAGGCGAAGGTAGCCCGTGATGCTTCCCTGGGGGAGGCAGCCAGCATCCGAGGTCGCTGCGAGACGCTGGAGGGCGAGCTGAAGGGCCTGCAGAACCAGCTTGCCGAGGAGGCCCGCCTCCGCCAGGAGCAGGAGGAAGGCATGAAGGCTCGCGAGGCGGCCCTCAAGGACCGGGAGGCCAAGCTGAAGAAGCGCCGCGACCGCCTAGGCGCACTAGAGCAGGAGCTGGAGGCGAGGAAGGTCGAGCTGGACGCCAAGGCGCGGGTTCTTGCTGAAGATCGCGTGGCCTTCATGGATATGGAGGTGAAGGCTCGCGTCCTGCTGAGGGAGCTTTACGACAGCGGCCTCGAGAGCCCACTGGCCGGCGCAGAGGACGGCCCTGCCAAGCTGCTTCCCTTCCTGATCCGTGCTCTTGAAGATGTCTCCATTGGTCTTGGCCCCACGGCTGAGGCCGAGGCGCGGGTCTTGTCTTCTGCGGCATTGACGCGGATCCTCACCCACATCTATCTTCGCGATCCTCAAGTCGACATGGACAGCCGGCTAGAGCCGGTAAGTGGCTAGCATGCAGCTGTCGTTGCCGAGGCTGTGAAGGGTCGCGCGGAGGCTCTGTTGGGGAAGTTCCGGGCCTTCAGCACCAAGCCGAAGCGAGGCGCTGCCGGCCCTGCTACTTCACGAGGCGAGCCCACTCTGCGCTGCTCCACCGCCGACAAGTGACTCTACTGCGGCTCCTGTCCTGCTTTTAATTCCTGCACATGTATCATGCCTCGGGGAGGCGTTTAAACTTGCGTTTGGTACTGCGATAATAGTGTGGACTGTAATATTTGCTTTTGAATTCCTTGAAATTTGTGCTTCCTACTTGCTTATGTTCTACGCCGACAGAGCTCGGCCCCACGCATACCTCAGCCGCCGTTAGCCCCGACCGGAAACCAGGACGGGGCCAAGGGGTGAGGGGCTACGTGACAAGTTAGGCTCCTGAGTCGCGATGCTCAGGAGTCCCCCTTGGCGCACGAACAACAAGTAGGGAGGTAAGGCGCGGGCGGATCCACCGTTCTACGTCTGCAGAGCCCGGCCCCGCGCATACCCCAACCGCCGTTAGCCTTTCGGAACAAAGGGGTGAGGGGCTACGTGACCAGTTAGGCTCCTGAGTCGCGATGCTCAGGAGTCCCCCTTGACGCTCAAATGGCATGCGTACCTTGGCTCCGCTCGGGGAGTGGCGTGCGACGAACCATGCCCGAGGGGCCTGGCTGGGTGGCGTGCATCTGGGCGTGACCCAGGCACAGCCCTCGTGCCCAGCCCCCTCGCGCGGCACTTCCGAGAGGAGGCATTGCGACGAGGCCAGACACTGAGCTCTGGGCTCCCTGAGGTTGACGCGACCCGGAGGCCACCCTCAGTTGTTTATCACCAGCGCGGAGCATAGCGCTTCCGCATGCGTACGGGCATAGCCGCTCCTCAGTAGTGTCGTCAGCCAGCGCGGAGCATGGTGCTTCCACTGGATCGTGGGAGGGGGCTCCCCTCTGGGAGGAGCCCCCGGGGCGTATACAGCCCCACCCTGACATGTGGCTGGCACGGTAGGGCTAGACGAGGTGTATATGGGCACTCGTGAGCCAGCGTGGGACTCACGAGGCCCTACCTCAAGGCGGGTTGCGCCTGGCTCTGGGCCTTATCTTCGAGTGTGTTCCTGCAAAAGTGGCTAGATGCCGGTGCTCTACGTCTTCGGGTCCCGGCTCTCGGGTTGGTTTCTACCGTCGCTGGCAAGCCAGGTCGTGATGCCATGGACAAGACCAGAGGGTGAGGGCCGGAGAGCCGGTAGGAGCCCTGAGTCACGATTCTCAGGCACCCCCCTTTAACGCGCAAGCTGGATTAGGTGACACAACTCTACGTCCTCGGGTCCCGGCTCTCGGGCTGGTCTCTACCGTCGCTGGTAAGCCAGGTAGCGATGCCATGGACAAGACCAGAGGGTGAGGGCCGGAGAGCCGGTAGGAGCCCTGAGTCGCGATGCTCAAGCACCCCCCTTTAACGCGCAAGCTGGATTAGGTGACACAACTCTACGTCCTCGGGTCCCGGCTCTCGGGCTGGTCTCTACCGTCGATCGCAAGCCAGGTTGCGATGCCATGGACAAGACCAGAGGGTGAGGGCCGGAGAGCCGGTAGGAGCCCTGAGTCGTGATGCTCAGGCACCCCCCCCTTTAACGCGCAAGCTGGGTCGGAGGCAACAACTCTACGTCTTTGGGTCCCGGCTCTCGGGCTGGTCTCTACCGTCGCTGGCAAGCCAGGTCGCGATGCCATGGACAAGACCAGAGGGTGAGGGCTGAGAGCCGGTTGGAGCCCGAGTCGCGATGCTCAGGCACCCCCCCTTTAACGCGCAAGCTGGATTGGATGATGAAACTCTACGTCCTCGGGTCCCGGCTCTCGGGCTGGTCTCAGCCGTCGCTGGCAAGCCAGGTCGCGATGCCATGGACAAGACCAGAGGGTGAGGGTCGGAGAGCCGGTAGGAGCCCTGAGTCGCGATGCTCAGGCACCCCCCCTTTAACGTGCAAGATTTCGCCACCCAGAAGAAGGCACCAAATAACGAGCATGGTGGAACGAGAGCATAATCCTAAGGAAAACGCATGAAATATACATGCCGCTAGGACTGGCCCGAGCGGCTTGGGGGTGATGCAGCCCGAGGGGCGCCCCCAACAGGATAAGCTAAAGACATGAAATAAAAGGGATACATGCCGCAGGGACGGACCCACGCGGCCTGGGAATAATGCGGCCCTGAAGGCGCTCCCAGCCGGAAATTAAACTTAATTATGTCACCTGGTGATGTTGGGGATGAAGGGTTGTTGGTGTAGCAGACTCGGTGGGCTGCGGGGCCGATCCTCACGAGCCCCAGGCCGGGGGCCTCGGAAGGCTCGGGCGCCGGGCGGCTCCTCATGGGCCGTCTCCATCTCCGCCAGGCTGCGGCGTGCGACCTCTTGAGCCTCCAGATGGTCCTCATGAGGCGCCAGCGCAGCAGCCCGCGTTGGCAGGCCATAAGGCATGCGTGCGTAGCTGTGGGCGGACCCTGCAATGCCCCACTCACGAGGGCCAGGCGCTCTTGAGATCTTGGCTCGGTTGAGCCCTGAATGCGTCGATGCAGACGCACAACCCACCATCCTCGCCTGGATGGGGGCCACAGCGGGTAGGCGGCGGCTGCCCCTCATGGCCCTTGACTCTTGTAACTCTGAATGGCCTTGCCGATGAACTCTCGGGGTTCTGTCCTCCTGGTCTTGCTCACCTTGCAGAAGCGTGCTTGAAACACGCCTCACGTGGTGCCCGGCGCCTCCCTCGAGACCTTGGCGAGGTCGGTGGCCCTCGGGAGAGCCCCAGCCCTGCTCGGGAGGCGCCCGCGCGCTTTCTATGCGATGGAAGGAGGCTCCTGGCCCGCCTGGGCCCGAGAGGCCTGTCTCTTGAAGAGCCGAGCAGGTCGATGTCTTCTTCTTCTTGGGTGCTTCCTCGGGGCGTCCTGCTGCTGTGTCTGCAGGTCTTCCAAATGATGCGGCTGGCTCGTTCAAGGAGCACACTGCATCTCTCTCTTCACAGGGCACCGTGATGACCCCGCCGCTTCCTGGCATCTTGAGGATGTTGTAGCCATGGTGGGTCACGACCATGAACTTGGCCAACGCTGGGTACCCTAGGATGGCGTTGTACGGCAGGCGAATGTGGGCGACGTCGAAGTTGATGAGATCGGTGTGGTAGTTGTCGCGGGCCCCGAAGGTGACAGGAAGGCGGACCTGCCCGATCGGGACCGTGGAGCCATCGGTGACTCCGGAGAAGGGCTTGGTTGGCTGAAGCTGGCTGTAGGGCACTTGAAGATTGTTGAAAGTCTCCACGGACAGGACGTTGAGCCCTGCTCCGCCGTCGATGAGGGTCTTGGTGACCAGCACATTGCTGATGATTGGGGAGCAAAGCATTGGGAGAACCCCGGTTGTGGCTGCGCACTTGAGCTGATCCGCTGAGCTGAACGTGATGGCGCACGCCGACCACCTGAGAGGGCGCGTGGACTCGAGCTTGGGGAGGACTGCATTCACTTCATGGGCGAACTGCTTGAGGATGCGGTGGGAGGCTGGGGCTTGGGCTCCGCCCAGGATGCAGGCGATCGTGCGCGCTTCCTGGAATCCCCCAGCCCCCTCGTCCTGATGATGGTCTTCGATTCTCCTTGGTGGCGGCGGCAGCGGAGGGAGGCCTGCGTTCCCTTGCGGACGATCCTCACGAGGCTGATCCCTCCAGCCCCCTCGCGAGGTGGGTCTTGCCAGTGGTCCTCGCGAGGTTGGTCGCGCCACCCTTGGCGCGGGCCGTGGTCTTCCCAGCGTCCTGCATTTCTTCTTCCTCCTCGGCCGTAGCCCCGGTCGCTGCGCTCAGGGCGTCTGCCGACCCTTCCTTCGCGCACGGCCCGGAGCTCTTGACATTCATTGGTGTTGTGGGTGTGGAGGTCGTGGTACACGCAGTACCGGCTGCCCTTGGAAGACTCGGGCTGATCTCTGCCCCGCTTGGTGTCTGGTTCAGCCACGAGTACGGCAGCCCCCTTGCGCTTTACATCCTTGGCCTTGGACTTCTTCTCTTCGGGATCCGCGGTGGGCAGCTCGAGGAGGGAGAGGCGCCCCTCCTCAGCCCTGGCGCACTTGGTCGCCAAGTTGAACAACTCCAGGGAGGTGCACAGATCTTCATGCATCGCCAGCTCCGCCTTCATCTTGACGTCGCGCACGCCGTCAGAGAAAGCAGAGATGATGACCTCCTCCGTTACCCTGGGGATCTTGAGGCGTGTGTTGTTGAAGCGCTAGATGTACTTTTGCAGGGTTTTCCCTGGCTGCTGCTTGATTCGGCGCATGTCGCTCACGGCGGGTGGCCGGTCGCGAGTACCTTGGAAGTTGGCGATGAAGCGGGTGCGCATCTCGGCCCAGGAAGAGATCGTGCCTGGGGCCAGATTCAGGAGCCAAGTGCGGGCTCCGTCCTTGAGCGCCATGGGAAACCAGTTCGCCATGACCTTTTCATCTCTGTTGGCAGCCTCGATGCCCAGCTCGTAGAGCTGGAGGAACTCCGTAGGGTCTGCCGTGCCGTCGTAGCGTGGGGGCAGGTCTGGCTTGAACTTGGTGGGCCACGCGACGCCGCGCAGCTCAGTGGTGAAGGCGCGGCAGCCCTCCGCGGCCGCGGGGGGGCTCGGACGGCAGAGAGCTTGGTCTTGCAGGCCTCCCTGCACCGCGGCTGGGGGCAGCGCAGGGTCTTGACGTGCTGGAGCGGGGAGCGCTCGGGCATCTTCTTGTGGGCAAGGAACTTCTTGGCAGCTCTGCTCTTGCCGCGCCAGCGCCTCGCGGAGCGGGTTCCGCCCAGGGGCCGCACGCCTTGGGGCCAGGGCGCCGTCTTGAGGAGGAGGCGGCTGAGGCGCCCCGGGAGCTTCATCACCCGCGCAGGGCAGGGTGCGGTGCAGCGAAACGGACGGCGCGGGGTCGCCTCCGCAGCGCGAGCAAGCTCGGCGGCGCGTCGAGCCATTCTTCGTGGGCGTCGTCGGCAGGCGGTAGAACAGGAGCTCGTTGGCGCGATGAGTGCAGCTTCGGGCCTCCATGGCAGCGCGAAGCGCGCGACGAAGAACCAGCGGGGGTGAGCGAAGGCGTGGCGGTGCGGCCGTCCCGCCTCATGGACGGGTGCTGGGACGATGCTTGCTGCTCGTTCCCCGCCGGGCCGGTGGCGGCGTTGACAGCCGGTGACGGGGAACGACGAGGACGTCCACCGACGGGGGCCGTCTGGGCGACGTGGGAACTGAGGGTGGCTCGGCGGTCGGCGCGAGCCCGACGAGCGTCAGACATGGTGGCAGTGGTCGAGGAAGAACGAGGCGACGAAAGGCAGATTCCGGCGCACCCCTACCTGGCGCGCCAAATGTCGGATCACGGGTTCCGGCAGACCCTTAAGGTACGAACTCTGGGGTGCGCGCAGAGATCCAACCCTCCACCGTCTCGTACCTCGCCGAATCGCAGGGACCTAAACTACTAACAGGAACAACACAAGAGACGCAAGATTTATACTAGTTCGGGCCATCGTTGTGGTGTAATACCCTACTCTAGTTTGTGGTGTGTGGATTGCCTCTGGGGCTGATGAAGAACAGTACAGGGAAGAACAGCCTCGCGAGGGTCTGTTCTTGGTGGGTATGATGAACTGCTACGTGGTATCCCGTTGCTCTAGCCTGAGGAGCGGGTTTCTCTCTTTCTCTCTCTCTGGATTCCGAATGCTCGATCCGATCATCCTTCGTTTTTCCTCGTCTGAGTGTGGCTACTCCTATTTATAGGCGAAGGCCCTCGGCCTCTTCCCAAATATTGAGCGGGAAGGGCGCCAACAATTGGCCATTTTGAAGGGGAACAACGGTTACACTTATCCTGACTAAAGTTGGTCCTCGCTTTGCCAAAGGCTCGGTGATGACGCTGCTTGGGCTCCACGATGATCGCATTCCAGCCGTTGGGGCTGGTCTTGGTCTTGTTGCACCGAAACGGATGCCTTTGCTTGATGCCCTTGCCTGCGCTTGCCCCCTTTGCACCAAAGAGGAAAGGAGGACGCTGCGCGGGCTGGCGCCCGTCTGGTGCCCTTGGTCGTCATGGCTAACGTCACAGGCACCTCGCGAGGTACCCCGCCTTGAGTTCTCCGCCTCCTCATGAGCCAGCCTGACGAGGCCGCGCCTGAGGAAGCTCTTGGTCGCCCGCCCCGCGAGGCTTGGCCCCTCGCGAGGGTCTTGAGCTTGCGTAGATGGAGATGGGCCGTCCTGGGCCTCCTTTGAGCCATGCCGCAGGCCGCAGGCAGGCAAGTCTGGGGACCCCCGTTCCCAGAACGCCGACCATTTGTGCATATATTAAGATTTGCTTTGGACTGCAAATGCACAAGAAATTAGGCTCATGGGTTACTCTTCCATGTCACATACATCTTGGTGGAGCGCTCAAAAATATAAATATTGAATACATGCACTCATCACCAAGCAAAGTGAATGATCACATAGGATAGATAAGATAATATCATCAAACATGCATAAGTGTAGCTTATGATTAAACACATGATCATCAATGTCTCACAAGAATAGCATAGTATCTCAAGCAATCAAAAGCAAACAAGTTTAAAAGACCACCAAATCAAGAGAGAACAAAAGCAACACACTCTCTCTCGAAGCCTATGATCTGTACATTCTTATCCCCCTTTGGCAACAAGTTACCAAAAAGTTCCTAGAAAATGCATAGTCCTAGATCGACTCTCAGGCTTGATCTTCAGGTGGTGGTGTCCGGATGGCGCCGAGGACGAAAGCTTCAGTTGAAGTAGATGGAGCTGGAGCTGGTTGGGCTGGAGCTGTAGCTGGAGCTGAGGAGGTGGCTCTGGTGTCTAGAGTTGGCATTGCAGCTGACCTCTGACCTCTTGGCACTCTGGCAAACGCATCAGTCGTTGTTTTGCCCTTCCTCTCCTGCATGTCATCCTGTAGTTGCTCTACTGCTGACTGAATCTTAGTTACTTTCACATATAAGTCATAGAACTTTTGTTCCATGATTCTTTCCAAGCTCTCCTGATTTTGAGTGAGGGTGGCCAATCCCTTCTCAATCCTCAGCGTTGATACTATTAAGTAACCAAGCTGCTCCTGCTTGTTCTTCAAGAAATACTCAGATGCCTCCTCTTGAGTTGGCATCCTGGCAGCCTTCTCCTTCCTTGCGTTCTCCTTCTTCTCTTGAGCTTGAACTGACGATGGATCATTCTCATTCATGACAACCTTATTGTCCTCAAAGTCTGGATAAAGTGAAAAATGTTCCTTATCCAATAGATATTTGCTGTGCCCATCTTTGAGTTAATCAACTCCACGGATCGAGGGCATATCCACAACTCCTCTTCTGGTCTGCTGCAGTCCTCTTAATGGTTTCTACCATAAGGCTCATGACTTTGAATTTCTGTGGCACATCAAACAGATGCAACATGTTGATTGCATGCCCTCTAATCATGTTGTGGTCACCAGACTTAGGCAATAGAGTTTGCCTTAAGATGCAGTTGATAGTTGGCAGCCCTGACAGAAGGAAGTGGACTGATCCAAACTTAAATGTCTCAATGGCTGTGCCTGGGATCTCCTTGTACATGTGTGCCATGGAATTGTGGTCCATTTTCTTCTTGGCATATACATCCAGGTCATCTTCATTCTCCTCTGGGGCATTTATCAACTTTGCCCACTCCTCAACAGTTTACTGGTACCTTGTACCTTCAGACATCCACACTATCCTGCCATCTGGATAAAAGTGTGCTGTGGAGTAGAACTGCATGATAAGTTCATCGTTCCAGTTGGTGAGCTTTTGCCCAACAAAGTCTGCAACTCCAACAGCAACAAAACTGTCTTGCACTCCAGGATAGTGCTCTACATTGTCCTTCATGTAGGCCCAGTCGACCCACCTCATATCACAAACGATAGGTTTCTTATCCAGCAGAATGGTCTCATAGAAGTCTTGCTGTTCCTTGGTGTGGAACCTGTAATCCACAGCAGTTCTTCTCCTTGTGGCATATGGATCTGTCATCCTCCATAGCCTCAACCCATGATCTCTTCTGATCTTCATGTCCTCAGCCACAGGATGGGCATCATTGTGGTCTGGTATCTTGGGCTTGAGCTTCCTCAGAACTTTTCCTTCT
This sequence comes from Aegilops longissima, assembly GCA_021605205.1. Lineage (NCBI taxonomy): Eukaryota > Viridiplantae > Streptophyta > Magnoliopsida > Poales > Poaceae > Aegilops > Aegilops longissima. The sequence goes on along the minus strand of CM038678.1, from coordinate 544,502,678 downwards.
TCATCTTCCTCATCAAGATCCTCGAGCACTTTGGGCCTTGTTCTTCTCAGCAGCTGGAATACTCCTGGTATTCCTCTTTGGTGCAGACTTGGCCTTGGGGGCAGCTTTGGGTGCTTCCTTGGGCTTAGATGTGGCAGCCCCTGATCTTATAGCATCACCCATAAGCTTTGGTGCCTTGGGTGCTGGTGCAGCAATCTCTTCTTCCTCTTCCATCATGGAAGGCTTCCCAATAACTCTGACTGTGGTCTTCTTAACCCTTTCTTTTCTCTTCTTTCCTTCTGCAGCAACTGGCTCTTTGGGATCAGGCTTTTCAGGAACTTGAGTTGATGATCTGACCTTTGGCATAGGTGTCCTCTTGGCAGGAACCTTCCTATTGAGTCCAGGCTTTGTGCTATGTGCAGAGCCATACTCCTTTTTGAGCACTGCCTTCTTGGAGGTTGCCTCACCCTCTTCTGCCCTATAATCCTCATCTTCAGAATCTGAGGTTTTCTTCTTCCTTTGTCTGGTGTTAGCTTTAGGCAAATTGCTTGGGGTGCTCCTACTGCCTTCATCTGAAGTGCTGGAGGGACTAGTGCCCTCACTCATGTTCACCTGCTCTTCCGACTGTTCGATTTGTCACTCAGTCTCGACATGCTGCAATCAACGACTCGACCTGTGAAGAGTTATAGATGAGGTAGAGTGGATGAGCATCACAAAATGTAGAGATTTTTGCAAAAGAATGACTCAAAAATTCAGTTATAATTTTCCACAGAAAGCATTTCGGATCAACCGATTTTCAAACTCGATGATACCGAAGCTGTTTTGGAACCTAAACTGATGAACTCGGTTGGACCAAGTCACAGTTCGGTGGCACCGAGATAGCTTGGGTTTCACAAAGTCCTAAAATCGGTCTCACCGATTAGCAATTCTCGGTCAGACCGAGTCTCACTAGTGCAATGGCATAAGCCAAATTGGTGGGACCGAGTTTTTCAACTCGGTGGGTCCAAGATGGTTTCGGCGGAAACCTAACCCTAATTTTCGAATCAAAACTATTCTAAGGATTGCATTGACTGGATAGGAGTGTTTCAATCGTGGCTAGAATCAATAAGAACACAATGTGCTGAGAATCAGACGGGGAAAGCACAATGATCGTGTCCATACCCTAGTTCGGCGGAGACTCGCTACGGCGGCAACGGCGGGGTTGAATTCCGTTGACGGCGACGGAATCCAGCGATAGGAGGCGGCTGGCGACGAGGAGACGATCCGGACACCACAGAGGCAGAGCGAGCTATTGCGCGGGCGAAGAGGTTCGGAGAAATTTCCAAATTTTTGCCCGTGACTATATATAGCCCGACCCTGTCGGTGTGACCGAGTGGAACAACTCGGTTGCACCGAGATGCAAATTTATGTACAGCTATTGCAACTCGGTGTGACCGAAAAGTTCAAATCGGTTGCACCGAGATTGAAAACTTAGATCGACTTAGTGATCTCGGTAAGGCCGAAATGGAGGAATCGGTCAGACCGAGAATCACAAAGAAGTTTTGGAAGTTTAAGCCTATGACGAATCAGGGACTCCGAGTGCTCCTCACACAGAGTGGTTCGAATCTGACTTGATCAAATTTTGTGATGTAGCATGAATAGAGTTTGAGACGAGAAAAGCATAGATAGCTAGAGAAGGTTCTTAGGCATTCTTGTCGATCCACTTGGCAAAAAGAAAAGAACCAAACAATCAAAACAACAAGTGGATGTCCTCGAATGAGTAAAATATGCAACAACATGCTCACACAATAAGATGACAAATGAAATATGTGGAAAAAGCATGCACAACCAATTCTAGTATCTATCAAACAATTGGCAATGACTAGGTCATCTATATATGAGTATATTGATTTAGGAGTCAAATGATAGACATTTGATCATAGGTCATACTCATCGTTTAAGCTCAAGTGGGGTTACTACTTTTACATAATGCATTAATGTGTTCACACCATTAGAGTTGCTTTGACTCAGTTCTCAGAGTTAAGCTCCCCCTAGATGTGAGATCCCCCCTTAGAGGGATGAACTAACCTTGGGTTTTGTCAACGATGACTTCATGTAGGTGTTGAAGATGTGGATGCTCAATGTTGATGTAGATCATTCGGAGCAATCCTTTGGAGTGATTTGCACCTTCAACTTACCTACATGGGTTAGTCCCACAAGGAACAAACAAGAATATCCATAGACATAGAGTGATGCACACACAAAATGATGTCCATGAAAACATTAGGTTACCTTGTCCCTTGCCTTACCAACATGAGGGTTTGTGACTCCTTGAACTAATGCAAGTTGTGGAAGTTGATTGCACTTGTTCTTGCCATAATGATATGACTGAAGAATGTTGGCGGAGTCACCCTCAAGAACTCTCTAGTTCTTCTTCTTCGGGATCCACATCATCTTGATGGGAATCCTTGGAGTTGTAGTTGTACTTGATGAGGTAGAACTTGATGTAGTCTTGGGAATCCACTTGACCGAGACCTTAGGTGCTTCTTCAAATGCATCAATCTCTTCTTGAAGCTTGTCCTTGCCTTTGTTCTTGTGGTCTAGTGGTGGAAGATCATCTTGTGCTTGTGTTCCCTTGAAGGAAGTAGGATCATACTTCTCTTGTTGAGGAACAAACTTCGTCTTGGGGTATTGATCTTCTTCCCACTCAACTCCATTGGCATTGAACTTTCGTTCAAAACCAAAACCTTGATTCTTCCGGTGCCATCCTTGCTTGCGTACAATTTCCTCAAATTGCTTACTCCCGGCAAGACTCTTGTATACACCTTTCTCTATAATTCCCTTCAATAAACTGTTTTCTTGCTCAAGTGTAACTTGGCAAAGAGGATCATTAGTGGAATCAAGAGAACTACTAGAAGCAACAATATTGGATTTGACATTATTATTATTGTTACTACTAGAGGAAGAATCTTTCTTGTTCTTGTTACTAGACTTGACTTGAGGCATGTAAGTAGATAAGAGTAAATGCTTGGCAATGTAAGAAGAACTTTTCTTACGGAGATCATCATTGATTGCTTTTAAGAACTCATGCTCTTGCTCAAGATTGAGCTTTTCAAAGCGTAACTTCTCATGAGCCCTTAAAAGTTCTCGATGATCTTCGAAGATAGTTTTATGAGCTAACTTAAGAGTGTTTAGTTATTTAGTTAGATGCTCAATCTTCTCCTTATCATTGTCATTCGTTTCATCTTGATTAGCATGATTAATTGACGTTTCATCATAGTATTCATCACTAGAGTTGTCAACAAGTAAATCATCATCACCTAGCAAGTCATCTTCATCACTATTGAAATCAACATACTCAGGATGTGTTACCTTAGGACCTTTGGCCATGAAGCATCTTCCAATTCCTTCATTTGGTGATTCAAATATGTCGTAGGAGTTGGTTGACACAAGTGCTAGACCGGCAACACCTTCATCTTGAGTATATTTGGAGTCGGAGTGATAGCTTCTCTCGGAGTGATGGTCGGAGTCGGAGCCGGATACCCATTTACCAACATGAGCTTGATGTCTTCGTTTTGTGTAGCTCTTTGATGAATTGTCCTTCCTTTCCGAATCCTTGCTTCTCCGTGAGGATCTTCGTTCATAACGATCATCTCTACTCCTCCTCTCTCTTGGTGGTGATTCTTCTCTTTTGCTTCTTCTTCTTGGAGAATCTTCTCTTCTTTTGTAGGGTGTCGTACACTCATTGGAATAGTGTCCGGGTCTCCCACAATTGTAGCAATTGCGCTCTCGACTAGAAGATCTTTTGTCATGGTAAGACCTTGACTTGGAGCTTCTTTCTTTGCTTCTACTCTTGTAGAATTTGTTGAAGTTCTTCACCATTAAGCTCAATTCTTCATTGAAGGTTTGTTTCTCACTTGATGATGTGGGGGCTTCACTTGAGGCTTTGTAAGCACCACTTGACTTGTTGTGAAGTTCCTCCTTATCCTTAAGTGACATCTCATGAGCAACAATTCTTCCAGTGACTTCCGTTGGCTTGAGATCTTTGTAGTTTGGCATCATTTGGATCAATGTGTACACGGTATCATACTTTCCATCCAATGCTCTTAGGATCTTCTTGATCATGAATTTGTCGGTCATCTCTTAACTCCCTAAGCCGGCAATCTCATTTGTGATAAGTGCAAGCCTAGAGTACATTTCAGCGACACCTTCACCATCCTTCATTTTGAACTTGTCAAGCTGACTTTGGAGCACATCCAACTTGCATTCCTTGACGGATTCGGTACCTTCATGCATATCAATCAAAGTATCCCAAATTTCCTTTGCATTCTCAAGATGGCTGATTTTGTTGAATTCTTCGGGGCACAGTCCGTTGAATATGATATCACAAGCTTGAGCTTTGTATTGCAGCATCTTCTATTCTTCCGCATTCGCTTCACGCTTTGGCTCTCTCCCATCAAATAATTCACCTTGCAAGCCAATACAAATAATTTCCCAAACGGCGGGGTTATGTCCGAGAATATGCATTTTCATCTTATGCTTCCAACTAGCAAAATTAGTACCATCAAAGTAAGGACCTCTACGGTGATAATTTCCCTCTCTAGACGCCATACTCTCCTAGGTTGTGAAACCAAGGCTATGACCACAAAAACCTATGGAAATCAAAGCAAATGGAGAACAAAGCTCTGATACCACTTGTAGGACCTTGAAGTATGTCTAGAGGGGGGGGGTGATTAGACTACTTGACCAATTAAAAACTTAACCTTTTCCCAGTTTTAGAGTTTGGCAGATTTTAGCTATCTTAGGACAAGTCAAACAATCATCACACAATTCAAGCAAGCATGCAAAGAGTATATTGGCAGCGGAGATTAAAGCACGCAACCTGCAAGAAAGTAAGGGGAAGGGTTTGGAGGATTCAAACGCAATTGGAGACACGGATGTTTTTGGCGTGGTTCCGATAGGTGGTGCTATCGTACCTCCACGTTGATGGAGACTTCAACCCACAAAGGGTAACGGTTGCGCGAGTCCACGGAGGGCCCCGCCCACGAAGGGTCCACGAAGTAGCAACCTTGTCTATCCCACCATGGCCGTCGCCCACGAAGGACTTGCCTCACTAGCGGTAGATCTTCACGAATTAGGCGATCTCCTTGCCCTTAAAAACTCCTTGGTTCAACTCTACAATCTTGTCGGAGGCTCCCAAGTGACACCTAGCCAATCTAGGAGACACCACTCTCCAAGAAGTAACAAATGGTGTGTTGATGATGAACTCCTTGCTCTTGTGCTTCAAATGATAGTCTCCCCAAAACTCAACTCTCTCTCTCATAGGATTTGGATCTGGTTGAAAGAATATTTGAGTGGAAAGCAACTTGGGGAAGGCTAGAGATCAAGATTCATATGGTAGGAATGTAATATCTTGGCCTCAACACATGAGTAGGTGGTTCTCTCTCAGAAATGGTAAGTTGGAAGTGTAGGCTTGTTCTGATGGCTCTCTCCACGAATGAAGAGGAGGTGGAGGGGTATATATAGCCTCCACACAAAATCTAACCGTTACACACAATTTACCAATCTCGGTGGGACCGAATCAACAAACTCGGTCAGACCGATTTAGCAAACCTAGTGACCGTTAGGATTTTCGGTGGGACTGACATGCAACTCGGTAAGACCGATGTGGTTAGGGTTAGGGCATAACGTAATCTCGGTGAGACCGATTACACAAACTCGATGAGACCGATTTTCATAATTAGCTAACCAGAGAGTTGGTCGGGTAAACTTGGTGGGACCGATTCGCTCTTTCGGTGAGACCGAAAAGTTACGAAAAGGAAACAGAGAGATTACAATCCCATCTCGGTGAGACCGAGATCCCTATTGGTAGAACCGATTTGCCTAGGGTTTGTGGCAGTGGCTATGACATTAGAACTCGGTGGCGCCGGATAGAAAGAATCGATGTGACCGATTTTGGCTTTATGTTTAGGTCATATGAGGATGTGAGAAAGTAGCTGAGGGTTTTGGAGCATATCACTAAGCACATGAAGCAAGAGGCTCATTAAGCAACACCTCATCCCTCCTTGATAGTATTGGCTTTTCCTATAGACTCAATGTGATCTTGGATCACTAAAATATAAAATGAAGAGTCTTGAGCTTTTGAGATTGAGCCAATCCTTTGTTCATTAGCATTTTGAGGGATCCACTTTCATCATCCATGCCATGCCATTCATTGAGCTTTCCTGAAATAATATTCTTGGAATAGCATTAGCTCAATGAGCTATATGTTGTTATGAATTACCAAAACCACCTAGGGATAGTTGCACTTTCAGTTTCTCTTTATTATGACTAACTTTATATATAGCATAAAAATATACAAATTCAGAGTGCGGAATAAATATCATTGTGGGCACCATGCAATGCAAGCGTTCATACTCCTCCATATAACTTTGTAATGTTGTATATATGTAGAAACTCTAAAATATATTTTTGGCCAGACTTTATTCAAAAGGAATGTTGTATGCGAAATAAACATGAAGAGAGGGCTATTTAGATCAATGGGGTACGTGATGTAACATGTGTGAATGTGTAGTTGATGCATTTGGCAGGGCCTAGAGGGCTATTTAGATCAGCAGGTGCCTCGTCGATTAGGAAGATAATGTGCGTACAGGAGACACATAGGCAGGTCTATGTATACAAAAAGGGTCGATGGGGATTGTGCGTGTGTATGCTTGCGAGAGGAAGAGTGCTTGTGATAAAGGTTAGTGAAAACAGTCGTAAATGATTACGAGAGGGAGGGAGGGTTATATCGAGAGCATGTGTGCAAGAAAGACACCTCGGGAGAGAGTGTGTGAGCATGTGTGAGAGACCACCAATGGAGAGTGAAACTACACGTACAAGACTGCTGTACATATTGATTAAAGATATAAATTGTATCCAAATATTAGGTTGGGATCATGATATTTGCAATTCGCGTAAGGAACGGTCATTGATCCATCAGACATCTAGATTCTATCGAATTTGAGCATGTCTATGTTATTATTCGAAACAATTGATCCACATAGTTAGTATTTTGAACTCCAGACAATGCATCGCTTCAGCAATCGAATATAAACGTGAGTATAGTTCATGTTGTGTGTGTAAACAACATTATACATACGAAAGTTACACAATGAACATTATAAATAGCTACCTATGAACTAGCATACATTTGGATTCAACTTAAGGTGGTTTAAAAAAATTGAATTCAACATGAAGTCCATTCAATTATTTGAATTTGATATCATGGCATTTGTAAATCATACCAAAATTATGGGGGCACCAATCTTTGCTCTGATTTTGTACATAATAGCATATGTAGTCGTGTACAAAATAGATTCAAATTTAGCTCCTCCATTCCAAAATAATCGTAGTTATAAGATTTTCAAGTGTCAAAATTTCAAAAAGAAGCGGACAATTTAATGAGGTTTTCAAACATACAAGCTCAAATTTAACGTTGTCTATTTAGGTCAATCCTCAAAGTTCAAGAGTACTCTAAACGTGAATGCTTGTGTTTCAAAATTTTGAACGAAGCGCAAAAGAGCCTCTACTACTTGAAACCGCGTGAGACCAATGTTTGGTAGTACAAGGAAATTACTTTTCTAATAACTCCGACCAGTGAAACCTACCGCCCGACGTCCAAAGGTCTAAACCGGGTAGGTTTGTAGCTTCATCTAGACGCCACACAACCGCCTCTGAAAACATTCATACACAATGGCCACCTAAGCACACATGCTGCGGCCAAATCGCTCCGCCCACTATTTGGGACACCTGGATTACCATCCTACCCCGACCATGATAAGTCCAAAATTTAAGAGGGGGCAAAGCTTGTACTTTCCCAAATTTCAAACAAGCGTGTACCATCTTCTGTTCAAAAAGACAAAAACAAGCGCGTCCTGCATCAAACATGGTTCTCCCCCCCCCCCCCCACCCGCCGATTCCCCATTCAGTACTCCGTGGGCAAAAACTACCTCTCCACCAGCCGTGAAACCCCGGCGTCCTCCGTCCGCCACCCCATTCCACCCATCAACCACCGCCCTCCTCCATCACGCCGGAGTCGATACCCCGACGTCGTCGTCTACCGAAACCTCAGCCGCAACGCCCTCCACGGCTAGTAGTTGAAGCCGAGGCTGAACCGTCTGTACCCGAGCCAGTTCAACCACGTCGTCCTGTGCCTCACTGCTGCCGCTCCAACTTCGCCACCCTCCACCGCACCAGAGCTGTTCCTTCTACGCCATTCTTCGCCGCCTTAGATCTGCTTCCCCTCTGCCGACATACGGCCACTGCAACACAGTCAACAATTTGGCCATGGGTTCGTCCAAGCCTGCACCTCCTCCATAACATCGGTTTCCCCGGCAAAAAGAAGAAGATCGGTGCGACATGTGGAGGCGACCACACCGGCAACCGAAAATGGTACTCCTCTTCCCTTATTCGTGCAAATCTTACGTGTCTGCTTGCACGGTATTCATTCCACAGAAGACACTAGTTGACCGCTTCTTCTTGATACTAGATGTTCCTAGTTACTCGCGATGCACAAGGTTTCTCCTCATATACTATTTCACCTTAGCTATAGGTTCGTCGCCCCCCTGGATTTCAATTCCTAGTCAGTTGATTCCCTATTAACGGAAGCATTCCCCAGCGTAACAGGCGCTAGTCCGCCTATTACGCCAGGGAAGCAGCGCCTCGGTGTTTATCTTAGGGGCGTGTGGGGCCTAGAGCTGCTGGCGCCCGATCTGGACGTCGGTCGGGATTAAAGGGATGGCCTGGGAGCACTGCCAAGCACGGCCGTGGTGTGAGGTCAAGGGAGGGCGGGCGGCGGAGGTAGGGTCAGGCGGTGGTCGTTGGCGGTTCGAGAAAGATCGCCAACAAGGATCAAGCGGGAGGTAGACGAAGGCCATCTGCCCGTTCCTTATAGATCGGACGGTTCATAAAAAAATCGACCGACCTATTTATTTTCAGTCGACTATTATCTTGATAGGACCACATGTGGTGGTGTGCTGGAGGAGTACCTGCATTTCCCAGCCATCCCAGTGCTCGTATATTACAAAATCATACGGAGTAGAATCTAATTTTGTTTGCCATGCAATGTTGTAGAGCTATCATATGTCTCCTGTCATTTATTTTTCAGCCACCTGCTATCTGCTACTTTTACAGTGCACTAGGTCTGCACACACTTCACCCATACTCTCACTATTGTGTTTTTATGCAAGGGTATTTCAGACTCTGCTGCCTTGACAGATGCAGAAAAGAAAAGAGAGAAGTCGCTCCAGCGTGGTACGCGGCTAGTACAGACATGTTTGAGCCTTATAAAGGGTGCAATGTCAGCAGATGGAGACGGTAAACGTAGCTCTGGAGTTGATGACCTCGCTCGCCATGAACCACCATCCCAGGTGCTTCCTTTACTTCGCGGTGTCATATGTGGTTGCATGTTGCATATGGTGTCTATCTTGTATTCGAAAGGCCGAGGTAGGTCTTTAAGATAAGGAAAGATACTTTTTTACATGAACCACCATCCCGGGAGCACCAGAAGACAAATAGCTAGTCAGGGCACTGGCCGAGCCAGTGACAAGCCCAGCACAGACATGCATCACCTGGAAGCCAACTAAAAAGCCACAATGGTGGCAAAGTAGCCCACCTCCCACCAGGCTCTCAGGTCCTAGATGATCATGCTCACCACTCCAGCCGGATGTCTAGCTTGTATTGCTTCCAATTTGGTTAAATTCCATCTGCTTAGCTTACACACTATACCTTTGAATATGACACGCCTTCCTGTTTTTGGTACATACTAGTACATCTGTCTATTAACCATGTTCTTACATAAAACTAATGTTCTTGTGTATCCCTCATCAATCACTTATGATGAGGTAGTCAGGCCAGTGGACTACTGTGATAAAAGATCCTCATTTAAAGAATGCAGCGTCAGCCTCCCCACATGATTCTCAAGAAACAGGAAGGCTAGATGAAGATAGTGAACGTAGCTCTATAGTTGATTACCGCATTTCCCCTACACTAGCATCGCAGGTGCTTGCTCTAACTTGGCAGCATGATATGTGGTTGCATGTTGCATATGGTGTCTAGATTGTAATTCTTCTAATCTGGTTAAATTGCATGTGTTATTCTGCTTAGTTTATACATTATACCTGTTAATGTGACATGCCTTCCTGTTTTTAGTACATAGTACATCTGTCTATTAAGCATGTGCTCATATAAAACTATTGTTTTTTGTATCCCGCATAAATCAATATGACAAGACACCTTCAGTATATGCAGTGTGATATTAGTTGCATCTTTGATATGATTTATAGCGTGCGCTGCTTCTAATTTGTTGAAATGCCATTTATAACGGGACACTTTTAACTTGGCAGAGTCATATTGGTTGCATCTTTCATGTGGTGTCTAGCTTGCATTGCTTCTTATTTGTTGGAATGGTCTCGGCTTAGTTTACACAAACAGTTGTGAACATGCCATGTCGTCCTGTTTTTCGTACATATTCCATCCTGGTATCATGTGTTTGCCTTACATCAAAGTAGTGATTGTCAGTATCATGCATGAATGAGTTCTGAAGTGAGAATTTTATTGCTTTTTCTTGTCAGTTTTACTTGACAATTCAAAATCAATAAAGCGGAAGGAAGTTAGCAAGGCAGCGGATAAAGGTGCTCCTTCCAAACGGAGGGCCTCTACAGTTTGTACTCCTCCATCCCCCCAAGATGATTTCCAAGACAACACATGCATAGACACCCAACGTAGTTGTGTTTATGATGAACACGTCTCCCCTAGTGCACCATCGCCGGTGCTCCCTCTAACTTGGCACTGTTATATGTGGTTGCATGTTATGTGTGATGTCTAGCTTGTATTGCTTCTAATTTTGTTGAATTCCATCTGCTTACTTTACACATTATACTTGAATAAGACACGTGTTCCTGTTTCTAGAACATACAATATCTGTCTATCACACCATGTTCTTACATCAAATTACTATTGTTGTGTAACCTGCAACAATCACTTATCATAAGACACATTTGACTTCGGAGTGTGATATAGGTTACATCTCGCATTCTTTTCTAGCTTGTACTACTAATTTGTTAAATGGCACTTATGACGACACAATTTTAACTTGGTAGAGTTATATTCGTTGCATCTTTCATATGGTGTCTAGCTTTCATTGCTTCTAATTTGTTGAAATGCCTTCTCCTTAGTTTACACATCATAAGCTATGAATATGCAATGCTGTGAATATGCAATGGCACTAATGACGAGAGACCTTTAACTTGATAGTGTGATGTTGTTTGCATCTTGCATATGATTTATTTCTTGTACTGCTTCACATTTGTTCAAACGACATTTATGATGAGACACTGTTAACTTGGCAGAGCGATATTTGTAGCATCTTTCATATGGTGTCTACCTTCATTGCATTGCTTCCAATTTAGTGAAATGTCTTCTGCTTAGTTTACACGCCATAGTTCTGGTTATCTCATGCCGTACTGTTTTTCTTACATATTACATCCTCCTATCATGTGGTTGTCTAACATCAAAGTTCAGTTCGTCTGTATCACGCATCAATTTGTTCTGAAGAACTAAATTGTTATTCGTTTTTCTTGTCGGCTTCTTAACATGGCATAGAGAGAGAGAGGAAGCAAGGCAGAACGATAGGGAAAGGGAAGCGGAAGAATCCTGCTGTTGGATCTCGGGTTCCGGCAAAACCCTCAAGGTTCGAACACTAGGGTGCGCGCGGAGATTTCCTCCCTACCGATCTACGCCCTAGCTCGCTAAGATCTCACGGACGAACTCGAAGAACTCACAACACAAAGACACAAGATCTATACTGGTTCGGGCCACCGTTGTGGTGTAATACCCTACTCCAGTGTGGTGGTGGATGGAATGCCTCTTGGGCTGATGATGAACTGTACAAGGGGAAGAACAGCCTCCTGAGGTTGAGGTGTTCTTGTGCCCTACGACCTTGTGTGGGTGAGGATTCGGTCCGTCCGGTTTTTCCCTCACTGTGGTGGCTAGTTCTACTTACATAGGCCCTGGTCCTCTTCCCAAATATTGAGCGGGAAGGGAGCCAACAACGGCCAATTTGAAAGGGGACAGCTAGTACAGCAAATCCTGACAAAAGTGGTCTTCGCCTGCAAGAAGGCTCTGGTGGTGACGCCGTCTTGGGCTCCATGGTGACGTCCATCCTGCCGTCCTGCTAGTCTTGGTCTTGTTGCACTGATATGGAAACCTTTGCCTGATGCATCGGTACTCTGCGCCTGCGCCTGCCTCCTTAGCACCAAAGAGGAAACAAGGACGCTGCGCGCACTGGCGCCTGCCTGGCGCCCGCCTGGTCTTGTTCGTCATGCCTCACGTCACGAGAGCCTCGCGAGGTTCGCCCTGCCTTGATATCTCTACTCCTCGCCAGGCAGCCTGATGAAGCCGCTCCTGAGGAGGTCTTGGGTCGTCCGCCTCGCGAAGCTTGGCCCCTCGCGAGGGTCTTGGATGCCTTGTCGACGAAGATGGGCCGTACAGGCATGCTATCATAGCCAGGCTATGGGCCGCAGGTAGGCAAGTCTGGGGACCCCCGTTCCCACAACGCCGACAGTAGCCCCGGGCCCAAGGCGCGCTTGGGCTTGGCTCCTAGGCGAAGCCAAGGGTCAAGCAAGGAACACCGCGGGCCGCAAAAGCCTGCGGCCTCGGTCGACGCATGGTGGTTGATTGGACGTGGGCGTCTCTGCTTCCCCATGCTGCCTCGGCAACTGTTCGACTTGACAAGTCCCTGCGACATGCAAGGAAAATCATCATTACCTGTGATCGTGGGAGGCGTCGGTTGGCCTTCTCCTGCTATAAATGGGGAGGGGGGCAAAGCCCCCGTCGCCCATCTCTCCGTGATTCTCCTACTTCCTCCTCCTTGCTCCTCTCCTTAACAGGAATGGCGCCGCCGAAGAAGTTCTCCACAGCAAAGAAGGGCAAGGCCCCTTGGGAGGGGCCCGGCTCCCCGGCGCCCAAGCATGGACGTGGCCGTCCCTGCAAGCACGCCGCGACTCCCGCCGTGGCCCTCGGCTCCCGGGGTGGCGCCGCTGCGTGTGGCAGGAGTCACTCTGGTCGCGGCAGCCCCGTCGATAAAAGGAGACGTGTCGTGGTTGCGCGGCCTCCCCGGCCGCGGTTCCACGCGTCAGAGGTGCTGCCAAGTTCGTTGTCTGGTCAGAGGATCCGGCCGGCAGCTGGCTCCAGCTTCCTCACTTCTTTGCCGATGACCTGCCGGCCTCCGGTCCAGGCGGGCTCTGGCTGCAGACAGACGGTTGCTGCAGCCGGGCTTCTTGGGTCGCGGTCAAGGTCTCCGTCACGGGCAACGTAGCCCTGGCCCACGGTTGGCAGACGTTCGCTCGCGCGCGGCCTCGGCAGGCGGTGCACCCTCCACTTCAAGTTTGACGGTGACGCGACCCTCTATGTGAGGGTGTTTGGGGAAGACGGTCGCCACACTGGATGCTGCCCCGAGGTGAACGACGGCGAGGAGCTGCTCGGCCTTGGCGACGGTCGTGGCGAGGAGGAGGGTGATCCCGCCGGCCGTGCCTCGTCCGGCTACAGTGGCTCCTCTCTCAGCGACAGCTCCAGCAGTGGCGGCTATGACCAGTCGCCGCGCCCACTTCGAAGGTGGTAGCGGGTCATTTCGTCGCCGCACATCCGTGAAGCGCGAGGAGGGGTCCGACTAAGCCCGGGACGTCGCCAAGGGTCTGCCCCCGCGGACTGCTGTAGGGGCGAGCGCCGCTTTTGTTTTGTTCCCCTTTTCCTTCCTGCATCAAAGCAAAACTAGTATGGGCCCGGAGGGGCGTGTATCGAACCATGACTCCTTCACCGTTATGCTATGTTTGTTGCTCTCACGTTGTGTCGTTATTCTGTGCAGAGATAGCTTAGCTTGGCGTGTCTGGGGCAACCTCCCCTTCACGAGGCACTTGTTTCCTCACGCCCGTCTTGACTTAGGGGTCGCTCAGGAACTGCAAAAAATTCGTTAGGAAGCTCGCTAGGAGATTTATCATTCGCCCAAGCCTTGACCCAGCGCTTCATATCACGGTACCCGAGTGGCACAGATTAAGAGAGATGCACCAAATTGTGGGCTCGAACGAGGGCGCCTCGTGAGCAAGCATACGGAAGGCAGAGAGAAGGAAAAAGGCTCGCGAGGGCGCCTACCTATCCCCCTCGCGAGGTGTGCGAGAGAGAGAACACAGGCCAACTAGAGCCAGCAAAAGCGACAAAAAGGTGATAGAACCAAATCAGTGATGGACACCAAAAGCAAACTTTGACTAAAAAAAGGCGAGCCAACTACGGAAAGCAAATGAAAATCCGCGTCCGGCACCTAGTCTAGTCTTCAAGTCTTCTCACCAGCGGAGCTAAGTGCTGCTACTAGGCGTGGGAGGGAGCCAACGAGGCCCGAGTGCGGCACTCCTGAGACTCCGGGGCGTGTACATCCCCACTCATTATTACGTGAGAGTGTCACGGGCGACAATTCTTCACAGGCACCGGGCCTTCTTCACAGGCACTGGGCCTTTCTTCACGGGCACTGGGCCTTGCTTCACAGGCACTGGGCCTTGCTTTATGGGTAGAACTTCCAGAGGTGCTGGATGTTCCAGGCGTTCTGGATGGGTACCCTGTCCTGCATCTCCAGGTGCGTGGCGCCAGGTCTGGAGACGTGGACGACCCTGAACGGGCCCTCCCACATAGGTGAGAGCTTGTGTAGCCCTTCCCTAGAGAGGACCCGCCTCAGGACGAGGTCACCCGTCTCGAGCATCCTGGAGCGGATGTTGTGGTAGTGATATCGCCGCAGCGCCTGCTGGTACCTTGCCGCCCTCAGTGCGGCTTCGCGACGACGTTCGTCCCCCAGCACGAGGTCCATCCCCCACGTGGCGTCCTGCTGCGCTTCAACAAACGCCAGGACCCGTGCGGAGCGATGCTTGACCTCGTGAGGAAGGACCGCCTCGGCCCCGTAGACAACAAAGAACGGGGTCTCGCCCATTGGCTTGGTGGAGGTGGTGCGGATGGACCACAGCACGGACTGGAGCTCGTCGTGCCAGCTCCTGCCACAGGCCTCGAGCTTCTTCTTGAAGGTCCTGGTCTTGAGGCCCCTCAAGACCTCTGCGTTGGCGTGTTCGGTCTGACCATTGCTCCTGGGGTGTGCCACCGAAGCGTAGCAAATCTGCGTTCCAAGGTTAGCGCAGTAAGTTTTGAAGAGGTTACTAGTGAACTGCGAGCTGTTATCTGTGATGATGCGGTTGGGGACCCCAAAACGGCTCACGAGGCCCTTGATGAACTAGACAGCGGAGCCGGCTGGGATGGTGCGCACGTCTTCCACTTCCGCCCACTTGGTGAACTTGTCGATGGCGACGTAGAGGTAGCGGTAGCCCCCAGGCGCTCAAGGGAATGGGCCCAAGATGTCCAGCCCCCAGACCGTGAACGGCCACGTGAGTGGAATGGTCTGGAGGCCCTGAGCCGGCTGATGAATCTGCTTGGCGTGGAACTGGCAGGCTTCATAGGACTTCACCAGCTCAGCTGCGTCGTTGAGCGCAGTGGGCCAGTAGAAACTACTGCGAAATACCTTGCCGACAAGGGTCCGTGATGATAAGTGGTGCCCGTAGTCCCCACCGTGTATGTCAATTAGCAGCTCCTTCCCCTAGTCCCTGGAAATGCACCGCAGAGTAACGTCATTTGGCCGCTTCCTGTACAACTCACCGTCCTGGATGCAGTAAGCCGTGGCTTGCCGGGCCACGCATTCTGCGTCCTTGTCCTTCTCCGGCAGGGCCCCTTGCAACAGATACTCCTTGAATTCCTTGGTCCAGCATTCCTCCTAGGGTTCAAGCGCCAAGAGCAGGCGAGCTCCTGAGGTTGGGCCACATGGTGGGGCTCCCGTGGCAGGCGGTTGCGGGAGCTCCTCCCGAAGCTAAGCTGCGCTTGAAAGTGGTGGTGTCGGCGATGGCTTGAAGTGTCGTTCCTCAAAGACACCGGGCACTTGTGGCTGCCGCTTGGATGCCCTCTTGGCGATGTCGTCAGCTTCCTTGTTGGTGCCCCGGGGCACATCCTGTAACTCCAGGCCCAAGAACTGCTTCTCCATCTTGCGCACCTCCGCGAGGTATGCCTCCATATGCTCATCCCTCGGCTCATATACTTTGTTGGAGAAGTTGACGAGGAGCTGCGAGTCGCCCTTAACGGTAAGGCGCTTCACCCCTAGAGTTGTCGCGGCCTTCAGGCCAGCTATGAGGCCCTCGTATTCCGCGATGTTGTTGGAGACCTTCTCGCCCTGCTGAAAGCAGAGCTGCACGACATAGTAGAGCTTGTCCTGAGTGGGCGAGATGAGTATTGCTCTAGCCCCCCCGCCCTGATGCGCAAAGGCGCCATCGAAATACATGACCCAACTGTCGGGCGCCTCGCTTCCTGGTGAGGTGGACCGGTCTTCGCCTACTTCAAGTGTTGGGGCTTCCGTCCATTCCACCACAAAATCAGCGAGCGCGGCTCCCTTGATGACCCTGGTAGTGCTGAACTCCAACTGGAATGCTTGCAGCTCGATGTGTTGGAAATATGCCCTAGAGGCAATAATAAAAGATTATTATTATATTTCCTTGTTCATGATAATCGTCTGTTGTTCATGCTATAATTGTGTTATCCGGAAATCGTAATACATGTGTGAATACATAGACACCAACATGTCCCTAGTAAGCCTCTAGTTGACTAGCTTGTTGATCAACTGATAGTCATGGTTTCCTGACTATGGACATTGGATGTCGTTGATAACGGGATCACATCATTAGGTGAATGATGTGATGGACAAGACCCAATACTAAGCATAGCACAAGATCGTGTAGTTCGTTTGCTAGAGCTTTTCCAATGTCAAGTATCTTTTCCTTAGACCATGAGATCGTGTAACTCCCGGATACCGTAGGAGTGCCTTGGGTGTACCAAACGTCATAACGTAATCGGGTGACTATAAAGGTATACTACGGTATCTCCAAATTGTCTGTTGGGTTGACACGGATCGAGTTTGGGATTTGTCACTCCGCATGACGGAGAGGTATCTCTGGCCCACTCGGTAATGCATCATCATAATGAGCTCAAAGTGACCAAGTGTTTGGTCACGGGATCATGCATTACGATGCGAGTAAAGTGACTTGCGATAACGAGATTGAACGAGGTATTGGGATACCGACGATCGAATCTCGGGCAAGTAACGCATCGATTGACAAAGGGAATTGTATACGGGTTGCTTGAATCCTCGACATCGTGGTTCATCCGATGAGATCATCGTGGAACATGTGGGAGCCAACATGGGTATCCAGATCCCGCTATTGGTTATTGGCCGGAGAGCTGTCTCGGTCATGTCTGCATGATTCCCGAACCCGTAGGGTCTACACACTTAAGGTTCGGTGACGCTAGGGTTATTAGGAAGACTTGTATGTGATTACCGAATGTTGTTCGGAGTCCCGGATAAGATCCCGGACGTCACGAGGAGTTCCGGAATGGTCCGGAGGTGAAGATTTATATATGGGAAGTTGTCATACGGCCACCGGAAAGTTTCGGGGTCATATCGGTATAGTACCGGGGCCACCGGAGGGGTTCCAGGGGTCCACCGGGAGGGGCCACCTCTCTCGGAGGGCCTCATGGGCGTGTTGGGCAGGAACCAGCCTGGAGGGCTGGGCGATCCCCCTTGGGCCCATGTGCCTAGGGGTTGGGAAACCCAGTGGGGCGCCCTTGCTAGGGGCAAGCCCTCCCTTGGCCGCCGCCCCCCTTCTAGATCTCATCTAGAGGGGGCCGGCCCCCTTCCCCCTTGCCCTATAAATAGAGGGACGAGGGGAGGGCTGCACACAACATCCAAGGCGTAGCCCCTCCCCTCCCCACAACCTCTCCTCCTCCGTTAAGAGCTTGGCGAAGCCCTGCCGGAGTACTGCCTCTCCACCACCACCACGCCGTCGTGCTGCTGCTGGAGCTCTCTTCCTCAACCTCTCCCTCCTCCTTGCTGGATCAAGGCGCGGGAGACGTCTCCGCTCTGTACGTGTGTTAAACGCGGAGGTGCCGTCCGTTCGGCGCTAGGATCTTCGGTGATTTGGATCACGGCGAGTACGACTCCCTCAACCCCGTTCTCTTGAACGCTTCCGCTCGCGATCTACAAGGGTATGTAGATGCACTCCTCCCTCTCGTTGTTATATGAACTCATAGATTGATCTTGGTGAAACCGTAGAAATTTTTATTTTCTGCAACGTTCCCCAACAGTGGCATCATGAGCTAGGTCTATGCGTAGTTCTCTTTGCACAAGTAGAACACAATTTGTTGTGGGCGTAGATGTTGTCAACTTTCTTGCCGCTACTAGTCTTATTTTGCTTCAGCGGTATTGTGGGATGAAGCGGCCCGGACCGACCTTACACGTACGCTTACGTGAGATAGGTTCCACCGACTGACATGCACTAGTTGCATAAGGTGGCTAGCGGGTGTCTGTCTCTCCCACTTTAGTTGGAGCGGATTCGATGAAAAGGGTCCTTATGAAGGGTAAATAGAAGTTGAAAAATCACGTTGTGGCTTATACGCAGGTAAGAAAACGTTCTTGCTAGAACCCTATTGCAACCACGTAAAACATGCAACAACAATTAGAGGACGTCTAACTTGTTTTTGCAGCAATTGCTTTGTGATGTGATATGGCCAAAAGTTGTGATGAATGATGTATATGTGATGTATGAGATCATGTTCTTGTAATAGGAATCACGACTTGCATGTCGATGAGTATGACAACCGGCAGGAGCCATAGGAGTTATCTTAATTATTGTATGACCTGCGTGTCATTGATTCAACGCCATGTAATTACTTTACTTTATTGCTAAACCGTTAGCCATAGTAGTAGAAGTAATAGTTGGCGAGCAACCCCATGGAGACACGATGATGGAGATCATGGTGTCATGCCGGTGACAAGATGATCATGGAGCCCCAAGATGGAGATCAAAGGAGCTATATGATATTGGCCATATCATGTCACTATTATTTGATTGCATGTGATGTTTATCATGTTTATGCATCTTGTTTACTTAGAACGACGGTAGTAAATAAGATAATCCCTCATAATAATTTCAAGAAAGTGTTCCCCCTAACTGTGCGCCGTTGCGAAAGTTCGTTGTTTCGAAGCACCATGTGATGATCGGGTGTGATAGATTCTAACGTTCACATACAACGGGTGTAAGACAGATTTACACATGCAAAACACTTAGGTTAACTTGACGAGCCTATCATGTACAGACATGGCCTCAGAACACAAGAGACCGAAAGTTCAAACATGAGTTGTATGAAAGATACGATCAACATGGATATGTTCACCGATGATGACTAGTCCGTCTCACGTGATGATCGGACACGGCCTAGTCGACTCGGATCATGTATCACTTAGATGGCTAGAGGGATGTCTAATCTGAGTGGGAGTTCATTAAATAATTTGATTAGATGAACTTAATTATCATGAACTTAGTCTAAAAACCTTTGCATAAATATCTTGTAGATCAAATGGCCAACGCTCATGTCAACATGAACTTCAACGCGTTCCTAGAGAAAACCAAGCTAAAAGATGATGGCAGCAACTATACGGACTGGGTCCGGAACCTGAGAATCATCCTCATAGCTGCCAAGAAAGCATATGTCCTAGAAGGACCGCTAGGTGAAGCACCCATCCTGCAGAACCAAGGCGTTATGAGCGCTTGGCAGTCACGTCTTGATGATTACTCCCTCGTTCAAGGCGGCATGCTTTACAGCTTAGAACCGGGGCTCCAAAAGTGTTTTGAGCAACACGGAGCATATGAGATGTTTGAGGAGCTGAAAATGGTTTTCCAAGCTCACGCCGGGTCGAGAGATATGAAGTCTCCGACAAGTTCTATAGTTGTAAGATGGAGGAAAATAGTTATGTCGGTGAGCACATACTCAAAATGTCCGGTTGCACAACCGCCATGTCCCACTGGACATCAACCTCCCGGACGAGACGGTCATTGACAGAATCCTTGATCGCTCCCACCGAGCTACAAGAGCTTTGTGATGAACTACAATATGCGGGGATGGTGAAAACTATTCTGAAGTATTTTCAATGCTGAAGTCAGCAGAGGTAGAAATCAAGAAGGAACATCAAGTGTTGATGGTCAATAAAACCACTAAGTTCAAGAAGGGCAAGGGTAAGAAGAACTTCAAGAAGGACGGCAAGGATGTTGCCGCCCCCGATAAGCCAGCTTGCGGGAAGAAATCAAAGAATGGACCCAAGCCTGAGACTGAGTGCTTTTATTGCAAAGGGAAGGGTCACTGGAAGCGGAACTGCCCCAAATACTTAGTGGACAAGAAGGCCGGCAACACTAACGGTATATGTGATATACATGTAATTGATGTGTACCTTACCAGCACTCGTAGTAGCTCCTGGGTATTTGATACCGGTGCCGTTGCTCATATTTGTAACTCAAAGCAGGAGCTGCGGAATAAGCGGAGACTGGTGAAGGACGAGGTGACGATGCGCGTCGGGAATGGTTCCAAGGTCGATGTGATCGCCGTTGGCACACTACCTCTACATTTACCTACGGGATTAGTTTTAAACCTCAATAATTGTTATTTAGTGCCAAGTTTGAGCATGAACATTGTATCTGGATCTCGTTTAATACGAGATGGCTACTCATTTAAATCCGAGAATAATGGTTGTTCTATTTATATGAGAGATATGTTTTATGGTCATGCCCCGATGGTCAATGGTTTATTCTTAATGAATCTCGAACGTGATATTACACATGTTCGTAGTGTGAATACCAAAAGATGTATGGTTGATAACGATAGTCCCACGTACTTGTGGCACTGCCGCCTTGATCACATTGGTGTCAAGCGCATGAAGAAGCTCCATGCCGATGGACTTTTGGAGTCTCTAGATTATGAATCATTTGACACATGCGAGCCATGCCTCATGGGAAAAATGAGCAAGACTCCGTTCTCCAGAACAATGGAGCGAGCAACCTACTTATTGGAAATCATACATACTGATGTGTGCGGTCCAATGAGTGTTGAGGCTCGCGGAGGATATCGTTATGTTCTCACTCTCACTGACGACTTGAGTAGATATGGGTATGTCTACTTGATGAAACACAAGTCTGAGACCTTTGAAAAGTTCAAGGAATTTCAGAATGAGGTAGAGAATCAACGTGACCGAAAGATAAAGTTCCTACGATCAGATCATGGAGGAGAATATTTAAGTCACGAATTTGGCACACGCTTATGGAAATTTGGAATCGTTTCACAACTCACGCCGCCTGGAACACCTCAGCGTAACGGTGTGTCCGAACGTCGTGTCCGAACGTCGTAATCGCACCCTATTGGATATGGTGCGATCTATGATGTCTCTTACCGATTTACCGCTATCGTTTTGGGGATATGCTCTAGAGACAGCTACATTCACTTTAAATAGGGCACCGTCTATATCCATTGAGACGACACCGTATGAATTATGGTTTGGGAAGAAACCGAAGCTGTCGTTTCTGAAAGTTTGGGGATGCGATGCTTATGTCAAGAAACTTCAACCTGAAAAGCTCGAACCCAAATCGGAAAAATGCGTCTTCATAGGATACCCTAAGGAAACCACTGGGTATACCTTCTACCTTAGATCCGAAGGCAAGATCTTTGTTGCCAAGAACGGATCCTTCCTGGAGAAAGAGTTTCTCTCGAAAGGAGTAAGTGGGAGGAAAGTAGAACTCGATGAAGTACTACCTCTTGAACCGGAAAGTAGTACAGCTCAGGAAAATGTTCCTGTGGTGCCTACACCGACTGGAGAGTAAATTAATGATGATGATCAAGGTACTTCAGATCAAGTTGCTACTAAACTTCGTAGGTCCACAAGGACACGTTCCACACCAGAGTGGTATGGCAACCCTGTCCTGGAAATCATGTTGTTGGACAACGGTGAACCTTCGAACTATCAAGAAGCGATGGCGGGCCCAGATTCCAACAAATGGCTTGAAGCCATGCAATCCGAGATAGGATCCATGTATGAAAACAAAGTATGGACTTTGACAGACTTGCCCGATGATCAGCGAGCGATAGAAAACAAATGGATCTTTAAGAAGAAGACGGACGCGGATGGTAATGTTACCATCTATAAAGCTCGACTTGTCACTAAGGGTTATCGGCAAGTTCAAGGGTTGACTACGATGAGACTTTCTCTCCGTAGCAAAGCTGAAGGTCCGTCCAATCATGTTAGCAATTGCCGATACTATGATTATGAGATATGGCAAATGGACGCCAAAACGGCATTCCTTAACGGCTTTCTTAAGGAAGAACTGTATATGATGCAGCGGAAGGTTTTGTCGACCCTAAGAATGCTAACAAGGTATGCAAGCTCCGAGATCCATTTATGGGCTGGTGCAAGCATCTCGGAGTTGGAACATTTGCTTTGATGAGATGATCAAAGCGTTTGGGTTTATGCAGACTTATGGAGAAGCCTGCGTTTACAAGAAAGTGAGTGAGAACTCTGTAGCATTTCTCATATTATATGTAGATGACATACTTTTGATGGGAAATGATATAGAACTTTTGGACAACATTAAGGCCTACTTGAATAAGAGCTTTTCAATGAAGGACCTTGGAGAAGCTGCTTATATATTAGGCATCAAGATCTATAGAGATAGATCGAGACGCCTCATAGGTCTTTCACAAAGCACATACCTTGATAAGATATTGAGGAAGTTCAATATGGAACAGTCTAAGAAGGGGTTCTTGCATGTGTTGCAAGGTGTGAAATTGAGCTCGGCTCAATGTCTGACCACATCGGAAGATATAGAAGAGATGAGTGTCATCCCCTATGCCTCAGCCATAGGGTCTATTATGTATGCCATGATGTGTACCAGACCTGATGTAAACCTTGCCGTAAGTTTGGTAGGAAGGTACAAAAGTAATCCCGGCAAGGAACACTGGACAGCGGTCAAGAACATCCTGAAGTACCGAAAAGGACTAAGGACATGTTTCGTTTATGGAGGTGACGAAGAGCTCGTCAGAAGGGTTACGCCGATGCTAGCTTCGACACAGATCTAGATGACTCTAAGTCACAAACCGGATACGTGTATATGTTGAATGGTGGAGCAGTAAGCTGGTGCAGTTGCAAGCAAAGCGTCGTGGCGGGATCTACATGTGAAGCGGAATACATGGCAGCCTCGGAGGCAGCGCATGAAGCAATTTGGGTGAAGGAGTTCATCACCGACCTAGGAGTCATACCCAATGCATCGGGGCCGATCAAACTCTTCTGTGACAACACTGGAGCTATTGCACTTGCCAAGGAGCCCAGGTTTCACAAGAAGACCAGGCACATCAAGCGTCACTTCAACTCCATTCGTGAAAATGTTCAAGATGGAGACATAGAAATTTGCAAAGTGCATACGGATCTGAATGTCACAGATCCGTTGACTAAACCTCTTCCGCGAGCAAAATATGATCAACACCAGAACTCTATGGGTGTTCGATTCATCACAATGTAACTAGATTATTGACTCTAGTGCAAGTGGGAGACTGTTGGAAATATTCCCTAGAGGCAATAATAAAATATTATTATTATATTTCCTTGTTCATGATAATCGTCTGTTGTTCATGCTATAATTCTGTTATCCGGAAATCGTAATACATGTGTGAATACATAGACACCAACATGTCCCTAGTAAGCCTCTAGTTGACTAGCTCGTTGATCAACTGATGTCATGGTTTCCTGACTATGGACATTGGATGTCGTTGATAACGGGATCACATCATTAGGTGAATGATGTGATGGATAAGACCCAATCCTAAGCATAGCACAAGATCGTGTAGTTCGTTTGCTAGAGCTTTTCCAATGTCAAGTATATTTTCCTTAGACCATGAGATCGTATAACTCCAGGATACTGTAGGAGTGCTCTGGGTGTACCAAATGTCGCAACGTAACTGGGTGACTATAAAGGTATACTACGGGTATCTCTGAAAGTGTTTGTTGGGTTGACACGGATCGAGACTGGGATTTGTCACTTCGTATGACGGAGAGGTATCTCTGGGCCCACTCGGTAATGCATCATCATAATGAGCTCAAAGTGACCAAGTGTTTGGTCACGGGGTCATGCATTATGGTACAAGTAAAGTGACTTGCCGGTAATGAGATTGAACGAGGTATTGGGATACCGACGATTGAATCTCGGGCAAGTAACGTACCGATTGACAAAGGGAATTGTATACGGGGTTGCTTGAATCCTCGACATCGTGGTTCATCCGATGAGATCATCGTGGAACATGTGGGAGCCAACATGGGTATCCAGATCCCGCTGTTGGTTATTGGCCGGAGAGCTGTCTCGGTCATGTCTGCATGATTCCCGAACCTCTAGGGTCTACACACTTAAGGTTCGGTGACGCTAGGGTTATTAGGAAGACTTGTATGTGATTACCGAATGTTGTTCGGAGTCCCGGATAAGACCCCATACGTCATGAGGAGTTCCGGAATGGTCCGGAGGTGAAGATTTATATATGGGAAGTTGTCATACGGTTACCGGAAAGTTTCGAGGTCATGTCAGTATTGTACCGGGGCCACCGGAGGGGTTCCGGGGGTCCACCGGGAGGGGCCACCTCTCTCGGAGGGCCTCATGGGCCGTATTGGGCAGGGAACCAGCCCCTGGAGGGCTGGGCGATCCCCTTGGCCCATGCGCCTAGGGTTGGGGGAACCCTGGTGGGGCGCCCCTGCTTGGGGGCAAGCCCTCCTTGGCCGCCGCCCCCCCTCTAGATCTCATCTAGAGGGGGCCGGCCCCTTTCCCCCTTCCCCTATAAATATAGGGGCGAGGGGAAGGCTGCACACAACATCCAAGGCGCAGCCCCTCCCCTCCCCAACACCTCTCCTCCTCTAATAAGAGCTTGGCGAAGCCATGCCGGAGTACTGCCTCTCCACCAACACCACGTCGTCGTGCTGCTGCTGGAGCTCTCTTCCTCAACCTCTCCCTCCTCCTTGCTGGATCAAGGCGCGGGAGACGTCTCTGCTCTGTACGTGTGTTGAACGCGGAGGTGCCATCCGTTCGGCGCTAGGATCTTCGATGATTTGGATCACGACGAGTACGACTCCCTCAACCCCGTTCTCTTGAACGCTTCCGCTTGCGATCTACAAGGTTATGTAGATGCACTCCTCTCTCTCGTTGCTAGATGAACTCATAGATTGATCTTGGTGAAACCGTAGAAATTTTTTATTTTCTGCAACGTTCCCGAACACGATGTTCCACTCAGCGACCCTTCCGGCAGAATTGGGGCTCCCGAGCACCCTCTCCAATGGGTAGGCTGAGACGACCTTGATGGGGTGGCCCTGGAAGTAGTGCCGCAGCTTGCGTGAGGCCACCAAGAGCGCGAGCAGGAGCTTTGGGGGCATGGGATATCGCGCCCTCGCGTCCCACAACACTATGCTGACAAAATACACTGGGTGTTTGACGAGGACTGGTGCGCTGTTGAGGCTCATATCTTGTGGAGCTTGGGACGCCTCCTGAGGTGGAGGGACTCTTGACGCCTAATTGCTTGCGAGAATCTTGATGACGTTGTCCTGCCGAGCTTGGTCTTCTATTGACGCTGCTAAGGCTCTTGCGGCGCCTTCCTGATTTTGCATTGCTTTAGCTGTAGCTTGGCACGATGTGCCCTTGGCTTGGTGCTCCTCCCGGACCGCCACCAGAGCTGCGCTGGCGGAGTACGGGGTAGCGGCAAGGTAGAGTACTAGAGGCTCAAGAGGTCACGGTGCCACCATGACCGGAGGGCTGGTCAGGTATCTCTTGAGGTCTTGAAAAGCTCGGTCGGCCTCCTGGGTCCACTCAAATAGGCCCTTCTTCTTCATCAACTTGAAGAAGGGTAGGGTGCACTCTCCTAGCTTGGAGATGAAGCGCCCCAATGCAGTTACCCGACCAGCCAGCTTCTGTGTTTCCTTAAGGGTCTGCGGTGGGCTCATGTCCTCAATGGCCTTGATCTTCTCTGGTTTCGCCTCGATCCCTCTGTGGGACACCGAACACGTACTTCTCCGGGTTAAGACGCAAGTTCACCTGGCGCAGGCTCGCGAAGGTCTCCTCCAGGTCTTGAATCAAGGTCCTTGCCTCCCGAGACTTCAGCACAATGTCGTCGACGTAGGCCTCCGTGTTTCTCCCGAGTTGCTTCCCCAAGGTGATATGCATTAGTCGCTGAAAGGTTGTGCCCGCGCTGCACAGTCCGAAGGGCATGCATGTGTAGCAGTACATCCCACACGGGGTCAGGAAGGCTGTCTTCTCCACATCTTCTACCGCCATCTTGATCTGGTGATACCCTGAGAATGCACCCAGGAAGCACAGCAGGTCGCACTCGGCGGTGGAGTCGACGATCTGATCGATGCGTGGGAGCGGGAACGGATCTTGGGGGCAGGCCTTGTTAAGGTTGGTAAAGTCGACGCACATTCGCTCCTTCCCGCCTTTCTCCGGCACCACGACGGGGTTCGCCACCCATTCGGGATACCGAACCTCGCGAATGGCACCCACCGCCTCCAGCTTGCGGGTCGCTTGGACAATGAAGGCCTGCTTCTCAGTGGACTGCCGTCTCGCCCGCTGCTTCACAGGGCATACATTGGGGCATACCCTTAGACGATGCTGAATCACCTCTCTCGGGACACCCACCAGCTAATCGGGCTCCCACGCGAATATATCCTTGTTCATTCGCAAGAACTTCACCAACACTTCCTCTTGGTTTGGGTCGAGGCTGGCACCTATGGTAAAGGTGGCTCCTGAGGGCCCGTCCTTGTCGACTCGCACCTGCTTGGTTTCCGCCTTGTCTTGTGTGAACAACTGCTTCTTCTTGGTCAGTGCGGCTCCCTTGGGCTCGGAGGCGCCCGCATCGGCAGGGTGCGCTGCCGCAGCGGACTTGAGGGTGAGCTTGAGCGCCGTCAGGGCCTCTTTGGCGTCCCCCTTGACAGTGAGGACGCCCTTGCTTCCGGGCATCTTCATGAGGTTGTAGGCCGGATGAGTCGCCGCCATGAACTGGGCCAGAGCTGGGTACCCGAGAATGGTGTTGTACGGGAGGCCGATGTGGGCGATGTCGAAGTCGACCAGCTCGGTGCGGTAGTTGTCGCGCGTGCCGAAGGTGACGGGAAGGCGGATATACCCCAGGGAGCGGGCAGTGCCACCACCAACTCCTGAGAAAGGCTTGTTGAGGCTGAGCCGCTTGAGTGGCACATGAAGAAGGCTGAAGGCCTCCACCGAGAGCAAGTTGAGGCCGGCGCCACTGTCGATGAGGGTCTTGGTAACAACCACGTTGCAGATGGTGGACGTGCAGAGCATTGGGAGCATGCCCGAGCCGGCGGTGGAGTCAGGGTGGTCTTCTGAGCCGAAGGTGAGGTCGGCCTCTGGCACAGCCCAACCCAGCGGAGCCCCCGAGCGCATGGAAGCGGCGCCAATCTGGCGGAGGAACGGCTTGACGTGGCGATCTGAAGGCGGTGTTTGAGAGCCGCCCAGCAGCGCCGTGACTGCATGGTGCGCCGGTCGTGTAGCGCGCAGTGAAGAGGTCGCGGAGTTCCTCCCAAGATGCCACCGTGGATCCAGGGAGGTTGAGCAGCCAGGCGCGTGGCTCGCCGGCGAGGGCCATGGGAGCCAGTTGGCCATGACCTTGTCGTCGCCCCCGGCCTCGAGGACGGCCTCCTCATATGCCAGCAGGAAAACCAATGGGTCCGCCGCACCGTCGTAGCGTGGCGGCATTTTCAGCCTGAACTTGGGTGGCCATCGCACCTGCCGCAGGGCGGGGGCTAGGGCTCGGAGCCCACTGGCCCCGTCGTCAGCACCGGTCGTTGGAGCCGGTAGTGGGGCGCCTGCCATGAGGGCGAAGTGTGGTGGCAGCAGAGTGTATGTCGGCGGAGAGGAGCTACGGCGCACCCCTACCTGGCGTGCCAAATGTCGTATCTTGGGTTTTCGCAAAACCCTCAAGGTTCGAACACTGGGGTGCGCGTGGAGATTTCCTCCCTACCGATCTACGCCCTAGCTTGCTAAGATCTCGCGGACGAACTCGAAGAACTCACAACACAAAGACACAAGATTTATACTGGTTGGGGCCACCGTTGTGGTGTAATACCCTACTCCAGTGTGGTGGTGGATGGATTGCCTCTTGGGCTGAGGATGAACAGTACAAGGGGAAGAACAGCCTCCTGAGGTTGAGGTGTTCTTGTGCCCTACGACCTTGTGCGGGTGAGGATTCGATCCGTCCGGTTTTTCCCTCACTGTGGTGGCTAGTTCTACTTATATAGGCCCTGGTCCTCTTCCCAACTATTGAGCGGGAAGGGAGCCAACAACGGCCAATTTGAAAGGGGACAACTAGTACAGCTTATCCTGACAAAAGTGGTCTTCGCCTGCAAAAAGGCTCTGGTGGTGACGCCGTCTTGGGCTCCATGGTGACCTCCATCCTGCCGTCCCGCTGGTCTTGGTCTTGCTGCACTGATATGGAAACCTTTTCCTGATGCCTCGGTACTCCGCGCCTGTGCCTGCCTCCTTAGCACCAAAGAGGAAACAAAGACGCTGCACGCACTGGCTCCTGCCTGGCGCCCGCCTGGTCTTGTTCGTCACGGCTCATGTCACGAGAGCCTCGCGAGGTTCGCCCTGCCTTGATATCTCCGCTCATCGCGAGGTAGCCTGATGAAGCCGCTCCTGAGGAGGTCTTGGGTCGTCCACCTCGCAAAGCTTGGCCCCTCACGAGGGTCTTGGATGCCTTGTCGATGAAGATGGGCCGTATAGGCGTGCTATCATAGCCACGCCGTGGGCCGCAGGCAGGCAAGTCTGGGGACCCCCGTTCCCAGAACACCGACACCTGCAGATTCTGCTGGTACCGATGGTGCAATAGAAGGTCAAAGTCCGGCGGAAAATTGTACCGACAGGGTATCCCGTGCTAAACAAGCTGCAGAACAAGCCAAAAAGAAACAAATAGCTGCCACCAAACAAGCAGAGACAACCCTAGTTGTTGCAACACCTTCCAAAGTACCTCCAGCTGCACGATTTACTCGTTGGTCAACTCAGCTAGCAGCACGTTCCCAAGCTCCCTAGCCACCTGACACTACTTCCGAAGCACTGTTGACACAAGATGAGTTGGCAAGATCAGATGAACTTTGTGAGCTTCAACAGCAAGAAGGTAGTTGTTGTAGTCAAGTTACAGTTGCATGCTTCTTTATATGTAGTCTCATAGTTTGATGTACACTAACACTTCCTATGTTTGTTGTTGGACTAGCACCTAGGCGCAAGAGGAAACAAACATCAGGGATAATGCTCGATAGGTTAATTAAATCTAGAGGAGGAAGAACGGAGATCCGTTTTGAGGCAGGTTTAAAAAGGCCCCGTGATGCTACAAAGTCAGCCAAGTTAGTATCAGAGGCAGCGGTTGCTGTTAGGTGTCATGTACGGATCCTCCCAACATGGATTCAGTACAGGAATGGCAAATACGAAACCCAGTTCAACACCTTTGTGACGCCCGGATAATTAAGCTACAGTAACCCTCTACTAATGATGCCATGTCATCACTCTTACTATTACTAATCCTCAGTGGCTTTCAAACACCGTTCAAATTTCAAATCCAAACTAAAGTCCAAGAATCCAATTTCTCAAACATGAAAAAAAATGTTCATAGTGTGGCAAATAATTCCTTGACATTTTTCATGTTGGAACCAACCTCTTTTGAATTCCTAAAATGCCTCTGGGAATTAATTCTAGGTCCAGCAGCAATTAAATTTGACCTATTCAATTTCTAAAAATGTATGAACAATTCCATTGGCTCTAAAACTTTTATGCAACACCACAAAGTTGTTCTTGAATTATGTGCAAGTTTTCAAGTTTAACTAAATTCATTTACTATATCATTTAAATAGACAACAGTGAAGAAATAAATATATTAATTAAATAAAAGAAAAAAAAAGAAAAAAAACGGAGGAGGACCTAAGCTACTGGGCTTGTTAGCCCACCTAACTACAGCCCAGCCCACCAGCGCCCCTGTCTCCTCCTCCCTCTGTTCATCAGAGGCACCGTGGACGCAGGTGCTGCATCCATGGCTTGGTTTGCCACGCGCCGGCCATCGGGACCTCCTCGGCGAGTATAAGGCCGAGCCCCGACCTTCTGACGAACCCTCAAAATCCCCTCCCCCTCGCTCGTTTTCCTCTCCTTGCACACAACCGAGCGCAGTGTCTCCGTCGTCGCATCGATCCCGTGGCCACGTGCCTCCCTGCGCCAAACCATCGTGTCAAGGAGGCGCGCCATCGTCACCTTCATCGATTAAACCAGCAGATCGGGGCGTAGGCACTGCATCAACGACGCACGCGTCTTCTTCCTCCTCCACGGCCGTCGGACGACGCCGTTCGATCTACACCATCCCGGCAACCTCCGGCCTCCCCGACCTCACCTACGTCCTCGCGGCGAGCTCCTATCTCGAATTCCCTCTCATTTGCGTCGATCCGTCGCCGTTTTTTTCTCCCCGCAAACCCGGCTTCCATGGCCAAGGTTTCGCATCCGTGCGCGCTCGCCTACGTAAGGTCGCGTCCGCACGCGCCCCTGGCCGCCAGCCCGCGCCCTGGCCATGCCCCGTTTCATCCCCAACGCCGTCGTCGCGCCTCCCCGATGCCCCGACCTCCTGCTCTGTCCGCCGCCGCGGGTTACTACCTGCCGCTGTGTCGCTCGCCCCGCCCGGGATGTTGCCGCTGCTCATCCCCACTCCCGCGTCCTGGCCTCGCGCCACACTGGCGCACCGTCCGCCTCTGCTGCCCCATCGCCTACTGCCTCCCCGCGTGCGTGCTGCGTGCTGCTATTGCTGGCGCGTACTGCTCTTGCTGATGCGCTGAGACATCCTATACTGCTTGCTGCTACGTGTTGCTCTTGGTCCTGCTGCTGCAGCTTGCAGATGCTCTACTCCTGGCCGCCGCTGCTGCTCCTGCTAAGCTGATGCCGCTGCTTAGTTATTGCCGTCGCTAGGTGCTGCTGCCACTGCTACGGCCGGCCATGGCCATGGCCATGCTGTGTGCGAGTGTGTGCGGCATGTGTATGCATGAGTGTGTGTTCCGCGTGTGTGCACGAGTGTGTGGGGTTTAATTAGACTAGGACTAGTTTAATACAGTACTAACTAGTATACTAGTAAATGACATGTGGGCCCTCCCAGATAAATCAATTTAGTTAAAACAAATAATTGCTAGTCAATGACACCTGGACCCCACCTTCCCTGTTGACTGGGTCAACTCAGTCAACAGGTCCCACGTGTCAGCCTTAGTAGCCCCTGTTGTGTACACTTCAGTGTGTACACATAGCATTTTGCTATTATTTTCGTTTTGATAAGAAACTCCAGAAAACCTTTTAATCTTTGGAAAATCATAGAAATTATATCGTAGGTCAGATGAAAAGGTTTTATACATGAAAGTTGCTCAGAACGATGAGTCGAATCCGAATACGCTCTCCGTTCATCTGTCACATGCCCCTAGCATATCGAACATGCAATCTTCCCCCTCCGCTTCATCTGCCCAAAAATGCCAAACTTAGGGAAAACTTTCCCGGATGTTATCCCCTTTCGCCGGTAGCGTGTAGCACCGCATTAGAACACGTCTAGCTCTGCCTGTTGTCATGTTATGCACTTGCTTGCTATATATTATTGTTTCTTCCCCCTCTTCTCTCCGGTAGACCCCGAGACCGATGTTGCCCTGGTGATCGGCTACGTCGACGACCACCCTTCTTCCCTTTTAGCGGAGCTTCCAGGCAAGCCCCCCCTTTGATCATCCCGGTATCGCCCATTCCATTCTCGCATGCTTGCATTAGATTTTACTACTGTTATTGTTTGCTCCTATTCTGATGCATAGCCTGCTTTTGTAACCTGCTCATTATTACCTACCTGCTTATCCTAAACTTCTTAGTATAGGTTGGCTAGTGATCCATCAGTGACCCTCACCTTGTCCTTGTTGCCCCTGCTTCATCATCAAAGACCCGATCAACGGGATCGAAGACCAGGCCCTGGCACCGCACATCACTTTCGCCTTAGTTGCTCGACACTACTGGGTTACTATCGAGTGCCGAGGGTGAGACCTCATCAGCACTTCTGATGTTAACCCTGTAGTGTAGCTATTTGGTCGTGGTCATCAAGGGTGATTCCACCTTAACCACTTCCGATACGACTCTGTCGTGCAACCCCTCAAGTGTGAACCTCGAGGGTGGATCCTCTTACGTTCACCTTGATGATCACATCGAGTGGAATCCGTCGAGGGTGAGTCCTCAGGTTTTCCCCTTGGTGTTAGACACACGGTTACTATGGTTACTATGAATTTACACTGAACCATGTTACTAAATACGGGTTACCCTGAGGGGTACCCGCGCGAGCTTAATTGTGAGTGATGTGGAGTCGGGTTGACCTGGAGGGTGCCCGCAAGATAATTACGAGGCGTGGCCGGGCATTCCTAGCCCTTGTCGCAAGTCCTTGAGACGGGGCAACGGCGTCACATCTTTCGTGAGTCTCTTCTTGTTACCGCGCATTCCTAATCCACTACGATTTGGATATTTGATCTGAGGGGCCTCTGGCCTGATAGCACTAACCATCACGTGGGCATAGTATGGGCGTTCTGCGTCGTATGCATCAGCCGAAGCTTAATAAACGTCAGCGACTGAGCGGCGCGCGCTGGGTTGGGCTGCGTAAGCACCTGCCTTGTTTAAGGAGGTTGTTAGGTCTGCTCACCGGCCGCGTTCGCAACGTGCAGGAGTTCCCGGGGCGATGGCCCATGACCCCTGGGGGCATAGGTTTAGTCCGGCGTGCTTGACCTCTTTATTAAGCCTAGGTGGGGTTGCGGCTTATTGTTTGGCCGAGGCCGGGCATGACCCAGGAAAGTGTGTCCGGCCGGAGTTAATCGAGCGTGGTGGGTAAGTTGATGCACCCCTGCAGGGAAGAAAACATCTATCGATAGCCTATCCTACGGTAACGGACACTTGGAGTTGTATCCCGATCGATACAACTAGAACTGAATACTTGTGATGAGAATTGGATTGTGATGAGAAATGGATAGTATGGCTCTGGGATTGCTTTCTCGCAGGGAGTCGAGAAAGGATCTTTGGCCGAGGTTGATAACACTACTACTACTTTACTTTATGCTACTCTTATCTCTTCTGATGCTGCAAGATGCTTGGAGCTGCTTGAAGATGCTAGTCTTCGATAGGACTAGGCCTTCTCTCTATTCTGGCATTTCTGCAGCCCAGTCCACACATACAACCTTCCTTTGATAATGTTGCATATGTAGTGTAGATCCTTGCTTACAGTACTTTGATGAGTACTCACGGTTGCTTTGCTCCCCTTTCCCCTTTCTTCTTCTTTCCGGTTGATGCAACCAGATGTCGGAGCCCAGGAGCCAGATGCCATCGCCGATGCCTACTACTATGTGGAGACTGCCGACGACCAGGAATAGTTAGGAGGCTCCCAGGCAGGAGGCCATGCCTTTTCGATCGTATATGCTTTTGTGCTAGCCTTCTTAAGGCAAACTTGTCTAACTTATGTCTGTACTCAGATATTGTTGCTTCCGTTGACTCTTGTGTATTCGAGCCCTCGAGGCCCCTGGCTTGTAATATAAAGCTTTTATTATTTTAATTTGTGTCTAGAGTTGTGTTGTGATATCTTCTCGTGAGTTCTTGATCTTGATCGTACTCATTTGCGTGTATGATTAGTGTATGATTGAATAGAGGGCGTCACAACCTTCCTCGATCATTTATCTGTAAGTATGGTTATGTATGGAAACTAGTAATATCGTCTTGCTTTGTCCAATACTTTCTAGGTTGCTGATAATGAGACTCTCATAATTTTCAACAGATGAGGTTCAAGTTGGATAGCCAAGATGATGCAATCAGACAAGCTTGCACCCATGTTTTCAAGTCTGCTCTGCGACAGTATCAGTATAACTTGAGGAAAACGCACTTTGAAGGCAAGGCTAACAGTGAACTTGCCCAAACATCTCAAGTGTAAAATATATCTGATGAAGACTGAAGAGGCCTCGTTAAACACTGGTCTGATCCGAAGTATCAGGTACATTATATATATATATGTGTGTGTGTGTGTGTGTGTGTGTGTGTGTGTGTGTGTGTGTGTGTGTGTGTGTGTGTGTGTGATTAGATCACATGTTGAAGTCCTATTTACACATGTGCCACACAAATCTAATCTTCTTGTAGGTGAACTGTTCAAAGAACAAGGCCAACTGCACGAAAAGTGAAATTCCAATGCATTTACGTGATCTCGTAGCTATATTGCACACTGCGAGGCTCTTGTAATTAGCTGTTGTTTCACTCTTTTCGCTGGACCATATTATCATATCTATATTTACTTGTTCCAAATGCAGAGGAAAGCCCGCAAGGACCAAAAAGTACTTGAACCAAATGTTGTGGAAATCTTCAAGGACTGTCACACCAGCAAGAAGAAGGGCATGACTACACCAGTCAAAGCCGCTATTGTAAGTCCTTAATCCTCATGCCTTTTAACTACTACTTACTCTGACTTGTGCCTTGAACTGCATGGTTTGCAGCCAATGTCTATTACTCTTTTCAATTTTATACATAATTGTCTTAGCGTATCATTGCACCTTACAAGGTTTAAAAGAGAGGAGTGATGTTCCTTTGATCTTGACCTGTAATCTAGTTCCGTGCTGGACTTGCCCACACAACGTTACAATTGCCTGTTTGTCTGTTCTTAGTTGTTTTGTGATATGAATGATGTCATACTATGCTTACCGTATTATAAACTTCATCTCTTTATCCTTAGCCCTCAATACAATGTGAAGAAATAAACAATACATTAGCGATGGTACATGGTCATATGTTTGGAACCTTGTTT
Source organism: Aegilops longissima (assembly GCA_021605205.1). Taxonomy (NCBI): domain Eukaryota; kingdom Viridiplantae; phylum Streptophyta; class Magnoliopsida; order Poales; family Poaceae; genus Aegilops; species Aegilops longissima. The sequence continues at coordinate 544,467,887 of CM038678.1, read as the reverse complement.
TATTATGTACTTTGCAATAAAATACAACTATTATTTTACATGGATTCACCAGAATAAGTTCTGTATATAGACCAAAGCAATTTTTTTTGGTTTTGCTGCCTCTTTAATATCTTCTGTTCTGGTACTACTAATGTAAAACCTCAACTTTTCAGCGAGCTATGAAAAAATGGTGGAACCACCACCTTCTGAAGGTGGCGAGGCAATTATAACCGCAATGTCAGCTCTTGCTGCAGTGGGTCAGTACCTGTGACAGCCTGGTTTTTGCCCTCTCTTATTTGCTTGATTTTCATTTTAAATTTTTTGAAAACTTGGAGTTCTTGAATCTTTTCATATGGACTTAACACTTGGGCATCCTTGGCTTTCACCCAAGTGCTTCACTTCCCTCCTAAATCATCATTTCACTTCTGATCCACCCCAATATAATGAAAAATATTCATTTTCTCTCAGAAATCCTAGCCAAATCTGTTTGTTCGAAAGCAACCCTAATTTTTATGGCTCAGAAAATTCTGAGATAATTCACAAATATTCTGTGAACCCTAGGGCACCTTCCTGAGCAAAAATATTTCATCACTTTTTGGAATATTTTTGATATAGAAAATATTTTCTGTTCTGGACAGAAATTGTGATTTCTACAGCAACTACCATTTTACTTGCTCCATTTGACCTGAACTTTATTGTGCATATTTACCTTAGTAACTCTAAGCTAGCCTCCAAAGCACAGCTTCAAACTCCCAGCCATTTGACTACAGTAACATCACAAAGTTACTGACCAAAAACTTACTCGGTGTGTGAAAACTTCTCTACTGCACCTGGATCCAAACCAAATCGTGGTAACACTCAAAACTACCACGAACAACATGCCAGACATCGAGTTTATGCTTAGATCGACCTGATGTCATAGTTCACGCGGTGACCGCGTTTGTCCAGGGGTGTTCGCATGCGTGTCAGCGCACTCTGAATGTCGTCGAGCGCTCTGTTCGCGCGTGATCGTTTCCCTCACCTGCCCGAGCGTGCCAAACCGCGCCACCATCTCCGTCTCAACGTTCTTAACTCCTCCCTGGCACTCGCCGACGCCGGAGCTCGCCACTGCGAGCACTGGCAAGGTCCGGCCAGCCCAACAGTGCGGAGCGCACTGTGCTCGTCGCCATACTCTTGATCATGTGCTCGTCCCCGTCCGCCCACAGTGGCCGCGTGACCTCCGTCGCCTTCTCCCCCTCTCACTGATGCCGCTCGTCGCCGGGCGTCATGGACACGTGTCCACCAGCGGAGCCCGAAGCACCCTCGCCGCTCGCCTATAAATAGAGCCACCCCCAGCCTCCTCGAGCACCATCCAGCACTCTCACACACCCCACGATCGAGTAGGAAGCCGTAGCCCGGCCGGGCAGGCCTCGGGCCGCCGTCCCCGAGCTCGAGCTCGCCGGCGATCCCCTCTGGTCGCCGCGGAAGCTCTAGCCCCTCCCAGGCCTGGGCAACCCCTCCAAGGCTTCGGCCTCTCTCCGGTGAGGCCGTCTCGAGCGATTAGAGACCCTGGAGTGGCCTTCGTTCGCCATCTTCCTCGACTCCGGCGACCTCCGCGTTCTGCCTCTGCTTGCGAGCTTCTTTCCGACGCCGTCCGACCACCCCTAACCACGCTAATGGTACGGGCAGGTGCGCCATCGTCCCCTCTCTCAATCCTCCCTCTCGTTTGAGCCAAGAAGCCCTCGTCGCTTGCAAGAGCTCCGGCGAAGCCGCGGCCTTCTCTGTTTCTCTCTCCCCCTTCCACCACCTGACTAGCGAGGCCCGCTAGTCAGCCACTCTGTACGCGCGCGAATCGGTACGAGTGGTGACGCCTCTGGGCTTTACACCTTCGACGTCACCCCCCTCAGCTGTTTATTTTTATTTAAATTCATTTGAATTTACAGAACACTTCAAACAGTTATAACTTTTTAACCATAAGTCCAAATGAATTGATTCTTTCTGCATTGTGTTCTTTGAAAAGAAATCTAGCAGCTCACCAAAGATGAGATTTTTCTAAGCTGTTTAGAATTTCTGGTGATTTTCAGAAGTGTTCTTGATATTTTCCTTTTGTGTTTAAATTTATTTTCAGAAGGTGAGTCTTGTCTTGAGGATCACCAGAGGGCTTGTGAACCTCATCTGCACTAAGGCAAGCCACAGCAACATTTTCATGGTGTCATTTCAATATTTGTGATTTTTCTTACTTGAATGAAATGATTAATCCATGCATTTAAATAATTATTTTTTTATTTATATTTTGTCAAGTGTTTGCTAGTTAATATGCTTGATTTAGAGATTGTGGAAACTAGTCTAGTTGGTGAAGCAAAGCTAGGATTTATTCATGGTGATGATAGAAATAATTTTTGCTATGCATGATAGTAAATATTTAAAGTATGTTCTTGCATAAATAAATTGATAAAAAATTGCTAGAAAATATTCTGTTAAATACTTGTTAGATCATTTTACTTGACTTACAGAATGTTTGAACCTCACTTAGTTGATAAAGAGCTTAAGAGTTGTTGATAGTGAAATCTTTTGTTAAGCATATGAGAAATTTATCGGAGTTACGTTCTTGTGTGAGAAATTAATAAAACTTGTTGCAAAATATTTTGTTAAGCATATGAGAAATTTATCGGATTTACGTTCTTGAGAAATTAATAAAACTTGTTGCAAAATATTTTGGTTAAGCTATGAGCCATTTTGAGCAGCAAAGTAACATGAGTGGTTGATGTTTATGCTTGGTGTGTATATGGATGACACCGGTCATTTTTATTATTATGTGATGCATGTGTAGTTTCGCATTTCATGGCATGCTATGACACCGGTCATTTTTATTTTTAAGTTGAACCTGAAAATAACTCAACTTGAATATACTGTTGACTGGGGCATGGTGCCGCTGAATCGAGTTTCTTTCCAGTGCAACAACATTTGCCTTTGTGGGAACTCCTTGATTCGGTCCATTGACATGGCCTCTGGTCGGTGCCTCCAACTAGGGAAGGTTATGCCGTGCTTGCCCTGGCCCGGTAAGCATGCATAATCTTGTGTGCTCGTTGATGAGATTATGGTACCGAGTCCCCGAGTGGGAGTGTTTGACCACGACGGTGGTCGGGGTGTCTTTGGTAGACACGGGGCCACCCAGGACTAGCCCGTTGGGGATTTGGTCGGAGTAGCCGGGAGAGTGCCGTGGCAATGGAAGGGTTTTGTTGGAATGCCGTTGGTCCACCCGAATGGGAGTCCGAGGCCATGGGTTCCGTGGTGTGGGTACAGTGTGCTACCTCTGCAGAGTGTATAATCTATCGATAGCCGAGTCCACGGTCACGGACACCTCGGAGTAGGTCCCACCATGAGTCAACGATTAATAAAAAATGCACACTAAGCTGTAAACTTTGCATTGTTGAGGATGGCAGAAAGGCCATCGAGGAAATTGGGACCAGATATCGGTCGTGGTTGTGATCACCGTAAGGATCACGAGTCATTTTGTTAAAGACCATGTTGGTAGTGTGTTTGTGATCTGAGGATGATCACGTTTGGTAAGTTGTCCCGAGGGACGCTCGAGCATGATCACAGCATGTTTGACACATAGTGTTGCATTCTTAATAATTGGTTAAGTATCATGACACTGTTTGCCATTATGATTATGCCTGTTGTGAGCTTGCAAGTACATTCAATGTACTGACCAGACGTCTCATGCCAGATTTCAGGAAAATCTCGTTGTAAAGGAGCACTGTTCGAGTCTAGATCGTGTCCACATCGGTGTCCCTGTGATATGGAGCTTCCGCTACGACGTTATTCCGCTGCCACGTAGTTGTTCAGATCGAGGCCCCTTTATGTTCACTAAATAATGTACATATTTTTCAGTCGCGCCAGGCGTGCCGCTTGGCCTCGGCAACTGTTGTATAAACCCTGTTCCGCTAGCATCAATAAAGTGGTTGTTTTCTGTACCAAGATGTTGTGTGTTGCCAGAAGACATGGTCTCTGGGCTGGCAATGCATGGTAAACCGGTCGCTCTGAGCCAGGGTGCCACAACGATTGAGTATCGAGCCGCTACCGACCGTAGGCCACGCTTAGACTACGACGTGTTAATCGGACGCTAGACCCGAGTAAATTTGAGTGCCGGTAGCAGTTATAGCTGGTTGTTGCATTGTAGTCATTCGATTATTATTTTATGCTAACCTGCTGATGGTTGTGAGTGTAGATAGCTCTGGTGCCGTATCCGTGCCAGTTGCAGCTGATGCCGTACACACCACCGCACCTTCTCCGCAACATGTGGCATCGGCTGTACCCTCACGGGGACGACCCAGTCTACCGTGTGTACCGGGAGCATCTAGCAGACTCAGTGTATGAGTATCACGCAGTGGTTACTCTGCGCACCAGTTCCAATTTCGGCTCTTACACTCGTACTTCTCAGAGCGGTTACACCTCCACCGCTTCTCAGGCTGTCTAGTTTGCCGCATTTGAGGTCCTTGTCGAGCTTCGCTATACCGAGGTCCAAATGCAGCACCACCCAGGTTTCTATTACTACCCATCTCTGCACAACAATGGTCGTATCCGTTTCCCTCTCATCGATCCGGAGTCTGATAGTGTTGCTAGCCACCTTGCTCGCTATATCACTGCTAGCTATCTGATGATCCACGAGCTGGCTCGAGAGCTGACTCGTGCCCGTACTGCTTTAGCCGCTACTTTGGTCACTCCTAGATCCGCCACTACTCCATCTTCACTGCGATTTACCCCTTATGTCCCAGTTAGCTCTAGCTCCCCTATTTCCCCGGTTACTCCCCCGAGTAGCACGGGCGTCTCGGCCGTGAACCCTCTCAGTGCTCCTGCCGAGTGGGTCTCACTTCTCGCTACTCCTGTAGCCCCGATGCTTCATCCTACCCCTGCCCCTGAGGGAGAGCCCTCGAGGCAGCGCCGTCGTGTTACCTTTAACCCGGATGTTTCTGTTAACCACATCAGTTCGGGATCCGAGACCGCTTCAGCGGAGGACACCGCAACACCAGCAGAGCAGTAGTGTCTTTGAGTATTCTAGTCGTCTGGATGATGTACAGATGTAGTCGTACGAGTCATGATGCTTCATTGCATGTATGAGAGTAGTGGAACCAGTCATGTTGCTTATCTTTCATGTATGAGTCTATGTATAATTATGTTGGGACTTTAATCACCGTATTTTCTTCGCTCTTTTCTCTTTTTCGAGATTTGTTGCTGGCTTTTCCCCAATTTTATTCTTGGATGTCTCTCATCTCGATTGCGTTGTATTGGAAAAAAATCCTCAATAGGATGACGTGGGGAGGCATCAGTAGCAACGTTCGTGAGGGAACTCCTGTTCGTCGTTCCGCACGACAGGCAGGATATTTTCCCCAGCCGTATGTTCCGCCACCACCTCCACCGCCTAATCCTCCCTCCACCGAGCAAATTCTGCGTATGTTTGAAGAGAAAAGGAACAATGATCTGATTGAAATATTGAGAAGTGTGCAAGCTATGGTTGGACAGAATGGAAATCAGAATGGTCATCACTCAAAGCTGTCAGATTTTCAGAGGACCAATCCACCCAGTCTCAGTCAGATTGTTGACCCATTGGATGCAGATGATTGGTTGCGCACCATGGAGAAAAAGCTTGAGATTGCCCGTACTGAAGGAAATGATAAAGTTCCATTTGCAACTCATTACCTTGAAGGCGCAGCTGCCATATGGTGGGAAAATACAAAGGCCATGTGGCCGATTGATGAGGAAATCACCTGGGAAAAATTTAAGGATAAGTTCTGAAAATATCATATCCCTACTGGAGTTATGAAGGCCAAGCAACGTGAATTTCTCGCGCTCGTCCAAGGAAATCAGTTTGTGGCTGAATATCTGCAAAAATTCAATCATTTGGCCCGTTACTCTCTGTATGACGTGGCCACCGAAGAAAGGAAGATTGACAGATTTCTTGGAGGTTCAAATCCGCAACTTCGGTGTGCTCTCAGTATGTTTGATTCCTTAGATTTCCAAACTCTGGTGGACAAGGCGTTCATTGCTGAACGGGAGCACAAGCTTATATCAGATAATAGGCCTGCTAACAACGACAACAAGCGCAAGTTTGAGCCAAGGAAGGATGGGCAACCTGTGCAAAAGGCTCATACCTAGCAGCAGACTCAGGTGGAATACCGGCCAAATTGGCAGCAAAATGTTAACATGACCACCACTCAAGTCAAGAATATTGTGACTAATCCAACACATGAGGAGCGTCAGCACAATAATTCTTGTTTCATTTGCGGGCAGCACGGACATTATGCCAAATAGTGCCGCAAGAACAACAAGATGAATGCCCTAAGCAGGCCACAAGTCAACTTTATGGAGTCATGGCCAACCCAGCAAAACTTCACTGGGCACGTGCATCATATCTTCGTCGATGAAGCCCAAGAGAAGCCAGAAGTCGTCATTGGTATGTTTTCTGTTAATGACATACCTGCAGTAATTTTATTTGACTCTGGGGCTTCCCATTCTTTTATTTCTCGGAGTTTTGCTGCCCAAAACAATTTTCCTTGCACGATTTTGGGCAAAAATATGCTGGTACAAACCCCGGGATCTATAATCAAGAGCAAGCTGGTCTGCCGTGATCTGGAGATCAATATCAACGGAATCTACTTTCCAACATCTCTGTTAATCATTGAGTCTGAACAGTTGGATATTATATTGGGTATGAATTGGTTGACCAAATATAAAGTTTGCATAAACTACGCAACCCAAGAAGTCAATTTGACCAGTCTGAATGGGCAGCTCACCAAATTCTATGCTCGCAAGAATATACCCAAACCAGAATTAGTTTGCACCACTGTGGTTGAATTGGAATTTATTCCTGTGGTCAGTGAGTACCCTGATGTGTTTCCAGAAGAACTGCCAGGCATACCACCAGATCGGGAACTGGAGTTTGCAATAGATCTTGTGCCCGGACCACACCGTTGTTCTGCCGGGGACACTTCCCTCCGGGAGGGGGAAATCATCACCATCGTCATCACCAACGCTCCTCTCATCGGGAGAGGGCAATCTCCATCAACATCTTCACCAGCACCATCTCATCTCCAAACCCTAGTTCATCTCCTGTATCTAATTCTTGTCTCCAAGTCCGGGATTGGTGCTAGTAGGTTGCTAGTAGTGTTGATTACTCCTTGTAGTTGATGCTAGTTGGTTTATTTGGTCGAAGATCATATGTTCAGATCCTTTATGCATATTATTACCCCTCTGATTATGAACATGAATATGCTTTGTGAGTAGTTATGTTTTTTCCTGAGGACAAGGGAGAAGTCTTGCTATTAGTAGTCATGTGAATTTGGTATTCGCTCGATATTTTTATGAGATGTATGTTGTCTAGCCTCTAGTGGTGTTATGTGAACGTCAACTACATAACACTTCACCATTATTTGGGCCTAGAGGAAGGCATTGGGAAGTAATAAGTAGATGATGGGTTGCTAGAGTGATGAAGCTTAAACCCTAGTTTATGCGTTGCTTCGTAAGGGCTGATTTGGATCCATATGTTTCATGCTATGGTTAGGTTTACCTTAATACTTTTGTTGTAGCTGCGGATGCTTGCAATAGAGGTTAATCATAAGTGGGATGCTTGTTCAAGTAAGAACAGCACCCAAGCACCGGTCCACCCACATATCAAATTATCAAAGTACCGAACGCGAATCATATGAGCGTGATGAAAACTAGCTTGACGATATTCCCATGTGTCCTCGGGAGAGCTTTTCCCATTATAAGAGTTTGTCCAGGCTTGTCCTTTGCTACAAAAAGGATTGGGCCACCTTGCTGCACTTTATTTACTCTTGTTACTTGTTGCTCGTTACAGTTTATCTTATCACAAAACTATCTGTTACCACTTATTTCATTACTTGCAGAGAATACCTTGCTGAAAACCGCTTATCATTTCCTTCTGCTCCTCATTGGGTTCGACACTCTTACTTATCGAAAGGACTACGATAGATCCCCTATACTTGTGGGTCACCAAGACTCTTTTCTGGCGCCGTTGCCGGGGAGTGTAGCGCCTTTGGTAGGTGGAATTTGGTAAGGAAAAATTTATATAGTGTGCTGAAATGTACTGTCACTTGTTACTATGGAAAGTAATTCTCTGAGGGGCTTGTTTGGGGTATATTCACCCGGTCCAGTAGAGCAAAGAGTTTCTCCTCAACCTACTGAACCTATTGAAAATGAAACTCCTTTTGAATTTCCTTCGGGTATGATGGAAAAACTGCTAGCTAATACTTTTATAGGAGATGGAACAAAGCATCCTGATGAACATCTACTCTATGTGGATGAAGTTTGTGGACTATTTAAGCTTGCAGGTATACCCGATGATGTTTTTAAGAAGAAGGTCTTCCCTTTATCTTTGAAGGGAGACGCATTGACATGGTATAGGCTATGTGATGATACGAGATCATGGAACTATAAAAGATTGAAATTGGAATTTCATCAAAAATATTACCCTATGCATCTTGTTCATCGTGATCGCAATTATATATATAATTTTTGGCCTCGCGAAGGAGAAATCATCGCTCAAGCTTGGGGGAGGCTTAAATCAATGTTATATTCATGCCCCAATCATGAGCTCTCAAGAGTGACAATTCTTCAGAATTTTTATGCTCGGCTTTCTGATAACAATCGCACCATGCTCGATACTTCTTGTGCTAGCTATTTTATGATGAAGACTATTGAATTTAAATGGAATTTATTGGATAGAATTAAATGCAACTCTGAAGATTGGGACCTCGACGAAGGTAAGGAGTCAGGTATGACACCTAAGTTTGATTGTGTTAAATCTTTTATGGATACCGATATTTTCCGTAAGTTTAGCACTAAATATGGACTTGACTCTGAGATAGTAGCTTCTTTCTGTGAATCTTTTGCTACTTATGTTGATCTCCCCAAGGAGAAGTGGTTTAAATATCATCCTCCCATAGAAGTAAAAGTAGTTGCACCTATTAAAGTTGAAGAAAAGACTGTCACTTATAATGATCCTATTGTTCCTACTTCTTATGTTGAGAAACCACCTTTCCTTGTTAGAATAAAGGATCATGCTAAAGCTTCAACTGTTGTCCGTAAAAGCAATATTAGAACTTATGCACCTCCTGAGCAAGTTAAAGTAGAACCTAATATTGCTATTGTTAAAGATCTCTTGTCTGATAATATTGATGGGCATGTTATTCAGTTCTGCGGTGAAACTGCTAGAATTGCTAAACCGTGTGCTAAAGATAAACATAGACCTGTGGTAGGCGTGCCTGTTATTTTTGTTAAAATAGGAGATCATTGTTATCATGGCTTATGTGATATCGGCACTAGTGCTAGTACAATACCCATTGACTTATACAATGAAATTATGCATGATATTGCACCTATTGAGTTAGAAGAAATTGACGTCACAATTAAGCTTGCCAATAGAGATACTATTTCACCAGTGGGAATTGTTAGAGATGTTGAAGTCTTGTGTGGGAAAACCAAATATCCCGCTGATTTTCTTGTTCTTGGTTCCCCACAAGATAGCTTTTGTCCAATTATATTTGGTAGACCCTTCTTGAACACTGTTAATGCTAAGATAGACTGCAAAAAGAATGTTGTTATATTGGCTTGGATGATATGGTTCATGAGTTTAATTTCTCTAAATTTAGTAAACAACACCGTGAGGAAGAATTGCCTAGTAAGGATGAAATTATTGATATTGCTTCTATTGCCGTACCTCCTAGTGATCCTTTAGAGCACTATTTGCTAGACCATGAAAATGATATGTTCATGAATGAAAGAAGGGAAATAGATGAAGTATTCTTTAAACAGGAACCTATTCTGCAACACAATTTGCCTGTTGAAATCCTAGGGGATCCTCCTCCACCCAAGGGTGATCCTGTGTTTGAGCTTAAACTGTTTCCTGATAATCTTAAGTATTCTTATCTTGATGAAAATAAAATATATCCTGTTATTATTAGTGCTAACCTTTCAGAGCATGAAGAAGAAAGATTATTGAAAACTCTGAAGAAGCACCATGACGCTATTGGATATACTCTTGATGATCTTAAGGGCATTAGTCCCACTCTATGTCAACATAAAATAAATTTGGAAGCGGATGCCAAACCGGTTCGTGATACTCAACGACGTTTGAATCCTAAAATGAAAGAAGTGGTAAGAAAAGAAATACTCAAGCTTCTGGAGGCAGGTATAATTTATCTTGTTGCTGATAGTCAGTGGGTAAGTCATGTCCATTGTGTCCCTAAGAAGGGAGGTATTACTGTTCTCTCTAACGATAAAGATGAATTAACCCCGCAAAGAATTATGACAGGTTATAGGATGGTAATTGATTTCCGCAAATTAAATAAAGCTACTAAGAAAGATCATTACCCCTTGCCTTTTATTGATCAAATGCTAGAAATATTATGCAAACATACACATTATTGCTTCCTAGATGGTTATTCTGGTTTTTCTCAAATACCTGTGTCGGCTAAAGATCAATCAAATACTACTTTTACATGCCCTTTTGGTACTTTTACTTATAGACGTATGCCTTTTGGTTTATGAAATGCACCTGCTACCTTTCAAAGATGCATGGGGCTATATTCTCTGACTTTTGTGAAAAATTTGTGAGGTTTTCATGGACGACTTTTACGTCTATGGATCCTCTTTTGATGATTGCTTGAGCAATCCTGATCGAGTTTTGCAGAGATGTGAAGAAACTAATCTTGTGTTGAATTGGGAAAAGTACCACTTTATGGTCAATGAAGGTATTGTCTTGGGGCACAAAGTTTCTGAAAGAGGTATTGAAGTTGATAAAGCCAAGGTTGATGCTATTGAAAAGATGCCATGTCCCAAGGACATCAAAGGTATAAGAAGTTTCCTTGGTCATGCCGGATTTTATAGGAGTTTCATTAAGGACTTCTCAAAAATTTCTCGGCCTCTGACTAATTTATTACAAAAAGATGTACCATCTGTCTTTGATGATGATTGCGTAGAAGCATTTGAAATACTTAAGAAAGCATTAGTCTTTGCACCTGTTGTTCAGCCACCTGATTGGAATTTACCCTTTGAAATTATGTGTGATGCTAGTGATTATGTTGTAGGTGCTGTTCTAGGGCAAAGAGTTGATAAGAAATTAAATGTTATCCATTATGCTAGTAAGACTCTAGAAAATGCTCAAAGAAATTATGCTACTACCGAAAAGGAACTTTTAGCAGTTGTATTTGCTTGTGATAAATTCAGAACCTATATTGTTGATTCTAAAGTAACTATCCACACTGATCATGCTGCTATTAAATATCTTATGGAAAAGAAAGATGCTAAACCTAGACTTATTAGATGGGTTCTCTTGCTGCAAGAATTTGATTTGCATATTGTTGATAGAAAAGGAGCTGAGAACCCGTTGCATAACTTATCTAGGTTAGAGAATGTTCTTGATGACCCACTACCTATTGATGATAGCTTTCCTGATGAACAATTAAATGTCATAAGCACTTCTCGTAGCACTCCATGGTATGCTGATTATGCTAATTATATTGTTGCTAAATTTATACCACCTAGCTTCACATACCAAAGAAAGAAAAAGTTTTTCTAGGACTTGCGACATTACTTTTGGGATGACCCACATCTTTATAAAGAAGGAGTAGATGGTGTTATTAGACGTTGTGTGCCTGAGCATGAACAGGAACAAATCCTACGCAAGTGTCACTCCAAAGCTTATGGAGGACACCGCGCTGGAGATAGAACTACACATAAGGTATTGCAATCCGGTTTTTATTGGCCTACTCTCTTCAAGGATGCCCGTAAGTTTGTTTTGTCTTGCGATGAATGTTAAAGAATTGGTAATATTAGTAGACATCAAGAAATGCCTATGAATTATTCACTTGTTATTGAACCATTTTGATGTCTGGGGCTTTGATTATATGGGACCTTTTCCTGCCTCTAATGGATATACACATATTTTGGTTGCCGTTGATTACGTTACTAAGTGGGTAGAAGCTATTCCAACTAGTAGTGTTGATCATAACACTTCTATTAAAATGCTTAAGGAAGTTATTTTTCCGAGGTTTGGAGTCCCTAGATATTTAATGACTGATGGTGGTTCACTCTTTATTCATGGTGCTTTCTGTAAAATGCTTGCTAAATATGACGTTAATCATAGAATTGCATCTCCATATCACCCACAGTCTAGTGGTCAAGTAGAATTGAGTAATAGAGAACTCAAATTAATTTTGCAAAAGACTGTTAATAGGTCTAGAAAGAATTGGTCCAAGAAACTTGATGATGCATTATGGGCCTATAGAACTGCATATAAGAATCCTATGGGCATGTCTACGTATAAAATGGTTTATGGAAAATCATGTCACTTACCTCTTGAACTAGAACATAAGGCATATTGGGCTATTAAAGAGCTCAACTATGATTTCAAACTTGCTGGTGAGAAGAGGTTATTTGATATTAGCTCACCTGATGAATGGAGAACCCAAGCTTATGAAAATGCTAAGTTGTTTAAAGAAAAAGTTAAAAGATGGCATGACAAAAGGATACAAAAGCGTGAGTTTAATTTAGGTCATTATGTATTGCTATACAACTCTCGTTTAAGATTTTTTGTAGGAAAACTTCTCTCTAAATGGGAAGGTCCCTCTGTTATCGAGGAGGTCTATCGTTCCGGTGCCATAAAAATCAACAACTTCGAAGGCACAAATCCGAAGGTGGTAAACTGTCAAAGGATCAAACATTATATCTCAGGTAATCCCATAAATGTTGAAACCAATATTATTGAAACTGTAACCCCGGAGGAATACATAAGGGACACTTTCCAGACCGTTTCAGACTCCGAAAAGGAATAGGTATGTGGTACGGTAAGTAAACCGACTCCAAAACAATTTTTAAGGCAATATTTCTCCGTTTTGGAATATTTAGAAAAATAGAAAAATAAGTAGCAGTCCGGGAAGGACACGAGGGCCCCACGAGGGTGGTGGGCGCGCCCCCTACCTCGTGAGCACCTCGTGTGCCCTCCGGACTCCGTTTTCTTGCATGATACGTATTTTGGTCGGTAAAAATTCATTATATATTCTCCCGAAAGTTTTAACTCCCGTATCACACAAATCTCCTCTGTTTTTGTTTTGAGTCGTTGCTGCTGCAGATTAGAGCAAGATGTCTTCTCAAGAGTCAGTCGTGGAGAGCCGGGTATCTAATCCGGCACCGGAACCAAGGGCAAACAGCGACGCTGAGCACTTCGGGCCAGCAACGGAGGAAGAGATGGAGTCCAACTTGATGAGGGTAGATGCCATGGAGGATCAATAAGTCACCTCTCGCCTCCGAGCTGGGTTTATGATGGGGGACTATAGAGCTCAGCTATTCCAAACTCGGTTATCCCTTCCAATGTTAGATTTCTTTCTTATGAAAATATGAGGAGGAGTGTCTCTTGCTCTCTCGCAGCTGTGCAACACCCTTGGGTGCAAGGAGCTTTAGCCGTTATAGGAAAGCTTCACAAGGAAATAATGGACCTCAAGCAGCAAGTCAATAAGCTGGAGGAGGAGAGCCGTATCTTGAGGGGAATCATCGCCAAGAATATTACACCAACAACAAAGAAGGAGGCATAATCATATGGGTATGGGCACTCCCCTTGGCAACTGCCAAGCTTGGGGGAGGTGCCCCGGTATCGTATCACCATCACAACTCCTATCTTTACTGTTTTTCTTAGTTCGATCCTATTCGTAGTATCTTTATTTAGTAGAATAAAGTTTATGGCATGATCTAGTTTTCTGTTTTGCTTTATGATCTCTCTATGTACTCGAGTCCGTGAGCTATATAATAAAGATTAGTGTTGAGTCAAGGGCTTGATTATTTTGCCATGATCTTGGGTGAATAAAAGAAAATAAGAAAAAGAATAACAAGAAACAAAGAGTTCATATTGATCTTACTGATAGTAATGACTTCACATAGAAAGATTATGATGATTAAAAGTCGTTGGGAGTTGGCAAATATAGCTTCGATCATCGTTGCAATTAATAGGAAGTAATAAGGAAAGAGAGGTTTCACATATAGATATATTATCATTGACATCTTTTTTGATTGGGAGCACTCATTAAAATATGACATGATAAAGAGTTGATGTTGGACAAGGAAGACAACGTGATGAGTTATGTTTTCTTATATCTGAGATAAAGTATGTTGTCATGGATCCTCTAACATGTTGAGCCTGCCTTTCCCCCTCATGCTAGCCAAATTCTCAGCACCAAGTAGAGATACTACTTGTGCTTCCAAATGCCCTTAAACCAGTTTAGCCATGAGAGTCCACCATATCTACCTATGGATTGAGTAAGATCCTTCAAGTAAGTTGTCATCGGTGCAAAGCAATAAAAATTGCTCTCTAAATATGTATGATTCATTGGTGTTGGAGAAATAAGCTTTATACGATCTTGTGATATGGAAGAAATAAAAGCGATGGACTGCATAATAAAGGTTCATATCACAAGGGGCAATATAAAGTGACGTTCTTTCGCATTGAGATTTTGTGCATTCAACCATAAAAGCGCATGGCAACCTCTGCTTCCCTTTGCGAAGGGCCTATCTTTTATTATTATCCTCTACCTTATGCAAGAGTCACGGTGATCTTCACCTTTCCTTTTTCATTTTATCCTTTGGCAAGCCCAACATGTTGGAAAGAACATGATATACATATCTAATTGGATGTAGGGGAGCATGAATTATTATTGTTGACATTACCCTTGAGGTAAAAGGTTGTGGGGCAAAACTATAAGCCCCTATCTTTCTCTGTGTCCGATTGAAACTCCGTAACCACAAGTATTGCGTGAGTGTTAGCAATTATGAAGGACTAAGTGATAGTTGAGTATGTGGACCTACTTTTAAGCTCTGACATAGACTCTTTCTGATGTTATGATAAATTACAATTGCTTCAATGACTGAGGTTATAATTTGTTGGTGCTCAATAAGGTTTCTGATTCATACTTTCGCATTGTGAAAAGATCATCACTTGAACATAAGTAATCATATGACAAAATCTATATATGTTGCTGTTATGAGAATAATCATGATGCCTTCATGTCCGTATTTTATTTTTATCGACGCCTCTACCTCTAAACATGAGGACATATTTATTGTTATCGGCTTTTCTTGAGGACAAGCGAGGTCTAAGCTTGGGGGAGTTGATACGTCCATTTTGCATCATGCTTTTATATCTATATTTATCGCATTATGGGCTGTTATTTCACGTTATGTTACAATACTTATGGCTATTCTCTCTTATTTTACAAGGTTTACATGAAGAGGGAGAATGCCGGCAGCTGGAATTCAGGCTGGAAAAGGAGCAAATATTGGAGACCTATTCTGCACAACTCCAAAAGTCCTGAAACTCCACGGAATATCTTAAAATAAATAAAGAAAAATCGTCGCCAAAGATGAAGGCCAGGGGCCCCACACCCTGCTGACAAGGGTGGGGCGCCCCCCGGCGCGCCCCTACCTCGTGGGCCCCCTGGTGGCTCTCCGACGCCCATCTTCTCCTATATGAAGTCTTTCGATGAGAAAAAAACATTAAGCAACCTTTCGGGACGAGACTCTGCCGCCACGAGGCGGAACCTTGGCGGAGCCAATCTAGGGCTCCGGCAGAGCTGTTCTACCGGGGACACTTCCCTCCGGGAGGGGGAAATCATCACCATCGTCATCACCAACGCTCCTCTCATCGGGAGAGGGCAATCTCCATCAATATCTTCACCAGCACTATCTCATCTCCAAACCCTAGTTCATCTCTTGTATCCAATTCTTGTCTCCAATTCCGGGATTGGTGCTAGTAGGTTGCTAGTAGTGTTGATTACTCCTTGTAGTTGATGCTAGTTGTTTTATTTGGTGGAAGCTCATATGTTCAGATCCTTTACGCATATTATTACCCCTGTGATTATGAACATGAATATGCTTTGTGAGTAGTTACGTTTGTTCCTGAGGACAAGGGAGAAGTCTTGCTATTAGTAGTCATGTGAATTTGGTATTCGTTCGATATTTTGATGAGATGTATGTTGTCTAGCCTCTAGTGGTGTTATGTGAATGTCGACTACATAACACTTCACCATTATTTGGGCCTATAGGAAGGCATTGGGAAGTAATAAGTAGATGATGGGTTGCTAGAGTACAGAAGCTTAAACCCTAGTTTATGCGTTGCTTCATAAGGGGCTGATTTGGATCCATATGTTTCATGCTATGGTTAGGTTTACCTTAATACTTTTGTTGTAGTTGCGGATGCTTGCAATAGCGGTTAATCATAAGTGGGATGCTTGTTCAAGTAAGAACAACACCCAAGAACCGGTCCACCCACATATAAAATTATCAAAGTACCGAACGCGAATCATATGAGCGTGATGAAAACTAGCTTGACGATATTCCCATGTGTCCTCGGGAGCGCTTTTCCTATTATAAGAGTTTGTCCAAGCTTGTCCTTTGCTACAAAAAGGATTGGGCCACCTTGCTGCACTTTATTTACTCTTGTTACTTGTTGCTCGTTACAGTTTATCTTATCACAAAACTATCTGTTAGCACTTATTTCAATACTTGCAGAGAATACCTTGCTGAAAACTGCTTATCATTTCCTTCTGCTCCTCGTTGGGTTCGACACTCTTACTTATCGAAAGGACTACGATAGATTCCCTATACTTGTGGGTCACCAACGGGCCGTATGATCGGCTGGCCAAACATGGGCCAATAATAGACCACATTATGGCCGTAAATGGGCTAGACTTGAAATTGTCCGTTCATGGGCTGACCATAACGAGCCGTCATTAATCGGCCGTATTTTGATGATGCTATGAAAACGGCCCAATGTATTAACGAGCCACAAACGGGCCGCCTGTAACCACGGGCTGAATTTGGCCCACAAGCAGAAAATGACAGTAACGGGCCGTAAGTAAATGAATGTGGAAATGAGCCCAAGAATAAATGGGCCCCGAGAAGGCCGAAAGATAACATGGGCTGGAAACGGCCCAACAGAATAATGGGCCGTTAATGGGTATAAAGTGATACACTGTTCATTACGGGCCAGTTACACCACGTGCCGTTAATGGGTATAAAGTGATACACTGTTCATTACGGGCCAGTTTTACCATGGGCCGTTAATGGGCCGAGAGTAATAAGGGCCTCATATGGGCCGAAAGACGTCATGGGCCATACATGGGCTGGAAGTTAAAAAGGGCTTTAATTATATTGGACGGCCCAGATGACGCTACTAGGCCTAATTCGGATAGGCCATAAACGGGCCCTGGGTTAGCGGGTTGTAAATGGGCTATATGCGAACAGGCCGTTAACAGGCTTGCCGTGGGCCGGCTCGCCACCTTTTGACAAAGTCAAACGGGCCGGCCTTTTCACAGGAATGGGCCTCTATTGGGCCATGCCACGTGTCGACGTATCATAGGCACTTTGGGTCCAATGAGTGGATGACATTTGTCCCAATGGTGAGCCGACACACGTTTCCTCCAGCCAATGATGATTTTACACGTGGAAAATCCCCATTGGTCGGGGCTGTTAACGGGTTATCGGATCCAAACCCGTACCCGATAGCTTAATGGCGTTCCGTTACGGTGGATGCCATGTGTCAGTCACCCTTGACGAAAGAACTTCTGTGCGCGCGATTTATCGTCATGGAAGTGGACACTTCCGTGATGATAATTTTGGTGATGTCATAGAACACTTCTACAACAACACAGGTATGACTATCTTGATTCTGTCATAAAATCGTCATGGATGTACATGCATGACAGAAAGAGCGACCTACTGTGACAAACACGTATCATCACGGAAGGGTATTTTTTTGTAGTGATGGTAGGTGATGACACCACATAAGGAAAAGTATAAGTAGAAAATTTTATTAGAGGTTGATAAACATAACATTAGTCAATGATGCAACTCATGAAATAATTAATAAGGGAAGAGAAGATTCACATATAAATACACTATCATAGAAATCTTTTGTGATTGTGAGCCCCCATCAAAATATTATATGCCAAAATTGTTGACAATGGACAAGGAAGACAACTTAATGATTTATGTTTGTTCATATTCACACAGAAGTCATATTGTCATAGATCCTTTAACATGTGGTGCTTGCCCCTTATCTTTGCTAGCCAAAAATTCCACACTAAGTGGAGATACTACTTGTGCATCCAAAAACCCTTAAACCCAAATCATATTTTTCAAGAGTCCACCATACCTACCTAGGGATTGAGCAAGATCCCTCAAGTAAGTTGTCATCGGTGCAATAAGGCAATAAAAATTGCTTCTAAAAGTGTGAGATCATTTAGTGTAAGAGAAAATTGAGGGTTGTACGAACTTGTGATGGTGAAGGATAAAAGCGACAGACTGCATAATAAAGGTTGCTATCACGAGGGGTAATACAACATGACGTTATTTTTCACTAAGGGTTGAGCATACAAACAAATAAGCGAATGACAACCTCTACTTCCCTCTGCGAAGGACCTATCTTTTACTTTTATGCAAAGAGTCAAAAGTTTTCTCTCTATTCCTTTTTATGTTCTCCTTTGGCAAGCATCATGTGGTGCGGAAAGATCTAGGCACATATGTACAGTTGAATATGGGTAGCATGAGTTATTATTGTTGACATCACCCCTGAGGTGAATATGTTTGGAGGCAAAACTATAAGCCCCTATCTTTCTATGTGTCCGGTTGAAACGTTTTGCTCATGTGTACGCGGTGAGTGTTAGAAATCATGGAAGACTATATGATGGTTGAGTATGTGGACTTGCCTAAAGGCTTTGCAAAGTTGACTGAGAACATAGTTTGTTGGTTTCTAGTAGAGTTTTTGCTTTACACTTCAATAGTGTGATGAATTGTCACTTATTCATCAGAAGTCTATGATAAAAGTTCTATAATAAGAGTCTTATGTTTAAGTTGGTTGCTGTTATAATAATCAACATGATGCTTCTATGTCCGTAGTTTGTTTTTATTGACACCTCTCTCTCTAAGCATGTGGACATGTTTCTCGATTTCGGTTTTCGATTGAGGACAAGCGAGGTCTAAGCTTGGGGGAGTTGATACATCCATTTTGCATCATGTTTTCTTAATGTTATTTATGATGTTTTATGCATAATAATGCTTTTTGGAGTAATTCTAATGCTTTTTCTCTCATAATTTGCAAGGTACACACAAAGAGGGAGAATTCCGGCAGCTAGAAATCTGGACCTGGAAAAGCTTGGTCGGCTACCTATTCTGCACAAATCCAAACAGGCTGAAACTTCACGGGTGGGCACAACCCACCTAGGCGCACCAGGGAGCCCAGACACGCCCTGGTGGGTCGTGCTCACCCAGGCCCCACCTCGGTTTCCCATCTTCTCCTATATAGGTCATTTTTACCTAGAAAAAATAAGGGAGGACTTTCGGGACGGACAACCGCCGTCTTGAGGCGGAACTTGGGCATAAGCACTTTTGCCCTCCGGCGGAGCGATTCCACTGGGGAAACTTCCCTCCCGAAGGGGTAAATCATCGTCATCATCATCACCAACAACTCTCCCATCTTGGGGAGGGAAATCTCCATCAACATCTTCAACGACACCATCTCATCTCAAACCCTAGTTCATCTCTTGTGTTCAATCTTGTTACTGGAACTATAGATTGGTGCTTGTGGGTGACTAGTAGTGTTGATTACATCTTGTAGTTGATTACTATATGGTTTATTTGGTGGAAGATTATATGTTCAGATCCAATATGCTATTTAATACCCCTCTGATCATGAGCATGATTATCATTTGTGAGTAGTTACTTTTTTTCTTGAGGTCACAAGAGAAATCATGTTGCGAGTAATCATGTGAACTTGATATGTGTTCGATATTTTGATAGTATGTATGTTGTGATTCCCTTAGTGGTGTCGTGTGAACGTCGACTACATGAAACTTCACCATATTTGGGCCTAAGGTAATGCATTGTGGAGTGGCAATTAGATGATGGGTTGCGAGAGTGACAGAAGCTTAAACCCCAGTTTATGCGCTATTCCATGAGGGACCGATTGGATCCAAAAGTTTAATTCTATGGTTAGAATTTATTCTTAATACTTTTCTCATAGTTGCGGATGCTTGCGGGAGGGTTAATCATAAGTAGGAGGTTTGTTCAAGTAAGAACAACACCTAAGCATCAGTCCACCCACATATCAAATTATCAAAGTAGCGAACACGAATCGAACCAACATGGTGAAGGTGACTAGATGAAATTACCGTGTACCCTCAAGAACGCTTTGCTTATCATAAGAGACCATTTTGGCTTGTCCTTTGCCTCAAAAGGATTAGTCTACCTTGCTGCACTTTTGCTACTATCATTGTTACTTGCTCGTTACAAATTATCTTGCTATCAAACAACTCTGTTACTTACAATTTCAGCACTTGCAGACATTACCTTGCTGAAAACCACTTGTCATTTCCTTCTGCTCCTCGTTGGGTTTGACACTCTTACTTATCAAAAAGAGCTACAATTGATCCCATATACTTGTGGGTCATCAGATTATGCTTGAGAACGTGGCTCACTAGTCAGCGTAGGGTCTCCCCCAGCAACTGTCCCACCAGCGGCTCCAGGGAGCTCTGCCGGGAAATGCTTGCCGATGTTGAGCTTCCTTCTTTTTCTGGCGAAGGCTGACGGCGAAACTAATGGTTGGGTAAGGCGGAGTACAAAAGTGACTGGTTCCTCAAAGAGCTTCTGCGCAACGCACTTTGACAGGTGATTAACTATGTTGTTTTCCGCATGAGGCGTGTGCTCTGTTTGCAGCCCATAAGAGAGCTCCTCCAGTTTCCTTACCTCTTCCACGTATGCCTCCATCAGCGGGCTTTGATAATATTTGTTCACCCGCTTCTGGACAAGCCGGCGTATGACCAACTTCTTGATTATCAATTCAATAGCAACATGAAGCCTGGCAAGGAGCCCCTCGTACTCTGCAGTATTGTTGGTGGCATCTTCCCTAGGGAAATGTATCTGGATGACGTATTTGAGGTGTTCTCCGGTGGGCGCGACAAGCAAGACTCCCGCGCCGGCACCTTGAAGTGAGAAAGCACCATCAAAATACATGATCCATTCCTCGGGAGCCTTTTTGTCGGGGAGCGAAATTTCTACAAGTTCTTCATCAGGAATTGGCGTCCATTCCACTATGAATTCCGCTCGTGCTCTTCTTTAGATAGTTGTCGTACTTTCAAACTTCAAAGCAAAACTCGACAGCTCCAGAGCCCATTCTACTATCCTGCTGGTGGCTTCGGGGTTCCTCAAGATCCGCTGTACTGGGAGGTGAGTCACAACAGTGATCTTGCGGGCCTGAAGTAATGGCGCAGCTTTCTTGAGGCCATGAGGAGGCCAAAGATCAGCTTTTAGATCCCAGAGTACCTTGATCTAGCTCCCTACAAAAGGGAGCTGACAAAGTAAACTAGTTGCTGCACCGTTTTCTTTCTTGTCATCCCCTATTGTTCACCAGCGCTGATCTGTGGTGTCCCTTCATTGTTGCCGCCAGGTCTTGTTGGGGATAAAGTGGGCCCAACTCTGGCTAGTTTTGCCGCAATAGCTTCTGCGTTCTCCACTTCCCTCTGTGTTACCAAGGCTACACTAACCACTTGGTTTGTTGCCGCCAGATATAGCAGCAACGGCTCTCGTGGCTTGGGTGCGACCAAGGTTGGAGCAGAAGAAAGGTAAGCCTTCAAATTCCGCAGCGTAGCCTTGGCCTCGGGAGTCCATTTTACGGGACCAACATTCTTCAAAATTTTGAAAAACGGCAAGGCGCGCTCAACAGATTTGGAAATGAATCGACTTAGTGCAACAACACAGCCAATCAGGCGCCTCACATCCTTGACAGTTTTGGGGCTTGGATCTGTTCTATTGCTCTAATCTTATCGGGGTTGGCTTCTATCCCCCACTGAGACACGAAGAACCCGAGGAGCTTGTCGGAGGGAACACCAAACACACACTTCTCTGGATTAAGCTTCAAGTTGATCTTTGTCAGGATCCCGATTCCAAGTCACATCAATCTAGCCGATAACACCTCATATCACTTTGCGGCCTCACGCACGGTATTCCAACGGGTTTCGCCTTACCATGGCACAGGACCGTTTGCGCCTTTTGGCTCACGTATATGATTGTGTCGCTAGCATCCATATGACAGAGAATCCGGGCCGACATGGCTAGTCGTGAACCCAAAGCGGCACTAACCCATGGGGACAGGCATACATGAATCACATCGAACATGTCGGTCATCAACGTGTGAATCCGGGCTGTAGCACTGGGCTAATAGGACTCCGGTAACCTAGGCTATAGCAGGCTAGGCAGGACTCCGGATGTCACCGCGTGACATTTCCCCGAAGGGACAGACACAGGAACGAAGTGAAACACATGCCGGCCAGTCAAGTGTCCAGAGCAGTAGTGCTAGGCTAGCAGGACTCCGGTGAACCGGGCTGTAGCGGACTACTATGGCTCAAGGAAGCCCTAGACTACATTTCCCCATAAGAGAGGCTGCCAAGGATAGACAACTAGGTTGTCGGATCCCACACATACCAAGCATTTCAATCATACACACAATATGCTCAATATGTGTAAATACAACATGGCATCCCAACATAACTCTACGACTCAAGTATTTATTCATTAGGCTCCGAAGAGCGAGATATTACAAACATGGGTCTCAGGACCCAACATTCAGAGCATACAAGTCAAAGCACATGCGGAAGCTTAACATGTCTGAGTACAGACATCTACAAAAGAAAAAGGCTTAGAAGCCTGACTATCTACCAGATCCCGCCGAGGCACAAGATCGTAGCTGAGGTAACAAGCTAAACGTCGAAGTCCACGCGGAACTACTAGCGAGACTGACGTCTCTCTGCAAAACATAAAATAGGCAAACGTGAGTACAAATGTACTCAGCAAGACTTACATCAGAACAAACTACATATGCATCATTGTCAACAAAAGGGGAAGGTGGGGTTTAACTGCAGCAAGCCAGCTTTGACTCTGTGGCTATCCTGAACTACGACTGCAAGTAACTCTTTTGAGGTGGCGCACACGAGTCCACATATTCACCATATCAATACACCACTATGGATTCGCTCCCGTCTCCCTACGAGAGCGCATCCATAACACTCACGCTTATCTTGCACATTTTAGAGTATCCACTTTCACTTGTCTATGAACTGTTATAGGCAACCCAGAAGTCCTTTATCGCGGACACAGCTATCCGAATAGATGATATTAACCCTGCAGGGGTGTACTTCTTCACACATGCTCTCGCCACTTACCGCCATGTACACTTCATGTATCTCGGCAACCTTCAAGCGGAAGCCTGGCGAGGGTGTCGGTCACGGCCTACCTAAACACTCAAGTCCCTAGTCCAGGTTTATCGCCTATTCGGGTTCCATCCGCAGGGAGTCCGGCCGAGGTTTCCACTAACGGCCCCGAACGATGTGTGCAGGGTTCCCGAGACACCAAACGGGCGAATCGGTACACCGTGCCACGTGCCTACCGCAACACAGCCCACGTGCGGCCCCCAGCATGCTACAAACACCAGAAACTACTTTGCAACTCCCGGACAAAGGACAAGAGTGGTTAAGAAGCCGAGAGAGTCAATTAAGGATCCCAATGTGTGGTAGTAACTGTTCATGGATCACAAACACATAACTCAGTTCCTGAGGACGGCTTCAATGAGACAACCCACCATGTACTCCTACATGGCCTCTCACCGCTACCTTTACCAAATCGTGTTCACACACTTAGCTCACACACAAGAGGGACATGTTTACACACCTCCGATTCATCCCGATGAATCGACCTGACTCAACTCTAAGCGTGGCAGGCATGACAAACAAGCATGAATGAGTAGGCACAACATGGCTCAAACAACTCCTACTCATGCTAGTGGGTTTCATCTATTTACTGTGGAATGACAGGTCATGCAGAGGATAAAGGGGTTCAGCTACCGCAACAAGTAACAGATGAATCGTTGTTGTCCTAATGCAGTAAAAGAGAGCAGGAGCGAGAGAGTTGGATTGTATCGGAATGAACAAGGGGGTTTTGCTTTCCTGGCACTTTCGAAGATAATATAGCTCTTCATCAGTGTCATCGATCTCATCGTCGAAACCACGTCTATCGAGAGGGGACAAATACCAACAGAGAAGAAACACAATCAATGCAATGCACAATATGATGCATGATCATGACATGGTAGAATGAGTGTGTTGGGCTAATGCAACTACAACCAGATTGGTTTGAGCTATTTTGAACCAAAGATTCACAGTTCAAACACATTTGTGATCTTAAATAGTGCTTTATCATGTTTTGCACTAAACAGCAAGTTAACTTGTTTAAACATGCATGAAACTAGTACAGATAGATAGATTGGATTTTTCTGATCATTTTAAATATATAAATTATTTGATTTGGAGCTACGGTTGATTTTCTATGAATTTTAAAAGTTTGTACTATATTCTGGAATTTCCTGTATAAGAATAAATCCAGAAAATAAGTTACTGCGTTAGCATGACATAGGTGTGACGTCAGCAGGTCAACTGGGTCGGCTAGGTCAAACCTGACCTATGGGACCCATACGTCAGTGTCTCAAGCCGGTTTTGGGTGTATGACAGGTGGGACCGGTCAACGTTGACTTGACCAAAGTCAAAGGTGACACGTGGGGTCCACACAGATTAGTACTAATCTTAACAGAAAATAAAGCTAGAGTTAATTAGGGAGTGGGGCCCAGGTGTCAGTGAGCTAGGTGGGTTAGTTAGGGCGTCATTAGTGGCTAACGACAGCGCCACGCCGGCTTCGCCAGAGTTCTGCTGGCGGCGACCAAAACGTGGCGGAGGGCATCGGGATTTCGCTACGGGGTCCGGTTTGGCGCGCGGGGAGCATCTACGGGGAGCTAGCGGAGTGGCCCATCCAGTGGTGGAGGCGTCTGGAGCTGGGGTGGCCTATAGAGGCACCGGCGACGAGCTTTGCGACGGCCGGAGCTCGAGGGCGTGCGGGGACGCGGTTGCGGTGGCCGTGGCTATGTGCGATTAGCACCTACGGCGTATACGTGGTGCGGTGAGTACGATGGGCGCATTCCCAGGACCAAATGGTCACCGGAGCATCACCGGTGATGAGCTCGTGCGGCGGTGGGGTTCGGCCTTGACAGAAGATGCGGCTAGAGGATGCGCGGGAGTGAGGTAGCAGGGGGGATAGAGAGAGAAGCTCACGACGGGGGCAGCGGAGGTGACGGCGAGTTCGGGGAAGCTCTGGGGGTCGCGCATCAACGACGGGGATCTCCGGCGATCCGAGGACGAAGATGACGATGTGAGGGCGGAGCAGAGCTTCCGGCGAAGCATGGCTCGGTGAAGACGAAGTGGATGTCGTAGCGGAGCTCTAGGGCACGGGGAGAGATCGTGAGGGAGGCGGTGGCTGCGGTGTCAGCAGACGGCGGCGACGGCTATGCTCGGGCTGTGCGGGAGAGAGAGTCAGGGAAGAGGGAGAGTGAGCGAGGGGGTCAGCGGAATCGGGACGACACGGGAAAATCTTCCACGCGTCCAGGGGATCGTCAGCAAGCAGGAGGTGGTCGGGAACGCACGCGCGTGTGCCACGCTTCCCCCTCTGCCTACTGGCAGGAGGAAGAAGACGGCTCTGCCCTCGGTGGGCTGGGCCGCTACAGTGCCAGAACAGGTAGGCCGGCCCAGGTAACTCTCTCTCTCTCTATTTGCTAATTTAAATTGTTTCTGTTTTCTATTTATTCTGTTTTGTTTTGGTTTAGTAAAAATACTAAACCATTTTATAAAATCCTGAAAATAGTTATCTGGCTAGAACTAAAATATACCAAACCACATAAAATGTTCCAGAATTATTGGACATATATTAATTATATATAAAATATATATCCAATGCAAATAGTTATTGAATTAATTCAAAGGCCCAAAATAATGTTTCATCACTCCAAAAATATTGGTTTGCATTTTACCTCATGCCAATATTTTCACGAATAACAGAACATTTTCTTGGACTCATTTGATGAGGTTTAAATGTTGGTTATTTTTAGGGTTTTCGAGGCTTTAAAAATTCCTCAATTCAAATTTCATTTGAATTTAAACATGATGCACACATGGAAGTTGGCATAGATCAGACCAGGATTAGGGATGTGACAACTCACCCCCACTAAACAAGAATCTCGTCCCGAGATTCAAGACGTGAGGTAAGAAGACAGAGGGGGCACAAGCTAACACGGTCTTCACGATCCAGGTTGCACTTCATAAGAACGTTGACATGATCACCATGTTTGTCTCGACGTCTTGCCTTGAGAACTACATCCAACATGACAACGAGAAGAAAGGGGAAATTTTAGAAGAATCGATCTTCTTGAGGTTCGAACAATTTAGGATCATCTTAATGATCACAAGATCAACTCACGAAATGAGACATAGAAACATCTCTGGAGCTGAGAGGTAAAGCATGCATCAGGAGCGACAGAAGAAACAATTTGACGAGGGTTTCAAAGTAGCGAGGGAAATTGCCATGACCCCAAAACGGGGCACCTCAGGGAAGGTGACTCGAAGAACTATTCCCTTAAGTGGCAAAAAGAATTACTTTTGATCCATAGATCATTGACACTCTTCATACCAGCTTAAGGCAATTTACAATTGATCGCTGAAAGAGTTTGAAGGAATGGCATACTCGGACTAGGAAGGATGATGTGGACTACCTTGTTGAAGACAACACAATGGATGATTTTGCTTCTCATCGGAAATGGATGGGACCCATGGTAGGACCACTTTTGAAGATGATCCTAAACAACAATTACTGAGAGGGCAGCCCATGGGAATTGGCACAATGGCGGTGCAAGCTGGGAACAAAATGCAACTGTTGGGAATGTTCCAACCATCATATCTGCCTGAGATTCAGATCTGGTTGGTACCGGAATATTTCAGACATCCACGTGCCTTAAAGGGAAAGTTTGCAACACCAATTTACGAGATGACGTCGCGTGATTCTCGGGAAATGGACTATGGTAGTAGGCTCCAAAACATGAGCGGGTCCTGCTACAAACATGTGAACACGCTGTCCCAGACAAGCATGGCCACGTAGTAGTCTTATATTAAACACTACCAAGTTCAGGTGGGGGAACCATCATTGAGGATATCGAAGTCTTCTCATAAGTCCGGATTAGCTCTTATGAAGGAACTCCTTCTCCTTGAGCAAATCAGTCAGTGGCTTGGTGTGCTAGGAACACATATGGGGTGGAGGTAATTAATCTACCAAACCATAGAATACTTCGCACGTATGCATGACTGACTTGGGATGATTCCAAGGGAAACAAAACAAACCTTTCTCAAATTCATGGCGGCAACTTACACCTAATGCACGTGAACTTGGAGAAAGTCACTTCTTTCATCCAAGCATAAGCTTCGTGAACGGAACACGAAGGCATTGCTTACAAAGTTTCCAACACTAGGTTGATGTTCAACATGAATCATGGGGGAGACAAAATGCTGCTGATGGGCTTAACAGCAATTCATCGGAATTTCCATATCGCTGGACTTCAGCCATCATGTGAACACGGTGATAGCATTGGTCACACCAAAAGATGTAATGGTGTATGCTCGAGGGATCAACCACGAGTAAGACAACATTACGAATATCGTTGGTTCTAACTTGATTTGACGATAGCCCACACTCAAATCAAGGTTTTTACAAGGCAATAGATCCAACGACTGATCACGAGGACCAATCGATGGAGATATCATCTCTCTTCAACACACACACACACACACACACACACACACACACACACACACACACACACAAAGATATCCCATAGAATGAACTAAGTTAGGCAAGCGTTTATCTTCCAACTCTCCAAGTTGTTGTTTAGCTTAACCAACTAGCTCAGGGTATCCAACACAGATTCTTGGAGAAAGGGTGGTTCACAAGAAACCAACTTGGTCACGATCTCAACATAACGGTTAGGGGACAACCTGGTAATGCTTCCGAGAAGATATTCGGAAATCACGAACCACCGGTATGTTACTAAGCTCGAGAACAACCTTGCTTTTCAGGGCAAGATGATATGATCAAATAAGCAAGGGATTAAATAATCCTAACTCATTGATCGAAGAGTGCACCGGAAATAAGTACTAGGTAGCACGATCAATCTTAGGATGATGATTTAATAACCAACACGCTAAGAATGATAATATTGTCCATTAACTACCAAGCAACGAGGTTGCTAGGAGTATCGATTTCACACATCACGGTTCACTTGTCGGCATTCCGGTTACAACAACACGGGACCGAGGAATGAATAATGATAGCTAGAAGTATCACTACGTCAAGAATTCATGAGAAATGGTGCAATTCTTATGACATTCTTGACATAAAGATGGTAACACTCCAAGGTAGAACAGAGCAAAGGATGGTTTGGCATTTGATCTGCAGAGAACAACTACTTTGACCCAATCCTGGACATGGATGAGGTACTGGAGTTTGTTTCTCCTAGTCATTCCGGAATAGAATGGCTTGATGGACCACAAGGATAATAGGAATCGATAAACACGATCGCACACATACTCTTGACTATCAATTGATAGACGAGGGTCAGAATACAACTAAACAGAACAACTCAAAGGAACATATAATTTTATGAGTTGTGGATGCATAGATTAGTATGTCGAGCAAAGCTCAACATTTCTTCCGGATAACCCATGCAGAGAAGGTAGAACTGGCAGAGTCACAATTATGAATGGAGAACTCCTCAAGAGTACTCTGATTGTGATCTTTTAATTTAAAGAACTTCTGCCTTATTGGTTCATGGTATTTGGAAGAATGATATACCACGGACCTCGAGGACTATCACAAAGGTTACTAATATCCTAAAGGTAAGAGAAACACTATCAACAAGAGGTAAGTAGGGTGAATCTCGAGTTCAAGAACCCATGAATAGAATACCTAATACTAAATGGCATCACAGGATGCTTTCGAGAATAATGGCCAGAATCATCACACGGGGAACACAAAACATGGCTAGTTTACTAGGTGACTCCCTAAAACACCTAGGGTCATAATAATAACTCCAACATATATGTCGAGGCAATAGAATACCTCAACTCAGCAATTAGTGTGATTAACCTGGCCCAAAGGAACATCGGGAATGGAAAGAAGGGATTTGCAAATGCATCAGACTATTTAGAGACCTAAGATGACTCGACAGCATAACGGATGTAAATGCTCAAAATGATTTGAGACATCCTGCAAAATAGTGGCATGACCACTCAACATCACAATATCAAGGTTCTGAGACCAGCTATGAACATACGGAAGTAGCAAGAACTGAACTGAGATTTGAAACTATCAATTCTATAAGTCTATGGATTAGTAACACGTCATCCTAATAGATAGATGAGAAGCTTAGTTCTTAAACCCCGTAGAAGAGAAGAGGTTGACTCAGATCAGAAGGCCATGAGGTATAAGGAGTAAAAAGAGCCTTACGTTCCCTTCCACAATCAATTCCCTTACATAACAAAAGCATTTCTAGACATAACTTCGACCAGTTTGGCTTGGTAATCCTACAGGCAGTCAGGTTCTGATACCAAAGCTGTCAGGACCCCGATTCCAAGTCACATCGATCTAGCCGGTAACACCTCATATCACTTTGCGGCCTCACGCACAGTATTCCCACGAGTGTGGCCTTACCATGGCCCGGGACGTTTGCGCCTTTTGGCTCACATATATGGTTGTGTCGCTAGCATCCATATGACAGAGAACCCGGGCCGACATGGCTAGTCGTGAACCCAAAGCAGCACTAACCCATGGGGACATGCATACATGAATAACATCGAGCATGTCGGTCATCAACGTGTGAATCCGGGCTGTAGCACTGGGCTAACAGGACTCCGGTAACCCGAGCTGTAGCAGGCTAGGCAGGACTCCGGATGTCACCGCGTGACATTTCCCCGAAGGGACAGACACAGGAACGAAGTGAAACACATGCCGGCTAGTCAAGTGTCCAGAGCAGTAGTGCTGGGCTAGCAGGACTCCGGTGAACCAGGCTGTAGCGGACTACTATGGCTCAAGGAAGCCCTAGACTACATTTGCCCATAAGAGAGGCTGCCAAGGATAAACAACTAGATTGTCAGATCCCACACATACCAAGCATTTCAATCATACACACAATATGCTCGATATGTGTAAATACAACATGGCATCACAACATAACTCTACGACTCAAGTATTTATTCATTAGGCTCCGAAGAGCGAGATATTACAAACATGGGTCTCATGACCCAACATTCAGAGCATACAAGTCAAAGCACATGCGGAAGCTTAACATGTCTGAGTACATACATCTACAAAAGAAAAAGGCTTAGAAGCCTGACTATCTACCAGATCCCGCCGAGGCACAAGATCGTAGCTGAGGTAACAAGCTAAATGTCGAAGTCCACGCGGAACTACTAGCGAGACTGACGTCTCTCTGCAAAACATAAAATAGGCAAACGTGAGTACAAATGTACTCAGCAAGACTTACATCAGAACTAACTACATATGCATCATTGTCAACAAAACGGGAAGGTGGGGTTTAACTGCAGCAAGCCAGCTTTGACTCTGTGGCTATCCTGAACTACGACTGCAAGTAACTCTTTTGAGGTGGCGCACACGAGTCCACATACTCACCATATCAATACAGCACTATGGATTCGCCCCCGTCTCCCTACGAGAGCGCCATCCATAGCACGTACGCTTATCTTGCACATTTTAGAGTATCCACTTTCACTTGTCTATGAACGGTTATAGGCAACCCAGAAGTCCTTTACCGCGAACACGGCTATTCGAATAGATGATATTAACCCTGCAGGGGTGTACTTCTTCACACACGCTCTCGCCACTTACCGCCATGTACACGTCATGTATCTCGGCAACCTTCAAGCGGAAGCTCGGCGAGGGTGTCGCCATGGCCTACCTAAACACTCAAGTCCCTAGTCCAGGTTTATCGCCTATTCGGGTTCCATCCGCCGGGAGTCCGGCCGAGGTTTCCACTAACGGCCCCGAACGATGTGTGCAGGTTTCCCGAGACACCAAACGGGCGAATCGGTACACCGTGCCACGTGCCAACCGCAACACAGCCCACCCCTAAGGTCAGCGCTGCGTGCGGCCCCAGCATGCTACAAACACCAGAAACTACTTTGCAACTCCCGGACAAAGGACAAGAGTGGTTAAGATGCCGAGAGGGTCAATTAAGGATCCCAATGTGTGGTAGTAACTGTTCATGGATCACCAACACATAACTCAGTTCCTGAGGACGGCTTCAATGAGACAACCCACAATGTACTCCTACATGGCCTCTCACCGCTACCTTTACCAAATCGTGTTCACACACTTAGCTCACACACAGTAGGACATGTTTACACACCTCCGATTCATCCCCGATGAATCAGACCTGACTCAACTCTAAGCAGTAGCAGGCATGACAAACAAGCATGAATGAGTAGGCACAACAAGGCTCAAACAACTCCTACTCATGCTAGTGGGTTTCATCTATTTACTGTGGAATGACAGGTCATGCAGAGGATAAAGGGGTTCAGCTACCGCAACAAGTAACAGATGAATCGTTGTTGTCCTAATGCAGTAAAAGAGAGTAGGAGCAAGAGAGTAGGATTGTATCGGAATGAACAAGGGGGTTTTGCTTGCCTGGCACTTTTGAAGAAAATATAGCTCTTCATCAGTGTCATCGATCTCATCGTCGAAACCACGTCTATCGAGAGGGGACAAATACCGGCAACAGAGAATAAGCACAATCAATGCAATGCATAATATGATGCATGATCATGACATGGTAGAATGAGTGTGTTGGGCTAATGCAACTACAACCAGATGGGTTTGAGCTATTTTGACATAGGTGTCAGCATGACATAGGTGTGACGTCAGCAGGTCAACTGGGTCGGGCAGGTCAAACCTGACCTGTGGGACCCATACGTCAGTGTCTCAGGCTGGTTTTGGGTGTATGACAGGTGGGACCGGTCAACGTTGACTTGACCAAAGTCAAAGCTGACACGTGGGGTCCACACAGATTAGTACTAATCTTAACAGAAAATAAAGCTAGAGTTAATTAGGGAGTGGGGCCCAGGTGTCAGTGAGCTAGATGGGTTAGTTAGGGCGTCATTAGTGGCTAATGACAGCGCCACGTCGGCTTCGCCGGAGTTCTGCCGGCGGCGACCAAAACGCGGCGAAGGGCATCGGGATTTCGCTACGGGGTCCGGTTTGGCGCGCGGGGAGCATCAACGGGGAGCTGGCGGAGTGGCGCATCCAGTGGTGGAGACGTCTGGAGCTGGGGTGGCCTATAGAGGCACCGGCGACGAGCTTT
This sequence comes from Aegilops longissima, assembly GCA_021605205.1. Taxonomy (NCBI): domain Eukaryota; kingdom Viridiplantae; phylum Streptophyta; class Magnoliopsida; order Poales; family Poaceae; genus Aegilops; species Aegilops longissima. The sequence goes on along the minus strand of CM038678.1, from coordinate 544,435,573 downwards.
GCGGCGGCCGGAGCTCGAGGGCGTGCGGGGACGCGGTTGCGGTGGCCGTGGCGATGTGCGATTAGCAACTACGGCGTATACGTGGTGCGGTGAGTACGATGGGCGCATGCCCGGGACCAAATGGTCACCGGAGCATCACCGGCGATGAGCTCGTGCGGCGGTGGGTTTCGGCCTTGACAGAAGATGCGGCTAGAGGACGCGCGGGAGTGAGGTAGCAGGGGGATAGAGAGAGAAGCTCACGACGGGGGCAGCGGAGGTGACGGCGAGGTCGGGGAAGCTCTGGGGGTGGCGCATCGACGACGGGGATCTCCGGCGATCCGAGGACGAAGATGACGATGTGACGGCGGAGCGTAGCTTCCGGCGAAGCGTGGCTCAGTGAAGACAAAGCGGAGGTCGTAGCGGAGCTCTAGGGCACGGGGAGAGATCATGAGGGAGGCGGTGGCTGCGGTGGCAGCAGACGGCGGCAACGACTATGCTCGGGCTGCGCGGGAGAGAGAGTCAGGGAAGAGGGAGAGTGAGCGAGGGGGTCAGCGGAATCGGGACGACACAGGAAAATCTTCCACGCGTCCAGGGGATCGTCGGCAAGCAGGAGGTGGCCGGGAATGCACGCGCGCGCGCCACGCCTACTGGCAGGAGGAAGAAGACGGCTCTGCTCTCGGTGGGCTGGGCCGCTACAGTGCCAGAACAGGTAGGCCAGCCCAGGTAACTCTCTCTCTCTCTCTCTCTCTCTCTGTTTTCTAATTTAAATTGTTTCTGTTTTCTATTTATTCTATTTTGTTTTGTTTTAGTAAAAATACTAAACCATTTTATAAAATCCTGAAAATAATTATGTGGCTAGAACTAAAATATACCAAACCACATAAAATGTTCCAGAATTATTGGACATATATTAATTATATATAAAATATATATCCAATGCAAATAGTTATTGAATTAATTCAAAGGCCCAAAATAATGTTTCAGTCACTCCAAAAATATTGGTTTGCATTTTACCTCATGCCAATATTTTCACAGAATAACAGGAACATTTTCTTGGACTCATTTGATGAGGTTTAAATGTTGGTTATTTTTAGGGGTTTTTTGAGGCTTTGAAAATTCCTCAATTCAAATTTCATTTGAAGTTCAACATGATGTACACATGGAAGCTGGCATAGATCAGACCAGGATTAGGGATGTGACAATCTTCCGCAACTTTGTAAAAGTTTCTTCCAAATCCTCAATGAGTGAAGACTTGTTCTTGGTTTTGACCACTATATCATCCATATATGCTTCAATATTTCTTTGCACCCGGGGCTCGAAACCAATCTGCACGGCCCTTGCGAATGTAGAACCAACATTCTTCAGCCCAAAAGGCATACGTACAAAGCAGTACGTGCCACACGAGGTGATAAAGGTGGTCTTTTCTTCTTCTTCCTTGGCCATGAAGATTTGGTGGTACCTAGAGTATGCGTCCAAAAAGGAAAGCAGATGACATCCAAATGTAGAATCAATGATTTGATCAACACGCGACAAGGGGAAGGGATCCTTTGGACATGCTTTTTTCCAGGTCGGTGAAGTCGATACAAAGTCTCCACTTCCCATTAGCCTTGCAGCTAACCAAGTTGGATGCAGTACTCCTCGGACCAACCCTGCAGCTTCTAGTTTCTTGATCTCTTCAGCAATGAACTGCTGTCTTTCCAGGCCCTGCTTCCAGTCTTTTTGCTTGATGGGGTGGGCATGAGGATAGACAAAAAGGTGGTGCTCGATTACCCCCTGGAAACACCAGGGATGTCAGATGGCTGCCAGGCAAACACATCGACATTCACCCGCAGGAAGGTAATGAGCGCACTTTCCTATTTGTCGTCAAGGGTAGCACTAATGGTGAAGGTACCATCGGTGCCATCCTGCCGCGCTAGAAATTTCTTGGTTGCCGGGGGAGCAACCTTGGACCTCTTGCTAGTTGAACTTTCCGGCAAGTCACTGCTGGGTGTCACGTACTCCAAAGAGACACGCTTCCCGGGGTCTTTATCTGGGCTCTTTCCGGTCCTTTTGACCTTATTCTCCTTTTCGGCGGGAGCTGAGGGCCTCTGCCGCGACCGCGTCTCTGTACATCTTATCTACACAGATAACTGCATCTTTCTTGTCTGACAAGTTAGTGATGAATCTCATGGGACCAGGCATCTTCAAAGTATTGTAGGCGTAGTGGGATGCCGCCATGAACTTGGCCAGAGTTGGTCAACCAAGAACCCCGTTGAATGGGAGAGGACGTTCAACAACACCGAACACAATCTTTTCTGTCGTAAAGTTGATTTCCCTGCCAAATGTCACTGACAAGGTAATCTTTCCCTTCGGCTGGCTCCTCCCTTGGTTGATCCCTTGAAAAGTATCAGTTTCCTTCAGATCTTAGTTCGAAATCTGAAGTATCTTCAGCACATGGGGTGAAATCAAGTTCAAGTCTGCCCCGTCATCAACCATCATCTTAGTGACCTTGAGGTTAAGGATTGTTGGTGAAACCAACAATGGCAAACATCCAACCGCAGTGGTGCGGTCTGGATGATCCTCAATGTCAAAGATGATGGGCGCGCGAGACCACTTGAGCGGCTCCTGAGCGCTTGCTACGGGCTCCACCAGTTTGGCCTCACGTGCCCACTGCTTAAGCTAGCGGTGAGAGGAGTGCAAGGATGCACCTCCATCGATGCACATCGCCTCGGTAGCTTTCTGAAACTCTTGTTCACTGGTATCATCTTCTTCTTCTTCACTGTCACTTTCACCTTCTTTCTGCTCACGGCCACTGGCTGGTTTTTCTTTCTGCTGATTAGGCTTGCCGCGATGTCCATTATGACCACTGCGGCCCTTCCTACGAGTTTCATTCTGGTTTCTCTCTTTGTCGTGTCTTTCATATCCAACTTTCTGCTTCTCCACCATCTGCTCAACTTGCTTGCAATCTTGGAGATCATGATCCTTGGTTCTATGGATCTTGCAATATGGCCCGCCAGACTTGCCAGTTTTATCTACAGCCGCTGCCGCCTGGCAGTCAGTGCACATGGCAACTTCATTGCCGGGCATCTCAGTTTTTGCCTTCTTGCCGGTGCTAAGGTCACCAGCACTATCGACGACCATCACTGCCTTCTCCTTCCGCTTCTTGCTACACTTCTTGTTCTTCTTCCCGAGAGTGGCACCGCCGTCGTCATCTTCCAAATCGACTTCGATGCCAGCCTATTTCCCTGGAAGTTTTCTCCCTTCTTCAGCACTAGCGCACTTATCCGCCATCGTGTAAAGTTTGCTGACAGTCTTGGGCAACCGAACATTCATCTTAGACCGCATTCTGTGATTGCCCATGTTTGTTTGAAACACAACAATCACAACTGCTGGGTGTATCTTTGGAATATTGCAGTGCACTCGACTGAACCTTTGCAGATACTAAACTTTCTCCTTCTTTCTGCAAGAGGGTTTGCATATCACTGGGCCACCCAGGTTCCTGATGGCCCCCGTGAAGGCACCCACGAACTCGTTGCACAGGTCAGCGCTAGAGGAGATGGAGTCCTCCGGCAGGTGCATCAGCTAGGACCTCACATTTGGCTTGAGGGCCAGCGGGAATTAGTTGGTGAGCACCTCTTCATCCCTTCCCCCGACAGTTTGGACGACGATCTTATAGATGCCAAAAAACTCGGCCTGGTTCAGTTTTCGGTCATACTTCTCTGGCAATTCAGGCTTGAAGGTGCGAGATGATGGCCACTGGACTTGCCGCAGCTCACGTGTTAAGGCCGGGCACCCCATCTCATAAGGTAGGTACCCGCCAACACTGGGCGCGGGTTCGTCGACATCAGCCCCATTACGCCTATCTGATTGATGGCGCGTCTCCCGACGCCGCTCAATGGTGACGCGGGCTTCCTGCTTCTTCCTTTCCCTCAACACATGATGTTGGTCCCGCCAGAGTTGTGGATCACATGAGGCATCGATGCCTCATCATGATCATCATCATTTGGTGGTCGCTGAGTTCGTCGTGGGTGCCCTTGGGAGAGCTGCCGCCATGGGGATTGTACCATGGGTGTGGCCCTCCCATGTTGGCCACTGGTGGGAGTCGCCGGCGTCGCTTGCGGGCGTCGCGACGGCTCCATGCAGGGTGGCTTGTTGATCTCAGCGAACCCGAGGAGACTCTGAATGGTAGCTCTTGATTCGTCCATCCTGTCTGCTGCTGGAGGGAAATCTAGTAGCAGCTGAGCTCTATCTACTGCTTCGGCCGCCGTTTTTGGCATGGCGTGGGAGGCAGAGCGCGACACCGCTCAACCTTTGGATGAACAAGATGGAGTGCCATCAAGATCTTGCCACCTCAGGCAATTTGCCATAGGAACTTGACGAGACTGGGGCTGGGGCTGTTCTTGGTGAACACGCTCATGGTCAGCATGGCCCTTCCCGTGCGGACGTGCCCGCTGGGGGTCGACTGTGTGACAGCCTGATTTTTGCCCTCTTTTATTTGCCTGATTTTCATTTGGATTGATTTTGAATTTCCAGTTTTTGAATCTTTTCATATGGACTTAAACACCTGGTACCCCTTGGCTTTCACCCAAGTGCCTCATTTCCCTCTCCAATCATCTTTTCCTCTCTGGTTCTACTCAAAATAATATTTGGAATATTTTTCTTAAATGAAAAATATTCATTTCCCTCTCTTAAACCCTAGCTAGCTCAATGTGCTCCAAAGCAACCCCAATTTTTCTTGCCCACAAAATTATTAGAAAATTCACAAATATTCTTTGAACCCTAGGGCACCTTTCTAAGCAAAAATATTTCATCACTTTTTGGAATATTTTTGCTACAGAAAATATTTTCTGTTCTAGACAGAAATGGTGGTTTCTACAGCAACTACCATTTTACTTGCCCCAATGTGGCTGATTTTTCTTGTGCATCATCAGCTTAGTAGATGATTGCTAACCTCCAAAGCCCAGCTCCCAACTTCCAGCCGTTTGACCTCAGTAACCTCTCAAAGTTACTGATCAGAAACTTACTAGGCTTGTGAAATCTTTTCTACTGCGTGTGGGTCCAAACCAAAGTGTGGTAATCTTCAAAACTACCACGAACAACATGCCAAACATGAGTTTTGGACTTAGGTCGTCCTGAGGGCAAAGTTCATGCGGTGACCACGCGTGTACATGATGCCAGCCTGCGTGTCGACGCGCTCTGAGTGCCGCCGAGCGCTCTATTTCGCGCGTGCTCGCTTCCCCGCTTGCCTAAGCATGCCAAAACTCGCCACAATCCTCGACCTAGCTCACTTAACTCCCTCCCGACGCTCGCCGACGCCGGAGCTCGCCGCAGCAAGCACGGGTGCGGTCCAGCCAATGCAACAGTGCGCTCTGCACTGTGCTCGTCGCCTTCCTCTCGATCCTGTGCTCGTCCCCGTTCGCCCATAGTATCCGCGTGAGCTACGTCGCCTTCTCCCTCTCTCACTGACGCCGCTCATCACCGGTCACCGTGTCTAGGTGCCACCGGCGGAGTCTGATCCCCCCCTCGATGCTCGCATATAAATGGAGCCATCCCCAGCCTCCTCAAGCACTATCCTCTACTCCCACACACTCCACAACCTCGTAGAGAACCGTAGCCCGGCCGGGGAGGCCGCGGGCCGCCGTCCCCGAGCTCGAGCTCGCCGGCGATCCTCTCGGGTCGTCGCCGTAGCTCCAGCCCCTCCCAGGCCTGGGCAACCCTTCCAGGGCCTCCGCCACTCTTCGGTGGTGCTGTTCCGCCTGGTTGGAGCCCCTGGAGTCGCCTCTGCTCGCCATCGTCTTCGTCTCTGGCGAGCTCTGCTTCCTGTCTCCGCTAGAGAGGACGATTCCGATGCAGTCCGACCACCCCTAGCTACTCTACGGGTACGGGCAGGTGCGCCTCCGACTCCTCTCTCGATCCCTCCCTCTCGTTTCGGCCAAGGAGCCCCCGTCACCGGCGTGTGCTCCGACGAAGCCGCGCCGTCCTCTGTTCCCTTATCCCTCTCCCCCTCACCTGACTAGCGGGGCCCACTAGTTAGCCGCTCAGTACGTGCGCGAAGCGGTACGAGTGGTGGCGCCCCGAGGCTTTACGCCTTCGACGTCACCCCCCAGTCTGTTTTTTTTATTTTCAAATTTCATTTATATCCAGAGAGCTTCAAACAGCTATAACTCTTCAACCATAAGTTCAAATGAATTGATTCTTTTTGCATTGTGTTCTTTGTGCAGAAATCTAGCAGCTCACCAAAAATTAGAATTTTCTATGCTGTCTAGATTTTCTGGTGTTTTTCAGAAGGGTTCTTGATATTTTCTTCTTGTGTTTAAAATTATTTTCAGAGGGTGAGGCTTGTCTTGAGGATCACCAGAAGGCTTGTGAACCTCATCTGCAGTAAGGCAAGCCACATCAACATTTTCATGGTGTCATTTCAATATTTGTGATTTTCCTACTTGAATGAATGATTTAATCCATGCATTTGAATCACTATTGTGTTATTTATATTCTGTTAAGTGCTTGTTTAAGTTAATATGCTTGTGTTACAGAAATTTAAATCTAACTAAGTTGGAAAAGAAACTAGAATTAATTTTTGTTATGTTAGAGTAATATAGTTATGGATATAAATAATTATTTGGAGTTATTCTTCTTGCATGAGAAAAATGATAAAGTTTGTTAGAAAAGATTGTGTTTAAAGTGAAGTTTAATCTAAACCAGAGAAGTGTCAAGAGTTGTTGATGGTTATGCTTAGTGTGAATATAGTTGACTCAGTCTTTTCCGTTAATATGTGATGCATATGTTAGTGTTGCATTTCATGGCATACTATGACACCGGTTACTTTCAATTTAAGTTGAACCTGATAATAACACAACTTGAATATATCGTTGACCGGGTCATGGGGCCACAGAATCGAGTTTTTCCCAGTGCAACCACATTTGCCTTTATGGGAAGGCCTTTATTCGGTCCGTTGTCATGCCTCTGGTCGGTGCCTCCAACGAGGGAAGGTTATGGGCGTGCGGTACCCTGGCCCGGTAACCAGACATAACCTTGTGTTCCCGTTGTTGAGATTTTTGGTACCGGTCCCCGTGAGGGACGTTTATGTTTTGGCCACGACGATGGTCGTTGTGTCTTTGGTAGACATGGGGCCACCAAGGATTAGCCCAGTGGGGAGTTAGTCGGAGTGGCCGAGAGAGTGTCATGGAAATGGAGGGGTTTCGTCGGAATGCCGTTGGTCCACCCGAATGGGAGTCCGAGGCCATGGGTTCCGTGGTGTGGGTACAGTGTGCTACCTCTGCAGAGTGTATTAATCTATCGATAGTTGTGTCCACGGTTATAGACACGCTTGAAAGTAGGTCACACCATGGGTCAACATTTAATAAATCTTGCACACTAGGTTATGAACTTTGCACTGTTAGTGATGTCGGGAAGGTCATCTTGTTGGTTGAGACCAAGTGTTGGTAGTGGTTGTGATTGCTGGAAGGATCACCGTTTGAGACCAAATATTGGTCGTGGTTGTGATGGCCGAAAAGATCACGAGATATTCCTAGTTAAGACCTTGAGGTCGGTATGTTTGTGATCCTCGAGCGATCACCGGCGGTAAGCGAGTCCGAGGGATTTTTCTCTCAGGAGCATGATCACAGCATGTTGGCTATCTTGTTGCATTATTAATAATTGGTTAATTATCATGATATTGTTTGTCATTATGTTTATGCTTGTTGTGAGCTTGCAAGTACATTCAACGTACTAACCTGGCATGTCATCCCGGATTTCAGGAAAGTCCCGTTGGAAAGGAGTGCTGTCCGAGTCTACATCGTGTCCACATCGGTGTCCCTGTGATATGGAGTTTCTGCTATGACGTTATTCCGCTGCGGCGTAGTTGTTATGATCGAGGCCCCTTTATGTTCAATAAATAATGTACATATTGTTCAGCCGCACCGTGTGTGCCGCTTGGCCTCGCTACCTGTTGTAATATAAACTATGATCCGCTAGCATCAATAAAGCGGTTGTTTTCTGTACCAAGATGTTGTGTGTTGCCAAAAGACATGGTCTCTGGGCTGGCAATGCATGGTAAACCGGTTGCTCTGAGCCGGGGTGCCACAACGCTTGGTATCAGAGCCGCGCTGACTTTAGGCCACGCTAGACTACAACGTGTTAACTGGACGTTAGACACAAGGTTAAGTTGAGTGTCGGTAGCATTGGTAGCTGGTTGTTGCATTGTGTGCACTTGTTTTATTTTTATGCTAACCTACTAATGGTTGTGAGTGTAGATGGCTCCGGTGCCGTATCCGTGCCAGTTGCAGCTGATGTTGTTCACGTCGCCGCATCCCCTTCGTAACCTGTGGCGTCGTTGTACCCCCTTGGTGACGATCCAGTCTATCATGTGTACCGGGAGCGTCTAGCTAACTCAGTGTATGAGTATCACGCCGTGGTTACTCTACGCACCAGTTCCGATTCCAGCACTTACACTCGTACCTCTCGGAACGGTTACACTTCTACCGCTTCTCAGGCTGTCCAGTTTGCTGCATTTGAGGTCCTTGTCGAGCTTTGTTACAACGAGGTCCGGATGCAGAACCACCCAGGTTTCTACTACTATCCTTCTCTGCACGATAATGGTCGTGCCCGTTTCCCTATCATTGATCCGGAGTCTGAAGTGTTGCTAGCCACCTTGCTCGTTATGTCACTGCTAGCTATCTTATGATCCACGAGCTGGCTCGAGAGCTGACTCGCGCTCGTACTGCTATAGCTGACTCGCGCTTGTACCAAATCAGGCGGATTTAAAGTAGAAAATCCTATCGGAAGCACACGAATCTTCGTATTCTATTCACCCTGTAGGTACGAAAATGTATGAAGATCTTCGACAAGTATTCTGGTGGGATGGGACGAAGAAAGACATTGCTTATTTGTGGCCTGTTGCGACATATGCAACAAGGTGAAGGCAGAGCATTAGAAGCCAGCCGGACTTCTCCAACCACTACCAGTCTCACGATGGAAATGGGATGATGTCTGCATGGATTTTATCACAGGACTGCCCAAGACTCAGCGAGGCAATGATGCAATCTGGGTCATAGTGGACACCTTAACCAAGGTTGCTCACTTTATCCCGATCAGAACCACATATCGAGCGGATCAACTTGCACAGCTGTATGTATCCAGGATAGTCAGTCTGCATGGAGTACCCCGAACCATCACTTCTGACCGAGGTTCACTTTTTACCTCCGCTTTTTGGTCACGTCTCCATCAAGCCTTGGGGACAACACTAAAATACAGTAGCACTTATCATCCTCAGACCGATGGACACACAGAGCGGGTAAACCAAATACTCGAAGATATGCTGCGAGCCTGTGCTTTGGCCCAAGGATCTAAATGGGAAGACTGTCTGTCGTATGCCGAGTTCTCTTATAACAACCGCTTCCAGACCAGTCTAAAGATGTCACCGTATGAGGCTTTGTATGGCCTTAAGTGCCGCACTCCTTTAAATTGGTCTCAAACTGGAGATAGCCGCATTTTTGAGGCGGATCTCAGGATGGAAGCTGAGAAACAAGTTAGGGAAATCAGAGACGGATTGCAATTGGCCAAATCTCGACAGAAGAGTTATTATGATGCAAAGCATCGACAGATCAGTTTTGAACCCGGACAACATGGATACCTCCGAGTCACTCCTATGAAAGGAGTTAAGAGATTCCAGACTCATGGAAAGTTGGAACCTAGAATTATTGGTCCATTTCCAGTTATGTCCCGAGAGGGTACTGTTGCATATCAGTTGGAGCTACCCCCTGAATTGTCAGACGTGCACAACGTGTTTCATGTTTCATAGTTGATGTGATGCATATCGCCGCCTGAGAAAAAGACTGCTATGACTGAAATAGAGCTGACAAAGGACTTAACATATGAGGAGAGATCGGTTAAAATTTTGGATCAGATGGAAATGGTCACTCATAGTAAAGTAAGGAAGCTCTACAAGGTTCAGTGGGAGCATCACACAGAGTCAGAATCAACATGGTAACGGGAAGAATTTCTGAAGGCAAATTATCCAGAATGGTTTTCCCAAGCAACCGAATCTCGAGTACGAGATTCATTCTAGGTGGGGGAGGTTTGTGACAGCCTGGTTTTTGCCCTCTTTTATTTTCTTGATTTTCATTTGGATTGATTTTGAATTTGGAGTTTTTGAATCTTTTCATATGGAGTTAAACACCTGGGTACCCCTTGGCTTTCACCCAAGTGCATCATTTCCCTCTCCAATCATCTTTTCCTCTCTGGTTCTACTCAAAATAATATTTGGAATATTTTTCTTAAATGAAAAATATTCATTTCCTTCTCTTAAACCCTAGCTAGCTCAATGCGCTCCAAAGCAACCCCAATTTTTCTTGCCCACAAAATTCTGAGAAAATTCACAAATATTCTTTGAACCCTAGGGCACCTTCCTGAGCAAAAATATTTCATCACTTTTTGGAATATTTTTGCTACAGAAAATATTTTCTGTTCTGGACAGAAATGATGGTTTCTACAACAACTACCATTTTACTTGCTCCAATGTGGCTGATTTTTCTTGTGCATCATCACCTTAGTAGATGACTGCTAACCTCCATAGCCCAGCTCCCAACTCCCAGCCATTTGACCTCAGTAACCTCTCAAAGTTACTAATCAGAAACTTACTAGGCTTGTGAAATCTTTTCTACTGCGTCTGGGTCCAAACCAAGGCGTGGTAATCTTCAAAACTACCACGAACAGCAAGCCAGGCGTGAGTTTTGGACTTAGGTCGGCCTGAGGGCAAACTTCACGCGGTGACCATGCGTGTACATGATGCCAGCCTGCGAGTCGACGCGCTCTGAGTGTTGCCGAGCGCTCTGTTTCGTGCGTGCTCGCTTCCCCGCCTGCCTAAGCGTGCCAAACCTCGCCACAATCCTCGTCCTAGCTCACTTAACTCCCTCCCGGCACTCACCGACGTTGGAGCTCGCCGCAGCAAGCACGGGCGCGGTCCGGCCAATGCAAAAGTGCGCTCTGCACTGTGCTCGTCGCCTTCCTCTCGATCATGTGGTTGTCCCCGTTCGCCCACAGTCCCCGTGTGAGCTGCGTCGCCTTCTCCCTCTCTCACTGATGCCGCTCGTTGTCGGGCGCCGTGTCCAGGTGTCACCGGCGGAGCCCGATCCCCCCCCTCAATGCTCGCCTATAAATGGAGCCATCCCCAGCCTCCTCGAGCACCATTCTCCACTCCCACGCACTCCACAACCTCGTAGAGAACCGTAGCCTGGCCGGGCAGGCCACGGGCCGCAGTCCCCGAGCTCGAGCTCGCCGGCGATCCCCTCGGGTCGTCGCTGTAGCTCCAGCCCCTCCCAGGCCTGGGCAACCCTTCCAGGGCCTCCGCCACTCTCCGGTGGTACTGTTCCGCCTGGTTGGAGCCCCTGGAGTCGCCTCTGCTCACCGTCGTCTTTGTCTCCGGCGAGCTCTGCTTCCTGTCTCTGCTAGAGAGGACGATTCCGACGCCCTCCGACCACCCCTAGCTACTCTACGGGTACGGGCAGGTGCGCCCTCCGTCTCCTCTCTTGATCCCTCCCTCTCGTTTCGGCCAAGGAGCCCTCGTCGCTGGCGTGTGCTCCGGCGAAGCCGCGCCGTCCTCTGTTCCTTTCTCTCTCTCCCCCTCACCTGACTAGTGGGGCCCGCTAGTCAGCCACTCATTACGCGTGTGAAGCGGTACGAGTGGTGCGCGCCCCGAGGCTTTACGCCTTCGACGTCACCCCCCCCCAGTCTGTTTTTCTTTCATTTTCAAATTTCATTTATATCCAGAGAGCTTCAAACAGCTATAACTTTTCAACCATAAGTCCAAATGAATTGATTCTTTTTGCATTGTGTTCTTTTTGCAGAAATCTAGCAGCTCACCAAAAATTAGATTTTTCTATGCTGTCTAGATTTTCTAGTGTTTTTCAGAAGGGTTCTTGATATTTTCTTCTTGTGTTTAAAATTATTTTCAGAGGGTGAGGCTTGTCTTGAGGATCACCAGGAGGCTTGTGAACCTCATTTTCACTAAGGCAAGCCACATCAACATTTTCATGGTGCCATTTCAATATTTGTGATTTTCCTACTTGAATGAATGATTTAATCCATGCATTTAAATCACTATTCTGTTATTTATATTTTGTTAAGTGCTTGTTTAAGTTAATATGCTTGTGTTACATAAAGTTTAAATCTAACTAAGTTGGTAAAGAAACTAGAATTAATTTTTGTTATGAAAGAGTAATATAGTTATGGATATAAGTAATTATTTGGAGTTATTTTTCTTGCATGAGAAAAATGATAAAGTTTGTTAGAAAAGATTCTGTTTAAATTGAAGTTTAATCTAAACTAGAGAAGTGTAAAGAGTTGTTCATGGTTATGCTCAGTGTGAATATAGTTGACTCAGTCTTTTCCGATAATATGTGATGCATATGTTAGTGTTGCATTTCATGGCATACTATGACACAGGTTACTTTCAATTTAAGTTGAACCTGATAATAACACAACTTGAATATATCGTTGACCGGGTCATGGTGCCACTGAATCGAGTTTTTTCCCAGTGCAACCACATTTTCCTTTATGGGAAGGCCTTTATTCGGTCCGTTGTCATGCCTCTGGTCGGTGCCTCCAACAAGGGAAGGTTATGGGCATGCGGTACCCTAGCCCGGTAAGCAGACATAACCTTGTGTGCCCGTTGTTGAGATTTTTGGTACCGGTCCCTGTGAGGGACGTTTATGTTTTGGGCACGACGGTCGTCGTTGTGTCTTTGGTAGACACGGGGCCACCCAGGACTAGCCCAATGGGGAGTGAGTCGGAGTGGCCGAGAGAGTGTCATGGCAATGGAGGGGTTCCATCGGAATGCCGTTGGTCCACCCGAATGGGAGTTTGAGGCCATGGGTTCCGTGGTGTGGGTACAGTGTGCTACCTCTGCAGAGTGTATTAATCTATCGATAGCCGAGTCCACGGTTACGGACATGCTCGAAAGTAGGTCACACCATGGCTCAACATTTAATAAATCTTGCACACTAGGTTATGAACTTTGCACTGTTAGTGATCTCGGGAAGGTCATCTTGTTGGTTGAGACCAAGTGTTGGTAGTGGTTGTGATCGCCGGAAGGATCACCGTTTGAGACCAAATATTGGTCATGGTTGTGATCTCCGGAAAGATCATGAGATATTCCTAGTGAAGACCTTGAGGTCAGTATGTTTGTGATCCCAGAGCGATCACCGGCGGTAAGCCAGTCCGAGGGATTTTTCTCTTAGGAGCATGATCACAGCATGTTGGCTATCTTGTTGCATTATTAATAATTGGTTAATTATCATGATATTTTTTGTCATTATGTTTATGTTTGTTGTGAGCTTGCAAGTACATTCAATGTACTGACCTTGCGTGTCATGCCAGATTTCAGGAAAGTCCCATTGGAAAGGAGTGCTTCCGAGTCTAGATCGTGTCCACATCGGTGTCCCTGTGCTATGGAGTTTCCGCTACGACGTTGTTCCACTGCCGCGTAGTTGTTATGATCGAGGCCCCTTTATGTTCACTAAATAATGTACATATTGTTCAGCCGCACCGTGTGTGCCACTTTGCCTCGCTGCCTGTTGTAATATAAACTATGATCCGCTAGCATCAATAAAGCGGTTGTTTTCTGTACCAAGATGTTGTGTGTTGCTAGAATACATGGCCTCTGGGCTGGCAATGCATGGTAAACCGGTTCCTCTGAGCCGGGGTGCCATAGACGGCGCCGTTGGGAGTGTTGCTCCACTCACCCACCGTAGGATGGAACGCATGCCCCGTCTCCGCCCCTCTAGGTAGTGCGGCCGATGGATTTTGGCCCGCAACGGAGCGGGTGTCGACATTGCGCTGGTCGAGCTCGCCGGTGGGACGAGCGGAGGGGAGCTAGGTGTCTCCATGGACTGTTCCGGCGGGAGCTTGAGCGGCTACATGCTAAAGGGGCCGGGCCGCGCCCATGACTCTAGCCTCTGCCCCTGCCGCGGGAGTGTTTGTGGCACCACTCGTCTCGCCAGCTACACCCGTCGCAGCTGCGGCGCCCGTGGCACCCGCAACAGCTGGTAACGAAGCCTTTTTGGAAGAATGATGCGCTCCAGCTCCGCCTCTCTTCTTGGGAGCCTTGAAAGATGTAGGTTGACGAAGATCGATGCGCTGGTCACGACTTCAGGTTCGCACAAGTGACGCCTCCTACCTGGCATGCCAAAGTTGTCAGCATGGAAACACAATCACCTATGGGCCAGGGGTGCCCCTTTGTGGTTCGGCATGGGGCCGGCTGCGTTGCATAAAGAGCAGAAGCGGCGGGGGCAGCACAGCTATGGACAGCTCGTTTTTACCCATGTTCGGGCCGCTTTGCAGCATAAAACCCTACTCCTGCTTGGGTGGATTGATCTTGTGGGAGAAGAAGGCGCAGAATGCACTAGCCCAGCAAGGGTGCCTTGGGAGTGCAGTCATGCGCGTACAACTTTTGGGGGTCGAAGTGTTCGATCCTCTTGCTAGGTTGCCTCAGGCCTCTTTTATAGGTTAAGGGGCAATCACAGTGGAAAAACTGTCATTTCAGTATGATTACATAGCTGACAGTGCTATCATACCTAACTCTGGCAGTTAGGACAAAGTGCATTAAATGCACTAATAGGTGTCAAGCTGGTGTTGCAGCCCGGCAAGCTTGCCACGCTGCTTATCTACCTCTTCCCATTAGTGTGACAAGTCTCATGGACATGTGTCAACAAAGCTAACCCATTCTCATGGACATGTTGCAGGGCCTCGACGCGCCTCGGGGCGGTCGCCCCCCTGATCGCCCTCACCACAAGGGCTCCGCTGCTCGGAGCGCTCAAGGACGAGGGAGGGGGCGAAGCCGAGGGGGACGGCTCCTCACCCGTCTCCGTGAGCTCGGCAGGAAGGGGCCTGCAGGGCAAGGATCAGTACAAGCAGCAGAAGGATGAGGATCTGGAGGAGGAGAAGGCTTACTCATCAGTGGTGAAGTACTTCCTACGCTTCAGCAGGCGACAAGGGTAATCATCGCCCAGGGCCTCCCTTCTCTTCCGGAGGGCCTCGAAGTCCACGCGGAAGCGACCCAAGATTTGAGCGCAGGGGTCAGCCTGCGATGAGGGAGAAGCATCAAGGCGACCTGCGTCAGGGGCGTCCGCCTGACGCGCGCTGCTGGTCGCCTCACCAAGAGAAGCAGCAGGGGCCTCGGGGGCCTCATCCGCAGGCGCTGCGGGCAGCTGCCTGCCGCCCTCAGCCACGGCGGCATGAGCCTCAGGAGCTGCTCCTCACAAGCGTCGCCCGCGCTGTCACCCCGGGCGGGGTCCCTTGACCTCGGGCGGCTCGTGCCTCCTGCCCGCCACTTGAGGAGGAGTCGCCTTGGCCGATGGAAGGGCATCACCATCACTAGATTCTCGCGAGGCCCCTGGAGGCCAGTGCGCGCGCCCCCATTCGTCAAGACAGCATCCGGTTCACAAAGTCGCTCCTGTTCTGGCAGAGGTACAGCAAGGCCCCTCCATGCCGGATGCCGCCGGGGTTGGGGTCACCAGTCAGGACCAGGAGCACTGTCCTCAGCACTTCAGGCGTTAGGTCCTCTTTCTGGAGCCTCATACGATCATCAAGCCCGCTGAAGGCCCACATCCGGTGGGAGTGGCGTTGGAGAGGAGCGATACGGCATAGCAATAACTCCTTCACCACCTTGGGCGCCGTCACGCCAAGCTTTCTCAGGAACTCGAAGCGGTGCCAGATGAAGGCAAACGAGGGGCCCGCGAGTGTCACTTGGCACCAGCCTGAGTTGGGGACAGCAGGCGAAGATGGCTCCGTCAGCAGGGGGCTGGGCACCCCAACGTCCACGTACAGCCACCGCTCGCAAAACCCAGGCGAGGGCGGGGGAGGGCTGAAGTCAATTCCGGAAGCCGCTGTCTCGGGCGCAGCGATGAAGCTCACGCACCCGAGCATTGAATGGGGTCGACGAGGCGCAGAGAGAAGAAGTGGCGCAGCAAGGCAACCGAAGGAATGATGCCCGTCATTTCCTCACAAATGAATGCAAATACCGCGAGAAGGGTGATGGATTCAGGACCCAGATGCATCATATGGATCTGGTAATGGGAAAGCACGGCATTGAAGAAATCTGAGAAGGGGGGAACCAGTCCTGCCCAAAGGGCGTCGGCGAAGTACCGGACCTCGGTGGGAATCCTGTCAACGGAGAAGCGAGACGCAGGCCAGGCCGTCGTCCTCCCGCACTCATTGAAGATGGTGGCCAGGGCCGAGCGGACCTTGCCCAGGCCCTCTCGGTTGACTATGACCGGCCAATCGACGGCGGGGGCCGCCGTCGACGGCGAGCGAGGCGGCGGCACGGGTTTCTTCCCTTTTCCCTTCCTCGCCGGGGCCATGACGGCAGGAAGGAGATGGGGAAGGTTCGAGATCAGAGTGGATGCAAGAGCTGGAGTTCGAGAGAAGGAAGGACAGGGAGCGCTCAAGCAGCAAAAGGGGGAACAGATGTGTACAGCAGCGTGTCCGCCTAGCAAGGCACGAAATAAGGAGGCGTGGGGTAACAGTGCCGCCCACGTCCAATCAACGCCACGCGGCGCCCAAGGTCATGGCTGTTAGGGGCCCATAACGCCGCACTTGCCCTTTCGCCTCTGCTCGGCCAAGTTCGGGCGCACCGTGGGCCCGGGCTCTCTATCATGGCGTTAAGGAACGGGGTCCCAGACTTGCATGCTGCGGCATGCGGCATGGCTCAAGGAGGCCCAGACGGCCCATCTTCATCAACGCAAGCTCAAGACCCTCGCGAGGCCAAGCCTCATGGGCGGGCGACAAGGAGCTTCCTCGAGCACGGCCTCCTCAGGCTGGCTCATGAGGAGGCGGAGAGTTCAAGGCAGGGTACTTCGAGGTGCCCATGACGCAAGCCATGATTTACCAAGGGCGCCCGGCCGGGCGCCAGCCATGATGTCCTCCTTTCCCCTTTGGTGCAAAGGAGCAAGCGCAGACGAGAGCATCAAGCAAAGGCATCCATTTCGTGCAACAAGACCAAGACCGCCCAACGGCCGGAAGGAGTCATCGTGGAGCCCAAGCAAAGGCGTCATCACGAGCCTTTGGCGGCGAGGACGCGTCGGGATAAGTGTACCCGTTGTTCCCCTTCAAAATGGCCAATTGTTGGCGCCCTTCCCGCTCAATATTTGGGAAGAGGCCCAGGGCCTTCGCCTATAAATAGGAGTAGCCACCCCCAGGGCGAAGGGGACCGGAGATCCGAATCCTCATCAAGAAACCAGTAGCTAAAGCGACTGAACACCACCTAGCAGTTCATCGCACCCGCCAAGAACAGACCCTCGCGAGGCTGTTCTTCCTTGTATTGTTCCTCATCAGCCCAAGAGGCAATCCACCACACAACACACTGGAGTAGGGTATTACACCACAATGGTGGCCCGAACCAGTATAAATCTCGTGTCTCTTGTGCTGTTCTGTTAGTAGTTTAGGTCCCAGCGATTCGCCGAGGTGCGAGATGGTGGAGGGTTGGATCTCCCCGCACACCCCAGTGTGCGAACCTCAAGGGTCTGCCGGAACCCGAAATCCGACATAATCGCTCGCCGGACTTATCCCGTTCACGGCAACCGCCTCGGGCCGGCTATAAATAGCGCCTCCGAGCTCGCTCTCGACCCCGCACATCTCCACCACCTCACCAGACCCCGCCCAGCCACTGGAAGAGCCTCGAGGGGCCCTTCTTCCTCAACTCCGGCCACCTCCGTCTGCTTCGGGCTCCGGCAATGTTCTCCCTGGTGAGAGCTCCTCCACCGCCCTAGACTTGCCCGTAGCCACATGACACCTCTAGGAGTCTAACCCCCACTCCAATTTGACCCCAGCAACTCTCTCCGACGAGGCCCAAGACTACCCGAACCACCATCCGCCGGAGCAAGGGCCGCCGTCGACGTGGTGCTCGCCGGCGACCACCACCACCACCCACCGACGCGGAAGGGTGCACTGAGAACAGAGGTACCACCCGATCCCCCTGCCTCGCCGTGGATCGCCGCCGGCGACCACCGCGGCTCTCGAGCGCCGTGGAGCTCTGCCGCCTCTTTTGAATATTCAAACCTGACGGGTGGGACCCGCCCGTCAGCCTCTCTGTTCTTTTTTTTTCGAACCGTTTCTGAAAGCGTATTCTGGTAAATGCCCTTTCTAATCTGAATCGTTTTCTGGACTTTTCTGCTTAGACCCCTGAGAGTTTTCTGTTTCATTACAGAGAGGTCCTTGGACCAAAACTCTTATAACTTTTAAACAGAAAAGTATTTTTGAGTGATTCTTTTTCTGTCCTCTTCAAAATTTTGTCTAGTTTTGTTTCAGATTTATTTGAAAAATATTTGGAATATTTTGTGCACCCCATGGTATTTACGATAGCACGTGTATTTTTGTATACCGTAGATACCGAAGGAGGTGACGGAACCGCGAACTTCACCGAGCTAGGCCCCGACTACTCCGAACCAGGCAAGCATGTTTGAACTTTTGATATGATGGGTGTTTGGGCATGTTTGCATTAAGTAGTTCCATGGCATGTTCATGAGCATCTCGATGAAAGTTATATCACGTGCAAAGTTGAGGCAAGTGAATTTCGATAATCCATAAGTTGTTGGATATGAGTTTGCATGGCCATGAGATGGCATGAGAATGGGTAAGATGGCAGTGTTGTAGCATGCCAGTCTTACGCCAGACCGTTTGACCCAGTGTCAACTTGAATCAGTCCAGTTCCCGTCCGTCTTCCCTTCCGTACTACCACATGTTTTCCGCAAGGGATACGGCTTAGTAAGTTGCAAACCGCTATCTGGTACACACCAAATCGAGAGGCCGGGATGAGGGTTCCATGGCCCTGGATTAAAGCCTATCATCCGGTCAGGGGGCATGGGTGTTTCGGTTGGGACCGAGAGCGGGCACCCTTAGAGCGCTGCGTATATAAATTTGATCCCATGCTATTCGAGATTGTGATCTCCCCGTCTCAAAGTTTTTCTTGGACGCTTTCCAGGGTGATTCCTGGCAACGTAAGGTGGGATGGGTGTGTACTAGTTAGCTGTGTTTCCTCCGAAATACCGTAGACGGAACTAGTCCTTCGTGACTACGGAAATCCGTTGGCTGTGGATAATTTTAGTACAAACTCTGCAGAGTCAAAAATACTTGAAATCATCTTATCCATGTTCAAGTATTGTGCTCATCTTATCTTATCAAGTGTCAGTATAGGTGACAGAAACTCCTGAGAATCACATGAACGTCAAGTCCGATTAATTGTTTATTTTCCTGTGGATGGACTAACCTGTTTATTTTCTTGTGTTGAATATTTTTCCTATGAGCATCATTTCTTGCAAGTTAACTGATATGAAAAGTGAATTATAAGCCCTTTCTGTGATGTCACTCAGACGTCCGACTGTGGCATTGTTATTTGTTTACTTATGATATAAGCCCTTTCTGTGATGTCGCTCAGACGTCCGACTGCGGCATTGTTATTTGTTTGATTTTGATATAAGCCCTTTCTGCGATGTTGCTCAGACGTCCGACTGGGCATTGTTATTTATTTACTTTGGATATAAGCCCTTTCTGTGATGTCGCTCCGACGTCTGACTGTGGCACGCATGTCTTTTCTTTCAGTATAAGCCCTTTATGTGGCGTCGCTTAGACTGTCGACTGCGGCATGTTTTACTTATTTGTTCACCCTTCGAGGTGTCGCTTCAGACACCCGATCGGTTTTCAGTTTATTTTATTGGGTTTTCGAGCGGACTACTGCCGACTCCCTTTTTACTTACCTTGTTATACTGATTTGAATGTGCATTTATTAAATCACTCATGACACTTTCATACATGCATTTATTATATCTATTGTCTGAACTGTCTTGCGAGTATTTTCAAAGTACTCACCTGGCTTGTTGATTTGGCCAGATGCTGACGAAGGCGATCTCATGGATGAAGAGTTCGATAGCGAGTCCGACACCTAGAGGAGTCCCAGTCAGTCTCGTGCGACCCTGGATTAGTCACTATGTTACTCCCGCTTTCGCTACCCAAATAATTCCATCGAGCCTCACCATAACGCTCGATGAGTTGCCAGTGTAGGAGTCATGTTTTCCGCTCCACTATGTTATTCCACCACCACTTTAACTCGAGTCAGTAGTATGCCACCACTCCATTGTGTCATACCCGCCATTATGTATAATTATTGGCGTGTTGTAATAATTGGTTGAGCACCCCACTTCGACACTGTAATATATTCAAATGCTACTGGCTTATTGTATCTAGATTTTGTCTACCAGTCGGGAGGATTTCCCTCGCACTGGACTCAAAAGGTCGGTTTCTCAATAAATATTTTTATTGGAAAACCGGCCGTGACAATTTCGGCCGAGGACACACTGTGTTTTGGCGCCCACCGTGTACGAATCCGGGTGAGAGGCGGTTATGTCATGTTTGAGTGAAATTACAAACCTACCCCTATCAAAACCTATAGAAATCGAGCAGATAGGCTTTGTGTGGCAGGGATAGGCAGTAGTAATTTCCATCTCGCAGATTTTGGTTTCAAGCGATTCTCGCGACTTTCCCGCTTCGTTCAAGTTTTATGAGTGCATCGTTTACCGTGCCAACTCAATTCAAATCCCGTTTGTATTCTATTTTTTTTAAGGGATCCATTTTGATTGGAATAAAATTCTATATATATATCATTTTTTATATATACTTTCAAAAGCAGAACAACGAATTCTGCTCCTTTATATGTATAATATGATTTACAAATACAATGATCTCAAAATCATAAGGTTGAATTCAAAAATTAAACCAAATTATGTTCTACTAAAATGTATGGATCAAGAATATCTACATATTAAATAACATAGATGCGCGTGAATTCATATGAGTATGCATGTTTGATAGATCAATTTTGGTTCGAGTATGGATTACATGTATCATCATCTTGAATTCAAATATTTGAATCCCTTTTATGTTCACTCCTTTCATGCCCATCTCTCTCGCATGCATGCTCCTTCATGTAGCTATCACTCCCTTTTCTCCAGCTCACCCGCACGCTCACTTCATGTTTCTCCTATCCTCGCAAACATGGTCTCTCGACGTCTCCCTTGAGAAGTGTTACACTCTCCCTATCATTATGCATTACACGTTTTCATTATCTCTCAGGTCTCTACCGTTCTCTTGTATCACTAGGTACCTAAGCTTTCTTTTTCACCGCCACACACACAGTCTCCACTCGTCTTTCACTTTGTCTTTCTCTTTATGGGATTCTCTCACACACCCTATATGTCTCTAGATATGAATCATACCACTAAAATTACTCTCCCTCTCTCTCCTGTAGACACAACATTTGCTACGGTCTCCTTTTCGTCTCCATCCCAGACTGACATTATTCATTTGTTTACCGATCAGACAAACTCCCCCCCTCTCTCTCTCTCACACACACACACAGCTCCTGCTTCCACTCCCCTTCCTGACTACCGTCTCTCTCTCTCACACATGCAAAACTCTCGCTTTCGCACCCTCGACTCGTATTTCTCTCACAAACATTTATTGACTAGCCTCTAGATAGGTTTATACACCCGCACACTCGTGCTTCCACTATCGCATACATGTCTCTCTCCCGCTCCTTGTATCTATGTAGATTTTTCTTCCCTTCTTGAGACACGCCCTCTCCATCATGCACACACACACTATCGCCTCATTTTAAGCTGATACCTCTCGCACACACACTCTTTGTGTCTTTGTCACACATGCACTCCGTCCTCCTCCTCTCTCCCTCTCTCTCACACACATGGGCTTTTTGCAACAACTAGCAAGATGCCCATTTGTTGCACGGAACATCAAGATGCATTTGTATGAGTAGTTTATCTTGTGGGATAAAAGGATGAACAAGGGAAGGCCTTATTTGCAAGTGTGGAGAGGGGCGTGGGTATCTTTTTATAAAAAAGCCATAGTTTCCTTCCTATCCGTAAGATATAGATCGGACGGCCTATATTGCAGGATGGCAGGCACACGATCATCACCAACTATGCTTTTTATAAGAGTAGGGATAAAAAACAGAGTGGGTGATGATGGTAGGCCTACCATCCTGCAATATAGGCTGTCCGATTTATATCTGACGGATTGGAACGAAACTATGGCAATTTACCCGCACTCCTCTCCACATTTGCAGGTAAGGCCTTCCCTCGTTCATCCTTTTCTCCCACAAGATCTTGATGTCCGTGCAATGCACGGGCATCTTGCTAGTAAGAGTAGAAATTTGACATATACCACTTCTCGAATCTTGAACCAAACAACATTCCTCCCTTATCACATCAAAACCGCCAAAGGAATATTTTTGAGTGAAACATAACATTTTTTTAGTGATATACGTATTTCAAAACTAGACTTTTTTTCTATCAAATTGTCACATCCCTAGCCTTACCCTGCACTAGGCTAGCACTTGTCTGTTGCATCATGTTTAAATTCTTTTGAAACTTGAAATGGGGATTGCCTAAACCCTAGCATCAAAGGAATTCACTAGGTTCAACTAAAATATTTTCAGTGAATCTAGATGGCTTTAAAAAATGTTCATCATTTCTGGAAAAATGCTATAAACCATAACCAGAGGTGTTGCACATTTTTCCATGACATATTTGGTCACTGGATCAAATCATATAGTATTTGCATTTGGGCATTTAAATGCTATAAAATATTTTAAATGATCAAATAACCATAAACTAAAATGTTTACTGTTGGATATGTTCTAATAGTATCCGTGATTAGTTTCATGATTTTTGGAAATGCCCTGACATTTTTAATAAAGCCCAAAACAATATCACAAAATAGAAAAAAACAATTAAAAGAGAGAGAGTGAACCACCTAGGCCAACTTACCAGGCCTTCCAGCCCACCTGGTGGCCCAGCTGGCGGCCTAGCCCACCAGGGGCTCGCGTGTCTTCAACTTCCTCTGCCAGAAGGACCGAGGCGCGTGGCCACCGCACGCCGGCACGCGCATGGCCACCTCCTGCCTGCTTGCCGCTGCTGGAGTCGTCCCCGAGCGCCACGCACCCCCCCTGACCCCTCTCACTCCTTCCCCGTGGACCTCCTCTCCTCTGCTCTCTCTCTCTCTCTCTCACGGCTGCCCAAACCAGCCGGTGCCCGCCGCCGCAAAGCACCGAGCCCAGCGCCGTCCCCTTGCCCCGTGGCTGTGACCTCTAGCTCCGCCTCGATGCCGTGAAGCTCCAAGCTGAAGAACGCGCCCGCGGATGCCCTGAAGCGTCGTCACTGTCGCCATCTTCCTGGTCTGCTCTGACGAACGCCGTCGCTCGATTCGCCGACTTCCGAGCGTCCCCGAGCACGCTGAGCTACTCTTCGACCTCCCCATGAGCTCCGCCGCTTTTTCCCTCTCTTCCCGCGTCTTTTACGCCTCGTAGCCACCGCCGCCATTAAGGCCGAAGCTCATCTCTGCCCGAGCTCATCGCCGGCGCAGCTCCGGTGACCTTCGGGTCCCGTGCGTGTATCCCTTGGGTTCGTGAGCACCCGTGGGTTCGGCAAGCGCAAGCCGTTGCTTGATTTGACCGTTGTAGCCACGTTTCCGTCACCTCCCGAGCTCCGGTCACCGCGGTTGTCGTCATCACCGTCGTTTCTGGCCTCCCCGCACCCAGCCGCCTGCACCACTCGATGCGGCACACATCCAGCTCGCCGTAGAGCCAAGCCGCATACCCAACCGACACAGTACCGCGATTCTGGCGCGCCTCCACCATGCTGGGTGGTTGCCGCCGGCAAAATTCCGGCGTGCTGACGTGGCCGCGTGATTAGTTCTAATCACTGCCACTAAACAACCCCCTGAGCCTATGACACATGGGCCCCACGCCCTAATTAACCCGGGTTTGTTCCTGTTTAAATAAAACTAACCCCCACGGGCCCCACAGGACAGTTTGACCTGGCCCCGTCACACTATGACCGACCCCACACGTCAGTGTTGACCATTCCGACGTGTTCGTGTACGGGCCCACACATCAAGTCACTAACCAGCCCGATCAGCGACACATGGACCCCAATCGGTCGGTATGACCCGAAGCGCCTATTGACCTCTTGACATCGGGTGATGTCATGCTGACGCATTAATTCAATTACTGGATTTATTCTTTTACAGGAAATTCCTGAAAATGCCCAAAACTTCTAAAATTCATAGAAATTCAACCATAACTCCAAATGAAACAAATTATATATGAAAAATGATAAGAAAAATCCAATCTATCCATCTGTAAAATTTTCGTGCATGTTAGAACAACTTAAAGCTGCTGTATACAACAATTTGAATTAATGGCATTTGAAATGTCATATATGGAGTTTGAATTTGAATCTTGGATTCAAACCAACTCCATTTAATCTGCTGCTAGTTGCATTAGCTCAAATCATAGCATTTTGACATGTCATGATCATGCATCATATTGTGCATTGCATTGATTGTGTTCTTCCTTGTTTGCCAGTAATTGTCCCCTCTCAGTAGACGAGGTTCCGACGATGAGTTCGATGACACCGATGAAGAGCTATATTATCTTCAGAAGTGCCAGGCAAGCATAACCCCCTTGTTCATTCCGATACAATCCCACTCTCTCGCTCCTGCTCTCTTTTACTGCATTAGGACAACAACTATTCAACTGTTACATGTTGTGGTAGATGAACCCCTTTTCCTATGCATGACCTGTCATTGCCACAGTAAATAGATGAAACCGACTAGCATGAGTAGGAGTTGTTTGAGCCCTGATGTGCCTACTCATTCATGCTGGTTTGTCATGCCTGCTACTGCATAGAGTTGAGTCGGGTCTGATTCATCAGGGATGAATCGGAGGTGTGTGAACATGTCCTACTGTGTGTGAGCTAAGTGTGTGAACACGATTTGGTAAAGGTAGCAGTGAGAGGCCATGTAGGAGTACATGGTGGGTTGTCTCATTGAAGCCGTCCTCAGGAACCGAGTTCTGTGTTTGTGATCCATGAACAGTTACTACCACACATTGGGTTCCGGTAACTCGACCCCTCTCGGCTTATTAATCGCCTCGATCTCTGTCCAGGAGTTGCAACTAGTTTCTGGTGTTTGTAGGATATGTGTTGGGGGCCGTGCGTAGCGCTGACCCTAGGGGTGAGCTATGTTGCGGTAGAGACACGAGGAACGGTGTACTGGGACGCCCGTTTGGTGCCTTGGGAACCCTGCTCTCATCGTTTGGGGCCGTGAGCGACACCCCGGCCGGATCTCCTCGCGATGGAACCCGAATAGGTGATAAACCTAGACTAGAGACTTGTGTGGTTAGTCAGGTCTTGGCCGACTCCCTCGCCTGGCTTCCACTTGAAGGTTGTCGAGATACACAACGTGTACATGGTGGTAAGTGGCGAGAGCGTGTGTGAAGAAGTACACCCCTGCAGGGTTAACATCATCTATTCGAATAGCCGTGTCCGCGGTAAAGGACCTCTGGGTTACCTATAACAGTTCATAGACAAGTGAAAGAGGATACTCTAAAATGCGCAAGATAAGCGTGAGTGCTATGGATGGCGTTCTCGTAGGAAGACGGGAGCTGATCCATAGTGGTGTATTGATATGGTGAATATGTGGACTCGTGTGCCTTTTTCATTTGTAGATGTCTGTACTCAGACATGTTAAGCTTCCGCATGTGCTTTGATTTGTATGCTCTGAATGTTGGGTCATGAGACCCATGTTTGTAATATCTCGCTCCTCGGAGCCTAATGAATAAATACTTGAGTCGTAGAGTTATGTTGTGATGCCATGTTGTATTTACACATATCGAGCATATTGTGTATATGTTTGAAATGCTTGGTATGTGTGGGATCCAACAATCTAGTTGTTTATCCTTGGCAGCCTCTCTTATGGGGAAATGTAGTCTAGTGCTTCCTTGAGCCATAGTAGTCCGCTACAGCCCGGTTCACCGGAGTCCTGCTAGCCCAGCACTACTGCTCAGGACGCTTGACTGACCGGCATGTGTTTCACTTTGTTCATGTGTCTGTCCCTTCGGGGAAATGTCACGCGGTGACATTCGGGGTCCTGCCTAGCCTACTACAGCCCGGGTTCCCGGAGTCCTATTAGCCCAGTGCTACAGCCCGGATTCACACGCTGCTGACCGACATGCTCGATGTTGATTCATGTATGCCTGTCCCCATGGGTTAGTGCCACTTTGGGTTCATGACTAGCCATGTCGGCCCGGGTTCTCTATCATATGGATGCTAGCGACACTATCATATACGTGAGCCAAAAGGCGCAAATGGCCCCGGGCCATGGTAAGGCGACACCCGTCGGAATACCGTGCGTGAGGCCGCAAAGTGATATGAGGTGTTACCGTCTAGATCGATGTGACTTGGAATCGGGGTCCTGACAGCTTTGGTATCGAGCTTTGTCGCTGTGGGATTACCAAGCCAAACTGGTCGAAGTTGTGTCTAGAAATGCTTTAGTTATGTAAGGGAATTGATTGTGGAAGGGAATGTAAGGCTCTTTTTACTCCTTTATCTTATGCCCTTCTGATCTGAGTCATCGTCTTCTCTTCTACGGGGTTTAAGAACTAGGCTTCTCATCTATCTGTCAGGATGACGTGTTACTAATCCATAGACCTTTACGGTTGTTGGTTTTAAGCCCAGTTCAGTTTCTACTACTTCCGTGTGTTCATAGTTGGTCTCGGAACCTTGATTTTGTGCTTCTGAGTGGTTATGCCACTATTTTGCAGGATGTCTGAAATCATTTTGAGCATTTACAGTCGCTATGCTGTCCGAGTCATCCCAGGTCTCTAAATAGTCTGATGCATTTGCAAATCCTTTCTTTCCATTCCTGATGTCCTTTTTGGTCAGAATAAGCACACTAACTAGTGCGTTGAGGTACTCTATTGCCTCGGTATATATGTTGGAGCTACTATTATGACCCTAGGTGTCTTAGAGAACCACCTAGTAATCTATCCATGTTTTGTGTTTCCGGTGTGTAATTCTGGCCACCATTCTTGAAAGCATCTCGTGATGCCATTTAGTAGTAGGTATTCTATTCCTGGGTTCTTGAACCCGAGATTCACCCTACTTACCTAATGTTGATATTGTTGCTAGTTCCTTTAGGATATTAGTAACCTTTGTGATAGTCCTCGAGGTTCGTGGTACATCTTTCTTCCAATTACCATGTACCATTCTTGGCAGGAGTTCTTTTAAACCAAAAGATCACAACCAGAGTGCTCTTGATGAATCCTCCATTCTATATTGTGATTCTGCCAGTTCTACCCCTTTCCGCATGGGTTATCCGGAAGAAATGTTGAGCTTCGCTCGACATACTAATCTATGCATCCACAACTCAGAAAAAAACATATGTTCCTTTGAGTTGTCCCTCTTTACTTATATCCTAATCTCCGTCTATCAATTTGTAGTCAGGAGTAGTCGTGCACTCGTGCTCATCGATGCCCATTATTCTTGTGGTCCGTCAAGCCATTCTGTTCTGGAATGACTAGGAGAAACAAACTCCAGCACCTCATCCATTTCTTGGAGTGGTCAAAGTAGTTGTATTCCGCAAATCAAAATGCCAATTCAGCTTTTGTTCTGTTCTACCCTGAAGTATTACCCACTTTATGTCAGGAACGTCATGAGAATTGCACCTTCCCTTATGAATTCTTGACGTAGTGATACTTCTCGCCATCATCATTCGCTCCTTGGTTCCGTGTTGTTGCAACCGGAATAACGACAAGTGAATTGTGATGTGTGAAATTAATACCTCTAGCAACCGTGTTGCTTAGTAGTAAATGGACAATAGTTTCATCCTTAGCGTGTTGGTTATTGAATCATCATTCTAAGATAGAATGTGCTACATAGTCCTTATTTCCGGTGCACTCTTCGATCAATGAGTTAGGATTATTCAATCCCTTGCTTATTGTTCATATCATCTTGCCCCGAAAAGCAAGGTTGTTCTCGAGCTTAGTAACATAACAGTGGTTCGTGATTTTCCGAATATCTTCTCAGAAGTATTACCAGGTTGTCCCCTGACTGTTATGTTGAGCTCGTGATCAAGTTGGTTTTCTAATAAACAACTTTTCTCCAAGAATCTGTGTTGGATACCCCTGAGCTAGTTAGTTAAGCCAAACAACAACTTGGAGAGTTGGGAGATAAAATCTTGTCTAACATAGTTCACTTCCAAAGGGATATCTTTGTGTGTGTGTGTGTGTGTGTGTGTGTGTGTGTGTGTGTGTGTGTTGTTGAAGAAAGATGATATCTTCACCAATTGGTCCTCGTGATCAGTTGTTCGATCTATTGCCTTGTCAAAACTTTGACTTGAGTATGGGCTATCGTCAAGTCAAATCAGAACCAACGATGTTCGTAATGTTGTCTTACTCGTGGGTGATTCCTCGAGCATATACCATTACATCTTTTGGTCTGACCAATGCTATCACCATGTTCACATGGTGGTGGAAGTCCAGCGATATGGAAATTCAGATGAGTTGTTGTTGAGCCCATTAGCAGCATCTTGTCTCCACCATGATTCGTGTTAAACATTAAGCTAGTGTTGGAAACTTTGTAAACGATGTCTTGATGTTCCGTTCATGAAGCATATGTTTGGATGAAAGTAGCGACTTCCTCTAAGTTCATGTGCAATCGATGTAAGTTGCCGCCATGAATTCGAGAAAGTTTGTTTTTACTTCCCCGGAATCATCCCAAGTCATTCATGCATATGTGCGAAGTATCCTGTGGTTTGGAGACTTGCAACCTTCGTTCCATATGTTCCCTAGCACTTCAAGCCACTGCTTGACTTGTTCAAGGAAAAGAAGTCTAGCGCGCGTAAAGACTTCGAAATCCTTGATGATGGATCCTAACCTGAACTCGATAGTGTTTCATTATAAGACTACTACGTGGTCATGTTTGTCTTGGACAGCGTGTTCACAGGTTTGTAGCAGAACTAGCTCATGTTTTGGAGCTTGCTATCGTAGTTCACTCCCCGAGAATCTCGCAACGTCATCTCGTCGATTTGTGTTGCAAACCTTCATTTTTCTTTCTAGACTTGATGAGTCTGGAATATCCTGACACCAACCAGATCTGAATCTCAGGCAGATATGATGGTTGGAACATTCCCAGCATTAGCACTTTGTCCCTAGCTTGCACCGCCATTGTGCCATCCAGCCATGGATTACCCTTCTCGGTAATTTCTGGTCAGGATCGCCTTCAACAGTGGTCCTACCATGGGTCCCATCCATTCCCGATGATAAGCAAAATCATCCATCGCGTTGTCTTCAACAAGGTAGTCCACATCATCCATTCGAATCCGGATATGCCACTCCTTCGAACTCCATCAAACGATCGTTCGGAAAATTGCCTCAGGCTGGTGAGAAGAGTTCCAATGATCTATGTATCAAAAGTAATTCATTTTTGCCACTTGAGGGAATAATTCTACGAGTAACCTTCCCTAAGATGCCCGTTATGGAATCACGGCAATTCTTCCTCGCTATTCCGAAACCCTCGTCAAATTGTTTCTTCCGCCCCTCTAGATGCATGTTTTGCTTCTCAGCTCTAGAGATGTTTCTATGTCCCATTCTGTGAGTTGATCCTGTGATCATTAAGATGATCCTAAGTTGCTCGAACCTCAGGAAGATTGATTCTTCCAAAATTCTCCCTCTCTACTCGTTGTCATGTTGGATGTAGTTCTCACAGCAAGACGTCGAGATCAAAGTGATGCAATGAATCAACATCCTTGAGAAAGTCATCTGGATCGTGAAGATTATGTTAGTTTGTGTCCCTCTATCTTCTTACCTCATGACTTGAATCTCGGGATGAGATTCTTGTTTAGTAGGGGTGAGTTGTCACATCCCTAGCCTTACCCAACACTAGGCTAGCACTTGTCTGTTGCATCATGTTTAAATTCTTTTGAAACTTGAAATGGGGATTGCCTAAACCCTAGCATCAAAGGAATTCACTAGGTTCAACTAAAATATTTTTAGTGAATCCAAATGGCTTTAAAAAATGTTCATCATTTCTGGAAAAATGCTATAAACCATAACCAGAGGTGTTGCAAATTTTTCCATGACATATTTTGTAACTGGAACAAATCATATAGTATTTGCATTTGGGCATTTAAATGCTATAAAATATTTTAAATGCTCAAATAATCATAAACTAAAATGTTTACTGTTGGATATGTTCTAAACAGTATTCGTGATTAGTTTCATGATTTTTGGAAATGCCCTGACATTTTTAATAAAGCCCAAAACAGTATCACAAAGTAGAAAAACAAAAAACAATTAAAAGAGAGAGAGAGTGAACCACCTGGGCCAACTTACCTGGCCTTCCAGCCCACCTGGTGGCCCAGCTGGCGGCCTAGCCCACCAGGGGCTCCCGTGTCTTCTCCTTCCTCTGCAGAAGGACCGAGGCGTGGCCACCGTGACGCCGGGCACGCAGCACGACCACCTCCTGCCCTTGCTTGCTCTTTGGAGTCGTCCCCGAGCGCCACGCACCCCCCTGACCCTTCTCAATCCTTCCCCGTGGCCCTCCTCTCCTCTGCTCTCTCTCTCTCTCTCCCGACCGCCCAAACCAGTCGGTGTCCGCCGCCGCAAAGCACCGCGCCCACCGCCGTCCCCTTGCCCCGTGGCTGTGACCTCTAGCTCCGCCTCGATGCCGTGAAGCTCCAAGCTGAAGAACGCGCCCGCGGATGCCCTGAAGCATTGTCACCGTCGCCATCTTCCTGGTCTGCTCCGACGAACGCCATCGCTCGATTCGCCGACTTCTGAGCGTCCCCGAGCACGCTGAGCTACTCTTCGACCTCCCCGTGAGCTTCGCCGCTTTTCCCCTCTCTTCCCGCGTCTTTTACGCCTCGTAGCCGCCGCCGCCATTGAGGCCGAAGCTCATCTCCGCCCGAGCTCATCGCCGGCGCAGCTCTGGTGACCTTTGGGTCCCGTGCGTGTATCCGTTGGGTTCGTGAGCACCCGTGGGTTCGGCAAGCGCAAGCCTTTGCTTGGTTTGACCGCTGTAGCCCCGTTTCCGTCAACTCCCGAGCTCCGGTCACTGCGGTTGTCGTCATCGCCGTCGTTTCTAGCCTCCCCGCACCCAGCCGCCTGCACCACTGGATGCGGCACACATCCAGCTCGCCGTAGAGCCAAGCCTCATGCCCAGCCGACACCGTAGCACGATTCCGGCATGCCTCCGCCGCGCTGGATGGTCGCTGCCGGCCATATTCCGGTGTCCTGACGTGGCCGTGTGATTAGTTCTAATCACTGCCACTAAACAACCACCTGAGCCAATGACACATGGGCCCCACGCCCTAATTAACCCGGGTTTGTTCCTGTTTAAATAAAACTAACCCCCAAGGGCCCCACAGGACAGTTTGTCCTGGCCCCGTCACACTTTGACCGACCCCACACGTTAGTGTTGACCATGCCGACGTGTCTGTTGACCGGGCCCACCTGTCAGCGTCACTAACCAGCCCGATCCATCGACGGTGGACCCCACTCGTCGTTTAACTGGGCGCGCCTCAGCTGACCTGCTGACATCAGGGTGATGTTATGCTGACGCATTAATTCAATTACAGGAATTATTCTTTTACAGGAAATTCCAGAAAATGCCCAAAACTTCTAAAATTCATAGAAATTCAACCATAACTCCAAATGAAACAAATTATATATAAAAATGATAATAAAAATCCAATCTATCCATCTGTACCATTTTCATGCATGTTAGAACAACTTAAAGCTGCTGTATACAACAATTTGAATTAATAGCATTTGAAATGTCATATATGGAGTTTGAATTTGAATCTTGGATTCAAACCAACTCCATTTAATCTGCTGCTAGTTGCATTAGCTCAAATCACAACATTTTGACATGTCATGATCATGCATCATATTGTGCATTGCATTGATTCTGTTCTTCCTTGTTTGCCAGTAATTTTCCCCTCTCAGTAGACGAGGTTCTGACGATGAGTTCAATGACACAGATGAAGTGCTATATTATCTTCAGAAGTGCCAGGCAAGCATAACCCCCTTGTTCTATCTGATACAATCCCACTCTCTCGCTCCTGCTCTCTTTTACTGCATTAGGACAACAATGATTCAACTGTTACATGCTGCGGTAGATGAACCCCTTTTCCTCTACATGACCTGTCATTGCCACAGTAAATAGATGAAACCCACTAGCATGAGTAGGAGTTGTTTGAGCCCAGATGTGCCTACTCATTCATGCTTGTTTGTCATGCCTGCTACTACTTAGAGTTGAGTCGGGTCTGATTCATCAGGGATGAATCGGAGGTGTGTGAACATGTCCTACTTTGTGTGAGCTAAGTGTGTGAACACGATTTGGTAAAGGTAGCGGTGAGAGGCCATGTAGAAGTACATGGTGGGTTGTCTCATTGAAGCCATCCTCAGGAACTGAGTTCTGTGTTTGTGATCCATGAATAGTTACTATAACACATTGGGTTCCGGTAACTCGACCCCTCTCAGCTTATTAATCGCCTCGATCTCTGTCCAGGTGTTGCAACTAGTTTCTGGTGTTTGTAGGATATGTGTTGGGGGCCATGCGTAGCGCTGACCCTAGGGTGGGCTATGTTGCGGTAGAGACACGAGGCACGGTGTACTGAGACGCCCGTTTGGTGCCTCGGGAACCCTGCTCTCATCGTTTGGGGCCGTGAGCGACACCCCGGCCGGATCTCCTCACGGATGGAACCCGAATAGGCGATAAACCTGGACTAGAGACTTGTGTGGTTAGTCAGGTCGTGGCCGACTCCCTCGCCAGGCTTCCGCTTGAAGGTTGCCGAGATACACGATGTGTACATGGTGGTAAGTGGCGAGAGCGTGTGTGAAGAAGTACACCCCTGCAGGGTTAACATCATCTATTCGAATAGCCGTGTCCGCGATAAAGGACTTCTGGGTTACCTATAACAGTTCATAGACAAGTGAAAGTGGATACTCTAAAATGCGCAAGATAAGCGTGAGTGCTATGGATGGCGTTCTCGTAGGTAGACGGGAGCGGATCCATAGTGGTGTATTGATATGGTGAATACGTGGACTCGTGTGCGCCACCTCAAAAGAGTTACTTGCAGTCGTAGTTTAGGATAGCCACCGAGTCAAAACTGGCTTGCTGTAGTTAAACTCCACCACCCCTTTATTGATACCGATGCATATGTAGCTAGTTCTGATGTAAGTCTTGTTGGGTACATTTGTACTCACGTTTGCCTATTTTATGTTTTGCAGAGAGATGTCAGTCTCGCTAGTAGTTCCGTGTGGACTTCGACGTTTAGCTTGATACCTCAGCTATGATCTTGTGCCCTCGGCAGGATCTGGTAGATAGTCAGGCTTCTAAGCCTTTTTCATTTGTAGATGTCTGTACTCAGACATGTTAAGCTTCCGCATGTGCTTTGATTTGTATGCTTTGAATGTTGGGTCATGAGACCCATGTTTGTAATATCTCGCTCCTCGGAGCCTAATGAATAAATACTTGAGTCGTAGAGTTATGTTGTGATGCCATGTTGTATTTACACATATCGAGCATATTGTGTGTATGTTTGAAACGCTTGGTATGTGTGGGATCCGACAATCTAGTTGTTTATCCTTGGCAGCCTCTCTTATGGGGAAATGTAGTCTAGTGCTTCCTTGAGCCATAGTAGTCCGCTACAGCCCGTTCACGAGTCCTGCTAGCCAAGACTACTGCTCGGGGCGCTTGATCGGCGGCATGTGTTTCACTTCGTTCGTGTGTCATCCTTCGGGAAATGTCACGCGGTGACATCCGAGTCCTGCCTAGCTGCTACAGCCCGGTTCCCGAGTCCTGTTAGCCCAGTGCTACAGCCCGGATTCACACGCTGCTGACCGACATGCTCGAAGTTGATTCATGTATGCCTGTCCCCATGGGTTAGTGCCACTTTGGGTTCACGACTAGCCATGTCGGCCCGGGTTCTCTTTCATATGGATGCTAGCGACACTATCATATACTTGAGCCAAAAGGCGCAAACGGTCCCGGGCCATGGTAAGGCGAAACCCGTGGGAATACCGTGCGTGAGGCCGCAAAGTGATATGAGGTGTTACCGGCTAGATCGATGTGACTTGGAATCGGGGTCCTGACACAAATCGGTGAAATGTATTAATCTACTCTGATCGTGTGGCAACGCATTGGCACATTGCTAGTAGTTATTATAAATCTTAGGACACCAGACAAACGGTGGAGTACATATATGAAGAGAAGAGGTGCACGCATGCAGTCGGTCTCTCACTGTCTCGCACACATGAGTGTTACGTAAAGGCAACGTGAACAAATAAACCCTAAAACCCTAGGTGCACGATTGCTGCATTCGCTGGTACCGGCTACGTGGTGAAGCGCACCTTTGTAGGAATAGTCAGCTCGCGTGATAATTTGATCTGTAGGAGTTGATGGTCGGGACCACAGGTGAACGACTTGGAGGCGGTGGCTCGCCAGTTGCCACCGATCTAGTAGCCACGTTTAAAATATCATTTTTTAGCAGGTTAAGAGTTCCGATTTTCAATGGCGCGTTATAAGTAGTAAGTAGTTTTTAGAATGATTGGTATGGAGCGAAAATGGAATTCATAGTACTACGTACCTCCTTGGCGTACGGTTGTATGGGTTTATGTTGCGAGATTTTGAACCTCGTAGTTCTAGGGCAAATACTATGTTTAGATTTAGATGTAGGTTTTCAGTAATGAAAATCGGAAGGGGGAAACCCTTCTTTGATTAAAAAACTACTACCTCCGTTCTGGTTTACTATTCCCCATCGTTTTTTGGGTCAAAGTTTGTCCATGAATTTTACTTGTAAAATGTGAATGGAAAACGAGATTTTGTTATACGCAAACAAAAAAGGACTGGAGGGAGTGATTGCTCTGACGCGGACGCGACCTCTCATAGCGCAAGCATTGAACCGGCGTGCCGGCCAAGAGGGCCCCACTCGCTGCAGGCCCGGCTGAACACGCCTCCTCGCCACATGCAACCAGCTTCAGACTGCCCCGCCTGCCTTCATTGAATCCGCGCGTGTGCCGGCAACACGTCCTTTCGCAAGCCGGCCAGCATTTTAGAACACAAAAAATGACCAAAATATAATTAATTACACATGGTCTTGACTTGTTGTGCTCGCACTGGTAGCAGGAACTAGAGGTTTTTCTTTATTCATAACTCTCCTCAAATTTTTTTGGCTTTGAAGTGAATCATGGTTGTGGACATTATGTATGAATGTGGAGATATCTGTGAACATGAGTTTGATGTGGAAGTTGAACTTGGAATGCCGAGCTTGCGCATGAACTATACCATGTCCAATGCTTCGTCTGTTATTGTTTGGAAAGTAATTGCTGTTATTACATGACCCAAAAAAATTGTGCCACATCAATAGATGCACGGACATCACAACAGGCATGCTGACTGGATAAACATTTCAACCTAGCTACTATGAAGGAAATTTTGTATTGACAACAGCTTTAGATAGCAGGAGACGCCTAGCCTGCTCTGCCTCTGCTAGCTTATTTCTAGCTTCTTCCATCTCTTCTTTGGCATGGGTGAAGAGAGCATCTGATTGCTCTTTTGCTTCTTCAGGAACTCAACTACATTCTCAAGGGCTGCTGCACGCTTTCTTTCAGCCTTTACTAGAGCCACGAGGACACGAACAGCTAACAACTCCACCTGGCTTGTGTGTAATCCAACATCATCTGGGAATTTGCACCTTGTGTCTAATCCAGCATCATTAGGGAACTGGCACATTGTGTGTAATCCAGCCTCATTCTGGAAACATGACCTCGAGGTTGACCATACTTCCCTCCTTGCAAGAACTGCATCCTGACATGAAGTTACTTCTTTTTTAGATAATTACTCAGAGCAACCCAGATCCATTTAGTAGAAGCCAGATAAACACAACTGGGAGAAGTGAATTCAAAAGGAAAAAAAATATAAAAACAGACTACAAGGTGAGAACACCCACTTCCTACATCAAGCTAAAAACCAAAGCATTAGAATGATTAAGAATCTTCTTATGACACATCGAAGAACACAAGGCTTAAGAGAGAAAGAAACTACAACATATACACATCGAAGAACACGAGGCTAAACGGAAGTAATTGAAAGGGTGTTACTTACCAAAGCTCGTTTTACAGGTTCGGTGCAGCTCCTCTTTAACTTGCCACGATCCTTGAAGATGTCCCAAATATCCCGTGTTTGGTCTTCATTGCTCCTCTGCATGTTCGCACTCGTGGTTTAAAAATCTCAACATGGCAAGAAAATATACTACTAGTAATACTCGCACATCTTGTGGGCAACATTAAAGCACTCGTCTGCCATGTTAGAGCATCTCCAACAGAATCTCAATGCGCGGCGCTTTAAAAAAGTGTTTACAGTGTTGAGATCGAGAAGTGGAGATAGAGAGTAGAGGATAGTTCTCATCATAGATAGATAAAAAGATAGATTATTCAACTACTCACTACTAGGGAAAAGCCTAGCAGCAGCGCGGGTTTTGGGCCACTAATAAGGCGCTACAGCTAATGTATAGCAAGAGGCTGGTGCACCCGCTACTACTATGTCCTTTAGTAGTAGCGTGGGTAAAACCCGCTACTACTACCAAATGGTTTTTTTGAATTTTTTGAAAAAATATTTCGATTTTTCCCCTAATTTTCAAATTTCTGAATTATTTTAACCTCAAATCTCTAATCACCCCTCGTCATTGCTCAATTTAATCTCTAATCACCCCTCATCATTCCAATTCATCTAACTTCTCGGACGGTCACTCATCCTCTCACTACTCCAGCCTGAGCACGCTTAACTTCCGGGTTCTATTCTCCCTCGTTTCCAAGTCTGCACTTGTTGTTTTCCTGACAATAGTAAGATGTCAATCCTGTTAACCTCAGGAATTTAGCTTGAGCATGAAGTCACACA
This sequence comes from Aegilops longissima, assembly GCA_021605205.1. Lineage (NCBI taxonomy): Eukaryota > Viridiplantae > Streptophyta > Magnoliopsida > Poales > Poaceae > Aegilops > Aegilops longissima. Next base: position 544,398,812 of record CM038678.1, on the reverse strand, counting down.
TTTCTCTATTTGAGTTTGAAACTATTGTTCTAAAAATTTAGTAACACTAATATTTCTTGAATAATTAGTCTGACCACAGTTTGGCCATAGTTTGACCAGATTTGACCAAAATTCAAAAAACTAAAATAATTATTTAGTAACACTAATATTCTAGAATAATTAGTTTGACCATTGTTTGACCACAGTTTGACCACACAGTTTGAAATTTTTTTCGATTTTTTCCACTCTAGATCTTAAAAGCCCCGTAACTTTTTTCTGTTAGGTTTTTGAGGATTTTGAAAATGTTTAACGGGGAACCCTCGAGAGATTTTGCAAATAAAGTCGATATTCATATTTGCAAATTTTCCCAACAACTAGACCACATATCACATGGGAAACTTATTTTCTTTTTTTTGACATTTTCATCATTTTCTTTTATTTTTTTTAAACTGAAAAGGCGATCCACCGGGGGTAGAGTTTGAAAATGGGACCTTTAGTAGTAGCGGGGTTTTTTACCCCCTCGCTACTACTATGGCACCACTTAGTAGTAGCGAGGGCTAAAACCAACGCTACTGCTATCAAACTTAGTAGTAGCGAGGTTTTAAAAACCCGCGCTACTACTATGGCATGTCCCGGGGGACACGGTAGAGACCGCTTAGTAGTAGCGAGGGTTAAAAACCTGCGCTGCTGCTATCAACTTAGTAGTAGCGAGGTTTAAAAACCTGCGCTACTGGTAAGTAGCAGTAGCGAGGGTTTTTAACCCTCGCTACTAGTAACTTTCTGTGTATAGGCTTTTCCCTAGTAGTGACTCCTCGTCGTCCGACTCCTCCTCAGTGATGTCCTCCTCCAATGTCTGACTATAGGCGTGAAGATACCGATCGTTGTCGGATTCCTAGGGCGATGCTACTCCTAGCCTCGTGTTGAATTGAGCATCCTCTTTTTGCCTATGCTTGTCCTCGCGATAGGCGGCTCGCTCCGCCCTCCTCTTATCCCTCTCCGTCCTCCTTTGCTCGTAGAACTCGCGCTCGTTGATGATGTCCTGCAGGAAGCGTTGGCACCACAGCACCATGGCTTCCTCGTCCATCTCGGCGATGCCGAGACGGTGCTCCCGCCTCTGGTTGTCGCGACGATCCTCGTCGGTGATAAGCCGCGGCAGAGGCGCGAGCTCCTGTGCCCGCTCCCGCATGGGCACGTTGGGGAAGTTCAATATTCTAAGAGCCCACCGGAGACGCCACGCCGCGCGTCATACACGCGGGCGGCCTCGTTGGCGGTGTCAAAATTGCCGAGGCCGAGGCGTATCCCGCGGAACCGGATCTCGGCGGAGAAGCCGCCGGAGGGGCGCGCGCGGACGCCGCGGTATCCCCAAGTTTCCCGGCAACGCGGCGGCATGGTGGCGCGGCGGCGGCGAGGCAAGAAAGAGCAGGGAGAAAGTGGTGGCGAGGCACAGAGCGGGGAGAGAGCGGTGTCAAGGCACAGATTGGTGGGAAGGTGTTGGATTTTATGAAGCGCGCCGGACGCCGTGCGCCAAAACTAGTGCATGCCCGGCAGCTTTTTCCGCATGCACGCAATCCTTTCCCGACGTCTCTGCTATCTCTACTCTCTTCACTACTGTTATATTTATTTTATATTTAATATTTATCTCTACTTCTCTACTCTCTATTTTTTTCTCTACTTTTCCCCTACTCTTATAAAAAACAGAGTTGGTGATGATGGTGTTCCTGCCATCCTGCAATATAGGCCATCCGATTTATATCCAACGAATAGAAAGGAAACTGTGGCAATTTTGCAAAATGATACCCACACCCCTCTCTGCGTTTGCAAATAAGGCATTCCCTCGTTCATCCTTTTCTCCCACAAGATAAACTACTCATACAAATGCATCTTGATGCATGCAATGCATGGGCATCTTGCTAGTTCTAAAAAACTATCCATCATTTGCCACACTACTGGTTGCAGATGAAATACCTACCCAAGCACAGCGCGATACAGGAGCGATGCACAATTACAAGCTGATATTATGTTGGACAATGGGGGCTATAACCAATTACTTTTACGGGAACAATAGCACCTAGGAAATTTGAAAGGTAGGTATGAACAAAATTGGAATTGCACATGTACTGCTAAGTGATTCAATACACACATTACCAATCGAGGAGGAGAACGATGGTCGCGGCGGCCTCTGTGAATCATGGTCGGCAACGGGAGTCAGTTCATTGTCCACGATGGTAGTGCTTCTACGCTTGGCGTCGGCTTCCAAGAAGCAGATCCGAGACCATGGAAGACGGTGCTGGGGAAGAGGCTCCGTGTACGACGACGACGGTGGACCGGCTCCAGTGCGGCGTACGAGGTCGTCGATGAGGCAGATGCGCTGCGGTGGACGAGTGCGCCGATGTAGAAGGGGAGGAGCACGAAGGCTGCGGTGCCGTGGAGAAGTCTATTCTGCGGTGGGGATAGAAAATGGGGAGTATTCAGGTGTACTACTCTGGGTGTCGGGGTGGGGTTGGCTGGGTAGGGTGAACCTGAAGTTACGAAAAAAGCCCACTACCAACCGTCATCCCTAGGCCTGTTCCGAAGGCTATGATGGTAACTTCCCACTGCTCGAATCAGGGTCGTGGGAGATTTTCCCGCCGACCTCAAAATTTTGTGACATTGAACTCCCCGTGTGGCGTGTTGGGTGATTCGGCTAAGCAACTAGCGAGTAGTACTAGTAAATTCTGCATATTAGGTTTGACCGAAGTCAAACTTCCTAAAGTTTGACCAAGTTTATAGAAAAATATAAACATTTACCATAACAGATATGTATGATGTGAAAGTACATTCAATAATGAATCTAATGGTATTTATTTGTTATTGTATATGTTAATAGTTTTTGTTATAAACTTTCTGAGAGTTTACAAAACCTGACTTTGACCAATGCTAATACTCAGACTTAAAAAAATGGAGGGTGTACACATTTGTTTTCTTAGTATGTAGTGAATTAATCATTTGTTGAAATTGTGAAATAAATATATTAGGCTACTGACTTCAAATGTAATGGTCTATACAATTCAATACTTACAATCATTGTCGAATTCCAAGATTATACGAGGTCTATAGTACTTCACAACATGCTCAAACTCGCATAATCCTAGTCAAATGACAATCAAAATGCATTTCATAGTTATTACTTTGTAGGATGCAACAAAAACAACAATAACTCTACATCAGCCATTATAAAAGCAAAATTTTCAACATATCCCAATGTGTGGATGAAACGTGCAGAGAGAGCGTGTGAAGATGGAGCAGATAGGGCGGGAAAGATTGTATGTATGTGGACGAGAGAGTAGGAGAAAAACCTAACGAAACAGAGAGAGGGAGATAGAGAGAGAAAGAGAGAGGAAGAAGTTAGGTCTGTGAGAAAGATGGAGACATGTAATATACATGAGATGCGTGTGCGTCCGGATTCTGTACAAATGGAAGGAGAAGAGACAACAGGTTTGATGACAGAGCTGGAAGAACATGGACGAGAGGGGAAGGATCTCGTGGGTTGAGGGATTGATAAATTTGTGTGGGGGAGAGAGGGATTGGTAATTTTGTGCGAGAGAGAGGGTGGGGGAGGAGTCAGTCAGCCATCATCACATCATCCTGCTTCCAAATGGCCCCACATTCTCTAGCGCAGTGTGGTCGCCGTCTTCGATCTCCTCGATGCCCTCTTTGAAGATTGAGGTGTTGTGCATGCTGGGGTGCAGAGAAGCACAAGCAAGAGTGGTCGCCATATAACATTGGATGGGGATGAATTGTGTGCTCGGGGGGGGGTGTGTGTGTGTGTGTGTGTGTGTGTGTGTGTGTGTGTGTGTGTGTGTGTGTGTGTGTGTGTGTGTGTGTGTGTGATATTGAGAGAAAACAAACCTAAGGAGAGAAATGTGTGTGTATGTGACGGAAAGCTACTTGCTAAACAGGGTATTCACGAAGAGATTGTGTGTGTGAGATAGAGAGCGATGTGCGGGCCTTGAGGTGGGCAGGGGCCGGGTGAGGGTGTCAAAATGTGCGCATTGATGCATGTGTTACATGCGATCGTGCGAGGGATGAACGAATCAAGAGAGATGGTTGTTGTGTTACGGATGCTCCTCTCTCTCTCTCTCTCACACACACACACACACAAGTAAAATAGAAGACCGTTCTCTCATGTATACACAACGTATCGGCATATGTTTATGTCTCACTCATGCATGATAATTTGCACATTCACACCTCTCTATGTCTCTATCACACGCACACCGTCTCCACATTGCCCTTCCGCCACAACACACATATGGACACATACACACGTTCTCTCTCAGTCACACACACAAAAGGTCTGTTTGGTTGGAGACTAGTGCGGCCAAGCCAAAGTGTGGCTAGCCACACAAGTGTGGCTGAGAATTTGGACGCCAAACTTTGGCAAAAGTTGGCAAAAAATTATCTCTATGACAAGTGGGCCATAGGGGCAATAAAGTGTGGCAAGCCAAAGTGTGGCAAAAACCAAACACATGCCAACTAAACTGTGGCTGCCAAATTTTGGCTTGGCGAACGGTGGCTGGGAACCAAACAGCCCCAAAATTAGTATTAAAAAAAACTAGGGCGCACCTAAAACGTCCAAATCCAAATATACACGAACTGGAGCTAAATTCAAATATATGGAAATATTGTAGCGTCAAGAACTTTTCCTGGAAACAAAAGTTGAGTAATATTCGGGGATTGTTTTCACACACACAAAAAGGTTCGGTGGATGTCCTTCGAGCGCGACACGGTGACGCACCGTTCGATCGACCGCGTGGCCGCGGTTCACGTGCTTGCACAAGATTTCGTATCGTGGCTGTGGTAACTAATAAAAGCGCTACCTAAGTTTAATGTTTACGTGTACTATTACAGTTTTCTTTTAAGTTTGACCAACCCTATATAAAACTAAACTAAGCTCCCATACACGCACTCGTCAATATGTCGCCGCAGCCGTTGCGCATGCCGGCACCCGCCTGCTCCGGCCAACAATTTCTCGCCCATCACCGCCATGTCGCCGCCAAGCCGAAGGCTCGCCCGCTCACGTCGTCTGCAGTCCCTCCTCGCGATGCCGCCGCGCTGCCAAGAACGCGAGCAGCTGGTGGAGCCGCGTCTATGCATGCAGCGTACGAAGAGGAGGACGAGCGTGTGCTCCAGCACGCCGGCAAGGAGGAACTAGCGTCTCATTGTCGTCAACGCCCACGCGGAGGAGGCGCACATGGTGGCTGTCGCGGCGGAAGCCGGTTGCGCGTGCGTCGAGCCCGCAAACCGGGTGCGGACACGTAATCTACCTTCGAGACCTTGAATGCCACATGGATCCTGCAAGCTGAAGGAGAAGTTTGGGTCAGTCGACTCTTGTGAGCCGTTTGATGCAACATGGATGGCTAGAAGGGCTTCTTCAACCTCCGAAATAGATGCACGGTTCATCTTCTCAGCCAGCCACATGCCTAACCGCCTGCAACCGCCGCCGCGCCCTCCCCTGAACCACCTGCCACCGCCATGATCCCCCCACCCCCGCCATCCGTTTAACCCCGGGCATGATCCCTTTTTTTCTGGTGAACTGCATTCCACACCCAGCACTCATAAGATAGATCATGGACACCTTGCCGTCTTCTTCCTTCACTCCGTCAAACTTCTTTCACAAATCGACTGACCCAAATTATACTACTAGTACGAACGTATTAACTATAGTAGGAACACGAAGATAGGAGCAGTAGTACCAACTGCAAGAAGAACAGTAGTAAGACATAGTACTAGTACTACTGTATGTACTAAAGAGTTCAAATAACGAGAAAGAACATAAACATAGTTCTGCTGGGGCCTCAGCACAACACACCTTGAAAATAAACTAATCAACTAGTATGCTTGACACTGTAGTAGAACGAGCATGAGCGACAGCACTGCCACCTACTCGGAGTCCGAGTCCACGTCCTCGACTTCGTCCTCGTACCTCTTCCTCTTCCTCTTCGCTGACGCTTCTTTGCTTAAACCAGACACTGGGCTCTGCTTCTTCATCCAACCCTTGTAGATATTTAAACAAAGGTACGCATCCATTGATGCGTACAGGATCTGATCTTGATCTGATGTCTTTGACTCCCATGCATGATGAAACTCGTGGTGAGGTTTCTTCAGTTTAGCATACGAACGATCAATCATGGCTGCTGCCAGGGTCAGCATTGAAGGTCGGGACACCAGGCTTGCCTTCTGGAGATCGAAGGGCTGGCCTACAACGAGGCCTATCCGACCGAGGATTTCCTTGTCGCTCCTAAAGTCTACAGTAACGAATTTGACTCGACCGCCCTTGAGGAACTTCTTAAATTCCTCACACTCAACGTCGGCATGGCATATGCGGTAGACCAAGCATAAGTCATGCACGTGAACCTGGACCACGGCGGGCTTCTTCTTCTCTGCCTCCTTTAGTTTCTTCTCAACATCTAGCCCAGCGACCCACTCATCATTTGAGTTTTCGAACATGCGTTTGAAGCGAGCAAGGCATTCCTTCACCGTTGCGTAAGAACGGGTGTAGATGACGTCGAACTCGTCACCGGTGATGGTTCTAACCTTGTACTCACCGCCAATCATGGAGATTTGGGACACCATGGATTTGGGAGGAGGGTTAGGATTAGTGGAACTACCGTAATGTGAAAGGATGGGACGACTGGGAGCGAACTGTTGTAAGGTACTGTACTAGTAGAAGACGGGGACGAGTAGGGCGTGCGAACGGCGTGGGGTTGCTGGCTTGCCCGGTGGATAAACGGCTGCAAGCCCCCAAAGAGTTCTCGAGAACTATGCGGGACCCACTAGATGTCATGTCTACTAGACCCATATCGTAGGCCTGACGGTATAGCTTCTGCCTGTTCGCACGCCATGCCGGCTTGTATGTAACTTCAATTAATTCCGTCAACTGTCGCGCCTCCCACGACCTTCGCCTCCCTCGCGCGGTCGCGCCCTTTGAGACTTCGACCGGCTATAAATTTGCAGTTTTTTGCCTACTCCGCATGCATGATACTCCCTCTGGTCCTTTTTACTTCCGTTAACCGTTTATACTAAAAATATCAATATCTACAATACTGCTGCGGGGACACTAAAAATATCAATATCTGGAGAGGACGCGAAGCTTCGAGGAAGTGGGGACGGATCTGCCGCGGGGAGAGCGAGAGAAAAATGTGTTATTTAGTGTCCCGAGAAGAACTAACCCAAATAAGCACCTCTTGGGTGGGTTAGATTTTTTTTGGGTTAGTTGAACTAGCTCTAACACATGGATCCAAACAGGGCCAAGGTTAGATATTAGAGTACTCCCTCCATTCCACAATGTAGTGCATATAGATTTTACTGAAAGACAAACTTTTCCAACTTTGACCAAGTGTATAGAGAAAACCATCTACTTCTACAATACCAAACATGTACATTCTGAAAATATAACTCATGATGTATCCAATGATGTGCATTTGGCATTCTAGATGTACGCATTTTCCTCTATAAATATGGTCAAAGTTTGTAATGTTTGACTTTTAAAATAATCTATAGGCACTACATTATGGAACGGAGGGAGTACTACTACCTCCCTTCTAGTTTAAAGGGATCGATTCAAAAACTTCACCTACTCTTAGCAAGATAGAGGCGGTGGAATAGTTTTTGTAGTCTGCAAAAGTACTCAACTAATGCGGTCGTTCTTCACAAAAAATGTGTTTACCAATGCATGCATGAACACTAGTTACTCTAACCCCCCTCTCTTCTTTAATTCTTTGCCACATTAGCATGTTTTCTATTCCCGTGTGCATGATACTAGCTAAGATACCACCATTATGGCCAGCCTTAACCATTGCATGCAATAATTTAGTGCACCTTGAAATATGAACATGTGTGAGGAATGTATGTTTTTAATGACTTGAGACTATACCTAGCCCGGCATGCAAGATGATACTTAATATGCACCGTCCCCCATACCTGTAGGAAGCCCGTTCGTCTCCAAATCTTTTCCTCTCCATGTGTGGAAACAATATGCCTGCCAGACTCTCCTTCTCCCTCTGGCGGTCCCACCACTCCACCCCGTGTGGAAAAAATCTGGATGCATGACTCTCCTCCCCCCGCGCTTGTCCAATCCGTTGTGACCAGCAATATTTCCACCCCTTCCATTCCCCGTAATTTACTCCAACAAATATGCCCACGTAGCTGTTACTCCGGGACACTGCTTCAGTTACTTAACTGCAGGTGCATTGGTTCACTGACATATGGGCCCAACAGGGGTCTGGCCAACATGTTAGTGATGCAACTGGACCTGCATTTAAGTCAGTGCAGCTTAGTCCATATCTTACGTAGGTGTGCCATTGCTGCTATAAATACTGCACCTCCCACGACATCGCTATCTCCTCCCCCTCACGTTAACGTTCATCCTATCTCCTCCCCCTCCCTCTCACGTCGACCACCATGGCATCGCCCCTCCCAAGCCCTAGGCGCCCCTTGCTGCACCGCGCGGACGGTCACACGTCGTTGTTCCGTTCCTCGCCGCCACTAGTCGAGGAGGACGCGTCGGTGTTCCGCTCCTCGCCGCGACGCGTAGAGGTGGATGCGTCGCCGTTCCGTTCCTCGCCATCACTAGTCGAGGAGGACGCGTTGGTGTTCCGCTCCTCGCCACGACGCGCCGAGGTGGACGCGTCGGCGTTCCCAATCTCGCCAGCACGCGCGTCGGAGGACGCGTCGGCTCCCCGCTACGAGGAGAACGCCGCGCCACCCGCCGAGCTTCCCAGCCTTGAGGAGCTTTGGAAAGAAATGGATGTTGCCTTGTGAGAGGCTTTGCCTCCAGCAGAGCGTGCCAAAATAGAGGCGGAGAAGAAGGCCGAGGAAGAGAAGCACACCGCGGAACAAGCTGCCTGGAGGACTATGTCGCGTCCAAGAGAGTCAGGCAATTGGCTCTTTGGCATAAGGCTCGTGCGAGGGCCGTGAGGATGGCGGAGGACGCCCGTGCCGAAGCCCTGAGTGCAGTCGGGCCCAAGCGCCTCATCTACGCTTGGCGGTACGTGGACCGGGTGCACGCTTCCACCGAGGAGGAGTACCTATTGGCGCCGGATCACCACACCGGTGAGATTGCGCTCGCCCGCCGGCAAGCCGGCAATCAGCACCTCGCGAGTTGCGATGTTGAGGAAGAGGCATTGTCAGAGCGCTGGGAAACATCGGCGCACCAGGGCACTCATGGCGCGCCGCAAGTGCTCCTGCGAGCGTCGTGGCTTTTAGTAGGAGTATAATTTTTGTTTCGTAAGGCGATCTCATTAGTTTTGGGACACAAATGATAAATCCCGAACGTTCAGGAATTATTAGCATCCTTAATTGAGTATGTAAAAGGGAAAGTTTCGAAACCTTGTGTATTCGTACGCATTTTGTATGTACGTGCATATAGCACAAACTTTACTATATACTATCGCACTACACGTCTCTCTCTATATATGCTTGCAGACTGTGCTACTCCCTCTGTCCAGGTCAATAAGTCATCTTTGGTTGTGCAACGTGACCAAGAAGGAGGGAAGACTTATACACCTAGACGGAGGGATTACTACTATTACTTATGTACGTGCAAATGCACATTTTAACATTACGATACGGTTTTTGTAAAAGTAGAAAAACAACACTAAACGATTCAATGCAAAACAAATGCAAAAATGCTCGTTTGATTGTTTACTTTTAGCTTCCTTCTCTGTGGTTATTTCTCTGTCGTACTTTGTACAGAGTATCTCACTGGTCGGAAAGGCATGCAAATTCCCAAACCGCTTCCTACACCCTGTATCGAATTTTTTGCCTAACAAGTTGTGCCGTGCAATTGGAATTCCAACTTGATTACTACTACTAGTAGGAGTACTAGGGGCCAGTTCTTTTAGGCTTCTAGATTAGTAATCCCATAACTACTAACTCCGTCCTGGTTTATTGGTCCCCATTGTAATCTGTGTCAAATTTTGATCATAAATTAAACTAATGAAATGTTAGTGCATGTCACATGCACTAACATTTTATCAGTTAAATCTTTGGTCAAAATTTAGCACAAATTACAATGGTGAGGAATAAACCAGGACGGAGGTACTACTAGTAGTAGTTTAGAAGCCTAAATAAATGAGTGAGGCGCCTTAATGTTACTCTCCACTGTGACTAGTCTTATGGGAAAAGCTGGGGAAGCCGCCAAAAGAACTGGCCCTAGGAGTAGTAGCTAGGGATACTAGGAGTAGTAGCTAGGGATCGAGTGTGCAAGATGAACCGAAGAAAGTAAATGCAGAGAGATGAAATGCAAAAAAGATGGAGGGATGTGATGGTTGCTTGTCCGTTTATTTTACTGGGACTGGTTGGGTTTTATGATATGACGGCTTTACTGCCGCGCCACGAGCGTGGTGAGACTCCCGTGCAGCGCCACCCTCTACACTAGTACTACTGGTTTTATCCCCCATTGAATTTGACCGAAGATTTAACTGACAAAATGTTAGTACATGTCAACAAAAACAATATCGTTGGATTCATATTTGAACATAGTTTTCAATGATAGTATAATTTTAGGTGACATGCATCATCATTTATCGTACTATATATAATGTTAGTTCAATTTTTGGTCATACTAATCTATAGTAAGGTGCCCGTGCGTTGCACGGAAGAATGAAATGCATTGATCGGGGAGTTGTTTATTTTGACAAAGGATGTGGGGGTCATCTCATGTGTAACGGGTATCGATAGGTTTGTTCGGATATTATTTCATCTCTAGAGCTCACAAACATCCGGGTGAAATAGATAAAAAAAAGTATCTTTTGCAGACGAAAGCGATCAACTGTTCAACCTGCATCCAAAACTTGTGAAGAAATAACTCTTATTGTGCTTTGCAAGAAATGATCTTCAAGAATTAGTTTTTGAGTATCCATTGTTATACATGTTGGCTACATATGACTGTTGGGGAACGTTGCAGAAAATTAAAAATTTTCTACGGTTTCACCAAGATCTATCTATGAGTTCATCTAAGCAACGAGTCAAGAGAGAGAGTTTGCATCTACATACCACTTGTAGATCGAGCACGGAAGCGTTCGAGGGAGTGGTGATGATGGAGTCGTTCCCAACGTGATTCCGATCACCGATGACCAAGCGCTGAAAGGACAGCACCTCCGCATTCAACACACGTACGGGACGATGGCGTCTCCTCCGTCTTGATCCAGCAAGGATGAAGGAGAGGTTGAGGAAGACAACTCCAACGGCAGCACGACGGCGTGGTGCAGTTGGTACGGCAGTTCTCCGACAGGGCTTCGCCAAGCTCGCACGGAGAAGGAGAGGTGTTGGGAGGGAGGGCTGCGCCTTCAATGGTGTATGCAGCCTCCCCCACCCCTCTATTTATAGGAGGAGAGGGCAGGGGGCCGCCATCTAGGGCAAACCCTAGATGGGGCGGCGGCCAAAGGGGAGGAGGGAGGGTGGCTTGCCCCCAAGCTAGGGGCGCCCCTTTAGGGTTTCCCTCCCAAGCCCTAGCCGCATGGGCCTGGGTGGGGAGGCGCCCCAGCCCACCAGGGGCTGGCTCCCTCCCACTCAGCCCATGTGGCCCCCGGGAGGGGTGGCCCTCCCGTGGACCTCCGGAACCTCCCGGTGGCCCCAGACATTACCGTATACCCGAAACTTTCCGAGTCCGCTTAACCACTTTCCATATATAAATCTTTACCTCCGGACAATTCCGAACTCCTCGTGACGTCCGGGATCTCATCCGGGACTCAACAACATTCGTAATCACATACTTGTCTTCCTAATAACCCTAGCGCCACCGAACCTTATGTGTAGACCCTACGGGTTCGGAGACATGCGATATGACCGAGACGATCTCAGTCAATAACCAACAGCGGATCTGATACCCATGTTGGCTCCTACATGTTCCTCGATGTTGTCATCGGATGAACCACGATGTCAAGGGTTCAAGCAACCCCAGTATTCTATTCCCTTTGTCGACGGTATGTTACTTGCCCGAGACTCGCTCGTCCGTATCCCAATACCTCGCTCAGTCTCGTTACCGTCAAGTCACTTTACTCGCACTCAGAATGCATGATCCCGTGACCGCACACTTGGTCACTTTGAGCTCATTATGATGATGCACTACCGAGTGGGCCGGTGGATACCTCTCCGTAACACGGAGTGACAAATCCCAGCCTTGATCCGTGTCAACCCAAAAGATACTTTCGGAGGTACCTGTAATGCACCTTTATAGTCACCCGATTACGCCAGACTTTCAAGACACCCAAAGCACTCCTACGGTATCCGGGAGTTACACGATCTCATGGTCTAAGGAAGAGATACTTGACATTGGAAAAGCTCTAGCAAAACGAACTACACGATCTTTGTGCTATGCTTAGGATTGTCTTGTCCATCACGCCATTCTCCTAATGACGTGATCCCGTTGTCAATGACATCCGATGTCCATAGTCAGAAACCATGACTATCTGTTGACCAACGAGCTAGTCTACTAGAGGCTTACTAGGGACGATTGTAGTCTATATATTCACACGTGTATTACGATTTCCGGATAATACGATTATAGCATGAATAAAAGACAATTATCATGAACAAGGAAATATAATAATAATGCTTTTATTATTGCCTCTAGGGCATATTTCCACCAGTCTCCCACTTGCACTAGAGTCAATAATCTAGTTACATTGTGATGAATCGAACACCCATAGAGTTCTCGTGTTGATCATGTTTTGCCCATGAAGAGGTTTAGTCAACGGATCTGCGACATTCAGATCCGTATGCACTTTACAAATTTCTATGTCTCCATCCTGAACGCTTTCACGGATGGAGTTGAAGCGACGCTTGATGTGCCTGGTCTTCTTGTGAAAACCGGCTCCTTGGCAAGTGCAATAGCTCCAGTGTTGTCACGAAGAGTTTGATCGGCCCCGACGCATTGGGTATGACTCCTAGGTCGGTGATGAACTCCTTCACCCAAATTGCTTCATGCGCTACCTCCGAGGCTGCCATGTATTCCGCTTCACATGTAGATCCCGCCACGACGCTCGCTTGCAGCTGCACCAGCTTCTTCGCTCCACCATTCAACATATACACGATCCGGTTTGTGACTTAGAGTCATCCAGATCTGTGTCGAAGCTAAGCGCCAACGTAACCCTTTACGACGAGCTCTTCGTCACCTCCATAAACGAAACATGTCCTTTGTCCTTTCACGGTACTTTAGGATATTCTTGACCGCTGTCCAAAGGTTCCTTGCGGGATTACTTTGGTACCTTCCTACCAAACTTACGGCAAGGTTTACATCAGGTCCGGTACACAACATGGCATACATAATAGATCCTATGGCTGAGGCATAGGGATGACACTCATCTCTTCTTTATCTTTTGCCGTGGTCGGGCATTGAGCTGTGCTCAATTTCACACCTTGCAATACAGCAAGAACCCTTTCTTGACTGATCCATTTTGAACTTCTTCAAAATCTTATCAAGGTATGTGCTTTGTGAAAGACCTATGAGGCGTCTCGATCTATCTCTATAGATCTTGATGCCTAATATATAAGCAGCTTCTCCAAGGTCCTTCATTGAAAAACTTTTGTTCAAGTAGGCCTTAATGCTGTCCAAGAATTCTATATCATTTCCCATCAAAAGTATGTCATCTACATATAATATGAGAAATGCTACAGAGCTCCCACTCACTTTCTTGTAAACGCAGGCTTCTCCATAAGTCTGTGTAAACCCAAACGCTTTGATCATCTCATCAAAGCGAATGTTCCAACTCCGAGATGCTTGCACCAATCCATAAATGGATCGCTGGAGCTTGCATACTTTGTCAGCATTCTTAGGATCGACAAAACCCTCCGGCTGCATCATATACAGCTCTTCCTTAAGATATCCGTTAAGGAACGCTGTTTTGACGTCCATCTGCCATATCTCATAATCATAGTATGCGGCAATTGCTAACATGATTCGGACGGACTTAAGCTTCGCCACGGAGAGAAAGTCTCATCGTAGTCAATCCCATGAACTTGCCGATAACCCTTAGCGACAAGTCGAGCTTTATAGATGGTGACATTACCATCCGCGTCCGCCTTCTTCTTAAAGATCCATTTGTTTTCTATCGCTCACCGATCATCGAGCAAGTCACCAAAGTCCATACTTTGTTTTCATACATGGATTCTATCTCAGATTTCATGGCTTCTAGCCATTTGTTGGAATCTGGGCCGCCATCGCTTCTTCATAGTTCAAGGTTCACCGTTGTCTAACAACATGATTTCCGGAGACAGGGTTGCCGTACCACTGCAGTGCGGAACGTGTCCTAGTGGACCCACGGTTCAAGAGCAACTTGATCCGAAGTACCTTGATCATCATCATGAATTTCCCCTTCAGTTGGTGTAGGCATCACAGAACATTTTCCCGAGCTGCACTACTATCCTGTTCAAGAGGTAGTACTTCATCGAAGTTCTACTTTCCTCCCACTTACTTCTTTCGAGAGAAACTCCTTTTCCGTAAAGGATCCGTTCTTGGCAACAAAGATCTTGCCCTCGGATCTTAAGTAGAAGGTATACCCTATGGTTTCCTTAGGGTATCCTATGAAGACGATTTTTCCGACTTGGGTTCGAGCTTTTCAGTTGAAGTTTCTTGACATAAGCATCGCATCCCCAAACTTTTAGAAACGACAGCTTAGGTTTCTTCCCAAACCATAATTCATACGGTGTCATCTCAATGGATTTAGACGGTGCCCTATTTAAAGTGAATGTAGCTGTCTCTAGAGCGTATCCCCAAAATAATAGCGGTAAATCGGTAAGAGACATCATAGATCGCACCATATCCAATAGAGTGCGGTTACAACGTTCGGACACACCGTTACGCTGAGGTGTTCCAGGCGGCGTGAGTTGTGAAATGATTCCACATTTTCTTAGGTGTGTACCAAATTCGTGACTTAAATATTCTCCTCCACGATCCGATCGTAAGAATTTTATCTTTCGGTCACGTTGATTCTCTACTTCATTCTGAAATTCCTTGAACTTTTCAAAGGTCTCAGACTTGTGTTTCATCAAATAGACATACCCATATCTACTCAAGTCATCTGTGAGAGTGAGAACATAACGATATCCTCCATGAGCCTCAACGCCATTGGACCGCACACATCGGTATGTATGATTTCCAACAAGTTGGTTGCTCGCCCATTGTTACAGAGAATGGAGTCTTGGTCATCTTGCCCATGAGGCATGGTTCGCATGTGTCAAATGATTCATAATCAAGAGACTCCAAAAGTCCATCAAGATGGAGCTTCTTCATGCGCTTGACACCAATGTGACCAAAGGCGGCAGTACCACAAGTATGTGGGACTATCGTTATCAACTTTACATCTTTTGGTATTCACGCTATGAACATGTGTAATACTACGCCGAGATTCATTAAGAATAAACCATTGACCATCGGAGCATGACCATAAAACATATCTCTCATATAAATAGAACAACCATTATTCTCGGATTTAAATGAGTAGCCATCCCGTATTAAACGAGATCCAGATACAATATTCATGCTCAAACTTGGCACCAAATAACAATTATTAAGGTTTATAACTAATCCCGTAGGTAAATGAAGAGGCAGCGTGCCGACGGCGATCACATCGACTCGAACCATTCCCGACGCGCGATCGTCACCTCGCCCTTCGCCAGCCTCCGTTTATTCCGCAGCTCCTGCTGTGAGTTACAAATATGAGCAACGGCACCGGTATCAAATACCCAGGAGTTACTACGAGTACTGGTAAAGTACACATCAATTACATGTATATCAAATATACCTTTGTTGTTGCCGGCCTTCTTGTCCGCTAAATATTTGGGGCAGTTCCGCTCGAAGGACCCTCCCTTGCAATAAAAGCACTCGCCTCAGGTTTGGGTCCATTCTTTGACTTCTTCCGGCAACTTGCTTACCGGGCGCAGCAACCTCCTTGCCGTCCTTCTTGAAGTTCTTCTTGCCCTTGCCCTTCTTGAACTTAGTGGTCTTATTGACCATCAACACTTGATGTTCTTTCTTGATTTCAACCTCAGTGACTTCAGATAGAGAATACTTCAGAATGGTCTTTACCATCCCCTGCATATTGTAGTTCATCACAAAGCTCTTGTAGCTTGGTGGGAGCGATCGGAGGATTCTGTCAATGACCGCCTCATCGTGGAGGTTAATATTCAGCTGGGTCATACGGTTGTGCAACCCGGACATCTTGAGTATGTGCTCACCGATGTAACTGTTTTCCTCCATCTTACAACTATATAACTTGTCGAGATGTCATATCTCTCAACCCGGCGTGAGCTTGGAAAACCAGTTTCAGCTCCTCGAACATCTCATATGCTCCGTGATGCTCAAAACGCTTTTGGAGCCCGGTTCTAAGTCAAAGCATGCCACCTTCGAACGAGGGAGTAATCATCAAGACGAGACTGCCAAGCATTCATAATGTCTTGGTTCTCAGGGACGGAGCGTCACCTAGCGGTCCTTCTAGGACATATTGTTTCTGGCAGCTATGAGGATGATCCTCAAGTTCCGCACCCAGTCCGTATAGTTGCTGCCGCCATCTTTCAGCTTGGTTTTCTAGGAACGCGTTGAATTTCAAGTTGACATGAGCGTTGGCCATTTGATCTACAAGACATATCATTCAAAAGTTTTAGACTAAGTTCATGATAATTAAGTTCATCTAATCAAATTATTTAAATGAACTCCCACTCAGATTAGACATCCTCTAGTCATCTAAGTGTTACACGATCCGAGTCGACTAGGCCGTGTCCGATCATCACGTGAGACGGACTAGTCAACGCCGGTGAACATTCTCATGTTGATCGATCTTCTATACGACTCGTGTTCGACCTTTCGGTCTCCGTGTTCCGAGGCCATGTCTGTACATGCTAGGCTCGCAAGTTAACCCTAAGTGTTTTGCGTGTGTAAATCTGTCTTACACCCGTTGTATGTGAACGTAAGAATCCATCACACCCGATCATCACGTGGTGCTTAGAAGCGACGAACTTTAGCAACGGTGCACGCTTAGGGAAAGACTTCTTGCAATTGTTGTAAGGATCATCTTATTTACTACCGTCGTTCTAAGTAAACAAGATGTATAAACATAATAAACATCACATGCAATTATATAGTAGTGACATGATATGGCCAATATCATAAAACTCCATTGATCTCCATCTTCGGGCTCCATGATCATCTTGTCACCGCATGGCACCATGATCTCCATCATCATGATCTCCATCATCGTGCCTCCATGAAGTTGTCACGCCAACGACTACTTCTACTACTATGGCTAAACGCGTTTTAGCAATAAAGTAAAGTAAGTTACATGGCTTTCTTCAATGACACGCAGGTCATACAAAAATTAAAGACAACTCCTATGGCTCCTGCCGGTTGTCATACTCATCGACATGCAAGTCGTGATTCCTATTACAAGAACATGATCTCATACATCACAATGTGTCATTCATCATTCATCACAACTTGGCCATATCACATCACATGACAATTGCTGCAAAAACAAGTTAGACGTCCTCTAATTGTTGTTGCATCTTTTACGTGGCTGCAATTGGGTTCTAGCAAGAACGTTTTCTTACCTACGAATAACCACAACGTGATCTTGTCAACTTCTATTTACCCTTCATAAGGACCCTTTTCATTGAATCCGCTCCAACTAAAGTAGGAGAGACAGACACCCGCCAGCCACCTTATGCAACTAGTGCATGTTAGTCGGTGGAACCGGTCTCACGAAGCGCACGTAAGGTTGGTCCGGGCCGCTTCATCCCACAATACCGCGGAAGCAAGATAAGATTAGTAGCAGCAAGTAAGTTGACAAGATCCACGCCCACAACTAAATTGTGTTCTACTCGTGCAAAGAGAACTACGCATAGACCTAGCTCATGATGCCACTGTTGGGGAACGTTGCAGAAAATTAAAAAATTTCTACGGTTTCACCAAGATCTATCTATGAGTTCATCTAAGCAACGAGTCAAGAGAGAGAGTTTACATCTACATACCACTTGTAGATCGAGCATGGAAGCATTCGAGGGAGTGGTGATGATGGAGTCGTTCCCAACGTGATTCCGATCACCGATGACCAAGCGCTGAAAGGACAGCACCTCCGCGTTCAACACACGTACGGGACGATGGCGTCTCCTCCGTCTTGATCCAGCAAGGATGAAGGAGAGGTTGAGGAAGACAACTCCAACGGCAGCACGACGGCGTGGTGCAGTTGGTACGGCAGTTCTCCGACAGGGCTTCGCCAAGCTTGCACGGAGAAGGAGAGGTGTTGGGGTGGGGAGGGGCTGCGCCTTCAATGGTGTATGCAGCCCTCCCCCCACCCCTCTATTTATAGGAGGAGAGGGCAAGGGGGGCCGGCCATCTAGGGCAAACCCTAGATGGGGCGGCGGCCAAAGGGGAGGAGGGGAGGGTGGCTTGCCCCCAAGCTAGGGGCGCCCCTTAGGGTTTCCCTCCCAAGCCCTAGCCGATGGGCCTAGGTGGGGAGGCGCCCCAGCCCAGCAGGGCTGGCTCCTCTCCCACTCAGCCCATGTGGCCCCCGAGGGGTGGCCCCTCCCGTGGACCTCCGGAACCCTCCCGTGGCCCCAGTACATTACAGTATACCCCAAACTTTCCGAGTCCGCTTAACCACTTTCCATATATAAATCTTTACCTCCGACCATTCCGGAACTCCTCGTGACGTCCGGGATCTCATCCGGACTCAACAACATTCGGTAATCACATACTTGTCTTCCTAATAACCCTAGCGTCACCGAACCTTATGTGTAGACCCTACGGGTTCGGAGACATGCGACATGACCGAGACGATCTCAGTCAATAACCAACAGCGGATCTGATACCCATGTTGGCTCCCACATGTTCCTCGATGTTGTCATCGGATGAACCACGATGTCAAGGGTTCAAGCAACCCCGTATTCTATTCCCTTTGTCAGACGGTATGTTACTTGCCCGAGACTCGATCGTCCGTATCCCAATACCTCGTTCAGTCTCGTTACCGGCAAGTCACTTTACTCGCACCGTAATGCATGATCCCGTGACCGGACACTTGGTCACTTTGAGCTCATTATGATGATGCACTACCGAGTGGGCCCAAGGATACCTCTCCGTAACACGGAGTGACAAATCCATCTTGATCCGTGTCAACCCAAAAGATACTTTCGGAGGTACCTGTAATGCACCTTTATAGTCACCCGATTCGCCAGTGACGCTTGGTACACCCAAAGCACTCCTATGGTATCCGGGAGTTACACGATCTCACGGTCTAAGGAAGAGATACTTGACATTGGAAAAGCTCTAGCAAAACGAACTACACGATCTTTGTGCTATGCTTAGGATTGTCTTGTCCATCACGCCATTCTCCTAATGACGTGATCCCGTTGTCAATGACATCCGATGTCCATAGTCGAAACCATGACTATCTGTTGACCAACGAGCTAGTCTACTAGACGCTTACTAGGGACGTATTGTAGTCTATGTATTCACACGTGTATTACGAGTTCCGGATAATACAGTTATAGCATGAATAAAAGACAATTATCATGAACAAGGAAATATAATAATAATGCTTTTATTATTGCCTCTAGGGCATATTTCCAACAATGACATGGCACTTTCTTATAGTCAACAGTTGGCTATACTATTTAAGTATTAACCATGCCCTTATACACCTTGACGGAGGGATTAAATCAGGATGACTTGGAAGGGGGCAGAGGATATGTAAGAAATGGTTCATCATAAGTCTTTCACCAGTACTGTAGTAAAAATTCATAAATGGAAGATTCTAGACTAAACCATAAATGGATACACATTTATTCATGTGCGATACTCCAATAGAGCAAGATCATGCATGGAAGTCTCCACATGCTTAGACATCGGATTACATTGAGCGAAGACTAATGATCAAGATTTAACTTGATAATGCAGATATCCAGGTGAACCTCCTTGGAGTCCCTGTGCACATTGTTGGGGGTCAAATAATACCGTGCGTCTTCCATGTCCACATCAGCGGGAAGGTCCCAACTCGGCAGAGTCCAAGTCAGCTTGACGTAGCCAGTGTCGCCGCCCACGTACCTCCGAGGGGTAGTAATAGTGAGCACGCACCCGTACATCAGCCTCGTGTCAGTGTCAGCATCAGTGGCGTCGCCCCTGATGCACACTACAGAGATTTGGAGGCGGCCTGCGTGGGCCTCGCCAGTACCCACGATCAAGATGAAGACGCTGCCGGCCTCCTCCGAGACTAGCAGGCGGCGCTGATCCTCCAGCGACTCCGGCACGGTGAACGGGTACCACGTCTCGTACTTAATGTTCTTCGCCAAGGGCCAGTAGTGATAGCTGCATGCCTGCATCAGGTGATGCACGATGTCTTCCGGTGAGCCCCAAAATGGCAACGAGCACTCATAGCAGTAGACGAAGGGCTCCTTGGAGGCATCGACCAGGCCGTCCATGAAACGGGAGTGGCTGTAGGGGACGTTCCGCAAGTTGAATATATGAGCAAGTTACTACGAGATTTAGTCCAAATAAGCACAAAATAAACCATGACGGCTATAACAGAGATTAAACTAATCATGCGGACTAGCATAGTAGATGAACAGATTGAATCTAGGACACAGACTAGAAACATGAATTCTACCACAATTTCGAACAGGAAGGACAGAAACAAATACGGTGCAACAGGAGCAGCACCATTGGCGTTAAGGTTTTCGCCCATGTCGTTGAGGAAGAGGTTGCCGAGGTCGGGGAAGAAGTCGTCGTCGGTGAAGTCGTCGCTGCTAGCAGTTGTGAGAGTGCGCTCCCCAAATTTCAATAGCGCCCGCCGAATGGAGCGCCGGAGGGAGTGGCTGTAGGGGACGTTGCGGCCGCCGAATGGAGCGCAGGAGTAGCCCACGAAGCAGTAGATGGTGCTCCTCCCTAGTCTCTATTCTTATCTCTATCTCTACTACTCTTCTTTGTTTTTTATAATATACTAGTTGTAGTTGTCAAATCAAATAGTACTGCACCATCCACTGCATGCCCGGCTGAACATGCCTCCTCGCCTCCATCAAACCCCTCCGTTAAACCTGCATGCAAACTGAGAAATCTACTCCGGCCTGCGGGAGGAAATTTGCCGGTTGCTGTTGGAGAATAATAGAGTCACGTCCAATCCATTTGAGTTAATTTCATGTATGATTCTCCCTCTATAAAAAGTTAATTGCATCATTAATCTTGTATTCTATGTACTCTATGGGTTCCATCACAAGACAAAGGTACATGACTTGCGTGGCTGGCTACTGATTAAATGCAGAAAGTTAAAAAGAAACAAATCCATGACTTGCAGGATTGGAGTTAGCACTGATGGCAGTTCGTAGTCGTTCCACGCTCGGGCATTGAAGTTTGCAACTATTTTAGATTAGAACATACTACTCCTCCAATGCTAGTAGTAGAGCAGAGTCCTACTCCACTACTACTCTACTCAAGCAAGTTAGGTCATAGTAGCAGGTACTGTAGGGAGTACCAGTACTATGATCACTCAAGCAAGTTATCTGACTTCGATATGACCCTACGCTGCTGGTATGTGTCTCGTAAGTCAAGCGGCGGCTGTAGTCGTCATCACCTATCCACTTCCCGCAGCACATATTCGCTTATCCATCTTTGTCCACTCTTCCATCCCCGCTAAGGCGCCTGCCCGCTCGTCCAATCTTCTATCCCCGCTAAGGCGCCTCTCCCCTCGTCCGAAACCCAAGCACTAACAATGGCAGAACCGAGCAGCCTCCGCCGAAAGAGTGGCTGGAATTCGCTCCCCACATAGGTAATCAAGCTCATTGTTTCGCGTGTGGACAATCTCAGTACCATGTTGCTCGCCGCGTGCTCGTCGGGGCTGTACCATTTACTCAAAGGCCTCAGGCCGGAGCATTTTAAGCCAGCTCCTTGCTTGCTGATGCCGCCTGATCTTCAGAAACGGCGTGTCACGCAGCATAACGATCATAGGGTGGCGAGCATCAACCCCCTTGACTGCGATCCGATCCCCATCACCCTCAACTACATTAACGGTATGTACTGGGTCGGCATGAACACGTCTTGGATGGTGCTCATCGACGGTCGCGGTAGCTGGATGCTCGTGGAGGTCTACACCCGCGATTGATCCCCTTCCTTCGATTAACACTTTGCCGCTTTGGCACCATGCCCGTAATACTCGGAATCTTCAAAGAGCCAACATGATACCAAGTTTGATTTGCTCAAGGTTGTAATCTGCCAAGTGCCCACAAGATCTGCGAATTATAAAGACTTCAGGCTAATTGCTTTCTTCAACCGCGGTCTCGCCTATCTCACAGGTCACTGCGGTAAGTGGATAAATCTGCACGTCCATCGCAGGATCATACATCCTCCATGGTTCTCTGATGCCATTGAACACAACGGCTTCATTTATGCTGTCGACTCCTTCTATGGCTGGATGTATTGCTGGCCTACTCCAGTCATCGCTACAAACGGCTGTTACAGCAGTATGTTACTTTACAATAATATCATGATGGCTTGCTTATATTACTGTCAACATTTACTGAAAAAATATTCATGCTCATAACATGCTGTTCTTAAGATTGACTACATCAAGAGCCCTTTTTTATTTGACTCCAACTTTTTTTTAGGGTTATTTGACTCCAACTTGATATGATGTTGTAGGCCGCCTAGTGTCCCTACCCTTCCTAATCCCAGAACCTTTCAAAGAAAAGTGGCATGGCAGTTGCAGGTGGTTCCTGGCTCGATCAGACGACGGCGAACGATTAATGATCGTTCGCACGTACTGGATGTCGGGGGTTGGGTGCGACATATGCCAATGGATGGCTTATCATGGTGGGAGCGAGTAGAACGTCGCCGGTGCCTGGAAGCGGTATGAGGCGTAGACACATATGCGAGCAAACTTTACCCATGTTCGGGGCTCTCCGTGGAGATAACACCCCTAGTCCTGCTCTGCGGGGTCTCCGCATGATCACTAAGGCACTAGTGGTACAGTGGTGCCCCTTGAGCTGTTTTCTAGAGGTGGAAGAAGGTAGGCACGCTCTCTCCTCCTCTAGGTGTGGGTCTAGTTCGAGCAGGTTTGAACCCCTTGCATGGGTGCCCTGGGGGGTTTATATAGGCCTACCCCCCAGGGGTACAATAGTAATCCGGTCAGTTGTAGGACCCGGTTGTCAGTCTCTCTGGTCACCGGCTTCTCCGCCGGCTACTGGGGCCCGCCGCCTGGTGGGCCCCGTCGACTAGTCTGGTATGGAGCCAACAAGCCGCCCCAGCCGCTTGCGGGTCTTGTCGGCTGCTGATCACTGTAGTCATGATGCTAATGACGCAGGCTTGGTCAGGGGAGCGTGTCTATAGTCCCGTCGTTTGGCGAGCGATTACTGTAGCCACTCTGCGTTTCGTCTGGTTAACGTCGCATGGGCCCCAAGGAAGGGGCGGGCCGGCTGTAGGGGGCCGACCTCCCTCAGGTCCGACTGGTGGGGCTCTAGCCGCCTCCCGGACTCTCGCTGATCGGTAGGGCCCGTCGTCCTTGGGCCGTACCGATAGACGGTCGTGGGAGCAGGGCTTTGCCTGACAGGGGTGACGTCAGGGGCGGAGTGACAATAGTGCCGCGCCGGGCGGGGATCTCCGCCTGTACGGAGCACTGTGGCCACGCCCGCCCCTGGATACAGGGGTGATGGGCTACACTATAGCCTCACCCTGTCTTGTCTTCTTAATGGGGGCACAGACTCTGAGGGCACCGTTGGCCGACTGCTTAGGTGTCGGCCTCTCTAGAGGCCGCCTGCCAGGAGTCGGCCCATCTCGAAGCCGTCTTCTTAAGCGCGGCCATCTTCCAGCAGTCGGTCGTTCATCCAGCCAGCTGCCAGAAGGCGGCGCTTCATCTTGACGTCTTGAGGGGCGCAGCCGGCCCCAATGCCTTGAAAGGTTCTGGGGCTCGGGTTATTCTACCCGTGGCCCATTACCCCGACAGTAGTCCCCGAAGCTGGTGAGGTGCCGCAGCTGAGGAGCCGAGGAGCCTCAACAGTTTCTTCCTCCGGGTGCTCTGAAGGAAGCTTCATCCGGCTCCTGGGAAGCCGGTTGGCGGGAGTCGGGTACGTCTAGTCGGAGCTTTCTGGAATTTCGGACGCATCGGCGGGAACCAGGTGGCGTGCTTGCTAAGCTTCTCGGCCCGCCGCCCGTTGCGGGCGTGCCACGTGGCACCAGCCAACCGGGTTGGCCTGCCAGCTCACGCGCGTGATGGGATGCGACCGCAGGCCGGGCCTGCCACCGCCGGGCCTCGGCCTAAGAGCGGATCCGCTGCGGCCAAGGCGGGCGGTTGGTTTTCCCCACGGAGTTACTGCGTGCAGTAACCCACGCGGCAAAGGCGGGAGCGGTGGGTCATGGGCACAGTTAATCCCATGATCCCACGTCCACCCCCTCGGCTTCATAGCCCGTAGGCTATAAGTAGGGGGAGGAGAGGGAGCGGCAAAGCTCGCGGGCCTCTCCACCCCACTTTCCCTCCTCCTTCTTCTTCTCGCCGCAGCGCTTCCGAGCTCCGCGGAGTGCTGTCGCCGCTCGTCTCCATCGAGCTTTTCCTTCCCGAACGCTCCTGGCCCGCCCTGGTCTCGGTTCTCCCGCCGCGCCGCTCTTTTCGTCGAGCTCTCCATGGCGCGCTAGCATGGAGGGGAATGGGACGGATCGAATGTCCATGAGGACCACATCGCACCACATCGACACACGGCGTCTCCCCGGTGCGGGACACGTGAAGGCGCGCGTGCTGCCGGAGGGAGAGATCTCGCCAACACCGGGGGAGGGAGAGCGGGTCGTCTTCCGCTCGCACTTCATCCGCGGCTTCGGCCTGCCGGCGAGCGGCTTCCTCCGCTCGTTCCTCGAATTCTACCATCTTCAGCCTCATCACTTAAGCCCAACACGGTGATGCTCCTGGCCGCCTTTGTCACGCTGTGCGAAGGCTACCTTGGCATCCTCCCCACCATCGAGCTGTGGGGAGGCTTCTTCTACACCAAGCAGGGCACCTCTGTCCGAGAGGTGGCTGCCCAGTGCGGTGCCGTCATCGCGGTGCGTGGGCCGTCTTCGAAGAACGCCTTCCCCACCATCAAGCTGCCACAGTCGGTCAAGATGTGCCAGCAATCTTACTTCTATGTGGAGAACATCGACCCGGCTGCCGACTTCCTCAACCTGCCGGCTTACGTAGCCGGCCCGCCGGCTGAGCCTCGGGCCACCTGGGGCTACAAGCCAAAGCCAGTGTTAGCAGACGGGGCCGCCGCCATCCAACGACTCTGGGAGCTGACCAACACCGAGGGCCTCAAGGCGACCGATTTACTGGTTGCCTTCATCGTGCGCCGGGTGCTCCCGCTCCAAGGCCGGTGTGACGACCGGATTTTCGGGTATTAAATTCCAGAAAATGGCCGTTGTGCTCACCAGCCCCAGGATTACTGTTAACTGATGAGGCACCAACTTGGCACAGAAATTCCAAGCAAAATACAAAATATGTAGTACAAGACCATTCTGGTCTTTGAGTACAACAAATGGTTTCTAGTGGTTGATGGCGGAAGCGGTTTGTGGATCATCAGCGTCTATGGGACTCCATTTCCCACAGGAACAGCTGACCAGGTCTTCTATCTTCGCGAGGCTGCTATTACCATTGCGTAGGTTTCCGGGCTGTCATGGCAACGCTTCTCTCCATGCAAGAAATCTGGCCAAGACAATAGCCAGGGAAGCCAGTGAGTACTTTGAATGTACTCGCAAACATTATGAACACAGGTATAATATAACAATCGATAATCATGCTTTGAAAATATTCTATGATCACAACGTCAGTCATAAGCTAAAATCCTTGATGCATGCAAGCAGGTTATTAATATGTAACAATGAATATGATATGACGGAGTAGGAATAAAAATGCACCATTCGGATGTCTGAAGCGACGTCTCGAATTGATGGTAAATAACAAGCATGCCTCAGTCGGGCGTCTGAGCGACATCACATAAAGGGCTTATAAAGTAAAATAAATATCAAGCATGCCACAACAAGGCCTCAAAGTGACACCACATAAAGGGCTTTTAAAGTAAATGAATAACAAGCATGCCACGATCAGGCGTCTCAGAACACCACATAAAGGGCTTATAAAGTAAATGAATAACAAGCATGCCACAATCAGGCGCCTCAAATGACACCACATACAGGGCTTATAAATAAAATATATATCAAGCATGCCACGATCAGGCGCCTCAAATGACACCACATAAAGGGCTTATAAATAACACAGTGAATATCCAGGAGGTAGGACCATCCCAGGGATACTCGATAATTCAAATAATATAACGGTTAGTCCATAACAAAATAATAATCATGGTCCTCACAAGTCACAAGTCGGTATCCAAGTTTGGTTTAACCATTTCTCCTCCGAAGACCGACACTAAGACCAACACTTGACCCATCCCAGACTGTAATCCTTAACCATGGACACGGCTATTAGAATAGTTTTAATCTCTGCAGAGGGTGTACTCTTTACCCACGAGTAAAGGATTCCTTTAGCCCATCGGGACTAATTCCGTCTACGGCCTTTTAGTTGAAAACACACCTGACTTGCACACACCAGCTTAACTTACCGGTGTCTGGAATCAGCCACGACACTTGTTAAGCAAAACTCTAAGTGGGGAGGCTACAACCTCGCATAGCATGGGATCACATTTATATCGTGCGCTCTAAGGGGTGGCCTCCCCTCTCGGTCTCAACCGGAAACACCCATGCCCCCGGACCAGGTGGCCTGCCTACCAGCTACAACCGGTATCTTCCACCATGGCCTCTCTGTATGGTGTGTGCTAGAAATGGGTTGACGACTTACTGAACCGTACCCTACTTATTGTAGGGACAAGTGGTAGTACGAAATAAGTATGGGGGTTACTGGATCAAGACTCGATCTATGGTCAACTCAGGAGGTTTAAGTATTCCCTGCATGATTAGCATAACGAAAATATTTCATCTACAGACAGAATCACCACTCATCATACCCCTCATGCCATGCCGGACACAATCGTCTCGGCGAGGAACTAGGGACAAGCTCGGGTCTACCCAAGACAGAGACTTTCCCATTTTCCTTCTGGTAGGCACGAAAGGCATACGAGGATGATCATTATCACAAGCATGTCCATTTCCAACAGCAAGGAAGTTTCAAATAAGCATTTATGCAAACGATCACATCACCACATAAAATAACGAGTTCCACGTATTGATGTGGTGCCATAATCGTGTCAAACAATGCATGCAAAATATTATGCAAGGGTTCTGAATGCTTGCCTTCAAGGTGTGGAAAGGCAGGGTGCACTCCAAAACTTTTTGAAAGTTTGCTTCCTTCTCACCAAGGTCCTATTTTAAATAAATTTGAATCAACACACAATTTCAAAACAGCACAAAAGAGTTGTTTGAAATTTTTTCAAATAAATCTTAAAATAAACTAGATTAAATTTGAGAGAGGTAGGAAAAATAATCAATTCATTTGGAGTTATCATTAAAAAGTTATAGGCAGTCAAAGTTGTGGTCAAAATCTGTTTACAAAAATAAAGCAGAAAAAGGAAAAACGATTCGAACTGACCACGTCGAAGGCGTATTTTGAATTTACGCTTCCACTTACTCCAGCGTGGATGGCGCATGAGTCACTGACTGTCGGTGTACTAAGGTAGGGGTACCTTAGTACCCCGAACCTGTGCACGGGCAGTCGCAGCGTCCCCGTGGCAAGCCTTGTCGGGCGTCTATCAAGACCCTCCGCGGCCCTTCAGAAAACAAGACTCCGGCAAGAGGAGCTTGCCGGTGAGCCATTCAAGAACAAAGTAATCGAGACCCCGACAAGAGGAGCTTGTCGGGAAGGCCACTCAGGGCGCAAAGGAAACAAGGCCCCGGCAAGAGGATCTTGCCGGGAAGGCTTGGTGGGCGCCGAGCCCCCAAGCGCGACAAGGTTCCTGCCGCGGCAAGGCGCTTGCCGGGGCGGGCGACCTCTCTTCATCTCCGCTCCAGCTCACCCGCCAACGTGTCACCACGGGGCTCTCCCAAGTACGCGTGTCGACGGGCTGTGCAGCCAGCGGGGAGTAGCGATAAGCGGCGCTGACAAGCTACCATCGTGGCAAACGGAGGCGCACTTGACGGTCCTGTTACAATCGTTCGGGCGATCGAGACGGGCATTGATGACTCTTGTCCCTTGCCGTCGAGTTAGGTATAGATTATCTGTACACTGTACAAAGCGTGTACCAACCTATGTTTTAACCATCATACCCTTGTCTACTTGCCACATGTGGTGACCCCTTGTGCCTATAAAAGGAGGCCCAAGGGCAACGAGAAAGGGGTTCGCCAGCTCCGCTTAGTTCATCATATTCATACGAAACCACACTCAAAGCTAGGTCTTGTAGCTCCCATTGCTCCCTAGCAAGAACACAAGATAATCCACAAAGAAGCAGTAGGAGTATTATCTCTCGGAGAGCTCAAGCTGGGTAAATCCGCTCGTGTCAGCGCCGCCTATCCGCTTTTGTGCAATCTCCGCCCCCTCGAACCACAAGGGACCCAGGTCCCGTAGGTGCTCGTGGGACACGATCGCCTCCCCGACATCTTTGGCGCGCCAGGGGGCGTCGAGGCTGTGTGAACCCGATCCGGCGGTCACATGAGCAACTTCATCGATATCTTCGTCGACATGGCGCCGAAGAAGAAGTCTTCGGCAGCAGCTGAGCCGTCCGCGTCGAACCCACCACCACCGGAGCCGTCAGGTGGTGGGGGAAACGCTGGCGGAGGAACCGGCGTCGTCGAGAGAGCCCATGATGCCGCCAGGTCCAATGACAAGGCAGCGCAGGCGTCGGCGTCCGAATCTGCACCGCGTCCTTCGCAGGAGGCGCGGGACCGACAGCGTCATGATACTCGCGGCACCATACGCTCGTTGGATCAAGGCCAAGCTGGAGGATCCCGAGGCCCTCGAGACCCGCATGCACCTCAGCATGCCGGTACGAGTGGAGTACGGTCGCTTGGGCGGGATGCTGCTCCTCCTAACTTGGTTAGGAGTCCGAGCACATCCCGTTCTTCGCTCCGTACGCCGTTGCCGCCAACCACACCAGCGGAAGCCTTGGCAAGAGCTCAGTTACTTCTAGATTACCCTCCAACGGCCGATAAGGTCGACGAATGGAGGGCCACAATTCAGAGTCTCATCGGCTTCGCCAACGGCGACGTCCCGCGGCAACCGAGTGCTTCGCAGCCGCGGCGAGGTGACAAGGCGCGAGCCGATGGCGACGAGACTTGCGGGGGTGCACCCACCGTACACTCCCCTTCCCGAAGGCCAAGATCGCCGACTCGCCGGATCCACCTCGACAGCGACTCCACAGCGTCGTCGGATCCGCGAGCTCGTCGCGACCAACGCCAAGTTCTTCGAGAACGGCAAGAAGAAGACGCTCGAACCCGTATTGAGCGCCGAAGAGAAGCGCGCCGTCAATCTGACCAACGCGCCGGGCCCACTGTCGATATGCATGCGCCAGGGAACCAGCGACTTGTCAGACGTGGTAGGTTGCCCTGCGTCACTCGTGAGCTGCGGCAATTCCGTGGCCCGACAAGAAAAACTTCAAACCAGACGTGCGGAGAAGTATGACGGCAGGACACACCCATCGGAGTTCCTCAAAGATCTACACCATCGCTGTGCAATCTGCGGGGGCGAGACGACAAGATCCTCGCCAACTACTTTCCCTTGGTGCTCAAGCCAAACGCCGATCTTGGCTCATGCACTTGCCGGATGGCTCAATTTCTTCTTGGGCAGATTTGTGCCACCAGTTTGTTGGCGCCTTCACAGCGACCACAAGCCTCATGGCCAGGAGAGTGATTCCACCTGCTTGCCCGAGAGGAGGGAGAGTCTCGCGCAAATTCATCCAGAGATTCACGAGTGCACTACAACATCCTGCACGCCCACCCTGCTGCGAGCAGATCGGTGCATTCCATCGTAATATACGAAATCGCAGGATGAGGGAGGAGATGGCGATGTGCAAAGTGAAAGACGTCAGCAAGCTCTACGCCCGGCCGACAAGTGTGCACGCTACTTGAAGAAGGAAGAAGACTCCTGTGAGAGAATGTGGGAGCAGAGTCTGACAAGGAGGGGATCACCCGGCAAGAAATAGCCGTGGCGGAACAACAGGAGGATGAAAACCAAGAAGTACTAGTTGTCGAGCAGTCCGGCAAGGATGGTGCCGCCGACAAAGCCAAGGCTGGTGGCTCCGGCAAGGAGGATGCCGTTGACGCCGACCGCCAAGCTGTGGCGGCCGCCGACAAGCCTGACAGCTCCAACAATCAGTACTGTAAAATCCACCGCACCAAGGGCCACGATCTCCAGAGCTGCAAGAAAGTCGAGCAGCTTGTTGAGCTACAGAGAGCTGAGTACGAGCGGCGAGACAAGGAGAAGGCCCAAGAAGGTGCAGGTGCAGCAAGTAAGAAGAGACCCGGTCGGGGAGGGCGCCGCGACAAAGCCAAGCAGCGGCAAGGAGACAGACCTCCCCGTGGCCGCGACAAGGAAGAAGATGAAGATGAAGATGACGAGGACGATGAAGACGATGAAGCTGATGAGTAGGAGTTTCAAAAGGCAATGGAGGTCCTTTGCGTCGACGGTGGTGCATCTCTGCATACCTCGCACCGCCAACTCAAGCAATGGATGCGTGAGGTCAATGCAGCAGAACCATCCATAGAGTCACGCAAACCTCTGAAATGGTCCAGCACGCCCATCATCTTTGACATTGAGGATCACCCTGATCGCATCACTGCAGTCGGGTGCCTGCCAATGTTGGTCTCACCAACCATCTGCAACCTCAAAGTCACAAAGATGCTGGTTGACGGTGGGGCCGGCCTGAATTTGATCTCCTCTGCAATGCTCCAGAAACTTCAAATCCCTGACAGCTGAGCTCGAAGAAACTGGTACTTTCCAAGGAATCAACTCAGGAAGGAGCAAGCCCAAAGGGAATATCACGTTGCCGGTAACATTCGGCAGCGAGCTCAACTTCAGAACTGAGAGGGTCACGCTTGACGTCGCCGATTTCCCATTGCCCTACAATGGCATACTTGGCCGCCCAAAGCACTCGCCAAGTTCATGGCCGCCTCATTATGCTTACAACCTACTTAAGATGCCCGCCCGATAAGCGTCATTTCTGTCCATGGCGACAAGAAAGATGCACTTATCTGCGCCGACAAGATTTATTGGGATGCAGCAGCCGCGACAGATAGCAAACCGCTTACAGCTGAAGCTCCGGGGAAGAAGAAGACCACCAGGTCCGCAAGAGCTCATTGCCCACTCCGCAAGCGCACCTCTTGGTGCTGCGCTACCGTCGAGGACGCACCATCGAGCTCCACCGCAAGTGCAACACGACGATGGCAGCTCCGCCAAAGACCAAGAAGGTGCCCGCCAAGGAGGACGGCACTGGTGGTACCTTCACCATCAGTGCCACGCTTGATCCTAAATAGGAAGGCGAGCTCGTTGCTTTCTGCGGGCGAATGTCGATGTGTTTGCATGGCAACCATCGACATCCCCGGTGTTCCTGTGAAAGTAATTGAGCACCACCTAGCTGTCTGTCCTCCGCGGCCCGTCAAGCAAAGAGTTAGGAAACAGCAAAGGAGCACCAAGAGTTCATAGCGAAGAAATCAAGAAATTAGAAGCAGCAGGGCTTGTCGAGGAGTCCTCCACCCCGTGGTTGGCCAATCTGGTAGTTGTATCATAAGGCTAATGGGAAATGGAGACTTTGTATTGACTTCACTAATGTTAATAAAGCTTGTCCCAAAGACCCATTTCCCTTGCAGCGTATCGACCAGATTGTTGACTCCACGGCTGGATGCGATCTGCTTCGTTTCTTGATGCATATTCAGGATATCATCAGATCTTCATGGCGTAAGAGGATGAAGAAAACCGCATTCATTACACCATGTGGCACGTCTTGCTTTATACGGATGCCTTTCGGTTTGAAGAATGCTGGTTCAACCTTTGCAAGGGTAGTCCATGATGCCTTTGGACCACGAGATACAGAAATGTAGAAGCTTACATGGATGACATAGTGGTCAAGAGCAAAACAGAGCGACTCGGTTCAGGATTTGGATGAGGCGTTTGCAAGTCTGCGCAAGATCAACCTCAAGCTCAACCCGAGAAGTGCGTGTTTGGAGTCCCTTCGGCAAGCTTCTCGGGTTCTTTGTGTCTCGGCGGGGAATTGAAGCCAATCCCGACAAGATCAAGGCCATTGAGCGATCGAAGCACCAAAGCGCGTCAAGGATGTCGGGAGGCTTGCGGTTGCGTGGCTGCTCTCGGCAGGTTCATCTCTAAGTCTGCTGAACGCAGCCGCCGTTTTCAAGATTTTGAAAAAGGCAGGTCCAATGAAATGGACTCGAAGCGGAGGCTGCGCTGCGAGACTTGAAGAGATACCTGTCCTCCGCTCAATACTTGTCGCACCTAGGCCACAAGAGAAGTTGCTGCTGTATATAGCGGCAACCAATCAAGTTGTTAGTGCTGCGTTAGTAGCGGAGAGGGAGGCAGATGATGAGCCGGCAACCGAGGCAAGCGCATCTAGCGATAAGCAAGGGGCTTCGTCGTCAAGCTCTGGTCCCGACAAGAACAGATCAGCGCAGGGTTGCGACAAGATACAGAAAAAAATGGTGCAACGCCCAGTCTACTTTGTCAGTTCCCTTCTGCAGGGGGCTAGATCAAGGTACTACGGTGTGCAAAGCTGCTTTCGGCCTCCTCATGGCCTCACGAAAGTTGCGCCATTACTTCCAAGCACACGAGATAACAGTTGTCACTCGCTTTCGGCTGAAGAGGATATTGCAAAATCCGGAAGCAACAGCAGGATTGTCGGTGGGCCTTGGAACTGTCAAGCTTTGGTCTCAAGTTCAAAGCACTTCAACTATCGAGAGCAGGGCATTGGCAGAATTCATAGCGGAGTGGGCGTAGCGCAAGATGAAGAGATTCGAGACGAGCATCCCGTCAAAGAGGCAAATAAAGAATGGCTGATGTACTTTGACGGTGCCTTCTCGCTGCAAGGCGCTGGTGCCGGCGTGCTGCTCATCGCACCCACCGGAGAGCACCTCAAGTACATAGTCCAGATGCACTTTCCCAAGGAACAAGCAACAAATAATACTGCTGAGTATGAAGGCTTGCTTGCCGGTCTCAGGATTGCGGTAGACCTTGGGATCAAGAAGCTCATTGTCAGGGGGGACTCGCAACTCGTCGTCCGCCAAGTAAATAAAGATTATCAGAGTCTGTTGATGGAAGCCTACGTCGATGAAGTGAGGAAGCTGGAAGAGCGCATTGAAGGCCTGCAAATGGAACACGTTCCAAGAGCACAGAACGATATAGCTGATGGCCTCTCCAAATGTGCCGCACTTAAGTTACCTGTGGAACCAGGGATTTTTGTGCTCAAGCTAACTTAGCCAACCGTAACACCATCAACAGGACAGAGCAAGAAGAGAAAATTGGTTTCCGGAGACTACTTTCCGGCAGAGCTCTCTGAAGCCGCCGCCAAGAAGGTCCCTAAAACCGACGCGAATATCACTGAGGAGCAGTCTGCTCCGACAAACCATGCAGTTTGTATCGTTGAAGCAAACGCTCCCGACAAGTTTCGCTCCGGCAAGCATGCCGGGGATCATCAAGCTCCGGCGGACCCACAGGTCCTTGCTGTAGAAGCTGATGTTCCTTGATGATAGATGAGCCTTTAGTCCTTGTTGTCGAGCCACGAGGCTCCAACATGGGTGCAGCAAATCGTCCATTTCCTTGAGACGGAGAACTTCCGAAGAGCAAGAAGAAGCGGAAAAAAGTAGCCCGGCAAATCAAGTATGTACCAGTTTGTTGACAACATCACATGCAGAAGAAGACTCAGCGGAGTGAAATTGAAGTGTATTTGCGAGAAGATGGATGAAGCTGTTGGCGGAGATACGGAGGCATATGTGGTCACCACATTGGCGCCAAGAGCACTTGCGGCAAAGCTTTCCGGCAAGGTTTCTTCGGCGAAGCCCTCCAGATGCAACTGCACAAGTAACCAAGTGTGAAGCGTGCGGTTCCATTCCAAACAGATACACCAACCAGCTCAAGCTCTCCAGACGATCCCTTTATCCTGGCCCTTTTCGGTGCGGGGCTCGACATCTCGGCCCCTTCCCCGAGCTGTCGGGGCTTTGAATACTTATGCGTCGCAATCGACAAGTTCACAAAGTGGCGGAAGTGGAACCAGATGAGGAAGGTGACAGCCTGAGTCGGCCGTCAAGTTCTTCAGGTCAATTGTTTGCCGTTTTGGGATTCCTAACCGGATCATCACCGATAACGGCACACAGTTCATGAGCCGCACCTTCATGCAGTACGCCCAAGATCTTGGCGCAAAGATCTGCTTTGCTTCTGTTGCTCATCCGAGAAGCAACGGTCAAGCAGAGAGAGCCAACGCTGAAGTGCTACGAGGACTCAAGACTAGAACTTTCGATAGGCTACGCAAGTGCGGAAGGAACTGGATCGAGGAGCTGCCGGTGGTTCTTTGGTCGATCAGGACGACGCCAAATCGAGCCACTGGCCAGACACCCTTTGCTCTAGTCTATGGAGCAGAGGCAGTTCTCCCCACGGAACTCGTGTACGGGTCACCTCGAGTGCTCGCTTATGATGAGCTTGAGCAAGAGCAGCTGCGACAAGATGACGCGCTGCTCCTCGAGGAAGATCGTCTTCAGCTCTTGACGAGCTGCTCGTTACCAGCAAGCTTTGCGTCGCTACCATAGCCGCAAAGTTAATGCCAGAAGCTTCGAGGAAGGCGACCTTGTTCTTCGACGCGTTCAATCCGCCAAGAATTCCAACAAGTTGGCCTTGAAGTGGGAAGGCCCTTATCGGGTGAAGCGAGTCACTAGGCCCGGCGATGTCCGCTTTGAGACCAAGATGGTCTTCGGTGAGAAATTCCTGGAATATAGAGCATCTTCGCAAGTTTTACCCATGAGGCGCGATTGCGGAACCTGTTCAGCAACCACCCTTTACAAGTCTTGCCGCTGTTGCATGTAATCCTTTGTACAAAGCCGGGCAGCACCCGTGCATCGATAAAGCCTATGTGTTGCACACATTTTGTCAATACATGTTTTCATAATCATATATGCATGTGTTTACTAACATCTTGTGCAGCACCCACACCGATGGCGATAATGAGCCATTAGGCTCCATAACTATTTTCTCTTCTTTCTTCTCAAACAAGAAGAAGGTTCATCCACCCACTAGTTAACCGGGGAGGAGGAGATAATGGTGTGGGCATAGCGTCGCTCGAGGAACTGTCGCCTTGCTGGAAAATGGACAACAGAAAAGCTAAGTTGCTAAGTTTAAACGACCAGTTTTAAATTGTTAAGTTATCTTCCTCGAACGATAGTACTTTGTATGGAAAACCTGTGCGCGGAGGAACCAAATCGTGACTGGTCGCGCCCTTACTTTGTTTCTAGTCCGCTCAACAACTTAAGTGAGCTGCGGCTAGTCCGCGACAAGGTTGCTTGTCGGTAGCGGCCCCGCCAGCAGAAGCTGCTGAAGTTCCGCTTTTCGGCGCTCGCGGCAAGGGTGCCTGCACCGGCAAGTTTCCCTGAAAAGCGTAGGGCAGTAACATACAAGGGAAGAAATCGAGTAAAGGAAGTAACATAGCAAATATTGCCCAGAACAAAGTTATATTACAAAAAAAAACTTATTGCGGCACTAGCTAAATTGTTCTCAGAACTAAAATAACAGCGAAGAGGAGAAGGTGCGCCGGCATCCAAGCCCCGGCAAGCCAGAGTTGCCGGGGGCTGCGGCAAGCCAGAGTTGCCGGGGGCTGCGGTATCAGATAAGACTTTCATCCCTTCTCAAACATCCTTTTTTTCATTAAAAACATTCTACTCGGATACAGTCCGTGGAGAATGAAAAACATGAAAGAGAGGATTACAATTTTTTAAAAATGCGGATAAGGCCCGAAGGCTTACAAATTAAAAAGATAAGATGCCCGTAATCCTTTTCCTGTCCCTCTCTTCAGGAGGTAGGTCAAGGAGGCGGGAAGGGCAAAAGGAGCGCCTACGCGAGCTACAGGTGCTAGAAGGCACCAAGGGAACATCCCGGGGACTCTCCGAGGGCTTAACGGGGACGGCGGCGCCGGAAGCGGGGCTCGAAGACGGGGCGGCAGGACGTCAGCACGCTGTCGAGGGCACTACGCCCTCGTACTACGACTTGACGGCCTTGTCGCCATCCTCTTCCCCTCCGCAGCCTCCTCCACGCCACGCCCAAGGAGGCGACCCGGGGAGTTCAAGGAGCCGCGACGCGGATGATGGGGTCGCCCGGTGGCGACGGCGGCGCCCGACAACTAATCGGACCGCTACCCTCGTCGTCGTTGTCGCTCCCTCCTCGTCACTCTCGCTCGAGGAATCTTCGCTGTCGGAGGAGCTATCCACGCAGCACTTCGCCCGAAAGTGCGAGATCCCGAAGACCTTGACGGAGAGGAGATCACCCTCCATTAACTTAAAATGGAGGGTAAACCCGCCCTCAAGCTGTGGATGCGAGTGAGCGTCTTCCACCCACGATCAAGATACATCACATTAGGGGCTGGGAATACAACACGGACTCGCATGCGCTGATTCCACAGCCCCTCATGTGCAGTCTCGATGTCTCGGCGGATCCGACCCCATCGCGCCATGAACAGAATGAAGCGGGGCGGCGACGAGGCACCAGCGCGCAGCTGACGAAGAACTTCGCAAGGTGCGTCCCCGTATGGACCGCCGCAGGGAGGGGAACGCCGGCGGAGGCGGAGGCGGCGCCGCCCGTCCGCCTCTTCCCGGCGCCTCGACATCGTCCATGACCTCGCCCCTCCCTCTTCCTCTTGTGGCTGGCCCTGCCACCCCGGGCGTGGGGTTGGGAGGGGGGCGCTGTCTAGCGGCGACCCTCGCCGCCACCGATGAAGAACCAAGGCTCCCTTTCTCCATGACGAATGAGGGAAAGGAGAGCAGAAGCTGAGGAAAGGAGGAGATGGGAGAGTGCGGGCTTCTGCGCTCCCCTTCCGCTCTTTTTAAGGAAGCAAGGTGGGGGCTCGGCCGCCCCGCTCAGCGAATCAGGGCGGGGAATCAGGGCCGACCTGCTGCCTCTACTCGCAACGGCCCAGTTTCCCATTTCCACCGTCCGCGACCCCGAGAGCATGGGAGCCACGTGGCGGGGATGCGGAACCAAGGCGACAGGTGAGGCGACCTCGCACGCTACCTACCTCCCCCACGACACTGCAATTGACGCGTGCCGTTACGGGGGAACGCGGCGGATACGGAGTGGATTTGGTTCGGACCCAGGCCGCGCGTGCCCGTGCCCTGTTTTGGGCCTGGCCCAACAACGCTCGGCACCGTGTATGGCCCAAACCCGGGGACTCCTGTCGGTGTACTAAGGTAGGGGTACCTTAGTACCCGAACCTGCTGCGGGCAACATGGCGTCCCGTGGCAAGCCTTGCCGGGCGTCTATCAAGACCCTCCGCGGCCCTTCAGAAAACAAGACTCCGGCAAGAGGAGCTTGCCGATGAGCCATTCAAGAACAAAGTAAATAGACCCCGACAAGAGGAGCTTGTCGGGAAGGCCACTCAGGGCGCAAAGGAAACAAGGCCCCGGCAAGAGGATCTTGCCGAGAAGGCTTGGTGGGCGACGAGCCCCCAAGCGCGACAAGGTTCCTGCCGCGGCAAGGCGCTTGCCGGGGCAGGCGACCTCTCTTCATCTCCGCTCCAGCTCACCTGCCAACGTGTCACCACGGGGCTCTCCCAAATCTGGCGTGTCGACGGGCTGTGCAGCCAGCGGGAGTAGCGACAAGCGGCGCCGACAAGCTACCATCGTGGCAAGCGGAGGCGCACTTGACGGTCCCTGTTACCTGTTCGGGCGGCCGAGGCGGGCATTGATGACTCTTGTCCCTTGCCGTCGAGTTAGGTATAGATTCACGTACCTTTGTACAAAGCAAGGTACCAACCTATGTTTTTACCGTCATACCCTTGTCTACTTGCCACATGTGGTGACCCCTTGTGCCTATAAAAGGAGGCCCAAGGGCAACGTAGAAAGGGGTTCGGCCAGCTCCGGCTTAGTTCATCATATTCATACGAAACCACACTCAGGCTAGGTCTTGTAGCTCCCATTGCTCCCTAGCAAGAACACAAGATAATCCACAAAGCAGCAGTAGGAGTATTATCTCTCCGGAGAGCTCCGAAGCTGGGTAAATCCGCTCGTGTGCGTCGCCTCGATCCGCTCTTTGTGCAATCTCCGCCCCCCTCCGAACCACAAGGGACCTAGGTCCCGTAGGTGCTCGTGGGACACGATCAGTTCTCCCCCGACACTGACAGTGGGCCCGCCTAGCCCACTGGTCAGGTTTGACTGGTCTTTCCTCCCTCCTCTTCCTCTGCCCGAACG
Organism: Aegilops longissima; assembly: GCA_021605205.1. Classification (NCBI taxonomy): domain Eukaryota; kingdom Viridiplantae; phylum Streptophyta; class Magnoliopsida; order Poales; family Poaceae; genus Aegilops; species Aegilops longissima. The sequence continues at coordinate 544,360,462 of CM038678.1, read as the reverse complement.
GAGGCGGGACTCCGGCGATGCTCGCCAGCGAACGGCGGCACCGTTTGGGAAACCGAGGCCATCCGCGGGCTCAGGGGGTCGAGGCGGTCACTCCGGTAGTCGCTTTGGTCACTGAGGTGGACGGAGCTGCCGGCGGCGAGCTCCGCAGCGGATGGTGGCCGTCGGGCAGAGTGGGTTTTCTCCCGCAGCCAGTCCCGATCAAAATTGAGCAGGGGGATGGACTCACGAGGGGGAGAGGGAGCTCCTGGTGAAGAGAGTGGAGAGGGGGAGGCTCTGGTGGCGCCGGAATGGCCGGGACAGTGGCGGCGACTGCGGTTGCCGGAGATGGGGAAGAAGACCTCCCCGGGTCGATGGGATGCCACGAGGGAACGCGACGTGCTTGGGGGCCTCTTCTTATAGTGCAACGAGGTCGGTTTGCAACGGCCGTGGATAGGTTCGCCGGCGAACTGCCTCCCTGTTGCCGCGGAGTACGTGGCGGCGACGAGCGCTAGAGGACGCGCTTGTGGATGAGGCTGAGCTGCCCCAGGGGCAGGTGGCGAGCGGGAGAGGCTCGGGCGGCGCCAACCTGGCAGAGACGCGCTGCGAACGCCGGCGTGCCGCCAAGAGGCTCTGACAGCGGTGCTGCAGGGCACCAGGGCTGCTTGGCGTGATGCGGTGAGCAGCCGAGTGAGTGGTGCGGCTCTGCAGAGTGGGCAAAACCAGGGGCGCGACGCGGCGGCTCGGGCGCGGCACGTGCAAAACGTGTGCTCTGCTCGCGCCCAGAGCACGCACGGGACGTGCTCGACAAAATGCCAGGGCGTGCTAGAGGTCTCGGGTGAGGTTGGGGTTTAACAGACCTAGGTTAGGAGTAACTATGAGTTTATTGGACAAGGTGGTTAGGCAAGGGAAGCAAGTTCATAGTGCAAACTAAAACTCATGTCAGAACCAGTCATGCCCACAAAGTGTTTTACAGAATGCCACATGCACCTAGGCATTTCTTGGAGTGGTCAAATCTTCCAGGGTAGGGTCTCTTTAGATGAATGAGAGGGTGGTGAGGTTAGTTTGCCAAATGTAGAAACTTGTTAGTGCAATTATTTGAGAAAATCAGTTTTGGGCAGAAACTAGAGGCTGTCATTTTATGGGCCAAAAATATTCCAATGGGCTCATGCTCCTGGTCTTAAGGATTTTGCAGGGAGGACTACAAGTAGGAAAAGGAATCACAGCAAAAGGAGCAAGTTAAAATATAGTTGTAGTACAAATCATCAAGTTGGACCAGAATGGAAAAGAGGATGATTCACTCAATTTTTTCAAGGAACATCCCTGGATTTTTGCATAAAGCTGAATAATATGCTCCTACTGACATCCCAAAATTTTTGTAGAAGTTTTAAAGAAATATTTAAATAGGTTGTAGTGCAAAACTGCCCACTGGACCAGATTTGAAAATTAGGTGTAGAACTCAAAATATCCAAGGAATGAAATATATTTTTGCATAAAAGTGTTTTAAAAACATCACATGACATCTCCAAATTTTGGTGAAATTTTTGAAAGAATTTATAAAAGGGTTGCAATGCAAATGGGATCCTAAACTTATGAAAAACCCTTTTGGAGAAATAAAGCTCAGGGAAAGAATAATTATATAAATAATCCTACTGATAGAAGAATTGTTTTATTTGAGAGGATAAAAGAGTCCATTAAAATTGGGAAGTTTTTCACTTGAGGTATAAACTCCATAAAAATAAAGGGAAGAAAGGTTCTGAAATCCAGAAAACAAAAATTTAAGTTCCTGGCAAAATTTTAATTAATAAAACAAGACTAAATTTTTTTGGGGTGTTACAACACTACCCCCCTTAAGAAAAAATCTCGTCCTCAAGATTTGTTAACAGCTGTTTTGAAAAACAAATACTCCACGGTTACGAGTTTTTGCAAGCAGTGTATGTGTTCGAGCGGTTGTGAGTCTGCTGCCGTGGTGCTGTGCGAATAAAAATAATCCATGTCGCGAGAAGATATACGATGCAGCAACTCAGGGAAAAGAAATCTCACTCTAGGATAATCAGTAAATTAAGAGAATACCGCAACAAAACTACTCAAATTAATAGGAACTAAATAATTTACTTGCCGCACAAACTCGGGGTACCACGCATAAGTTACAACGCATAAATAAATGTTGCAATAATAAATACAGCGGCAACATCTATAATGCAAACGGTAACTGGACGGGGTCCCGAGAAAACGTCTCTGGTACTGGGATGCACTCCTCTTCTATCGGAGGAAGCGAATTGACCAGCCGATGAATGTGTCTCTCCTGGTCGGGCCTCAGTGGTCTGCCGATGGTGATCTGAGGATTTAAATCCGTGAGACTCTGGAGATATCCCATTACTTGCTGGGTCAAACGTTCTTGAGAGATGACGTACTGGACCCGGTTGGCCAGTACTGGGTCTCTCTCAATCCGTCCACCGGGAAAAGATGTTACTCCTCCGGGTGCTGCACGGCTCGGAAAGTAATAATATCCTCTTTCACTGGCATAGGGTACCGCGAATCGAAGGCGAGCAAGTGCTTCGTGTGCAGCCGCTTCTATGGCCATTAGTGGAGCTGGCATAGATTTCCCCACGAAGGAAACTTCCGTTGGGTCTTGGTTTGGGTTTACGGGAGGGATGTGTACTGCTGCCCAATATTTCGAGGTGGAAGGGGTGATTCTCGATTTGACAGCTCGTACTGGGGTGGCTGGGTAGAACCCATGGTACTGCAGGTAAAATCCCACAATATTTTGACAAAACTACCCGGGGTTGCATCTAGGGTTCTCAGATAAATACTGGGGCTTGGCATGGCAAGAAATGTTGGTGAGGATGGCGCACAAGGTGAGGGGTGCTCGGCAAGGTCACGAGGTGGCCTTCTTATAGCACTGGAGCTGGGTCATTTTACCGTGGTGAAAGGTAATTAATTTGCCAGCTCAGCTCCAAGGGTCGGGGTCAAAGCCACAGATACATATCTCACCAAAGTGACGCATCACTGTGGGGGTTGTCGGGGTGGTTTTGGTAGATGTGCCCGTAAAGATACGCAACTGCGTGCTGACATAATTATGCAAGGTTACCATTAAAACAGTGGCACAACAACAGGCTGCGTTAATTCACAAGGTCACACGATTACAAAGCGAGGATACACTAAGACTTGGCATTACTCGGTGACTTAGTCTACCTCGTTTACATCTAAACGAGCCTGCCTTGAGGATGTCGTGGCTTCCCCACGGGTCTCACCGTCGGGATTAGCTGGAGATGGTTGAGGGACTGCATGGTCGGGGTAGCGATGATGACCATCGCGGGGATTGTTGGCCACAATCCCGTTGGAGTGTGCTCCCAAAAGGCGACGAAGCACTTCTGGGGTCATCAAAGCACCTTGGTTGATGGCTGGGGCGGACCTTAAGGTCTCGATTGGTTGTCCGAACAGCACGACTGGGCTGTCGGCGTCGGGCTCGTCTTCTCCTCTCGCCGGGGCTCGACGAACCAGCTCTCCACGAGTTGCGATCATATCAATGGTGATTTGATCGAATAGTTCCTCTAGTGCACCTACATAGCGCACTAGGTGCAACAACGCAGGATCCGTCTCGCGATCTCCGTTAGCAACCTGGGGTGGTCTACCATACCCTTCACGTCTGGGGTAGTAGTAGAACGAGCGACAGTTAACTCTGGGCGACAACTGCTGGAGTTGAACTATAGCCTCTCGAGCAGCTGGATGGCTTGTGGCTCGAAGGAAGTTGTCCTTCGGTGAACACAGAGGCGCGTTACGGCGACACCCTACCGTAGATGTGCCTGATGGCCCGAATTGTGGATCTCACCACTCATGGATCCACGGTACACAACATATTCGGGAGACTCTTCTAACGCATAGGCACGACGGGTGAGGTTTGCAGTATGGTCACAAAACCTCAAGGTTGGTTCTTTGTGGTCTCGTTGTGCCGACGGGCCAGGCATTATGGCTCGGTTTGGGGTAGAGGTTGTGCTGTGCTGGGTTGAGGCGAGCGTGCCCTTTTTATAGAAAAAGGGGACGAAGTCTTCCTTCGTACGCTTGCGAATGAGACATAATAGGCGTCGGTCACTGGCGCGTGATTGACAGGCTAGGTTGATAGGTTGGGCACCTACTGCCAAAAGTGTCGGGGTCACTGTGTGGCTGTCTTGCACGAGAAGCTTGGCTGGGTTTTGGTTAAGGTCTGGTGTTTTGGCTTACCTAGGTTTATTGACCCGGCTAAGATAGGATTAGCCAATGGTCAGCCTGGCTCTGATACCAAGTCTGTCGTGACCGGATTTTCGGGTATTAAATTCCAGAAAATGGCCGTTGTGCTCACCAGCCCTAGGATTACTGTTAACTGATGAGGCACCAACTTGGTACAGAAATTCCTAGAAAAATACAAAATATGTAGTACAAGACCATTCTGGTCTGTGAGTACAATAAATGGTTTCTAGTGGTTGATGGCGGAAGCGGTTTGTGGATCATCAGCGTCTATTGGACTCCATTTCCCACAGGAATAGCTGACCAGGTTAACTCCTATCTTCGCGAGGCTGCTATTACCATTGCGTAGGTTTCCGGGCTGTCATCATAGCGCTCCTCTCCATAAGAAATCTGGCCAAGACAATAGCCAGGACAAGCCGTGAGTACTTTGAATGTACTTACGCAAACATTATGAACACAGGTATAATATAACAACCGATAATCATGCTTTGAAAATATTCTATGATCACAACGTCAGTCATAAGCTAAAATCCTTGATGCATGCAAGCAGGTTATTAATATGTAACAATGAATATGATATGACGGAGTAGGAATAAAAATGCACCATTCGGATGTCTGAAGCGACGTCTCGAATTGATGGTAAATAACAAGCATGCCTCAGTCGGGCGTCTGAGCGACACCACATAAAGGGCTTATAAAGTAAAATAAATATCAAGCATGCCACAGTCGGGCGTCTCAGTGACACCACATAAAGGGCTTTTAAAGTAAATGAATAACAAGCATGCCACAGTCGGGCGTCTCAGCGACACCACATAAAGGGCTTATAAAGTAAATGAATAACAAGCATGCCACAATCGGGCGTCTCAGCGACACCACATACAGGGCTTATAAATAAAATATATATCAAGCATGCCACAGTCGGGCGTCTCAGCGACACCACATAAAGGGCTTATAAATAACACAGTGAATATCCAGGAGGTAGGACCATCCCAGGGATACTCGATAATTCAAATAATATAACGGTTAGTCCATAACAAAATAATAATCATGGTCCTCACAAGTCACAAGTCGGTATCCAAGTTTGGTTTAACCATTTCTCCTCCGAAGACCGACACTAAGACCAACACTTGACCCATCGGCATCAGTAATCCCTTGCTTGCAGGAGTGCGTGGCAGCGGACAGCGCCAGAGGGCAGCTTGTGGATGAGGCTGAGCTGCCCCAGGGCAGGTGGCGGCGGGAGAGGCTCGGGCGCGCCCGCCTGGCGAGGCAGCTGCAGGACGCCGTGTGCCACCAAGAGGCTCTGACGGCGGTGATGCAGGGCACCAGGGCTGCTTGGCGTGATGCGGTGAGCAGCCGAGTGAGTGGCGCGGCTCTGCAGAGTGGGCAAAACCAGGGGCGCGACGCGGCGGCTCGGGCGCGGCACGTGCAAAACGCGTGCTCTGCTCGTGCCCAGAGCACACACGGGACGTGCTCGACAAAATGCCAGGGCGTGCTAGAGGTCTCGGGTGAGGTTGGGGTTTAACAGACCTAGGTTAGGAGTAACTAGGAGTTTATTGGACAAGGTGGTCAGGCAAGGGAAGTAAGTTCATAGTGCAAACTAAAACTCATGTCAGAACCGGTCATGCCCACAAAGTGTTTGACAGAATGCCACATGCACCTAGGCATTTCTTGGAGTGGTCAAATCTTCCAGGGTGGGGTCTCTTTAGATGAATGAGAGGGTGGTGAGGTTAGTTTGCCAAATGTAGAAACTTGTTAGTGCAATTATTTGAGAAAATCAGTTTTTGGCAGAAACTAGAGGCTGTCATTTTATGGTCCAAAAATATTCCAATGGGCTCATCCTCCTGGTCTTAAGGATTTTGCAGGGAGGACTACAAATAGGAAAAGGAATCACAGCAAAAGGAGCAAGTTAAAATATAGTTGTAGTACAAATCATCAAGTTGGACCAGAATGGAAAAGAGGATGATTCACTCAAATTTTTCAAGGAACATCCCTGGATTTTTGCATAAAGCTGAAGAATATGCTCCTACTGACATCCCAAAATTTTGGTAGAAGTTTTAAAGAAATATTTAAATAGGTTGTAGTGCAAAACTGCCCACTGGACCAGATTTGAAAATTAGGTGTAGAACTCAAAATATCCAAGGAATGAAATATATTTTTGCATACATGTGTTTTAAAAACATTACATGACATCTCCAAATTTAGGTGAAATTTTTGAAAGAATCTATAAAAGGGTTGCAGTGCAAATGGGATCCTAAACTTATGAAAAACCCTTTTGGAGAAATAAAGCTCAGGGAAAGAATAATTATATAAATAATCCTACTGATAGAAGAATTGTTTTATTTGAGAGGATAAAAGAGTCCATTAAAATTGGGAAGTTTTTCACTTGAGGTAAAAACTCCATAAAAATAAAGGGAAGAAAGGTTCTGAAATCCAGAAAACAAAAATTTAAGTTCCTGGCAAAATTTTAATTAATAAAACAAGACTAAATTTTTTTGGGGTGTTACAGCCGGCCTCACCTGATCAGCCGGATGAGTGGGCATCGCGACCCATGCCGTCTGAGCAACAAGGAGATGCCGGCTGCCGAGGTGGCAACCTTGGTGAACGAAATCTCTGGCTTCAGGCCGGAGGAGTCCTGGCAGTTCGGCAAGCCGCCGTACTCTCGCGCGGACCTGCCACCCGCCGTAAGTCTTTCAATTTCTCTTTTCTTTAATACTTCATCCAGATTCCGCCTGGCGGTCTTGAGCAGTCGGCCTTTGGGATGCAGATATACATGTCACCGGCGGCGGCTGCCGTCGTGGGGCCGTGTGGCGATTATGCACCGGACCGGGCCATGAGCGATGTGGACGACCCCGACTTGGGGGCAGCCGCCCTGGAGGACACTGCAACAGGCGGCGTCTATGGAGCCGGAGGCTCCGAGGATGGAGGCATCGAGACCTGGCCCGACGATGACGATGAGGAAGACGACCCGCGCCCTTTGACGGTGTCCTATACTAGGGGGTACTCACCACGTCGTCTCCCGATCAGTTGGATTGGGACGAGGACCCCCATGGCCGTATACTCATGGGCCAGTTCGGACAACCCCTTCCGCATACAAGGAAGACTCCACAAGACTTGGCGCCCAAGACAAGGACTCTCCTAGACCCTAGGCCTCCGGTGTCTTATATAAACTGGGGCCAGGCTAGTCAATAGACAATCTCATTCATTACTACAATCTTTGTGGTAGATACGTGTACTCTGTACTACACCCATATAAATACAATAAAAAGCAGCATCTGGGGTATTATCTCTACCAGAGAGCCCGAAGCTGGGTAAAACCCCGTGTCCATGTTACCATCGCTCCAAGACGCCTAGCTTAGGACCCCTACTACGAGATACGCCAGATATTGAACCGACATTGGTGCTTTCATTGAGAGCCTGCCCCGATGGGATGATCAGGTCATATCTTTCAGTTGAAATTCATACAGAATAAATTGATTCCTTTGTGAATACTTTCTATGACCTTGCTATTCTGTTTGTAGATCAGTTTTTGTCTTGCTGGCGGCGGTTATTTTCGCGCAAGATCCAACATTGGCAGGCTGGCGTGCGTGCACAGGTCACTTCACGTGAGATGGGGCGGAGGGACAAGCGTAGATGTAAAGAATAATTCGGATGTTGCTCCTCAATCCTCATCGGTTGAATTGTGCTCGCCCTCGTAGGAGTACGAAGCCAATTACTAGTACTATCCAAGCTAAGTATCGAACTCGGTTTTGTTCTCCGTAATACTTTCTACTACGTGAAGTAGAGATCAATTTAATTCTAGTACTAGCTCTATTGAATACTTCCTGATCCGCCCAAGTGTCGTCTGAAGTTCTACCTATTGCGACCACATCATGGGAAATTTAATCAAATTAGTTTGAGATATGATTTTAGATCGGATCAGGAATTTATTTTGCGTTGGCGGCGGCTAAGCATTAAAAATCTACATGGCCGAGAATGGCGGCGATGTACGAACGTCAGCAATATACTGGTCGGCTGAGCGCTGGCTTCGCTCACTCCCGTTTGCAGGAGCTTGGAACAATACGGCTCAGACAGCGCGATACATAGGGAGATATTCCATCCTCCCTTTTCTTTTTGTTATATTTTATTAAAGCATGGCGACAGCCTTTTTGCGAGTGATCTGTTTTCCATGCATGTTGCACATACTAGATCAATTGGTTTAATCCTAATGTTTGTATGAGATCAAGGTCCAAGGAAAATTGCTGCGGCGATGTGCTGCAAGACGCAACATCCTGCGTTCTACATGGCGGGAAGATTAGCGACGGCGATGTCTAATCGCGTGATCGCGCCCATCAAGATCAACTGAGTGCGGGCCTCGTGTATGCATGCGTCGCCGGGTCCGAGAGATGTACGCGCCGAGCACGTCCCTGTACCATGCAATTACAGGCGAAGACAATCCCTTGGGCCGCTCCCATCAGGGAATTCTTTCCTTTTTCTTTATGTTGTTTTTTCTGTTTTAAATTCAGTACATAGATGTCGCTATCGTGCACTAGTACCCTGGCAATTTTTTTTCTTTGCCACATAACTAACTCAATCAAGTGCTAGTTTTTGCAGAACGACTTGTTAAGTCTATGATGTAGACCGAACCTCGATGGCGAGATCCAATTTGTTGTTGCGGCCCGATCTTTCACGACAGCCCACCTTCAGCAGCAGTAACCTCTCGCCCATGCACGTGATGTACGCGAAATAGAGGGATTGAACCTGACGGTCCAGCACGAGAAAACCAATCTCGACGACGGTACTCACGCGCAAAACAATTTCCTCTCAGAAATTGCAACAAGGAGGTTTTTAAAGCTTCCTCCAAAACTTAGGGATTTTTAGACAGCTTCCCCCAAAACTCGATACGGGTGTCTACCCTAAAAACACATCGTGTTTATTATCAAAATATAACCTCCTCCAACTGAAATCCATAGCTTAGCTTCAATGATAATCCAGTCATCTTCTGCATAGTGCCGTGAACAACCTTGCTCTTCCGTTGCCAATGTAGCAGATACGGTCACATCAGTCTAACTGATGAGCAGTGCAAACTAGCTTTGCATTAACCGGCATTTTCGTCCGTGCGTCTTCATTCGCAATCTTACGAACATTGCGTCCGCAAACAGACCTCGACTCTCAGGCTATATTTCTCTAATTATTTACTTCACTTAAATTAATTATAAGTGGAGGATTTATTATTATTATTATTATTATTATTATTATTATTATTATATTTTGGACTGCACTATTTTACGTGTGTAGGCAATCAACTTCGACTGTGTCACACGGTCAACTCTATGGGCCGTTGGCATCATTCTGCCGGCATCGATCAAGTTGTGGCGTCGCCTCAGCGCGCATCGTTGTGCCAGCATCTTTGCGGCAACTCTGCAATTGACCTAGATCGGGCTGCACTATCCCCTCGGCATGGTGTCCTCGTCGCCCACCTCCATCGACCGAATTATGTCGTCGCCTTGGAGCGCTGCCTTGTGTTGGCAGCCCCGCATCGTCGCTTCATCAACCTACTCGGCCGGAGACTCCGGTGTCACCCGGCGACCTGCTCCATCACCTCGGCTAGACTGGGGGCTTCACCTCTTCGGAGTGTCGAGCTCTTCGCTCAGCCACATCGGGCTTGGGGGCTTCACCTCTTCGGAGTGCCGAGCTCTTCGCTCGGCCACATCGGGCTTGGGGGCTGAGACCTTGTCCTACACCAAGCTCGGACCGCGTCATCGATGCCGAACACATTAACCAGCTAAGTAGCTTCATGCTAAAAAATTACCTGTTTTAAAATTTTGTCCGATTCGACCAGGTATTATACCTTTTTGGCAAAAGTTGTTTGTGAAAAACTTCCTGTTATACCTTGCTTGTGGCACACAAATTTAAATACCCCGTTTAATTGGGGGCTTCCTTTATGAAGCCTTTCCTCTTGAAAATGATTATACTTGTATGGCTTCGTTCCTTGTTCGTGTATTACGCCACAATATGCACCATGTTGACTTAAGCGATTTACAAGCTGGGTTGCCTCGCTCCCGTGTTTACCCCTACGTTCCCGATTGTTCGGCTAGGGAGTAAAGGGAGCACCTCTGCGATTGTCATGATCGGGTCATTCGAGCCGGACCTCAGACTGGGTGAAGCCGAAAGTTAGCGCTCTTATTGTTTTCAATTATGGTCGGCACACAACGAAACTCATGAGTACAAAAAATCTATTGCACAAGTCTCATAGTAACAATGAGCACCGAAGAAAGGTATCGGTGGGGATACTATTTTCTTCGAAGATGCTTCTTACACTTTGTCAGTAATATAGCATAAGTTCCCTGAGCGCGCTTTGTCTGTTACAGCCTTATGGCCTGATAGCCTGGTTATCGGAAACACCGTTGATATTCTCGACAGGTGGAGTACATAACACTTTTCGGTCCTTGACCGAAGAGGGAGAAGCTGACGGTCGGTTATGATGCGTTTAAAGTTCGGGTGAACACAGATATGATACAAGTACTTGATTTTATCTGATCATTATACATAAAAATTCTTTTACCCAAGTCACCTGGGGGCTCTTAAATTTATATGAGCCGTTTTATAATAAATGATTTCTTCCTAGTCGTTGCAAAGTCTTTTTATATCACTCCTTTTTCGACGCGAGTGTGTGGTCAATAGCCGGGGAGCCTAATTTCTCTCTCAAAGCCGCTAGAGTTTATTTTGCTAAATTGGCCTAACGAGAAGTACCCCGCCTTAGTGACAGGAGGTTGAAGCCATAGGCTGACCCGCTTGAAGTCTTGAGATAGGATGTGTCATATTAAAGCATGACATATGCACTTTTTTTTCTAAGACCAATTTTCGGATTGGCACCGAACACTTGATCTAGTTCGGACGTCGAGTTTTTCCTGACGTTTTTTGGTTTTCCAATCCTACGACACTTTTTCAACTATTTGTGTGTTTTCCGCATAAGTCTCGCTGTGCAACGCCGAACACCTTAGAGATTCGACAAAAAATCTCGGATATTGCTATATATGCATCAGTTTCGAATTGTGTCTTCGGTCAATAGTTGGGTTGCCCGGCTCCTGTGCTTGCCTCCTATGTTCCGCTTTGTTCGGCTAGGTGTGCAAAGGGAGAACCACTGCGATTGTGCTTCCGCTCGCATGGTTAAGCACCGCAGTGGAGAAAGCCGAAAACTACCTGTCACAATAAGCGTAAATTGGTCAGCGGTCCGATGACTATATTAAATGACGGGCCATTCATAACATTGGCCGAAGTGTTTACGGCTTGACCTCGGCTATCGCCGAACACTAACTGGGGGGCTACTTGCTGGCCTCCCAACTTTAAGCTCCTATGACTAGGTGAAAGTTATAAAGCTCGCATATCGGATTGCCTCGTTTCCGCCAACACAACCGCCTTCGGGCACCGAGACGTCGGCTAAGGGTTGTTTTGTTATTTCGGAAACACCCTTCGTAGTATCTACAAGGGGGTAGAAGCCGACGATGGGTCACTTTCAGACTATAAACGGTCGCAACGGAAGTGAAAATTTTGGTTCATTTAGACCTTAGAGTTTGGAAGCTTTCCCCGAACTAAATCCTCAGTATTTTCCTCCCACGTTGATCGGAGCTGAGGTTTCATGATCATGCTTAGCATGACAACCCAAAAAAAGGAACCGATAATGGGACTATTTTCTTTGGACGATGTTTCTTATGTTAAACAATAATATAACATCTCTCTGCGTACCTTTGTTTATGAAACCGTATGGCCGGATTGCCTTGTTTGCCGTAAATCTTTGCCCTCATAAAGGTTTTATAAAGTAGGACAAACACTCCTCGGCTGCTGGCCGAGGAGGTTGAAGCCGATGGTCGGTCAAAAAGGTTTTGTACAATGCGGATCCGAGCATTAATGATGTAAAGTACTTGGATACATAGAGTCATTACACATAATTTGTGATTTTACTATGGATATCGATCCTTAATTCGGCCTCCCGTGCCCGCATTAAGGCTCGGGGGCTACTAGGCTTCGGGCTTATTATTTACAAATATTAAATGGGCACATCGATCCCCTGATCTGGTGTTACCACCCGACCAGTGTCTTGGGGGCTACTGCATTGGCAATCCAATGCAGAAAATTTAAAGCGCAATATAGTTTTCGAGGAGATTATTATCCTCAGGTTGGTCGGCCGCACCCAACCTGACTCTCGAGACTTTCCACACCGCGTTTCTATTCCTAAGTATGCTCTTGAAGCTGGGAATTGATCCTCGGGCTGATTTTATGAATCGACACGAGTCTCGATGGGCTACTAGGGTCAGCGGTTTGCTTTTTCCTTCAGTGCATCCGTATATTAGGCCAACACGCACCTTGAGGGCTCTGGCTATACATCTCGGCAGAGATTACATTGCACAATTCGAATTAAATTCATAAAAATCAGCCCATGGTCGAGGTGGTGCACTACCTCGGATAAAGTCCGGCGTTGGTGCTCGACTACAATAGACACCCGGAAGCGATGCGGCATGAAGCTCGGGGCCAGATGTCGGCTCCGTAGAGGGCATTTCCGGCATTAAGCTCGGCTAAACTCTTCAACTTTTTTGAACCAAGGTGATCTACGACACCTCGAATATAGTCCGACGTTGGAGCTTGGACATAGTCCGGCGTTGGAGCTTGGACATAGTCCAACGTTGGAGCTCGGATACAGTCCGGCGTTGGAGCTTGGACATAGTCCGGCGTTGGAGCTTGGACATGGTCCGGCGCTGGAGCTCGGATACATTCCGACGTTGGAGCTCGGAAGCGGTCCGGCGTTGGTGCTCGGCTGCTAAAGATACCTCGAATGCAGTCCGACGCTGGAGCTTGGAAGCAAGAAGACGTTGCCGCTCGGGAACAACTTCAAACCCGAGGTATGGCATAGAAATCACAAGGCATTGATAAAGGCCGGAAACTTAAAGGGGCTCCTCGGATACCCGATGTGTAAACTCTTCGGAGTCACCTCGGCGATCCTCAAGATCAAAGACGAGAAGATTTGTTGAACCAGTTTTCAAGACCAACGACCGAAGGTGAAGAACATTTCGGAAGAATCGAGGAGCGTCCCCAACTTGAAGACCGGTTCAGGGGGCTACTGACGGTGTCCTGGACTAGGGGGTACTCACCACGTCGTCTCTCGATAAGTTGGATTGGGCCGAGGACCCCCATGGCCGTATACTCATGGGCCAGTTCGGACAACCCCTACCGCATACAAGGAAGACTCCACAAGACTTGGCGCCCAAGACAAGGACTCTCCTAAACCCTAGGCCTCCGGTGTCTTATATAAACCCGGGCTAGGCTAGTCAATAAACAATCTCATTCATTACTACAATCTCGTGGTAGATACGTGTACTCTGTACTACACCCATATGAATACAATCAAAAGCAGCATGTAGGGTATTATCTCATCAAGAGAGCCCGAAGATGGGTAAAACCCCGTGTCCATGTTACCATCGCTCCAAGACGCCTAGCTTAGGACCCCTACTACGAGATACACCAGATATTGAACCGACACCCTTCACGAGGCGCAGGCAAGGCAGATGCGGGCCCCTCCGCTGAGCCAAAAATGCAAACAAGGCGCCGTCTTGTTCGGCAGCGTGTCGAAAAAGGCCAAGAACCCGACTGCCGCAACCCGGCGGAAGGAGGCCGCCGCAAAGGCGGCCAAATTTCGGAAGCTCCCTTGCTTTATTGATTCTTCCTGAGTCTCCCTTGCTTTATTTTCTTGACTCAGAGCCCCACTCGGCCGACGCCTCCATCGTTGGTTTGGCGGAGACCTCCGCCACCACCCGGCGAATCGATCCGGCCGCCGACCTCACGGAGGCGGCGGAGCGAAACAGGAGGCGCGAGGAGCAGCCGCCGCCCGCTGGAGAAAGGCGGAAGTGGAGAAGGCGGAAGTGGAGAAGGCGGAGGATGCCGCCCTGAAGAAATGGCGAGGGTCGAGGCGCCCGCCAAGGCGAAGCGAGCCGAGGCGCGCGCCGTCAGTCGGCGATATTCGTCACCCCCTTGAATTCCGCGCCGCCGCCACCAGAATTCGTGGTGCCGACTGGGGGAGCCGGCGACGAGCACCCGATCATGGAGAGGGATGTTGGCGATGTCGTCATGTCGGACGTAATCATTCCCCCGCCGCCGCCTTCTGAGAGGCGCTGGACAAGCAGCCGGCTGGTCCACCAGCGCCATCAGCCGGAGATGAGATGGCGACAGACCCTACTCCTGAAGTCCGCACCCTGACGTGTCGCCGCCTTGCAAAGGCGGCTTCGGCGCCGCGCCCGCAGGAGACCGCCGCCGCGAGCTCTTCAATCCTGGATGCCGAGGCGACCAGCACCGCGCCCACTGGGTGGGTGCAGGGAGGCGGGACGGGCCCTTTGAACACGACGATCTTGGACGACCAAGCCAAGCTTCAGGCCGAAGCCGACGCTCTTAAGCGTTGCAACAATGCGTTCTTGGAGTCGCGAGCAGTCGTCCGGGTATACTTCTTGCTTTATTTGACTTTATGCTTCTTCGTGGGGGCGCGCCAGCGCACCCACTGGGTGTAGTCCTCGAGTTTCGGGCCGGCTGCTGAGCAGGCGGCTCGGAACTTTAAACTGGGAAGCTCCGAGTTCTAACGTTATCTGATATCTTCGTTGCAGGATTATCACAACCTCCGTGCGACCGTCTTCAACTCCAAGGTCCAGGAGCTAACTCAACGGACCGCCGACTTGTCGGAAAGCCGGAGTAATTCTTTGTTTCTTTCTCTGCGGGGGCGCGCTGGCGCACCCGCGGGCTGTAGTCCTTGAGATTCGGGCTGACTGCTGAGCAGTCGGGCCGGATCTCCCCATCAACTGTTCTTCTTTTTGTTGATATTGATGACTTCTTTCTCCGCTGAGCGCTGGCGCTTTCCAGCGGCTGTAATCCCGAGATCGGGCGGCTGCTGGCGGTCGGGCGGATCTTCCCGGCAACTATATCTCTCTTTGTTGATTGTTGATGTTCTTTCTTTTTCTACTTTTGTAGAGGCCAATGCTACCCTGCAGCAGCAGCTGGGCGAAACCAACACCGTGCTTCGTGCCAAGGAGACGGAGTGTAGCAAGCTGGCCGAAGAGCGTGACCGACTAGTTACACAACTGGCGGAGCAGCCAGAGCTTCTCAAGAAGGCCCAGGAGGAGGCAGAGGACAAGGAGACCAGCCTCCTTGCTGAGTTTGTGACCGAACGCTCCGCCTGGGCCGACAAGGAGGCGGTGCTGACTGCCGCCTTTGGCGAGATTGAAGACATAGTTGATGGTGAGCTTCCCCCTTTTTCCTTCTTTGAGCTGTCAGCTGCTCACCGAGTCGGCCTCTCATTTCTAACTTTGGCTCTTTGCTTTCTGTTTTGGTAGACTTTTTCCCTGGTCATTCTGACGCTTCCAATCAGGCTATCAAAGCTGATTGCGAAGGACAGAGGGCGGAAGGTGCGCAGTTTGCTGCCAACGCCCCCCGGACCCTTAGCGAGCAGCTCCTGAGCATCGAGGCCCATCTTCAGCCAGCTCTTCGGATGTTGCGCCGTCTTCAGCGTGTCGGCGCCTAGGCGATCGCCGCCCTGTGGCCGTACATGCCGGCACCGCGCACTCCCTGTCGGACTGCCGATTGGCTGGAGGTGGCGGTCGGCCGTCTTGAGGCCTGGAAGGGCTCCTCGGCCCGAGCTGGAGCGTTCCGAGCATTGGAGTTTGTTAAGGCGTGGTACCCTAGGCTAAATCTAGCCCAGCTGACCATGTTTCGGCAGGAGGCCCAGGAGGAGCTGGTGGCAGTAAAGGATGACCTTGTCAAGCGTGCGGCGGCAATCGCCGAGTACACCAACACCAGCGTCTTCATCCCGGAGCGGGCCGAGAACGGCGCCGAGGTGCCACCAGAATGGTTCGGGCTGAACCCGGAGGACGGCGAGGACTCGGCCGAGGTGATCGATGCTAGCGGCGAGGAAGAAGATGAGGAGGAGGAGGAAGGTGGAAGGGCGCCCGGTCGAGGCGGACGACCAGCCTCGGTGGAGCAGCGCCTCGACAACGAGCCACGCTGGCGAGCGAGCTGCTGCTGAAGGCGATCAAGCGGCGACCGACCAGCCAGCCGCTCCACCAACTGGCACCACTGACTCCTCCGCTCCCCCGAAGCCGTCTGCTGCTTCCTAGGCCGCCAGTTTTATCTTTGTTTTTACCTGTCTATCAGTCTCGACAAACTTTTTTAATCTCGCACAATTCCACCCGTGGGGTGTATTTCAGACTTATGTTGAAAGTCGGCCAAGGGCCTTTTGATGTGTAAATATATCTGCCGAGTTCTATCTTTCCTTGCTTTTTGCTCTTTTGGCTTTTTTCCTTTGCCGCCTTCCCTTGGTTGCCGTCTTAATAGCCGAACAGCCACTCTGCGGACTGTGGCTAGGTCAAGTACGTAGCCACTTTTGGGAAGGCAAGTACTTAGCCGGCTAGAGTTTTCTGGCAAGTTAAGTAGAAACCGGTCGGCCGGCTGCTCGGCAGCTAGTCGGTGAGGTGAGAAACCGACTTGGACTATGTGTATGCTTTATGTCCTTAGCCATTTTTCATGCAGACACCCTTTTCGCGTTAGCTTCTGCCGACCTAACAGTCTCTCTGCGAGCTGCGGCCTCTGGTAGGAGAAAGCTAAGGTGCCAACACATTACTTGTCCGGCTGCAGGTAGCATGCCATAGTACAAGGCGGCGAGTCCCCGGGTCGACTGGTCGAGCCCGGTGCCGGACAGACTAAAGGGATAACACAAATGACAGGCGTAGTACTTATCATATAGATAAAGGAGGGTAGTCCCCGAGCTCTTCTCCGGGGACCCGGAGTCTTCGTACTTAATATGAAAGTTGGCGTGGTACATATTGCATCAACTATAAAACCTTCGAAGGAGGTTTGCATTCCATGGTCGCTCCGTCTCCTTTCCGGAGTCATCTCTTTTGCGCGCTCGAGGCTTTTGAGCGTCGATGAGGTAGTAGGAGTCATTGCCCAACACCTTACTGATGATGAAGGGGCCTTCCCAAGGTGTCGAGAGCTTGTGCTGGCCGGCTGTTCGCTGGATCAGCCAGAGCACAAGGTCTCCTTCTTGGAAGGATCTTGGCTTGACCTTTCGGTTGTAGTATCGACGCAGATTCTGCTGGTAGATGGCGGACGGGCTGAGTGCCAACAACCGGCCCTCTTCCAGCAGATCGACGCCGTCTTGTCGTGCTTCTTCTGCCTCCTCTTCGGTGTACATGGTGACTCGAGGGGATTCGAATTCTATGTCCGTCGGCATGACGGCTTCGGCACCGTAGACGAGGAAGAAAGGAGTGAAGCCGGTTGACTTGTTCGGGGTTGTGCGCAGACTCCAAAGGATGGCCGACAGCTCGTCGAGCCAGCAGCCGGCCGAACGCTCCAGAGGCTCAACCAGTCGGGGCTTGATGCCGGACAAAATAAGGTCGTTTGCTCGCTCCACTTGGCTGTTTGACTGCTGATGGGCTACAGATGCTAAATCTAGTCGGATGCCCTGCGTCGCGCAGAAACGAGCCAAGGCGCCTTTGGCGAAATTCGTGCTATTATCGGTGATGATGCTGTGTGGTATGCCATACCGGATGGTGGTGTCGGAGATGAAAGTCACAACAGTCGGACCATTCAATTTCTTGATTGGTTTTGCTTCTATCCACTTGGTGAACTTGTCCACCGCGACAAGCAGGTGAGTCATGCCACCTCGTGCTGTTTTGAATGGTCCCACCATGTCCAGGCCCCATACAGCAGAGGGCCAGGCAATGGGAATAGTCTTGAGTGCAGAAGCCGACTGATGAGGCTTGGAGCAGAACTTCTGGCACCCTTTGCATTTCTGGACCAGGTCTTTGGCGTCTTCTAGAGCAGTCGTTCAGAAAAACTCGTGGCGAAAAGCTTTGGCCACGAGTGCTCTTGAAGCCGCGTGGTGACCACACTCGCCTTGATGGATATCTTTGAGGATTGCTTGGCCTTGCTCCGGCTCCACGCAGCGCTGGTAGACACCAGTGACACTGCGCCTTACAAGATCTCTTTTGACTATGGTGTATGCTTCTGCCCGGCGTTTCACTTGCCGGGCCGAGATCTCGTCAATCGGCAGCACTTTGTTTACCAGGAAGTTGAGGATGGGCTTGGCCCATGAAGGTGCTGCTATTTCTTCGATTGCTAAGACTGCTACTTGCACGAGGGCGGTTGGGCCGGGAGGCGGCGGGTTGGAGTCAGCTCTCACTTGCTGGGTCGACGGAGCCCCCGAGCCGACCGCTGCAGTCCCCGGGTCGGGCTCTGAAGTCCCCAGACCGGGTGCGGCTGTTGCAGTCCCCGGGTCGCCTGCCGAATTCCTCGTGCTGGCCGCTGGGGTCCTCATGTCGGATCCGACTGCTTCGAGAGGAGCCGGCCCAAAGATGGAATCCGACTCTGGCGATGGCATGACAGACGGTTTGAGGAGGCGTTGTAGGGCGACGCCGGTTGGTATTTCTTGCCGGGTGGAGCCGATTCGTGCCAAGGCATCTGCTTTCTCATTGTCATTCCTTGGCACGTGGAGAAACTCGCACCCCTCGAAGTATCCACTGAGTTGCTGCATGAGGAAACGGTAACTCGCCATATTTTCATCCTTGGCGTCCTAGTCGCCTGACGACTGCTGGACCACCAAGTCAGAATCACCATAGCACAGGATTCGGTGAATGCCGAGTTCCTTGGCAAGCCGGAGCCCGTGAATGAGTGCTCCGTACTCAGCGACGTTGTTGGAAGCGGCAAAATGGATCTGCAGCACATATCTGAGCTTGTCGCCTTTGGGAGAGGTGAGGACGATGTCGGCTCCCAAACCGGTGCGCATCTTGGAACCAATGCATTCGCCAATGGGTGGAGTCTGGTGCAAGCAGCAGGTACTGGGTCTCGGCCCAATCAATGAGGAAGTCGGCCAGTGCTTGTGACCTGATGGCGGTGCGAGGCTGGTAGTAGATGGTGTAGGGGGCCAAATCTATGGCCCATTTGGCCACTCGGCCCGAGGCATCTCGGCTTCCAATGATCTCGGCAAGCGGAGCTGTGCAGACCACAGTGATTGGGTGCTCTTGGAAGTATGGCTTCAGTTTCTTGGCGGCAAAGTGTACGCCGTAGCACATCTTCTGGTAGTGGGGGTAGTTTTGCTTGGAGGCAGACATCACTTCACTAAGGTAATACACCGGCCTCTAGACTGGTAGTGCTTTTCCCTCTTCCTTGCGTTCCACCACCATGACTATGCTGACCACCCGGCTGGTAGCAGCGATGTAGAGGAGCATGGGCTCCTTAGGAGTCGGAGCCGCTAGGACTGGCGGAGTGGTTAACATCTTCTTGAGCTAGAGAAAAGCTTCATCCGCCTTGTCATTCCACTCAAAAAATCTAGTCTTCTTCATGAGCTGGTACAGGGGAAGAGCCTTCTCGCCCAGCCGACTGATGAAACGGCTGATGGATGCCAAGCAGCCGGTGAATTTTTGCACGTCCAGCAGTCGGGTGGGCACTTCCATCCTCTCAATGGCCTTGATCTTCACAGGTTTGCAATCTATGCCGCGCTCTGAGACCAGAAAGCCAAGAAGCTGGCCGACTGGTACTCCAAAGATGCATTTCTCCGGGTTGAGCTTGATATGAAACCGGCGCAAGTTCTCAAAGGTCTCCTTGAGGTCTTCTAGCAGTGTTCCACGCTTCTCCGTCTTCACCACCACATCATCCACATAGACACGGGTGTTTCTGCCGAGTTTCTTGAGGAGACACTTCTGCATGCAACGCTGGAATGTGGCGCCGGCATTCCTCAAGCCGAACGTCATGGTCATGTAGCAGAAGGCTCCAAATGGCGTGATGAAGGCAGTCTTCAGCCTGTCGACCGAGTTCAGTTTGATCTGTTGGTACCCTAAGTACGCATCCAAAAAACTCAACAGCTCGCATCCGGCTGTGGAGTCAATTACTTGGTTAATTCTTGGCAAAGCGAACGGGTCTATGGGGCATGCTTTGTTGAGGCTGGTATAGTCAATACACATGCTCCACTGTTTGCTCTTCTTCAGCACCAGGACCGGGTTGGCTAGCCACTACGAAAATAACACTTCCATGATGAAGCCGACTGCTAGAAGCCGGGCTATCTCTTCTCCAACAACTCTTCTCTTCTCTTCTGACAGGCGGCACAAGGGCTGCCGGACTGGTTTGGCGTCTGACCGGACGTGGAGCTTGTGCTCGGTTAATTCCGTCGGAACACCCGGCATGTCCTTGGGGGACCATGCAAAGATGTCCCGATTCTCATGGAGGAAATCGGCGAGCTTGCCTTCCTATTTGCTGTCAAGGTTCGCACCTATGACAGCGTACCTCTCCGGGTGTTCCGGGTCCAAGGGTATCTTCTTTGTCTCTTTGGCCGGCTTGAACGGGCCCTCAGCTTCTGACTCCTTGGGGGCGGGTGACATTTCCGGCTGCTTGCCTGCCATTGCCAAAACCCGGTCAAGGAGTCGCTTCTCAGCCACGATCACGAGGGACTTGGCTAACCGGTTGCTCTCTGCTGTGCAGGCGGACGACTTCTTGTAGTCTCCTGCTACGGTCAGGATTCCCTTGGAGCTCGGCATCTTCATCTTGAGGTAGGCATAGTGGGGGACCGCCATGAACTTGGCCAGGGCAGGCCGGCAAAGCAGGGCATGATAGGGGCTCTCAAGGTCCACCACCTCAAACCAGACTGGTTCTCGGCGGAAGTGACTTTTGTCCCCGAAGAGGACATCTATCTGAGTCTTGCCGATTGGTGAGCAGGAAAGGCTAGGAACTATGCCGTGAAAAACAGTCCGAATGGGCTGAAGATGTCTTTGCTTGATCCCCAACTTCTCCATGTTATCTTTGTACAGAATGTTGATACTGCTACCGCCATCTATCAAGACTCGGGAGAAGCGAGCAGCTCGCCTCTTTGTTGCAAACGTGGCATCCAACACCAAGGCATAAGAGACGGGATTGGGCATCACCTCCGGGTGGTCGGCTCTGCTCCAGCTAATGGGCTTCTCAGACCAGTGCATGAACTTGGGGGTCTCTGATGCTGCTGCTGCCGTCTGTTGCGCCTGTCGTCAGCAACGCTGGTGAATACACGATGTAGGCCCCATGCTCCTCGGGATAATCATCTTGTATGGCACCGATTGGCCGGGCCGCCGGCTGCTGAGGAGGAGGAGGCGGCGGGCCAGCTGGCGGAGGAGGCTGGAGTCCGTCGCCCTTGGCGATCCTGGTGAGCCAGTGGCACTTCCGAGTAGTGTGATTGGACGGCTTCGCACCGCTATGGAACTTGCAAGGCGCATCGAGGGTTTGCTCATACGAGAAAGCGGGCAGCCAGTTGGGCTTGCCGCCCTTCTAGCGCTTTGGAGGAGGTGGCCCTTCTGGCTGTTGATCTTTGACTGTTGCCACCTGCTGGCTCCAGGATGTCGGCTACATGGCCTTGCGTTTGTTGTTGTTTGGTTGCTGCATCTGACTGGTGTCACCAGCCGGGGTCCGATAAGCTTGAGGGGCCACCTTGCCCGACACATTGACTTGAATCTCCGCCTTCATGGAGGAGTTGGCCGTGGCGTACTTGTCTGCTATGATTAGCAGTTCGTCGAGGGTCGCCGGCTCGTCCCAGAGAAGCTTGTGCTCTTATTGTGGTGACACGTATGCTCTAAAGAATAATGATAACCATGAAACTTGTCATCTTGATCTTAATTTTCAATCATATGATAGTTATTTTGTTGAGTTTGCTCCCACTACTATTCATGAGATCAAATTTGCTTATGTGGAGAGTAATAAAATTTCTATGCTTGTAGATCATGAAAAGAATGCTTTAGGTGCTGGTTATATTGTTGAATTCATTCATGATGCTACTGAAAATTATTATGAGGGAGGAACATATGCTTGTAGGAATTGCAATAATATCAAGTTTCCTCTCTATGTGCTTAAAGTTTTGAAGTTATGCTTGTTTTGCCTTCCTATGCTAGTTGATTATTGTTCCCATAAGTTGTTTGCTCACAAAATCCGTATGCATAGGTAGTGGGTTAGACTTAAATGTGCTAGTCATATTCTTCATGATGCTCTCTTTATATTTCAATTCTTATCTTTTATGTGAGCATCATTGAAATCATCATGCCTAGCTAGGGGCGTTAAACGATAGCGCTTGTTGGGAGGCAAACCAATTTTATTTTAGTTTCTTGCTTTTGGGTTCTATTTAGGAATAAATAATCCATCTAGCTTCTTTTTATATGTGGTTTTTTGTTTTAATTAGTGTTTGTGCCAAGTAGAACCTTTGGGAAGACTTGGGTGAAGTCTTTATGATCATGCTGTAAAAAACAGAAACTTTAGCGCTCACGAGATTAGCTTCAAATTTTTACTGGAGAGTGCTATTTAGTTGATTATTTTTGAAGATGATTACTGGACAAATTCCTCAGGTCCACCAACTTATTTCATAATTTTTGGAGTTCCAGAAGTTTGCGTTAGTTACAGATTACTACAAACTGTTCTGTTTTTGACAGATTCTATTTTTCGTGTGTTGTTTGCTTATTTTGATGACTCTATGGCTAGTAAAATAGTTTATGAACCATAGAGAAGTTGGAATACAGTAGGTTTAACACCAATATAAATAAAGAATGAGTTCATTACAGTATCGTGAAGTGGTGTTTTGTTTTCTTTCGCTAACGGAGCTCACGAGATTTTCTGTTAAGTTTTGTGTTGTGTAGTTTTCAAGTTTTGGGTAAAGATTCGATGGACTATGGAATAAGGAGTGGCAAGAGCCTAAGCTTGGGGATGCCCAAGGCACCCCAAGGTAATATTCAAGGACAACCAAGAGCCTAAGCTTGGGGATGCCCCGGATGGCCTCCCCTCTTTCGTCTTCGTTCATCGGTAACTTTACTTGGAGCTATATTTTTATTCACCACATGATATGTGTTTTGCTTGGAGCATCATTTTATTTTATTTAGCTTTGCTTGCTGTTTGAATAAAATACCAAGATCTGAAATTCTTAAATGTTAGAGAGTCTTCACATAGTTGCATAATTATTCGACTACTCATTGATCTTCACTTATATCTTTCAGAGTAGTTTGTTGTTTGCTCTAGTGCTTCACTTATATCTTTTAGAGCACAATGGTGATTTTATTTTGAAGAAATAGATGAACTCTCATGCTTCACTTCTATTATTTTGAGAGTCTTAAACATCATGGTAATGTGCTTAATCCTAATATGCTAGGTATTCAAGACTAGTAAAAACTTTCTTATGATTGTGTTGAATACTAAGAGAAGTTTGATGCTTGATGATTGTTTTGAGATATGGAGGTAGTGATATTAAAGTTGTGCTAGTTGAGTAGTTGTCAATTTGAGAAATGCTTGTATTGAAGTTTGCAAGTACCGTAGCATGCACGTATGGTAAACGTTATGTAACAAATTTGAAACATGAGGTGTTCTTTGATTGTCCTCCTTATGAGTGGCGGTCGGGAGGAGCGATGGTCTTTTCCTACCAATCTATCCCCTAGGAGCATGCGCGTAGTGCTTTGGTTTTGATGGCTTGTAGATTTTTGCAATAAGTATGTGAGTTCTTTATGACTAATGTTGAGTCCATGGATTATCGCACTCTCACCCTTCCATCATTGCTAGCCTCTTGATACCGTGCATTGCCCTTTCTCACCTTGAGAGTTGGTGCAAACTTAGCGGTGCATCAAACCCCGTGATATGATCGCTCTTTCACACATAAACCTCCTTATATCTTCCTCAAAACAGCCACCATACCTACCTATTATGGCATTTCCATAGCCATTCCGAGATATATTGCCATGCAACTTTCCACCATTCCATTCATCATGACACATTCATCATTGTCATATTGCTTAGCATGATCATGTAGTTGACATAGTATTTGTGGCAAAGCCACCGTTCATAAATCTTTCATACATGTCACTCTTGGTTCATTGCATATCCCGGTACACAGCCGGAGGCATTCATATAGAGTCATACTTTGTTCTAGTATCGAATTGTAATTATTGAGTTGTAAATAAATAGAAGTGTGATGATCATCATTTTCTAGAGCATTGTCCCAAGTGAGGAATATAAAAAAAGGCCATAAAAAAGAGAAGGCCCAAAAAAATGAGAGAAAAAGAGAGAAGGGAGAATGCTACTATCCTTTGCCACACTTGTGCTTCAAAGTAGCACCATAATCATCATGATAGAGAGTCTCTTGTTTTGTCACTTTCATATACTAGTGGGAATTTTTCATTATAGAACTTGGCTTGTATATTCCAACAATGGGCCTCCTCAAGTGCCCTAGGTCTTCGTGACCAAGGAAGTTGGATGCACAGCCACTTAGTTTCTTTTGTTGAGCTTTCATACATTTATAGCTCTAGTGCATCCGTTGCATGGCAATCCCTACTCCTTGCATTAACATCAATCGATGGGCATCTCCATAGCCCATTGATTAGCCTCGTTGATGTGAGATCTTCTCCTTTTTTGTCTTCTCCACATAACCCCCATCATCATATTCTATTCCACCCATAGTGCTATGTCCATGGCTCGCGCTCATATATTGTGTGAAAGTTTATAAGTTTGAGATTACTAAAGTATGAAACAATTGCTTGGCTTGTCATCGGGGTTGTGCATGATGAGAGCATTCTTGTGTGACGAAAATGGAGCATGACTAAACTATATGATTTTGTAGGGATGAACTTTCTTTGGCCATGTTATTTTGAGAAGACATAATTGCTTAGTTAGTATGCTTGTCAATATGAACTTTTGTCTTGAATCTTTCGGATCTGAATATTCATACCACAATTAAGAAGAATTACATTGAAATTATGCCAAGTAGCACTCCGCATCAAAAATTCTGTTTTATCATTTACCTACTGAGGACGAGCAGGAATTAAGCTTGGGGATGCGATACGTCTCCAACGTATCTATAATTTTTGATTGCTCCATGCTATATTATCTACTGTTTTGGACAATATTGGGCTTTATTTTCCACTTCCATATTATTTTTGGGACTAACCTATTAACCAGAGGCCCAGCCCAGAATTGCTGTTTTTTGCGATATTTCAGAGTTTTGAAGAAACGGAATATCAAACGGAGTCCAAACGGAATGAAACCTTCGGGAACGTGATTTTCTCACCGAACATGATCCAGGAGACTTGGACCCTAAGTCAAGGAAGCTTCAAGGAGGGCACGAGGTAGGGGCGCAGCCACCCCCTAGGGCGCGCCCTCCACCCTCGTGGGCCCCACGATGCTCCACCGACGTACTTCTTCCTCCTATATATATCCATATACCCTAAAAACTTCGGGGAACAGAATAGATCGGGAGTTCCGCCGCCGCAAGCCTCTGTAGCCACCAAAAACCAATCGGGACCTGTTTGGCACCTGCGGAGGGGGAACCCTCACCGGTGGCCATCTTCATCATCCCAGCGCTCTCCATGACGAGTAGGGAGTAGTTCACCCTCGGGGCTGAGGGTATGTACCAGTAGCTATGTGTTTGATCTCTCTCTCTCTCTCTCTCTCTCTCTCTCTCTCTCTCTCTCTCTCGTGTTCTTGAGGTGATATGATCTTGATGTATCGCGAGCTTTGCTATTATAGTTGGATCTTATGTTGCTTCTCCCCCTCTACTCTCTTGTAATGGATTGAGTTTTCCCTTTGACGTTATCTTATCGAATTGAGTCTTTAATGATTTGAGAACACTTTATGTATGTCTTGCCGTGCGTATCTGTGGTGACAATGGGATATCACGTGATTCACTTGATGTATGTTTTGGTGATCAACTTGCGGGTTCCGTCCATGAACCTATGCATAGGGGTTGGCACACGTTTTCGTCTTGATTCTCCGGTAGAAACTTTGGGGCACTCTTTGAGGTTCTATGTGTTAGTTGAATAGATGAATATGAGATTGTGTGATGCATATCGTATAACCATACCCACGGATACTTGAGATGACATTGGAGTATCTAGGTGACATTAGGGTTATGGTTGATTTGTGTCTTAACATGTTATTCTAGTACGAACTCTAGGGCTGTTTGTGACACTTATAGGAATAGCCTAACGGATTGATTGGAAAGAATAACTTTGAGGTGGTTTCATACCCTACCATAATATCTTCATTTGTTCTCCACTATTAGTGACTTTGGAGTGACTCTTTGTTGCATGTTGAGGGATAGTTATATGATCCAATTATGTTATTATTGTTGAGAGAACTTGCACTAGTGAAAGTATGAACCCTAGGCCTTGTTTCCTAGCATTGCAATACCGTTTACGCTCACTTTTACCACTTGCTACCTTGCTGTTTTTATATTTACAGATTACAAAAACCTATATCTACCATCCATATTGCACTTGCATCACCATCTCTTCGCCGAACTAGTGCACCTATACAATTTACCATTGTATTGGGTGTGTTAGGGACACAAGAGACTGTTTGTTATTTGGTTGCAGGGTTTCTTGAGAGAGACCATCTTCATCCTACGCCTCCCACGGATTGATAAACCTTAGGTCATCCACTTGAGGGAAATTTGCTACTATCCTACAAACCTCTGCACTTGGAGACCCAATAACATCTACAAGAAGAAGGTTGCATAGTAGACATCACTGGGGGCCGACCTCCCTCGGGTACGACTGGTGGGGCTCTAGCCTCCTCCCGGACTCTCGCTGATCGGTAGGGTCTGTCGTCCTTTGGCCATACTGACAGACGGTCGTGGGAGCAGGGCTTTGCAGCGAGGGGGTGACGTCGGCGGAGTGACAACAATTGCAGCGGGGCGGGATCTCCGCTTTGTCTGAACCTTGTGGCCTCGCCCGGCCACAGATCTGTGGGTGATGGGCTACACTGTAGCCTCACCCTGTCTTGTCTTCTTAATGGGGGCACAGACTCTGAGGGCACCGTGGGCCGACTGCTTAGGTGTCGGCCTCTCTGGAGGCTGCCTGCCAGGAGTCGGCCCGTCTCAGAGCTGTCTTCTTGAGCGTGGTCGTCTTCCAGCAGTCGGCCGTTCGTCCAGCCGGCTGCCAGAAGGCGGTGCTTCATCTTGACGTCTTGAGGGGCGCAGCCGGCCCCGATGCCTTGAAAGATTATGGGGCTCGGGTTAGGCTACCCGTGGCCCATTACCCCGACACTGTACGTGTTGTTTCGCGGCATACAATCACAGTCACTGCAAGGTCTTTGAGCAGGATCCCACCTTCTCTGGGCCTTCAAGAATTTTTAACTTGAGGTTGGTAAGTAGCCTTGGTACACGCTCTCTGTTTGTCGGACTGAATTATCCGATTAACCAGGAGATAACCGATCGCAAGGATTATTTTGGAAGTGTGGTTTCATTCATCAGGCAAAACTGTGTGTACACAGCGTACCATGCGTCTCTGCATGCACCCTACCCTGATATGTGCCGCCACGCTCTGCAGCCCGAAGTAGGAGAGAGGGTCGCAAGTATCAGACTTCGACCTGCTGGCTGGAGTTTCCCCCGTCAGGCATCCATCTGGTTCAAGCCGTCAGCCAATCTCCATAGCTTAGTAAATAGTAATGTCTAACTGAGCCAGTTAGTTAGATGCGTACACTTGGTGTAGTAGGATCTTTATTTAGTTTGATGCATACACTTGTTCTTTTTTGGTAGCACTTTTGTAATGATGGCAGATGTTTGGTTTGGAAGAGAGAGCTGCTTCTTCACTCTTCTGGCCAGCTTACTGCTTCTGTTGCACCCCCAACCCTGGTTGTTGCTGCTGCTGTTTTCAATGTACAATCAGTAGTATATTTCGTCTATTATAAATGTGTTGTTAGAACGACAAACACACTATTTTGGAAGTCGTTGCACGGTTCGATCCTTTAGTGCCCCGTACCATACGTAGCGCATACTATTTTTCGTACGGAACACATTTTCCACTTGTTGATAACATGCAGCCCACTGATGAAGGCCCAATAGAGAAGCCCATAATTAACTGGAAGGGAGGCTCTCACATGAATCCGGCCCAGGTACATGCTCATGGTCCCGTAAACATAAATAAGTAAATAAATAAAGCTAAATGCTCATGCACCAGTTCTTTAAATTCATGATTTAATAGGAGGATATTATTTCCTATGATAGTGTCGTTACATTCAGTCGATATTATTCTTCAGCAAAGATAGCGACGAGTCTTCTTTCTGCCAGCATTTTCTTCCTGCAACCAGCGGACCCATGCAAATCGTAGTCAACGTCATAAATAGATCCGGTCCATTTTTATTTTTCAATAAGAATGTCCAACCCAGCCCAGCACATTGGCGACAACACTTTATCCTCTGACTTGGTGCGCTCGCCGCGGCGCCGCTGTCCGGCCCTGTCAACTTAGTTTCTTTTTAAACGGTCCCTGTCAACATAGTGAACCGGGAGAGGACTGTAGTTGTGAGTATGACAGTCGGACCCACCAGGTCCACTCCCGAACACAAGCAAGCGCCTCTTTTACTACTCAGATGAACCCCTCGTTTTTTACTCTAATCCACCCTGCTTATATCTGGGACCCACATCATTTTCAACGTATAGTCAATTAACGACAGAATTGCACAACTTTTTTAGTAGTAATTCGGAGGAGCAGGCTATAAACTGGGTTGTGCGGTCTCTGTGGCCTGTCTAACAACATGACCAGCCCAGCAGTTTTTTCTTTGGGAAAATAGGTTGCCCAGTATTTCTTTTTGAAGAATACCCAAGCTAGGCCTATTTGTTTTCTCCGACTTACTGGGCTGCAGATCTTTCAAGACGAGGAAGGATGCATTCCGGCCTGGCCAGACAGTATGGTCAGTGTCTGTTAAAAGTAATATCAAAAGGGGTTGAAAAATCCAAAAAAATTATAGCAAATGGGATATTAGTTTCTTTTTTATTTTTGTTCTTCACTGATATCTTATACGTATTTCATTGGATTTAACATGACATAGTACTAATTTTATTTTTAAATTTGTTTTAGTATGGCTACTAATATTTGGATTAAGAATATTTTGTTCCCTAGCAAAAATTTGTGAATTTTCAAAATTTCCCACATATTTAGTTAAATTTTTTAACCCTGGTACTGACCAGAAAATGGGCAGCAATTCTAAAAATGGAAAACGGGCTGCAATAAATTCTATATGAATTAAAAAATGAGTAAAAATTATAAAAATAATAACAAATGGGTTGTACACGCCACAGATTTCGTGGCTGACTTGTTTACACAAGGCTTTGTCAGTCAACACACATTCTAGCAGCAGTGACTGTTGGATGTCCATCCAACAGCCAACGTGCTTCTTCAATCTCTGATCTTCCTGCTCCAGCCGCCTAAACTACGCCGGCGAGACTGCCTGCTCCCTCCTCTTGTGGCCCGCTGTGATGCCGCACAGGCTTCCTCGGCCCACCCTACTCCCTCCGCTGGCCTAGCCGCACGCAATCAACTGCCTCCTTATTACGCGAAAAAAATGATTCCTCCCACTGACATCTGGGGCGCACTGGTTGGGAGGCTGACCTCTGGGCCTACTAAGTTGATGCGTACGCAGGGCTTGTCAACTTAGTCAACAAACGATTCTAGTAGCAGTAACCGTTGGATTTGAATCGAACGGCCCTGTTGCTTCTTCAATCGCTGCTCTTTTTGCAACAGTCGCCCAAACCAGCGCCGGCGAGACCGACTGCTCCTGCCTCCAGTGGCCGGTTGTGCTGCCTTTGAGGCCTCATCACCCCTACTACTCCCACCGCTAGCCAGGCCGTGCAGCGACGGCAGCCTCACACCGCAGCCGAACCAGTGAACCCTCGTACTCCTCTCCGCATGGGCATCCACTACCGCGTCTTCCCCGGCTCCGCGTCGTCCCCTTCCTAGGACTCGCCGTCGTCCACCGCCTTGGTGCTCTCAGCGTGGTGTGGTCAATGTGTTCAACGACCGAATTCCATCGGAAGAGTACTGTACGTGGAGAGGCTGACAGCTGGGTCCACGGCCACGACCCAGTTTTTTTGTGATTTGCCAAGTAAGTCGCTTTGTCAGGCCTGTTGGGCTGCAAATCTTTCAAGACGAGGAGAGCTTTCATTCGGCTGGCCGAGAAAATGGCCTATCAGTAATGAGAAATGGGTTGTACATTTTTAAAACACATCAAATGGACAATTAATTTCAAATTTATTTTTTTCATTTCAGATTTTAAATTGCATTGATTTTTATGCATGGACAATTTGTTGGATTTAATATTGATATATATTTATTTTTAAAATCATATTGAACGTGACTCGAAATTTCAGGATTAAAAACAGTTCAGACCGCACCGAAATATGCAAAATTTCGTATAAATTTTTAACCGTGGCCACAATATGGGCTGTAATGCTAACCAAAAGAATATGGGCTCCAAAAAACCTTAAGAATTAGCAAATGGGATGTAAATTATTAGAAATAATGGCAGATGGGTTCTATGATGTTTTCCACAGATTTGAGGCTTTCCTAAAGAAAAGGTTGACGCACAAGCAGTGACTGTTGGATGTCCATCCAACGGCCATCGTCTTCTTCAATCTCTGCTCTTCCTGCTCGGCCGCTCAAACAAGCGCCAAGGGACTGCTCGCTCTCTCTCTCCCATGGCCGATTGTGCTGCCAAGCAGTGACTCCACCGCCCCATGTACTCCCACCGCTGGCCTAGCCATCCCTCTACTCACCCACACTGCTGTTATTCGCGGCGACGGGCAGACGATAAACCCTCAGACAACGTACTCCCCTCGCGTGGGAAACAAGCTGCTGAGTCTTCCACGGCTCCGTGTCGTTCCTTCCTAGGCCTCGCCGTCGTCCACCGCCTGGTTCTCTCGGCGCGGCCTGGTCAACGTGGTCAACGACCAACATGCATATGAAGTGGATCATGCGTGGAGAGGCCGACAGCTGGGTCCTGACCGCACACAAGGAAATGCCTCCTTATTACGCAAAATAATGATTCCTCCACGACATCCGGGACCCACGTAAAGGGCCTCTGTATTTGCGAAAAAATGTCACCGCCACGACAGCTTGGACCCACCAGCTATATCTTCGCACGCAAGGAAGTGCCTCCTTATTACGCACAAAAAATGAATACTCCCCCCGCTAGCTAGGACCCAGTATAGTGGGAGGCTGACTTGTGGGCCTACTAAGTTGACGGGGATGGAGGGGTTTGTCAACTTAGTCAATATGCACGATTATAGCTCCAGTGACCGTACGATGTCCATCCAACGACCGGTAGTGCTTCTTCAACCACTGGTCTTCTTGCTCCAGCCGCCAAACCAGCACCGGTCGTGCCTCGTGCTCCTGCCTTCCGTGGCCGGCTGCGATGCCGCGGAGGCCTCACCGCCCCCTACTACTCCCACCGCTGGCCAGGCCATCCCTCTACTCACCCACACCCCCTGTTATTATGTGGCGACGGCAGCCTCACACCATAGCCGAACCAGTGAACCCTCGTACTCCTCTCCATGTGGGCATCCACTACCATGTCTTCCCTGGCTCCGCGTCGTCCCCTTCCTAGGCCTCGCCGTCGTCCACCGCCTTGGTGCTCTCGGCGCGGTGTGGTCAATGTGGTCAATGACCGACTTCCATCGAATAGTCTTTGACGTGGAGAGGCCGATACCGGGTCCACGGTCAGTAGCAAGGAAGTGCCTCCTTATTACGCGCAAAATAATTATTCCTCCACCTGACATGGGGACCCACCGGAAGGGCCACCGTATTTCATGAAAAAAATGTTTCCCCATGACAGCTGGGACCCACCAGCTACATCTTCGCACGCAAGGAAGTGCGTCCGGGCAAAAAAACGATTCGCCCCCCTGACTGCTGGGACCCACCAGCTACATCTTCGCACCCAAGGAAGTGCGTACGTGCAAAAAAACGGTTCGCCCTCCTGACTGCTGGGACCTACCAGCTACATCTTTGCAGGAAAGGAAGTGCCTGACAGTCGGGACCCACCTGGTCGAAGCGTACATAGCGTTGTCATTCTGGTCGCGAACGTGTACGTACATACTGGTCGATGTAGAGGCACACACGTGTCATAGTAGAGGTGCACACGTAGCATGTACATGTATGTACAGCGGCCAGTGTGCAAGAAAGAAAATACGGCCACGTACGTACATGGCTGGGTTGGAACGGAGAAACAGTGCCGTCGTCGTGTCCATGGGGAGCCAACCGGCTGGGTCGGAACAGAATGCGTCGCTGTTTTCATCGGGAGGGCTTGGACGGAACAGCCGATGGAAACGAGGCCTGGCGTACCTTAGAACGGAGGAAACGGCCTTATGTTCGACCGGCCACGTTCGAAACGGGATCCTCTTCATCGGGAGGGGTCTGGCGTACCGCAGAACTGAGGAAACGGACTTGTGTTCGACCTCCTACGGTCGAAACGGGGTCCTGTTGATCAGGAGGGGTGTGGCGTACCGCAAGACGGAGGAAACAGACTTGTGTTGAAGCGCTTCTGTGCGTAACGGGGTCCTGTTAAATCGGGAGGGTGTGGCGTGCCAAAACAGGACTCCACGGATACTGTTCATCTCCACCGTCGACCCCCTCCAGCCTCCATGAGCTACATTCATCCACCGTCGACCTCCTCCGGCCTCCACCTGCATTTGTTGATCCACGGGCTCTGTTCATCCAGCCTCCACCGCGCTTCTCCACCGCTCTCGTTCAACCAGCCCTCTCCACGGGCTCTGTTCAACCACCCCTCCACGGGCTACTGTTCATCCAGCCATCCATCGTCTACTGTTCATCCAGCCCTCCACGGGGTGGTCATGTTCATGAAGCCCTCCACGGGGTTCTGTTCATCCAGCCCCAACCGGCTCGATCGATCTGGGTCCTATTCATCTAGAGGCAACACCAGGGGGTCCTGTTCATCCACCCCCACCGGAACTGTTCATCAACCCCAACAACGCTCGCTTTGTTCATCCAGAGGCAGCATCGATCGGCTTCAGTTAGCAGCAATAGCGAAGGAATCGCTCGATCGGGTTCAATTAACAACCATCGATCGATCACTCGGGTTCAGTAACGTGTAGCCTGCAGTTGATACGTCTCCAACGTATCTATAATTTTTTATTGTTCCATGCTATATTATATTCTGTTTTGGACATTATTGGCCTTTATTATACACTTCTATATTATTTTTGGGACTAACCTATTAACCGGAGACCCAACCTAGAATTGCTGTTTTTTCCTATTTCAGAGTTTTGCAGAAAAAGAATATCAAACGGAGTCCAAACGTAATGAAACCTTCGGGAACGTGATTTTCGGAACGAACATGATCCAGAGGACTTGGACCCTATGTCAAGA
This sequence comes from Aegilops longissima, assembly GCA_021605205.1. Lineage (NCBI taxonomy): Eukaryota > Viridiplantae > Streptophyta > Magnoliopsida > Poales > Poaceae > Aegilops > Aegilops longissima. The sequence continues at coordinate 544,327,112 of CM038678.1, read as the reverse complement.
CATCAACCAGGAAGGCACGAGGTAGGGAGCGCGCCTACTCTCGGTGTTCTAGGAACGGGGATCCCCAGACTTGCCTGCCTGTGGCCCACGGTGTGGCTAAGCAAGCGGGCCGTACGGCCCATCTTCATCAACAAGGTATCCAAGACCCTCGCGAGGATCCAAGCCTCGCGAGGCAGACGATGCAAGATCTCCTCTAGAGTAGCCTGGCCAGGCAGGCTCACGAGGAGCGGAGATATCAAGGCGGGGCAAAACCTCACGAGGCTCTCGTGACGTGAGCCATGATTGAGCGACACCAAAGGAGCGCCAAGACGCAGCGTCCTTATTTCCTCTTTGGTGCTAAGAAGGCCAGCGCAGGCGGAGAGTACCGAGGCATCAGGCAAAGGTTGCTATATTGGTGCAACAAGATCAAGACCAGGAGGACGGCAAGACGGAGGTCATCGTGGAACCCAAGACGGCGTCACCACCAGAGGTTTTCGCAGGCGAAGACCGCTTTTGTCAGGATAGCTTGTACTAGCTGTCCCCCTTCAAATCCGCCCGTCGTTTTTGGCTCCCTTCCCGCTCGATATTGGAGAAGAGGACCAGGGCCTATATAAGTAGAGCTAGCAACCATAGTAGGGGCATCTCATCTTAGCTTGACCCGATCAGATCCAGAGACGCGCACAAGCTCGTACGCACAAGAACACCTCGACCTCAGGAGGTTGTTCTTCCCTTGTACTGGTCATCATCAGCCTAAGAGGCAATCCACCACCACCACACTGGAGTAGGGTATTACACCACAACGGTGGCCCGAACTAGTATAAACCTCGTGTCTTTCTGTGTTGCGAGTTCGTCGAGTTTGTCCGCGAGATCTTAGTGAGCTAGGGTGTAGATCGATAGGAGGGAAAGACTTCGCGCGCACCCCGGTGTTCGAACCTTAAGGGTTTGTCGGAACCCCACATCCGACATTTGGCGTGCCAGGTAGGGGTGCGCCGTAGCTTCCCTTCCATCAGTCCATCGCTCCGTTGCTCCGTCGTCTCCATGGCGGACGCTCGCCGTGCTCGAGCTGAGCATCGGGCAGCCCTCACCGCCCGCGTCGCTCAGACGGCTCCCGTCGGCGGGCCACATCCCCGTTCTCCGTCTCCCGCCGCCAACGCTGCCACCGGCCTGGCGGGGAACTAGCAGCAGGCGTCCTCGCTGCACCCTTCGGTGTGGCAGGACGGCCGCACCGCTACTCCATCACTAACCCCTGCCGGTTCTTCGTCTCATGCGCACCGCGCTCCCATGGAGGCACGGACCTCGCTCCTCGCGGCTAACGAACTCATGCGTTACTGCCCCATCGACGACCTCTATGAGGAGTGGCTCGACCGCGTCGCCGAGCTCGTCCGCGTCGCAGGGGGCTCTCTGGCGCCGTCCCACTCTCTGCCTCCCCCTCAACCAGCCACGGGCGACGAGGCTCATGGCGTGCCTCCACCACCTCTGCCCCAAGATGGCGCCTTGGCACCAAGGCGAGCCGCTCCGTGGCATGATCCGCCGCGCCCGGTGCCCGCGTGCGAAGAGAGAAGCTGCCAAGAAATCCCGCGGCCGCGAGAAGCTGCACCTGCGCTCCCCGCGCCACCTCATCAAGACCGCGCGCCGCCCGGAGCGGCGCAGCACGAACCTCATCAAGACCAAGCTCCACCTCCGAATCGAGCCCCGGCAACCACGGCCGGCTGCCGCGCCTTCACCCCCGAGCTGCATAGCGTCGCCTGGCCAGGCAAGTTCAAGCTGGATCTTCCTCCTCGCTACGACGGCACCACCGACCCCGCGGACTTCCTGCAGCTCTATGAGCTGAGCATCAAAGCGGCCAAGGGCGATGAAAAAGTCACGGCGAACTGGTTTCCCATGGCTCGCAAGGATGGAGCCCACTCCTGGCTCCTGAACCTGCAGCACGGCTCGATCTCCTCCTGGGACGATATGCGCGACCGCTTTGTCGCCAACTTCTAGGGCACTCGCGACCACCCACCGTCTGAGAGTGACCTACGCCACATCAAGCAACAACCAGGAGAGACCCTCCAGAAGTACATCCAGCGCTTCAACAACACCCGCCTCAAGATCCCCAAGGTCACGGACGAAGCCATCATATCCGTGTTCTCTGATGGCGTCCGTGACGTCAAGATGAAGGAAGAGCTCGCCATCCATGAGGAGCTCTGCACATCTCAGGAGCTGTTAAACCTGGCGACCAAGTGCGCAAGAGCTAAGGAGGGGCGCCTCTCTCTCCTTGAGCTGCCAGCCGTAGGAGCGGAGGAGAAGAAGGCCAAGGCCAAGGAGGTGAAGCGTAAGGAGGTGGTGGTCCTCGCAGCGGAGCCCAACACCAAGCGGGGCAGAGATCAGCCCGAGTCATCCAAGAACGGCCGACCGTTCTGTGCCTTCCACAACCTGAACACCCACAACACCAGCGACTGTCAAGAACTCAGAGCCATACAGGAAGGACACTATGGTCGACGCCCCGAGTGCAACGACCGGGGCTACGGCCATGGAGGAGGACGTGGAGGCGGACGTTGGGACGACCATGCCCCGCGCCAGGAGTGGCGCCACCGGCCTCGTGAGGACCGATGGCAGGACCAACATCGCGAGGGCGCCTGGAGGGACCCGCCTCGTCAGGATCGCCCCCAGGGCAACACCGGTCTTCCCCCGCTGCCGCCACCAAGAAGAAATGAAGACCACCACCAGGACGAGGGGGCTTGGGGCTTCTAGGAGCCGCATGCGATCACCTGCATCTTGGGTGGCGCCCAGGCCCCAGCCTCTCTGCGCATCTTCAAACAGTTCGTTCGCGAGGTGAACGCGGTGCTCCCCAAGCTCGAGGCCACGCGCCCGCTCAGGTGGTCCCAATGCGCCATCACTTTCAACTCGGCAGATCAGCTCAAGTGCGCAGCCACCGCTGGCGCCCTCCCTATGCTGTGCTCCCCATTCATCAGCAATGTGCAGGTCACCAAGACCCTCATCGATGGCGGCGCAGGGCTCAACTTCCTGTCCGTCGACGCGTTCGACAACCTCCAAGTCCATATGAGCAGCTCCAGCCCACCAAGCCTTTCTCAGGAGTGACCGACGATTCCACCACGCCGATAGGGCAGGTCCGCCAGCCTGTCACCTTCAGGGAACGCAAGAACTACCGCACCGAGCCCATCGACTTTGACGTCGCGCACATCCGCCTGCCATACAACGCCATCCTCGGGTATCCGGCCCTGGCCAAGTTCATGGCAGTCACCCATCACGGCTACAACGTTCTCAAGATGCCAGGAAGCGGCGGAATCATCACGGTCCCATGTGATGAGAGGGATGCGGTGTGCTCCTCGAGTGCGCCTTCCAAGCTGCAGCAATCGATGACCTCGACAGCAGAAGCGAGGGCCCTCCGGAGGCCATCTCCAAGAAGAAGCAGCCGCGCCGTGCAGGACCTCAGGAGGATGGCGTCGCGGCAGGAGCCTCGTCAGGATCAGCGCCCGCTCCAGGGGCGCCTCCCTCCATCGCATAGGAAGGCGCGCCCGGCGCCCTCCACGGTCAGGGCTCGGGGGCTCTCTTCTGGAGGGCCTCAGACCTTGCCAACCTCACGAGGGAGGCGCTTGGGCACCACTTGGAGGCGTGCTTCGCGACACGTGACCCTCAGGAGAGCACAGGGCAAGGAGTGCCCACCACTCAGGAGTTCATCACCAAGACCATTCAGGAACTGCAAGATGCAAGGGCCATGCACGGAAACAACCGCTCACAAGGCGCAGCTCCCCATCCAGGCGAGGATGCCGGGCTGCGTGTCTGCATCAACGTCCCAGGGCTCAACAGGGCCGCATCTCAGGAGCGCTTCTGGCCATCGCGTGTGGGTCGCTGCGAGGGCCTGCCACACAGCTACGTTCGCATGCCCTTCGGCTTGCCGAGCATGGCGTCAGCCTATCAACGCGACCTGCGGCGCGTCCTGGTAGCTCAGGAGGCCAGTTACCACGCCGTCCTGGAGGAAATGGAGACGGTCTTCAAGGAACCTCCCGAGCCCCCAGAGCCTCCTGAGGCTCAGGGTCCCGGTGGCTCATGAGGAATCGTTTCTTCAATGCACGCCTTCAGCTGCACCAACTCGTCTTCGTCTACAGAACCAGGTGACATCTTCCAAGCTCGTTTAGCTGGGATCGCCCCTCGGGCTGCATTATTCCCAGGCCACGTGTGTCCGTCCCTGTGGCATGTATCCCTTTTGCTTGTGTCTTTAGCTTGCCTTGTTGGGGGCGCCCCTCGGGCTACATCATCCCCAAGCCGTCCGGGCCAGACCCGATGGCATGTATCTTCCTGCATTTACTTAAGCTGATCTGCTCCGAGGAAGAAGAAGAGTAAGATTTTTTTTGCTGTACTTGTAGTTCTTCAATTTGTGGCTTTGTCTTGTATCTGATTTGCTTCACTCTGAACCTATTCCTTTTCAGGACGCTGGCCCAGAGAGCGTCGAAGAGGGCCAAGGTCCCGGTGATTGTCATCGAGGATGAACCCACCGCGGCGGCAAGAGGCGTGTCCGAGACCACCTTGCCGGACCCGGTAACTCTTCCTCAGAGCAGCCCCCAGCGCAGCCCCCAGCGTAAGTATATGGTTTTCTTCCTGCTGTTAGGCGTGCATGGGTGCTCTTTATTTGCTGATATCTGACTGTTGATTTGTGTAGGAGCAGAGCAGCCCCACCAGGAGTGCCCTGAAGCCGCTCCTGACATGCCATCTGCTTCGACCACACCGCCAAGGGAGGATCCCCCGGCAAGGGAATGCTCTCCGGCAAGGGAGGCTTCTCCGGCAAGGGATAGCTCTCCGGCAAGGGATGGCACCAGCGACCCTCCAGTGGTTGAGACCATGGCTGCAGATCCCAGCACGGGTAATCCTCTTGCTTGTAAACTTCCCTTGTGTTCTTCTTTTTGGATATTTGCTTGAGTTTTCTTTCTTTTTCGGTCATCAGATCCGTCTGCCACAGAGCCAATGGAGATCGAGGTCGCCGGCGAGGAGGACGCGCGCGGCAATACTGACGACGCCGCCGTTGCCAAGGAAGAAGCCGTGCACGACGAGCCCGGGCGAGGAGGCCATAAAGCTGCCGCCGCAGAAGCCGGGCGAGGGTCCGGCGATCGACCGACGGCCCCGAGGCCGCAGGAGCACCAGGCGCTACACCGACCGCCGATCCCTCCGCCGCTGCCGTAGCGCCAGGCTCCGAAGAGCCCCAGCCCGGCGCCTACTTGAAGGCCGGCTCCAGGGCGCCGGTCGAAGGAGAAACCTTTGACGAAGAGCTGCTCGCCTCCGCTGGGCTAACGCTGGTCGACGCGCCAAGAAGCAGCAGCGGCGAGTCTGAGGAGGAGCAGTTGCTGCGGAAGCTTCTGTCGCTCTACCACGCCCGACAAGCCAAGCTGGAATCCCGAGAAGCGCTTGTCGCGAAGTCGGGAGCAGACATTGAGAAACGCGCAGAGGAGCTCCGGGGCCTCCATCAAGAAGCTCTCCGGTCCTTGGCAGAGGAGCGCGAGCAAATCGTCGAGGCGTGCAAAGCCTTCATACTCGAGAAGGCTGAGGTTGAAGAGCAACAGCGGCTTGCCGCCGAGAAGCTGTCTGCGCAGGAAGGCGAGCTGGCGCAGCAGAAGATCAATCTTGACAGCCATGAGGAGGAGCTTGCCGCGCGCGAGCAAACATTTGGCGGAGCCCTCAAGGAAGCAAAGGACGCCGCCGCAGCTGCCGAGGCCGCCAAGAAGGAGTTGGAGACAAAGGTGACGCAGCTGGAGGCCAGTCTGAAGAAGGGCGGCGAGGAGCTTGCTGCACTCAAGCATGAGCGCGAGAAGGACGCCTACACTCTTGGCGAGCTGCAGGGCCGTCTCGCCGAGAGGAGCAAGGAGCTCAGCGCCGCCAAGGACTCCAACGCAGATCTCGAGCTGAAGCTGACTACTTTGATGCAGACGCTGGACGGCGCCAAGGAGTGGGAGGTGGCCTTGTTGGAGAAGATCAAGACCGACGAGGCGCTGCTGGCGAAAAGTGCTCTGCGCCTGAGCACCTTCTGAGAGAATGTGGAGCACTGCAGGATCGAGGTCTCGTGAATATTTCCGCCGCCATCGACAGGGAGCTGGCGGAGCTGGGGATGGTGGATCTCGGATATTCCTCCGATGAGCACCTCCAACCCAGCGCCAAGCTCATCTTGTTCTTCAAAGGCGTGGTGACGGCCCTCCAACGACTCTGGGAAGAGATCCCGAAGCAGCTGGCCGATGAGTCGCGCCAGATCTGTGCGGGAGCTCTTCAGAAGGTGCTGATGAAGGTGGCCTTCCGCAACCCAGGCCTTAGCTTCACCAACATCCTCAAGTCCTTGCCGCCGGATGCTGATGTGGAGGCGCTCAAGACCCTTGTCGCACCCATCGTGGACAGGGTGAGCGAGATCAAGAGGGTTGACGGCGACCGCGTAGATTAGGCCGCCCATTTTATCTTTTCCTTGTCGCTGCTGGTCATGTTATGATAACAACTTATTAGAGCTACGACAAGCTATCTTGTAATATAACTCTTATTTCGGGTAGTAATTGCTATGTTATTTCCTTTACTTGAGTCCTTCCTTTGTATGTTTTTGCCCTCGCTTTTAGGGAACTTGTCGGCGTGAGCACCTTTGCATGGCGCCGAGTCGGAACGTCGGCAGACCTCGCTGGTGGTGCCGCTTCCGACAAACAACCTCGTCGCAACTAGTTGCAGCTCACTTAAGTTGTTGAGCGGACTCGAAACAAAGTAAGGGCGCAACTAGCTACGAGTTGGTTCCTTCGCGCACAAGTTTTTCATACAAAGCACGGTCGTTCGAGGAAGATAACTTAAAAAAATTTAAATTGATTGCTCCAACTTTGGCAACTTAGCTTTTCTGTCGTTTGCTTCCCGGTAAGGCGAAATTTCCTCGAGCGACGTTTGGTCCACACCGTTATCTTCTCCTCCCCCCCCCCCCCCCGGCAAACTTGTGTGCGAGGGAACCTTCCTTTCTTTGAGAAAGAGAAAGAAGAGAAAATAAAGATATGGAGTCTTATGGCTCGTTATTGCTTACCGTAATAGGTGCTGCACAAAGTGTCAGTTAATGCATGCAAAAATAAAGTAGAGAGCATGAAATTGACAAGATGTGTGAAGCACATGAGCTTTAATTATGCACGGGGTCTGCGCCCGGCTTTGTACAAAGGATTACATGCAACATCGGCAAGACTTGTACAAAAGGTGGTTGCGGAACAGGTTCCGCAACCGCTACTCTGGGTAAAACTTACGAAGATGTTCAATATTCCAGAGTTGCTCACGGAAAGCCATCTTCGGTCTCAAAGGCGGACAGCGCCAGGCCTAGTGACTCGTCTCACCCGGTAAGGGCCTTCCCACTTCAAGCGTCAACTTGTTGGAATTCTTGGCGGACTGAATGCGCCAAGAACAAGGTCGCCTTCCTCGAGACTTCGGCACTAACTGCGGTTATGGTAGCGGCGCAAAGCTTCTGGTAACGAGCAGCTCGTCTGCGGCTCAAGACGGTCCTCCTCAAGGAGCAGTCGTCATCTTGTCGCAACTGCTCTTGCTCAAGCTCATCATAGCGAGCACTCGAGGTGACCCGATACGAGTTCCGTGGGAGAACTGCCTCTGCTCCATAGACTAGGCGAAAGGTGTCCGGCGATGGCTCGATTTGGCGTCGTCTGATCGACCAAAGAACCACCGGCAGCTCCTCAATCCAGTTTCTTCCGCACTTGTGCAGCTTTCCGAAAGTTCTGGTCTTGAGCCCTTGCAGCACTTCAGCATTTGCCCTCTCCGCTTGACCGTTACTTCTCGGATGAGCAACAGAAGCGAAGCAGACCTTGGCGCCAAGATCTTGGACGTACTGCATGAAGGTGCGGCTCGTGAATTGCGTGCCGTTGTCGGTGATGATCCTGTTAGGAATCCCAAGCGGCAAACAATCGACCAAGAACTTGATCTGCTGATCGTGTCTGTCACCTTCCTCATCGCTTCCACTTCCGGCCACTTTGTGAACTTGTCGATTACAGCGTACAAGTACTCAAAGCCCCGACAGCTCGGGGAAAGGGGCCGAGGATGTCGAGCCCCTGCACCAAAAATGGCGGTGATAAAGGGATCGTCTAGAGAGCTTGAGTTGGCTGGTGTATCTGCTTGGAATGGAACCGCACGCTTCACACTTGGTTACTTGTGCGATTGCATCACGGAGGGCTGTCGGCCAAAAGAAACCTTGCCGGAATGCTTTGCGGCAAGTGCTCTTACACCAATGTGGTGGCCACATATGCCTCCATGTATCTCTGCCAACAACTTCATCCATCTTCGGTGAATACACTTCAATTTCACACCGTTGAGTCTTCTTCAGTACAGTGTGTTGTCGACAAACTGGTACATACTTGACTGCCGGGCTACTCTTTCCGCTTCTTCTTGCTCTTCGGGAAGTTCTCCTGTCTGGAGGAAACGGACGATCTGTTGTGCCCATGTTGGAGCTTGTGGCTCGACAACAAGGACTAAAGGCACATCTGCTGCTGTGGGAACATCCGCTTCTACGGCGAGAACCTGCGGCTCAGCCGGAGCTTGACGTTCCCCGGCAAGCTTGCCGGAGCAAAACTTTTCGGGAGCGTCTGCTTCAACGAAACAAACCCTAGGGCTTGTCGGAGCAGACTGCTCCTCAGCACTCTCGGCGTTGATCTTGGGGACCTTCTTGACGGCGGCTTCGGCGAGCTCTGCCAGAAAATAGTCACCAGAAATCAACTTCCTCTTCTTGTTCTGTCCAGTTGATGGCGTTACAGACGGTTGAGTCAGCTTGAGCACAAAGATCTCTGGTTCCATACGTAACTTAAGTGCGGCGCACTTTGACAGGCCATCAGCAATGTCGTTCTGAGCTCTTGGAACATATTCCATCTGTAGGCCGTCAAAGTGCTCTTCTAGCTTCCTCACCTCATCAACATAAGCCTCCATCAACGGACTCTGATAGTTCTTGTTCACTTGGCGGACGACAAGTTGTGAGTCACCCCTGACAATGAGCTTCTTGATCCCAAGGTCTGCTGCGATCCTGATTCCGGCAAGCAAACCTTCATACTCTGCAGTATTGTTTGTTGCTTGCTCCTTGGGAAAATGCATCTGGACTACGTACTTGAGGTGCTCTCTGGTGGGTGTGACAAGTAGCACGCCCCGCACCGGCGCCTTGCAGCGAGAAGGCACCATCAAAGTACATCAGCCACTCTTTGCTTGCTTCCTTGACGGGGATGCACGTTTCTGGAATTTCTTCATCTTGTGTTGGCGTCCATTCTGTTATGAACTCTGCCAATGCTCTGCTTTGGATAGTTGAAGTGCTCTCAAACTTGAGGCCAAAGCTTGACAGTTCTAGTGCCCACTCGACAATCCTGCCTGTTGCCTCTGGATTTTGCAGTATCCTCTTCAGCGGAAAACGAGTGACAACTGTGATCTCGTGTGCTTGGAAGTAATGGCGCAGCTTTCTCGAGGCCATGAGAAGGCCGAAAAGCAATTTCTGCACACCAGAGTACCTTGACCTAGCCCCCTGCAGAAGGGAACTGACAAAGTAAACTGGGTGCTGCACCATCCTTTTCTGCATCTTCTAGCACGCCTGCGCAGATCCATTCTTGTCGGGACCAGAGCTTGCCGGTGAAGCCCCCTGCTTGTAGCTGGATGCATCTGCTATGGTTGCCGGCTCATCATCCGCCTCCCTCTCCGCTACTAACGTAGCACTAACCACTTGATTGGTTGCCGCTATATATAGCAGCAACTTCTCTTGTGGCTTAGGTGCGACAAGTATCGGAGTGGAGGACAGGTATCTCTTCAAGTCCTGCAGCGCAGCCTCAGCTTTCGGAGTCCATTTCATTGGACCTGCCTTTTTCAATATTTTGAAAAATGGCAGGGCGCGCTCAGCAGACCTAGAGATAAACCTGCTGAGAGCAGCTACGCAACCGGCAAGTCTTCGTACATCCTTGACGCGCTTTGGTGCTTCAATCTGCTCAATGGCCTTGATCTTGTCGGGATTGGCTTCAATTCCCCGCTGAGATACGAAGAACCCGAGAAGCTTGCCGGAGGGGACTCCAAACATGCACTTCTCGGGGTTGAGCTTGAGGTTGATCTTGTGCAGATTTGCAAAGGTTTCGTCTAAATCTTGAATCAGAGTCGCCCTGTCCTTGCTCTTGACCACTATGTCATCCATGTAGGCTTCCGCATTTCTGTGTATTTGCGGCTCAAAAGCGTGATGGACTACTCTTGCAAATGTTGAACCAGCATTCTTTAATCCGAAAGGCATCCGTACAAAACAGTATGTGCCACATGGGGTGATGAATGCGGTCTTCTCCTCATCCTCTTCTGCCATGAAGATCTGATGATATCCTGAGTATGCATCAAGAAACGAAAGCAAATCACATCCAGCCGTGGAGTCAACAATCTGGTCGATACGCGGCAAGGGAAATGGGTCTTTGGGACAAGCTTTATTAACATCGGTAAAGTCTATACAAAGCCTCCATTTCCCGTTTGCCTTACGCACGACTACAGGATTGGCCAACCACGTAGGATGGAGCACTCCTCTGACAAGGCCTGCTGCTTACAATTTCTTGATCTCTTCTGCGATGAACTCTTGGCGCTCCACTGCCTGTTTTCTGACTTTCTGCTTGACGGGCCGCGCATGAGGATAGACAGCAAGATGGTGCTCAATTACTTTCCCGGGAACACCGGGATGTCGGGGCGGTTGCCACGCAAACACGTCGGCGTTAGCCCGAGGAAAGCAACGAGCGCGCTTTCCTATTTAGGGTCGAGAGAGGCACTGATGGTGAAAGTACCACCAGTGCCGTCCTCCTTGGCGGACACCTTCTTGGTCTCTCGACCTGCCATCGTCTTTTTACACTTGCCGGTGGAGCTCGATGGTGCGTCCTCGACGGTAGCGCAGCACTCCGAAGAGGTGCGCTTGCCGGAGTGGGCATCAGAGCTCTTGCCGGACTTGGTCTTCTTCTTCCCCCCGGGAGCTTCAGCGGCAAGTGTCTTGCGATCGGTTGCGGCTGCTGCTTCCCGGTAGATCTTGTCGGCGCAGATAAGAGCATCCTTCTTGTCGCCAGGGACAGAGATGACACTTATCGGGCCTGGCATCTTGAGCATGTTGTATGCATAGTGAGAGGCTGCCATGAATTTGGCGAGTGCTGGACGACCAAGTATCCCATTGTAAGGCAATGGAAAATCAGCAACGTCAAAAGTGACCCTCTCAGTCCTGAAGTTCAACTCGCTGCCAAATGTCACCGGCAACGTGATCTTTCCCTTCGGCTTGCTCCTTCCCGGATTGATTCCTTGGAAAGTGCCGGTCTCTTCGAGCTCGCCATCAGGGATCTGAAGCTTCTGGAGCACCGCAGAGGAGATCAGATTCAAGCCGGCCCCGCCGTCAACTAGCATCTTAGTGACCTTGAGGTTGCGGATAGTTGGTGAAACCAACATCGGCAAGCACCGACCGCAGATTATGCGATCGGGTGGTCCTCAATATCAAAGATGATAGGCGTGCTGGACCATTTCAGAGGCTTGCGTGACTCGACGGATGGTTCAGCCGCAGTGACTTCCCGCATCCACTGCTTGAGTTGGCGGTGTGAAGTATGCAGAGAAGCACCGCCGTCAACGCACAGGACCTCTGTGGCTTTCTGGAACTCCTGCTCATTGGCCTCATCATCATCCATGTCTTCATCGTCGTCGTCTTCATCTTCATCCTTGTTGCGGCCGCGTGGAGGTCTGTCTCCTTGCCGCTGCTTGGCCTTGCCGCGGCGTCCTCCCCGGCCAGGGCGTTTCTTGCTAGCTCCTCCAGCATCTTCCTGGGCCTTCTCCTTGTCGCGCCGCTCGTACTCAGCCTTCTTGCAGCTCTGGAGATCATGGCCCTTGGTGCGGTGGATCTTGGAATACTGCTTATTGGAGCCGTCCTGCTTGTCGGCGGCTGCCACAGCCTGGCAATTGGTGCCCGCGGCAACCTCCTTGCTGGAGTTACCGACTTTGGCTTTCTTGGCGCCACCTCCGTTGCCGGACTGCTCGACAACTAGCATTTCTTTGCCCTTCTTCTTCTTGTTGTTCCACCGCCGGCTCTTCTTTGCCGGGGCGGTCTCCTCACTGTCAGATCCTCCTGCTTCTACATTCTCTCCGGGGAGTTTCCTCCCTTCCTCAGCACGTGCACACTTGTCGGCCAGGGCATATAGCTCACTGACGTCTCTGATCTTGCACATCGCCATCTCCTCTCGCATCCTACGGTTTCGCACGTTCTGATGGAACGTGCTGATCACCGCGGCAGGGTGGACATCTGGGATGTTGTGCTGTACGCGGCTGAATCTCTGAATGTATTTGCGAGGGCTCTCCTTCCTTCAGGCGAGCAGATGAAGGTCGCTCTCTTAGCCATGAGGCTTGTGGCGCCGTAAAGCGCCGACAAACCGATGGCACAGATCTGCCCAAGAGGATATGGAGTTGTCCAGCAAGTGCATGAGCCAGATCGACATTGGGCTTGAGCACCAGCGGAAGTAGTTGGCGGAATCTTGTCGTCTCGCCCCGCAGCTTGCACCGCAATGGTGTAGATCTTGAGGAACTCCGGCGGTGCGTCTTGCCGTCGTACTTCTCTGGTACATCTGGCTTGAAATTCTTTTTGCTGGGCCACTGGACTTGCCGCAGCTCACGAGTGAACGCAGGGCAACCTACAGCGTATGGCAAGTCGCCTGGTTCCCCTGGCGCATGCATGTCGATAGAGGGCCCAGCGGCTGGTCGGATTGACGCGCTTCTCTTGGCGCGCCGTCGAAGTTCGGCGTCTTCTTGCTGTCGTTCGTGAAGAACTTGGCGCTGATCGCGACGAGCTCGTGGATCTGATGACGCGGTGGAGTCGCCGTCGAGGTGGATCCGGCGAGTCGGCGATCTTGGCCTTCGGGGTGGAGAGTGCATGGTGGTTGCACCCCACAGGTTTAAATCGCCACCGGCTCGAGCCTTGTCAGTCTGTCGCGGCAACAATGTACTTTCGGTTGCCAGGAGTGTCGCCGTTAGCGAAGCCGATGAGACTACTGAATGGTGGCCTCCATTCATCGACCTTGTCGGCTGTTGGAGGGTAATCCAGAGCAATGAGCTCGCCAAAGCTTCTGCTGGAGTGGTGGGTGGTAGTGGCGAACGGCGCGAGGAGCGGGATATGCTCGGACTCCTAACTATGTTAGAAGGAGCAGTATCCCGTCCAGGCAACTGTGCCTCGCTCGTGCCAGCTTGTTGGCGTGTATGCTGGCCTTGAGCATCCCGAGATCCACCAACTCGATCTTGGTCCAACGAGCGTATGGTACTGTGAATACCATGACGCTGTCGGTCCCGCGCCTCCTGAGATGGGCGCGGTGCATGTACGGACGCCGAGGTCTGCGCGGCCTTGTTCTTGGACTTGGCCGCACCGTGGACTCCTTCGTCGACGCCCGTCCTTCCGCCGGCATCTACCCCACCACTCGTTTGCTCCGGTGGTAGTGGGGTAGACATGGACGGCTCCACTACCGCCGAAGCCTTCTTCTTCGGTGGCATGTCGATGAAGATGATGAAGATGTTGCTCGTGTGAACGCCGGATCAGGTTCACACAGCCTCGACGCCCCCTACCTGGCGTGCCAAAAGATGTCGGGGAAGCTGATCTGACCCACGAACACCTATGGGACCGGCGGACCGAGCCCCTTTCGGTTCGGTGGGGGGCGGAGGTCGCACGAAGAGCAGATCGGTGGCACACGAAGCAGTTTACCCAGCTTCGGAGCTCTCCAGAGAGATAACACTCCTACTGCTGCATATCTGAGTTGTATTGTGTTCTTGCTCGGGAGCGCTGAATGCTACAGTACACACCAGCTGCTAACGAGACCGAGCATGAGAGTGTTCGAACCCCCCTCTACGTTGTGCATGGGCCTCCTTTTATATGCTAAAGGGGTCCCCGACAGGTGGCAACGTAGACAAGGGCAAAAATCGAAAAAGAGTGCGGTTGGTACAACTACTTGTACAGTGTATCATACCTTACCCTGACGGCAGGGGACAAAGGCATTAAATGCCCGTCTATGTCGCCTAAACAGTGCATAAAGGGACCGTCAGGGACGCCACCGCTTGCCACGATGGCAATCTTGTCAGCGCCGCTTGCCACCGCGCTCCGCTGGACGCACAGCCCCTTGCCACGCGCGCCTGGAAAGGTCCCATGGCGACACGTTGGTGGATGTGCTGGAGCGCAGGAACGGAGTGGTAGTCTGCCGCAGCAAGCGCCTTGCCGCGGTTGTTGCCTTGTCGCATCCGGAAGCTTGTCGCTCACCGGGCCTTCCCGGCAAGCTCCTCTTGCCGGGGCCTTGTCTCCTAAGCTTAAATACTTTGTTCTTGAATGGCTCCAAAGGAACCACGGAGGACCTAGGCGGTCACCCGGCAAGCCTTGCCGCGGGGTGCTGCAACTGCCCGTGCACGAGTTCGGGATACTAGGGTACCCCTACCCTAGTACACCGACAATTATCATCATAGAAGTGTCATAAGTATGACAGGAAAAAAAACATTCGGCCCAAAATGTCACGGATGTGTCTTTTTTTTGTAGTGTTATATCCATGAAAGTTGTTTTAGTTTCTTTGATCTCTTATATGCATGATTACTTATAGCCTCATATTTCTTTTTCGAATCTTTGGTTTAGTTAGGCCAACTAGATCGATTTTTCTTGCCATGGGAAGAGGTGCTTTGTGATGGTTCGATAAAATCTTTCGCTATGAGCATTTGTGACTCTGTTCCCATTTTCCCTCGTATCTATTCTCTTTCACAGGTAAATGCAGTCAGTTGAAGATTCTGCTAAGATTCACAGTATGGTTGATGATGAAGAGGCTTTCATGGGAACTGCTGATGAGTCCAAAGCGCCAAAGGGCCCAACGGTAGGCCCATCAACAAGCAAAAGAAAACGATCGGAACAAAATGAGCAAGAAGCTGATGCACCGAAGAAGAGGAGAGGTGGCAGACAACCAATCAAAAACACAGCTGAGCTTGTTCCTCATGATGAATATAACACCATTCTAGGAGAAGATTCAAATCAGAGAAAAGTACGTGTGCAAAAGATTCGACGTCACTGGGTAAGAAAATAGATCAACTACAAGACGGTACGCCAAGAACTTTGCTTCCCATCCCCCATGAGGTGACTGTCGCGAGATTGGACTCATTAAGGAAAGCATGCCTTTGCAAAGACCTTCACCACCTCCTGATGCTCATGAATCTTCCATCAAGACTCCGGATTCTTTTCCCGAAGAAAAGGCCAAGCGCCTCAAGAATGCTGAGAAGCGTGCCAATAAGGCCGCCAAAGATCAAGCAAAGGAAGAAGAAAAATCATCTTCTCATCAAGTCAGACGTCGAGAAGAGAAAGGCTCAAGGTAAAGACGAGCGCAGAACAAAGAATAAGCATGATCCAAAATCTGCTGCTCTGAAGAAAAAGAGCGCCCCAAGGAAAAGGCATGCGACGCCAGTTGAACCTGAAAGTGATTCCTCTGATCAAGATGATCCGCCACTTACCCGAGAGGAAATAGATGCAGCTCTCTATGAACAAGTGAATGTGACCACATTCACTGTTCTACCAGATCTTCGTATGGATGCAGTTCCAGCCGCACCCTCGAAGAAGAACACTTCAAAGAGAAAGACCCCACCAACAACTGTTACGACGGTTGACAAAGTGAACACCGAACCTCATCCTGAGGCAATTAACTTGCAAGATTTAGTGGTCAAAGCCCCTGTTCGCACAGCAAAGCAGGAGGAAAGCTTCTGAAAGATAAATTGAAGCAAATCAAAGGACCAGATGCCAAGCAGAAGGTTCCCAACTCTGATGTTGTGAAAGAAAAGGTGCACAATTTGCTTCAAAACTGACTCAACCTCTGGCTTCTATGCCTCTGACCGAGCAAACTATGGCTCAGACTGCTCCCTCTGCTCCATCGACTGCTCAGATTAAAAAAGACATTGCTGGACCACATTCCTTTGATCATCAGTTCATTATGGAGCAACTAGACCATTTTGTTGAAATTTTATTTGATGGAGAAGTTGCATATTTGCCAATTCCTTCTGAAGTTATCTCTCAAGCTTCTATTCTGATCGAAGATATGTGAAATGATTCAGTTGAGATAAATGATCTCATTGGTCAACTCAAGGAGCTTGACAACCGCATGAAAGCCACTAAGTCCAAGTTTGTCATGAGGCAGCTTGAAGAAACTTATGATGATATCAATAAGTAGTTGAAAGTTCTTCGTCATAGAAGGTTGGGATTTCATTCGGATCTGGACCAAATCGTTCACAAAATTTGCCTTGATCATCAAACAAATGTGACTGGTTACAATGATCTAGTCAAGGGACACATTGATCCTTCGAAGAAGAAGAAGAAGAAAAGTGCAAAGAAGAATGCTCCTCCTCCAGAAGCTGACACTCGGAAAGAAAATTATCCTGTGCAAGCTAGTTCTTCAGCTCCTCAAGAACCAGTTGTACATGAGCCATCCTCACCAAGGGCAACTGAAACAGTGCCTATGGTCTCTCCTGCTCATGAAGTAAATCAATCTCACCATCAAGTGTCTGAAGAAGGAGAAATTCCTTGGTCAGAACGACGGAATTCTCCTATCCTCGATGAACCCAAAGATTTGGTTCCTCCCTCTGCTCCTCCAACCTCATAAGCAATTCCTCAACAGCCCCAAATGAATGATAAAGCTTCAGTGCCTGACTCTACCTCTGCATAAGTGACAAATCCCTCTCCCTTGAGGATCTCACTCGTCGCGGCTTGAAGACTCTCAAATGTTAATTCTTCAGCAGCAAACTCACCATCAGCTCATCATTCGAATTCCGTCATCTATGGCGATGAAGTGCTTTTTGTTGAAGAAGAACTCAAGTACCCCTATCCTCGCAAGAGACAACCTTTGTTTTCCACCGGTGTTGGCATCAAAGGGCCTCTATTCAACAGAAGTTCTCACCCAGTTTTCTTTGGAGAGAGTCCATACAGCAAGCCCGGGACATCCGATTCTCCTCGATTTTGGACTCAGGAGCAGGCGATATACTACTCACGTATTCTATATGATAGCCTGAAAATTTTCGCTCATGAGTTCCCAGACTTTCTAGCTATGAAGAGCATCGGATGCTTCAATCAAATTCTGCAAGACATCAAAGACTTTGGTCTCACACATGTCTTAGGCTATCAGCATCCATGGAACAGGGAGATTATTCTTCAGTTTTATGCAACATTATATATCTCCGGAGATGAGTCTGATAGCACAAAGTGGATAATGGAATGGATGGCAGAAGGGAAAAGAATCAAATGCTCGGCTATGGATTTTGTCTCTCATTTTCATTTTCCTCAATTTGAACATGGCAAAACTGAGATTCACATTTATAACATTGATGCAGTCATTGATGAAGATTTCCGATGCATAATGGATAAAGAAAATATTCGTGACTACCATGGTTCTCCTCTGCCTGAACATTAAACCTTCGACAATCAGACTCTATACCACATCTTCACATATACCATTTGTCCGTTGGCTGGAACGGATACTGAGAATGTAATATATGATGTTCTTCGGAACACCATCCATGCCATCGCTCAGGGTTATATCTTCGATGTCGAAGACATGTTCTTGCGCATCCTAATGGATTCAGCTCAGTGTCCTAAAACAATCAAAGTATTCGCGCCATGGATTCAGAAAGTGGTTGACTATGCAATGAAGACCGAATATCTTGCTAAACTCAGTCACAAGATGTAACACCCCAAAAATTTAACCATGATTTGTTTATTAAAATTTTGCCAGGAAATTAAATTTTTATTTTCTAGATTTATCTTTTGATTTCAGAACCTCTCTTTTCTTTGATATTGTGGAGTTTTTACCCCAAGTGAAAACTTTCCAAAGATATTATTGGACTTGTATACCCTCTCAAGAAAACATTTCTTTTATCAGTATATTTATTTGCATAATTGTTTTTCCTGAGCTTTATTCTTTTAAAAATGATTTTTCATAAGTTTTGGAGCCTCTTTTGCACTGCAACCCTTTCAAATTCTTCTTTAAAATCCCCACCAAAATTTGGGGAGGTCATGTGATGTTCCCACATCACTTTTGTGCAAAAACCTCTTTTAGTCATTGGAAATTTTGAGCTCTACCCCAAGTTTTCAAATCTCGTCCAGTTTGTAAAATTGAATTGCAACCTATTTAAATATTTCTTTAAAGTTTCCACCAAAATTAGGGGATGTTAGTAGGAGTATATTATTCAACTTTATACGAAAACCCATTGGTGTTCTTTGAAAAATTTGAGCAAATCATCCTCTTTTGCTCTCTGGTCAAGTTTGGTATTTTCTACTGCAACCATATTTTAACTTGCCCTTTTACCCATGATTCTTTTCCTACTTATAGAGCACTCTACAAAACCCTTAAGTCCAGGAGAGTGAACCCATTGGAGTAATTTTGGTCCATGCAATGATAGCCTTTAGTTTCTGTCCAGATTTGGTTTTCTCAAAAACTTGCACTAACAAGTTTCTGGTTTTGCCCTAACAACCTTGCCATCATCACTTGTACCTAAAGAGACTATGATCTGGAGTTTTTGGCCACCCCAAGAGATGCCCAGATGACCATAGCATTTTGTCAAACACCTTAAGTAAATGAACAGAATTGGCATAAAACCTAGTTTACATTTTTTAACCTGCTTGCTTTGCCTTAACAGCATGTCTCATGGCTCTACCTTAGTCCATAACCCCACCCTGCTAAACCACATGTGGGTTAGAGCCCCCTGGCAGGCATTGGCATTTTGCTGAGCACCTCGCGTGCGTGCTCTAGGCGCGGCCAGAGCGCGCGTTTTGCATGTGGGTGCACCCGAGTCGCCGCGTCTCGCTGCCGCCCTCCCCACACCCGTTCTGGTCCCTTGGCCACTCGCAGCCAATGCGCCCGACCCCTCCCTCACCGCAGAGCCACCCTGGGCCCCTCCTGGCGCCCCACAGCGCCACCACCCCAAGCCGTCGACGGCCGCAGCAGGCCTCTGCCATGGACGGCGCCGCCTGAGCCACTCCAGCCCGCCAGCTGCCCTCTAGAACAGCTCGAGCTCATCCACGAGCCCGTCCGCTAGCGCCCGTCGCTGCCACGTCGCCCTGCCTGCAACTGGACGGCGGTTCGCCGTTCCTATCCACGGCCGCCGCGGAACCGACCTCGACCGCTATAAATAGGGGCCCCCGAGCTCGTCCAGTCCCTCAGGCGACCTCAAGCCATCCCTCTAGAGCTCCCACAGCCAGCAATCGATGGGGGGAGGCCTTCTTCCTCGACTTCGGCCAGTTCAGTCGCCGCCACACTCCGGTGCCGTGCGTCGCGAGCTGAAACACCCAAATCCATCCAGTGCCACCATCGTCTTCCCCTCGATCTTGCGGAGCCGCCCAACCTCTCAGCTTCGATGGGGAGCCACCATAGCGTGAAGCCCCAATTGTTCCCGAAGCTGACGTCCACCGCGGAGCTCGCCGCCGGCGACTCCCTTTGTCCCCACAAGCCTTTCGACCACCGGGAGGACCGCCCTCGACCAGCGGATCCATCCCTGCCCTGGGACCCCGCGGGGAGGCGCCGTTCGTCGGCGACAATCACCGGAGCCCCGCCTCCGCTCGGACAGAGGAGGAAGGAGTCGCGGGCGACTGGTCAAACCTGACCAGTGGGCCCAATGGACCCACTGTCAGTGACCCAGCCCCGCCGAAGCGTGTTTTAAGTGGAAGCGTATCCCTCCAAATACGCCTTCACTAAGAGGAAAGTGTAAGCTCCCCGAAACGTTTTCTTTTTCTGATTTTTATTAAAACAAGATTTTTGACTAAATTTTGACTGGCTATAACTTATTAAATATAAGTCCAATTGATTTGATTCTTTTTCTGTTGTTTCTCAAATCTTGTCTAGTTTATTTTCATATTTATTTAAAAAAATTCCAAACAACTTTTTTTGTACTGTTTTGAAACTATGTGTTAATTTGAATTTTCTCAAAATAGGATTTTTGAAGAAGGAAGCAACTTTCAAAAAGTGCACCCCCACTTGCATACTCTTGAAGGAAAGCATTCTGAACCCTGGCATAATATTGTCGTGTGTTGTTTGATACGATTACAACACCACCTTGTCTCGGAGTTTTCGTTATTTTATGCGATGATATGATCATACTCATAAGTGCATATTGATGATTCCGTGCTATTGGAATTTGATACGTTGTGATAGCAATCACCATCGTATGCCTCTCATGCATACCGAAAGGAATCTGGTAAAGCCTCTGTCTTGGGTAGACACGGGCTTGTCTCTAGTCCTTCGTCGAGACGGTTGTGTCTGGTAAAGGCATGGTGAGGAATGATGAGTGGTGATTTTGTATGATTGGTGTGAAATATATTTCTTGTGATAACCATGCAGGAAACGCTTTAACCTCCTGAGTCGACCATAGATCGAGTCTTGTTCCAGTAACCCCCATACTTGTTTCGTACTACCACTTGTCCCTGCCATAGGTAGGGTACGGTTCAGTAAGTTGTCAACCCCTCCCTTAGCACACACCGCACAAAGAGGCCATGGTGGAAGATGCCGGCTGCATCCGGTAGGCATGCCACCAGGTCCGGGGGCATGGGTGTTTCCGGTTGGAGCCGAGGGGGTAGCTCCCCTAGTTTCCGCGCGTTACAAATTTTGTGATCCCATGCTAGTCGAGGTTGTAGCCTCCCCATTAGAGTTTTGCTTAACAGGTGTCGTTGGTGATTCCAGACACCAGTAAGTTAGGCTGGTGTGTGCGGTCAGGTGTGTTTTCAATTAAAAGACCGTGGACGGAATTAGTTCCGATGGACTAAAGGAATCCGTTACTCGTGGGTAAAGAGTACACCCTCTGCAGAGGTTATATCTATTCGAATAGTTGTGTCCATGGGTAAGGACTACAGTCTGGGATGGGTCAAGTGTCGGTCTTCGGAGGAAAAAAATTGCTAAACGAAAACATGGATCGTGACTTGTGACTCATGATGAATATGATTACTATTATCATGGACTAACCATTTACATTATTTGAATTATTGAGTATCCCTGGGACGGTACTACCTCCTGGATATTCACTGTGATTATTCTCTTATAAGCCCTTTATGTGGTGTCGCTCAGACGCCTGACTGTGGCATGCTTGTTATTTAAATTATGTATAAGCCCTTTATGTGGTGTCGCTCAGACGCCCGGCTGTGGCATGCTTGTTATTTAAATTATTTATAAGCTCTTTATGTGGCGTCGCACAGACGTACGACTGTGGCACGCTTGTTATTTCCTTTATTTATAAGCCCTTTATGTGGCATCGCACAGACGCCCGACTGTGGCACGTTTGTTATTTCTTTTATTTATAAGCCCTTTATGTGGCGTCACTCAGATGCCCGACTAAGGCATGCTTTATACTATTATCCTTTCGAGGCGTCGCTTCAGACACCCGATCGGTGCATTCTATTTCTACTCCCTTATTGCATATTCATGTTATATATAAATAACCCTGCTTGCGTGCATCATGGATTGTTATTTTGTGACTGGCGTTGTGAACATAGACTATTTCCGAGCATGATCATCATTTGTTATATTATACCTGTGTTCATAATGTTTGCGAGTACATTCAAAAGTACTCACTGGCTTGTCCCTGGCTATTATCTTGGCCAGATTTCTTGCATGGGGAGGAGCGTTGCGATGACAACCCCGGAGCCCACGCAATGGTAATAGCAGCCTCGCGAAGATAGGAGTTATCCTGGTCAGCTGTTCCTGTGGGAAATGGAGTCCCATAGATGCAGATGAACCACAAACCACTTCCGCCATCAGCCACTAGAAACCAATTGTTGTACTCATAGGCCAGAATGGTCTTGTACTACACATTTTGTATTTTGCTTGGAATTTATGTATCAAGTTGGTGCCTCATCAGCTAACAGTAATCCTAGGGCTGGTGAGCACAAGGGCCATTTTTTGGGAAATTGATATCCCGAAAATCCGATCCCGACAACCTTGGTATCAGAGCCAGGCTGACCATTCGCTAATCCTATCTTAGCCAAGTCGATAAACCTAGGCTAACCAACCCACCAGACCGTAACCTAACCCTGGCCAAGCTTCTCGTGTAAGATAGCCACACAGTGATCCCGACACCTTTTGGCAGTCGGTGCCCAGCCTATCAACCTAGCCTATCGATCACGCGCCAGTGACCTACGCCTAAATAGTATCATTCGCAAGCGTGCGAAGGAAGACGCAGTCCCCTTTTTCTATAAAAAGGGCACGCTAGCCTCAACTCAGCACAGCACAACCTCTTCCCCATACCAAGACATAATGCCTAGACCCATTGTTCACAATGAGACCACAGCAACCAACCTTGGAGGTTTTGTGATCGTGCTCGCAAACCTCACCCGCCGTGCCTTTGCATTAGAAGAGCCCCCAGAATATGTTGTGTACCAAGGGCCCATGAGCGGTGAGAGCCGTCAATTCAGGCTCTCAGGCACGCTCTATGGTAGGGGTCTATCGCCGAACGCCTTTACTGGTTCACCGGAAGGACAACTTCCTTTGAGCCACAAGCCATCAAACTAGCTGCTCGAGAGGCTATAGTTCAACTCCGCACTTGTCGCCCGTAGTTAATCGTCGCCGTTCTACTACTACCCCAACCGTGGCGGGTATGGTAGGCCACTCCAGTTGACAACGGAGATCACGAGGCGGATCCTGCATTGTTGCATCTGGTGCGCTATGTAAGTGCACTAGAGGAACTGTTCGATCAAATCACCCTGGATCTGATCGCAACTCGTGGAGAACTGATCCGCCGAGCCCCGACAAGAGGAGAAGATGAGCCCGACGTCGACAACCCAGTCGTGCTGTTCGGACAACCGATCGAGTCCTTGAGATCTGCCCCAGCCATCGACCAAAATACTTTGGTGTCCCCAGAAGTGCTTCGTCACCTTTTGGGAACACGCTCCAACGGGATTGTGGCCAACAACCCCCGCGATGGTCATCATCGCTACCCCGACCTTGCAGCCCCTCAACTCCATCCAGCTAACCCCGACGGTGAAACCCGTGGAGAAGCCTCGACGTCCACAAGGCACGCCCGCTTAGATATTAACGAGGTAGACTAAGTCAATTGAGTAATACCGAGCCTTAGTATTTCTATGCCCTGTAATTGTGTGATTCTGTATTGCCATAATTAATGCAGCCGGCTTGTGTGCCTCTGTCTTGAATAGTAACCATAGATAAGTATGTTGGCGTGCGGTTGCATATTTTTTTAAAATTCCGAGCACAGATACCAAAAACCACCCCGACGACACCCACAGTAATACATCACTTTTGTGGGATTTTTGTATCTGTAGCATTGACCCCGACCCCATAGAGCAGAACCGACAAATTGATTGCCCCTCACCGCGGTAAATAACCCAGCCCCAATGTTATATAAAAGTCCACCCTGTGACCTTACCAGGTACCCCTCACCTTGTGCACAACACTCACAGCCATTTCTTTGCCATGCCAAGCCCTAGTATTTATCTGAGAACCCCGGATGCCACCCCAGGTAGTTTTGTTAAAATATTATGGGACTTTACCTGCAGTACCATAAGTGCTATCCATCCTCCCTAGTACGAGTTGCTCAAATCGAGGATCACCCCCTCCACCTCAAAATATTGGGCAGTGGTGCACATCCCTCCCGCAAACCCAAACCAAGACCCAACGGAAGTCTCCTTCGTGGGGAAATCTATGCCGACTCCGCATATGGCCATAGAAGCTGTTGCGTACGAAGCACTTGCTCGCCTTCGATTCGTGGTACCCTATGCCAGCGAACGGGGGTATTATTACTTTCCGAGTCGCGCAGCACCAGGAGAAGTAGCATCTTTTCCCGGTGGACGAATTGAGAGAGACGCAGTACTGGCCAACCTTGCCTAGTATGTCATCGCTCAAGAGCGTTTGACCCAGCGAGTAATGGGTTATCTCCAGAGCCTCGCTGATTTAAATCCTCAGATCGCCACTGGCAGACCACTAAGGCCTGACCAGGAGAGGTGCATCCATCGACTAGTCAATCCGCTTTCCCCAATAGAAGAAGAGTGTGCCCCAGTACTAGAGACGTTTTCTCAGGACCCGGTCCATTTACTGTTTTCATTGTAGATGTCACTACTATGTTTATTGTTCCAGCATTTATGTATGTGTTGCAACTTAAGCGTTGTGTCCTAGATTTGTGTGATTAATTAAATATTTGGTTTCAATTAATGTGAGTAGTTTGTACTGCTGTTAATTTTGATTAACTGTTTTCACTATCAGTAAATTTTGAAGTGAGATTTTTCTTTCCCTGAGTTGTTGCAACATATATTTCTTCACGACATAGATTTTTATTCATGCAGCACCATAACAGAAGACTCACAACCACAACCACTCAACCACGTGCGCTAATTGCAAATCCTCGTGCACATGTTGCACCTAACCGATCACCTCCCTAGCACACCACAGTCTCTGAAGGAGAGGGTTGTGGGTAATCAATCGGGGGCAAGTTGCCTCCAGCACACTGACAACAGTTAGCACCCGACACTGCGCTTAATCCTCATGGTCACTGCCACCGCAAAGAGCTAACACTCGAGCAGCAGCATCACGACGATCATCAAGGATCATCGTGCACAGGAGCACGGAGAACCCCAGCAATGCCGCCAGCCCTCCGCACACCAGGATCATGCACCAGTTGAAAGTGCGTTATATCGACTAGAGGGAGGGTGAATAGGAAATTTTTATGAATTCTTCACTGAGGAATTTGCTGGTGAGGAAATTCCTTAGCGAAGAACTACTTGCAGCGTAATAAGTACTCAAGAGACAGCATAACAGAATGCAAGCATGGTCATCATGATGAAATGAAGACAATTACAGAGTACAGAAAGCGTAATCACAGGATAACACAAGATGAAGACAAACAGACTGAAGAAATTGAACTGAGGAAATTGAGAAAGTCTTCAGTCAAAGTCTTCACTCGATGATTTTTGGTCAAAGTCCTCGGAGGATGGGTTGCTCTCAAATGACAAGTCTCAAGTTCTCTCGGAGCAGCCAACCAGCTAGTGGTTGTAGGGGGCGACTATTTATAGCCTAGGGAGCAGCCCGACATGATAAGACATAAATGCCCTTCAATGATATGACCGTTAGGTGGATAAGATATTTTGGGCTAGCTGGCGCGCAGCACAGCAACGGTCGGAAATTTGACTCTCAAATTCCTCAGGGCTATCATGTTCCTCACTTTGTAGGCGATTCGCACTGGCGAATTCCTAACTCCTCAGTCAAGACAAATTCCTCAGCGACCAGAAGAACTTCGTCTCTGTCACTGAAGAAATTGACTGAATTGTATGAGACTTCCAAAGGCTTCACTCGAAGGGATTGGTAGGTGTAGGATTTTGAGTTGAGCATCACATGGAAATTTTTCCTTAGTATTTCCTCGACCCCCTTTAACAGTACGGTGTTTCCTATGACTCAAGAAAGAGAAAATGAAACTACGAAAACAAAAGTCTTCACGATTCATGTTCCTCAAGTGAATAACAAGTCTTCAAGGTCACACCAATTTCTTCACTTTCAAAGTCTTGAAAGTCTTCGAATACCAAAGTCTTCAAATAAGAACTTCATTTTAGGGTCAATTTCTCTGTAAATATCAAACTCCTCATAGACTTATAGACCTGTACACTCATAAACACATTAGTCCCTTAACCTATAAGTCTTCAAATACACCAAAATCACTAAGGGGCACTAGATGCACTTACAATCTCCCCCTTTTTGGTGATTGATGACAATATAGGTTAAGTTTTCAATGGGGATAAATATATGAAGTGTAAATACTGATATTGAGGAATTTGATTGCAAGATATATGTCGATGTACAAAAAGAGGGGTACACTTTTTGTACCCCTATAACTGTGCACGGGCAGTCTGAGCCGCGGGCACCACCGCACTGAGCAAGGCAAGGGAGGTGAGCCAAGGT
Organism: Aegilops longissima; assembly: GCA_021605205.1. Taxonomy (NCBI): domain Eukaryota; kingdom Viridiplantae; phylum Streptophyta; class Magnoliopsida; order Poales; family Poaceae; genus Aegilops; species Aegilops longissima. The sequence goes on along the minus strand of CM038678.1, from coordinate 544,301,244 downwards.
AAGGATGAAGCTCGAGAGGAGCAGAACGACGCCAATACCAAGACCACAAAGAGCAAAGGGGACGAAGCGGACTCCCCCGGCAAGATCCTTGCCGGGGGCGGTTTTAGCAAACCCGGCAAGGCCCTTGCCGGGGCGGCTCACCCCACACCTACGGAGCGAATCACCCTTGAGTCCACTGCCCCCATGGGGCAAGGATTCGGGAGACATCCTCGTGGTGGCATGCAGATCTTTGTGAAGACATTCAAGATCAGATACACACTATAGAAGACGACGACCCTTGGCGGGATCCCAGCCAAGGAGGACCACAAGGCCCCCGGCAAAAGCCTTGCCGGGGATGATAGCAGGCGCCATGGCAAGACCCTTGCCAGGGACACCCGTGGGGCCACCATCAGGCCCACGCCAATCAAACCTCCACCACCGTTCGCATGCAGCTGCCGACCCAACCAGTTGGGCGGGCACCTGCGTGGCGGCGAGCGGATCTTTGTGGAGACCCACCACTGCGCCACCTCAGCTGCCTGCCTGCCTACATGGCACCACGGGCACCGCTGGCTGTATGCGTGTCGGCGCTGAGAGGGGCGGCGGAGGAGAGATGGCTCTCCCCCGTCCCCGATAAAGCAAGGACACCTAAGCAAGATGCATTAATGGCGCCTTGTCATGTAATGCGAAGTATAAACTCGCATCACTGTACCCTTTCCACCTCCCGTGTGCCACCGTGGCAACCCCTTTCCTTATAAAAGGAGGCCCGAGGCGACCAGGAGGAGGATTCGGCTTTTTGGAGCTCCCCACGCCCCATTGCTAGCTCAAGAACACAGATAAACAAACCACCAAAGCAGGAATAGGGTTTTACGCATCCTCGCGGCCCGAACCTGGATAAAGAACCCGTGTGCTATCTGTTTGATCTGCTCTTCTCACGACCCCGCGCCCCGTAACCGTAGTAGGGATTCTTGTGATCCCATAGGTGTCGTCCCCGCACGGACAATATAGAAGAACTCCCCTTGAAGATGTGCATAGTGAGGAATTTTCTTTTGAGGCAATGCACATTTGAAGAGTTGAATCATGGAGATCTCCCCCTATATCTTGTAATTCATACACGCATTTGACATATAATATGAAGAATTTGAAATGCATGATGAAATATGGTGACTGATGTAATTCAGCATGTGTGTATTAACATATAATGAGGAATAAGCATGCAGAGGAACACATCAAAAGTATCAGAACACCATCAGGTTTAAGATTACAACTCGATCCAATAAAAGTTTCAGAAGAACGAGAGTTGTAACTCAGCAAAAAAATAATGCCCATATAATAGACCCGTTTGAAGACTAACTCAAAATTTTCCCCCTTTGTCATCGAATGACCAAAAGGATCGAAACTGAGGACTAACGCCCCTGAAGAATATCAAGTTGATGGAGGAGCGCCAGCGTTGTCGGGGTCGGTTGTCGTAGTAGGGCCTGCCGCAGTGTCGTCCAAGTCTTCATTTTCATCAGTGTCGCGCGATGAAGAGTAAGAGCTGGCCACCAATGAAGGAACCTTGACCTTCTTGAATTTCTTCGACGGAGGTGCAGCCCAGTCAAATCCCTCCTTAAGACCCATTGTCTTCAGTTCTTCTGCGCTATAGACATGAGAGAGAACAGCCCAGGTGCGGTTGAAGGTTTCATGGAGGTAGTATTGGTTTTTCTTCACTGCATTGTGTGTTGAAGTCATGTTGTGAAGAATTGAACCAAACTGACGCTTGACCCATTTATGATTGCGATCAACCTTCTGATGAAGACTGAGGAGTAACTCACTATCACCATCACCACAGGTCTTTGGGCTTGAGGATTTTGCTTGGCAGAGTTGTTGGCAGCAGAGTCATGTGTGGCAGAGTCGTCATTGGTGGAGTAGGATGCGGCTTTGTGAAATTGACCATCCAATGGACGAATGCCTTCATCTATCACAGCAGCGGCCTTGCCTTTGTCATCAGGTGAGGAAAATGTCCGTTTGAGGACTTCAATTGGAGGCAAGTAGCTGCAGTGGTTCAGAGTATCAGCCTTGTAATTGAGTGAAGACCTTGCCCTGATGAACCTCATAATCCAAGGCGCATAAGGCTTCAGCTCAAATGGTGACATAGCAATATTTGCCAGATTCCTCATGAAGAAATCATGGAAGTTGATGGGAACGCCATGAATGATGTTGAATAGCATATTCTTCATGATGCCAACGACTTCTTCATCATTTGAGTCGTGGCCTTTGATAGGACTCATTGTCTTCGTCAGAATGCGATAGACAGTCCGAGGCACATACAATAATTCCTTGACGAGGAAGTTGGTTCGTGGGGCCTGCCCTGGCTTCAAAGGCTTCATCAGCACTTGCATGTAGTGATTTGTTAGCTCAGGTTCATTTGAGACGCGACGCACGCCAAGGGAGGATCGAGTGGGAGGGCACGAAGCAATTCAGTTGCTGGTGCCTTGTAGTGAGTATTTTCAGACATCCGGTCCAACACCCATGTATTCACATCTTCAGAATTTCCTGTGATGTGCAGCGTCGCATAGAATTGAAGAATGAGTTCTTCATTCCAGTCACAGATGTCAGTGCAGAAATTCAGCAACCCAAAGATCGTGAAGAACATCGAGCACGTGCTCAAGCCCGCAGAGATTCCATGTCTACGTGAGGAATGTGTGCATGATCAAAGACTTTGTCTTTGTTGAATAGCACAGAGGAATAAAAGTTGGCTTGACTAGCAGTCCATAATCGCCTCTTCCTTATGCGAGCAGAGTCATATGGGTTGTAATCCGTGAACAAAACATGCTCGCCAAAGAAGTCTTCAGCCTTGAACTTTTGCTTTGTTGAGAATGGATTCTTTTGTTTTGGCAGAGGAGTGTCAGTGAGTTGCATCACTACCTCAGGAATCACAATCTCAGGTTCTTCAGGCTGAGGAATATCTGGTTCCTCTTCATGTGCAGTCTGAGGATCAGCAGCAGTAGGTTCTTCAGCACTAGTGGCTGGAATTTCTTCATTCACAAACGAAGTGGGATGAGTTTCTTCTGAGCCCAGTTGTACAGTTGGTGCAGGGGACTGAGGAATATGCTGAATTGGGGTGAAGAGTGGAGAATTAGGATGCTGAATTTCCCTAAAGTCATCATTCATCACAGGCGTGGTGCATCCAATGTCCATGTCTTCGTCTTCAATTTCCTCAACACCAGCCTCTTCAGCAGTGAACTTAGGCATAGGTGAGGAAATGATTGGTGTTGAAGGGATTGCATCCACTTCAATTTCTTCATCAATCTGCTCTGATGAAGCAGCAAAATGATTTTCTTCATCAGATCCGCTTGGGATCTCATAATCTTCACCAAAAGGAACAAGGTCCTTTGATGGCATGGAGGAAATCGGAACAGCATCAATTGGATTTTCAAACAGCTGGTCATTGGCTTCATTTTTTTGGGGTCAAAGAATTTGACGCAGCTGATGCTTTCCTTTTCTTCACCGCAGCTCGCTATGCAGCCTTGGTCTTCTTCACATCTGAAGCAGATGGAAGGATTGGAGTTGGTGTTGGCGCGGGAGGAGCTGAGGAATCTGTTTGAATTTCCGTAGGTGCAACTGATGCAGTTGCCCTGGTTGCTTCAGTTTCTTCAGCCGCACCACTAGTGGATGCCCTGGAAATTTCTTCAGCGGCTGGAATGGGGTCATCAGCCCTGGAAATCATTGTCTTCAGCAGGCTGAAAATCATCAGCGGTGCTGGCATGTTCTTCAGTAGGCTGAGCAGAGGCTCCAGCCTGAGGAATTTCATGTTGCGTTGGAGCAGCAACATTTGTAAACTTCTTTGTCAGATTGACCAATCTGACCTTGGCTCCTTGCTAATCAGCATAATAAGCATCAAAGTTTTTGCTGAGGGCTTGGATTTCAGTCTGGACCTTGAGAAGTTACTCAGGTGTCATTCTGACAACGTTTTTCTTCAGGAACTTCTCCTTCCTGAATTGAGCTTTCTTGATGTGCCTAGCCTTTTCAAATTTCCATTTCTCTTCACTGATGAAATGGGTCAGCATATGACTTTGTCCAGGAGTCAGATGGAAATCAGGCATAGGGGTGTCTGGATCCTTGTGCCAGAGGTCAATGTAATCGAGGATCGCCTTTGGATCCAAAATCAGTGGCACAGGTGTGCCTTTGGCTCTAGCGGCCCTTTCTTGTCGGTCTCTGATGATCTCTGCAAGTTCATCATCATCAGCTTCATCATCAGATGGCACGTGGAATGCAACCTGTTTCTTCTTCGGACTTGGTCGAGGACCTCGTCCAGCAGTTGCCTTAGTCTTCAGCAGAGTGGGGCCTGATGAAGAATTTGGTGCAGATAAGGAACTCGCTGAGACACCAGAGGCAATGGAGATGCTTGCAGTCCTTTGGCACGTGGACAGATGCACAGGTGCTGAGGACTTTGGAGGAGCTGCTGAGGACTTTTGAGGAGCAGGAGCAGCATGAGGAATTGGCTGTGAGGGCTTTGAAGATTCTGGCCGTGAGGGCATTGCTGAGGAATTTGGCCATGAAGGCACAGCTGTTGAAGCACTTGGCTTGTGTGCGGGCTTCTTTGCCATAGATTTTCTTGGCTCGACAGCGGCCTCAGTGGTAGTAGTAGTAGCAGAGTCCTTATTGAATTTCCTCACTGCTTCTTTGGCTTGTCTTGCCAACTTGGCTTGGCGCTTGGCCCATTCTTCAGGAAAATCCTCACCATGCTTGATGCTGGTGGGGTCAGCTTCTTGGCCAGGTGCCAATGGAGCTCTTGGGCATGGAGGATTTAGTGTGAATTTCTTCATGTACTTTGGAGTAACATATCTGTACTCTCTCCATTCCCTTACCCATCTCCTTTCAATCCTTTGAATGCGCGCCTTGCGCTGATTTTTGTTTTCCTTGCCAAACTTGGCTTCATCAGGTGTGCAATAATCAGCATAGATGACCTCAGGAATCTCAAACGCAGTCATGACCTCAGGCTTATTTCCTCCTTTCTCTGGCTTCTTTCCTTCTGCCATATTCTTCAGTTGAGGAATTTGAACAATCGAATTCTCTGAAGAAGTATGCAACTTTTCTTCGAGGAACGCTGCAAATGAGTTAAGTTGATGAGAACCTAGTGATTCAACAGCGGACATGAGTACCTGTGAACAGAGTATATTTGCGAGGAATTTGGAGAGGTCATATGCGTTCTCAGAAGGTTTTTCAAAAAGAATAAGTTTGAGGAATTTGACCAGATGTGCCTTGAAGAATTTCACTAAGCGTTCTTTGTCTTAGGTTCCAGAGTTGTATAGATCGAGGATCCACACAATTGAGAAATCTTGAAGAAAAATGATGCTTAGAAAAAAACGAATCAAGAGCATATGACGTGTGAGGTGTTCATATGTGTGAAGATTTGAAGAATAAACACCTTTGAAGATTTTCAGGAAGGTTTGAGAATCAAAGCGAGTAATAAAAGTAACTTTTAATTACCCGAAGTGAAGAACACGATGAACTGAGAAGAACAGTTGTGAAGTTCGTCAGGTTAGATCTTCCACGCCCTAACTCGGCGGAGGAACACAGCTACGGCGGCGGCGGAGTGAAGATTTCCGCAGCCGACGCGAGTACGACGGCGACGAGGTCGAGGCAGTGAAGCTCTTCCTCACCGGCGACGATGGAGTAGCGGCGGCGCTAGGGTTTGAGAAGCTCAAGCGAGAGAGAGCGGTCAAGCGGAGTAAAGGAAGTGAGGAAGGGGAGAGGGGTATTTATAGCCACGGTGAAAACTGTTCGTTCGAAGATTTTGGACGAACGTGCCCCTGACCCTTCTCATTCGCTTGACAGGTGTCACCCACGTACTGAAAAGTTGCGATCGTGTTAGATTATGGGTGAATAGATAAGTCTATCGTGGGATGCGGAACGGTTTGAGCGGCAAAACCAAAAATTTGAATAAGATTAGTTTTAAAGTACCCTTCGCAATTTCTTCAGCTGACAAGGACACAGTGAAGGTTTTGAACGAGTTTCAAATAGAACGCACATGAAGAATTTGTGAATAGATTGGATTGAGTATAGCATAGAGGGGGAAGGGTCCAATCACATTCATTTAGCAGAAAATGCAACTTGAAGAAATAGCTATAAGTGAATGCTGTAGAGGACATAAACTCAAATATATATATAGCCAATGAAGAAAAACAACGGAAACAGTGAAGATTTTGCAAAGTTGAAGAGTTTGAAAAACTGAAGAATTTCAAAAACTGAGGAAAAACTCAAATTGAAGATTTTCAACTTTGGTGGTGGCGTGACCCACCGTATAAGAATGATGATTTCAGACACCACGCACAGTTGTCGTAGGGTTCTGAGAATCAAATTCTTCATTAATTTCTTCACACTTAGAGTGTTATTCTACATTGATTGAAGAAAAACGTTTCTTCATGTGTTGCGCATCTAAGTCATCAATTTTGCATAAGTGTTAGGATGTGTGTCCTTTTCAAAGAACATTCGAAGATTCTAAGATATTTAGCTCACACCGCAACTTGCTAAATCTCTTCTCATCCAAGGGCTTTGTGAAGATATCGGCTAGCTGTTCTTCAGTCTTCACGTCCTCGATAGAGATGTCGCCCTTCAACACATGATCACGAAGAAAATGATGACGAATCTGAATATGCTTTGTCTTCGAGTGTTGAACTAGGTTGTGAGCAATCTTGATAGCACTCTCATTGTCACAGTAGAGAGGCACATTCTTCACGTTGACGCCGTAGTCCTTGAGAGTTTGCTTCATCTACATCAATTGAGCACAGCAAGAACCAGCAGCAATGTACTCAGCTTCTGCAGTAGATAGTGATACGCAGTTCTGTTTCTTCGAGGACCAACAGACCAAAGATCGTCCGAGGAAATGACAAGTACCAGATGTTGACTTGCGGTCCACACGATCACCAGCATAGTCAGAGTCAGAATATCCGATGAGATCAAAAGTAGAGCCCTTGGGGTACCATAATCCTAGTGTTGGTGTGTGAGCTAGATATCGAAGAATATGCTTCACAGCCTTATGGTGTGATTCCTTCGGTGCATCTTGAAATCGGGCACACATGCAAACACTAAGCATTATATCTGGCCTAGATGCACATAAGTACAATAAAGAACCAATCATGGAGCGGTATACCTTATGATCGAAGTCAATACCATTTTCATCGATTGCATAGATGGCCATTTGTGGGCATTGGAATTTTGACGCTTTGCAATCTTGCATGCCGAATTTCCTCAGAACATCTTTGAGGTATTTCTCCTGAGATATGAATATGCCATTGCGCTGTTGACGGATTTGAAGACCTAAGAAGAATTTCAACTCTCCCATCATAGACATTTGATATTCTTCACTCATCATATAGGCAAATTCATCACTATAATGTTGGTCAGTACAGCCAAAGATAATATCATCAACGTATATTTGTCACACAAACAGTTCACCATCATAAGATTTAGTAAAGAGAGTAGGGTCGAGTGAACCGGGTGTGAAGCCATTCTTCACGAAGAATTCCTTCAAAGTATCATACCACGCCCGAGGGGCTTGCTTGAGGCCATAGAGGGCCTTGTTGAGTCTGAAGACTTTTTCAGGATTCTTTGGATCTTCAAAACCTGGGGGTTGAGCAACATATACTTCTTCCTCAAGCTTACCATTGAGGAATGCACTTTTCACATCAATTTGATATAAAATGATATCATGATGATTAGCATAAGCAAGTAATATGCGAATAGCCTCAAGTCTAGCAACAGGTGCAAAAGTTTCATCGAAATCAACTCCTTCAACCTGTGTGTAGCCTTGATCTACAAGCCGTGCCTTATTCCTCACCACAAGGCCATTTTCATCTTGCTTGTTGCGGTAGATCCACTTTGTGCCGATGATATTATGCTTTCGAGGATCTAGACATTTGACCAGTTCCCAGACATTGTTGAGCTTGAACTGATGTAATTCTTCTTGCATGGCCTGAATCCACTCCGGATCTAGAAATGTTTCATCTACCTTAGTGGGCTGTGTGATAGAGACAAAAGCATAGTGCCCACAAAAGTTAGATGAATGTGAAGCTTTTGAGCGTGTGAGAGGACCTGGTGCTTCAATGTCATCGATGATCTTGTCAACTTGCACTTCTTTTGCAACACGAGGATGAGCTGGTTGTCGTCGAGGAATTTGATCAGCATTTTCTTCAGCACCATTTTCTTCAGCATTATCTTCAGGTGCATCAGCTCGACGTTCTTCATGTTGTGGAATGAATTCTTCAGCTGATTCTTCAGTAGGAATGACATCCTCAGTAGCCTTGAACTTGATAGAATCCTCGGTGCTGGTTCATCTATCACGTAAGGTAGGTACTCTCTTTGTGAGCCATTAGTTTCATCGAATCAAGACATCTACAGTTTCAACAACCTTGTGAAGAGCGTTGTTGAAGACTCAGAGGTGTGCGAGTCCTTTCCGTAACCAAGCATAAAACCTTCATGTGCTTTCGGTGCAAATTTAGCATTGTGATGAGGATCTCTAATCCAAAATTTAGCACCGAAGACTTTAAAATAACTCACATTGGGTTTCTTGTCAGTGAGGAGTTCATAGGCAGTCTTCTTGAAGAATTTGTGAAGATATACTCTGTTGATGATGTGGCACGCGGTATCAATTGCATCAATCCAAAAACGACGAGGCGTTTTGTATTCATCAAGCATAGTGCGAGCCATCTCAACAAGAGTTCTGTTCTTGTGCTCCACGACGCCATTTTGCTGAGGAGTATAAGGAGCAGATAACTCATGAGTAATACCAAGTTCATCAAGATAGTCATCAAGACCGGAATTCTTGAACTCAGTTCCATTGTCACTCCTAATGTGCTTGATCTTCACACCAAAGTTGGTTGAAGCCCTCGAGGAAAATCTATTGAAGACTTCCTGCACTTCATGTTTGTAAGTAACAATGTGTACCCATGTGTAGCGAGAGTAATCATCAACAATAACAAAACCATATAGAGATGCATCATTATAGACTGCTGAGTAATGATTAGGACCAAAGAGGTCCATGTGAAGCAATTCGAATGGTCGAGTAGTGGTCATGATAGTCTTCGCTGGATGCTTTGCCTTGGTCATTTTTCCAGCTTCACAGGCTCCACACAAGTGATCCTTGAGGAATTTGACATTCTCAATTCCAATGACATGCTTCTTCTTTGCAAGCTTGTGCAAATTCCTCATGCCTGCGTGACCAAGTCGTCGATGCCATAGCCAGCCTTCTGAAGCTTTTGCAAGTAGGCACACGGCTAGTTGTGGTCCTCTAGAGAAATCAACAATATACAAGTCTCCTCTCCTAAAGCCTTCGAAGACTTTGGAATTGTCATCTTCCATAATCACAACACAGCGATACTTGCCAAAGACAACAACCATATCAAGAGCACAAAGCATTGAGACTGACATGAGGTTGTATCCTTAGGACTCAACAAGCATGACTTTGTCCATGTGTATGTCCTTAGAGATCGCAACCTTACCAAGACCCAATACCTGACTTTTGCCTTTGTCAGCAAAGATGATATGCTTCAGATGTGATGGTGATAAGGGAGCATCCATCAATAGATTCTTGTCACAGTCATGTGATTTGTACATCCACTATCGAGGACCCACTCATTGGCTTTGGGTTGATCATCAGTGAAGAATATGATATCAAGTTCATCAGATGAATTTCATCAAGCATTAAAACAGATATAGCTGTAGGTGGACGTGTGAAATGAAAGTTCATTTATTCATGATTCGCCTGCGCCTTTCAAGCAATTTTGTCAGGCCCCCGGCAAATTCTTCAGACGATAAAGCACGTCTGGAGACCTGACCCTGCAGAAGAGATTAGCTCTTTTTCTTCACCACCCACATCTGAAGGGGTGGCAAAGAGTTCATCACTCTGCGAGCTCCATATGAGAATGGTGGCATAGAGGCCAAACCATTCCGTTTCACATAAGAGGGGTTAGGGTAAGCATATGAATAAGCAGAGAAATTCTTCGAGGACTTATGAACATAATGGTTTGAAGAATAATGCACATATTCATAGCCCTTAGATCTACCCTGCGAAACAGAGTTGTTAGCACGATGATAATCATATGAGGACTTTGATCCTTTTGAGGAATTTGATCCACGTGAGGAATTTGGTCCGTATGAGGACTTGGATCCATATGAAGAATTTGGTCCAGATGAAGGGTTTGATCTGGGGTTCCTATTCTTCACAGGTGGTGTCATGAGGACATTCACTTGAAGACTTTCAAGGCACCTTTTGGGAACCCAGATTTTCTTCATAGGAGGACCGTTCCTGCAGTTAGTGCCAACATATCTTGCGAACACTTCACCATTTTGATTCTTGAACAGTTTATAGTTGGAGTCAAATGACTCATCAGAAGAATGAGGAGATTCACATGTAAAGCCAGATAAGTTAGACGGATCAACTGGAGGTCCCTTTGCAGCAACCCATGAGGTTTTGGGATACTGCTAAGGCTTCCAATATGTTCCATCAGCATTGATTTTCCTCTCAAAAGCAATACCCTCTTTCCTAGGGTTTCTGTTGAGGATCTGCTTTTTAAGCACATCACAAAGAGTCTGATGCCCTTTGAGGCTTTTGTACATGCCTGTCATGTACAATTCCTTCAGCCCTGCATCGTCAGTGATACTAGCAATGTCCTCAGATGAGGAATTAGTAATAGCAGAGGCAGGTGAAGAATTTGTAACAGTTGAAGCATTTGAACATTCAGGTGAAGAATTAGCAGATTCACGTTCAATGCACTTTAAGCATGGAGGAACAAATTCTTCTTGAGAAGCGCTGATTTGTTGAGCTAGCAATGAATCGCGCTCCTTCAGAAGATCTTCATAACTCACTCTTAGCTTCTCAAGATCTTGCTTTCTTTGAAGAAATTCATAAGAAAGTTTCTCATGATCAGATAAGAGAGTGTTATGATGACCTTGAAGGCTATCAAACCTAGACTAAAGTCTCTGAAGATTTTCAGTCAGGGCTTTAGTGCGATCCATTTCTTCACCCAACATATCATTACTTTTATCTAGCATGTTTTGAACCTTTTCCAAGGCCGTTTGTTGTTTAGTGGCAATGCAAACAAGTTTGGTATAACAAGGTTCAATATCATCATCAGATCCATCATCATCAGATTCATCGTCACTAAACTCAGATGAGGAACATTCGGTTACCTTGTCACCCTTTGCCATGAGACATGATGCAGAAGATGATGATTCTGGTTCGAAAGTCATCGTTTTGAGAGATTCCTTGAAGTCCTCAAACCAAGGATCATGACGGGTTCGATGACCTTCATAAACATCAGAGATTCGGTCCCAGATGAGCTTCACGTTGCAAAGATTCATAATGCGCTTGAACTCATCTCTGGATAGGCAGGAACAGATGATGTCCTTCGCCATGATGTCAAGTCGAGTGTACTTGCGAATGTCATCAGCGCCTGCCTTCTTGCATAGATCGGTAAGACCAATCTCAGTGACGGTCCATAGCTCGCTTTCCATTGCCATGAGGCGCTTCCTCATCATGGCCTTCCACTTGGGATAATCATGACCGTCAAAGATAGGGCATGCCACTTTCTTCATACATGCGGTCGACATAACTGAAACTCCATGTGGTTAAACCAAAATCACACAGAACAAGGGAGTACCTTGCTCTGATACAAATTGAAAGTGCGTTATATTGACTAGAGGGGGGTGAATAGGCGATTTTTATGAATTCTTCACTGAGGAATTTGCCGGTGAGGAAATTCCTTAGCGAAGAACTACTTGCAGCGGAATAAGTACTCAAGAGAAAGCATAACAGAATACAAGCATGGTCATCATGATGAAATGAAGACAATCACAGAGTACAGAAAGCGTAATCACAGGATAACACAAGATGAAGACAAACAGACTGAAGAAATTGAACTGAGGAAATTGAGAAAGTCTTCAATCAAAGTCTTCAAACACAGATATGAACAAACACTCAACACAGTAATGAGGGAATGAATGAGTTGAGGAAATAGAACCAGTAAGGTTGGTGAAGACAATGATTTGGTAGACCAGTTCCAACTGTTGTCTCAGTTGTACGTCTGGTTGGAGAGGCCGAGTATTTAAACTCGAGGACACACAGTCCCGACACCCAATCGGCGAGCATGCAGCTCAGACACCAAGTCCTCATCAGATTCTCCTTGAACTAAGGTCACACAGACCTCGTCCAATCACTCGTGGTAAGTCTTCAGGCGACTTCCAAACCTTCACAGACTCGGTCACTCGGCGATCCAAAATTCCTCTTGGATGCTCTAGACCATGACGCCTAACCGTCTGGAAGAAGCACAGTATTCAAAGGTAACAAGCGTCGGATCCACGCAGGATCAATCTCTTCAGTGATGCTCAAAGTCCTCGGAGGATGGGTTGCTCTCAAATGACAAGTGTCAAGTTCTCTCGGAGCAGCCAACCAGCTAGTGGTTGTAGGGGGCGGCTATTTATAGCCTAGGGAGCAGCCCGACATGATAAGACATAAATGCCCTTCAATGATATGACCGTTAGGTGGATAAGATATTTTGGGACAGCCGGCGCAAGAAGACAAAGAACGGTCGGAAATTTGACTCTCAAATTCCTCGTATTATCATGTTCCTCATCGTAGGTGATTCAGACTGCGAATTCCTAACTCCTCAGCCAGATAAATTCTCAAATGACTAGAAGAACTTCGCCTCATCAAGAAATTGATTGAACTATATGAGATTTCCAAAGGCTTCACTCGAAGGGATTGGTAGGTGTAGAATTTTGAGTTGAGCATCACATGGAAATTTTTCCTTAGTATTTCCTCGACCCCCTTTAACAATACGGTGTTTCCTATGACTCAAGAAAGAGAAAATGAAACTACGAAAACAAAAGTCTTCACGCTTCATGTTCCTCAAATGAATACCAAGTCTTCAAGGTCACACCAATTTCTTCACTTTCAAAGTCTTCTAAAGTCTTCGTAATACCAAAGTCTTCATCGAAGAACTTCATTTTAGGGGTCGACTTTCTCTGTAAATATCAAACTCCTCATAGACTTATAGACTTGTGTACACTCATAAACACATTAGTCCCTTAACCTATAAGTCTTCAATACACTAAAATCACTAAGGGGCACTAGATGCACTTACACCAGTCCGGCATCACCTCCGCCATTAGAGCCTTGTCTCGAGCTCCTGCAAACAGAAATGGAGGAGAAGGAAGGAGAAGGAGAAGCGAGGCCAGGTGTGAGGAAGAAGAAAGGAGCACCGCGGTCATTTTATAGCTCGAGATTGGTGTACGGTGGGCGAGGTCCACCAGCGCCGCTCGTCGCTCGATCGCTGGTGTTCGGAGGCGAATCCGCGAGCAGTACCGATAGCGCACTGGCCCGCAAGGTGAGTGCACGCTACACCGGCAGCTAGCACGCCGCGCACTACCGCAGTACGGCCTAGATGCTCTACGCGCTAGGCGTCGCCAGTGGAGAAAGCGCAGGAAAGCGTGCAAGAGAGAAGAAGAAGAGAGAGCCAGAGGTAGAAGAAGAGACTGACAGTGGGCCCCGGGTCCACCTGTCAGCCAGAGAGAGCACTGTGCTCTCGGGTGTGACCAGTGTATTTTAGTAATTCAGAAAGTTATTCTAAATTCACTGTAACCAAAAGTGGAAGTATCTCGTTTTTCCCCAACTATAGATTTTTCCACGCAGCGCCAGTATACCACACTGTAGTTTTACACCACTTAATTGCCCACCCACTATGGCCACATTTTATTGCATGAATAGGATGGTTATTTTTGTGATATTACTTTGATTGTAGGAGTAATATTTTCAAAACAGCCCTTAGCAAATCTCGAGGACAAGATTTTTCTTAAGGGGGGTAGTGTTGTAACACCCCAAAAATTTAACCATGATTTGTTTATTAAAATTTTGCCAGGAAATTGAATTTTTATTTTCTGGATTTATCTTTTGATTTCAGAACCTCTCTTTTCATTGATATTGAGGAGTTTTTACCCCAAGTGAAAACTTTCCAAAAATATTATTGGACTTGTATACCCTCTCAAGAAAACATTTCTTTTATCCGTGGATTTATTTGCATAATTGTTTTCCTGAGCTTTATTCTTTTAAAAATGATTTTTCATAAGTTTTGGAGCCTCTTTTGCACTGCAACCCTTTCAAATTCTTCTTTAAAATCCCCACCAAAATTTGGGGAGGTCATGTGATGTTCCCACATCACTTTTGTGCAAAAACCTCTTTTAGTCATTGGAAATTTTGAGCTCTACCCCTAGTTTTCAAATCTGGTCCAGTTTGTAAAATTGCACTACAACCTATTTAAATATTTCTTTAAAGTTTCCATCAAAATTAGGGGATGTTAGTAGGAGTATATTATTCAACTTTATGCAAAAACCCATTGTTGTTCTTTGAAATATTTGAGCAAATCATCCTCTTTGGCTCTCTGGTCAATTTTGGTATTTTCTACTGCAACCATATTTTAACTTTCCCTTTTACCCATGATTCTTTTTCCTACTTATAGACCACTCTACAAAACCCTTAAGTCCAGGAGAGTGGACCCATTGGAGTAATTTTGGTCCATGCAATGATAGCCTTTAGTTTCTGTCCAGATTTGGTTTTCTCAAAATCTTGCACTAACAAGTTTCTGGTTTTGCCCTAACAACCTTTCCATCATCACTTGTACCTAAAGAGACTATGATCTGGAGTTTTTGGCCATCCCAAGAGATTCCTAGATGACCACAGCATTCTGTCAAACACCTTAAGTGCATGAACAGAATTGGCATAAAACCTAGTTTACAATTTTGAACCTGCTTGCTTTGCCTTAACAGCATGTCTCATGGCTCTACCTTAGTCCATAACCCCACCCTGCTAAACCTCATGTGGGTTAGAGCCCCCTGGCAGGCATTGGCATTTTGCCGAGCACCTCGCGCATTGGTGCACCCGAGTCGCCGTGTCTCGCTGCCGCCCTCCCCGCGCCCGTTCTCGTCCCTTGGCCACTCGCAGCCAACGCGCCCGACCCCTCCCTCACCGCAGAGCCACCCTGGGCCCCTCCTGGCGCCCCACAGCGCCACCACTGCAGGCCTCTGCCATGGACGGCGCCGCCCAAGCCACTCTAGCCTACCAGCTGCCCTCTGGAACAGCTCGAGCTCATCCACGAGCCCGTCCGCTGGCGCCCGTCGCCGCCACGTTGCCCTGCCTGCAACAGGACGACGGTTCGCCGTTCCTATCCACGGCCGCCGCGGAACCGACCTCGACCTCTATAAATAGGGGCCCCCGAGCTTGTCCAGTCCCTTAGGCGACCTCAAGCCATCCCTCTAGAGCTCCCACAGCCAGCAATCGACGGGGGGAGGCCTTCTTCCTTGTCTCCGGCCAGTTCAGTCGCAGCCACACTCCGGTGCCGTGCGTCGCGAGCTGAAACCCCCCAGTCCATCCAGTGCCACCATCCTCTTCCCCTTGATCTTGCGGAGCCGCCCAACCTCTCAGCTTCGACGGGGAGCCACCGTAGCGCGAAGCCCCAATTGTTCCTAAAGCTGCCGTCTACCGCGGAGCTCACCGCCGGCGACTCCCTTCGTCCCCACAAGCCTTTCGACCACTGAGAGGACCGCCCTGGACCAGCGGATCCATCCCTGCCTTGGGAACCCCGCTGGGAGCCGCTGTTCATCGGCGACAATCGCCGGAGCCCCGCCTCCGCTCGGACAGAGGAGGAAGGAGGCGCGGGCGACTGGTCAAACTTGACCAGTGGGCCCAATGGACCCACTGTCAGTGACCCAGCCCCGCCGAAGCGTGTTTTAAGTGGAAGCGTATCCCTCCAAATACGCCTTCACTAAGAGGAAAGTGTAAGCTCCCCGAAACATTTTCTTTTTCTGATTTTTATTAAAAACAGATTTTTGACTAAACTTTGACTGGTTATAACTTTTTAAATATAAGTCCAATTGATTTGATTATTTTTCTGTTGTTTCTCAAATCTTGTCTAGTTTATTTTCATACTTATTTGAAAATTTTCCAAACAACTTTTTTGTACTGTTTTGAAACTATGTGTTAATTTGAATTTTCTCAAAATAGGATTTTTTAAGAAGGAAGCAACTTTCAAAAAGTGCACCCCCACTTGCATACTCTTGAAGGCAAGCATTCTGAACCCTGGCATAATATTGTCATGTGTTGTTTGATACAGTTACAACACCCCCTTGTCTCGGAGTTTTCGTTATTTTATGAGATGATATGATCATACTCATAAGTGCATATTGATGATTCCGTGCTATTGGAATTTGATACGTTGTGATAGCAATCACTATCGTATGCCTCTCATGCATACCGGAAGGAATCCGGTAAAGCCTCTATCTTGGGTAGACATGGGCTTGTCTCTAGTCCTCCGTCGAGACGGTTGTGTCCGGTAAAGGCATGGTGAGGTATGATGAGTGGTGATTTTGTCTGATTGGTGTGAAATATATTTCTTGTGCTAACCATGCAGGAAACGCTTTAGCCTCCTGAGTCGACCATAGACCGAGTCTTGTTCCAGTAACCCCCATACTTGTTTCGTACTACCACTTGTCCCTGCCATAGGTAGGGTACGGTTCAGTAAGTTGTCAACCCCTCCCTTAGCACACACCGCATGAGAGGCCATGGTGGAAGATACCGCTGCATCCGTAGGCATACCACCTGGTCCAGGGCATGGGTGTTTCGGTTGGAGCCGAGGGGTAGCTCCCTAGTTTGCTGCTGCTTACAAATTGTGTGATCCCATGCTAGTCGAGGTTGTAGCCTCCCACTTAGAGTTTTGCTTAACAGTGTCGTGGGTGATTCCATACACGTAAGTTAGGCTGGTGTGTGCGGTCAGGTGTGTTTTCAATTAAAAGACCGTGGATGGAATTAGTCCCGATGGACTAAAGGAATCCGTTACTCGTGGGTAAAGAGTACACACTCTGCAAAGGTTATATCTATTCGAATAGCCGTGTCCATGGGTAAGGACTACAGTCTGGGATGGGTCAAGTGTCGGTCTTCGGAGGAAAATTTTTTGCTAAACCAGAACATGGATCATGACTTGTGACTCATGATGAATATGATTACTATTATTATGAACTAACCATTTACATTATTTGAATTATTGAGTATCCCTGGGACGGTACTACCTCTTGGATATTCACTGTGATTATTCTCTTATAAGCCCTTTATGTGGTGTCGCTCAGACGCGCGACTGTGGCATGCTTGTTATTTAAATTATGTATAAGCCCTTTATGTGGTGTCGCTCAGACGCCCGACTGTGGCATGCTTGTTATTTAAATTATTTATAAGCTCTTTATGTGGCGTCGCACAGACGCCCGACTGTGGCACACTTGTTATTTCTTTTATTTATAAGCCCTTTATGTGGCATCACACAGACGCCCGACTGTGGCACGCTTGTTATTTCTTTTATTTATAAGCCCTTTATGTGGCGTCGCTTAGACGCCCGACTGAGGCATGCTTTGTACTATTATCCTTTCGAGGCGTCGCTTCAGACACCCGATCGGTGCATTCTATTTCTATACGCTTGTTGCATATTCTTGTTATATATAAATAACCCGGCTTGCGTAAATCATGGATTGCTATTTCGTGACTGACGTTGTGAACGTAGACTAATTCAGAGCATGATCATCATTTGTTATATTATACCTGTGTTCATATTGTTTGCGAGTACATTCAAAAGTACTCACTAGCTTGTCCCTAGCTATTGTCTTGGCCAGATTTCTTGCATGGGGAGGAGCGTTGCGATGACAGCCCCGGAACCCACGCAATGGTAATAGCAGCCTCGCGAAGATAGGAGTTATCCTGGTCAGCTGTTCCTATGGGAAATGGAGTCCCATAGACGCAGATGAACCACAAACCGCTTCCGCCATCACCCACTAGAAACCAATTGTTGTACTCATAGGCCAGAACGGTCTTGTACTACACATTTTGTATTTTGCTTGGAATTTCTGTATCAAGTTGGTGCCTCATCAGCTAACAGTAATCATGGGGCTGGTGAGCACAAGGGCCATTTTCTGGGAAATTGATATCCCGAAAATCCTGTGACGCCCCCGATTCAATCGTACACTAATCATACACGCAAACGTGCATGATCAAGATCAGGGACTCACGGGAAGATATCACAACACAACTCTAAAACAAAAATAAGTCATACAAGCATCATAATACAAGCCAGGGGCCTCGAGGGCTCGAATACAAGTGCTCGATCATAGACGAGTCAGCGAAAGCAACAATATCTGAGTGCAGTATATAAGTTAAACAAGTTTGCCTTAAGAAGGCTAGCACAAACCGGATACAGACGAAGAGGCATGTGCCTCCCGCACGGGATCCTCCTAACTACTCCTGGTCGCCGCCGGGGGCTGCACGTAGTAGTAGGCACCTCCGATGTAGTAGGAGTCGCCGCCGACGGTGGCGGCTGGCTCTCGGCTCCATCGTCTGTCGCAGCAATCGGGTAAAGAAAGGGGAAAAGGGGAACAAGGCAACCATGAGTACTCATCCAAAGTACTGCAAGCAAGGAGCTACACTACATATGCATGGATATATGTGTAAAGGGCCATATCGGTGGACCGAATCGCAGAATGCCGTAATAAGAGGGGATAGCTAATCACGTCGAAGACTACGGTTCTCGCAGCCTCCGCCTTGCAAAGATGTAGAAGACAGAGATCAAGTCCTCCAAGTAGCATCGCATAGCATAATCCTACCCGCGATCCTCCTCGTCGCCTCTTTAGAGAGCGATCACCGGGTTGTATCCGCACTTGGAAGGGTGTGTTTTATTAAGTATCCGGTTCTAGTTGTCATAAGGTCAAGGTACAACTCCAAGTCGCCCTGCTATCAAGATCACGGCTATTCAATAGATTAACTTCCTGCAGGGTGCACCACATAACCCAACACGCTTGATCCCATTTGGCCCGACACACTTTTCTCGGGTCATGCCCGCCTCGAAGATCAACACGCCGCAGCCCCACCTAGGCCAACGGAGAGGTCAGCGCGCCGGTCTAAACCTAAGCGCATAGGGTCTGGGCCCATCGCCTTAGCACACCTGCACGCTATGAACGCGGCGGAAGCGTAACTAGCCCCTTAATACAAGAGCAGGCTTACGCCCAATCCGCGCGCGCGCTCGATCGCTGATGTCACGAAGGCTTCGGTGATACCACGACATCGAAAGTGCCCATAACTGCTCCTCCAGAGTTGGTTAGTGCGATAGACCAAATGTCCGACTCGGATCAAATACCAAGATCTCATTAAGCGTGTTAAGTATCCGCGAACGCCGACCAGGCCAGGCCCACCTCTCCTAGGTGGTCTCAACCTGCCCTGCCGCCTCCGCCACAAGTAACAATCGGGGCCGTCGGGAACCCAGCCCACCTCTACCGGGATGGAGCCACCGTCCTTTCAAATTTCATCTTCTAACAAGATATCACGGTAATGTAACAAAGGTAAAGTATATAATATATGCCCGTGATCACCTCCCGAAGTGATCACGCCCAATAGAGTATAGCATGGCGGAGACGGAGAAGAGCGAGGGCCACCGATGGAACACTAGCATCCTATACTAAGCAAGAGGATAGCGGTAAAAGGTAACAACAATGAGTACAAAGGACAAGCTATGTAGCAAGATAGGATTAACTAAAAGCAAGAATATGCTACACTACTCTAATGCAAGCAGATAGAGAACAATAGGCTATATCTGTGATCAAGGGGCGGGCTTGCCTGGTTGCTCGAGATAAGAAGGAGGGGTCGTCGGTGACGTAGTCGACCACAGGGGCATCAAAGATCGTCACGTGGTCTATCGGAGAGAAGAGGGGGGAGAAATAGTAAATACATAGCAAGCAAGTGCATAACAGGACAGAAGCAGAGCTAGACGTGTTCTAACGCGGTATGAGGTGATACCGGTGAAGGGGGGAAACATCCGGGAAAGTATTCACGGTGTTTCGCGTTTTCGGACAAATGAACCGGAGGGGGAAAAGTTGCGTGGTCGCCAGCGAACGGATTCGTCTCGCTGCTCGAGCAACTTTCATGTTGAAAAAATTTAATCCGAAAGTTACGGATTAAAAGAT
The DNA here is from genome assembly GCA_021605205.1 of Aegilops longissima. Taxonomy (NCBI): domain Eukaryota; kingdom Viridiplantae; phylum Streptophyta; class Magnoliopsida; order Poales; family Poaceae; genus Aegilops; species Aegilops longissima. The sequence goes on along the minus strand of CM038678.1, from coordinate 544,281,243 downwards.
ATGATTTTCTAAAGATTTTATTAATTTCGGAATTAAATTAATCATTTAATTTAATTCAAATTGACTTATGATATCGCATGATGTCATGTCGACATCAGCAGATCAACAGGGTTGATCGTCAACTCCGACCAAGGCGTCCCACCGTCGCTGATACATTTTAATTAGACATATTATTGAACCTAATTGGTATTAAATAGGGGTGGGCCCCATCACATACTACTTAATTAACTAATTAATGTATCAAAGTTACTTAGGAACTAATGTGTAATTAGTTTAATTAGTTGTTTAATTTAACTAATCAAAATTAATTAAGTTAATTATTTCTTTAATTAATTAATTAATTAATTAATTAATTACTTTTATTTATTTATTTTTATTATTATTATTTATTTTTATTTTTTAGAAACGTTCTATGGGGGCGTGGGCCCCATTCGCCATTGGCCCGAGGGGGCTTGCGGACACTGGCGATTCGGCGCACTGCCAGCTGGGCGTCTTGGCGCCCGACTGGCGGCGGCGAGAACGGCCGCCGCTGCGCCGGCGTGGAGCAGCGGCAAGATGCTGTGGAGGCGCCGACGCGGTGGCTGGCGTGGCGGGCGAGGCGACGATGGGGCGGCGACGGCGGAGGCGGTGGGCGCACTACGTGCGGCGGGACGATCTTGTGAGCGATGGCGCCAAGGCCATGAGCAGCGAAGCGATCCGTGGGGTTCGCGGGTAATGGCGCAAGATGCCGAAGCGAGGCAGGAGGAGGGCCGCTGGCACGGCTGAGTGTGGCTGGCGCGCGGCGGGCGCCGGAGAGCAGGCCATGGCCGAAGTGGCCGGCGGGTGAGGCCACGCTGGTCGGGCGCGGCGGCGGCGCGCGCGCAGCACGACGGGCGCGGTCGGTCGCATAATTCGCGACGACCGCGACGGCGCGGGATGAGAGGGGATGGGAGAACGGGGTGGCCTCATGGTGGTTTGCAGGGAACATGGCAACAGGGAGTGAGGTGGATGACGGGGACGACGGGGTCGACGCGAAAGCTGGCCGGCGGGGAGGCGGTCCTGCAAGGCGGCGGCGTCCTGGCGCGGGGGCGGCGAGCTCCTCCCCCGATCCTGATCCAATCGGGGAGAGAGGGGGGCTGGGGACATCGTCGGTGTCGAGGAGGCAGGCCGGTGGGGGAGGGCGCCGGCCTCCAGGCGGCGACGGGCAACGGCGTCGGGCGCCGAGCGAGGGAGAAGGGGAACGGGCTCCTCCCGATCCAGATCCAGAGCGAGGGGGTGGGGGAGAGCGAGTGGGGAGTGGGGTAGGTTAGGGTTTCGGTGGGTGAGGGGATAAGAGGTGGCCGGTTGGGCTGGTTCGACCGGGCCGGCGGAAGTGGCAGTGGGCGGTTGGCCCAGAGTTGGGCCAGGCACTTTTCCTTTTTTTTCCTTTTCGCTTCTGCTTTTGTATTTTCTTTTATCTACTTTTCTGTTTTATTTCATTTTAAATCATTTAGGAATTTTATAAAATGTGTTTGCTTTATTATAATTACCCTTGTAATATTCGCACCCAATTTAACATTTTTGTTTCAACTTTTGAAAACTTTTATTGTTGACACTAATTTAAATTTGAAATTTGAAACGGTTTTGAATCAACCCAGATTAGTAACAAGAATCGTGGTGACGTGGCATCATTAATGAGAGTTTATCTGTAGCTTAAATATCCCAAGCGTCACAATTCTCCTCCACTACAAGAAATCTCGTCCCGAGATTTGAGAGGTAGTGAAAGGGGGGAAGGTTTGGTAACGAATCTAGCGGGTCTCCTCATTCTGGCTTGCTCTTCTCGAAGAGACCGATCCAATACATTGATGTCTTCAATTCTCTGCTTCAGGTCATCATGATGAAGTCGACATCCTTTCTTTGGGATCTTCATCGTACTTACAGATAGGTAAGGGCAGATCAGCAACGACAGAATGCTATAAGGGTAATAATCTGGGATTAACCCATGAATGAGCATAAGAGTACCTCTCGAGTTGAACAAATAAAACACATCGAGAGTAAAGTTCGAAGGTACAATAAGAAGTTTCAAGCAGCCAGGCAATCGTTCAATGCCTAGTCAGAAGGTGAAAGGGGTTTCAAGCGACGGAATAATTATTGTGTTCGATGCCAGAATTGATGATCTCATCGGAAGGTGGCTCATGAATTATGTACCGCGGGAGGAATAACTTTGGGAACAGAGGGTATACAGGAGAGTCAGGTTTCGATCCTGTGGAACTGTGGGTTATGGGCCCACCATGTGGTTGAAAGTAGAAAAGGGGCCGACATCTTGCATGGCCATGATAGCAAGGCATGTCAGAGGGTAGCCTGTCAGTTATTTCGGCAACAACATCGATACCAAGGGCGAGGGACGAAGAGAACCATTTTCCTGCTCGTTGAACGAGGCGGGCCAATAGGCAAGGTTCTCGTCCATCGGTAGCTACTGAAATGTCATCAACAACAGTAACAGGGTTTTGCTGACGGAATTGTGCACCAAGGTGTTTTCGTAAGCAGTGAATCATTACTGCTTAGATTATATAGATCACAAGAAGGTTTAAACAACCCAACGGAAAGGAAAAGTGATTATCAGGTTTAAACAGAACAGTGGAAAGGAAAATGTGTTTAAATACATATTTCAAGGGTATAGCCTTACCAAGGACAAGTAGAGAATGATATCCATGACACGAGACCAAAGGCATGACCATTCAGATAAAAGGGATAAAAAGAATCATGATATGTACCCATACAACTGTGTTTGGATAACTGATAAGGAAAATTTAGCACTGTGCTTCAAATGTTCTTATTGATGGTAGGAGTACCACATACATGCTTCGAGATAGCATTGACATGGTCTTCAAGCAAAGGTCGGACTTTGCATACGCAAAGGGTTCATTAGGAACAACTTATAAAATAAGTCTTACGATTTCCTCATGGAAGAATCGCTAAGCTTGCTAAAAAGGAAACTATAACAATAGGTCCTCCGGTCAGGTGTGCTAGGCATGACATCACCTTACCGAGTCATATAAAGACCAATGTTATAACTCTTGGAAATATGTTCCAACCATCATATTTGACCGAGGTTCAGATCCGATTGGTGTCATGATACCTCCGACTTAGGATGCCTGAGAAGAAAAGGTGCAACACAAGTTGACGAGATGCCAATATAAGATTCTCGGGAAATGAACTATGAGAGCGAGTTCCGAAACAAGAGTTCATCATTAAATCAAGAATAGGTGAGGAGGTGGCTGATTGACTCAGCGACAATTCATTGAGATTTTCAAAAGATGGATTTCCACACTCATGTGAACAAGGAGATAACATTTGTCAGATCAAATGATATAATGGTGTATGCTCGAGGAATGCATACACAATTAAACATTGATTGAAAGGTGCTCCCGAAATATGGGCTTTGGTAGCAAGATCATGTTAGAAGGATGATACGATATCCAATACACAAAGAATGTAACTATCGTTAATTAACTTACAAGCAATAGGGTTGCTAGAAGTTTTGACTTCACACATCATAGTTATATGGCTGGTATCTCGGTTAGAAACAACACGGGGACCAAGATATGAACAGAGATGGCGAGAAGTATTACTATATCAAGAATTCTTAAGAGGTGGTGAAATTTTCACGACATTCTTGACATAAAAGATGGTAATACTCCAAGGTAAAGAACAAATGCTGGATAGAAAGGATCTTAAGATATAATACGAAACACGAACAAGGTTGTGTTGGAGGGAAGGCAGTAATGTTGTCGATGATAACACAAATAATCAAGGGGCAAGGATAGTATTTCTCATCATGAATTCGATAGATATCTCGGAAGAACCCAGAATGTTGATGATGATCACGACACCTTTGTCGAGAGATTTCATGAAGATATAATCGATCGGCGATGACATCAAGAAAAAGCAATGGTGAAGCGAAGGGTCATTGGAACCGCAGATACGACACACACTCGGAATCAAGCTTGATCTTCAAGGAAAAATGATAAGACGAGGAAGATCGACGTAAGCTTGGCTCATCTTCAAAAGTTGTGCTCCGGGAATAAGGACCAGGTAGCACAGTTTAAAATTTAGCACGATAATGATATAGCCGATCAAGCTTGGGATGACTTGAAGGATTATTAAACTCGTAAGCAACAAAAATACTTAGAGTTATTGAATCAAATTGCAAACTCGATTCACTATTTGGTGTTCTTGGTTGACTACAACCCAGAACCCAGGAAAATTGGAATCAGAACAGTTTATGAAGAACCCATAAGAAGTTATGCAGTTCCATGATATTCTCGAGATACCAGAGTGTAATACTTGATGGTAGATCAAAGTAAAGGTTGGGCTGGGGTATTGATCCGCAGAAGACAAATGTTTAAACTTGCCCGAGAAATGGGAACAAAGAAGAACAATATGGTCGAAACCATAACTTCAAAGGGTCCAATTTAATGACACCGAAAGAATTACTCGAATGAGTAAATATTTGGCAAGAAGCTCCCATGATAAGTTCCAGATCGGGTCCATGGGCATGAACACAAAGTTCAAGGTCGACTCCCACTTCTCCAATGCATAACCTTTCATTCACTTCTAATTTTCGAAGAAGTTGTAGTGTTGAAATTTTATCTGGCAAAATATCAGAAGAGTATGACTCGTGAAAACTTTTGAGTTCACACATATTAAGGAAGGCATATGTTCAACCCATCGGGGCTTCTTAGAACATATACCATGAACATCAGGAGTAATTATCACCAGCTCGAAAGTAGAGCATGGTTGACAAAGCAGAGAATACAATTTACCAAAGGCATTATATACCCGTGGAAAGGCTCACAAGGCTATTGAATATGAAGGACGATGTCGGATGAAATCCAACAATGGATCGGGCGATCCACAACGGAGCTGATGTGAGTATCGATACTCCAGAAAGAATGCACGAGCATCATATTATAGAACATCGGAATAATTCGATGCTTAGATAACAAAGGAATTATGATTTTCAAATCAAGGGATCAAAAGCAATGTTCTGATTAGGGATGGATAAGTTGAATAGCCTTAGGGGTACAATCGACAACAATTTGATTGGTCGAGATCCAGCTCATGCTTAATATGACGTCTGAGCCGAAAGGATGAATTCTAGGATTCGACTGAGGAATGCGAGAATTCGCATCTTATTGAATCAATGGACTCAAAAGGATAGTGGCAAGGGATGCCAATAAGATTATTATGCTTATGGGATTAACCATAATGCAAGCAAGCAAGAATTTCAAGAACAACATGTTGTTGAGGATTTTCGAATGATCAAATAGTATTTCAAAGGCCTATGTGAAACACCTGAACAACTGAGAAGGAGCGGATACTCGATAAGTGCAAGGAATTATCCGTATGGGTATTCATGTGGTAAAGAACTGCAAGGCAGTGAGCTCAAAGGATTCTCGGGACAACAAAGAGTATTTCGGGACATCTTGTAATAACAAAATCAACGGGGAATGATTGTATGAATGGCAAGTGTATGCAGTTTTCATAGGGGTTGACGATGGAAGGAAATCACAAATGCGATGGCACAAAGACTCGAGAGAACATCGTAGGGTAACTTCGGAATCTTCTAGTGCAGCAGGCGATCATCTGAAGTGAGGGACTCTCCGGGAGAAAGTACTTGCGAGAACCTAAAGTTAGTTTTGTTTTTAGCAAAATCATTTAACCTGAGTAGAAGAGAGCTCAGAGTCCCAGAGTAAAGATCGAGGAGTAAAAGATCCTAATACCACCCAATGGCGACGTGGGCCCATAAGGCACACAGCCATGTTAGTAAAAGTTTTGCAATGACTAGACTGGACTTCGGCCAAGGAGTGTGGAAGGGGGATTCCTACAGCAATGGCTCGATACCAACTTGTGGCGCCCCGATTCAATCAGACACTAATCATACACGCAAACGCAATGATCAAGATCGTGGACTCACGGAAGATATCACAACACAACTCTAAAAAAGAATAAGTCATACAAGCATCATAATACAAGCCGGGGCCTCGAGGGCTCGAATACAAGTGCTCGATCATAGACGAAGTCAGTGGAAGCAACAATATCTGAGTACGCACATAAGTTAAACAAGTTTGCCTTAAGAAGGCTAGCACAAACTGGGATATAGATCGAAGAGGCACAGGCCTCCTGCAGGATCCTCCTAACTACTCCCGGTCGTTGTCGTTGGGCTACACGTAGTAGTAGGCACCTCCGATGTAGTAGGAGTCGCCGCCGACGGTGGCGGCTGGCTCTGGGCTCCATCGTTCGTCGCAGCAATCGGGTAAAGAAAGGGGAAAAGGGGAACAAGGCAACCATGAGTACTCATCCAAAGTACTGCAAGCAAGGAGCTACACTACATATGCATGGATATATGTGTAAAGGGCCATATCGGTGGACCGAATGCAGAATGCTAGAATAAGAGGGGATAGCTAATCCCGTCAAGACTACGCTCGCAGCCTCCGCCTTGCAAAGATGTAGAAGACAGAGATCAAGTCCTCCAAGTAGCATCGCATAGCATAATCCTACCCGGCGATCCCTCCTCGCCGCCTGTTAGAGAGCGATCACCGGGTTGTATCCGCACTTGGAAGGGTGTGTTTTATTAAGTATCCGGTTCTAGTTGTCATAAGGTCATGGTACAACTCAAGTCGCCCTGCTATCAAGATCACGGCTATTCAATAGATTAACTTCCTGCAGGGCGCACCACATAACCCAACACGCTTGATCCCATTTGGCCCGACACACTTTTCTCGGTCATGCCCGCCTCGAAGATCAACACGCCGCAGCCCCACCTAGGCCAACGGAGAGGTCAAGACGCCGGTCTAAACCTAAGCGCACAGGGTCTCGGGCCCATCGCCTTAGCACACCTGCACGCTATGTAACGCGGTCGGAAGCGTAACTAGCCCCTTAATACAAGAGCAGGCTTACGCCCAATCCGCGTGCGCCGCCGCGCTGATGTCACGAAGGCTTGCCTCGATACCACGACATCGAGTGCCCATAACTGCTCCCGCGTAGTTGGTTAGTGCGATAGACCAAATGGCCGACTCGGATCAAATACCAAGATCTCGTTAAGCGTGTTAAGTATCCGCTGAACGCCGACCAGGCCAGGCCCACCTCTCTCCTAGGTGGCCTCAACCTGCCCTGTCGCTCCGCCACAAGTAACGATCGGGGCCGTCGGGAACCCAGCCCACCTCTACCGGATGGAGCCACCGTCCTTTCAGCCCCATCTTCTAACAAAGATCACGGTAATGTAACAAAGTAAAGTATATAATATATGCCCGTGATCACCTCCCAAGTGATCACAGCCCAAGAGTATAGCATGGCGCATTTGACAAGAGCGAGGGCCATCGATGGAACACCAAAGATCCTATACTAAGCAAGAGGATAGCAGGTAAAGGTAACAACAAGTAGCAAGGACAAGCTATGTAGCAAAGATAGGATTAACTAAAAGCAAGAATATGCTACACTACTCTAATGCAAGCAAGATAGAGAACAATAGGCTATATCCGTGATCAAGGGGGGGGCTTGCCTGGTTGCTCGCATAAGAAGGAGGGGTCGTCGGTGACGTAGTCGACCACAGGGGCATCAAGATCGCCACGTGGTCTATCGTGAGAGAAGAGGGGAGAAATAGTAAATACATAGCAAGCAAGTGCATAACAGGACAACAAGCAGAGCTAGACGTGTTCTAACGCGGTATGAGGTGATACCGGTGAAGGGGGGAAACATCCGGGAAAGTATTCCCGGTGTTTCGCGTTTTCGGACAAATGAACCGGAGGGGGAAAAGTTGCGTGGTCGTTGTGCTAGGGATGCATGGCGGATGAATGGGCTGCGTAACCGCATTCGTGTCGTCGTTCTGAGCAACTTTCATGTTGAAAAAAAATTAATCTGAGTTACGGATTAAAAGATATGATTTTCTAAAGATTTTATTAATTTCTGGAATTAAATTAATCATTTAATTTAATTCAAATTGACTTATGATATCGCATGATGTCATGTCGACATCAGCAGATCAACAGGTTGATCGGTCAACCTGACCAAAGGCATCCCACCGGTCGCTGATACATTTTAATTAGACATATTATTGAACCTAATTGGTATTAATTAGGGGTGGGCCCCATCACATACTACTTAATTAACTAATTAATGTATCAAAGTTACTTAGGAACTAATGTGTAATTAGTTTAATTAGTTGTTTAATTTAACTAATCAAAATTAATTAAGTTAATTATTTCTTTAATTAATTAATTAATTTCTTTTATTTATTTATTTTTATTTTTATTATTTATTTTTATTTTTTAGAAACGTTCTATGGTGGCATGGGCCCCATTCGTCATTGGCCCAGAGGGGGCTTATGACACTGGCGATTCGGCGCACCACTGCTGGCGTCTTGGCGCCCAACCTGGCGGCGAACGGGCGCCGTGGGCGCCGGCGTGGAGCAGCGGCAAGATGCTGTGGAGGCGCCGACGTGGCGGGCGTGGCGAAGCAGAGGCGACAGGGGGGGCGACGGGGCGGAGGCGGTGCAGGCGCACTACATGCGGCGGGGACGTGCGCGCGCGAGCGATGGCGCCCAAGGCCATGAGCAGGCGAGCGCATCCGTGGGGTTCGCGGGCGTAATGGCGCAAGACGCCGAGCGAGGCAAGGAGGAGGGCCGCGGGCACGGCTAGTGTGGCTGGCGCGCGTGCGGGCGCCGGAGAGCAGGGCCATGGCCGAAGTGGCCGGAGCAGGGGTGAGGCCACGCTGGTCGGGCGTCGCGCCACGGCGAGCACGCATCGGGCGCGGTCGGGTCGCGCGGTGCACGCGACGACCGCGGCGAAGTGCGGGACAGAGAGGGGATGGGTGAACGGGGTGGCCTCATGGTGGTTTGCAGGGAACATGGCAACGGGGAGTGAGGTGGATGACGGGGACGACGGGGTCGACGCGAAAGCAGGCCGGCGGGGAGGCGGTCCTGCAAGGCGGCGGCGTCCTGGCGCGGGGGCGGCGAGCTCCTCCCCCGATCCTGATCCAATCGGGGAGAGAGGGGGGTTGGGGACGTCATCGGTGTCGAGGAGGCAGGCCGGTGGGGGAGGGCGCCGACCTCCAGGCGGCGACGAGCAACGGCGTCGGGCGCCGAGCGAGGGAGAAGGGGAACGGGCTCCTCCCGATCCAGATCCAGAGCGAGGGGGTGGGGGAGAGCGAGTGGGGAGTGGGGTAGGTTAGGGTTTCGGTGGGTGAGGCGATAAGAGGTGGCCGGTTGGGCTGGTTCGACCGGGCCGGCGGAAGTGGCCAGGTGGGCCGGTTGGCCCAGAGTTGGGCCAGGGGCACTTTTCCCTTTTTTTTCCTTTTCCTTTTCTGCTTTCTGTTTTGTATTTTCTTTTATCTACTTTTCTGTTTTATTTCATTTTAAATCATTTAGGAATTTTATAAAAATGTGTTTGCTTTATTATAATTACCCTTGTAATATTCGGCACCCACCGAACATTTTTGTTTCAACTTTTGAAAACTTTTATTGTTGACACTAATTTAAATTTGAAAATTGAAACGGTTTCGAATCAACCCGAGATTAGTAACAGTAACCGTGGTGACGTGGCATCATTAACAGAGGTTTACTGTAGCTTAAATATCCGTGCGTCACAATTCTCCTCCACTACAAGAAATCTCGTCCCGAGATTTGAGAGGTAGTGAAAGGGGGGAAGGTTTGGTAACGAATCTAGCGGGTCTCCTCATTCTCGCTTGCTCTTCTCGAAGAGACCGATCCAATACATTGATGTCTTCAATTCTCTGCTTCAGGTCATCATGATGAAGTTGACATCCTTTCTTTGGGATCTTCATCGTACTTACGAATAGGTAACGGGGCAGATCGGCAACGACATAATGCTATAAGGGTAATAATCTGGGATTAACCCATGAATGAGCATAAGAGTACCTCTCGAGTTGAACAAATAAAACACATCGAGAGTAAAGTTCGAAGGTACAATAAGAAGTTTCAAGCAGCCAGGCAATCGTTCAATGCCTAGTCAGAAGGTGAAAGGGGTTTCAAGCAACGGAATAATTATTGTGTTTGATGCCAGAATTGATGATCTCATCGGAAGGTGGCTCATGAATTATGTACCGCGGGAGGAATAACTTTGGGAACAGAGGGTATACAGGAGAGTCAGGTTTCGATCCTGTGGAACTGTGGGTTATGGGCCCACCATGTGGTTGAAAGTAGAAAAGGGGCCGACATCTTGCATGGCCATGATAGCAAGGCATGTCAGAGGGTAGCCTGTCAGTTATTTCGGCAACAACATCGATACCAAGGGCGAGCGACGAAGAGAACCATTTTCCTGCTCATTGAACGAGGCGGGCCAATAGGCAAGGTTCTCGTCCATCGGTAGCTACCAAATGTCATCAACAACAAGAATGGGTTTTGCTGACGGAATTGTGCACCGAGGTGTTTTCGTAAGCAGTGAATCATTACTGCTTAGATTATATAGATCACAAGAAGGTTTAAACAACCCAACGGAAAGGAAAAGTGATTATCAGGTTTAAACAGAACAATGGAAAGGAAAATGTGTTTAAACACATATTTCAAGGGTATAGGCTTACCAAGGACAAGTAGAGAATGATATCCATGACACGAGACCAAAGGCATGACCATTCAGATAAAAGGGATAAGAAGAATCATGATATGTACCCATACAACTGTGTTTGGATAACTGATAAGGAAAATTTAGCACTGTGCTTCAAATGTTCTTATTGATGGTAGGAGTACCACATACATGCTTCGAGATAGCATTGACATGGTCTTCAAGCAAAGGTCGGACTTTGCATACGCAAAGGATTTATTAGGAACAACTTATAAAATAAGTCTTACGATTTCCTCATGGAAGAATCGCTAAGCTTGCTAAAAAGGAAACTATAACAATAGGTCCTCCGGTCAGGTGTGCTAGGCATGACATCACCTTACCGAGTCATATAAAGACCAATGTTATAACTCTTGGAAATATGTTCCAACCATCATATTTGACCGAGGTTCAGATCCGATTGGTGTCAGGATACCTCCGACTTATGATGCCTGAGAAGAAAAGGTGCAACACAAGTTGACGAGATGACAATGTAAGATTCTTGGGAAATGAACTATGAGAGCGAGTTCCGAAACAAGAGTTCATCATTAAATGAAGAATAGGTGAGGAGGTGGCTGATTGACTCAGCGACAATTCATTGAGATTTTCAAAAGATGGATTTCCACACTCATGTGAACAAGGAGATAACATTTGTCATATCAAATGATATAATGGTGTATGCTCGAGGAATGCATACACAATTAAACATTGATTGAAAGGTGCTCCCGAAATATGGGCTTTGGTAGCAAGATCATGTTAGAAGGCCCACCTCTCTCCTAGGTGGTCTCAACCTGCCCTGTCGCTCCGCCACAAGTAACAGTCGGGGGCCGTCGGGAACCCAGGCCCACCTCTACCGGGATGGAGCCACCTGTCCTTTCAAATTTCCATCTTCTAACAAAGATCACTGTAATGTAACAAAGTAAAGTATATAATATATGCCCGTGACCACCTCCGAAGTGATCACAGCCCAATAGTATAGCATGGCAGATGGACAAGAGCGTAGGGCCACCGATGGAACACTAGCATCCTATACTAAGCAAGAGGATAGCGGTAAAGGTAACAATGAGAGTAGCAAGGACAAAGCTATGCAGCGAAATAGGATTAATCGAAAGTAGTAACATGCTACACTACTCTAATGCAAGCAGATAGAGAAGAATAGGCGATATCCGTGATCAAGGGGGGGGCTTGCCTGGTTGCTCGCACAAGAAGGAGGGGTCGCCGGTGACGTAGTCGACCAAAGTGGCATCAGCATCGTCACGGGGTCTACCGGAGAGAAGAAGGGGGAGAACAGTAAATACATAGCAAGCAAGTGTATAACAGGACAACAAGCAGAGCTAGACGTGTTCTAACGCGCTATGATGTGATACCGGTGAAGGGGGGAAACATCCGGGAGAGTATTCCTGGTGTTTCGCGTTTTCGGACAAATGAACCGGAGGGGGAAAAGTTGCGTGGTCGTTGTTCTAGGGATGCGTGGCGGATGAACGGGCTGCGTAACCGGATTCGTCTCGTCATTCTGAGCAACTTTCATGTTGAAAATAATTTAATCCGAGTTACGGATTAAAAGATATGATTTTCTAACGATTTTATTAATTTCTGGAATTTAATTAATCATTTAATTTAATTCGAAATTGGACTTATGACATCAGCATGATGTCATGCTGACATCAGCAGTCATCAGTGACACATTTTAATTAGACATATTATTTAACCTAATTAGTATTAATTAGGGGGTGGGCCCCACTGTCATACTACTTAATTAACTAATTGACACATCAGGTTAATTAGGTAATTAATCTGTAATTAGTTTAATTAGTTGTTTAATTTAAATAATCAAAATTAATTAACTTAATTAATTAATTAATTAATTAATTACTTTTATTTATTTATTTTTATTATTATTGTTTATTTTTATTTTTTAGAAACGTTCTATGGGGGTGTGGGCCCCATTCATCATTGGCCCAGAGGGGGCTTGCGGACGCTGGCGATTCGGCGCACCGCTGCGGGCGTCTTGGCGTCGAACAGGCGCCGGTCGGCGCCAAGCGTGGAGCAATGGCAAGATGCTGTGGAGGCGCTGACGTGGCCTCGCGTGGCGGAGCCGAGGCGACGGGGGCGATGGGCGGCGGTGCGGCGCACTACGTCGGCGGCGGGGACGTCTTGCGGCGATGGCACCCGAGGCCATGAGCAAAGCGAAGCGATCCGTGGGGTTTGCGGGCGTAATGGCGCAAGACACCGAGCGAGGCAAGGAGGAGGGCGGCGGGCACGGCCAGCCGTGGCGGCGCGCGCGGCGGCGCCGGAGAGCGAGCCATGGCGCCGTGGCCGGAGTAGGGGTGAGGCCACGCGGGCGGGCGCGCAGCCGCGCGAAACACGCATCGGCGCGGCCGGTCGCGCGGTGCACGCGACCTCGGCGGCGCGGAGACGAGAGGGATGGGAGAACGGGTGGCCTCACGGTGGTTTGCGGGGAACGTGGCAACGGGCGTGAGGTGGATGACGGGACGACGGGTCGACGCGAAGCAGCCGGCAGCAGAGGCGGTCTCGCGAGGCGGTGGCGCCTGGCGCTGGGCGGCGAAGCCTCCCCGATCCCGATCCAATCGGGGAGAGAGGGGGGCTGGGGACGTCGTCGGCGTCGAGGAGGCAGGCCGGTGGGGGAGGGCGCCGGCCTCCAGGCGACGACGGGCGACGGCGTCGGGTGCCGAGCGAGGGAGAAGGGGATCGGGCTCCTCCCGATCTAGATCCAGAGCGAGGGGGTGGGGGAGAGCGAGTGGGGAGTGGGGTAGGTTAGGGTTTTGGTGGGTGAGGGGATAAGAGGTGGCCGGTTGGGCTGGTTCGACCGGGCCGGCGGAAGTGGCCAGCTGGGCCGGTTGGCCCAGAGTTGGGCCAGGGGCACTTTTCCCTTTTTTTTCCTTTTCTGCTTTCTGTTTTGTATTTCCTTTTATCTACTTTTCTGTTTTATTTCATTTTAAATCATTTAGGCATTTTATAAAAATGTGTTTGCTTTATTATAATTACCCTTGTAATAATTGGCACCCATCGAACATTTTTGTTTCAACTTTTGAAAACTTTTATTGTTGACACTAATTTAAATTTGAAATTTGAAACGGTTTCGAATCAACCCGAGATTAGTAGCAGTAATCATGGTGACGTGGCATCATTAATAGAGGTTTACTGTAGCTTAAATATCCGGGCGTCACAAATCCGGTCCCGACACAAGAGCTCCATTCCTCCTGTGTGTGATACGTTGAAGGTTATGGAAGATATTTCTTCAGGAAAAGCACCAGTGTCAAGCACTTCTAACTATCATAACACTTCCAATGGACCAAAGCTGCCAAAGCGTGATCGTCTGCCAAATACTCAACCTCCTTCACATCTTGTAGTGAGCATGCGCACTCCGCAGTTGCTACTGAAGCATATGCTGAAGACCGCAAAGAGAAAGAACATCTGGCTGCCGAACTTAATGCTATCCACAACCGAACAAAAGTTGTGCATATGATTACAGCAGAAAACAAGAAACGCTTATGGAAATTGCTTCGGAAATTTTTCTCCAAGAAGCAACTCAGAGAATCTCATCTTAATGAACTCTATCAGTACATTGACCAAGGGTTTACTGATGAACATTTTCAAGATTGCTCCACTCCATGTTTGCCAGATCGTGAACCTATAACAAATTTACTTTGAATTCAGCTGCGCAAATTGCTAAATGAATCAGAAGCTACTTCGCCAACGGTCAAGCCTTCTGAAGAAACTCCACTGTCTTGCAAATGCATTGAGGTTGATCCCAATGTTCCTTCCTCCTCCAAGACCCAAGTCAGTCTCAAAGGATCAGCTGTTGTTGCCGCTGAATATGAAGATGTTCCGCTCACTTCCAAATCAGAAGCTTTGCCAGACAGTTCCTCAGGCGATGCCTCGGAGTGAATCATATTCACATTTGTCACTCGTGTTTTTCAACACCTTTTTTACACTAGTTGACAAAAGGGGGGAGAATAACATCGAGAGTTTGATAGATTTGCTCTGTCGAATTTGGTGTTTGTGTTTTCTCGCTCTATCTTTTGAGACAATTGCACCATTTCTTGTGCTCTCATGTAAAACTTCTGTTATATGTTGTAATATTGATAACCCACCTGCTGCATTGTTCTCTCTCAAAGCTCTTTGTTTTGCATGTGAAATTGTTAACAGAAGTTATGAATGATTGCACTTTACTCTCATTGGATTATTTATCATCAGTGCGAATCATTACCTCGTCTAATTGAAAATTCTCCACACTCTCAAATGAATTGCAAGGAATTATGTTGTATATCAATTGATCCTGCATACATCTAGGGGAGTATATTTCATCATCGAGTCAAGTAACACAAGTTCACTCTTGTTCAACTTACAATTTACTCATCTATCTTCACTTTGATGATTATCTGTTTTGTCAACAACCGTCCAAAAGGGGGGAGATTGTTGGTGCAATGATAGGACCCTTATATTTTGGAGTTTGTTGACATAGACAGTTTGGGACTTATGTGTTTCCTAGTGCACACAGAGCAACAGGTCCCTGGAGTAACCGAGGAGTTTGATGAAAACGACAAAGATAATCTCCCTGCGTAGCAGCGAACGTTATCACCGAAGATAAAGCTAATAAGAGTGACCCCAAAATTGCATAAGTCTAAGCCATTGGTTCGGTGACTGTTCGAAGCATATGACTGCGTTCTAGGAAGAATGGAGACGAAGTGAAGACATAGAATTTATTTCGTCATTCTTCTTCTCGCATTGAGTCATAGGACCACCGTACTATTAAGAGTGGTTTGAAACTTTGATTCTCTGATGCTAAACCCAAACCTATGAAAGCTGCTCCGAGCAAATACTTGCCAGCAAGAGACTGTGATCTTCTTCGCTACGAGAGATTTGCCTCGGACCGAGGAATTAGCATTACTTGTTCCTCAAGTGAAGTTACCGTTGCTCCAAAATCCGACTGTTTTGAACATGTCGGTTGGCCATTGGTTGGACCTCGTGTCCAAAATGGTCATTTCCCATCTGGGAAGGTTGTGGCTATAAATAGCCACCCCGCGTCGGCTTTGTCCAGTGGCAGCTCCGTTTGATTTCTGAGAAGATTGTTGAGCAAACCCCTCTCTAAGCGATTTGAGTTTAAAATCCACTGAGAGAAAAACCCTAGAGCCGAAGAATTAGATAGTGGTTCAACATCACTGGAATCTAAGTTTAGTACGCTCCGCCTATTATCTTGAGAGCTGCAAACTCTCTAGGCGGTTAGGTGTCAATTTCTTCAGAGACCAAGAGTAATTGTTGTTCTTGAAGCAGAAGTATGTAAAGGTTTGGAGATCGCCTTCAAGTATCTACCACAAGTGATCGACATCGGTTGACGAATCGACTATCAAAGAGAATAGGGTGAAGAGAGTTTATCTTCCGTGTTAAGTCACATCCCCTCCAACTAGACGTAGTCCTTGTGTAGAAGGACGAACTGGTCAAACAAATACCTTGTCGCCATCGAGCACCTTCGGTTTCCTCTGTTACTCAAGTTTACCTTCAATGCATTTTATTCATGTATTTTACTTTGATGCATGCGTTAGTTTACATTCGGTCATCTGTTGTAGTTCTTGTTAGTCTGTTTGTTGATTATTCCGCTGCTGGATTCTGAGAGATTTTCAATTTTCCAAAGAAAAGTTAAAACTCCCATTCACCCCCCCCCCTCTGGTAGACATACTTCGTTCCTACGCACTCCCCCTTGGCTTGTGCCAAGCTTGGGGGAGATGCCCCGGTATCGTATCACCATCACTTTCATTACCATTACCAGTTTTAGTTCGATCTTTAGTTATTTCATGATTTAGTTGAATAAATGTTTAGTACGTTCTATTTTCGAGTGCTAGTTTCGTGATCTATCTATCTATGGAATCGAGTGAGAGTTATATAATATAGTTTAGTCTGAGATATTGCTTCTTTACTTTCTTGTCGCAATCAAATAAAAGGAAATAAATAAAAAATATCCTATGCTAATCATATGGCAAGTAATGACACCACATAAGGAAATGTATAAGTGGCAAAATTTATTGGAGATTGGCAAACATAGCATTGGTCAATGATGCAACTCATGAAAGAATTAATAAGGGAATAGAAGATTCACATGCAAATACACTATCTTGGACATATTTTATGATTGTGAGCCCCCATTAATTATTATATGCCAAAATTGTTGATGTTGGGCAAGGAAGACAACATAATGATTTATGTTTGTTCATATTCACATAGAAGTTATATTGTCATAGATCCTTCAACATGTCGTGCTTGCTCAATATCTTTGCTAGCCAAAATTCAGCACTAAGTAGAGATACTAGTTGTGCATCCAAAAACCCTAAACCCAAACTCATGTTTTGAGACTCCACCATACCTACCTATGGATTGAGTAAGATCCTTCAAGTAAGTTGTCATCAGTGCTATAAGGCAATAAAAATTGCTTCTAAATGTGTTTTATCATTTAGTGTAAGTGAAAATTGAGCGTTGTACAAACTTGTGATGTCAAAGTAATAAAAGCGACGGAATGCATAATAAAGGTTGCTATCATAAGGGGCAATATAACATGATGTTCTTTTGCATTAAGGGATTGAGCATACAAACAAAAAAGTGCATGACAACCTCTGCTTCCCTCTGCGAAGGGCCTATCTTTTACTATTGGTGGAAGATTATATGTTCAGCCATCGTCATCACCAACAACCCTCTCATCTTTGGGAGGCCAATCTCCATCAACATCTTCGACATCACCATCTCATCTCAAACCCTAGTTCATCTCTTATGTTCAATCTTTTTACCGGAACCTCATATTGGTACCTGTGGGTGACTAGTAGTGTTGATTATATCTTGTAGTTGATTACTATATGGTTTATTTGGTGGAAGATTATATGTTCAGATCCATTTTGCTATTTAATACCCCTATGATCTTGAGCACGAATTTCATTTTTGAGTAGTTACTTTTGTTCTTGAGGTCACGGGAGAAATCTTGTTGCAACTAATCATGTGAGTTTGATATGTGTTCGATATTTTGATGATATGTATGTTGTGATTCCCTTAGTGGTGCCATGTGACACTACTGCAGGATGCTGCTCACGTGACACTACAATCAGAGACTCTTCGACGAAACTGTGTGCGATGCAATAATCACAAAAGTGGTGTAAAAAACCGTCAAAAAAGGCACAAAACATTTGCGATGATGGATGCATCAAACACGGTTCGGATTTTAGTTGCATGTGCGATTCAGGGCATACGGTTCAGTTCAATTAACCATTTTCGATGAGTAGGAACAAAAGAAACGGGCAGCTAGGTGAAGGTGTGTGTGATGTACAGTGATACGTCTCCAACAAATCTAATTTTTGATTGCTCCATGATACTTTATCTACTGTTTTGGACTATATTGGGCTTTATTTTCCACTTTTATATTACTTTTGGGACTAACCTATTAACCGGAGGCCCAGCCCAGAATTGCTATTTTTTTTGCCTATTTCAGTGTTTCGAAGAAACGGATTATCAAACGGAGTCCAAACGGAATGAAACCTTCGGGAACGTGATTTTCCAACCGAACGTGATCCAGGAGACTTGGACCCTACTCCAAGAAGTTCCAGAGGCGGCCACGAGGTGGAGAGCGCCTGGCGCGCCTCTACCTCGTGGCCCCCGACGCCCACCGACGCATTCTTCCTCCTATATATACCTCGTATCCCCAAACGATCGAAGGGGAGCCAAAACCTAATTCCACCGCCGCAACCTTCAGATCCACGAGATCCCATCTTGGGGCCTGTTAGAGCCCCACGGGGGGCATCCACCACGGAGGGCTTCTACATCATCACCATAGCCCGTCCGATGAAGTGTGAGTAGTTTACTTCAGACCTTCGGGTCCATAGCTAGTAGCTAGATGGCTTCTTCTCTCTTTTTGGATCTCAATACAATGTTCTCCCCCTCTCTCGTGGAGATCTATTCGATGTAATCTTCTTTTTGCGGTGTGTTTGTTGAGGCCGATGAATTGTGGGTTTATGATCCAGCTTATCTATGAATAATATTTGATTCTTCTCTGAATTCTTTTATGTATGATTGAGTTATCTTTGCAAGTCTCTTTGAATTAACCGTTTGGTTTGGCCAACTAGATTGGTAGTTCTTGTAATGAGAGAAGTGCTTAGCTCTGGGTTCAATCATGTGGTGTCCTTACCCAGTGACAGAAAGGGTTGCAAGGCACGTATTGTATTGTTGCCATCGAGGATAACAAGATGGGGTTTTTATCATATTGCATGAATTTATCCCTCTACATCATGTCATCTTGCTTAAGGCGTTACTCTGTTTTTAACTTAATACTCTAGATGCATGCTGGATAGCGGTCGATGAGTGGAGTAATAGTAGTAGATGCAGAATCGTTTCGATCTACTTGTTTTGGACGTGATGCCTATATACATGATCATTGCCTATATAACCTCATAACTATGCTCAATTCTGTCAATTGCTCAATAGTAATTTGTTCACCCACCGTAGAATATCTATGCTCTTGAGAGAAGCAACTAGTGAAACCTATGGCCCCCGGGTCTATTCTCATCATATCAATCTCTATCACTTTATTTACTTGCTTTGTTTTTACTTTGCTTTTACTTTTTACTTTGCATCTATCTATCAAAAATACCAAAAATATTATTTATCATCTCTATCAGATCTCACTATTGTAAGTGACCGTGAAGGGATTGACAACCCCTAATCGCGTTGGTTGCGAGTTGCTCTCGTTTTGTGTAGGTACGAGGGACTTGTGCGTGGTCTCCTACTAGATTGATACCTTGGTTCTCAAAAACTGAGGGAAATACTTACTCTACTTTGCTGCATCATCCTCTCCTCTTCGGGGAAATCCAACGCAGTGCTCAAGAGGTAGCAAGAAGAATTTCTGGCGCCGTTGCCGGGGAGGCTCACGCAAGCAAGTCAACCATACCAAGTACACATCACAATCCCTTATCTCTCGCATTACATTATTTGCCATTTGCCTCTCGTTTTCCTCTCCCCCACTTCTCCCTTGCCGTTTTATTCGCCCTCTCTTTCCCAATCTCCTCCTCTCTTTTCCGTTTGCCTTTTTCCCGTTGCCTTTCTGCTTGCTCGTGTGTTAGTTTGCTTGCTTGTTATCATGACTAGTCCCTTATCTACTCCTATGTCTCCCGAGTTTGAAGTTCTTCACTTCAAGCAAAGGCAAGGAGAAAACTTAAAAGATGCTTGGTATAGGATGATGTAATCTTATCGTAAATGCACCCTAGAGGTGAACTATAGAATTCTTCTTCGGTATTTTTATGTTGGGTTAAATATGACATATAGACAACTCATGGATTGCATGGCCAAGGGAAATTTCATTGAGATTGATCCCAGTATTGCGCATGAAATTATAGAGGGAATGGTGGGAACACCACCCCAAAAGGGAGGATCTCATCCTACCCAGGAAGAAACCCAAGTGTTTGAGAAGATTTGCGAAGTAACAAAGATTTTACAAAAGTCTCTTGAGCCTCTTAAAAATATTAGCGGAAATCTTAACCGTATGAATATGTTGATTACTCTTTGTAATAAACGGTTGGATTCTTTAGATCTAAAAATTTCCGAATATGACGGGAAGAGGGAAGAACCCCCCGGATTCGAACATGACTCCGCTAAAAAACTGAAAATTAAAGATGGCAATACCTAGATCTATCCTTGCTTTTATGCCTAGCTAGGGGCGTTAAACGATAGCGCTTGTTGGGAGGCAACCCAATTTTATTTTGTGTTTTTTTGTTTTTGCTTCTGTTTAGTAATAAATAATCCATCTAGCCTCTGTTTAGATGTGATTTTATATTTTAATTAGTGTTTGTGCCAAGTTAAACCTATTGGATCTTCTTGGATGATAGTTATTTGATCATGCTGTAATTTCCAGAAACTTTGCGCTCAGTGCCCGAATTGTTAAAAATCACAAGAACGTGATAAAATACTGTTTCCAATTGCTGCTGATCAATAAACAAATTTTCCAGGTCGTCTAATTTTGGTAGAAGTTTTTGAGTTCCAGAAGTTTGCGTTAGTTAGAGATTACTACAGACTGTTCTGTTTTTGACAGATTCTGTTTTTCGTGTGTTGTTTGCTTATTTTGATGAATCTATGGCTAGTAAAATAGTTTATAATCCATAGAGAAGTTGGAATACAGTAGGTTTAAAACCAATATAAATAAAGAATGAGTTCATTACAGTACCTTGAAGTAGTCTTTTGTTTTCTTTCTCTAACGGAGCTCACGAGATTTCTGTTGAGTTTTGTGTTGTGAAGTTTTCAAGTTTTGGGTGGATTCTTTTGATGGACTATGGAACAAGGAGTGGCAAGAGCCTAAGCTTGGGGATGCCCATGACACCCCCAAGATAATCCAAGGACACCAAAAATTCAAAGCTTGGGGATGCCCCGGAAGGCATCCCCTCTTTCGTCCACTTCCATCGGTAATTTACTTGGAGCTATATTTTTCACCACATGATATGTGTTTTGCTTGGAGCGTCTTGCATTATTTGCGTCTTTGCTTGTTAGTTTACCACAATCATCCTTGCTGTACACACCTTTTGAGAGAGCCATACATGATTTGGAATTTGTTAGAATACTCTATGTGCTTCACTTATATCTTTTGAGCTTGATAGTTTTGCTCATAGTACTTCACTTATATCTTTTGAGCGTGATAATTTTTGCTCTAGTGCTTCACTTATATCTTTTAGAGCACAGTAGTAGATTTGCTCTAAAGGAACTATTGATCTCTCATGCTTCACTTAGATTATTTTGAGAGTCGTTAATAGCATGGTAATTTGCTTAATGTTAATATACTTAGTGTTCAAGATATGTGAAACTTTCTTTTTGAGTGAATTGGACACTAAGATAAGTTTGATGCTTGATAATTGTTTTGAGATATGGAGGTGATAATATTAAAGTCGTGCTAGTTGATAATTGTGAATTTGAGAAATACTTGTGTTGAAGTTTGCAAGTCCCGTAGCATGCACGTATGGTTAAAGTTGTGTAACAAATTTGAAACATGAATGTACCTGGCTTGTGCATCCTTATGAGTGGCGGTCGGGGACGAGCGATGGTCTTTTCCTACCAATCTATCCCCCTAGGAGCATGCGCGTAGTACTTGATTTTTGATGGCTTCTAAATTTTTGCAATAAGTATATGAGTTCTTTTGACTAATGTTGAGTCCATGGATTATACGCACTCTCACCTTTCCGCCTTTGCTAGCCTCTTCGGTACCGTGCATTGCCCTTTCTCACCTTGAGAGTTGGTGCAAACTTCGCCGGTGCATCCAAACCGCGTGATACGATACGCTCTATCACATATAAACCTCCTTATATCTTCCTCAAAACAGCCACTATACCTACCTATCATGGCATTTCCATAGCCATTCCGAGATATATTGCCATGCAACTTCCATCATCATTATTATGACATACATTACTTTTGTCATATTACCATTGCATGATCATGTAGTTGACATCGTATTTGTGGCAAAGCCACCATGCATTATTTTCCATACATTTCACTCTTGATTCATTGCACCATCCCGGTACACCGCCGGAGGCATTCATATAGAGTCATATTTTGTTCTAAGTTTCGAGTTGTAATTGTTGAGTTGTAAGAAAAATAAAAGTGTGATGATCATCATTATTAGAGCATTGTCCCAAGTGAGGAAAGGATGATGGAGACTATGATTCCCCCATAATTCGGGATGAGACTCCGGACGAGAAAAAAGCAAGGCCAACAAAAAAAAAGGCCCAAAAAAATGAGAGAAAAAGAGAGAAGGGACAATGCTACTATCCTTTTACCACACTTGTGCTTCAAAGTAGCACCAAGATCTTCATGATAGAGAGTCTCTCATTTTGTCACTTTCATATACTAGTGGGAATTTTTCATTATAGAACTTGGCTTGTATATTCCAATGATGGGCTTCCTCAAAATGCCCTAGGTCTTCATGAGCAAGCAAGTTGGATGCGCACCCACTTAGTTTCTTTTGTAGAGCTTTCATATACTTATAGCTCTAGTGCATCCGTTGCATGGCAATCCCTACTCCTCATGTTGACATCAATTGATGGGCATCTCCATAGCCCGTTGATTAGCCTCGTCAATGTGAGACTTTCTCCTTTTTTGTCTTCTCCACACAATCCCATCATCATATTCTATTCCACCCATAGTGCTATATACATGGCTCGCGCTCATGTATTGCGTGAAGGTTGAAAAAGTTTGAGATTATTTGAGTATGAAAAAGTTTGGGAACATCTTTCTGTGACGAAAATGAAGCATAGCCTAATTATATGATTTTGTAGGGATGAACTTTCTTTTGCCATGTTATTTTGAGAAGACATGATTGCTTTGATTAGTATGCTTGAAGTATTATTATTTTTGTGTCAATATGAACTTTTGTCTTGAATCTTTCGGATCTGAATATTCATATCACAAGTAAGAAGATTTATATTGAAATTATGCCAAAGTATCACTCCGCATCAAAAATTCTTTTTTATTATTTACCTACTCAAGGACGAGCAGGAATTAAGCTTGGGGATGCCTGATACGTCTCCAACGTATCTATAATTTTTGATTGCTCCATGCTACTTTATCTACTGTTTTGGACTATATTGGGCTTTATTTTCCACTTTTATATTACTTATGGGACTAACCTATTAACCGGAGGCCCAGCCCAGAATTGTTTTTTTTTTCCTATTTTAGTGTTTCGAAGAAACAGATTATCAAACGGAGTCCAAACGGAATGAAACCTTCAGGAACGTGATTTTCCAACCGAACATGATCCAGGAGACTTGGACCCTACTCCAAGAAGTGCTGAGGCGGTCACGAGGTGGGCGCCCCGGGCGCGCCCCTACCTCGTGGGCCCCGACGCTCACCGACATACTCCTTCCTCCTATATATACCTACGTATCCCCAAACGATCGAGGGGGGCCAAAACCTAATTCCACCGCTGCAACCTTCTCAGATCCACTAGGTCCCATCTTGGGGCCTGTTAGGAGTTCACGGAGGGGCATCCACCACGGAGGGCTTCTACATCATCACCATAGCCCCTCCGATGAAGTGTGAGTAGTTTACTTCAGACCTTGGGTCCATAGCTAGTAGCTAGATGGCTTCTTCTCTTTTTGTTTCTCAATACAATGTTCTCCCCCTCTCTCGTGGAGATCTATTCGATGTAATCTTCTTTTTGCGGTGTGTTTGTTGAGACCGATGAATTGTGGGTTTATGATCCAGCTTATCTATGAATAATATTTGATTCTTCTCTGAATTCTTTTATGTATGATTGAGTTATCTTTGCAAGTCTCTTCAATTATCCGCTTGGTTTGGCCAACTAGATTGGTAGTTCTTGCAATGGGAGAAGTGCTTAGCTCGGGTTCAATCTTGCGGTGTCCTTACCCAAAGGATGAAAAGGGTTGCAAGGCATGTATTGTATTGTTGCCATCAAGGATAACAAGATGGGGTTTTATCATATTGCATGAATTTATCCCTCTACATCATGTCATCTTGCTTAAGGCGTTACTCTGTTTTTAACTTAATACTCTAGATGCATGCTGGATAGCGGTCGATGAGTGGAGTAATAGTAGTAGATGCAGAATCGTTTCGATCTACTTGTTTTGGACGTGATGCCTATATACATGATCATTGCCTAGATAACCTCATAACTATGCTCAATTCTGCCAATTGCTCAATAGTAATTTGTTCACCCACCGTAGAATATCTATGCTCTTGAGAGAAGCCACTAGTGAAACCTATGGCCCCCGGGTCTATTCTCATCATATCAATCTCTATCACTTTATTTACTTGCTTTGTTTTTTACTTTGCTTTTACTTTTTACTTTGCATCTATCTATCAAAAATACCAAAAATATTATTTATCATCTCTATCAGATCTCACTATCGTAAGTGACCGTGAAGGGATTGACAACCCCTAATCGCATTGGTTGCGAGTTGCTATCGTTTTGTGTAGGTACGAGGGACTTGTGCGTGGTCTCCTACTGGATTGATACCTTGGTTCTCAAAAACTGAGGGAAATACTTATGCTACTTTGCTACATCATCCTCTCCTCTTCGGGGAAATCCAACGCAGTGCTCAAGAGGTAGCATACATCATACAATTCACTCGGATGAACTGTTTGTGATTAGGAACCTCAAAAGAAATGGTCAGCCAGATCAAGGTGTGTGCGATGTACAGCATACAGTTCACTTGGATGAACTGTTTGTGATTAGGCAACACAAAAGAAGCGGTCAGCCAGATCAAGGTGTGTGCCATGTACGACATGCAGTTCACTCGGATGAACTGTTTGCATTGAGACAAGAGAACAGAAACGGTTCAATATAACAAATACCATAAATATTGCAAGGTTCAAATTCAAAGATTACAACGCCCAAATTCAAACATTGCAAGCTGCTTCTTTCCAAAAAGGGATCAGCCGCTGACAAGTTATGTATGGGTTTGACACAATAACTTTCAATTGCTTTGCCATATGTTCTTCCAATATGAAGTTTGGCATTTTTGGAGGCACTTCCATTCCACAATACCAGCCGGCTCTGATAATCATACCATTGATCTTTCCTAATTAAATGCATGTTCAACCTCAGTACACTCAGCACCTTTGCTCTGGCAAGAAAGAACCTCGCGAGTGTAATCTCCAGTGGGGTCCCTCGGTAGGAGTTCAAAGTAATATTTGAGAGATGCAGATCCAGGCATTCGATGTGATTGTCGTTATAAACATCATCCGCCTCCGTGCCTAATATGCACTGCAAAAGAAGAGAACGTGTTAGTGCCTACATGCAGTTTTGAACACTGCTACACGCCCATTTGGTTTGCAGGATTTGTAAAATGCACCAACGTGCCATCTTCGATCTGGCATGATTAACATGGGCATTTGATTACAATCTAGAAACATGTAGCCTTCTTCACAAGAGGTTGGATTGGATGAAAAATTCCCTAAGAAAACTAGTACAGATGAATCCAAAGGAGAAATGCTTATGGACGATTGTAACCATATGAATGAAGCAACCAATATGGGGTGGGGGTGTCTGTCCTAAAATCCTCAAAAATTCCTTCAGAAATCATAGTACACACTGGTACGCGTCGGTCCTAAACAAACGGTTTTTAACCCCTTTCTGCGACGGCATTTGGAACCGTCGCCAAGCGAGTGTGGGCGATAGGGGGGTCCTTCCCACACGACCCAGAAACCATCGGGGATATGCCCTCCTGGCACACATGTTCGGCTAAATGAGGTCGTGTGCGACCGGCGAGCGCTGAAATACGGAAATACGTACAGTAGAGCTAAAAAACAATTATACAGCAAAATTGTTTCCGGTCGCAAGTACATCCCACACAGTCAGTCCCCGCTAAACGTTTCCGTTCGTATGCACATCCCACACAGTCGCTCCAAGGAAAGAGTTTCCGTTCACAGGTACATCACACACAATTTTTTCCCGCTAAATCATTTTCGCGTTATTGAATGTATCACACACGGTCCGTAGAAGAAACTGTGTGGCAAAGGTTGTCCGTCACATGCAGTTTTTATGTGGTAAACGTTTGCGCAAGGTGGCCTAACACAAACAGTTTTCAAGAGAATGTTGTGTGTGATTGTTCATTGATCCAACACGGTTTATTCCTAGAAACTGTGTGCGTTGCCTGAGGTCATCGCCCACGGTATTTTTTCAACAACCGTTTGCAATAGCAAAACCCAATTAGCAGGCAAATTCTCCATTAGTAGGCTAATTATCCAATTATTCATAATCCATTTATTAATCTAATTGACATTTCATATTAAGCACACAATATATTTCATTTCCATATTAAGGAAGTAGAATTTCATAATTGAAATACATCAGAGTACAACATGATATAGCTTCAACACTCAGCTACCCCATTACACAACTGCACTAGCAGCAAGTTCCACATGCAACATGTAGAACCTTTCGAAATTAGCATCATAGACGGTATATAGACAGATGCATCTCATCTGGAAAAACTGCTGAAGCGGAAGGCGAATATTGAGCCTTCATTCTTGTTGAAGGTCTTTGCAACTCTAGGCCAGTGCCTATGGATGATTGACCGTTTGTCCTTCGTCCTCTTCAGGAACACTTCAATATTGAACCGTGGGTGTTGTATGAAAACCTTCCTCGCCTCCTGACCATAGAGGTTGTTTGAGAGGTAATCATCAGTGAACTTCTTTGGAAAGGCCTGAAAACAAGGATGTGCATAAATATCTTCTCTATATTGGAAATGGGGCAAAGGAATAAAAAAGTCAAGGTAAAATAGTTAGTACCATCTTGTAGTGAACTGATATCTTCTCCATTGTGCAGAGAAAAATCTTGTTGTTTTTTGTTGATAATTTCTTTACCCTAATAATCTTCTGAGTTTCTTGATTTTATTGATATTCATGGACAGCTCATTTCCCCATATGCAAAAAGGGTCGAACAGTGGGTCAAAACCTCTGACAGCAGGACGTACATGTGCAAGACCAAATTGTTAAAAACCAAAATATTAGAATGGTTCCTGCAATTTCACAATAATGTGCTATTAGACAACAGACCATGTTCGTGCTAACCTTGATTGTAAACCTCAGTGCTTCCCATTGTTTCCCTGCAACACATATAAGGTAGTTAGTCATCAGGTTAAGTAAGGGTTCGCATGCTATCAGTAAAATATGTTGATGAAAAATAAGCACATGGCAGATTCATCAGATTAATTCAAGCCACACGGAAAACCCATTTACCTAAACCAAGCATGATTAAGAACTAGGAAACATAGCACTTGTATATGTTTTTCATGTATTAAGTGGAGCCAAATTCGATTTATTCCTCACATGCACAACAATACAAAATTCTACCCACGACAATTGGACATTGCATTGCATAATTGAACCAAGCAAACTAAACACCACAACAAATGAACCAAACATTAACTGAGCATCACATTGCACAATATAACATACTCCTAATAGAAGATCAGACAGTTAACCAAACAGATAACTACAACCAATTGTAGCAATTGTATTTGTTTCTCATGAATTTACTACAACCAAATTCAATTTATTCCTCACATCGTATACAATAACAGTATGCACCCACAATTTTGTAAAGATAAATTCGATTTATTTCTCACATGGAAGACAATACAAAATTGCAGCCTGAAGAATTGAACATCACATTTGCAGAATTGAACAGAATAGTTAACTGAAGACGACAACTAATTAACAAAACAGTTAATAAGTGAGCACCACAATGCACGACATATTGAACATATACACTAGAGCAACAGATTGCATGGTAAAATTAGATAGCACAATTCACTAGAATTTGTGAAGGAAAGGCAGGAGCCGCACACGCAACGGGTAAACTGAGCATGCTTAACCGGCATAGCTAGCAAATGGCAAGGTGTTCCTTCAAGATCAGGGGGACGACACGAATGGCAGCCATCGCGACCTCATCCGCGCGTGCGGCCGCGATTTGCTTCTCCACTACCAAATGCTCCTTGAGGTCCTGGCTATACTGCATGCACCATGGCTTAGGCCGGCGCTTATTTGGTGGAGGGGTCGGTGATTTGGGTGGAAGGTGTCGCGCTCACGCCGACGGTGGGGGCATGTGGGATGTGGAAGGAGGAGGAGGATGGGCGTCGGGTGTGGATTACCTGCCTGGATAGAGGAGGCCGAGCAGCGTGAAGGAGGGTCGTCGACAAGGAGGCGGCGCTGCAAGCAAGGAGTGAAGGTTTCAACTTGGAAAGGAAGGCGGAAAGAGGGGAAATGTGGATTTTGGTAAGGGAGAGGGGGCTGGGAGGTAGATATTTCTGCGGAAGCCAAAAAATTGGAATCGCTTCAGCGAAAAAACTGGCGCGCAAAGTGTCATCAGACACGCTCCCTTATTCAGAACTCTGTACGATATGTGGACATCACAAACGATTCAGATAGCTTAACGCGTGTGTGATGAGTTTGAACATCAAAAGTTTTGGTTTGAATTTCCATGGTTATAGTGGTCATGCACGTCATTGCATAATTTGGGCACAAAAAGGAGAGCACACCCACACTTCTTAATCGAGCAAGTTCAGCAATTAAACAGAGCTAGCTGACCTTAACATTACTCTAACAAATTAAAAGACCGGCGCTCTTAGTTAAACAAAACAAAGAGTACTACTGCGGCAGGTGCTCGTCGATCTCAGCCACCGCCTCCATATCCAGCTCACGCCCGACGGTCTCCTGGGGAAGGGGCTCCATGGCATCCATCGCACCATACTCGGCAAGCATCTCGCCATCCGCGTCTGCCATCTCTTTGGAAAAGGCCGCCACGAGCTGGGCATGGGCGGACGCGATCTGGGCTTGGACGGGCTCTGTGGTAGCAAGGTATGCGGCGGAGGAACGGACGGCTGCTCGAACACTCTCGGCGATTGCCAGCTCTTCGGTTGTGAGTTGCCGACCGTTGTCGGAGAAGTTTCATTTGATTTGTGCAGTGACCGCCAGGAGCTGGGCGTGGGCGGCCTCGACATGGTCATGGGCGGCCTCCATCAGGGCTAAGGCCGCCGCTGTGGAACGGACAGATGCTGTGCCGCTCTCGCCAGTTGCTATCCTCGAGGCAGATGTTGCTGACGCCACCTGAGAAGCAATAGCGGCCGTTTGGGCTGCCTTTGCTGCCAGATCGCAGATTGCAGCCGCCCTCATACACCTTGTTAGCACATGCATGGCGGCTGCGGCCGCGCTCTCGCCAGAGTGGGCAACCGAAGTTGCCCTCACGACGCGGGTCCACGTGCCCATCTTTCGCCGGCGACGATTGAACACTGAAATGATATTTGGGGAGCGAGCTAGTGTGCTTGAGGTGCCGACGGTGGACTGTAGCCGACGCACCTTCTCGCGTAAGCCATAGGCGTACTATACATCGACGGTGCTCCAGGATATTTTGTGCTGCATCTCACACGGTTGCTGATAATAAACTGTGTGCGATCTACTTGATTTTTCATCTTGATTTGAATTACATAATGGGGTCACAACAGCAATGGACGGTGTTTGAATTGCTAGACATTTTATCTAGAGTGAACATGCAACTATATGTGTGTCGTAAAATAATTGGAATTATTCAAGGTTCGTTTGAACATTTATACATTAAATTGGTTTTCTAGCCATTTCAGGTGAAAAA
Source organism: Aegilops longissima (assembly GCA_021605205.1). NCBI lineage: Eukaryota > Viridiplantae > Streptophyta > Magnoliopsida > Poales > Poaceae > Aegilops > Aegilops longissima. Next base: position 544,251,528 of record CM038678.1, on the reverse strand, counting down.
TTCAAATTTGAACTACATCCACATGCTCCAGTGCATATAAATTGGTTGAAAAATCAAATCTGTGTCCTTGGGTGCATGCTTAGGTCCCATGCAAGAAATGGGAATGAATTTCAAACACCAGAGCACCGTTGATTGCCGGCAAAACATTGAGATGCCTAGTTTTTAAATTCTAGTAAATCAAAAACTCGTCTGAAATTCATGAAACATGGCATGCTATCATGGAGCGGCATCAACATGCCGTGGTAAATTTTTTGTCCCATTTGGGGCAGGTTTGGGTCTATGCTTCTCACAAACAGGAGCTTCTCACAACAAGCATGATAATTTTCGGTAGGGAACATCCCACCTTTGGGGACGAAATGATATCCATTGCCTCTTATTGCTTTCAATTTTTTTCTCGTGTCAACATAGAACAACAGGAGTGTTGTGTGAATTTTTGTGATTTTTCAGGGTTCGTTTGGACATTTTTATGCATTAACTGAGTTTTCAATGCATTTATGTGAATAATTCAAATTTGAACTACATGCACATGCTCCAGCGCATATAAATTGGTTGAAAAATCAAATCTGTCTCCTTGGGTGCATGCTTAGGTCCCATGCAAGAAATGGGAATGAATTTCAAACACTAGGGCACCATTGACTGCCGACAAAACATTGAGATGCCTGGTTTTTAAACTCTAGTAAATCCAAAACTCGTCTGACATTCATGAAACTTGGCATGCTATCATGGAGCGGCATCACATGCCGTGGTAAAAATTTTGTCCCATATGGGGCAGGTTTGGGTATATGCTTCTCACAAACCGGAGCTTCTCACAACAAGCATGATGGTTTTTGGTAGGGAACGTCCCACATTTGGGGACGAAATGATATCCATTGCCTCTTATTGCTTTCAAATTTTTTCTCGTGTCAACATAGAATAACAGGAGTGTTGTGTGAATTTTTGTGATTTTTCGGGGTTTGTTTGGACATTTTTATGCATTAACTGAGTTTTCAATGCATTTATGTGCATAATTCAAATTTGAACTACATTCACATGCTCTAGCGCATATAAATTGGTCGAAAAATCAAATCTGTGTCCTTGGTTGCATGCTTAGGTCCCATGCAAGAAATGGGAATGAATTTCAAACACCAGGGCATCGTTGATTGCCGGCATAACATTGAGATGCCTGGTTTTAAAATTATAGTAAATCCAAAACTCGTCTGAAATTCATGAAACTTGGCATGCTATCATGGAACGGCATCAACAAGCCGTGGTACAAATTTTGTCCCATTTGGGGCAGGTTTGGGTATATGCTTCTCACAAACCGAAGCTTCTCACAACAAGCATGATGGTTTTCGGTAGGGATCGTCCCACCTTTGGGGACGAAACGTTATCCATTGCCTCTTATTGCTTTCAAAGTTTTTTCTCGTGTCAATATAGAACAACAAGAGTGTTGTGTGAATTTTTTTGATTTTTCTGGGTTCGTTTGGACCTTTTTATGCATTAACTGAGTTTTCAATGCATTTATGTGCATAATTCAAATTTGAACTACATGCACATGCTCCAGTGCATATAAATTGGTCAAAAAATCAAATCTGTGTCCTTGGGTGCATTCTTAGGTCCCATGCAAGATATGGGAATGAATTTAAAACACCAGGGCACCGTTGATTGCCGACAAAACATTGAGATGCTTGGTTTTTAAATTATAGTAAATCCAAAACTTGTCTGTAATTCATGAAACTTGGCATGCTATAATGGAGCGGCATCAACATGCCGTGGTACAAATTTTGTCCCATTTGGGGCAGGTTTGGGTATATGCTTCTCACAAACCAGAGCTTCTCACAACAAGCATGATGGTTTTCGGTAGGGAACGTCCCACCTTTGGGGACGAAACAATATCCATTGCCTCTTATTGCTTTCAATTTTATTTCTCGTGTCAACATAGAACAACAAGAGTGTTGTGTGAATTTTTGTGATTTTTCTGGGTTCGTTTGGACATTTTTATGCATTAACTGAGTTTTCAATGCATTTATGTGCATAATTCAAATTTGAACTACATGCACATGCTCCAGTGCATATAAATTTGTCGAAAAATCAAATCTGTGCCCTTGGGTGCATGCTTAGGTCCCATGCAAGAAATGGGAATGAATTTCAAACACCAGGGCACCATTGATTGCCGGTAAAACATTGACATGCCTGGTTTTTAAATTCTAGTAAATCCAAAATTCTGTTAACCATTCACGTGATGCCACGTGTCTTGGTTTTAATGGTTGTAGGAGGTGCCGTGCGGACAGTTGCTTGACCTTGACTGAACGGGAGGCGTGCGAGCGCCGTCTGGTGCGCAGGCTGACGGAGAGGCGTGCAAGTTGTCCTCGAGTGTGCAGGCTCACCGGGAAGCGTGCGAGTTGTACGCTGCGCAGGCTCACTGGGAAGCGAGCCCTTTGACTTCCATGGCCGCCCGCCTTGCTTGCATCCTCTCCATTAATGGCGCCCAAGCCGCAGTTTAATTCGCTTTTTAAATATAAAACACACATCACAAACATTTTAGTTAGAACACCCGTATGCAAACCGACAGCTTCCCCTGGAAGCCAAGAGAAAATGTGTCGAGAAGGATTTCTGCAGCTCTTGATCGAAAACGTTTTAGATAGAACACCCGTATGCAAAGTGAGAGCAGCGCAGGATTTCTGCATCCCTGCAATGCAATTTGTGCATCCCTTCAACGCAGTTGTTTTGGATGACCCGTGTGCAACCACGTACAAACAATCTGGTAAGATTTGTCAATCCTTGTAACACTGCGATTTGGCAAAATATGAAGCTAAAAATCACTAGCAGTATCTAATTTTTGCAACTAATATTCAGTAATTAAGCATAGATTTCATTCATAGATTAAGCAGTCATTCTTAATTTATACAAATAGTTCAAATCGACAGGTGAACTGGCCAAACTTTTCCCCAATTGTTGCCAACCACGTACTGAAATAGCTAGTTCAACTATATATACTAGCTAATTTTAAGTACGTTGTATAGTTCCACCACATCTATATTCAGATGAACTAAACAAAATAGCCCCTAAATACTACTACTACTACTGTGGAGGGGCTTTGTACTACTTCCGGCTGCCTCTCCTCTGCCGAGCATGCTCAGTAAGAGGCGGAGGAGGAGGAGCCTACCGACGAGCTGGGCAACCGCAATGCGGTGCCTGCCGCTAATTCTGCTTCAGCAACGCTCACCTTGAACGCCCTCTGCCGCTCGAGATGACCCCTCTCGAAGCGGTGGTTCTCCTCGTAGATCTCCTGATTCCTCGCCTCTAAGGCGACGTGTGCCGCGGCCACGGCGGCGGTAAGGCTCTTTGCGTGCTCGACGAGGCACACCTCCTCCTCCCGCAGGAACTCGATGTAGCACGCAAGGTCGCTGACGCACGTGCAGGCATCCACCTCCGTCTCCCGCCTTCGGGCGGTGGTGGAGGAGCGGGTGATGACCCTGGCGGTCGACGATGGGCTGGCGGCCACGGCGGCCGACGACGGGGTGGCGGCCACGACCACCACCTCCCGCCTTTGGGCCGCGGTGGCGGAGCGGGTGATGGCCACTGTGGCCAGCAGTGGGGTGGCGGCCACGACGGCTACCTCCCGCCTTCGGACCGCGGTGGTGGAGCGGGCGATGCCCCTGGCTTTCGACGGTGGTGTGGCAGCAACGGTGGCCGGCAACAGCTGCTGATGGGCACCGGCGGCGGAGCGTGTGGTGGGTGTTCCGCGCACACCCAACAGGGACGCCACGCGCACTACACTACGCCAGGGACTGCACCGCCGCCGCGGTGTAGCCTCCCAGCTGGAGTTGTCCTCTGATGACGGCGGAGTGGCTGAGCGACGACGACGGACCGGTGCCATTGGCGATTGTGGGAGAAGCAGACGAGATAATCTATAGGGATGGAGGGGAAAATGAGACGCATGACTCACCGGTCGTGAGGGTTTTTATAGCAGGCCGGTAAGCATTGGGATTTTGGGGGATTTCACCGAGTCGGGTGGGAAGCTTGCGTGGGAACCTGCGAGGTTGCGCGGGAACAGGCTCACCGACAATTCATTGGCGCCACCGTTTGGCAAAAAGTACGCCCCGGCGTGCTGCGCAAGCTTGCGCTGTAAGCCGTCTGCGGCAGCGGGGTGACAAGACGTGCGAGAGGAGGACGAAAGGCCACGTACACATATGGTTAATAAAAAAAACTTTTGCAATTTAATTACCTACTATACCACCGTCCTAGTTTATAAGTATGATTTAACTAATAAAATACGAATTCATGTCGCCAAATATTATATAGTTGGATTTGTATTTGAACATACTTTCCTATTATATAACTTTTAAAACATGCATTAACATTTTGTTGGTTAAATTTGAGGGTAAAGTATGGCACGGAATATAAAGGAGACTATAGACTAGACGGAGGTGGTACCACATGGCCGCTCTCTACACAGTGACGCAACTGTCGGCCGACTTGTAGGCGACCATTTCCTGCGTGTTCAACTGCTCTATGCGTGTGGTTGCTTGCGGTTCAGGCGGCCACAACGCGCTCTGCTCGCGTCCCGCCGCGCGTCCTCTGCTCTCGCGTCCCTCCGGGTGCTCTGTCCTCGTCCCTCCATGCGCGCTGCCAGTGTTTGGGGCCGGCGCACGATCACACACGTTCGTGTGCAGGCGGTTGCGCCGGGCGCGGCGCGACGATGCAGTTACCCGTTGCAAAAACTGCCATGAGAACGCGCCGAGAATCCACACTGCCCGGCCCCCTTTTTTCCTGCGGCCATTTACCTTCATCTCTCATCTCACACGACACAATAAGCACACCCACGAGGACACATACAGAGAGGACATGCGGCGGTTCCAATGGCGCTCCTCGTGGCTCCAATGGCGCTCCCAGCGGCCGACGACGACAACGGCGGGCAGTTCACCACGCATCACGTAGTGGACACCCGCGTGAGAGGGAAGTCCCTCCCGGTGGTGTACACGAACGATCTGGTCTCGGTGGAGAGCTCCATCCAAACTATGGAGCAGTTCCTTGCCAAGGACAAGTACCGAGTGGTCGGCTTCGACCTCGAGTACACCATCGGTCGTGCCGGGCACGATCAGAAGGTTGCCGTTGCCCAGTTGTGTGTGCGACATGACGTCCTCGTCTACCATTTCCACCTTGCCAGAAGGCCTTGTGAGTGTTTCTCCAAGTTTATCAGCAGCTCCGACTACAGTTTCGCTACGGTGGAAACCACCAACGATCTAGAAGACCTCAAGGTTTTGGACTTGAAACGCCCGAATCTTGTCAACATCCAGCACCACTACAAGGTCTGGGGCAGCGACAAAAACAAACTGAACTCCCTGGTTGACCTTGCCTCGGCCATCAACGACCCCTACTATGCGAAGATGAAGGAAGAGAGCAATAAGGACAAGAACGCCTGGCACAGTGTATGGTATAAGAGACTGGATGAACAACATGTCAAGTACGCGGCCATGGACACGTACACAACCTACGAGATGTATAGACGGATCGTTGACATGAGGAACTGTATTCTTCCTAACAAAGATGAGGGATCGAGCCACATAGCAGTGGCGGGAGCATCACAAGAAGTAGATGACTAGACGATCGTTTCTCCTACTTTAGAATGCATGCAATTGTTTATTGAGGTGTGTGCGAATGATCTGTATAGTCACTTATGTAATTGGATGTTTATTTCAATTATATATATATGTATACATGTTATTCTACTGTAGACAGAGCAATTCACACGACTTATTAGCAGCAATCGTTTGTGTTATTATTGGTCTTCGCACACATTTCAGATTACGGACCTGTTTGCCGCATATCACACACATCTTGTTCAGTTCAACTGTTTCCATTGTGTTGCCTAATCACACACAGTTCATCCCAGTGAACCGTATGCTGTATATCACACATTCTTTCATCTGGCTGCCTGTTTCTTTTGTGCCTCCTCATCCCAAACAGTTAATTGAGCTAAATCGTATGCCCTACATCGCACACGCAACTAAATTCTGAACCGTGTTTGATGCATCTGTCATGGCAAACGTTTTGCACCTTTTTGACGGTTTTTTTACACTACCATTTGCGATTATAGCATCGCACACAGTTTCGTCGAAGGGCCTTTGATCCTAGTGTCGCATTTGGACCATCCTACAGTAGTGACATTGTCATTGTAAACTTGGGAAAAGGTGAAAAAAATTGAACTCCCTTATGGTTAACATTTAACAGGAATGGAACATCACCTCGATATACAGCTTCTTCAGGAACGGAAAGCATCTCAGGAAACTGACAACTTGGTCCAGGTTGGGGACGACAGATTCTAGTGCCAAGACCTTCATTGTGCCCAGAGTCTGGGTGAAGCTTCGCTAGATGACAGACGAACATTGTGGCGACCGGTTTTTCCGGGTAATAATTTCCAGAAAATGGCCGTCGTGCTCACCAGCCCCAGGATTACTGTTAGCTGATGAGGCACCAACTTGATACAGAAATTCCAAGCAAAGTACAAAATATGGGGTACAAGACCATTCTGGTCTGTGAATACAACAAATGGTTTCTAGTGGTTGATGGCGGAAGCGGTTTGTGGATCATCCGTGTCTATGGGACTCCATTTCCCACGGGAACAGCTGACCAGGTTAACTCCTATCTTCATGAGGCTGCTATCGCCATTGCGTAGGTTCCGGGGCTGTCATCACGACGCTCCTCTCCATGCAAGAAATCTGGCCAAGACAATAGCCAGGGACAAGCCAGTGAGTACTTTGAATGTACTCGCAAACATTATGAACACAGGTATAATAAAGGGGACAAACACGCACTGAAATGCTCTATGAACACATTGTCAGTCATAAAGTAAAATCTCTGATGCATGCAAACAGATTATTAAAATGTAACAATGAATGTGTAATGACGGAGCAGGAATAAAATGCCACAATCGGGCGTCTGAGCGACACCACATAAAGGGCTTTAAAATAAATGCCACAATCGGGCATCTGAGCGACACCACATAAAGGGCTTTAAAATAAATGCCACAAGCGGGCGTCAGAGCGACACCACAAAAAGGGCTTTAAAAATAAAATGCCACAGTCGGGCGTCTTAGCGACACCACATAAAGGGCTTTAAAATAAAATGCCACAGTCGGGCGTCTTAGCGACACCACATAAAGTGCTTTAAAATAAAATGCCACAGTCGTGCGTCTTAGCGACACCACATAAAGGGCTTTAAAATAAACACAGTGAATATCCAGGAGGTAGAACCATCCCGGGGTATTTGATAATTCAGATAATATAACGGGTTAGTCCATAACGAAAATATTTATAAACATTACAAGTCTCAATTTGCGATTCAGTTCTGTCTTAATAATTTCTCCTCTGAAGACCGACACTAAGACCGACACCTGACCCATCCCAGACTGAAATCCTTAACCGAGGACACGGCTATTCGAATAGGTTTAATCTCTGCAGAGGGTGTACTCTTTACCCACGAGCAACGGATTCCTTCAGTCCATCGGGACTAATTCCGTCTACGGCCTTTTAGTTGAAAACACACCTAACTTGCACACACCAGCTTAACTTGTCGGTGTCTGGAATCACCCACGACACTTGTTAAGCAAAACTCTAAGTGGGGAGGCTACAACCTCGCGTAGCATGGGATCAAATTTATATCGCGCGCTCTAAGGGGTGGCCTCCCCTCTCGGTCTCAACCGGAAACACCCATGCCCCCGGACCAGGTGGTATGCCTACCGGCTTCAACCGATATCTTCCTCCATGGCCTCTCTGTACGGTATGTGCTAGACAGGGGTTGACGACTGAGTGAACCGTACCCTACTTGTTGTAGAGACAAGTGGTAGTACGAAAACAAGTATGGGGATTACAGGAACAAAACTCGATCTACGGTCGACTCAGGAGGTTTACGAATTCCCTGCATGACATATATAACAAAAAATATTTCAACCAACAAAGTCACCACTCACTATACCTTACCATGCCATACCGGACATAACCGTCCCGACGGGGACCGGCGACAAGCTCACGCCTACCCAAGGCAGAGGCTTTCCCGGATTCCTTTCCGGCATGCATGCGAGGCACATGAGAATGGTTACCATCACAAGTATATTCATTTCCAACAACAAGGATATCACTAAAATGCATCCATGCAAACGATCATATCACATGAAATAATGAGCTCTTCGAAATGAGGTGGTGTAATAAACGTGTCAACGAACACACCAAATTACTATGCCGGGTTCGGAATGCTGGCCTTCAAGTTATGGAGGGGTGAGGTGCTCTCCAAAACTTTTGAAAGTTTTCTTCCCTCTATCCAAGGTCCTATTTTAAATAAATTTGAATCAATAAATAATTTCAAAACAGAACCAAAAAGTTGTCTGATTTTTTTTGAAATAAATCTTAAAATAAACTAGACAATATTTGAGAGAGGTAGGAAAAAGAATCAACTCATTTGGAGTTGTATTTAAAAAGTTATAGCCATTGAAAGTTTTGATCAAAATCTATTATTTAAATTAAAATAGAAAAAGAAAACGATTCGAATAAACACGTACACGTCGAAAGCGTATTAGGGAAATATGCCTCCACTTATCCAGCGTGCATTGAAACTGGGTCACTGACAGTGGACCCGCCTGGCCCACTGGTCAGGTTTGACCAGTCCACGCGCGCGTCGCCTCCTCCGGCCGAAACAGAGGCGGAGCTCCGGCGAGGCTCGCCGGCGAATGACGGTGCCGTTCAGAAAACGAAGGCCATCTGCGGGCTCAGGGGATCAAGAGGGTCACTCTGGTGGTCGTTTTGGCCTTAGGGTTGGACGGAGCTGCCGACGGCGAGCTTCGCGGCAGACGGTGGCCGTCGGGCAAAGTGGTTTTGGGCTACGGTGGTTCCTGACCAAAATTGAGTAGGGGGAAAGGTTCACGGGAGGAAGAGAGAGCTTCTGGTGGAAAGAGTGGAGTGGGGGAGGCCCTGGTGGCGCCGGAATGGCCGAGGCAGTAGCGGCGGCTGCGCTTGCGGAGGCGGGAAGAAGACCCCAGGGTCGATTGGATGTCATGGGAGAGCTAGGGGAGCATGCTGAGGCCGTCTTTTCCAACGAAACACGCTCGGGGCCTCCTTTTTATAGCGCAACGAGGTCGGTTTGTGGCGGCCGGGGATAAGCTCGTCGGCGAACCGCCTCCCTGTAGCTTGGGCGACGTGGCGGCGACGAGAGCTAGAGGACACGCTTGTGGATGAGCTCGCGCTGTTCCAGGAGGCAGGTGGCGAGCGCTGGCGGCTTGGGCGGCACCGACCTGGCCGAGACGCGCTGCGGACGCCGGCGTGCCGCCAAGGGCTCTGAGCGGTGCTGTAGGGCGCCAGGAGCTGCTTGGCATGATGCGGGGAGAAGGTTAGCGAGTGGCGTGGCTCCGCAGGGAGGTGGCAAACCAGGGGCGCGACACGTCGGCTCGGGCGCGGCACATGCAATACACGTGCTCTGCTTGCGCCCAGAGCACACACGGGACATGCTCGACGAAATGCCTTGGCATGCTAGGGGGCTCCAAACCACAAGAAAGTTAGCAGGGTGGTGTTATAGGCTAGGGCAAAACCATTGGACAAGCGGGTCTGGTCAGGGGATTAGGTTCACAGTGTAAACAAAAATTCATGTCAAAACTGTCCACGCTCTCAAGGTGTTTGACAAAATGCCAAAGGCACTTAGGTATTTCTTAGAGTGGCTGTAACACCCCGGATACAACTTTCCATATTCGTAACTCCGACTCTTGCCTTTTCCGGAGATGTGATTTATTATTTCCTTCGTGGTTGGGTTTTGTCTGGTGTTTTGCATTTTGTTCTTGTTATGCATTGCTTCTCATCGCATCATGTGCATTGCATCGGCATTGTTTTCATAAAACTTGCATTCGTTCGTAGTTGGCGCGACCCTCCCCCCTTGCCTTCGTAGACCGTTTCGAGTCCAACGGGTTCTCGTTCCCCTTCGTTGGACCGCCATATCTCTCGCCACCATGGACCCTCTCCTTGGACCCTCTTTTCTCTCTTTCTCCGAGACCAACAAAACCCCTTGCTTCCGTTGGCGTTTGAGACCAATCGGGCTTTCGATTCCCTCTTGTCATCCGTTTGACCCTCTCTACTCAAGGCATCGAACCTCGCAAGCGTCCAAACCTGCCCGAACCTAACCAGCTCAGTCATCTCCTTTGGATTCAGTTCATCCCCAAAGATCTATAAAACGTCTCCGTTTTCTTATTTGGACTCCCTAACCATTTATTCCGGACCACCCGATCGCGATCGGAGGATCCTAAACATCCCCTTTCGTATATATATAATCCACCCACTTGCTAAATGGGATCAAACCCTAAAATCTAGGACATTTGTCCCTCGCGCCGCCGCCGCCGCATCTTCCTCGGGATCCCCAGCGCCTCCACTCTCTGCCTCCACCGCACCCCCAATCAGCACCCGATCCCCCCAGCCCGAAGCCTCCACTCGATCCCGTCGCCTCCTTGCTCGGGAGAGGAAGGCTCGACCCCAAGCAGCCCCAGCGCCTCGTGCCTCCTCCTCCCTTGGTCCTGGACGCGTCCGGCCGCCCGTAGCCGTCGTCGTCCGCGCCCGCAGGATCCACCAGCAGCAGCACCGGAGCTCCTTCCTCGACGCCGAGCTCGCCAAGTCCTCCCCCGCGCTCGGATCCGCGCCCCTCCGTCCCTTGCGCTGCCGAGCTCCCGCCGCGGATCCCGTCGCCTCCGCCTCGTTCGAGGAGGGAAGCGCTCGCGCCCGCGCCTCCGTCTGCCGGCGCCCGAACCTCGCCCGGCCTCTGTTTTCCCCGCTTGAGGTGGCTCGGGATTGAGCGCCGTCGCTTTGTCTGCGCCCTCGCTGATCTCCCTGCCTCGCCTCCCGCGAGCCCTCCTCTGCCGCCTTCGCCGTGAGCCGCGCCACCACCGCCCCGTCCTCGCCTTGCCGGAGAGGCTCCGCCGCCTCGCCAAGTCCCGCTTGCTGCCGTCTTCTGCATCGCCGTGGCTGCGCTGTTGGTTCTGTTCTTGAGCAGCAGAGCAGCTTCGCCCTCGCTCGCCCGTTGACCGATCCGGCTGGGTCACAGCCACCCCAGGCCCAGTCCGGCCCAGCCCTTCCCCCCCTGCCTGGCCTCCTTCCTACCGACCGGGCCAAGGCCCATGGTGAGACCCCAGCCCAGCACCCAGCAGATTCGGCCTGTGTATTTTTTTCCCAGATCTGCGGTTTAACATTATCCAGTGATTTTAACAGATTTGCAGAAAAGTCCCTAGAGTTCATGCATTTAATAACTCATCAACCGTGCATCGGTTTAAACAAACTTTATATGTAATATGCTCAGAATATTGTGTAGATTAATAATATGTCATTTCCATCCATGTTTAAAATGTTTAAATTGATGTTTGCTTTAATTTGCTAATATGCCATGTTAAAATGATTTAATTCATAACTAAATAACCGTAACTTCGAATTAAATGTTCTTTATATGTAAATGGGGTGGAAAAATGCCTAGATTAACATGGTCCACTTTATGTTGCTGTTTAACAACTCTAAAAGTGTGTTTAGGGCAGAACAGTACCGAATCTAAAATATTGCTCATGGGGATTTTCCGAATTGTTGTTTCTTATTTCGGCCTCATTTAAACTTGCCTAAGTAGTTAGTTTAATTATGCTCCACCTCTTGCCATGTTTAACAACATTTAATATTGTTGAGTACCTAACCGAGAGAGAACTAAATAAGTGTTGTGGTGTTCGTCAATATGCAACTCGTTGCATATTGAGCTCCACTAATTTGTAGTATTGTTTGTTGCACTTTGCCATGCCATGCCTCATTAAACCGGACATGCATCATATTTGTTTGTGCATCATGCCATGTTCATGATTGTGTGTTTACTATGTTGTTTGCTTCTTTCGGTTTGCTTCTCTCGTTAGCTTCGGTTTCGTTCGGAGTTGTGAGGATTCATTCGACTTCGTCCGTTTGTCCTCTTCATGGATTCGTTCTTCTTCCTTGCGGGATTTCGGGCAAGATGACCATACCCTCGAAATCACTTCTATCTTTGCTTGCTAGATGCTCGCTCTTTTGCTATGCCTATGCTCGATGCCTACCACTTGCTATATCATGCCACCCACATTGCCATGTCAAACCTCTAACCATCATTTCCTAGCAAACCGTTGTTTGGCTATGTTACCGCTTTGCTCAGCCCCTCTTATAGCGTTGTTAGTTGCAGGTGAAGATGAAGTTTGTTCCTTGTTGGAACTTGGAGATGTTGTTCCTTGTTGGAACATGTTTACTTGTTGGGATATCACAATATATTTTATTTAATTAATGCATCTATATACTTGGTAAAGGGTGGAAGGCTAGGCCTTATGCAGGTGTTTTGTTCCACTCTTGCCGCCCTAGTTTCCGTCATATCGGTGTTATGTTCCCGGATTTTGCGTCCCTAACGCGGTCGGGTGATTTATGGGACCCCTTGACAGTTCGCTTTGAATAAGACTTTTCAGCAAGGCCCAACATTGGTTATACATTTGCCTCACCTAGCCTTTTTCCCTTGGGAGTCGCGCATCCAGGGTCATCTTTATTACCCCGGACCAGTGCTTCTCTAAGTGCTGGCCCGAACCGAGTAGACTCAAGGGGCCCTCGTGGCAACTCGAGGTTTGGTTTTACTCGTAGGATGTCTCATCCGTGTTGCCTGAGCGAGATATGTGCAGCTCCTATCGGGATTGTCGGCGCATCGGGCGGTCTTGCTGGTCTTGTTTTATTGCTGTGAAATGTCTTGTAGCCGGATTCCGAGACTGATCGGGCTTCCGGGAGAAGGTCTATTCGCCGTTGATCGCGAGAGCTTATCATGGGCTAAGTTGGGACACCCTGCAGGGTTTGAACTTTCGAAAGCCGTGCCCGCGGTTATGTGGCAGATGGGAATTTGTTAATGTCGGTTGTAGAAAACCGAAGTTGATCTTAATTAAAATACACCAACGCGTGTGTAACGTGATGGTCTCTTCTCGTGGAGTCCGGGAAGTGAACACGATGTTGGAGTTATGTATGGCGTAAGTAGTTTCAGGATCACTTCTTGATCATAGTTGTTCGACCGTGCTTTTGCCTTCTCTTCTCGCTCTCATTTGCGTATGTAGCCACCATATATGCTAGTCGCTTGCTGCAGCTCCATCTCACTACCCTGTCCTACCTTTAAGCTTAAATAGTCTTGATCTCGCGGTGTGAGATTGCTGAGTCCCGTGACTCACGATTACTTCAAAACCAGTTTGCGGTGCCGATGAAACCGTGCGGTGATGGACCCGAGCTCAAGGAGGAGCTCGATGAAGATCTTGTTCTTTGTGTTGTTTCGTTTGAGTTGATCAGTAGTGGAGCCAGTTGGGACGATCGGGGATCTGTGAAGCATTTGGGGTAGTCTTCTTTTATTTTGGTTCCGTAGTCGGACCTTGATTGTATCTGTATGATGTAATGTTTTACTCATGTATTGTGTGAAGTGGCGATTGTAAGCCAACTATGTATCTCTTTTCCTTATGTATTATATGGGTTGTGTGAAGATTACCTCACTTGCGACATTGCTTTCAATGCGGTTATGCCTCTAAGTCGTGCTTGACACGTGGGAGATATAGCCGCATCGAGGCGTTACAAGTTGGTAATCGAGCCTTCCCGACTTAGGAGCCCCTACTTGATTGTTTGTTGGCGTTGTTGAGTCTAGAATGGAAAATGTTTTGAGTCTTAGGATTATATATATCGGAGAGTAGGATTCTTTTTACTCCCGGTCCCTTCGTCGCTCTGGTGAGGTATCCCGCGTAGAGTTTTGACTCTTCTCTCCTCAAATTTCACTAAAAATTTTTAGGATCACGTGGGTATCTTGGAATCGTTCGATGGTTTTGTGGCGAGAACATTGTTCTTGGTGCCTCCTGAAATTTAGGGGTTGTGGCGGTGTCCCGGGAGTTGAGCTCCGAGGTGTTGTCGTCACAATTTTATCGTTGCGATTCGGAATACCTGAGTTTTGCCGACATCGAAATCTCTTTTGTGCAGTTGTTGGTGAGATAACCTGATAGCCCAAAGATCTTGTGGCGAGTCTGGGAGTATTGCCATGACTTGTATAACGGATGTTTTTCAAGGTCGAGGTAAACGATTTCGAGGATTTCTTGGTTATGTGTTGACGGATGGATACAATTGGATCTAGGTATTGTTAGTTTGGGTGATATATTTTGTGTCCCTGTATCCCCAACACCAGATTGCATAACCAGAAAGTTTCGGAGTTTATAGGTGGGAATTCTAGTAGCTTACGGGATATTCTTTCCGGCGGATGTATGATTTGAGATTGGGGTTCAACGTCTAGTGGTCCGCCCATTCACGGTCGATTCTGATGGTCGCGAGGCGTCTTAAAGAATCCTTGGCTATGCTGATTCGGGGCGTCTCGTTTGTCATTCGTGGCGTCCGCTATCGTCGTGTCCGTGTGGGCCCCACCACGAACACTTTGGGCGAAATCTCTATCATGTGTTTGTTCCGGCTCATTCTTGAAGCCAATCCTTTGTTTTTGTTTTGTTTTGTGGTATTCGAGTTGCTTCAATGCCAAGTGTTGATTCCATACCTTTCCTAATTGGTGTTCTCATATTGCTATGTGAATACTAATCCTTCTTGATCACTGAGCTTGCCATGTTAATTCTTTTCCAACCGGCGTGCTTCTCTTCAAGTGAATCCGATCATTCCAACATTCGCAAGATCAATTCTAAGCTTTTTCTCAACGGTGTTCGTCTCATCCGACCCAAGTTGTTTTGATTTCCGCCCTCCACCCTTTTTCTTCAAGGACTCAGATTTCTTAATCAAGTATCCATTTTTATTGAGTGAAGTTTCTTCATTCTTTTCCTTTAATGTTTTATCCGGTGATTTCTCATGAAGACGCTAAGGAAGCTTTAACCTTATCATTGTTCCATTCTAATTTTCTTCTCCGGTGGATTTAGTCAAGTTTTCCGTATTGATCATTTTCCCTTCCTCGTTTCAAGTGCTTTCTCATACCAGTGCCCCCTAATCATTCACCTCTCGCTATTCAATTGTTCCGGAGTGTTGAAGATATCTCAGAAGATTCTAGTTTCCATTCTCAATTCACTCAAGTTCTTTTGAGGATGCTATCTCATTCAAGCCATTTAACTATACCGGTGCAATATCTATTTCAAACAATTGTTCAACGGTGGTTCTTTTGAGTGGGCCCTAACCCACAGGTCTTTTCCAGGATCTTACCTGACTCTTTTATTTTTCAAGAGCTATTCCCAAATTCATTGCAAAGTTTGACGTAAGAATGAATTATCATCAGTCTTGGTTTTCTCCAAGATCTTCCAAATTATTTTCATTGTTGGTTCAACCTTCCTAATTTTCATTCCGGAGTGCTTCAATAATTCATGGTGATGTTCTCGTCGTCATTCTCGAATTTTGAAGACCGAAGAAGAGTTTCTCTTAAATCTCGCTTCTTTCTCTTCAAGATTTATGGTTCTAGCCTCATGCTATCCTCATAATCGTGTTGATTGTGAGATTTATTTTCTTACCATCCGGAGCATTTCAGGAGTCTTTTCAGTTTGATTCTTCGGAGCCCATCATCTCAGAATTATTCATTCCAGCTTTCAGCTCTCGTTCTCCAAATCATATCGGTGCATCGTCGAAATATCCTCTAATCAGTTCATGATCTCTTCGTTCTAATGTATCTAAATTTTGTCAAGCATCTTTATTCGTTTTACAATTCTTCCCGGTGAATTATGCCTTTGCTACGTTCATTCTCAATTATTATGGTGGTTTGTTCAAGAGTTCTCTTCCTTCGTTATCATATAGACTCATTCGTTCTTTCCAATCCTACCAGTGGTTCGTTGAAGACCTTCCCAAGTTTGCGCCATATCTATCTTAATCTTTTCTACGGGAATAAGTAGTATGCCAAATCCGTTGCTTGTCATCAATCTAAATTGGTGAAGGATACGCATAACATAATTCTTGTTCTTGTTTCATCCAAGTGATTGATTCATTCTTCCGGAGTTCGTAATGGTATCAATTTCTCAGTTCTAAGTTGTTCATCTCTTCTCTCCGGAGTTTGTTCATCATACCACAATTTCGGTACGAGATGCTTCATCTTTTCTTTCCGGAGTTCCAGTTTTCTCGGTTATATCATTTCAAAGCTTCTTTTTATCACTGCAAGGCTTCACCTTGTGTTGTCAACTTCTCTTTCTTTTATCATCCTTTTGGTTACCGGAGTTCATCATGGAGGCTCTACATGGTGCTTCCTCAAGGATTCTTTTCATTCTTCAATTGTTCATCAAGATTTCTCGCGGAGTTAAGATCCGTCAAGCCATACTCAAAATTGAACATGGTGCTCAACACATGTTTTGTTTTGAGGAGTTCAAGTATTCTTCTTCTTGCATTCCGAAGTGCAATTCTTTCTACCTTATCTCTTGAGATGGTGTTATGTCACTCTTGGCAATTTCCCTTCGTGTTTCATGATTCACATGTTGTCAAGAATGAGGTATTTTAAATCCATCAATCTTTTCATTAGACTTATCTTGGGCCATATTTCACCTAAAGCCTTCCCTAAGGAATGTTGCTATTTGTGGTGCGTATCTATGATCCAATTTTCTCCTTCTCATCTCGGTGAAGAAGTTTCTCTTATCTTCTTTGATCTCAACCAATCATTTGTGTCTGTTAATGGCGGGTTGTCACCTCATCATTTTGAGATGTTTGCCATAAGGCCATGACAAGCTTCTGTTCTTTCGTTGTTAGTTTTCCAACAACTCTGTTATAACCTTTCTTGGAAGGGTGCTTTCCAAACTCATTTGTGGTAGAAGTTGTCATTTTCTTCTCCATTCCTTTATTCCAACGACCTATCCTCAATTTTTCTTCCGGAGGCTTTGTGATGTTGCACTCTTCGACACATCATCTTTCTTTTGTCAAGATCATGTTCTTTTTCGTGCTTATCCATTTAACCGGAGTGTCATGTTTTCATTCGAGTTCTCTCATCTTATCAAGTTTTGCCTGCTTCCTCAACCGGAGAGCTGTCTGAAATCTTTCTTACCCCTTGTGCTTTTTTTTCAATAGTTCCGGAGGCAGTATGTTGTTGATTTCATCAAGTATCATCCCAGCTTCTCAAGTTCTTGTTCAATTCCTTCCATTTACAATCGGAGTGCTGCCAAAATTATATCATTCTTGTTCAGTCATGTCTCGTTTCAACCAGAGTGGTTTCGAATTCTATCTTGTCCATTAAACTCATGATTCATGCCTTTTCAACCTTCAAGTTAACGTAATGTTCCTTCTTCCTCTTTTCTAACGGATTGTTTTCAACCTTGTTCATCTTCGTTGTGTTCTTTCTTTCATTTTGCTCAACCTCTCAAAGTTCATGGTTTCACTCGTTTGTCAAAGAAGTAACTTGGTTTACCTCTCATCTTCCTCGTCCTTTTCCCTCCGGTGCCATCCTAGATCTCGGGGCGAGATCCTCTAAATAGTGGTGGAGTGTTGTAACACCCCGGATACAACTTTCCATATTCGTAACTTCGACTCTTGCCTTTTCCGGAGATGTGATTTATTATTTCCTTCGTGGTTGGGTTTTGTCTGGTGTTTTGCATTTTGTTCTTGTTATGCATTGCTTCTCATCGCATCATGTGCATTGCATCGGCATTGTTTTCATAAAACTTGCATTCGTTCGTAGTTGGCGCGACCCTCGCCCCTTGCCTTCGTAGACCGTTTCGAGTCCAACCGGGTTCTCGTTCCCCTTCTGTTGGACCGCCATATCTCTCTGCCAGTCATGGACCCCTCTCCTTGGACCCCTCTTTTCTCTCTTTCTCCGAGACCAACAAAACCCCCTTGCTTCCGTTGGCCGTTTCGAGACCAATCGGGGCTTTCGATTCCCTCTTGTCTGTCCGTTTGACCCTCTCTACTCAGTGCATCAGAACCCTCGCGCGCGTCCGAAACCTGCCCCGAACCTAACCAGCTCAGTCATCTCCTTTGGATTCAGTTCATCCCCAAAGATCTATAAAACGTCTCCGTTTTCTTATTTGGACTCCCTAACCATTTATTCCGGACCACCCGATCGCGATCGGAGGATCCTAAACATCCCCTTTCAGATATATATAATCCACCCACTTGCTAAATGGGATCAAACCCTAAAATCTAGGACATTTGTCCCTCGCGCGCCCGCCAAGATCTTCCTCGGGATCCCAGGCGCCTCCACTCTCTGCCTCCACCGCACCCCAATCAGCACCGATCCCCCCAGCCCGAAGCCTCCACTCGATCCGTCGCCTCCTTGCTCGGGAGAGGAAGGCTCGACCCCAAGCAGCCCAGCGCCTCGTGCCTCCTCCTCCTTGGTCTGGGCGCGTCCGCCGCCCGTAGCCGTCGTCGTCCGCGCCGCAGATCCACCAGCAGCAGCACGGAGCTCCTTCCTCGGCCTTGAGCTCGCCAAGTCCTCCCAGCGCTCGGATCCGCGCCCCTCCGTCCCTTGCGCTGCCAGGAGCTCCCGCCGCGGATCCCGTCGCCTCCGCCTCGTTCGAGGAGGAAGCGCTCGCGCCGCGCCTCCCGTCTGCCCGAAGCCGCCGAACCTCGCCCGGCCTCTGTTTTCCCCGCTTGAGCGGTGGCTCGGGATTGAGCGCCGTCGCTGTCTGCGCCCTCGCTGATCTCCCACGCCTCGCCTCCCGCGAGCCCTCCTCTGCTTCGCCTTCGCCGTGAGCCGCGCCAGCCACCGCCCCGTCCTCGCCTTGCCGGAGAGGCTCCGCCGCCTCGCCAAGTCCCGCTTGCTGCCGTCTTCTGCATCGCCGTGGCTGCGCTGTTGGTTCTGTTCTTGAGCAACGAAGCAGCTTCGCCCTTCCCTCGCTTCGCCCGTTGACCGATCCGGCTGGGTCACAGCCACCCCAGGCCCAGTCCGGCCCAGCCCTTCCCCCCCTGCCTGGCCTCCTTCCTCACCGACCGGGCCAAGGCCCATGGTGAGACCCCAGCCCAGCACCCAGCAGATTCGGCCTGTGTATTTTTTTCCCAGATCTGCGGTTTAACATTATCCAGTGATTTTAACAGATTTGCAGAAAAGTCCCTAGAGTTCATGCATTTAATAACTCATCAACCGTGCATCGGATTTAAACAAACTTTATATGTAATATGCTCAGAATATTGTGTAGATTAATAATATGTCATTTCCATCCATGTTTAAAATGTTTAAATTGATGTTTGCTTTAATTTGCTAATATGCCATGTTAAAATGATTTAATTCATAACTAAATAACCGTAACTCGGAATTAAATGTTCTTTATATGTAAATGGGGTGGAAAAATGCCTAGATTAACATGGTCCACTTTATGTTGCTGTTTAACAACTCTAAAAGTGTGTTTAGGGCAGAACAGTACCGAATCTAAAATATTGCTCATGGGGATTTTCCGGAATTGTTGTTTCTTATTTCCGGCCTCATTTAAACTTGCCTAAGTAGTTAGTTTAATTATGCTCCACCTCTTGCCATGTTTAACAACATTTAATATTGTTGAGTACCTAACCGAGAGAGAACTAAATAAGTGTTGTGGTGTTCCGTCAATATGCAACTCGTTGCATATTGAGCTCCACTTAATTTGTAGTATTGTTTGTTGCACTTTGCCATGCCATGCCTCATTAAACCGGACATGCATCATATTTGTTTGTGCATCATGCCATGTTCATGATTGTGTGTTTACTATGTTGTTTGCTTCTTTCCGGTTTGCTTCTCTCGTTAGCTTCGGTTTCGTTCCGGAGTTGTGAGGATTCATTCGACTTCGTCCGTTTGTCCTCTTCATGGATTCGTTCTTCTTCCTTGCGGGATTTCAGGCAAGATGACCATACCCTCGAAATCACTTCTATCTTTGCTTGCTAGATGCTCGCTCTTTTGCTATGCCTATGCTACGATGCCTACCACTTGCTATATCATGCCACCCACATTGCCATGTCAAACCTCTAACCATCATTTCCTAGCAAACCGTTGTTTGGCTATGTTACCGCTTTGCTCAGCCCCTCTTATAGCGT
Source organism: Aegilops longissima (assembly GCA_021605205.1). NCBI lineage: Eukaryota > Viridiplantae > Streptophyta > Magnoliopsida > Poales > Poaceae > Aegilops > Aegilops longissima. The sequence goes on along the minus strand of CM038678.1, from coordinate 544,231,570 downwards.
TGTTAGTTGCAGGTGAAGATGAAGTTTGTTCCTTGTTGGAACTTGGAGATGTTGTTCCTTGTTGGAACATGTTTACTTGTTGGGATATCACAATATATTTTATTTAATTAATGCATCTATATACTTGGTAAAGGGTGGAAGGCTAGGCCTTATGCCTGGTGTTTTGTTCCACTCTTGCCGCCCTAGTTTCCGTCATATCGGTGTTATGTTCCCGGATTTTGCGTCCCTAACGCGGTCGGGTGATTTATGGGACCCCCTTGACAGTTCGCTTTGAATAAGACTTTTCCAGCAAGGCCCAACATTGGTTTTACATTTGCCTCACCTAGCCTTTTTCCCTTGGGAGTCGCGCATCCCGAGGGTCATCTTTATTTACCCCCCCCCCCGGACCAGTGCTTCTCTAAGTGCTGGCCCGAACCGAGTAGATCTGGGGGCCCCTCGTGGCAACTCGAGGTTTGGTTTTACTCGTAGGATGTCTCATCCGTGTTGCCTCGAGAACGAGATATGTGCAGCTCCTATCGGGATTGCCGGCAAGATCGGGCGGTCTTGCTGGTCTTGTTTTATTGCTGTGAAATGTCTTGTAGCCGGGATTCCGAGACTGATCGGGCTTCCCGGGGAGAAGGTCTATTCCTTCGTTGATCGCGAGAGCTTATCATGGGCTAAGTTGGGACACCCCTGCAGGGTTTGAACTTTCGAAAGCCGTGCCCGCGGTTATGTGGCAGATGGGAATTTGTTAATGTCCGGTTGTAGAAAACCCGAAGTTGATCTTAATTAAAATACACCAACGCGTGTGTAACCGTGATGGTCTCTTCTCGTGAGTCCGGAAGTGAACACGTGTTGGAGTTATGTATGACGTAAGTAGTTTCAGGATCACTTCTTGATCATAGTTGTTCGACCGTGCTTTTGCCTTCTCTTCTCGCTCTCATTTGCGTATGTAGCCACCATATATGCTAGTCGCTTGCTGCAGCTCCATCTCACTACCCTATCCTACCTTTAAGCTTAAATAGTCTTGATCTCGCGGGTGTGAGATTGCTGAGTCCCCGTGACTCACAGTTACTTCCAAAACCAGTTTGCAGGTGCCGATGAAACCGTGCAGGTGATGGACCCGAGCTCAAGGAGGAGCTCGATGAAGATCTTGTTCTTTGTGTTGTTTCGTTTCAGTTGATCAGTAGTGGAGCCCAGTTGGGACGATCGGGGATCTGTGAAGCATTTGGGGTAGACTTCTTTTATTTTGGTTCCGTCGGACCTTGATTGTATCTGTATGATGTAATGTTTTACTCATGTATTGTGTGAAGTGGCGATTGTAAGCCAACTATGTATCTCTTTTCCCTTATGTATTATATGGGTTGTGTGAAGATTACCTCACTTGCGACATTGCTTTCAATGCGGTTATGCCTCTAAGTCGTGCTTCGACACGTGGGAGATATAGCCGCATCGAGGGCGTTACAGTGGCCAAAACTTCCAGAGTGGGGTCTCTTTAGATGAAAGAGAGGGTGGTAAGGTTAGTTTGACCAAAGCACAAACTTGCTAGTGCAAGTTTTGCAAAACTCCAATTCTGGACAGAAAGAACAAGGCATGGTTGCATGCACTTAGAATCATCGAAAGGGTCCACTCTCCTGGACTTAAGGGTTTGGCAAGGAGGGCTACCAGTAGGAAAAGGAATCATGGATCAAGGAGCAACTAAAAAGGTGGTTGTTGTACAAAACCTCAAGTTGGACCAGAATGGAAAAGAGGATGATTCACTCAGTTTTTCCAAAGAACATCATTAGGTTATTGCATAAAGTGGAATAGTATGCTCCTACTAACATTCCAAAATTTTGGTAGAAGTTTTAAAGAAATATTTGAATAGGTTGTAGTGTAAAAATGCTCTCTGGACCAGATTTGAAAATATGGTGTAGAGCTCAAAATATTCGATGGGCAGAAGGTATTTTTGCACAAAAGTGATTCAAATACTCCATAAGACATCTCCAAATTTTGGTGGGATTTTTGACTGAATTTATAAAAGGGTTGTAGTACAAATGGGACCATAAAACTATGGGAAACCATTTTTCAAGAAAATAAAGATCAGGAAGAATATTATATAATTAATTCTTCTGATAACAAAAAATATTTTCTTGAGAGGGTAAACAAGTCCAATATTATAAGTGAAAGGTTTTCACCTTAGGGAACAACTCCAAGATAACCAAGAAAAGAATGGTTCCGAAATCAAGAAAAACCAAGAAAAAGGAAAGTTAAATTTCCTGGCAAGGTTTTAATTAACAAAACAAGGTTAAATATTTTTTTGGGGTGTCACAAACATACATCTTCAAAACTAGAAATAACGTTGATATCAAGAAGGAGAGGTATATAAGGCGACTTTTGTACCTGAAAGTTGTAGTATTTGATAGACGAGTAGCCCACCACTTTCAATTTCAGTGCAGAAATGACACTGATTCTTGTTGGACCTTGTTGATCAACTGTAAGTAATCTCTCAAATGAAGGTGTGTCCTGGATGATCATATTGTGGTCCACCTTTTGTGATCTCTCGTTGCAGCACCAGCAACACACATAAATAGTCTGAAGAGTCCTGGAGGTGATGTGCAAGGTACTCGACCAATTCATCGCCTGAAGACGAAGGAACTCGAGTGTAGTACAGCCGTGGAGCAGGAGCTCCATGTCATCCTTTGGGATGCGGATGGTGACAAGCTCAGGGTGCTTTAGTCGTGGTAGAAAAAGAGCGGGCGCGTCATTAAGGGGGGGAATGGTAGTTCATGAACTTGGCGAGGCGCAGCATGGGCGCGAAGCGGAGCGCGGACGTTGGCAGCAAGCGCATATGCCCATCATTATAACTTAGCTTCTTGAGCTGATATATGGCGCGGGATCGGTACCACTCGTCAAGCTTGCCTCGGTCCTTGCCATTGGAACAGAACTTGCCCACGATAAGGCCTTTGATTAGGCCATCATGACTGTCGAGGATCTGGGAGAACGCATCCAAGCTTTGGCGATAGCCATGGCAGAGCTTGTGGGTTTCGAGGAGGTCGACAAGGGTGCGGAGCCATAGGGTGCGCCACCATAGGGAAAGGCCGGCTTTCCTCGCCCAATATTTGATTGGGAGGAGGGATATGATGACTATCAACATATCATCGGGGAGGTTGTTGATGAAGTCTAGGCCTTCTGGAGTCGCTTGCGGTTCTTTCTCGACCCGCCTCCGCTTGTTGGCAGCCTCGTTCTCCACCTCCTCGGTGGGGACAGAAACCTCTGTCTCCATATTCACGCCGTGCTCCGGTGCTTCAGCAGCCCCGGCGTCGCCACTCCCTCCGATGGGGCGCTTCGGCGGCATCCTCGTACACTGACGACTTTGAGGACACAGAGCGGCGTCGAGGATGTGGGCGGAGAGAGAGGAATTGTCACATCCCTAGTTCTGGCCTGCTCGGTTAGCTAGTCTTGTGTTGCATCATGTTTAAATTTCCCTTAAACCTGAAATGGGGAGCAACAAACCCCAGCACCCCCGAAAATACCAGGTTCAACTGAAAAACATTTCAATGAACCTAGAATGCCATTCACAAAAGTTCATCATTTTTGAATTGGTCTAGAACCTCTCGCAAAAATGGTGCACATTTTCCTAGGCCATTCTGGATTTTTGAATTAAATCATTACTTATTTGCATTTGGGCATTTAAATACTATAAAATATTTTAAATGCTCAAATAATCCCAAACTGAAATGTTTACTGTAGGATATATTTCCAACAGTGGTCATGAGCAGTTGCATGATTTTTGGGATTGATTTAGTATTTTTAGAAAAGCCACAAAGATTACAGAGTAATAGAAAAACTTAAATAGAAGAGAGAGAGAGAGAGAGAGAGAGAGAGAGAGAGAGAGAGGAACTAACCTGGCAGTAGCCCACCTGCCTGTGCGCCCCAGCACCGCAACAGACCGGCCCAGCCCACCACCGTCATTGTCCTCCTGGCGCCAGTCGGCCAGGCGTGTGGCCGACGCGCGCGCGGGGGCAGAGCGCCACGCCACCAGCTCGCCTGCCTGCCTCCCTTGCCAGCGCGACGTCGTGTTGCTTCTCCTCGGCGGCACCCTGACCCCTCTGGCCTATCCACTCCTCCTCTCCCCTAATCTGCTCCCTCCCCGCAGCGCACCCGAGCGCGCTCGTCGCCGCTGCTCCCTGCTGCCCCGGCCACCGTCACCATCGTGTCCCAGAGCTCTGTCGTGGTCTGATTCATCCAGAAGACCCAGCCCCGAGCATTAGCACGCTCTGCACTGCCTTCATCGAGCTCCTCCCCAACCACCATCGTCGGAGATCCACTCTACCGCCCCGATCGCTCTGGTCCTCCTTCGAGCTTGTCGTCTGCACCGCTGAAACCTCCGTGAGCTTCTCCCTCGAACCACCCTCTCCGTTTTCTCGTTTAAATGTTGTAGCTGCCACGCCACTCGCACATGTACGCGCCGCCGCCTATGCTCACCGCCGACGTGATCCCGGCGACCAAATCGTCTGGCCATCGTGTCTAACACGCTCGTCGCCTCGCGTAGTTTCTGTAAGTGCTAACCACGCATTGCCTAGGCCACCGCAGCCACGTTCCCGCGCATGCCCGAACGCAGGCCGCTGCTGCCGAGCTCGTAGCCGTCGTCTCCGGCCGCGCTAGCTGCAGTTGCTTGCCGCAACGGGCGCGGGTGAGCTTCAGCTCCCTTTAGCCGCTCTCCGCCGTCCATTTGGACGCCCGAGGGGCAAGCCCGAGCCCCCTCCCCTCCCCCGCCACACTGGATGGTCGCCGGCGGCCTAACTCCGGCGAAGCCGACGTGGTGCGATTAGATTAGGTCTAATCCACCCACTAATTACCACCACAGTCACTCTCAGTGGACCCTGCCACATTAATTAACCATGGGGTAAACCCCTGTTTAGCCTTAACCTAACCACAGTGGACCCACGCGTCAACTTTGACCAAGCTGACGTGGACGTTGACTGGTCCCACCAGCCAATGACCCAAACCAGCACTGAGTCACTAACCAGTGGGCTCCACTGGTCAGGTTTGACCTAGAGCGGGTCTATTGACCTGCTGAGGTCAGCATGACGCGATGATGACATAGTTAATCATATTTCTGGATTTAAAATAATTTAGAAAATTACAGAAAATGTTGTAAACTTCGAAAATTCATATAAAATCAACTGTAACTCCAAATGAAATAATTTATATATGAAAAATGATTAGAAAACTCCAATCTATCCATCTGTACCATTCTCATGCTTGTTTGAGCAAGTTAACTTCACTGTTTAGGATGAAACATGAATAGGACAACTTTGATAATAGTTTTGGAGTTGGAATTTTATGTAGTTTTGAATTCCACTTCAATCAAAATGACTTGCTATTGCATTAGCCCAAATTACAGCATATTGGCATGTCAGGATCATGCATCATATTGTGCATTGCATCGATTGTGTTCTTCCTTGTTTGCCGATGTTTGTTCCCTCTCAGTAGACGACGTACCGACGATGAGTTTGATGACACCGATGAAGAACTATACTATCTTCAGAAGTGCCAGGAAAGCAAAACCCCCTTGTTCATTCCGATACAATCCCGCTCTCTCACCCCTGCTCTCTTTTACTGCATTAGGACAACAACGATTCAACTGTTACATGATGCGGTAGTTGAACCCCTTTATCCTCTGCATGACCTGTCATTGCCACAGTAAATAGATGAAACCCACTAGCATGAGTAGGAGTTGTTTGAGCCCTGATGTGCCTACTCATTCATGCTTGTTTGTCATGCCTGCTATTGCTTAGAGTTGTGTCAGGTCTGATTCATCGGGGACGAATTGGAATGTGGTGAACATGTCCTACTGTTGAGAGCTAAGTGTGTGAACACGATTTGGTAAAGGTAGCGATGAGAGGCCATGTAGGAGTACATGGTGGGTTGTCTCATTGAAACCGCCCTCAGGAACTGAGTTCTGTGTTTTTGATCCATGAACAGTTAATACCACACATTGGGTTCTGGTAACTCGACCCTCTCGACTTATTAATCAACATGATCTATGTCCAGGAGTTGCAACTAGTTTCTGGTGTTTGTAGGTAGTGTTAGTAGTCTACCAAGTGGCACCCAATACAACTGGGCTTGGGACAGACTAGGCACAGTGGCCCGGTGTACCAAGTGGCACCCGGATGGTGGACTTGCAAACCCTGCACACATTGTTTGGGGCCGTGAGCGACACCCCGGCCGGATCTCCTTGCGGATGGAACCCGAATAGGCGATAAACCTGGACGAGAGACTTGTGTGGTTAGTCAGGTCGTGGCCGACTCCCTCGCCAGGCTTCCGCTTGAAGGTTGCCGAGATACACGAGGTATACATAGCGGTAAGTGGCGAGAGCGTGTGTGAAGAAGTACACCCCTGCAGGGTTAACATTATCTATTCGAATAGCCGTGACCACGATAAAGGACTTCTGGGTTGCCTGTACAGTTCATAGACAAGTGAAAGTGGATACTCTAAAATGCGCAAGATAAGCGTGAGTGCTATGGATGGCATTCTCGTAGGGGGACGGGAGCGGATCCATAGTGGTGTATTGATGTGGTGAATATGTGGACTCGTGTGCCCCACCTCAGAGAGTTACTTGCAGTCGTAGTTCAGGATAGCCACTGAGTCAAATCTGGCTTGCTGCAATCAAACTCCACCACCCCTTTGTTGATATCGATGCATATGTAGCTAGTTCTGATGTAAGTCTTGCTGGGTACATTTGTACTCATGTTTGCTTAATTTATGTTTTTGCAGAGAGACTTCAGTCTCGCTAGTAGTTCTGCGTGGACTGCGACGTTTAGCTTGTTACCTCAGCTACGATCTTGTGCCCTCGGCAGGATCTGGTAGATAGTCAGGCTTCTCAGCCTTTTTCATTTGTAGATGTCTGTACTCAGACATGTTAAGCTGACGCTTGTGCTTTGACTTGTGTGCTCTGAATGCTGGGTCATGAGACCCATGTTTGTAATATCTCGCTCCTCGGAGCCTATTGAATAAAATACTTGAGTTGTAGAGTCATGTTGTGATGCCATGTTGTATTTGCACATATCGAGCATATTGTGTGTATGTTATTGAAATGCTTGGTATGTGTGGGATCTGACTATCTAGTTGTTTATCCTTGGTAGCCTCTCTTACCGGGAAATGTCTCCTAGTGCTTCCACTGAGCCATGGTAGCTTGCTACTGCTCCGGAACACTTAGGCTGGCCGGCATGTGTCCTTCTACGTTCATGTGTCTGTCCCTTCGGGGAAATATCACACGGTGTCTACCGGAGTCCTGTTAGCCTGCTACAGCCCGGTTTACTGTTGTCCTGCTAGCCCAGTTGCTACAGCCCGGATTCACTTGCTGATGACCGACACGTTTGTTGCTGGGTCATGTATGCCTGTCCCTGTAAGTTAGTGCCACTTTGGGTTCACAACTAGCCATGTCAGCCCGGGCTCCTTGTCATATGGATTCTAGCGACACTATCATATACGTGTGCCAAAAGGCGCAAACGGTCCCGGGCCTGGAAAGGCGACACCCGTGGGAATACCGTGCGTGAGGACGCAAAGTGATATGAGGTGTTACATGCTAGATCGGTGTGCCATTGAGTCGGGGTCCTGACAGCTTTGGTATCAGAGCTTGACTGCCTGTAGGATTACCAAGCCATACTGGTCGAAGTCGAGTCTAGAAATTCTTAGTTATATAAGGGAATTGATTGTGGGATGGAACATAAGGCTCTTTTACTCCTTATACCTCATGCCCTTCTGATCTGAGTCATCCTATCTTTCCTACGGGGTTAAGAACTAGGCTTCTCATCTTTCTATTAGGTTCACGTGTTACTAATCTGTAGACTCATAAGATTGTTGGATTTAAGCCTCAGTTCAGTTTCTACCTCTGTATGTTACCTGTTGATCTCGAAACCTTGATATTGTGCTTCTGAGTGGTTATCCCACCATTTTTGTAGCATGTCTCAAATTCTTTTGAGCATTTACAGCTGTTATGCTGTCCGAGTCATCCCAGGTTTCTAAATAGTCTGAAGCATTTGCAAAAATCCCTTCCTTCCGTTTCGATGTCCCTTTGGGCCAGATTAACCACACTAATCGGTGAGTTGAGGTACTCTGTTGCCTTGAGATATATGTTGGAGTTATTATTATGACCCTAGGTGTCTTAGAGTGCCACCTAGTAATCGAACCATGTTTTGTGTTCCCAGTGTGATGATTCTAGACATTATTCTCGAAAGCATCCCGTGATGCCATTTAGCTAGTAGATATTCCACTCCTGGGTTATGAACCCGAGATTCACCCTATCTACCTCATGTTGTTATTGTTTGTTCCTTCCTTTAGGTTATTAGTAACCTTTGCATTAGTTCTCGTGGTCCGTGGTATTTCCTTCTTCGAATACCATGAACTATTTATGGCAGAAGTTCCTCGTTGAACCGAAAGATCACAACCAGAGTGCTCTTGATGAGTTCTCGATTCTATGTTGATACTCTGCCAGCTCTACCTTTCTGCATGGGTTATCCGGAAGAAACCTATTGAACTTGGTTCGACATGCTAATCCATGCATCCACAACTCAGAAAATCATATGTTCTTTTGAGTTGTCCCATTTTAGTTGTCTTCTGACCTCGTCTATCAATTGATAGTCAAGATTATGTGTGCATTCATTCATCGGTACCTATTATTCTTGTGGTCCGTCAAGCCATTCTATTCTGGAATGACTAGGAGAAACAAACTCCAGTACCTCATCCATCTCCGGGATTGGGTCAAAGCAGTTGTATCCCGCAGATCATAATGCCAATCCAGCTTTTGTTCTGTTCTGCCCTGGAGTATTAGCCTCTTTATGTCAAGAAAGTCATAGGAATTGCACACCATCTTATGAATTCTTGGTGCAGTGATACTTCTCGCCATCATTCTTCATTCCTCGGTTCCTGTGTTGTTGTAACCAGAATGCCGACAAGTGAACCATGATGTGTGAATTCAATACTCCTAGCAACATTGTTTCTTGGTAGTTAATGGACAATAATTTCATTCTTAGCGTGTTGGTTCTTGAATCATCGTTCTAAGATAGATTGTGCTACCTAGTCTTTATTTCTGGTGCACTCCTCGATCAATGAGATATGATTGTGCCAATCCCTCGCTCTTGTGATCATATCGTCTTGCCCTGAAAAGCAAGATTGTTCGCGAGCTTAGTAACATATTGGTGGTTCGTGATTTTCCGGATATCTTCACGGAAGTATCACCAGTTTGTCGCCTGACCGCTATGTTCAGTTCATGACCATGTTGGTTTTCCTCAAAACCACCCATTCTCCAAGATTCTGTGTTGGGTATCCCTGAGCTAGTTGGTTGAGCTAAACAACAACTTGGAGAGTTGGAAGATGGAAGCTTGTCCGATTTAGTTCATCTTAAGGGATATCTTGTATGTGTGTTGAAGAAAGATGATATCTTCATCGATTGATCCTCGTGACCAGTTGTTGGACCTATTGTCTTGCCAAAACTTTGATTTGAGTCTGGGCTATCCTCTAATCATATCAGAACCAATGATGTTCGTAATGTTGTCTTACTCGTGGATTTTCCTCGAGCATACACCGTTATGTCTTTTGGTTCTGACCAATGCTATCACTTGATCTCATAATTATGGAATTCCATCTTCATGGAAACCTGGATGAATTGTTGTTGAGTCCATCAGCAACATTTTTATCTCCTCCATGATTTTGTTGAACATTAAGCTAGTGTTGGAAACTTTTGAAAGCATTTTCTTCATACTATCTCATGAAGGATATGTTTGGATGAAAGAAGTGACTTTCTTTAAGTCATGTGCACTTGATGTAAGTTGTCGCCGTGGATCCGAGAAAGATTGTTTTTGCTTCCTCTGGAATCGTCCCAAGTTAGTCACGCCTATATGCGAAGTACTCTATGGTTTGATAGGTTGGCCGCCTCCATTCCATATGTGTTTCCTAGCACACCAAGCCACTGATTGATTTGTTCAAGGAGAAGAAGTTCCTTCTTAAGAGCAAGACTTATGCAAGGACTTCGATATCCTCGATGATGGTTCCCCTTTTGAACTCGGTAGCGTTTTATTATAAGACTACTATGTGTTCATGCTTGTCTCGGACAACACGTTCACATGTTGTAGTAGAACCAGCTCATGTTTTGGAGCTTGCTATCATAGTTCACTCCCCGAGAATCTCGCAACGTCATCTCGTCGGTTTGTGTTGCAAACTTTCTTTTCCAGACACGTTGTCTGAATTACCCTGTTACCAACAATATCTGAATCTCAGGCAGATATGATGGTTGGAACTTCTCCCAAGAACTATGATATAGGTTCAAGTGAAGTGGATGCACCTAGCTGGAAGCACTATTGTTGTAGTATCTTATTTAAGCCGTTTGGTCACTTCCCATGAGGATTTCGCCTGACTTAATCTAGAAGTTGTTCCTTATGGATTTTGTGCTCCCGAAGTCCAACCTTTACTTGATGGCCATGTTGATGCTTTTTAAGCATGAATGTGGTAGCTAACACATTAAGGAGAACATTAGAAGCGGAGTGCTAAATGTCTCTCGGTCGATCGTCCAGATTTTGTTTCCTTGGCCTCGCTAAGGTGAAATCTGAGAAGGTGTTATCATCCTTTGCATCTGCATCCCCCACCAATATCCATCATGGTAGTATGTTGTGTTGCCAGGGTCCTTGTCACGGATGTTGGTAAAACCTTGATGAATATGGAAATGCTCAAGTTCTTGAGAGCACGCGCAAGCAAAATCATTCCTTGCGTTGTTTTTAACAAGGTAATCCACGTCATCCATCCTAGTTTGAGTATGCCATTCTTCCGAGCTCCCTCAAACGATCCATTATGATTTGCCTTAGGCTGGTATAAAGAGTTTCAATGATCTCTGTATCAAAAGTAATTCTTTTTGCCACTTAAGAGAATAATTCTACGAGTCACCTCCCCTAAGGTGCCCTGTTATGGTATCATGGAAACTCAACTCCTCGCTACGTTGACAACCGTTCACCATCTCCTCAAGCGTGGAATTGTTTCCTACCAAATTGAACCCCCATCATTTGTTCTTCCATCCCTCCCGAAGTGTGTTTGAACATCTCAGCTCAAGAGGTGTTCTATGCCTCATCTCATGAGTTGATCGTCAGTTGCTCGATCCTCGAGAAGATCGATTCTTCTAGAGTTTTCATTTCCTCTCGTGGTCATGTTGAATGGAGTCCTCAAAGCAAGATGTCAAGATCAAGATGATGCAATGAATCAAACATTTTCGAGAAGAGCAATTGGATCATGAAGATTGTGTTAGTTTGTGTCCCCCATTGACCTCTTACCTCACATCTTGAATCTCGGGACGAGATTCTTGTTTAGTGGGGGTGAGTTGTCACATCCCTAGTTCTGGCCTGCTCTGGGTTAGCTAGTCTTGTGTTGCATCATGTTAAAATTTCTCTTAAATCTGAAATGGGGAGCAACAAACCCCAGCACCCCCCTGAAAATACCAGGTTCAACTGAAAAACATTTCAATGAACCCAGAATGCCCTTCACAAAAGTTCATCATTTTTGAATTGGTCTAGAACCTCTCCCAAAAATGGTGCACATTTTCCTAGGCCATTCTGGATTTTTGAATTAAATCATTACTTATTTGCATTTGGGCATTTAGATACTACAAAATACTTGAAATGGTCAAATAAACCCAAACTGAAATGTTTACTGTAGGATATATTTCCAATAGTGGTCATGAGCAGTTGCATGATTTTCGGGATTGATTTAGTATTTTTAGAAAAGCCACAAAGATTACAGAGTAATATAAAAACTTAAATAAAATAGAGAGAGAGAGAGAGAGAGAGAGAGAGAGAGAGAGAGGGAGAGAGAGAGAAAGGAACTAACCTGGCAGCAGCCCACCTGCCTGTGCGGCCCAGCACCACAACAGACCAGCCCAGCCCACCACCGTCGTCGTCCTCCTGGCGCCAACAGGCAGTGGTGGTGGACAGACACATGGCAGAGCGCCACGCCACCAGCTCGCCTGCCTGCCTCCCTTGCCAGCGCGACGTCGTGTTGCTTCTCCTCGGCGCCACCCTGACCCCGCTGGCCTATCCACTCCTCCTCTCCGCTCCTCTGCTCCCTCCCCGCAGCGCACTCGAGCGTGCTCGTCGCCGCTGCTCGCTGCTGCCCCAGCCACCGTCACCGCCTCGCCTCACCATCGTGTCCCAGAGCTCCGCCGTGGTCTGATTCATCCAGAAGACCCAGCCCCGAGCGTTAGCACGCTCTGCACTACCTTCACCGAGCTCCTCCCCGACCGTCGTCGCCGGAGATCCACTCTGCCGCCCCGGTCACTCCGGTCCTCCTTCGAGCTTGCTGTCTGCACTGCTGAAACCGCCGTGAGCTTCTCCCTTGAACCACCCTCTCCGTTTTCTCGTTTGCACGCTGTAGCCGCCACGCCACTCACACCCGTACGCGCCGCCGCCTACGCTCACCGCCAACGTGATCCCGGCGACCAAATGGTCCGGCCGTCGTGTCTAACACGCTCGCCGCCTCGCGTAGTTTCTGTAAGTGCTAATCGCGCATCGCCTAGGCAACCGCAGCCGCGTTCCTGCGCATACCCGGACGCCGGCCACCGCTGTCGAGCTCGTAGCCGTCGTCTCCGGCAGCCCTAGCTGCTGCTGCTTGCTTTAACGGGCGCGGGTGAGCTTCAGCTCCCTATAGCCGCTCTCCGCCGTCCATTTGGACGCCGGAGGGGCAAGCCCGAGCCCCCCGCCGCACTAGATGGTCGCCGGCGGCCTAACTCCGGCGAAGCCGACGTGGCGCGATTAGATTAGGTCTAATCCGCCCACTAACTACCACCACAGTCACTATCAGTGGACCCTGCCATGTTAATTAACCACGGGGTAAACCCCTGTTTAGCCTTAACCTAACCACAGTGGCCCCACGCGTCAGCTTTGACCAAGCTTACGTAGCCGTTGACTGGTTCCACCAGCCAGTGACCCAAACCAGCACTGAGTCACTTACCAGTGGGCTCCACTGGTCAGGTTTGACCTGGAGCTGGTCTGTTGACCTGCTGAGGTCAGCATGACGCGATGATGACATAGTTAATCATATTTCTGGATTTAAAATAATTTAGAAAATTACAGAAAATGTTGTAAACTTCGAAAATTCATATAAAATCAACCGTAACTCCAAATGAAATAATTTATATATGAAAAATGATTAGAAAACTCCAATCTATCCATCTGTACCATTCTCATGCTTGTTTGAGCAAGTTAACTTTACTGTTTAGGATGAAACATGAATAGGACAACTTTGATAATAGTTTTGGAGTTGGAATTTTATGTAGTTTTGAATTCCACTTCAATCAAAATGACTTGCTATTGCATTAGCCCAAATTACAGCATATTGGCATGTCAGGATCATGCATCATATTGTGCATTGCATCGATTGTGTTCTTCCTTGTTTGCCGATGTTTGTTCCTCTCGATGAGCGACGTCATCGACGATGAGTTTGATGACACCGATGAAGAACTATACTATCTTCGAAGTGCCGGAAAGCAAAACCCCTTGTTCATTCCGATACAATCCCGCTCTCTCACCCTGCTCTCTTTTCTGCATTAGGACAACAACGATTCAACTGTTACATGATGCGGTAGTTGAACCCTTTATCCTCTCGCATGACCTGTCATTGCCACAAGAAATAGATGAAACCCACTAGCATGAGTAGGAGTTGTTTGAGCCCTGATGTGCCTACTCATTCATGCTTGTTTGTCATGCCTGCTATTGCTTAGAGTTGTGTCAGGTCTGATTCATCGGGGACGAATTGGAATGTGGTGAACATGTCCTACTGTTGAGAGCTAAGTGTGTGAACATGATTTGGTAAAGGCAGCGATGAGAGGCCATGTAGGAGTACATGGTGGGTTGTCTCATTGAAACCGCCCTCAGGAACTGAGTTCCGTGTTTTTGATCCATGAACAGTTAATACCACACATTGGGTTCCGGTAACTCGACCCTCTCGACTTATTAATCAACATGATCTATGTCCAGGAGTTGCAACTAGTTTCTGGTGTTTGTAGGTAGTGTTACTAGTCTGCCAAGTGGCACCCGGTACAGGTGGGCTTGGGATGACTAGGCACAAGGGCTTGTACCAAGTGGCACCGGATGGTGGACTTGGGAACCCTGCACACATCGCTTGGGGCCGTGGCGACACCCCGTCCGGATCTCCTTGCGGATGGAACCCGAATAGGCGATAAACCTGGACGAGAGACTTGTGTGGTTAGTCAGGTCGTGGCCGACTCCCTCGCCAGGCTTCCGCTTGAAGGTTGCCGAGATACACGAGGTGTACATGGCGGTAAGTGGCGAGAGCGTGCGTGAAGAAGTACAACCCTGCAGGGTTAACATTATCTATTCGAATAGCCGTGTCCACGGTAAAGGACTTCTGGGTTGCCTGTACAGTTCATAGACAAGTGAAAGTGGATACTCTAAAATGCGCAAGATAAGCGTGAGTGCTATGGATGGCGTTCTCGTAGGGGGACGGGAGCAGATCCATATGGTTTATTTATGTGGTGAATATGTGGACTCGTGTGCGCCACCTCAGAGAGTTACTTGCAGTCGTAGTTCAGGATAGCCACTGAGTCAAAGCTGGCTTGCTGCAGTCAAACTCCACCACCCCTTTGTTGATACCGATGCATATGTAGCTAGTTCTGATGTAAGTCTTGCTGGGTACATTTGTACTCATGTTTGCTTAATTTATGTTTTTGCAGAGAGACTTCAGTCTTGCTAGTAGTTCCGCGTGGACTTCGACGTTTAGCTTGTTACCTCAGCTACGATCTTGTGCCATCGGCAGGATCTGGTAGATAGTCAGGCTTCTCAGCCTTTTTCATTTGTAGATGTCTGTACTCAGACATGTTAAGCTTCCGCTTGTGCTTTGACTTGTGTGCTCTGAATGCTGGGTCATGAGACCCATGTTTGTAATATCTCGCTCCTTGGAGCCTATTGAATAAAATACTTGAGTTGTAGAGTCATGTTGTGATGCCATGTTGTATTTGCACATATCGAGCATATTGTGTGTATGTTATTGAAATGCTTGATATGTGTGGGATCTGACTATCTAGTTGTTTATCCTTGGTAGCATCTCTTACCGGGAAATGTCTCCTAGTGCTTCCACTGAGCCATGGTAGCTTGCTACTGCTCCGGAACACTTAAGCTGGCCGGCATGTGTCCTTCTACGTTCCTGTGTCTGCCCCTTCGGGGAAATGTCACGCGGTGTCTATCGGAGTCCTGTTAGCCTGCTACAGCCCGGTTTACCGAAGTCCTGCTAGCCCAGTTGCTACAGCCCGGATTCACTCACTGATGACCGACACGTTCGTTGGTGGGTTATGTATGCCTGTCCCTGTAAGTTAGTGCCACTTTGGGTTAACGACTAGCCATGTCAGCCCGGGCTCCTTGTCATATGGATGCTAGCGACACTATCATATACGTGTGCCAAAAGGCGCAAACGGTCCTGGGCCTGGTAAGGTGACACCCGTGGGAATACCATGCATGAGGCTGCAAAGTGATATGAGGTGTTACATGCTAGATCGGTGTGCCATTGAGTCGGGGTCCTGACAGGAATTTTGTGTGTGGCGAGGATGGGGGGTGCGGCCGCTCGGCGGCGACATTACTATAGACCAGTGGGAGCGAGGCGGGCGGCGGTCCAAGGCTGTCTCGCTTCCCGGTGAGAACGACTGCTTAATCTCTAGTATGAATGAAATCTATGCTTAATTACTGAGTTTTAGTTGCAAAAAATATATAGTGCTATTGACTTTTAGCTGCATATTTTGACAAATCACAATGTCTCTTGGCTTAGCGCCGAAGTCTGGCTTTAATTTGCATACCGTAATCTGAACCGTTTGCGTTGAAGAGATGCACAGATCCTGCATTTAACAGCTTGTATGCTTCCAGGTGAGCCTGTGCACCGGACTGCGCTTGCACGCCTCCCGTTCAGTCAAGCAGCTGTCCACACGGCACCTCCTATAGCCATTAAAACCAAGACACGTGGCGTCACGTGAATGGTTAACCGAACAAACACGGTTTGAATTATACAAACGTTTGAGATATTAAAGTGGCAGCTATTTTTTTCAAAATGCCTTTGTTGGCTCTCATTATTCGAGTGCGCCTTCTCTCAAAATGGACACGAAAAATACCACAACATGTCGGGTGCCATTCCATCCATGATAGAATGCCATGTTTCATGAATTTCAGACGAGTTTTAGATTTACTAGAATTTAAAAACAAAGTATCTCAACATTTTGCCGGCAATCAATGGTGCCCTGGTGTTTGAAATTCATTCTCATTTCTTGCATGCACCCAAGGACAAAGATTTGATTTTCCAACCAATTTATATGCACTGGAGCATGTGCATGTAGTTCAAATTCGAATTGTGCACATAAATGCATTGAAAACTCAAATAATGCATAAAAATGTCCAAATGAAAAAATCACAAAAATTCACACAACACTCCTGTTGTTCTATGTTGACATGAGAAAAAAATTTGAAAGCAATAAGAGGCAATAGATATCGTTTCGTCCCCATAGGTGGGACGTTCCCTACCGAAAACCATCATGCTTGTTGTGAGAAGCTCCGGTTTGTGAGAATCATATACCCAAACCTGCCCCAAAAGGGACAAAAAAATTACCACGGCATGTTGATGCCGCTCCATGATAGCATGCCAAGTTTCATGAATTTCAGACGAGTTTTTGATTTACTAGAATTTAAAAACCAGGCATCTCAATGTCTTGCCCGCAATCAACAGTGCCCTGGTGTTTGAAATTCATTCCCATATCTTGTATGGGACCTAAGCATGCACCGAAGGACAAAGATTTGATTTTTTTAACCAATTTATATGCACTGGAGCATGTGCAGTAGTTCAAATTTGAATTATGCACATAAATGCATCGAAAACTCAGTTAATGCATAAAAGTGTCCAAACGAACCCCGAAAATAACAAAAATTCACACAACACTCCTGTTGTTCTATGTCGACACGAGAAAAAAATTTGCAAGCAATAAGAGGCAATGGATATCGTTTTATCCCAAAGGTGGGACGTTCCTTACCGAAAACCATCATGCTTGTTGTGAGAAGCTCCGGTTTGTGAGAAGCATGTACCCAAACCTGCCCCAAATGGGACAAAAATTTACCACGGCATGTTGATGCCGCTCCATGATAGCATGCCAAGTTCCATGAATTTCAGACGAGTTTTGGATTTACTAGAATTTAAAAACCAGGCATCTCAATGTTTTGCCGGCAATCAACGGTGCCCTGGTGTTTGAAATTCATTCCCATTTCTTGCATGGGACCTAAGCATGCACCCAAGGACAAAGATTTGATTTTTCAACCAATTTATATGCACTGGAGCATGTGCATGTAGTTCAAATTTGAATTGTGCACATATATGCATTGAAAACTCAGCTAATGCATAAAAATGTCCAAGCGAACCCCGAAAAATCACAAAAAATCACACAACACTCCTGTTGTTCTATGTCGCCACGAGAAAAAAATTTGGAAGCAACAAGAGGCAATGGATACCGTTTCGTCCCCAAAGGTGGGACGTTCCCTACCGAAAACCATCATGCTTGTTGTGAGAAGCTCTGGTTTGTGAGAAGCATATACCCAAACCTGCCCCAAATGGGATAAAAAATTTACCATGGCATGTTGATGCCGCTCCATGATAGCATGCCAAGTTTGATGAATTTCAGATGGGTTTTAGATTTACTATAATTTAAAAACCAGGCATCTCAATGTTTTGCCGGCAATCAACGGTGCCCTGGTGTTTGAAATTCATTCCCATTTCTAGCATGGGACCTAAGCATGCACCCAAGGACACAGATTTGATTTTTCAACCAATTTATATGCACTGGAGCATGTGCATGTAGTTCGAATTTGAATTATGCCCATAAATGCATTGAAAACTCACTTAATGCATAAAAATGTCCAAAGGAAACCCAAAAAATCACAAAAATAACACAACACTCATGTTGTTCTATGTTGACACGAGAAATTTTTTGAAAGCAACAAGAGGCAATGGATATCGTTTCGTCCCCAAAGGTGGGGCATTCCCTACCGAAAACCATCATGCTTGTTGTGAGAAGCTCTAGTTTGTGAGAAGCATATACCCAAACCTGCCCCAAATGGGATAAATACTTTACCACGCCATGTTGATGCCACTCCATGATAGCATGCCAAATTTCATGAATTTCAGACAAGTTTTGGATTTACTAGAATTTAAAAACCAGGTATCTCAATGTTTGCGGCCGAGTGACGGTGGCACGGTGTATGACATTCATTGCCATTTCTTGCATGGGACCTAAGCATGCACCCAAGGACAAAAGATTTGATTTTTCAACCAATTTATATGCACCGGAGCATGTGCATGTAGTTCAAATTTGAATTATGCACATAAATGCATTGAAAACTCACTTAATGCATAAAAATGTCGAAATGAACCCCGAAAAATCACGAAAAATAACACAACACACCTGTTGTTCTATGTTGACATGAGAAAAAATTTGAAAGCAATAAGAGGCAATGTATATCGTTTCGCCCCCAAAGTTGGGGCGTTCCCTACCGAAACCATCATGCTTGCTGTGAGAAGCTTTGGTTTGTGAGAAGCATATACCCAAACCTGCCCCAAATGGGACAAAACTTTTACCATGCCATGTTTTTGCCGCTCCATGATAGCATGCCAAGTTTCATGAATTTCAGAAGAGTTTTGGATTCACTAGAATTTATAAACCAGGTATCTCAATGTTTGCAGCCGAGTGATGGTGGCGGGGTGTTTGACATTCATTTCCATTTCTTGCATGGGACCTAATCATGCACCCAAGGACAAAAGATTTGATTTTTCAAACAATTTATATGCACCAGAGCATGTGCATGTAGTTCAAATTTGAATTATGCACATAAATGCATTGAAAACTCACTTAATGCATAAAAATGTCCAAACGAACCCCGAAAAATCGCAAAAAATAACACAACACTCCTGTTGTTCTATGTTGACACGAGAAAAAAATTGAAAGCAATTAGAGGCAATGGATATCATTTCATCCCCAAAGTTGGGGCGTTCCGTACTGAAACCATCATGCTTGTTGTGAGAAGCATATACCCAAACCTGCCCCAAGTGGGACAAAAACTTTACCACGCCATGTTGATGCCGCTCCATGATAGCATGCCAAGTTTCATGAATTTCAGACGAGTTTTGGATTTACTAGAATTTAAAAACCAGGTATCTGAATGTTTGCGGCCGAGTGACGGTGGGAGGGTGTTTGACATTCATTCCCATTTCTTGCATGGGACCTAAGCATGCACCTACTACCTCTTGAGCACTGCGTTGGTTTTCCCTTGAAGAGGAAAGGGTGATGCAGCAAAGTAGCGTAAGTATTTCCCTCAATTTTTTAGAACCAAGGTATCAATCCAGTAGGAGGCCACGCACGAGTCCCTCGCACCTACACAAACAAATAAATCCTCGCAACCAACGTGGTAAGGGGTTGTCAATCCCTACACGGTCACTTACGAGAGTGAGATCTGATAGATATGATAAGGTAATATTTTTGGTATTTTTTATGGTAAAGATGCAAAGTAAAATAAAAGGCAATAAAAATAACTAAGTGTTGGAAGATTAATATGATGGAAAATAGACCCCGGGGCCATAGGTTTCACTAGTGGCTTCTCTCAAGAGCATAAGTATTTACGGTGGGTGAACAAATTACTATTGAGCAATCGACAGAACTGAGCATAGTTATGAGAATATCTAGGTATGATCATGTATATAGGCATCACGTCCGAGACGGTAGACCGACTCCTGCCTGCATCTGCTACTATTACTCCACACATTGGCCGCTATCCAGCATGCATCTAGAGTATTAAGTTCATAAAAACAGAGTAATGCTTTAAGCAAGATGACATGATGTAGAGGGATAAACACATGCAATATGATATAAACCCCATCTTGTTATCCTTGATGGCAACAATACACACTACAAAAAAAAGACACATCCGTGACATTTTGGGCCGAACGAAAAAAAATTATGTCATACATATGACACTTCTATGACGATAATTGTGACAAAACCCGGTATCATCATAGATGTGGTGGGATCCTACTTCTATGAAAAAAATCATGACAGAAAATGGGCTTTTTGTCCTGGGCGGGCCGGAGATGCAGCTGCCTGACATTCTTTGGGCCATCCATGACGAAAAAAACCGTGGTAGAAGCGAGGGGGAGGAAAATTTCGGGGAGTTCCCGGTTACGGTTGGAGGTCGGGGGACAAGCGATGCACGCTTTCTTACACGCGCGCTG
Organism: Aegilops longissima; assembly: GCA_021605205.1. Classification (NCBI taxonomy): domain Eukaryota; kingdom Viridiplantae; phylum Streptophyta; class Magnoliopsida; order Poales; family Poaceae; genus Aegilops; species Aegilops longissima. The sequence continues at coordinate 544,211,302 of CM038678.1, read as the reverse complement.
CGTGTGCGTAGGCGTTGGCTCTAATCAACCCGAGCGGCGTTGGGATCTAACCGAACCCGGCGATTGCAATGCAGGCTACGCGTTCTCGAACCCGAGCGATCGATCGATGGCTGTTAATCGAACCCGATCGAACGATTCTTCGCCATCTGCGCTAATCAAGCCGATCGATGCTGCCTCCGATGAACAGCGGAGCGCGTTGCGGGGGGTTGGATGAACAGGAGCGGTGGCGTTTGCCTCTGGATGAACAGGACCCGTGGTGTGGTGGAGGGCTGGATGAATAGTAGACGTGGAGGGTGCCCGTGGAGGGGTGGTTGAACAGACCCCGTGGTGTGGAGGGCTGGATGAACAATGAGACGGTGGAGGGGTGCCCGTGGAGGGTGGTTGAACAGGACCTGTGGTGTGGAGGGCTGGATGAACAGAGACGGTGGAGGGGTGGTTGAACAAGAGCTGTGGAGTAGCGCGGTGGAGGCTGGATGAACAGGGCCCGTGGAGGCCGGAGGAGGTCGACGGTGGAGATGAACAGATCCGTGGAGTCCGCTTTTGCAGACACCACACCCTCCCGATGAATAGGACCCCTGCTTCGACCGTAGCACTCCAACACAAGTCCGCTTTCGTCCATTTTGCGGTGCGCCACACCTCCAGATCAACAGACTCCGTTTGACCGTGGGAGGTCTGTTTCATCCGCTTTTGCGACGCCACACCCTCCCGATCAACAGGACCCCGCTTCGACTCTAGGAGGTCCGCTTCTCCGTTTTGCGGTATGCCACACCTCCCGATCAACAGGACCCGCTCCGAATGTAGGAGGTCCGCTTCCTGCGCAGCGGATGCGCCAGCCTCGTTTCCATCGCCTGTTCCGTCCAAGCCCTCCCGATGAACACGACCACGCATTCCGTTCCGACCCAGCCGGTTCGCTCCCACGCGTTCCGTTGCCTCCCGATGAACACGACACATTCCGTTGCCTCCCCATGAACACGACGACGACGCTATTTCTCCGTTCCGACCCAGCCATGTACACGAGCCCTGGCCGTACGTACACATAAGTAGCCGTATTTTCTGTCTTGCACCCTGGCCGCTGTACGTACGTGTACATGCTACGTGTGCGCCTCTACTACGACACGTGTGTGCCTCTACTACGACACGTGCGTGCCTCTATATCGACCAAGATGTACGCATATCGTCACACTGAATGACAACGCTATGTACGCTTCGACCATGTGGGTCCCGACTGTCAGGCACTTCCTTGTGTGCGAAGATGTAGCTGGTGGGTCCCAGCAGTTAGGGGGGCGAATCGTTTTTTTTGCCCGGACTTACTTCCTTGCGTGCGAAGATGTAGCTGGTGGGTCCCAGCAGTCAGTGGGCGAACCATTTTTTTTGCCCAGACGCACTTCCTTGCGTGCGAAGGTGTAGCTGGTGGGTCCCAGCAGTCAGGGGGGAAACGTTTTTTTGTGAAATACGGTGGCCTGTCCGGTGGGTGTCGGTGTCAAAACCGGCGGATCTCGGGTAGGGGGTCTCGATCTGTGCGTCAAGGCTGATGGTAACAGGAAGCAAGGGACACAGATGTTTACCCAGGTTTGGGCCCTCTCGATGGAGGTAAAACCCTACTTCCTGCTTGATTAATATTGATGATATGGGTAGTACAAGAGTAGATCTACCACGAGATCATAGAGGCTAAACCCTAAGAGCTAGCCTATGATGGTATGAATGTAATTGTGATCGGGCTTCTAAGGACCAACCTCTCCGGTTTATATAGACACCGGAGAGAGCTAGGGTTTACATGGAGTCGGTTACAAGGAAGGAAATATAATATCTGGATCGCCAAGCTTGCCTTCCACGCCAAGGAAAGTCCCATCCGGACACGGGCCGGAGTCTTGAGTCTTGTATCTTCACGCTTCAATAGTCCGGACGTTATACACAGTCCGGCTGTCCGGATACCCCCTAATCCAGACTCCTCAAGAGTCTCTGAACCAGGCTTCAATGACGATGAGTCCGGCGCGCAGTCTTGTCTTTGGCATTGCAGGGCGGGTTCGTTCTCCGAATACTCCAAAGTGCTTGTTACGGCGAATAGTGTCCGGCCTCCCATCAGTGTTGTGCTCCTCGGCTTCGGGCCTCAGTAATGACCATCTCCACGTGTCGAGCGAATGCGAGGAGTCGAGGCATTTTTGCATTTGCCACCCTCGATCCTCCAGGCGAACCGCCTATTTGAAGGGACGGGGATTCTCAGATCCAAACCTCACTCTCCCTACCAGAGCCAGCATCCAACAGAGTGCTCCGCGAAAAGCCATTCCAACATGGCCGGCCGTCGCAGCTCTTCTGCTTGCCCTTCTCGTTCCAAGTCGGGGGATTGGGGAGAGTGTTCAGTTCCTCATAGCCGTTTGACAAAGTTACAAACCCAAGGGTTTCTCCCACTGGCGTTCATGGTCTCCGTCCGAGCTAGAATAGCTACTTATGACGGAGGAGACCAAGCTGAGGGATCTCCTAACCCATCTCCGGAGGAGCGTATATGCCTGATCCCTCATCTACTAAGGGGCGTTGGGTTCCCTATCCACCCGTTTCTTCGCGGTCTCCTGGAGTTCTACGACCTCCAGTTACACGATCTTACCCCTGGCTCTATTCTGCACATAGCGGGGTACGTTGCCCTATGCGAGTTGTTTCTAGGCTGCGAACCACACTTCGGATTATGGCGGAAGCTATTCTGCCTCGTCCCCCGCACCCAGGGGGAGTCCCTATGTCAAGTGGGTGGGGCCGAAGTATGGCGTATTGCAGAGACCGGATATCTATCTGGCACTCCAAAGAAGGCACCAGAAAACTGGCCTTAAGGGTGGTTTTATATAAACGACGTCCCCCATCCGGATCCAGTCCGACAGGTCTCCGCGAGTTCAGAAACGCCCCGCCAAAGGCACGCCTAAGCTGGCGCCCCCAGGGTTCTCAAGAAGAGGACACGAGGGAAATATTCTTCCTGATGGACAGGATAAAGTTACTGGCCAAATCCGGACTGACGATAGTTGAGGTTATGGCGATATACATAAGACGGGGAGTGCAACCGCTCCAATATCGCGGGAAGCCCATGTGGCATTTCAACAGGGAAGATGACGCCTCACCTTTCGGCCGTAAAGAACCGGACTCGCTGCCGCTCGCAAGGATATTGTTCGATCTGTACAAAGGGAAGAGGAGGAATTCTTCGCATAAAAAACGCTGGAAGGATTCTCCATGTACAACCCCCAGTATGGTAAGTTGCCATTCTTTTTCCCCGCTTTGCTCTAGCGTTCTTCTGCTAAGATTACTTGCATCAATGCTTCTGGGCAGGAATTAAGGAGGGCCATAGAAGGAATCTTCAACCCCTCCCCACAACCAGAGGACCCTGGAAGGGCCCTAGATCCAGGACTTAAAGTGGATCCGGATATCACTGTGGAGCTTGTCAACGGGGTATTTTATCAGGCGAGCTGGGATTGCGCCCTAGTGGCCATTACGGCCGACTACCCTGGACTGCTCCCTTCTTCATGTGTAAGCCGAACTAGAAAGCCCTGTCCTTCGAAGAGGACTCCCCCTAGGTGTTATAGTTTACCCTTGAGGCGTCGTTCTATTTGCAGAAACGACGGCTGGAGCGAGGGGCCGAGCCCCTAGGGACTCGTCAACCACGGGCGCCCGATCGGGCAGGCTCAAGAGGAAGGCGGTGAGGTTGACACACCGCCACTGAGGTAAAACAATAACCTGTCTTATGATTATAGAATTTAAAATATGACAGCGCCCTTCGTGGTTCCGGCAGAAGAAGAATAACCGACTACATCCGAGACCCTACCAATCACGCTTCCACCACCGGATTGCGTAATCAAGGCTTGTGGGCGGAGGCGACACGGGGCCAGCGCCGTATTGCTCTCCGACAAAGAGTGTGGACCTGCTCTCAGCCACGAATTCCGAAGTAGAGAGCGCCATGAATCACGGGCGCTGACGGGCCGTGCCAGAATAACAACTTTTCCAAAGAGGCGCTAATGCCTTCAATTCAAGGACGCAGACGTCCAAGCTGCTCGGGCGGGCTTGCCCAAGCGACAAACCAAGATACCAAAGACATACGGGTGAGGAATTTTGATAAGTATGTATAGCAGAGCCTCGAGACTTGAAACGGTTGAAAAACAATTTTAAGGACCAATTTATGTACAGGTCCTTGTAGAGAAGAACGAGCAATTGTTTCGAGTCGAGGACTGCAAGGCGAATCGAGGGCCGTAGCTGCCAAGTTAGAGGAACCCCAAAGGCCCTCATCTGTAATTATCACAATTGTGCGAAGATGCACCAGTGAGTAAATATGTCAAGTCTAACAGAAAATTCTGCAGACAATCCCGGGGTGAATCCGGAGGGCGTAGGAGAGGACGCATCGCATCTCAAAAAGCACCTAGAGGCTGGCGAGCACATTCTTACGTGAGTTAGGCAGGAGAAGAACGATCTTCAAGATGCCAAAATCCAGCTGGACGTGGAGTTAAAAGATCTCCGTGCTCAGCTGGCGGACTCCATGAAGGAGAACAAGAGGCTTCGACGCGGCATTTACAGTAAGTGCCTTGACAAACTGTTGTACAGTTTGACGAGGAAGTATATTGAAAGAATTTTGCTTGCAGGAATGTTAGCGGGTCGCCCCGAGGAGGAGATGCCCTCATCTGCAAATGATTTACTGCAAGACCTTTCACGACTGCACGAGCGAGCTCGGCAAGTGATGCAGGTTGTTGCTCAGGCTTTGTGTCCATCAAGCCTACTGCCGAATGGCATGGGGGAACTTGTGGACCTGCTGCAAGGAGCCCGGCGGCGCTTCCGTCTATGGAAGATATCGGCATGCCGGCAAGGAGCAAGAGAAGCCTGGGCGATGGTGAAGACACGCTACACCAAGCTGGACCCAAACCATATGGCGAAGTGGATCAAGGGCCCGATGGGCAAGGAATTCCCGTTAGTCTGGTGTATGACCAAGTAGCGTTAGCAGCTAAGTATTCTCAACAGGATTGTAAGCTAGATAGCCTGTTGGACGGTATAGAAGAGGAATGTAAACAGTCCAAATAACTGTCTAATTTAATGGGCATGATTAGCCCCTAGCCGGATTAAAATCATTTGTCATGGCAGACCTTTTCGCTTCAGCCCGCGGATCCTATAGTCCGGGGTGTGTCCGAATACCCGCTCAGCTATACTAAACCGGGGTATGCGTGGAAACAAGGCGTAGGGGTCATAAGTGCTTGAATAGACAAGTACCCAACTAGTTATGTTATATTACATGGATAGTAAGAAACATCTTCCAGAGAGAATAGTTCCGTTAGGGGTTCCTTTCCCTGGGTACGCATGACGATGCGCGATGTCCGGACTATGCGAACGATGGCGCAGGATACAAGACTTACGGGATTTATGTTATGATAAACTAATACATCTTTTGTTCACCGACGAATATTCTCTTAAGGAAGATAGCTTTCGCTTCACCCACCGAGGTACACATCCGGCTGAACCGGCAAGAATAATCGCAGAGGTGCTCCCCTTATGCCCTAGCCAATTAACGGAACGTAGGGCATAAACACAAGAGCCAGGCAACCCAGCTTGGCAACAACTTAAGTCATATCGGTGCATATAATGGTGAAGAAAAGGCACATATGGAAAAATAATGCATATGCGACGGGCAGAAAGCCATTTGAGTAATCATTTTTAGCTTCCGTGTCGGAGTAATGGGCCACGGGTAGGCAAACCCGAGCCCCTGGACCTTTGAAAACATCGGGGCAGACTGCGCCCCTCAAAGACCCCAAGACGAAGAGCCGTCTTCCAAGAATCAGCGGCAGAGCCGCCGACTGCCCCTCCCAGCCGAGTCCCAGAGACGGCTTCGGGATAAGCCGACTCCCAGCCAACGACTTCCGGAGAAGCCGGCTTTGGGGAGTCGGCCAGCGACTCCGACCACCCCCTATCAATGCGATAACGGACGGACGGGGCTGGGCGCCTCGCAGCCCCTCCCCGCCTGCTCATAAAGGATGTGCATGGCCATGTGGCGCCAGATCGATGGAGATTTCCGTCGCGCGCAATCTTGTTGCCACGCTGCCTCGACGTCAGCCGATGGCGATCCTCAGTACCCACGATGGCTCGTCTGACGACCAAGACGGCGGGACCCGCCCGTCGGCGGGAGTGCAGAAGACGGCGAGAGCACCCCAAGACGGACCCATCGGGAGTCGGCCTCCGAGAGTCGGCCGTCCCCTCCAAACGGGCTCCGTGCGCCATTAACTGCACAAGACAGGAGTGGCAATGCGATCGCCCGTCGGTAGCGGCGCATCAAGCCATGACCCCATGACCAGCTCGCGTCATTAGAGGCGCGGCTACAGTAATCCGCAGCCGGCGAGACCCGCCCACGGCGGGCAAGGGCTGTCGGCCCCATGCTGGACCGTCGGCGGGGCCCACTAGTCGGCGGGCCCCAGAAGTCAGCGGAGGAGACGGCAACTTAAGAGACTGACGGCTGGGACCTGCTCCCAGCCGGATTACCATTGTACCCCCAGGGGGTAGGCCTATATAAACCCCCCGAGGCACCCATGCAAGGGGTTGGACACTCATAGTTCTAGACACGCATAGAGGGAAGAGGAGAGCTAGCCGTGCCCTTCTCCTTCCTCACCCCGAACAGCTCAAGGAGCAGCCTTGTATACACTTTGCCATAGTGATCATGCAGAGACCCCGCAGAGCAGCAGTAGGGGTGTTATCTCCTCCGAGAGCCCTGAAGCTGGGTAAGATTCGCCGGCATGCATGCCTTCGCCTCATCCCGTTTCCAGGCACCGGCGACGTTCTACTCGCCCCCACCATGATAAGCCATCCTTTGGCATATGTCGCACCCAACCCCCGACATTTGGCGCCCACCGTGGGGCATTGTGCACCGTCGTCCGGAGACCTGCTCTGGACGGGAACCCTCTTCCTTCCTGGCGAGCGCAGCCAGCCCGGCACGCCAGACGGAGTCTGCGCTGACGCGTTGCATGGCGCTGAGGTCGCATGCGCGGGGAGCTGCCTCGCCGAACTTATCGGCGAGGTTCGCTTCTCCGACGAGCCTGCATCCGACGTAGGCACGGACGGCCCCGAGAGCCTCCTCGCGGGCCTCCTCGAGCAGCTCCACGCCGCGGCGAGCCGCCGCGACCTGAGTCCGTAGGCTCCACCGACCCGATGCTGGTCGACTCCGTCACCGCGTCGCTCGACGCGTTCCCCTCCAACGTGGTGGTCTACGACGAGCCGCTCCCTCGCGCGGAGAGCGGAGGAAGCACCGTCACGGAGGTGCTCGTCATTGGTCACAGCGAGCCTTCCGGCGAGGAAGCTCATGACCCTCTTGACGCGGTTCTGCAAGACTTGACCGCGCCTATTCCGGAAGACGCCGACGCTGCAAGGCTGAGGCACGCCGCTTTCAGCCTCGTAGGCGCTGAAGAAGCCGGGCAAGCATGAGATGCTTGTCGGCCCTACCAGCGTGAGATGGATCGCGCTGGGCGGCTCGCCGCCCGACCGGGCCTAGCCGCCAGGGCGCGGTCCGCAGCGCGGCGTGTCCATTGCCAACCTGTTCGGGAAAATCGCCTTCGTACGCCACGCCGCGGAGAACATCCGCAGCGCTCGCGGCGGCGACGAAATGGATAACTTTGAGGGCGAGGAGCGCCGCCATGATGAGCGAGTCCAGCAGCTCGACGGGGCTGCCGCGGTAAGACGGCTGCTTGCGACGGAGGTGCCGCGACGATAACGCTAACGCATTTGCCTTCCCGCCGAGATCAGGTGTAACGCCCCGGACGCCGATCGGGCGGTGTCCGCGAAGAAAAATAGGATCCGCCGTCAGCCACAGCCGCACTCCACATCTTATCGAAGCGCTACCAAGACGGCCGCCAAGGGTGGTGGAGCGGCGGACGACTATCCGCCTTCCTCCCGCAGAGAAAGGCGAAGTCTCCCCGCCACCCGCCGAGTATCCGCTCTCTACGACCGCTTTGCCGCCGAGAAGGAGTCGGAGAAAACGACGCCCGCCACCGGATCGACCGACTCCACCAATCCTCGCACTAGAAGAAGAAGACGAAGGGCCCGCCATGTTTCGTCTCGATCCGAGACGCAGCCCTTCCCTCGTGAGGGTTCACGCCCCGAGACATGCCCAACGCCGCCTGCGAAGCCGAGGATCGCCAGTTGACTACCCACGGGCCAACATAGCGTAACGGCAACAA